>CM060903.1:843476937-845976937 GCA_030737815.1 Allium fistulosum
CGTCCTATTGCCTATTTCAGTGAGAAGTTGTCAGGAGCGAAGATGCGATACAGTACATATGATGTGGAGTTTTATGCTGTTGTGCAAGCTATTAAACACTGGAGACATTATCTATTTCAGAAAGAGTTTGTTCTGTATACTGATCATGAAGCATTGAAGCATTTGCAAGGGCAAGATAAGATTTCAGCGAGACATGCATCGTGGATTGCATATCTGCAACAGTTTACTTTCGTTGTGAAGCACAAATCAGGAGTGACGAATCGAGTGGCTGATGCTTTAAGTAGAAGGAGTCATTTGTTGACAACGATGAAAGTTGAAGTGACTGGTTTTGAATTATTGTCGGAGCAGATTGCAGAAGACTCTTATTTTAAGAAATTTGTTGAAAGGGACAATGAAGGGAAGACTGATGAGTTTATGATGGTTAATGATTTTCTTTTTAGAGGAAATCTGTGATATCCCGGAATTTTGGCAATATCAATTTAATAATCTTTATTAATAATTAAATTGATTTGTTGATTTTATTTTATAAAATTGACAAGTTTATTCATTTTAAAGGTTAATAATATTTAATTGGCAATATTTATTAATATCTTTTCTAACAATTTAAAATTGGTAAGATTTATCTTTCAAAACTTATATAAATGTTTTATATTTATAATGTATATATATATAGGTATATATATTATAAATAGGGAGTCTTTTAAAACTATGTTTTCAAATTATAATATATATGTATATATATATATTGTGATTTGGAGTTATGTATTAAATTCAATATGATAATTATCAAAATTTATGTTAAAAATATTTCACATTTAGAATGTATATATTTATATATTGAAATGGAAAGGTAATGATTTGAATTAAATTAAGATGTTTTCAAACTTTAATATATATATATAATTTGTAATTTGGAAATTGTAATTTGACTTAATACTTTTGAAAATGATATTTGAGATTTAAATAACAAGGATAATTTCTTATTTATTATAAAGATATATTTTAGTTTAATTTTTAAATAAGATTAAATTTAGAAGTTCAATTGTTTTAATATTCTTTCCTTTTTAAAAATTCAAACATAAGATAAATTGGTTTGTAAAAAAGATATATATATATATATATAGTTAAAATAAGTTTCTCAAGCATATAAAAATATGTTATATTTATTTGATCAAAGCATAAGTTATTATAAATAAATGTTTACTTGAATTCACATTTGTATATTTATAGAATCTTAAAACTTATTATAAAAGAGATAAATACATTATATACTTATAAATATTTCATAAAAACATATAAATGTCTTAAATAAATGTATTAAAAACAAGATGTACACTTGTTAGCATATTAGAGTGGTGTGAAGACATTTGTAAGAAAATAAGTAATTTGTAATTTAAATAGCATAGGTGTAAGCAAACTAAAAGGGACAAGTGGCTTAATTTATCTTTTTGGAAATTAAAGTCATAAATAAATAATATAGGAAAGAAGAAAATCTGTTTCACTTTCAGTTAAGACTATCTTCTTCTTTCTCCACTAATACAATTCGAATCTAAAAATAAAAATGAAAACCTGAAATCTAAAACTCAAAGCAAAAGAAGAAGGTCTCTGGAAATCAAATGCAAATCAAAAGAGGATGGAGGCAATTCAATAAGCAGCTTCAAATCTTCAATTGAATCTGAAGGCATGCAATCAGAGGATTTAATAAATCAACAAGCAACTAAATTCAAAGATCAATTTCAGATAATATTCAATAGCAAAAGAAATTCAAGAAGTTTAAAGTCTGGAATAAGCCTGGAAACAAAATCTGTTTTCTGTTTTAAATTACAGGTGAGTAAACTTAAGTTTTAAAAACAGTTTTAAAATTTTGTTTCCACTTTGTTATGTGAAGAAAATCATGTGTTAGCCTTCATGTTTGAATTGAAATGGATGTATGCATGTATACTAGTATTGTTGCCTGTGAATAACTAGTTATGTTGGAATATAGGCTCTGTATGTTTACAGAGTTTAATTTTCTTTTAAATATATACATCTCATCCTCTAATCACTGTTAGCCATTTAGTTGTGAATGAAAGATGTTTAAAATCATATAATACGCTACTGGAAATAAGTTATGGAATTTTCTATAAATTATTTGTCTGGAAATTTTATGAATAACAGCGAATACATTTTTATGTCAAAAATCAACTAATTCAATTACAAATTTGGATTACATGAATGTATTCGAGGTTGAAAATCATGATTTTTAATATGAGTTTCATGATTTTTAGTTCGATAATTTGTGAGAATTTTCGAGAGAAACGCTTTTGGCATTTTTGTTGATTGCCGAAGATCGGCGGTGACTGGGAAGTCGGAGTTTGGACTGGAGGTGGTTGGGATGTCAATGCACTCGGTAAAATTAGTATGGTGATTTTTAGATGGCTGTGGTGGTCGGGGAACGATGAACTAGGGTTCCAGAGACATTTTGGAACGATGCTATCAGGGGGCTCTCGCGATGGTTATGGAAGACCGGAGTGGTTCGCATTAGTGGGGATGCAAGCTGGAAGGTGTGACGAAGCATGGGTGAAGTGGATAGGTGATTTCGAGATCGGAGGCAACGGGAAGGCAGCAGTTTCTGGCCATGGCGATTTTCAAGTTTGGTCGAATATCTCGATTTCGATTTGTATGGATTATGGGTGATCTGGAGTCGCGTATGGGTTCGCGAGGTTGAAGGTGATGGTCGAGGATCGTCGCGGTGATCTACGGTGGTCGGAGTTGGTGGTGTACGTGCACCACGTGCACGTTTGTGCTATCGGTTCGTTTGCTTTGGAGAAGAAGGAAGAAACTCGGGATCGTCTCGGGTTGTTTTGCGTATTTACTCGAAGCAGATGAGTAGGGGAATTTACTCGAAGCAGGCTCGGGTTTGTTAGGGGAATGACTCGAGTAGTAGTGTTTCGCAAGGGCTCGGGTTGGTTCCTATTTAATAGCAGGTTTCAAATTTTTATAAGTAAATCAAGTTCAAGTTTTTAAAAAGAAACAAAAGCAAGCCTAATTAAACAAGTTTTCAAAATGAATGTTAATCAAGTTTTAAGGGTAATTAATTTGAAATTAAGAATCTTTAATTGATAAGTTAAGATTGTTAATTAATAGTTAGGAATAAATTATTTAAGTAATTAAGGATTAATTAAGTTATTGTTAGGTACTTAATTAATTAAGAAATGAAAGATTAATTTATTGGTAATTGGAATTAATTAAATTGTAATCAATAATGGTTAATTAAAGTTTAATTATTTAAGAAAAATAATTAAAGAATAGTTAATATAGATCATTAACTAAGGTTTATTAAATAATTAATTAATATGATTAATTTTATTTATTAATAGATTAATTAAGGTTAATCATTTGTGAATTGTTTTACTTAATGGAAGTAATTAAGATATTAATTACTCATTGTAATTAATTAAGTTTCTTTTGATTAGTTAAGTTAATTAATTAAGTTTAATTAATTTAAGATAATCATTTAATGATTTGTGAAGTAATTACTAAATGTAATTTAATGAAGATTAATTACTTAGGAAAGTAATTAATGGATAATTACTGATGTAATTAATAAAGTAATTAAGGGTAGTTAATTACTTAATGGAAATTAATCAAGGGATTAATTAAGAAATTAATTAAGGAATAATTAATTTATTTTAAGAAGTAATTAAGGTTAGTTAATTACTGAATGTGATTAATCAATAGTGATTAATAATTATGGTTTAATTAAAGATTAATTACTCAATGTAATTAATTTAAATAAAGTAATTAATGATAAAATGTAATTAAGGATCATTAATTTATATAATTATGATGTAATTAAGAATTGATTAATTAAGTAATAATTATAAATGAAGTGAATAATTAATGTAATTAATTAAGGAGTAATGTAATTAATTATAGTTAATTAATAAATGAAGTAATTAAAGGTTAATTACTATAAGTGGTTAAGAATAATTAATTTGTATAATTAATTTAATACTAATTACTTGAATGTAATTAAATAATTAATCAAGGATGATTAATTAAATTGAATTATTGGATGATGATTGATTAATTGATTGATAATTAATTAATAATGATTTAAGCAAGATTTTAGTGATGGAAGTAATTAATTTAATTTACTTTAAATTAATTAGAGATGAAATATTTAATTTAATTCATTTTAAATTAACTATATATGGTGATTAATAAATCATTGCTTAAGGATACTGAATGATATTGATTTACCTTGAATGGTTTGAGATCTCAGATATGAGATAATAGATATTGTATGATTTGGATGCTTTGGTTGCATAATGATATGAATCATCTGCTTATAATGATAATGTTGATTATCTATTGTGAATCTATGAATTATCTATCTGTGTGTAAATAGATAGTAGAATTGAATTGTTTTAACCTTTAAAACAACTTGGCCTTAAAAGATACGTTTTGGATTTCGATGAGACCGGGATCGGGTTTCCGTATACCGGATTTCCAGGTCTGGAGACCCGAATACCACATCGATCCAAATTAACGATAGGTCGTGAATCTCAAGTGAAGATGAAGATTCAGAGTGCAAGGGTTATTGTCGTTAACTCTGAGGGTGATTCCAAAACGAGTGTAACGAGATAATGCCTTCGGTTTCGTTCGAACCCGGAACGAACTTGTATGGATTGAATGCTTTCAGCACATCGTCAGGCGGACGATGAGCATTCTAAGTGATATGTTCTGATTAAAGGTAATCGTAATCCTCAAGCCTCATCAACCGGGAATGGCTAAAACAGGGGAGGTGCAGCAAGGCTTCGTGGGTAGCACCCACTGAGAGCAAGATAGATCCCTGTCTAGAGGTCCCTTTTCTTTTATTCGGCTTAGTGTGTGGTTGGTCGCGCCAACTACGGGATTGTCTTGTTCGGAATTATCCAGTAAGGGATGGTTCCGGCTTTGTGTTGCAGGGGAGCGGGCGTACTCCTCGGTACGGTGATCTAGGCCACGTACTGTGACGGGCGGTACCCCAGTAGCCCTGCCATTGTATGGAATCCAAACTCCAATAAGTGCCGTACGTATTAGTTGTGCCCAACTATGTTGGAATGTGAGATGTAAGCATTTCAGCTATTTCTGTATTTTACTTGAAAACCCTAGACCCTATTATAATACAATCAGATTTCCTATCAAATGTTTTGGTTAGCGTAAGGTAAAAACTTTTCCATGTTTATGTGTGGGAAGTCTTACGTGATACCTTTGTTTTCAAAAGGTTTTGAAGTTAAACAATTTTAACCCGTTTACTCACACCAGACCCATGTCTGACCCAAGTGTTTATTTCTGTTTTATAAACTCTTGGGTACTCAAATTTTTACGAGTAGCCAAGGGATTCAGGTTTAGCTTTGACGAATTGTGGAGGAGCAATGGAGCAGGAGGCTTCGGCGTTCGTAGATATAGTATTCCGCTGTGTTGATATCTGTGTTAGAGTCTTGTATTGTATTTGAGTTGTAATATCTAGACAGATGTTTATAACTGTCTAGTATGTGTTGTATAGTTGTGTAAACTCTGATAAGTGTTGTATACTATGTAATAGTTTATGTTATTAATATAATTTATTCGTTCCGCTGTGAGATCGTTGTTGTTGTTTCTTTCTTTCTTCTCTTCTTTTCTATTTTCTACCCCTTTCTTTCTTCATAATGATGCGACTTTCTGGATATAGGAAGTCGGGTCGTTACATATGGTATCAGAGCATAGGTTGAGCGAATGCCTAAGCTTTTAGTTAAGTGAATATCAGAGCAGTAGGTTGAGTGAATACCTAGGCTCTGAAGTGGTGTCTATCTTGAGAGCGCGTAATTGTTAGTTATATAAAAATGATTTTATATTGTGTTAATTGATCGGTTGAGTGGTATATGGATTCTGGTCAATACGAGTAGCTAACGTTATTGATAGGGATCTCTAAACACTTGAACCAGGCCAACGGACACAATATTGTTTTAAAGAGGTAGATGAAATAATTTTACCCAGAAATAATTTCTATATAAAAAAAAAATATATATATCATTTTAAATATATATATTTATGTATTTCTACCTATTTATTGGATTACCTGTTCGGGTTTTCCAATATAAGTTATAAAGGTAGATAGGTAGTGGTGTGTGTAACACGACGACTACCAATGGTTGGAGTTTGAGTATTGAGGTTGGAAGTATATCTGACGAGACTGTAGACCTAATACCGTCTCGAGTGAACTTTACAGTTGTGTAAGGATTTCACAATCTCTAAAGGAAACCTGTTAAGGTTCGGAGTTTATCTTTGAAATTGGATGAGTAGAGTTGGATCTGTCAGTTGGGCAGAAGCGAGTGATAGTATCTTGGTATCTTCTGGAAGAAGTAGCTGTGTGATGAGACGCAGTGAATATGGATGTTCCCGAAGATGTTTTCTTTGGAACAAGTTAAGGAAGTATGTCTGCTTCGGTGTTGTGGCTGAGTTCAGCAGGATGTTTGTGTTTGGTTTGAGGATCGAGTTTCTCGAAGAACTTTGGATTAAGGAGTCTTTGTCATCCGTGTTAGCGGTGCAGCTCGAGTGTTCTGAGTTCCTGCTGGAAGATCTTTTGGCTTAGCAGTTCGTAAAGTGGAGTTCAGAAGCTGCGGAGTAAATTCATTTTTCAAATGGATTGGTCAAGCACTAGACTGTTCTGATGGATTAAGAAAGAACAGTATTCTTTGGATATTGGACTGGATAGGATCGCAAAAGTGACTTGCGATAGTTTGAGTGTTCTCTTGGGAAATCTTTTGCTTGAGTTTGAGGCATCTCTAGAAGATGTAGGAGTTATAGAGTTGTCAGAGATTTTATGGGAAGTGTTGATCTAGTTTGTGTTCGAGTTCATAGACGACATCTAGATCAGAGTTGAGCAGCGAAAGCTTGGTAGTAGTTGTTCTAGAGTAGAAGCAACCGGAAGTTGCAATGTTTGGATTAAAGGGTTCCTACAGGAAGCTTTTCAAGATTTGAAGGTCAGATTGGTGAGAGAATCTGTTTTGTCTTGATAAAAGAAGTATTTGGAATCTACTGATGATTGAGGAGTAGAGTTTGAGTTCTGGATTTCCGTAGATCTTGAGAGGATCCGTTTGTTGGATTGTTTGTGGTCCGGTTTATTTCTAGAAGCATCAGCGAAGGTTGAACTGATCAGGAAGGATGTAGTCAGCTCAGGATCGTCTGAAGGATTTTGAGGATAAGAGGCGGAGGAATTTGGAATTCGAAGTTGGAGACTTCGTTGTTGTGAAGTTTTCTCTGGTTAAAGGGAGCTATAAGATTGGGTAAGTCTGGGAAGTTAGCTCCGAGTTGTTTTGGATCTTTTCTATGTTCTGATTTGGATAAGAGTTTGATCTACTAGATTGAATTGTCAGTTTGGATAACTGGAATTCAATGTATTTTACGTATCTCTGAGGGAGTACGTGTTTGATCTATCTCTGGTTTTAGAACCAGCAGTTCTGGAGGATTTGGTTGTTGAGTCAGACTCGTCTGTAGTCTGATATTCTGTTTAGTTTTGTAGATCTAGACGAGTAGGAGCTCTATAGCTTAGTAGTATTGGTTGTTTGGATTATTTGTAGAGCGAGTATCCCGGTATATATATACCTGGGAAAACTCGAGTAAATTCTATCCAGATTTTGACTGGATAGTTAAATTTGTTTGATTAAATTGTTTGCTATGGTTGTTAGAATATGATTGATATGTATTGTTGCTGTTTAAAATTTAAAATTTTCCTGGGTTATTAAATTATCTTTGCTTTTAAATTTCGGGGACGAAATTATTTTAAGGGGGAAGGAATGTGATATCCCGGAATTTTGGCAATATCAATTTAATAATCTTTATTAATAATTAAATTGATTTGTTGATTTTATTTTATAAAATTGACAAGTTTATTCATTTTAAAGGTTAATAATATTTAATTGGCAATATTTATTAATATCTTTTCTAACAATTTAAAATTGGTAAGATTTATCTTTCAAAACTTATATAAATGTTTTATATTTATAATGTATATATATATAGGTATATATATTATAAATAGGGAGTCTTTTAAAACTATGTTTTCAAATTATAATATATATGTATATATATATATTGTGATTTGGAGTTATGTATTAAATTCAATATGATAATTATCAAAATTTATGTTAAAAATATTTCACATTTAGAATGTATATATTTATATATTGAAATGGAAAGGTAATGAATTGAATTAAATTAAGATGTTTTCAAACTTTAATATATATATATAATTTGTAATTTGGAAATTGTAATTTGACTTAATACTTTTGAAAATGATATTTGAGATTTAAATAACAAGGATAATTTCTTATTTATTATAAAGATATATTTTAGTTTAATTTTTAAATAAGATTAAATTTAGAAGTTCAATTGTTTTAATATTCTTTCCTTTTTAAAAATTCAAACATAAGATAAATTGGTTTGTAAAAAAGATATATATATATATAGTTAAAATAAGTTTCTCAAGCATATAAAAATATGTTATATTTATTTGATCAAAGCATAAGTTATTATAAATAAATGTTTACTTGAATTCACATTTGTATATTTATAGAATCTTAAAACTTATTATAAAAGAGATAAATACATTATATACTTATAAATATTTCATAAAAACATATAAATGTCTTAAATAAATGTATTAAAAACAAGATGTACACTTGTTAGCATATTAGAGTGGTGTGAAGACATTTGTAAGAAAATAAGTAATTTGTAATTTAAATAGCATAGGTGTAAGCAAACTAAAAGGGACAAGTGGCTTAATTTATCTTTTTGGAAATTAAAGTCATAAATAAATAATATAGGAAAGAAGAAAATCTGTTTCACTTTCAGTTAAGACTATCTTCTTCTTTCTCCACTAATACAATTCGAATCTAAAAATAAAAATGAAAACCTAAAATCTAAAACTCAAAGCAAAAGAAGAAGGTCTTTGGAAATCAAATGCAAATCAAAAGAGGATGGAGGCAATTCAATAAGCAGCTTCAAATCTTCAATTGAATCTGAAGGCATGCAATCAGAGGATTTAATAAATCAACAAGCAACTAAATTCAAAGATCAATTTCAGATAATATTCAATAGCAAAAGAAATTCAAGAAGTTTAAAGTCTGGAATAAGCCTGGAAACAAAATCTGTTTTCTGTTTTAAATTACAGGTGAGTAAACTTAAGTTTTAAAAACAGTTTTAAAATTTTGTTTCCACTTTGTTATGTGAAGAAAATCATGTGTTAGCCTTCATGTTTGAATTGAAATGGATGTATGCATGTATACTAGTATTGTTGCCTGTGAATAACTAGTTATGTTGGAATATAGGCTCTGTATGTTTACAGAGTTTAATTTTCTTTTTAAATATATACATCTCATCCTCTAATCACTGTTAGCCATTTAGTTGTGAATGAAAGATGTTTAAAATCATATAATACGCTACTGGAAATAAGTTATGGAATTTTCTATAAATTATTTGTCTGGAAATTTTATGAATAACAGCGAATACATTTTTATGTCAAAAATCAACTAATTCAATTACAAATTTGGATTACATGAATGTATTCGAGGTTGAAAATCATGATTTTTAATATGAGTTTCATGATTTTTAGTTCGATAATTTGTGAGAATTTTCGAGAGAAACGCTTTTGGCATTTTTGTTGATTGCCGAAGATCGGCGGTGACTGGGAAGTCGGAGTTTGGACTGGAGGTGGTTGGGATGTCAATGCACTCGGTAAAATTAGTATGGTGATTTTTAGATGGCTGTGGTGGTCGGGGAACGATGAACTAGGGTTCCAGAGACATTTTGGAACGATGCTATCAGGGGGCTCTCGCGATGGTTATGGAAGACCGGAGTGGTTCGCATTAGTGGGGATGCAAGCTGGAAGGTGTGACGAAGCATGGGTGAAGTGGATAGGTGATTTCGAGATCGGAGGCAACGGGAAGGCAGCAGTTTCTGGCCATGGCGATTTTCAAGTTTGGTCGAATATCTCGATTTCGATTTGTATGGATTATGGGTGATCTGGAGTCGCGTATGGGTTCGCGAGGTTGAAGGTGATGGTCGAGGATCGTCGCGGTGATCTACGGTGGTCGGAGTTGGTGGTGTATGTGCACCACGTGCACGTTTGTGCTATCGGTTCGTTTGCTTTGGAGAAGAAGGAAGAAACTCGGGATCGTCTCGGGTTGTTTTGCGTATTTACTCGAAGCAGATGAGTAGGGGAATTTACTCGAAGCAGGCTCGGGTTTGTTAGGGGAATGACTCGAGTAGTAGTGTTTCGCAAGGGCTCGGGTTGGTTCCTATTTAATAGCAGGTTTCAAATTTTTATAAGTAAATCAAGTTCAAGTTTTTAAAAAGAAACAAAAGCAAGCCTAATTAAACAAGTTTTCAAAATGAATGTTAATCAAGTTTTAAGGGTAATTAATTTGAAATTAAGAATCTTTAATTGATAAGTTAAGATTGTTAATTAATAGTTAGGAATAAATTATTTAAGTAATTAAGGATTAATTAAGTTATTGTTAGGTACTTAATTAATTAAGAAATGAAAGATTAATTTATTGGTAATTGGAATTAATTAAATTGTAATCAATAATGGTTAATTAAAGTTTAATTATTTAAGAAAAATAATTAAAGAATAGTTAATATAGATCATTAACTAAGGTTTATTAAATAATTAATTAATATGATTAATTTTATTTATTAATAGATTAATTAAGGTTAATCATTTGTGAATTGTTTTACTTAATGGAAGTAATTAAGATATTAATTACTCATTGTAATTAATTAAGTTTCTTTTGATTAGTTAAGTTAATTAATTAAGTTTAATTAATTTAAGATAATCATTTAATGATTTGTGAAGTAATTACTAAATGTAATTTAATGAAGATTAATTACTTAGGAAAGTAATTAATGGATAATTACTGATGTAATTAATAAAGTAATTAAGGGTAGTTAATTACTTAATGGAAATTAATCAAGGGATTAATTAAGAAATTAATTAAGGAATAATTAATTTATTTTAAGAAGTAATTAAGGTTAGTTAATTACTGAATGTGATTAATCAATAGTGATTAATAATTATGGTTTAATTAAAGATTAATTACTCAATGTAATTAATTTAAATAAAGTAATTAATGATAAAATGTAATTAAGGATCATTAATTTATATAATTATGATGTAATTAAGAATTGATTAATTAAGTAATAATTATAAATGAAGTGAATAATTAATGTAATTAATTAAGGAGTAATGTAATTAATTATAGTTAATTAATAAATGAAGTAATTAAAGGTTAATTACTATAAGTGGTTAAGAATAATTAATTTGTATAATTAATTTAATACTAATTACTTGAATGTAATTAAATAATTAATCAAGGATGATTAATTAAATTGAATTATTAGATGATGATTGATTAATTGATTGATAATTAATTAATAATGATTTAAGCAAGATTTTAGTGATGGAAGTAATTAATTTAATTTACTTTAAATTAATTAGAGATGAAATATTTAATTTAATTCATTTTAAATTAACTATATATGGTGATTAATAAATCATTGCTTAAGGATACTGAATGATATTGATTTACCTTGAATGGTTTGAGATCTCAGATATGAGATAATAGATATTGTATGATTTGGATGCTTTGGTTGCATAATGATATGAATCATCTGCTTATAATGATAATGTTGATTATCTATTGTGAATCTATGAATTATCTATCTGTGTGTAAATAGATAGTAGAATTGAATTGTTTTAACCTTAAAACAACTTGGCCCTTAAAAGATACGTTTTGGATTTCGATGAGACCGGGATCGGGTTTTCGTATACCGGAATTCCAGGTCTGGAGACCCGAATACCACATCGATCCAAATTTACGATAGGTCGTGAATCTCAAGTGAAGATGAAGATTCAGAGTGCAAGGGTTATTGTCGTTAACTCTGAGGGTGATTCCAAAACGAGTGTAACGAGATAATGCCTTCGGTTTCGTTCGAACCCGGAACGAACTTGTATGGATTGAATGCTTTCAGCACATCGTCAGGCGGACGATGAGCATTCTAAGTGATATGTTCTGATTAAAGGTAATCGTAATCCTCAAGCCTCATCAACCGGGAATGGCTAAAACAGGGGAGGTGCAGCAAGGCTTCGTGGGTAGCACCCACTGAGAGCAAGATAGATCCCTGTCTAGAGGTCCCTTTTCTTTTATTCGGCTTAGTGTGTGGTTGGTCGCGCCAACTACGGGATTGTCTTGTTCGGAATTATCCAGTAAGGGATGGTTCCGGCTTTGTGTTGCAGGGGAGCGGGCGTACTCCTCGGTACGGTGATCTAGGCCACGTACTGTGACGGGCGGTACCCCAGTAGCCCTGCCATTGTATGGAATCCAAACTCCAATAAGTGCCGTACGTATTAGTTGTGCCCAACTATGTTGGAATGTGAGATGTAAGCATTTCAGCTATTTCTGTATTTTACTTGAAAACCCTAGACCCTATTATAATACAATCAGATTTCCTATCAAATGTTTTGGTTAGCGTAAGGTAAAAACTTTTCCATGTTTATGTGTGGGAAGTCTTACGTGATACCTTTGTTTTCAAAAGGTTTTGAAGTTAAACAATTTTAACCCGTTTACTCACACCAGACCCATGTCTGACCCAAGTGTTTATTTCTGTTTTATAAACTCTTGGGTACTCAAATTTTTACGAGTAGCCAAGGGATTCAGGTTTAGCTTTGACGAATTGTGGAGGAGCAATGGAGCAGGAGGCTTCGGCGTTCGTAGATATAGTATTCCGCTGTGTTGATATCTGTGTTAGAGTCTTGTATTGTATTTGAGTTGTAATATCTAGACAGATGTTTATAACTGTCTAGTATGTGTTGTATAGTTGTGTAAACTCTGATAAGTGTTGTATACTATGTAATAGTTTATGTTATTAATATAATTTATTCGTTCCGCTGTGAGATCGTTGTTGTTGTTTCTTTCTTTCTTCTCTTCTTTTCTATTTTCTACCCCTTTCTTTCTTCATAATGATGCGACTTTCTGGATATAGGAAGTCGGGTCGTTACAAAATCGATTGTGCATACCGGAGGGTAGTCTGAGAATGAAGATTATCAACGAGTTACACGAAGAGGGACATGTTGGGAGAGACCGTACTTTACAGTTGATTTCACAGTCTTACTTTTGGCCATCAATGAGGAAAGAGGTAGAGAAGTTTGTGGAACGTTGTCATACTTGTCAGGTTTCGAAAGGAACTGCGACTAATGCTGGTTTATATATGCCGTTACCCGTGCCTGTAAAACCATGGGTGGATATCAGTATGGATTTTGTTTTGGGTTTGCCTAGAACTCAAAGGGGAAATGATTCTATATTCGTTGTGGTAGACAGATTTTCAAAGATGGCACATTTTATTGCTTGTAAGAAGACGGCAGATGCTGTTCATGTTGCTCAGTTGTTTTTCAAGGAGATCTATCGACTTCATGGATTGCCAGAATCTATTGTGTCGGATAGAGATACTCGATTTCTGAGTCATTTTTGGTTGAGTTTGTGGAAAATGGTCGGAACGAAGTTGAAGTTTAGTAGTGCCTATCATCCGCAAACTGATGGACAAACAGAGGTGGTTAATAGATCATTGGGAAATTTGTTGAGGTGTCTTGTCCAAGACAATCTGAAGAGTTGGGATGTGAAGTTATGCCAGGCAGAGTTTGCCCATAATCATGCTGTGAATCGAAGTACTGGGTTCAGTCCATTCCAGATTGTTTATTCGAGCTTACCGAAAGGGCCGTTGGATTTAACGGTAATACCACAGGCAAAGAAGACAATTAAGAAAGCTGCTGATTTTGTTGATGGATTGGCGGAATGCCATAAAATCGTTCAGGAGCGATTGGGGAAAGCAAATGAGAAGTATAAACGATCTGCAGATTTGAAGCGAAGGAGTGTTGAATTTCAAAAAGGTGATTTGGTTTATGCAGTGTTAACAAAAGATCGTTTTCCAGTGGGCGCTTATAACAAGTTGAAAGCTAGAAAAATCGGTCCGGTGGAAGTTGTGAAACAAATCAATGAAAATGCTTATAAATTGAAGCTGCCAGATGATGTGTATACGTCCGACGTGTTCAATGTTAAACATCTTATACCATATCATGGGGATGAGTCTGTTGTGGAAGAAGAGGGTGCAAATTCGAGGTCGAATTTTTCTCAACCTGGGGAGGATGATGCAGCGTAGAATGTTAAAGGCATAGGTCGCTCACGACCTAAGGAGTTTGTAGGTCGCTCACGACCTAAGGAGTTAGAGGAGGGAGCGAGTGATGCTGGGAAGAGTGGTTTAGCGACCTATGATAAGTCGCTAAGCGAGCTAAAGAGCGGCACAGTCCAAGTTGGTGAAGTGTTAGGTCGCATACGACCTAACGAGGCCTTTAGGTCGCTCCAACGACCTACCGAAGATTTGCAAGCTAACGAGATATTGGAACGACCTAACATGTTTTTAACTCGTATATGACTTAGCGAGTTAGAAGATAGGTCGCAAGAAGGACTTAACAAGTTAACTCGTGTACGACTTAACAAGTGGGAAAATAGGTCGCTGGAACGAGCTAACAAAGTGCTACGACCTAACAAATCACGACCTATGCTAGGTCGCAGGAAACATTCACGACTTAAGATAAGTCGCTGGGGATCTGGGGAGTTAAGTCGCAAAGACTTAGGTCGCAAGACTTAGGTCGCAAAGTTGTTTCTGGAAGCCGTTGATTCGTCTGCCGAGTTAATCTCTGCCTTTGATTTCCTTAAGTCGTTGATCTGGAATGCCGTATGTTCTTAAGTCGCTGAAGCTTGTAGCCGTAGATTGTTATGCCGCTTTATCCTATGCCGTTGATTTAAGTCGCGAGAAACTTTAAGTCGCGAAGATTTTCTGAAGCGCTTCTGTTAGGTCGCTAATGAAGGGATGCCGTTCATCTTAGGTCGCGAAGCTCTAGATACCGTTCATTTGTTAAGTCGTATGTCGTCTGTCTTTTAAAGGGTGTACTTTAGGTCGTGTACGACCTATGTAAGACGTTGTAAGGTGTTGTATTTTCTTATGTTGTAATATTTTAGGTCGCTGCCGACCTATACTAAGTCGTGTCTGTTAAGCCGCATGTATAATGGGTCTTGTGATGTAACTATGTTAAGTCGCGTAAGTTTTTAGGTCGCGAGAGCTTAGGTCGTAGGTCGCTCACGACCTAAGAGTTGTCATTTTTCTGTTGTAATTATTGTAGCCTATAAATAGGCAAGTGGAGTCATTTTGTAAGGTTGTTGATTTTTGAATAAAATTCTCTTTTGATTGCTGTGTGCTTTCATCTAAATTGGTAGTTGAGTATAATCTCCTATCTCCTCTTTCGGTTAATCGAGTGCGCTCGATTCAACGATTGCAGAAGCCGATTCGCGGAATCAAGTGCGCTTGATCAACGCTTGAAGAATTGAAGATCTTTGAACCCGGTATCGTGCGCGATCAACGAGTTCGGGATAGCTAGAATTCGGTATCTTCGGATCAACGAATTTGGGCATTTTAGTATCTTTCAATCCATCGACTACTACTTTCACCGATAGAAGATTGTTTTGATTAATCCGCTGCGTCAGTATGGTTGAAAATAAAAGTGAGATATCTCACTTTGAAATAGTTTTAAAATGATGATCACGTGTTGTAAACTATATATGTATGTATATGTGACTTGCTTGTGTAAATTGCTTGTTTGGGTTTGATTCCCGCTTGGAAGCGGATGACATAAATAACCATTATTTTGCAGGCGACAAAAGCAAAGAAATGGAAGTCGAAGTGTTTCATAGCGAATAGGTCACTACGGAAACACTTTGAAAGATGTGATTTTGGTAGAGGGATCCAATGTGATTCCTCGCAACCATTGATTTACATTTCATTAATGTATGTGTATGTGAAATGCTATGCTTGTGTGTCGAAAACTTGGTGGCGCGTCCATACTACTTGTAAACTTTGTTATGACTTGAAAGTTGACTTCCTGTTGATGAAGAAGTAATTTGCACTTGATAATGTGCTAGAGTAGTCGCTAAGCCTCTTTCCATTATTTGAAAAGTTATAACCTACAGATATTTTGAAGTAAATGTTTTTATACTTATAGTAACATAAAGTATATGAAGGAATGGAGTTTAAAAGCTATTTGATTTTCAAAACCAATTTTTAAAAGTAACGGTCCATATAGCGATAGTCGTTATGGATGCACTTTGGAAATCTATAATTTTAGTAAAGTATAAAAGGTAATCTACTTTAGATATTCTGTACATTCTTTTAAAATGTGTTTTATAAGTTGGGTTAGTATTTAAAAAGGAGTATGAAGTTTTAAATATATTTTTGAGTATTCAAACAAGTGGTTTATTTAAAAGAAACCCCTTTGCTTTTTTTGATTTAAAGCTTGTATGATCCGAATATCATACAATTATACTAGATATATATAGGTATAAATATACGGCCAACAAGGCTTGACCGATAGCCAAATGGTTTTTAAGGTGGACCGCACATCGTCCAAACACTAGAAAAACAGGTGCGAGGTAGAGTCGCCTCATCAACTCTAAATCCCTTTACCTTTTTAAAGTCGAATTCTTTTTAAAAGTGGTGGTTTTTAATTATGATTTGGATGGAAGTTTAAACTTTGTTTAAAAGTGTTTATAAGAGGTTTGAAATTTATATGAATGATTTTAAAGGATTATTTGTTATAATAAAGCAAGTGGTACTTTTATAAAAAGGAAAAATCTTTTATTTCCATAATCAAACTTTCTTTTAAAAGTAATGATATTTAAGAGATGTTTTAAGTAAAAAGTTTAAACTATATTGTAAGTGTTTTAAATGATTTTGGGATAACGAAGAGGTCATGTCTGGAATTATAACCTCTGTGTTTTACTAAATGGTTTTCGGAAAATAGAAGGAAATTATGAACTATAATATTCTAGTTATAGTGAAAGATTTTGAAAAGGGAAAAAGGTTTGGTTTATAACACTTTGTTTTAAATAGATAGTATACGGAATTTATAAAGTCTTACACTTGACATTAAGCTTCCATTAAGCTTCGAGGTAGGAAAAATTCTACCTATCCCGAAAGATAAGAATCTCGTCGAGTCAAGGTTTAAGAGGTAATAATACCCCGACTTAAATGGCTTCATTATTAAGTAAAGGATAGTTTAAGTTTGAAATCGAAGATTGATGTGAAGTATATGAAGTATTATTTCTGTATACGAACTCAGTTACTCGTGGAAATTAAGTAGTCCTATACTTAGTACTAAAAACCAATGAGTAGATTGATCCTCTATCTGTATGGTATAGAATTAAAGTGTTTTAACTAAGGTGTAACCAGTGCCCCGACTTACCTGGCTTTGTTTCTGGACAAGGGATACAGTAAGTCGAAGTATCAGAAAGGTGACAAGAATAGGAGATTTGATTTCTATAAATGATCATTTTAAATTAGGTTGGTATAGAAAGTATTTTTACATACTTAACACCAAATTTCGAGGTAGAGAAACTTGTATCTATCTGTGAGTGTTTAAAAATGTACGTCGAGGCAAGAATAGTATGCTAACTTGTCCGACTACATTGTTTATTGAGGGATGGTAAAGTTTGAAATCAAAAAGTGATGGTAAGTATATTTGGTCTACTTTCCATATGATCCATTTACTTACACCAGAAGGAAAGCGGTTTGGGTTTATAATAAATAATGTTTTTAATTGACATTTGTTTTTGGACCATTTAAGTATGCTTTTGAAATATGATAAATGTTTTGTAAAGATACTTATCTTGTTGAGATAAGTATATTGTTACATTTTATAAGTATTGAAAGTGTAGTGTGTTGTGAATATACTTATACCGATGAGATAAGTATATGGACATTTTTCCAAGCATTGAAAGAATATAAATGAATAGTGAATGAGTAGTATACATATATATATTTTTATAAAAGTATTTTGATACAAGTATTTACAAAGTAATTTTTAATTAATGAAAGGATTTATTAAAGAGACTTAGTGGTTGCTTATATGCTTAATCATGCTTGGATTCCATATGGAATTAAGTTTCTAATTTGGTTGTTTGCTTATTTGATAGTTAAATAACTGACTATTGAATCTTGGCCAGTTTTGAAACTATCATTTGTTGGTTCGAAAAGACTTAGACCGGATAAGCATGAATTATCCAAAAACCACTTCGAACTGGCATAAACGTTCGAGTTGAAGACATCTTGAAGATGATGGAATCGAAGACGGAGACTTTGAAGTGCAAGGGCTACTTGCTACTAATCCTGAGGATGTAGTAGAAGTAGTGCCTTCTGTTTGTTCATATCTTGAACAACTTGTATGGATGAATGTTGGCGTTGCAATGTTTCCTAAAGGGCAGTGTTAGCACTCCAAGTATGATTTGCTAAAAAGGTAAAACGTAACCTCAAGTTTACGACTGGTAATGACTAAAATAGAGGATATGCTTCATTGTTATGTGATTCGCTACCATTAGGTATGGTCATTACTTGTATCTAGATTGATATTTTTGGATTTTGTATGCTTGTGGCCAAGAAAACGGTTTGTCAGAGACAAATGGGGCGATGACATATTCAATACTATCCAGGAAGGGGTAGGCCGGTCCTGATTTGCAGGTTGTTAGCTAAGGCTCTTTGTACATTTTTTTAGAGGTGTACTGTGGCAGGCGGTACCCCAGTAGCCTTGTCATTGATGGAATCCATTTTTCAATACATGCCTTACAGACATAGTTGTATATTAAATATGTTGTTAAATGTAATTAATGTGACCATTCCGGCTATGTTAAATATCTATTTTAAACCCTAGACATCATTATAATATCACAAGATTTTCTAATAGAAATGGTTTGGTTATCATAAGGTAAAAACCTGTCCGTGTTTATTTGCAGCGTGGTCTTATGAGATACCTTTATTTTTGAAGAATTTTATAAATATAAAAATCCATATGATTTGAGTTTCTCACGCTTGTTTACCAGACTGATCGGGGTGCTATTTTCTTGTAGTACTCGGGTCAAAACCTAGTATATTTCTAAATATAGTTATGGTTGTTTTGGAGCTTCGGGAGATGAGCCGGATGCCTTCAAGACCTATTCACGTATTTTTTTCCGTTGCATTTCTTGTATTGTATTTATCAGCGTTTGTGAGGATAAACTGTTATAATTGTCCAGACCGATGATAGCTTAGTTTACTCCGATGGTTGTATGTATATTAATTATTTTTCATAGATCATTTAGATATTATATAGTACTCATCACTATGTGAGATTATGTTTTGTCTTTTCTTTTCTTTCACCCCAACAATCTGTCTTTCCGACACTTGGATGCTCGGTACGTGAATACCGTGGATGTATTAATGTCGACTTTTGAGGGTTGAAAAGACGGGTCGTTACAAATAAGAAATATGATTTTGAAATGTATGTTCATATAGAAAATTATTTTCTATGAGATTTTATTTCTTTGAGTTCAAGATAGTTGATCAAAGAACTCTACACTACAAACTAGTTACAACATGTGAAATAAATAATCTATATTAAGTGAATGCTGGACCTTCGAATTTAATATGCTATTATAGTAATGACAGAAATAGTAGGAGCATTCCATAAAACACTTATTGATTGCATCAAATTACGAAAATTATTTTCGTAAAACATACTTAACATTATTATGAAATAATGACTATTTTTTATAGCGATTGAAAAATGGACATAGTTATATTTTAATGTGAATATTACAAATATTCGTTTTGAGTTAAAACTATAATATGGTATTTGTTTTAACAAAAAAAGTGATGCATTGAAAAATACTGAAGTATCTTAAATTATTTACAATTATTTTGGGATTATAGACTAAGCCGTAGTTTTGAGAAATATTTTTTATTATATGATTATGAAGCATATGATACTACTTAATTATATTTAGACAATTAAGGGCTATGCACACATTTAGTGGGAGTGTCATAAGAGTTGATGAACTCTTCGGTTGATACATATAGATGTGTGCAATCGTAAGTCTATTAATACCAAAGTCATAAGTGTTGACAGAATATAAAATGAAATTGAATAATATAACATGCAACATAACTGATTCGATTTGGTCGAATGGGTGAGTATATTGGAAAGAGCTCCATATGAACCTAATATGAATACATATTCAGTATCAAAGTCCACTCCTCTCTATAATACATAATGATGTATAGATAAGGTGTAATCGAACTTTGTTGGACAAAGCACGATTAATGAAGAGTGAAGTTGAGTTAAAATCTTTCTGTAAAGTGTGTACTTAAGAGTAATACACAAGGTTAAAATTAATATCATCCATGGAATGGTTTACAAAACCATACAAGATAAGGGTTTATAAGAAACCCTTACATATCCTAGGCCAAGGAGTTGGTAGATTGTGCGAGATGAAAGACTGCATGTAATAATCATACGTAAGGATCTTGTATGAATCGTCCTAAGAAAATTTAGGAAATGATTGTCATTAGATGACTAATTTATGTTGTGAGCATAAATATATTATGAATTAATGCAAAATTAGTTTTATGTAAGTCAATTCATAAGATATTTATGAATGCCCATTCCATTGCACTCAGAAATAATTGCTGTTTCAAGAAAATACCAACTTCATAGCGAAGGAATTTCTTTGAGAAATTATTAGTATAAAATTAATTTCGATACGATCCAAGGATAAAACTGATTACAAGGGATGAAATGAAATCGACTGAACTTAAATGAACTAAAATAGATTAGAACGTCTAATGAGTATACTTGTGCGTTAAAGAGAAACTGAGAGTTTCTTGTCAATATCAAGAATAAATAATCCTCGGCTGTTTAATTAAACCATTAAGAGTATTGACTCTATGATATGGTACGATGCGCAAATTCAAAATAGATTCCAGTACATCATCAAAATATGATTTTGATAGTTATATTTAAAGGATATGATTTGTTGGCTGCGAATGTGTCTTTAAGAGAAAGACAAATGTAGTTGGAATATAATGAGCCACATTGATAAGAATAATACTATGAGTTTCAATTGTTGAAACTAACATAATGGACTCACCATTAGATGTGCTCAAGTTGGTTTGGATTTTACTCACACAATTATCGCATGGTATGACTTTATGTTTCGGTATGTATGTGTTGAAATAGATAATTCTAAAAAATGATTTAGAGTAAACTATTTCAATATAATAGCCAAAGTATCTCGAAGTCAGTGGGAGCGAATATTGAGTTTGTGAGTTTTAAAATATAATACAAGAATATATATGAAAGCATCATTTGACAAGCATTGCAATTGAAAAAATGTTTTAATAGTAATATCAAATAGTTTGATTTGTTAATCAAAATGTATAGGAAGTGTGTGATCATAAAAAGAAATTTAAATAGTACATAAATATTTCTAAATCATAAGTAAACAACATACTGCTGATTGTTAACAATGTACTTGCGTTGAAATCAGTTTTAATTGTTTTAATGCTCGACATTGGATTTGTAAATGATGTTTTTAATAGTAAGTACAAAAGATATTGGGAATGTTCCAAAATGATATTTAAGGACACCTTATTACTATCTTTAATACGTAACATGTAAGATGGATTCCTTATGCATTGGCAATAGGAATTATCATACATGTTATGTTGTCTACGATATCGTGATTATTTTTGTGTATTTGATACATGAAGAAAATATCAAATCCAAATTGATATCACTAAATGATAGTTTGGAGTGTTCACATGTATTTACGAAATACTAGAGAATTGTTAACAGAAACGACGAACTCCTTATGAAGGAGTATTCAGACTCAAACTTCATAAGTGATATTAAGTATAATGTGTCAATAATAAATTCAAGTTAAGAATCTTCAAGTTTGAAATGTTCCTAATAAAAGACTCTGGCTGGTTCAATGAAAAATGCTATGTACATCGCCTTGAATAACACCGCAATAAAAGCGATGCAAATAAATGCATAAATTTATAACCGAACTGAGGATGATTCCAAATTTTGAGAATCCCATAACATTGTTACATGATAATAATATCACAATATAATTCATAACAGAACTTAGAGCTCACTAGAAGTTGAGAGACATACTCCGAATTGTTTCACATGATAAAACATTTTATCAACTTTGAGGACAGTTGATTGACAGAGTGGATAATTGAAACATAATAGCGTACCTGTAACGACCTCGAATATTAATTTAATTTAAATTGATAATTAATTGAATTTTATAATTAAAATTTTGAAATTAATTTATAAAGTGATGCGAGTTTCCCCGAATTAAAATAAATTTTGTATAAATCGTTTTGATTTAAAAATATTATATATATGTGTATATATGTGAATATATATATATATATATATATATTTGGGCATATATGAGTATACTCACCCAAATCAAGTTGTACATGAAATAAAACAAATTACAAATATCTAAGAACAAATAAACTAGATAAGTATGTAAGCTTGTATAGGAAGACAAAGAAAAGTAATATAAAATCATCTCAGCACAAACAAATGAAAGGAAAAAAATGTGACGACCCGACTTCCTATGCCCAGAAAGTCGCATCATTATGAAGAAAGAAAGGGGTAGAAAATAGAAAAGAAGAGAAGAAAGAAAGAAACAACAACAACGATCTCACAGCGGAACGAATAAATTATATTAATAACATAAACTATTACATAGTTTACAACAATTTACAGAGTTACACAGCATATACATCACTTACTAGACAGTTATAAACATCTGTCTAGACATTACAACTCAATACACTACAGAGATACAGACACAGCGTAACTACTATATATATCTACAACGCTGAAGCCTCCTGCTCCATTGCTCCTCCACAATTCGTCAAGCTAAACCTGAATCCCTTGGCTACTCGTAAAAATTTGAGTACCCAAGAGTTTATAAAACAAAAATAAACACTTGGGTCAGACATGGGTCTGGTGTGAGTAACAGGTTAAACTTGCTTAACTTCAAAACCTTTAGAAAGAAAAGGTATCACGTAAGACTTCCCACAAATAAACATGGGTAAGTTTTTACCTTACGCTAACCAAAACATTTGATAGGAAATCCAGTTATATTATAATAGGGTCTAGGGTTTTCAAATAAATATGAAATAGCTGAAATTGTTACATTATTAAATTCCAGCATACTAGCCACAAAGTGGGTTATACAATCAAAACCGTAAGGGCACGTAGGAAGAATGGGTTTCCATACAATGGCAGGGCTACTGGTGTACCGCCCGTCACAGTACGTGGCCTAGATCACCGTACCGAGGAGTACGCCCGCTCCCCTGCAACACAAAGCCGGAACCATCCCTTACTGGATAATTCCGAACAAGATAACCCCGTAGTTGGCGCGACCAACCACACACTAAGCCGAATAAAAAGAAAAGGGACCTCTAGACAGGGATCTATCTTGCTCTCAGTGGGTGCTACCCACGAAACCTTGCTGCACCTCCCCTGTTTTAGCCATTCCCGGTTGATGAGGCTTGAGGTTACGATTACCTTTAATCAGAACATATCACTTAGAATGCTCATCGTCCGCCTGACGATGTGCTGAAAGCATTCAATCCATACAAGTTCGTTCCGGGTTCGAACGAAACCGAAGGCATTATCTCGTTACACTCGTTTTGGAATCACCCTCAGAGTTAACGACAATAACCCTTGCACTCTGAATGTTCATCTTCACTTGAGATTCACGACCTATCGTAAATTTGGATCGATGTGGTATTTGGGTCTCCAGACCTGGAATTCCGGTATACGGAAACCCGATCCCGGTCTCATCGAAATCCAAAACGTATCTTTTAAGGGCCAAGTTGTTTTAAGGTTAAAACAATTCAATTCTTATCTATATACACAAAGATAGATAATTCAATAGATAATCTACATTATCATCCCAAACAGATAATTCACATTATCATTATAATTCAACCAAACATCCATATCATATATCAATCATATCTCATTAGAGATATCAAACAATGAAATACATTCAATCTCATTCATCCATCCTTAAGCAATGATTTATCATCTAATTAATTTAAAGTGAATTAAACTAATTACTTCATTCTATAAATCCTGCTTACTTAATTATTAATTAAACCAATTAATTATTCATTACTCTAAGTATCCATCTTAATTAATCATTCCTGATTAATAATCCTTTAATTACTTTAAGTAATTAATACTTAATTAATTTCACAAATTAATTATCTTAAACCATTCAGTAATTAATTGTAACGTCCCGAGAATTTTCGACTTTCGAAAATTCAACATCGATACTCACTTTATCGACTGCTGAGCCATCGAATGCCGGAAACCCGAAAAGTTATGGTTTTAAGAAAGAAGAAAAAGGTAGAAGAAGAAGATAGAAGAAAAAGAAAGAAGAACAACAACATCAACATCAGAAACAGAAAACAATATCAGAATCTCACATATCGCAGCGGAACAATATATAATAGATAAATGAATATCATTTAAAAACAAAAGAATTATATCTGTTATTACATTACATCACATCATATCATCAGAGTCAATAAACAACAATGGACAGTTATATAAACTTGTCCTCATACAGAATACACAGCGGAATAAATACTATCAGATACAAATACTACGTCTCGTCATCCAGCTCATCTCCAAAGCTCCAGAATATCCAGAATATCCTGATAATATAACTCTAGGCTGCCCGTGTGGAAATTTGTGGGCACCCAGAGTTTAGAAGGGAACAATAAACTCCGAGTCAGTCATGGTGACTGGTGTGAGATCGTAAAACAGTTATTTATCTTTAAAACAAATAGCAGAGAATTTTAATGTCAAATTCGCAATGCTTTTGGAAAATGAAACTACCATAAGACCTCCCACCACACACACAATGCAAACGCAGAATTGGAGGAGATTTCTTCTTATGATAGTCAAAGATGCTTACTACGCAAAATCAAATCATTTTGATATTATTATTAGTGCATAGTGTAGAAAACATTTCGAAAGTATAATATTAATCTTAGCCAACATACGACCAGTATCGTATGCCTGCTATAGCTACCATCTAAACAGTGGTGACCACCGTACGTAAATGGCAGGTTCTACAACTAATACCGTACAAAGTTCGTATTGGAGTTTGGATTTCCAACAAATGGTCAGGCTAAGGAACTTCCTTTTCCACGATGGGTACGTCCCTGGAATAGACGACCCGAGAAATAACCTAACATTACGGTTAGATCTCTGCCAACACAAGGCCGGGTTACCTCTGCAAAAATAGGTAACTACTGACACGCGTATGCCATCCCCCGATCGTCACCGATCTTCCCGAGGATCCCCGATTCGCAACAAACCACATAGATAATAATAATGCAGTAACCACAGAGGTTAAGTATCTGGGCTCCATACCATGATACCACCTTTATCCAGAAGGAATGACATACACTAAGGGGCGCTACTCCCTAGAACCTTGCTGCATCCTTCCTGTTTCGACCATTTCCGGGGTGTGAGGCTCGATGAAGTCTCGTCCACAAAGCTACGCTTTCTCAAAAAGCCCTGCTTCGGGTCAAACAAAATGATCAACCTATGATCACAAAGATATAAGATCAAACAAATGATCATATCACAAATGATCAAACACTGATCATTTCACAGCAACACTCAGTATGCCACGTTACCAAATTGGGATATATCGTTGATAAATTTCAACTACATAACCTCTGAGCTCGTACGTCTCAGAGAAGGGTGTTAAGCTAAGAGAATAAATTCTCCGCCACCAACAGAAATGTATTTGAAAGAAATCAGCTTTATATCTCAAATTGTAACGTCAGACACACAATCCATACAAGTCTGTTCCGGGATCGAACAGAACCGAAGGCACTTCTCACGAAGCCCTTGCACTTTCGGATAATTTTCTAATCACGTCCGGACTTACCGTCACTAAGGGTGATAAAACCTCTAAATCGAAGATCAGTCGATGTAGAGTAACTCGACGGTAATCCTTCCGTTTTCAAAAATATCCGGTCTTCAACACCGATCTTCAAATGCAATTCATAACGACGTATCACATATTCGGAATGGGTTATACGACCCCATGGTCCTTTCCCGGCTAACCCGAATAGTGAGCGATTATTTAAAAATAAGTGTGGCATTCAAATTCATCCAATTCACAACAAAGGCCTATCTATAGGTAATTATTGATAGTCGGTTATTTAACTATCAATAAAGATGCGCAACATCATCAGATTCCAAAAAATTTTCCAAATTATTTCATCTTCAAAAAATATCTTTACTAGATATAAAATTTCCACACTTAACCATTTGAAAACAATTTCAAATCAATTTTCCACACTTCAAAAATAAATCAATATTTATTTTTAAACAACTTCGCTTTCTTTTATAAATTCCGTATTGAATTTATACTTTCGAATATCTACTGATATTCGATTTTCAAATCGTTTTCAATATTCAATTTCAATTTATCTTTAAGAAGATAAATTCTCAAAACATTTCATTTCATTTTGGAAAACATCTCCATACTTATTTAAAAATAAGTCAGCAATTCACAATCCATTTATTTTCAACACTTGGAAAATATTCGATATACTTAAATCAAATTAAGTATATATATATTTCATTCTTTTAAGGAAATCATTTACTTTGACGACATTTGTTTGAGTCAAAACGAAGGTTACGTAAGACATCGTTACGACGACTCAAAACCACTAGTATAGGGATTTGAAAATTAAGATAGATATTTATAAATCCCAATACTACATAAAAACATTTCCTTTCGGAAACCATTTACTATAACAACGGTGTTATAGTCCACCATTTCCTTAAATTTCTCGAAAACGTCTATTTCAACAAGTATGTTGAAATCTATGCTTTCGATTCATAATACATTTAAAACATCGTTAAAAACAATCAACTTCATTTATAATGTCGCTTTCCCAAACAATATCCATTTTACTTAACAATATATTCACCGTCCAAAATCGTGAATATACTTTACTAATCACATTTCACTATTTAATTCATCAAATTCAATTTATTTCGAATTTATAAAAACAACGCTTACAAATTCCATTTCTGTTTTATAACAACTTCGGTTTATAAATCTCCTTTTTTTTAATTTCTATAATACACTTATTAAAATAAGTGATTTCAGATTTATAAAACAACGTTTATAAATTCAACCTTATATTTCACAATAACTTTGATTTATAAATCCCCTTTATTAACAAGTTCAATCAATACTCCCATTAAGGCAAAAATCCAGTTTTATAAGTTAATTTCTTATAAATCCTCCATTCTACAATTTCATTCATTTTAACTTCACCATTTATAAATCTATAAATTTCATTCTTTTTAACTTTACAATTTATACATCTATAAATTTCATATCGATTTTCCAAATTCGTTTCAATTTGCCAGTTAAATTTCTAATTGGACTTCCCACTTATTTCTTTTTAAATAAATTCCTTTTAAAGAAAATAAATTCCTTTATTTTTTCCAAACTATTTAGAAATCCAATTTTTTTTATTAAATTCTTCAATTTAAAAATCACTATTATACGAAATTCATTTATTTAACATTTTCACTTGATTCTGGAATTTATTCAATACGATTATAAAAATTTACTTTTTATACTTTAAAAATTCCTTTCTTCAAAATTTCTTAAATTTCAAAAATTGATTCACTTAGAAATTTTCTACTTGAATTTCAAAAATTCAATTTCGTTTATCTTTGGAATCCAATGATGTCAAACATCCATTCAGCTAAATTTTAGCTTTCAAACAATTTCCAGATATCAATATGATTAATAGCATCACTATAATCATTCACAGATTCATATCACGATAGAAATGAATTAAATAAATGTGAGGGGTCCAGTTGGATCCCTCCAACCTGTTTCCCTGCATCCAAAGATGTTAGCACAATACCAATTCCGCTCCAGTACGGAATTATCGCGGTATATAGGTTTTTATAAATCCGCTTACTAACGGCGCAATAGGGTCTCATCCGCTATACGAGGCGGGAAATCAATCAATCCAATATATACATATGCCAATATGTATATACTGCTATATATATAGATATATCCTATCATATCTAATAGCACATTCAAACAAATCAATCAATAACTGCAATTCAATTATAAATCTGAGTGAGAAGATCTCACCTTTGCTTTTTATTTGCACTCCATTTTCATTTCAGCTTGTTTCTCCATTTCAGACCTTGTATAAACAATTTTATAAAATTTATTAATATTCGAATTAAATCGAATAATAAATTTTTATTTGATAATTCCAATTCATGGGTGATTTCGTTTTAAACAATAAATTTTAAATTTTAAACTATTCTTTCTCATAAATAAATTATTTCACTGACCAAATTAATCTCCAAAATATCATTCATTATTTTCCTTTCAACACCTCAAAAATCCTATATATTTTAAACTGTATATATATATATTTTTCTTTCACTACTGTATATATATCTTGATCAACGATTGCTTATATCCTAAAATTGTTAAATACATTGATTAACCAAATTAAACACCTCAATATTAATTAAAATTTTACAGTCCGTTAAATATTGATTAAAAAAAATATTTCTATACAACCATAGTTTCCTTTACTGTATAAAACATGTTGATTATACTTAAATTTAAATAAATAGAAATGTATACCTTACTGATATAATCCAAACTCGAGATTGTCGAAACATTCGGTTGCTCTCCTCCTTCACGCGCCTGTCTCCGCGCTTCGACTACCCATCACGCGACCCCTACTTCGAAATCGATTCAAGCCCTAGCTACTCGATGTCGTGCCTCAACTCCATCACGTCGCCGACCTCGGCCAGTCCCACGCACGCGTGCGCGAGCGCGCCTCGCTCCAGTTTTCTTCACGCGACCCCCCCTTCACCTCGAGACTGCCTCGCCAATCCCCTCGCAGTCGAGAACCCCACGAATCCATCACAAAGCCCCAGTCGAGACCACGAACTCTGCCTAAACTGACTTGACCACTGTGAGACTTCCCCCACGACGTCGCCGCGATGCGACTGCCCTAGCTCGACGAATCCACAGCGGCAGTTTCGCCCACGAAACCGCGAATTGAAAGACGAGGGGAATTTGATTTTTTTTTTCTCTTCGCGAATTGATTTTGAAAAGGGAATGACCTCGATCCTGGAACTAGAAGAATGGGGATGGAAGCAGAGTACTGGAGATAGTAATTTATAACTGAAACCATCGATTTTTTCTTCGAAAGTGATTTTGAACGTGATTATTAAAAAGAAATGGAGGGAGTCAGAGTTACGAGATTTTGCAGAAGAACGTGCTTACACGATTTTTGTATCGTGATTCCAGGCGAAACTTTAGGGAAGAAAAGTGACTGATATTTATAAATTTAAAATTTAAAAATTAAACTGAATTTAATTTCATTTCAACGCATTTGCATATCGTACGGTCACTGTGACGACCCGGAATTTTTGTATATTTGAAATGAGAATATTTAATTTATTTTAAATATTCGAAGATTAAATCTTAACTTTATTTTCAAGTATACAGTATTTATTGGATGATAGATTATTGAATTAAACAATCGAAAATAGAGAATCCTGAGTTTTGAGCCTGTTGAAAATAGTTTAAAGGCTCAGAAAATTTGTATTGTTAATATTGAATGTAATAGAACTTTCAAAATTGAATTTAAAAGCGTTTTGTTCAGTTTTGAAAATTTTATCGTTTTATATTGAATTTAAAAATAGCCTTCCGAGGCACAGTCTCGGGATTCGACGAAACCAGTTCCATTTGGATCCGTAATATTGTATTATTACCGGATTTCAAATTTCGTATCGATTGGAGTGGCGGAGTGAGCATACGGTATATAAACGCATGGAAATTACCGAGATGAAATTGAATTTAAATGCAATATATTCAATCCGACATTTTGTACAACCTACCGCGTATTTGCCTCCTTCGTACCCATCTTCCTTTCCTTCCCATCTTCTCAAGTCTCTGTTCGATCAGAAATAAATAAATAAAGGGAGATAAGCTTGTTGCGTAAACTACTCAAAGGGGAAAATAATATCTGCGATTCAAATAAGCAATTCATTTCAATTCGTTCACTCTCTTTCCCATCTATCTCTCGATTAATTTCAAAATCAAAATATATGGCGAACTGTTGGGATTCGAAATCCCATTTACGCACACGAACACCCTAATATTATCGAATCACTCAAAAACTCTTCGATCGAGATTTCCGCTGTTGCAAACGCGAGCTCGGGCTCGGAATTCAGGGCCGATGTAGGCAATGCGAAGAGTGGGTCGGTGAATCGGTGGGTTTATTTTCGAGCATTATGGATCTGAGTGTTGAAGCACTTGAAGGTAGTGGCAGATCGTTGGGTCGAGTTCGAGGCTTCAAGATGGGGTGCGACAGTCTTCGTTGTGCCAGAATGATGTGATGGCACCAGGTGCTCGTAGCCGCTGTTTTGATTGCATTAGAAGGTGAGGCTAGGGTTTCGAATCTGAGGAAGGCTTCGTGGGTAGCCGCAGCAAAGGTGGGGAGAAGATTCGATTGGGAAGGGGTTGCAACAGCTTCTCATCGTGTTCGAAGTCATGATGTAGGGCAGTGTGCTCGAGTTTGATCAATAAGGTATTTATTTCAGTTTAAATTTAATAACCTATATATATGAATATGCTAAAAAATAAATAAATTATACAGTAAGATATTTAAAACATTTCTGTTTGATTTAATACATGTATATATACGCATGCCTATTTTGAATTGAAGGTAAATAAGGAAAGTTTTTATGTAGAAATATTTTTGAAAATACAGTAGTTTTAAAAGTAAATAATTAGTAAAACCAAATTATTAAATGGGAAATTTATTTTTTTTCGATTAATTCAAAATATTAATAAATCCTGTAATGTTTGTACAAGGTCTTAAAATTTTGAAGAAAGCAAAATCGGCATGAAATGGATTGCATATAAAAATGGACAAAGGTGAGTTAATCTCACTCAGTTAAATTATAATTTAAATTTAATTGGTTAAATTTAAATATTGATGGATGATTGAATTGATTGATTTGATTGATATGGTATATAGTAGTATATACCAATATATACATATTGGCATATGTATATATTTGAGTTGTTGATATTCCCGCATTATATAGCGGATGAGACCCTATGCGCCGCATAATAGCGGATGATATTTTATATAAAACCCATATACCGCGATATTCCACCTTGAAGTGGAATTGGTATTTTATATTGTGCTAACGTCTGTGGATGCAGGGAAACAGGTTGGAGGGATCCAACTGGATTCCTCAAAATTATTAGATTAATTAATATTCTGTGTTCTGAATATTTGATATCATGTGATGATTTTATATTGGATGATGTGGTTGATTTGGATTGTCCAGTATAATAAATTATAAAATCTATGGAATTGAATTTTTGAAAAGAAATAAAAGAATAAAGGGTTAAGTAAAATAATTCGAGGAATTGGGATAAAATTTATAACGAATTGAAATAAAAATAAGGTGATTTGAAATTTTTAACAAATATGAAATAAGGGGATTTTGAATTTACAAGGGATAATAAATTTTATACTTAAGTGATATTATTTGGAGAATAAAAGAAGTTATCTTTGAAATTAAGGATTAAAATTAATTAAAGAATAAATAAGGAGTTTTGGAAATTTGTAATTGATATTGGTAAAAGGGGTTTAACTCGTAATAAGGAATAAAAATCTAAAAGTTAATGTATTTTGGAATAAATGAAGTAGCAAAGGAAATTTATTTCAAAGTATAGTAAAGTAAATTGGAAAATCAACTGGAAAATTGATTTAGTTGTTAAAATTGGAATTCTATAAGAGAAGTGAGATTTTGGAGCTTATAAACTGGGTTTATAAAGTAAAATAAAATATCAGTGGATATTAGAAAATATAAATTCAAGGTGGGAATTTATAAAGGGATATGAATTGGTTTAAAAATAAATGTTGATTTATTTTTAAAGAATGGGGATGAGAAGTGTATTTCCTTGGATTGCCAAGTACGTTTTTCAAAGCAATTTTAATATAAGTTAAAAGTTCTAAATTGTTTAAAAAGGCATGTTTTAGGAAATTGATTATTTCTAAAGGTTAATTTCTAAAGTAAGTATTTTCAAAAATCTATTATTGTAGTAATTATATAAAAGTGATTTGCTATTATGTTTTAAAAGGAGAAATTTAGATTATATTATAAAGTGGTTTATTTTAAAGTATATATTTTTAATAAAGTATTAAAGTAGTTTGATTTCAATGTTATAAAGTATATTTAAATAAAGTGTTTTTAAATTATTTTAAATTTAAAAGTATTTTGTACTTGGTGATTCAGAGAAAATAAATATTTGGGAAATGTATTCCGTAAGCGGAAATTGTTTTGAAACCTGTTTTCAAAGGAAGTTGAAAATGGAAATATATCTTGTAAAAGATATTTGGGCAAATAAATAATGTGGGAAATTATTTATTGTGTGATGGTTGCTTGTGGATGTTAATTGATAGTTAAATAACCGACTATCAATATTGGCCAAATGCGTTGATCGTTTCGAAGAGACCGGGATCGAGTTTCCGTATACCGGGATTCTAGGTCTGGAGACTCGAATACCACTTCGATCCGGTTTGTACGTTTCGCGAAAACGTGTTCAGAGTCGAAGATGGAGCAGTGAAGTGCAAGGGCTAGTCGCTACTAATCCTGAGGATATTTCCAAAATGGATGTGGTAGGAATAGTGCCTTCGGTTCCGTTCGAACCCGGGACGGACTTGTATGGACGAATGCTTGCGAAACATCGTCAGGTGGACGATGGGCATTCTAAGAGATATGTGCTATAAAGGTATCGTTTAGCCTCGAACCTCATCAACCGGGAATGACTGAAAATCAGGGGTTATGCAGCAAGGCTTCGTGGGTAGCACCCACTTGAGAGTAAGGTCATCCCTGTCTAGATGTCCCTTTTATTTCGGCTTAGTGGTGCGGTTGCTGATCCCAACCGTGGGGTGATTTTATTTGGAATTATCCAGTAAGGGATGATTCCGGCCTTGTGTTGCAGGGGAGCGGGCGTACTCCTCGGTACTGTGATCTAGGCCACGTACTGTGACAGGTGGTACCCCAGTGCCTAGTCATTCGTTGGAAATCCATTCTCCCTACGTGCCTTGTACGAGTTTTGTTTGTATTACCCACGTTGTGGCTAGTATGCTGGAATTTAATCATGTAACAATTTCAGCTATTTAAATAAGTATTTGTGAATAGACACTATTATAATATCAGAGGATTTTGATATAAAGTGTTTTAGCTATCGTAAGGTAAAAACCCGACATGTTTATTTGTGGCGTGGTCTTACGAGATGCTTTTGTTTTCAAAGGATTTTGAAACTTTAATAATCAATTTGAGTGTGATTTTCTCACGCTGGTTTTCCAGACTGACTCGGGTATTGTTTTGTATGATGCTCGGGTCAGACCGAGATAAACAGGTTCAGATTGATGCTGTGGAGCTCAGGAGACGAGCTGGATGACGATGCGTACTCCCGTACTTGTTATTATTTTTCCGCTGTGTATTCAGTTGTATGTTATGGATGTTGATGTACTCTGATGATGTATTCTGATGATGTATTATATAAACAGATATAGTTTTTGATTTGTGTAAAGATCTGTTGATATATATTATATTTTATTCCGCTGCGATGGTTAGATTCTGATTTTGTTTTCTATTTTTCTTCTTCTACCTCTTCTTCTTAACTAAAATGGTTCGATTTTCCGGGTCTGGAAAGTCGGGTCGTTACAGTCACACGGCAACTCCGTTAAATACGAAATTTGAAACCCGGCAATAATACAATATTCTGGACTCAATGGAACTGGTTTCGTCGAATTCCGAGACTGTGCCTCGGACCGCTATTTTTGAAATATCGATACGAACGATAATTTTAAAACTGAACAAATTGTTTCCAAATCAATTTCTGAAGCTTCAATTATCTTCAGTATTATCAATACGAATTTTAAAAGCTTTCCGAAATATTTTAAATAAGCTTAAAATTGAAGATTCGAATTTCTATTCACCTAACAATAGATTAAATTTTATAATTTAATCGTCAAATTCACGGTTATATCGGGGATTCAAATTAAATCATCGTTCAAATATTTAAAATAAATTAAATATTCTCAATTAAATTCGTTCAAAATTCAGGGTCGTTACAGACTTCCCTCCTTAAAAGAATTTCGTCCTCGAAATTACAAGTTAGGAAAAATGGTCCTTAACTCGTCTACTATCTTTCACAATCCTATAGTTTTATCAATTCTCAAAACAAATCTCTCTACTAAAGATTCGTTATTAATTCATCTAAATTTTCAACTTCAATTACAGATTTCAAACAACATTGTTTTACTTCAAAATTCAAATTTAAATTCCAATTCAAATTTTAAACTTCCAATTTTTCTCAAAAATTTTCTAACGCAGGATATTTTCGAAAAATTTCGCCAACGTCTCCTTTGCGCGGCTAATACGGTACGACTACAAAATGTCCCTACGGACTCTCAGATTTCAAAAAGAAAAAGAAAAAGCCAAGCGGCTAGAGAGAAATCATCAAAAACTCATATCAAAACTCAAATACATACCTTTTTCGAGCAATTCAAATTTATCTTCGAAATCAAATTCCAATTCCTTTATACCTGTATATCCTACTAGCCATTATATCTAGTTACAGCATTCAATCATTTTGCAAATTCGATTACCAATTTTTCAATATATACTTCTTATATCCTCTTTAAATTCGCTATTGAAGTTACATATTCAATTTCGTTCAATTTTTCATTTCACATTCATTTGAACTTATAATTCACATTTTCAATTCTATTGGAATTCAATTTATCTTCATTTATAATCATTGAATTTAATTCGTTCAGACCTTATCCATTTGGTCAATAATCAATTAGCTTCACTTACTAAATTTCAGTTTAATACTTCGTTTATCAAATTCAATTCCAGTTCTATTTACTTTCAAATTCAAAATGAATTTTAACATTCAATTTCATTTTCTGGCACTTGCAATTTATTCATTCATTCGCTAATTCATTCGTTTTTCAATTTGAATTTCATTCTAATCAAATTTCAATATTCTATAAGTTATCAACTTATTAATATTTCGTAAGTATTTTAAATAGGATTCCAGAGTCTTAGCAGCATTTCAAAAAATCATTTTGAAAACAATTCAAATTCCATTTGAATTTCTAAAACAAAAATCCAAATTCTCAAAACAACTTCCATTTAAAACAATTTGGCAGCAATTTCCTCTTCTGGAAACCCGAAAATGAACATCAGTGATGCTGCAGTCAAGACCGAAGTTATTTTCCAGCGACCGAAAAGAGTTTAGAGCTTTCATCTCTTCAAAACATTTTTCAAACCCTTTGAAATTCATTTTCAAATCAACAGATTTAAACTTTTCAAATCTCCAAAATTTTCAAACTCCTTTTCAAAACATTTCCAAAAACTTCTCTGGAATTTCGTTTTAAATTACAAATCACTTATATAATTCACATCCTCACATTTCATTTATATGTGAATTTATTTCTTAACTTTGGAGTTACGATTTCAATTTCTTATTCAACTTCAGTGATGATAATTCACTATCATTACTTCCTAACATCCATGCAACCATATACTATAGTATTTTATAGAAAAATATTTATTTTCTATACAAAAATAGTTTTGGGCAAAATTATCTCATTTACCCTATTTAAAACAATACTGTGCCGAATTGTTCTATACAAGTGTTTAGAGATCCCTATCGATAGAGTTGTACGGACAATACCGACCAGAATCCATATACCACTCAACAAACCAATCATCACAATATAAAACAATTTTATATTCAAATAACAAATACGCGCTCATATCTATTATTACACTCAACTCATTCTAGAGTACTACTGACTCTATCTCTAATGAGTAACACCCAACAGAGCAGGGTTGTCGCTTAACCATATGCTCTGATACCAAATGTAACGTCCCGAGAATTTTCGACTTTCGAAAATTCAACATCGATACTCACTTTATCGACTGCTGAGCCATCGAATGCCGGAAACCCGAAAAGTTATGGTTTTAAGAAAGAAGAAAAAGGTAGAAGAAGAAGATAGAAGAAAAAGAAAGAAGAACAACAACATCAACATCAGAAACAGAAAACAATATCAGAATCTCACATATCGCAGCGGAACAATATATAATAGATAAATGAATATCATTTAAAAACAAAAGAATTATATCTGTTATTACATTACATCACATCATATCATCAGAGTCAATAAACAACAATGGACAGTTATATAAACTTGTCCTCATACAGAATATACAGCGGAATAAATACTATCAGATACAAATACTACGTCTCGTCATCCAGCTCATCTCCAAAGCTCCAGAATATCCAGAATATCCTGATAATATAACTCTAGGCTGCCCGTGTGGAAATTTGTGGGCACCCAGAGTTTAGAAGGGAACAATAAACTCCGAGTCAGTCATGGTGACTGGTGTGAGATCGTAAAACAGTTATTTATCTTTAAAACAAATAGCAGAGAATTTTAATGTCAAATTCGCAATGCTTTTGGAAAATGAAACTACCATAAGACCTCCCACCACACACACAATGCAAACGCAGAATTGGAGGAGATTTCTTCTTATGATAGTCAAAGATGCTTACTACGCAAAATCAAATCATTTTGATATTATTATTAGTGCATAGTGTAGAAAACATTTCGAAAGTATAATATTAATCTTAGCCAACATACGACCAGTATCGTATGCCTGCTATAGCTACCATCTAAACAGTGGTGACCACCGTACGTAAATGGCAGGTTCTACAACTAATACCGTACAAAGTTCGTATTGGAGTTTGGATTTCCAACAAATGGTCAGGCTAAGGAACTTCCTTTTCCACGATGGGTACGTCCCTGGAATAGACGACCCGAGAAATAACCTAACATTACGGTTAGATCTCTGCCAACACAAGGCCGGGTTACCTCTGCAAAAATAGGTAACTACTGACACGCGTATGCCATCCCCCGATCGTCACCGATCTTCCCGAGGATCCCCGATTCGCAACAAACCACATAGATAATAATAATGCAGTAACCACAGAGGTTAAGTATCTGGGCTCCATACCATGATACCACCTTTATCCAGAAGGAATGACATACACTAAGGGGCGCTACTCCCTAGAACCTTGCTGCATCCTTCCTGTTTCGACCATTTCCGGGGTGTGAGGCTCGATGAAGTCTCGTCCACAAAGCTACGCTTTCTCAAAAAGCCCTGCTTCGGGTCAAACAAAATGATCAACCTATGATCACAAAGATATAAGATCAAACAAATGATCATATCACAAATGATCAAACACTGATCATTTCACAGCAACACTCAGTATGCCACGTTACCAAATTGGGATATATCGCTGATAAATTTCAACTACATAACCTCTGAGCTCGTACGTCTCAGAGAAGGGTGTTAAGCTAAGAGAATAAATTCTCCGCCACCAACAGAAATGTATTTGAAAGAAATCAGCTTTATATCTCAAATTGTAACGTCAGACACACAATCCATACAAGTCTGTTCCGGGATCGAACAGAACCGAAGGCACTTCTCACGAAGCCCTTGCACTTCCGGATAATTTTCTAATCACGTCCGGACTTCCCGTCACTAAGGGTGATAAAACCTCTAAATCGAAGATCAGTCGATGTAGAGTAACTCGACGGTAATCCTTCCGTTTTCAAAAATATCCGGTCTTCAACATCGGTCTTCAAATGCAATTCATAACGACGTATCACATATTCGGAATGGGTTATACGACCCCATGGTCCTTTCCCGGCTAACCCGAATAGTGAGCGATTATTTAAAAATAAGTGTGGCATTCAAATTCATCCAATTCACAATAAAGGCCTATCTATAGGTAATTATTGATAGTCGGTTATTTAACTATCAATAAAGATGCGCAACATCATCAGATTCCAAAAAATTTTCCAAATTATTTCATCTTCAAAAAATATCTTTACTAGATATAAAATTTCCACACTTAACCATTTGAAAACAATTTCAAATCAATTTTCCACACTTCAAAAATAAATCAATATTTATTTTTAAACAACTTCGCTTTCTTTTATAAATTCCGTATTGAATTTATACTTTCGAATATCTACTGATATTCGATTTTCAAATCGTTTTCAATATTCAATTTCAATTTATCTTTAAGAAGATAAATTCTCAAAACATTTCATTTCATTTTGGAAAACATCTCCATACTTATTTAAAAATAAGTCAGCAATTCACAATCCATTTATTTTCAACACTTGGAAAATATTCGATATACTTAAATCAAATTAAGTATATATATATTTCATTCTTTTAAGGAAATCATTTACTTTGACGACATTTGTTTGAGTCAAAACGAAGGTTACGTAAGACATCGTTACGACGACTCAAAACCACTAGTATAGGGATTTGAAAATTAAGTTAGATATTTATAAATCCCAATACTACATAAAAACATTTCCTTTCGGAAACCATTTACTATAACAACAGTGTTATAGTCCACCATTTCCTTAAATTTCTCGAAAACGTCTATTTCAACAAGTATGTTGAAATCTATGCTTTCGATTCATAATACATTTAAAACATCGTTAAAAACAATCAACTTCATTTATAATGTCGCTTTCCCAAACAATATCCATTTTACTTAACAATATATTCACCGTCCAAAATCGTGAATATACTTTACTAATCACATTTCACTATTTAATTCATCAAATTCAATTTATTTCGAATTTATAAAAACAACGCTTACAAATTCCATTTCTGTTTTATAACAACTTCGGTTTATAAATCTCTTTTTTTTTAATTTCTATAATACACTTATTAAAATAAGTGATTTCAGATTTATAAAACAACGTTTATAAATTCAACCTTATATTTCACAATAACTTTGATTTATAAATCCCCTTTATTAACAAGTTCAATCAATACTCCCATTAAGGCAAAAATCCAGTTTTATAAGTTAATTTCTTATAAATCCTCCATTCTACAATTTCATTCATTTTAACTTCACCATTTATAAATCTATAAATTTCATTCTTTTTAACTTTACAATTTATACATCTATAAATTTCATATCGATTTTCCAAATTCGTTTCAATTTGCCAGTTAAATTTCTAATTGGACTTCCCACTTATTTCTTTTTAAATAAATTCCTTTTAAAGAAAATAAATTCCTTTATTTTTTTCCAAACTATTTAGAAATCCAATTTTTTTTATTAAATTCTTCAATTTAAAAATCACTATTATACGAAATTCATTTATTTAACATTTTCACTTGATTCTGGAATTTATTCAATACGATTATAAAAATTTACTTTTTATACTTTAAAAATTCCTTTCTTCAAAATTTCTTAAATTTCAAAAATTGATTCACTTAGAAATTTTCTACTTGAATTTCAAAAATTCAATTTCGTTTATCTTTGGAATCCAATGATGTCAAACATCCATTCAGCTAAATTTTAGCTTTCAAACAATTTCCAGATATCAATATGATTAATAGCATCACTATAATCATTCACAGATTCATATCACAATAGAAATGAATTAAATAAATGTGAGGGGTCCAGTTGGATCCCTCCAACCTGTTTCCCTGCATCCAAAGATGTTAGCACAATACCAATTCCGCTCCAGTACGGAATTATCGCGGTATATAGGTTTTTATAAATCCGCTTACTAACGGCGCAATAGGGTCTCATCCGCTATACGAGGCGGGAAATCAATCAATCCAATATATACATATGCCAATATGTATATACTGCTATATATATAGATATATCCTATCATATCTAATAGCACATTCAAACAAATCAATCAATAACTGCAATTCAATTATAAATCTGAGTGAGAAGATCTCACCTTTGCTTTTTATTTGCACTCCATTTTCATTTCAGCTTGTTTCTCCATTTCAGACCTTGTATAAACAATTTTATAAAATTTATTAATATTCGAATTAAATCGAATAATAAATTTTTATTTGATAATTCCAATTCATGGGTGATTTCGTTTTAAACAATAAATTTTAAATTTTAAACTATTCTTTCTCATAAATAAATTATTTCACTGACCAAATTAATCTCCAAAATATCATTCATTATTTTCCTTTCAACACCTCAAAAATCCTATATATTTTAAACTGTATATATATATATATTTTTCTTTCACTACTGTATATATATCTTGATCAACGATTGCTTATATCCTAAAATTGTTAAATACATTGATTAACCAAATTAAACACCTCAATATTAATTAAAATTTTACAGTCCGTTAAATATTGATAAAAAAAATATTTCTATACAACCATAGTTTCCTTTACTGTATAAAACATGTTGATTATACTTAAATTTAAATAAATAGAAATGTATACCTTACTGATATAATCCAAACTCGAGATTGTCGAAACATTCGGTTGCTCTCCTCCTTCACGCGCCTGTCTCCGCGCTTCGACTACCCATCACGCGACCCCTACTTCGAAATCGATTCAAGCCCTAGCTACTCGATGTCGTGCCTCAACTCCATCACGTCGCCGACCTCGGCCAGTCCCACGCACGCGTGCGCGAGCGCGCCTCGCTCCAGTTTTCTTCACGCGACCCCCCCTTCACCTCGAGACTGCCTCGCCAATCCCCTCGCAGTCGAGAACCCCACGAATCCATCACAAAGCCCCAGTCGAGACCACGAACTCCGCCTAAACTGACTTGACCACTGTGAGACTTCCCCCACGACGTCGCCGCGATGCGACTGCCCTAGCTCGACGAATCCACAGCGACAGTTTCGCCCACGAAACCGCGAATTGAAAGACGAGGGGAATTTGATTTTTTTTTTCTCTTCGCGAATTGATTTTGAAAAGGGAATGACCTCGATCCTGGAACTAGAAGAATAGGGATGGAAGCAGAGTACTGGAGATAGTAATTTATAACTGAAACCATCGATTTTTTCTTCGAAAGTGATTTTGAACGTGATTATTAAAAAGAAATGGAGGGAGTCAGAGTTACGAGATTTTGCAGAAGAACGTGCTTACACGATTTTTGTATCGTGATTCCAGGCGAAACTTTAGGGAAGAAAAGTGACTGATATTTATAAATTTAAAATTTAAAAATTAAACTGAATTTAATTTCATTTCAACGCATTTGCATATCGTACGGTCACACGGCAACTCCGTTAAATACGAAATTTGAAATCCGGCAATAATACAATATTCTGGACTCAATGGAACTGGTTTCGTCAAATTCCGAGACTGTGCCTCGGACCGCTATTTTTGAAATATCGATACGAACGATAATTTTAAAACTGAACAAATTGTTTCCAAATCAATTTCTGAAGCTTCAATTATCTTCAGTATTATCAATACGAATTTTAAAAGCTTTCCGAAATATTTTAAATAAGCTTAAAATTGAAGATTCGAATTTCTATTCACCTAACAATAGATTAAATTTTATAATTTAATCGTCAAATTCACGGTTATATCGGGGATTCAAATTAAATCATCGTTCAAATATTTAAAATAAATTAAATATTCTCAATTAAATTCGTTCAAAATTCAGGGTCGTTACATTAATCTTTAATTACTTCATTAATTAATTAATTATACTTAATTATCTTAATCCTTAATTAATTACAACTAATTAATTATTTTAATCACTTATTATTTATTAATTAATCTTAATTAATCAATTCTTAATTAAATCATTAATTTTATTAATTAAGGATCCTTAATTACTCTTAATTAATTATCTTATTTAAATTAATTACATTTAATAATTAATTAGTCACATTTATTAATCACCTTTGATTAATCTCATTTAGTAATTAACTTCCCTTAATTACTCCACTTCATAAATTAATTACTCCTTAATTAATTATCCTTTAATTTATCCCTTGATTAATTATTCAAAAGTAATTAACTCAAATTACTTTTATTATTAAATCATCTTTAGTTAATTACATCCAGTAATTACCTTTAATTACTTTCCTAAGTAATTATACTTTCACTAATTACATTTAAGTAATTATCAAATTTCCAAATCATTATCTTAAATTAATTTAACTAATTAATTTAAACTTATCAAATTTATTTAATTAATTACCTTAAGTAATTAATTTCTTTAATTACTTTCATTAAGTAATTTATACTTAACCAATTTATATTAATTAATTAATCTAATTGATTATCAAAAATTAATCACAATAATTAATTATTTAATAATTCTTAATTAATGATCTCTCATTAATTATTAACAATTCTTTAATTACTTTCTTTAAGAAATTTAGCTTTAATCAACTATTTATTAATTACAACTTAATAATTTCTTAATTACCAATTAATTTCTAATTACTAAATTAATTGCTTAATTAATCTTTAAATTAAAGTATTAACCTTTAACTACTTTAATTATTATTAACAAAAGCTTTGAAATAATTTACCTTTAAATCTTTCTTTTATTTCATTTCAAATTAATGATTTAAATTTGAATAACAAATTTAACTTTAACCAAGACTTAAATCAAATTTACCAAAATCTTTTTAAATCTAAATGTTAAGAACACTTAACATTTATAAAGAAAATTTATAAGATTTTAAACCCATTCATTAAAATTCAAACCCTTTTAAAATTATTCTTTTAAATATTTAAGTTGTTAAATAAAAACTCATTTATTTCACAACTGGAATTCAAGTTTAAATTTGAATCCACATTTAAAAATTTGATTTTTAAACTCTGTTTAAATTTAAAAACAAACAGGCTCTATAACCTGTAACACTTCAATTAACCCGAGCCTTATATCAAAATACCCGAGACAATCTACAGAAATCCCGAGACCAGCTTCGAGTTTTCCCTTCCCCTCTTTAATAAACTTTGTTATGTTTAAAAATTTAAAAACAGTTAAAACTCACGCGAGTACCTCTGCACGAACCCGAGCCATTTCCCTTCTTTCCCGAACATGACTTCGAGTCATTCCACCATCTACTTCGAGAACAACATCTTCTTCCTTAAACTCATTCCAGACATGACTGCTACCTGGTGCACGTGCACAGCTACTCGCCTGAGCTCCGGCCACCCACGACGAACTCTACAAGTCGACAATCAACCCCATACCCTAACTCGATCACCAGAGCCTCGATCAAACACGAAAATCGAATTCGAGCAACCCACCACAACCACGAACAGGAACCAAAGCCTGGAAAATTCCTCGAACTCACTCCTCCGATCGCCTGAGCACCAGAACCTCTGACCACGTCTTCATCATCCATTGAGCTGCCGATTCCCAGAGTTCAGATGAACTCGATCATCTCTGGACGTCGTGACGAACGTATTTCCCAACCTCACTAAAACTAGGGTTATAAACTTCCCTGATCAAATCCCTTCGCCACAATACTTTTCACCATCATCAGATAATTTTCTACAACTCTCCGATCATCACTCTATCTCCAGTGGAAACCACGACCTCCCCGAACACTTAGATCATCAGAAACTGCCCAAAACTCATATTCTGATCAAAACCGAACTGCTCACTCAACCCAACACTAAAATTTGTGATTTCACTTTTAAAAATCATGATTTTAGTTGATGATTCAGTTTACATGCCTGAATCAGTGAAATTAGAAGTTTGAATTTTAACATTAACTCAGATTTCCTGTTCTACTTTATTTCCAGAGCAATTTTTATTTTATTTTAACTTGAATAAAATTTTAATCTCTAATATATGATATAACAAACAATTTTTGTTTATAACTTACATCATAGTATTGACCAGATCAAGAGATACAGAATTTTAAATCAAAACTTAAATTTAAAAACTGGAAACAGAGATAACAGACATGCACACCAATTACATCCATATATACAAAAATATACATACATACCAAACATATATAAACAACATGCAGGCATATTACATCATATATTCAAGAATTTATATCATGCAAACAGATATCATATACTTAAGTTTTTAAAATAAATGTTACTCACATGTTTGAAAGATGAAGAACAGAGCTTCTCCTCTGAAACAGTTTTGAAAAGCTTTTTGAATATCCTTTGATCTTTAAAACTTTTTAAACTTAGAATGCTTGCTAGAAAACTTGCATGCATGCTTTGATTATTTAGGTGTGTTGCTAGATCCAAATTAACTTGCTTCCAGACTTTGAAAAGATGCAGGCTACAGACTTGATTCCAGATTAAAGAAATTGCAGTCTTTTGATTTTGATAGTGGATTACAGAATTTGAAGAAATGTTGCAGGCTTTAGTTTGATTTGAAAAATGCATTGCAGATCTTTGTTTGAGGAATTTGGTTTTGAGGAATGTTGATTTCAGATTTTCTTTTGAGAGGAGGATTTAGTTTGAGGAATTTGTTACAGTTTTTTTTTGGGGAATATTCAGGCTGAGAGTTTTTTTCTTTGAATTCAAGAAGATAGAAAAATAAATATAGATGAGAACATATGTTTATATAGATTAAAATGATTTATCAAATAAAAGAAAAACAAAAATGCAAGACTTTGACATTTGTCATTCTCATTGCTTTATTAGTGTACACATGTTATTACATGGCCTTAAAGATTTACACTTGTCTTTTTAAGCAATTCATATTTATTTAAATGTAAATAAAAAGCCTTTCTTATTTATTAAATACTTATGTATATATATATAAAGTATTTTAAAGAAAATAAAACCAATTATATATATATATAAAAGCTTGTCCATATATTTTAAAATCCAAAACTATTTAAAATCTTACCTCTTTTGAATTTCAAATTTAATTTAAATTCAAATGCAAATTATATTTAAAAATCCAATTTAAAGTTAATTTTAAACAATACATTCAATTTGAAATAACAAATCCTATTTTACATTAAAATCTATTTATTTAAAAACAATACACTATTAATATTGTTTGAAAATAACTCATTTATCAATATTAAAATAATTTATAAAAGAGATTATAAATTATCACTATTACTAATTGAATTAACATATCATATGCAAATTATATTTTAAACATATATACATTCTTAAATCATATTTATTAAGCAATATTTAAAAAGAAATAAAATAAATCTTATTATAAATCTTATTTTAAACCATATAGTTATTTTGTTTAAATAGCTTTGAAAAGCTAATATTAAATAAATCATAATTTCCAATTATCAAAATATATATTAGAAATTTAAAATAAGACTTTATTCATTTATTAAATTTCAACCCAAAGCCAAATCTATTTACAATATATACATTATAAATAGAAATCATTTTATTAGTTTTTAAAAGATAAAATTCACTAATTAAATATTTATTTAATTAGATTATTAAATCAAATTCAAATTTATTATCAAAGATTATCAAATCAATTAAATTATTTAAACAGATTATTAAATTGATATTGCCCCAAATTTCCGGGATATTACATTCCTTCCCCCTTAAAATAATTTCGTCCCCGAAATTTAAAACAAAGGTAATTTAATAATCTTTTTAAATCACTAGGATGTATTATCATCCATATGCTAACAACCATAGCAACCAATTCACCCAATCAAACAATTCTAACTATCCAGACAAAATCCTGAATAGAATTTCCTAGAGTTTTCCAAATATAAATACCGGAATACTCGCTCTACAGAATCCAAACAATCAATACTACTAAGCTATAGAGCTCCTACTCATCTAGATCTACAGAACTAAACAAGATATCAGACTACAGACGAGTCTGACTCAACAACCAATTCCTCCAGAACTGCTCGTTCTATAACCAGAGATAGATCAAACACGTACTCCCTCAGAGATACGTAAAATACATTGAATTCCAGTCATCCAAACTGACAATTCAATTCAGTAGATCAAAGCACTTATCCAAATTAGAACACCGAAAAGATCCAATTTAACTCGGAGCTAACTTCCGAGACTTACCCAATCTTATAGCTCCCTTTACCAAAGAAAACTTCAACAACAACGAAGTCTCCAACTTCGAATTCAAAATTCCTCTTCATCTCTTATCCACAAAATCCTTCAGACAATCCTGGGCTAACTACATCCTTCCTGATCAGCTCAACCTTCGCTGATGCTTCTAGAAACAGATAGAACCAAAAACAACTCAACAGAATGATCCTCTCATGATCTACCCATAATCCAAAACACAACTCTACTACCAAATATCCGTAGATTCCAAACTTACTTCTCCTATCCAGAGATTCAATCCCAAACTGCTTCTACTGCTCAACTCTGATCTGGAGTAGAATGCTGATGAAGAACACAAGCACAAACTGGACAACACATCCTAGAAAATCTCAGGTAACTCAAGAGAACACTCAACAATCGCAAGTCACTTTTGCGATCAACTCAGCCAAATGAAAAGAAACTGTTCTCTCTTTACCAATTAGAACAGCTTACGCTTATTTATCCAATCCATTGAAGAAATGGATCCACTTTCTGCTTCTGAACTCCACTTCAGAAAAACTGCTCAGTCAGAAAATTTCCTGCCAACACAAAGAATACTCCCGAGCTGCACTGCTGCCACAGAAGCCAAAGACTTCTCAATCCAAAGCTCTTCGAGAAACTCGGACCTCAAACAGAATCACCATGCTGAACTCAGCCACCACACCGAAGCAGAAACACTTCCTTAATCTTGTTCCAAAGAAAACATCTTCGGGAATATCCATAGTCACTGCATCTCATCACGCAGCTACTTCTTCCAGAAGTATCAAGATACCATCACTCGCTTCTGCCTCACTGACAGATCCAACTCTACTCATCCAACTCCTAAGATAAACTCCGAACCTTAACAGGTTTCCTTCAGAGATTGTGAAATCTTTACACAACTGTAAAGTTCACTCGAGACGGTATTAGGTTTACAGTCTCGACAAATACACTTCCAACCTCAACACTCAGACTCCTAATCCTAGATGATAAATTATTATCATCTCAACCAATCATTACAAATACCATATACATTTAAAATGATTTTTTTTATATAGAAATTATATCTGGGTAAAATTATTTCATCTACCTTTTTAAAACAATATTGTGTCCGTTGGCCTGGTCCAAGTGTTTAGAGATCCCTATCAATAACGTTAGCTACTCGTATTGACCAGAATCCATATACCACTCAACCGATCAATTAACACAATATAAAACCATTTTATATAACTAACAAATACGCGCTCTCGTATATATATACTCAGACTCAACAGGTTGCTACAGATCCTATCTCTAATGAACAATCCTTCCGAACCTAGGTATTCACTCAACCTAGTGTTCTGATATTCACTTAACCAAAAGCTTAGGCATTCGCTCAACCTGGCTCTGATACCAAATGTGACGACCCGACTTCCTATGCCCAGAAAGTCGCATCATTATGAAGAAAGAAAGGGGTAGAAAATAGAAAAGAAGAGAAGAAAGAAAGAAACAACAACAACGATCTCACAGCGGAACGAATAAATTATATTAATAACATAAACTATTACATAGTTTACAACAATTTACAGAGTTACACAGCATATACATCACTTACTAGACAGTTATAAACATCTGTCTAGACATTACAACTCAATACACTACAGAGATACAGACACAGCGTAACTACTATATATATCTACAACGCTGAAGCCTCCTGCTCCATTGCTCCTCCACAATTCGTCAAGCTAAACCTGAATCCCTTGGCTACTCGTAAAAATTTGAGTACCCAAGAGTTTATAAAACAAAAATAAACACTTGGGTCAGACATGGGTCTGGTGTGAGTAACAGGTTAAACTTGCTTAACTTCAAAACCTTTAGAAAGAAAAGGTATCACGTAAGACTTCCCACAAATAAACATGGGTAAGTTTTTACCTTACGCTAACCAAAACATTTGATAGGAAATCCAGTTATATTATAATAGGGTCTAGGGTTTTCAAATAAATATGAAATAGCTGAAATTGTTACATTATTAAATTCCAGCATACTAGCCACAAAGTGGGTTATACAATCAAAACCGTAAGGGCACGTAGGAAGAATGGGTTTCCATACAATGGCAGGGCTACTGGGGTACCGCCCGTCACAGTACGTGGCCTAGATCACCGTACCGAGGAGTACGCCCGCTCCCCTGCAACACAAAGCCGGAACCATCCCTTACTGGATAATTCCGAACAAGATAACCCCGTAGTTGGCGCGACCAACCACACACTAAGCCGAATAAAAAGAAAAGGGACCTCTAGACAGGGATCTATCTTGCTCTCAGTGGGTGCTACCCACGAAACCTTGCTGCACCTCCCTTGTTTTAGCCATTCCCGGTTGATGAGGCTTGAGGTTACGATTACCTTTAATCAGAACATATCACTTAGAATGCTCATCGTCCGCCTGACGATGTGCTGAAAGCATTCAATCCATACAAGTTCGTTCCGGGTTCGAACGAAACCGAAGGCATTATCTCGTTACACTCGTTTTGGAATCACCCTCAGAGTTAACGACAATAACCCTTGCACTCTGAATGTTCATCTTCACTTGAGATTCACGACCTATCGTAAATTTGGATCGATGTGGTATTCGGGTCTCCAGACCTGGAATTCCGGTATACGAAAACCCGATCCCGGTCTCATCGAAATCCAAAACGTATCTTTTAAGGGCCAAGTTGTTTTAAGGTTAAAACAATTCAATTCTTATCTATATACACAAAGATAGATAATTCAATAGATAATCTACATTATCATCCCAAACAGATAATTCACATTATCATTATAATTCAACCAAACATCCATATCATATATCAATCATATCTCATTAGAGATATCAAACAATGAAATACATTCAATCTCATTCATCCATCCTTAAGCAATGATTTATCATCTAATTAATTTAAAGTGAATTAAACTAATTACTTCATTCTATAAATCCTGCTTACTTAATTATTAATTAAACCAATTAATTATTCATTACTCTAAGTATCCATCTTAATTAATCATTCCTGATTAATAATCCTTTAATTACTTTAAGTAATTAATACTTAATTAATTTCACAAATTAATTATCTTAAACCATTCAGTAATTAATCTTTAATTACTTCATTAATTAATTAATTATACTTAATTATCTTAATCCTTAATTAATTACAACTAATTAATTATTTTAATCACTTATTATTTATTAATTAATCTTAATTAATCAATTCTTAATTAAATCATTAATTTTATTAATTAAGGATCCTTAATTACTCTTAATTAATTATCTTATTTAAATTAATTACATTTAATAATTAATTAGTCACATTTATTAATCACCTTTGATTAATCTCATTTAGTAATTAACTTCCCTTAATTACTCCACTTCATAAATTAATTACTCCTTAATTATCCTTTAATTTATCCCTTGATTAATTATTCAAAAGTAATTAACTCAAATTACTTTTATTATTAAATCATCTTTAGTTAATTACATCCAGTAATTACCTTTAATTACTTTCCTAAGTAATTATACTTTCACTAATTACATTTAAGTAATTATCAAATTTCCAAATCATTATCTTAAATTAATTTAACTAATTAATTTAAACTTATCAAATTTATTTAATTAATTACCTTAAGTAATTAATTTCTTTAATTACTTTCATTAAGTAATTTATACTTAACCAATTTATATTAATTAATTAATCTAATTGATTATCAAAAATTAATCACAATAATTAATTATTTAATAATTCCTAATTAATGATCTCTCATTAATTATTAACAATTCTTTAATTACTTTCTTTAAGAAATTTAGCTTTAATCAACTATTTATTAATTACAACTTAATAATTTCTTAATTACCAATTAATTTCTAATTACTAAATTAATTGCTTAATTAATCTTTAAATTAAAGTATTAACCTTTAACTACTTTAATTATTATTAACAAAAGCTTTGAAATAATTTACCTTTAAATCTTTCTTTTATTTCATTTCAAATTAATGATTTAAATTTGAATAACAAATTTAACTTTAACCAAGACTTAAATCAAATTTACCAAAATCTTTTTAAATCTAAATGTTAAGAACACTTAACATTTATAAAGAAAATTTATAAGATTTTAAACCCATTCATTAAAATTCAAACCCTTTTAAAATTATTCTTTTAAATATTTAAGTTGTTAAATAAAAACTCATTTATTTCACAACTGGAATTCAAGTTTAAATTTGAATCCACATTTAAAAATTTGATTTTTAAACTCTGTTTAAATTTAAAAACAAACAGGCTCTATAACCTGTAACACTTCAATTAACCCGAGCCTTATATCAAAATACCCGAGACAATCTACAGAAATCCCGAGACCAGCTTCGAGTTTTCCCTTCCCCTCTTTAATAAACTTTGTTATGTTTAAAAATTTAAAAACAGTTAAAACTCACGCGAGTTCCTCTGCACAAACCCGAGCCATTTCCCTTCTTTCCCGAACATGACTTCGAGTCATTCCACCATCTACTTCGAGAACAACATCTTCTTCCTTAAACTCATTCCAGACATGACTGCTACCTGGTGCACGTGCACAGCTACTCGCCTGAGCTCCGGCCACCCACGACGAACTCTACAAGTCGACAATCAACCCCATACCCTAACTCGATCACCAGAGCCTCGATCAAACACGAAAATCGAATTCGAGCAACCCACCACAACCACGAACATGAACCAAAGCCTGGAAAATTCCTCGAACTCACTCCTCCGATCGCCTGAGCACCAGAACCTCTGACCACGTCTTCATCATCCATTGAGCTGCCGATTCCCAGAGTTCAGATGAACTCGATCATCTCTGGACGTCGTGACGAACGTATTTCCCAACCTCACTAAAACTAGGGTTATAAACTTCCCTGATCAAATCCCTTCGCCACAATACTTTTCACCATCATCAGATAATTTTCTACAACTCTCCGATCATCACTCTATCTCCAGTGGAAACCACGACCTCCCCGAACACTTAGATCATCAGAAACTGCCCAAAACTCATATTCTGATCAAAACCGAACTGCTCACTCAACCCAACACTAAAATTTGTGATTTCACTTTTAAAAATCATGATTTTAGTTGATGATTCAGTTTACATGCCTGAATCAGTGAAATTAGAAGTTTGAATTTTAACATTAACTCAGATTTCCTGTTCTACTTTATTTCCAGAGCAATTTTTATTTTATTTTAACTTGAATAAAATTTTAATCTCTAATATATGATATAACAAACAATTTTTGTTTATAACTTACATCATAGTATTAACCAGATCAAGAGATACAGAATTTTAAATCAAAACTTAAATTTAAAAACTGGAAACAGAGATAACAGACATGCACACCAATTACATCCATATATACAAAAATATACATACATACCAAACATATATAAACAACATGCATGCATATTACATCATATATTCAAGAATTTATATCATGCAAACAGATATCATATACTTAAGTTTTTAAAATAAATGTTACTCACATGTTTGAAAGATGAAGAACAGAGCTTCTCCTCTGAAACAGTTTTGAAAAGCTTTTTGAATATCCTTTGATCTTTAAAACTTTTTAAACTTAGAATGCTTGCTAGAAAACTTGCATGCATGCTTTGATTATTTAGGTGTGTTGCTAGATCCAAATTAACTTGCTTCCAGACTTTGAAAAGATGCAGGCTACAGACTTGATTCCAGATTAAAGAAATTGCAGTCTTTTGATTTTGATAGCGGATTACAGAATTTGAAGAAATGTTGCAGGCTTTAGTTTGATTTGAAAAATGCATTGCAGATCTTTGTTTGAGGAATTTGGTTTTGAGGAATGTTGATTTCAGATTTTCTTTTGAGAGGAGGATTTAGTTTGAGGAATTTGTTACAGATTGTTTTTGGGGAATATTCAGGCTGAGAGTTTTTTTCTTTGAATTCAAGAAGATAGAAAAATAAATATAGATGAGAACATATGTTTATATAGATTAAAATGATTTATCAAATAAAAGAAAAACAAAAATGCAAGACTTTGACATTTGTCATTCTCATTGCTTTATTAGTGTACACATGTTATTACATGGCCTTAAAGATTTACACTTGTCTTTTTAAGCAATTCATATTTATTTAAATGTAAATAAAAAGCCTTTCTTATTTATTAAATACTTATGTATATATATATAAAGTATTTTAAAGAAAATAAAACCAATTATATATATATATATAAAAGCTTGTCCATATATTTTAAAATCCAAAACTATTTAAAATCTTACCTCTTTTGAATTTCAAATTTAATTTAAATTCAAATGCAAATTATATTTAAAAATCCAATTTAAAGTTAATTTTAAACAATACATTCAATTTGAAATAACAAATCCTATTTTACATTAAAATCTATTTATTTAAAAACAATACACTATTAATATTGTTTGAAAATAACTCATTTATCAATATTAAAATAATTTATAAAAGAGATTATAAATTATCACTATTACTAATTGAATTAACATATCATATGCAAATTATATTTTAAACATATATACATTCTTAAATCATATTTATTAAGCAATATTTAAAAAGAAATAAAATAAATATTATTATAATTCTTATTTTAAACCATATAGTTATTTTGTTTAAATAGCTTTGAAAAGCTAATATTAAATAAATCATAATTTCCAATTATCAAAATATATATTAGAAATTTAAAATAAGACTTTATTCATTTATTAAATTTCAACCCAAAGCCAAATCTATTTACAATATATACATTATAAATAGAAATCATTTTATTAGTTTTTAAAAGATAAAATTCACTAATTAAATATTTATTTAATTAGATTATTAAATCAAATTCAAATTTATTATCAAAGATTATCAAATCAATTAAATTATTTAAACAGATTATTAAATTGATATTGCCCCAAATTTCCGGGATATTACAAAAAAAGTATAAGCTTATGAATAAAACAAGATAAAGAGAATTAATGCAATATCTTTAAGCACACAACACATATCATTTCAGCCACTTAAACAAAACAAGCAAACCAGGCAAGTAGAATTTATATGTGAAAATTGGAAATGCAAAACAAAAGAAAGTATAAATATCATAAGGGGACATAAAGTACCAAGGCAATTAATGCCACATCTATCAGCTGAGTTAAAGAAATGCAAGGCAAGTAGAAGAATAAACAAAGTAGAAATAAAAGTATCTATGTACTAATAAGATTAGGATAATTTATAAAGTACATTAACATTAAATGTTTCTATCTCTAGCAGCAAACCAAGGTCAACTCAAAAGGCATCAACCAGCAAAGCATAGAAAAATCCCTGGCTTATATGTACAAACAAATAATAACCCTGTACAAAAGAAAATAATCACCTGTAAAGTTCATTTCTCTATATCAGCCAACAAAGAAAGCAAATATCACTGATCATCACTTGTACAAAATAATATATACACCCTGTACAAAGTTTATACCCTGTCTACTTCATTTCTTATGTATATTATCTTCATCATCACTTCGTTCCTTCAAAGCTAAGAAAACAAACTGAAGCTTACCATCTTTAAAACTCAAACAACAAATTAACTGAAAACAACAGCAACTAAATCAATTCTAACAAGAAGATCAAACAAAGCAAGATTTCGACTGTATTCTTTTCAAACCTGTTTCAACTGGAAGCAAGCTCTGTTCTCCAGGAATCTATGAGCAAACTCTTAAAACCCCTTTATACTTTGGTTTGCATGTGATCAGTATTGGATGTTTGTTTGTGAAATGTGATTGCATGTCTAAATATGTAGAAATTTTGTGTATGCATGTCTGGATACAAGTATATATATTCATATATATAGGACTCTGTTGTTTTAACAGGCTCCAGATTTTCTTTTAAAATCTTTATCTCCCCATACAAATAAATTCAGGCTATGATTTATGAATAAAATTTGTTCATAACAATGTTATACAAATTCTAAAAATAGTTTCAAATATTTTTACCCAGTAATTAACTCCAGGATATGAAATAACAGTAGAAATAAAAAATAAATCAAAAACCAATATTTTTAAATCTGTGATTTGATTCCATAAGCAGATTAGTGATGTGAAATGATGAATTTAGAGATTAGAATCTTGGTTTTTTGTATTGAATTTGTTGAGATAATCTGAGTTGATCAGATTTGGGTTTATCATCGATTTTCGACGATCAACATGGGGATTATCATCGAAATCGTTACCAAAGATAGCTTAAAGGTTGACCATCACTAGAAAAATGTTGATTTAATTTATAAGGTGCTGTGGCGATAGCGTGATGGATTGGTAGGGTTTAATAAGCAGATAAGTTAACGTGAGTTTCAAGGCCGTATCATCGTCGGCGATGCGTCGAGTTGCACTAGACCAAGGGGAAAAGGTTCGTTAGTTATTGAGGTAGCTGGGGTCGGAGTCGCGAGAAGTCCATTGAACTATGGCGGCGATACGTGGCGGGTTTTGGTGATCTACCTTGTTCCAGTTTCGAATCGAGTTGCTCGATTTCAATTTCTTAAATATATCGGTGATCTATGGGTTTGAGTTTGTTGACAGGGTCGCCGTCGAGATGTGGGTGATCGGAATGATGGCCAGAAGTGGTTGGTCCATGGGTGCACGTGCACGCGTGGAGTTTCGTGCATCTAGGAATGATGTGAATTTGGGAAGAAGCTGTTGTCTCGGGTTGATCTCGAGAATGTTGCGTGATTTACTCGAAGATTTCCCATGTTTGACTCGAAGTAGGTTCTCGCGTGGCTCGGGTAGAATTTGCTTTAGATTTTAAAACTGTTTTCTGCTTTGAAACTTGAAACTAAATTTAAATTTGAAAACAAGGTTTTTAAAACTGAGTTTGAACCAAAACTGTAAATGAGGATTCCAGTTTGAGATAGGATTCAGTTTTGAAGATAAATAAAGTTTTTAATTCAATTTGTTTATATAAAATAAAAAGAAATTAAAGGTATGGAGAATTTGAATTTAAAATAGAATTTGAATTTAAATTTGAAGTGTAATGTTTAAAATACATTTAAATGTAAATGAAATCATTAATAAAGAAATTAATTATCTTAGAGATAATTAAGGTAATAAAATGATTTGAATTAATAAGGTAATTAAAGAATGATTTATTTAATTTATAAATAAATAATTTAGATTAATTTATAATTAGAAATGATTAATAATGAATTAATCTAAGATAATTTTTCAAGAAAGAAATTAAAGAGATGTTATTAGTTAATGAAGATAATTAATTAGAATTCATTAAGTAATCAAATTGATGTGATTAATTTTGATAATTAATTAGGTTAATTAATTAAGATAATCAATTGTAAACGGTTAATTACTTAATGAAAGCAATTAAGGGGTTAATTAATTATGTAATTGGTTTAAAGGTTAATCAATTAATATGATCAATTAATTAAGGTAATTAATTTGAGGATAAATAATTAAAGGTAAATTAATTATGAAATCGATTAGGGATGATCACTTATTATAATTAATTAAAGATAATTAATTAAAGGAAAATTTAATAATTAAAAGGTTAATTAATTTGTTATTAATGATTAATTAATAAATGACTAAAGAAAAATTAATCAAAATGATTTGTAATTTATTAATGTTAATTAACCAGGATTAGTGACTAATCTGATTTAATTAAATCAGATAATTAATTGATCTTATCTATGGATATTTGGATTCCATTGGACGATTTGATTGTTTGATATTCCTGATCTGTGATGCTATGTGATATATTCTGATTGTGTGTGAACTGTACTGTAGTTTATTTATCTATGATATTTATATATCTGTGATCTGTGAATGAAGATAAGCGTTATAGTTATACCGCTTATCACTTATCAACTATATTTCTGTATTCTGATCTGTGATGACTGAATGATGTTGCACTATTGTGTTAAACCCCTGGACTACACCATACACACACAAATATGGATTTCACGAGGAAATCGGTTAAGTCACAAAAAATTTAAATTTAATGTTTTTGAAATTGAAATTTTAATTTCAATTGATTTTGGAAATGGATTTGGGTTAAATGTTAAAGCTTTTGAAAAGGTGTTTTCAAAGATAAAAGCTATTTTGAATAACTTGTTAAAATTTCCAATTTAAATAATTCAATTTGAATTTGAATTCCATGTTGGAAATTATGGTTAAAGATGTTATAAATGTGTTTATATGAAGTTAAACCATTTTAAAAGTATCGTTTGAGAATTTGGATTTAACCCAAGAACCTTAACTCGTATAAATGAATCAGATTTCCAAAACGAAAACTGTTTGTTTTAAAAGAATAAAACTTTCAGATAAGAAATGAAATTCTAGTTTAATTAAAGGAATTTCAAGATTGAATTGAAAAATGGTTTTCCGAGTTATGAATGAATTCTTTTTGAAAGCTATGAATTGAATCTGTTTATTTTTAACCGATTTAAAATGATGATTTGTTTAAACCATTTAAAATGAAATTGTTTTGAAAGCTATGAATTAAATCTTTGTTTTAAAGATTTAATGAGTTAATCTAATTGAAATGAAAATTAGTTTGGAAAATCTATGAATGAATCTTTTGTTTAAAAGATTAAAGTGTGGAAATTGTTTAAACCGTAAAGGTTGAATCTTTTTGTTTAAAGATTAAAATGGTAATTTGTTTAAACCATTTAAAGAAAGTTGGGTTTAAGTTGTGACTTAACTAAAATCCCAATATCCATTTGTTTTTAAATATTACGCTCACTATTCGGTTTAGCCGGGAGAGGACCTTTGTGTCACATAACCCATTCCGAATAATGATACGTCGTATATGGATCGCATTTGCTATATTACAGCATGATAAGGGGTTCTCGCTTCGCGGTTTGGTGGCGAACGGGAGACTCTTACCCCTACATGTCCCTGAGAGGGATGGGTTGGTTAGGCAGAGGCCGTGACAGTCGAGAGGCTGGCCGTAAAAGTAATTGCGAGGTGCCAGTGTAAGCCACGGTGGGACTGGGATGGTTGCAAAGCCTACCGGTGGCCGCTTCGCAGACGTTACATTTGGTATCAAAGCTAAGGTTGAACTTTAGCTCAGGAGTATAACACATTAAGTAGCTCATTAGAGATAGGGTGAAGTATACCCTAGAATGAGTAATCTCTAAGATATCCGTCCGTATGCCTTAGTAAATTCTCTTACTATCCACTGATAGTGAGTATGAGTGTAAGAAGAGGATAAGATAGGGGACAGGGGAATACGACTATAATTGGTCAATACCCTGTAACAATAAGGAAACAACCTTTTCTCTATCAATCTCTTTTGTTCAACATTTATTCTCAATTCTTCGATAATTTCTAGTAGATCCAGGAAGAAGATTTGATATATTAATATGAGACATAAACTCCAGATGGGCCAAAATTGTTTGTTTGGATGTATTGATTGCTTTGATTGCTATGGTTGATAGGTATGATTTAGTTTCTAAATTAAAAGTTTTGAAATTGTATCCATATATCTATCTATTCTTTGGGTCCGGATATATTCTACGAATGGCTAGTTATCCCTTCAAACTAACCGATGCCCCTGCATATTTCGTAGATCTGGATAACCCGAGTGTCTTCTGAAGTACTAAAACAGATTCGTTCTTGTATCTGTTATTGATATTCTGATTTGGTAAGCCAAATGCAGAATAAATATTCAGTTTGATTTGATGAAACATTCTTCATCTATCTTTGTGTCTCCTTAGCAATTTCGAGGACGAAATTCTTTTAAGGGGGGAAGTCTATAACGACCCCGAATATTAATTTAATTTAAATTGATAATTAATTGAATTTTATAATTAAAATTTTGAAATAATTTATAAAGTGATGCGAGTTTCCCCGAATTAAAATAAATTTTGTATAAATCGTTTTGATTTAAAAATATTATATATATGTGTATATATGTGAATATATATATATTTGGGCATATATGAGTATACTCACCCAAATCAAGTTGTACATGAAATAAAACAAATTACAGATATCTAAGAACAAATAAACTAGATAAGTATGTAAGCTTGTATAGGAAGACAAAGAAAAGTAATATAAAATCATCTCAACACAAACAAATGAAAGGAAAAAAAAGTATAAGCTTATGAATAAAACAAGATAAAGAGAATTAATGCAATATCTTTAAGCACACAACACATATCATTTCAGCCACTTAAACAAAACAAGCAAACCAGGCAAGTAGAATTTATATGTGAAAATTGGAAATGCAAAACAAAAGAAAGTATAAATATCATAAGGGGACATAAAGTACCAAGGCAATTAATGCCACATCTATCAGCCGAGTTAAAGAAATGCAAGGCAAGTAGAAGAATAAACAAAGTAGAGATAAAAGTATCTATGTACTAATAAGATTAGGATAATTTATAAAGTACATTAACATTAAATGTTTCTATCTCTAGCAGCAAACCAAGGTCAACTTGAAAGGCATCAACCAGAAAAGCATAGAAAAATCCCTGGCTTATGTGTACAAACAATTAATAACCTTGTACAAAAGGAAATAATCACCTGTAAAGTTCATTTCTCTATATCACCCAACAAAGAAAGCAAATATCACTGATCATCACTTGTACAAAATAATATATACACCCTGTACAAAGTTTATACCCTGTCTACTTCATTTCTTATGTATATTATCTTCATCATCACTTCGTTCCTTCAAAGCTAAGAAAAAAAAACTGAAGCTTACCATCTTTAAAACTCAAACAACAAATTAACTGAAAACAACAGCAACTAAATCAATTCTAACAAGAAGATCAAACAAAGCAAGATTTCGACTGTATTCTTTTCAAACCTGTTTCAACTGGAAGCAAGCTCTGTTCTCTAGGAATCCATGAGCAAACTCTTAAAACCCCTTTATACTTTGGTTTGCATGTGATCAGTATTGAATGTTTGTTTGTGAAATGTGATTGCATGTCTAAATATGTAGAAATTTTGTGTATGCATGTCTGGATACAAGTATATATATTCATATATATAGGACTCTGTTGTTTTAACAGGCTCCAGATTTTCTTTTAAAATCTTTATCTCCCTATACAAATAAATTCAGGCTATGATTTATGAATAAAATTTGTTCATAACAATGTTATACAAATTCTAAAAATAGTTTCAAATATTTTTACCCAGTAATTAACTCCAGGATATGAAATAACAGTAGAAATCAAAAAAGAATCAAAAACCAATATTTTTAAATCTGTGATTTGATTCCATAAGCAGATTAGTGATGTGAAATGATGAATTTAGAGATTAGAATCTTGGTTTTTTGTATTGAATTTGTTGAGATAATCTGAGTTGATCAGATTTGGGTTTATCATCGATTTTCGATGATCGACATGGGGATTATCATCGAAATCATTACCAAAGATAGCTTAAAGGTTGACCATCACCGGAAAAATGTTGATTTAATTTATAAGGTGCTGTGGCGATAGCGTGATGGATTGGTAGGGTTTAATAAGCAGATAAGTTAACGTGAGTTTCAAGGCCGTATCATCGTCGGCGATGCGTCGAGTTGCACTAGACCAAGGGGAAAAGGTTCGTTAGTTATTGAGGTAGCTGGGGTCGGAGTCGCGAGAAGTCCATTGAACTATGGCGGCGATACGTGGCGGGTTTTGGTGATCTACCTTGTTCCAGTTTCGAATCGAGTTGCTCGATTTCAATTTCTTAAATATATCGGTGATCTATGGGTTTGAGTTTGTTGACAGGGTCGCCGTCGAGATGTGGGTGATCGGAATGATGGCCAGAAGTGGTTGGTCCATGGGTGCACGTGCACGCGTGGAGTTTCGTTCATCTAGGAATGATGCGAATTTGGGAAGAAGCTGTTGTCTCGGGTTGATCTCGAGAATGTTGCGTGATTTACTCGAAGATTTCCCATGTTCGACTCGAAGTAGGTTCTCGCGTGGCTCGGGTAGAATTTGCTTCAGATTTTAAAACTGTTTTCTGCTTTGAAACTTGAAACTAAATTTAAATTTGAAAACAAGGTTTTTAAAACTGAGTTTGAACCAAAACTGTAAATGAGGATTCCAGTTTGAGATAAAATTCAGTTTTGAAGATAAATAAATTTTTTAATTCAATTTGTTTATTTAAAATAAAAAGAAATTAAAGGTATGGAGAATTTGAATTTAAAATAGAATTTGAATTTAAATTTGAAGTGTAATGTTTAAAATACACTTAAATGTAAATGAAATCATTAATAAATAAATTAATTATCTTAGAGATAATTAAGGTAATAAAATGATTTGAATTAATAAGGCAATTAAAGATTGATTTATTTAATTTATAAATAAATAATTTAGATTAATTTATAATTAGAAATGATTAATAATGAATTAATCTAAGATAATTTTTCAAGAAAGAAATTAAAGAGATGTTATTAGTTAATGAAGATAATTAACTAGAAATCATTAAGTAATCAAATTGATGTGATTAATTTTGATAATTAATTAGGTTAATTAATTAAGATAATCAATTGTAAACGGTTAATTACTTAATGAAAGCAATTAAGGGGTTAATTAATTATGTAATTGGTTTAAAGGTTAATCAATTAATATGATCAATTAATTAAGGTAATTAATTTGAGGATAAATAATTAAAGGTAAATTAATTATGAAATCGATTAGGGATGATCACTTATTATAATTAATTAAAGATAATTAATTAAAGGAAAATTTAATAATTAAAAGGTTAATTAATTTGTTATTAATGATTAATTAATAAATGACTAAAGAAAAATTAATCAAAATGATTTGTAATTTATTAATGTTAATTAACCAGGATTAGTGACTAATCTGATTTAATTAAATCAGATAATTAATTGATCTTATCTATGGATATTTGGATTCCATTGGACGATTTGATTGTTTGATATTCCTGATCTGTGATGCTATGTGATATATTCTGATTGTGTGTGATCTGTACTGTAGTTTATTTATCTGTGATATTTATATATCTGTGATCTGTGAATGAAGATAAGCGTTATAGTTATACCGCTTATCACTTATCAACTATATTTCTGTATTCTGATCTGTGATGACTGAATGATGTTGCACTATTGTGTTAAACCCCTGGACTACACCATACACACACAAATATGGATTTCACGAGGAAATCGGTTAAGTCACAGAAAATTTAAATTTAATGTTTTTGAAATTGAAATTTTAATTTCAATTGATTTTGGAAATGGATTTGGGTTAAATGTTAAAGCTTTTGAAAAGGTGTTTTCAAAGATAAAAGCTATTTTGAATAACTTGTTAAAATTTCCAATTTAAATAATTCAATTTGAATTTGAATTCCATGTTGGAAATTATGGTTAAAGATGTTATAAATGTGTTTATATGAAGTTAAACCATTTTGAAAGTATCGTTTGAGAATTTGGATTTAACCCAAGAACCTTAACTCGTATAAATGAATCAGATTTCCAAAACGAAAACTGTTTGTTTTAAAAGAATAAAAGCTTTCAGATAAGAAATGAAATTCTAGTTTAATTAAAGGAATTTCAAGATTGAATTGAAAAATGGTTTTTCGAGTTATGAATGAATTCTTTTTGAAAGCTATGAATTGAATCCGTTTATTTTTAACAGATTTAAAATGATGATTTTTTTAAACCATTTAAAATGAAATTGTTTTGAAAGCTATGAATTAAATCTTTGTTTTAAGATTTAATGAGTTAATCTAATTGAAATGAAAATTAGTTTGGAAAATCTGTGAATGAATCTTTTGTTTAAAAGATTAAAGTGTGGAAATTGTTTAAACCATAAAGGTTGAATCTTTTTGTTTAAAGATTAAAATGGTAATTTGTTTAAACCATTTAAAGAAAGTTGGGTTTAAGTTGTGACTTAACTAAAATCCCAATATCCATTTGTTTTTAAATATTAAGCTCACTATTCTGTTTAGCCGGGAGAGGACCTTTGTGTCGCATAACCCATTCCGAATAATGATACATCGTATATGGATGGCATTTGAAGACCGGTGGTGAAGACCGGGTATTTGCCAGAACGATAGGATAACCTATCGATTGTCTCTGCACTGAGTCGCGCCGGTATAGAGATCTCCTAAGTGATGGGAAATCCGATCGGGATTGTGAATACCCGGATTGCAAGGGCTTCTTCGGAAGTGCCTTCGGTTTTGTTCGAACCCGGAACAGACTTGTATGGTTACATGTCTGACATTACACTTTGAGATATAAAGCAGATTTCTTTCAAATACATTTCTGTTGGTGGCGGAGAATTTATTCTCTTAGCTTAACACCCTTCTCTGAGACGTACGAGCTCAGAGGTTATGTAGTTGAAATTTATCAGCGATATACTCCCAATTTGGTAATGTGGCATGCTGAGTGTTGCTGTGTGATGATCATTGTTTGATCATTTGTGATATGATCATTTGCTTGATCATTTATCTTTGTGATCATTACTTTGATCATCTGTTGACCCAAAGCATGACTTTGTGACAAAGCGTAGCTTTGTGGATGAGACTTCGTTAGACCTCACAACCCAGAAATGGTCGAAACAGGAATGTTGCGGCAAGGTTATGAGGGTCGCGCCCTTTAGGGTATGTCATTTCCTTCTGGAAAAGGGTGGTATCATGGTATGGAGCCCAGATACTTACTCATGTGGACACACTTTATTTATTATGTGTGATGTTGGTTACCGAGGCCTCGGATAAAGGTCCCAAAGGATCGGGGGGTGGCATATTCGTGAGTTACCTGTTACAGGGGTAACCCGACCTTGTGTTGGCAGAGAGCAGTTTGTCTCTCGGGATGTCCAACCAGAGGCAATCCCATTCGGCAGTAGGAAAGGAAGTTCCTTAGCCTGACCATTTGTTGGAAATCCAATTTCCAATACGAACCCAGTACGGTTTTAGTTGTAGAACCTGCCATCTAATATGGTAGCTATAGTAGGCATAGTATAATGGTACCTATGCTGGCTAAGATTTATATTGTACTTTCGAAATGTTTTTCCTCACTATGCACTAATAATAATATCCAAAATGTTTTGTTTTGCGTAGTAAGCATCTTTGACTATCATAAGGAGAAATCTCCTCCAAGTTTGCGCTTGCATTGTGTGTGTGGCGGGAGGCCTTATGGTAGTTTCATTTTCCAAAAGCATTGCAAATTGACTTTAAAATTCTCTGCTATTTGTTTTAAAAATAAACTGTTTTTGTTGCTCACACCAGTCCCATGACTGATCCGGAGTTTATTGTTTCTTTCCTAAACTCTGGATGCTCAAAATTTTTCTACACGGGCAGTCTAGAGTTGGGTTTTTCAGATAGTCAGATTAGTAGATTTTCTGGAGCTAGTTCAGTCTTTGGATATGTACTGCACTTGCTTATCTTTGTGCATCGTTATTGAGAGTTCAAGCTATTTCTGGATTGGCATTTTGGAGACGAAGATTATCCGCTGCTGGTGTTATCTATTTTCTTTCCGCTGCTATTTCTTTTATCATATCTCTGATGTATATTGATATTCATTGTATCATTCTGTTGTAACAGATATTGTATATCAATGTATTTTTTTTTTCTTCCGCTGTGTTATTTACTTAATTGTGTTATAAGCTCCGGCGACTCGGATTTGAATGGTCGAATCTACGGCATTCGAGTACGATGTAAAGTATGGATGTCGATTTTCGAACGGGCAAAATCCGCTTTGTTACAGTACCCGTTCACTAAGGGACTAACCTAACTGGTTTTGAGGAAACTGATTGGAAAAGTTGGAACAAGATTCCATAATTGATCCTAAGTGCAAGTGGGATATTGATAGAGTTAAGGGTATGCCCTAGGTGCAATCATGTAATTTGTTACATATATCTAACTCGATAACAAATCTTGTTCGAACTAAAAGTTGTTTTCTTTCTATTATATACTTGATATAATGTGTTATATTAATTAATTAATCTAACTAAAAGTATATATAATAGAAAATCCATAAATGATATATTGTGTAATAGTAGTTACAAAGCATTGTAACCGTGAGTAATTCATCATAATGAAAATAAATATACCATTTTAAATATTCCTAGTCAAGATGTACTGAGACTGGTTATCGATACATACATTGAGACTAGAGTACGTAACGCTCTTTAAATGTTGGGCAGTGTATTACTCATGGTTGCTGGGGAACCAAGGGGTTACGCATTGATAGTTATTGGATAAATATGGAATGATTGACTTGATAGTTTTATATTGGTTATCAAATAGAAAATATCGATGTGACTGATTTACATAGTTTTCTCGACTAGAGAATACTGTTAAACTTCAATATGAAAGCTCTGCTTTGATTATAGTCAAATCACGGCACGACATCCATCAAGTAACTATAGTTGGGTCAAGTGAAATTATTGGATGTGAAGCTCTATTCAAGAGAGGATTCTTCTTCTCAGTTAAATGGGGTTAGTATCACGGTAAACTTAAGTCAACTCAAAGTCAAAGTCTCTAGTTGGAGCATTTTGGTTAATAATAATTGTTATTATTGAACCAAAGACTTTGTGTTTGGACTTTAGAGTTGAATGTGGACGATATTGAAATTTCGACCATTACCAAATTCCATAAGTCCAAAGTGATTTGGTTTTGAGGAAGAGAATTAGTGTAAATAATAGTCATAACGGGGTAACGCTTAATAAAGTAAAATTGGATTTTACCGAAACTAAGTAAGCAATAAATTTGGATAAAATATCACACTACATGCTAAGTGAGGTGTGAACGTTAATATTTAAATAGTTCGATATTAATTGCTGAACAAATTTACACCTAACACGTCACACAACCGAAAACAATAAATTCTCCTTTGGCTAAATGATTTAATTAATTTATAATTGTTATAAATTAATTAAATTAAAAAATATTTATGAAATATTATTTATAAATTTGATTTTGTGTTGATAATTGAATATTAATTATATTTATAAAAGTTATAAACACATTAATCGATATAAGATATCGATAAGCGTTTTAAATTAAATTTAAAATGCAAAATATGCATTTGAGCTCAAATAGATTTAAGGCCTATCATTTAGGCTGATAGGATATGCCACAACATGAAGTATAAGCGGCTCAAAATATGGGTTAGACGTTAGAGGGCTTGATAGTAGATGGCTCAAACCAAAGGAGATAGAGTAAAAGATAAGATCATATATTCTCTCCTTTACATCCTCTATTTAAGTATCTCCTTCTCCATATAATATTAATTTAACTACAAACATTAATTTATAATTATAATGTTCATTATCTATGTATAATATTATTAGTTAGATGATGATTTGAATATGTAGATATATTGCCACAAATTTAGTTCGTTGTATGTATATGTATATATGATTATAAATTTTTTTGTGATAATTCATCTATATGTAGCACGGCTCTGAATTAAAAAACAATTTTTTTATTATAATTAAAATATAATATATACATATATTTGTATTGTTTATAATTTAAATACTGTAGTATACATGTGTAAAATATAAAAATAAAATTTCATGTATGATTTTAATAAATATAATATTTTTGACAGAAAGAATTTTTTTATTCATATATTATTTTTAAATAATATTTAAATCAAGTTATCATATAAATAATTATATAAATTCATATATATATTATAAAATATACTTTACATTTTATAAAATTTTATTGATGCATATTAAGCTTATGGTAGAAAGTAAAAAAACATGTTTTTATTTTTAAATATTTAAATTAAAAATCGATAATTAAAAATTGGATTTTAAAATCGTCTTAATTTATAAATCATATATTAAATTTCAACTCATAAAGTTTCATGTAAAATTTGTTGGAAATTTTAAATTTAAATTTAGTTTCAAAAAATAATATTTTTTTATTTTAAATAATTTTTATATGGTTTTATTTATATATATATATATATATATATATATATATATATATATAGACCTAGTCTATGTGCAAGATCAATTCAATAAATATATTTATATAAATTTATATTTATATTAATATGTATATTTTTTATTATACATATTTATATATAAGTATTTAACATATTCATTTATATGTATATAAATATATTAGAAAATTTATGTATTTGTATAAGTATCATTTTCGACATTACAGCAAAAAAATTATTTATTATATTTTAAATAATATAAACATATTTATATAGTAATTAATATATATACACATTTTGTTAATATTATATATTTATCTGTTTATACAAAATTATAAATAAATTTTAATTTATATATATGTATATATAATAATATTTTATTATAAAAGCAAAAATATATACATACATACATTTGGACAATACATTTACATATTGGATGAGCTAACATGTTCATTACGATGTAAGTCCCAACAATTATATACGGGCATGTTGTACCTTGCACAGATTGATATGTTACACATGCACACACTTATATATGTATATATGGTACATGCATATATTTAATATAACATAAAATTAACTAATACAATATAATTTTATAAATTTAAATAAAGTAAAAGATTATTTAAATTAAATTTAGAAATGTTATAAATAAATTAGACTTCATAGGCCCAATAAAAATCCAATAAGGGATATTTTTATACATAACTTCCGCTGTCGGCTAACCCAATTCCAACAGAGGCTGGAGATAGGAAGCTTGGGTGCCTCGAAAACATGTCTAAACATGACGTTACTGAACTGCCCTATCTCTTAACGTTCGTTGTAAATTCGTGTTTTCCATTGCAAGGGTGATAACCATAGGATTGCGGTAGGGGTAAGAGACAGCTTCCTTGTCCTCGGTAGTGAATGTGATGGTCTAATCTGCTTTTGGCCTGGGCTCTTTGGACGCTTGGTGTTCTAATGAATAAATTTGGCCGGCCGAACACACTTCTCTCTAGTGCCTGGAATATGTTTCCTAGTTGCTTTTAGCCACACGTAGGTCTCTACAAATGGTCAGAATGTCGTTTATAGTTGCAAAATTGTTGTTAGACTACGGGGATTGAATTGGCTAGTTATTACAGGTCGTTCTTTGATCGACTTGATGTCAAACATACTGTATAAGCACTCTTCGAATCAACCTTTCTATCCCATCCTTCAATACACGGTATTCATAGGTGGAGTAGCCATTGATTTAATGGAACTTGCAGTAGCCATTGTCGTGAGGTTCCTCTCACTTCCGCTTCTTGTAGTGAACGGCCTTTGATAGGATACTCGGTTCCTAATTGTGAAATATATTGATTTCATACCTCGACGGTCGATATTTTCATGAGCGTCGGCTTTGCTAGAACACCAGGCCACGTCGTTGCTGTTTGAGAAATCTGCATCTTTTATCTGCTTGATGTCATTCTTCCACTGATAGAAATTGGTTAGGGATGTGACGGACTGTTTTCTAACCCTTTAACATTCTTGATTTGTATCTTACCCCGGGGCAGAGGGCACAACCAAACTATCTTGTCGACACCCATAGCTCGGGTGGACTCCTTGCTAAAATGGTTCACATATGACCGAAGATTCTCTACCAACCCCTGCCTGATCTTACCTAGCTCACTAACCATCATGACATGGGTCTTTGATGTAAAGAACTCAGTTTGAAGTCTACAAACAACTAGACCTAAGAATAAATGCTACTTGGTTGAAGATGTAGGAACCAGAGGGAGGCCAGTCTTGTAAGTGTAGACGGGAGGAGAAGAGATTTTATGGGGCCAATGAGCTGACTGGCCATGTGATGGAGTTTAAAGCAGTAATGTGGTCCGACAAAGCAACATTCCCATCGTATTTGCCGATAGGTGGCAAGGCATACTGTAGGATAGATTTCACCCTAGAGGGGGGTAAATAGGATGATAATAATAATTATAAAAATTAATGCGGAAATATATAAAATAATTGCACCACAGATAATAGCAGAATAATAAAAGCAGAAATAGAACAACACATATTTACCCAGCTTCGGCAAAACCCTACCTACGTGCTACCCCCAAGGTTTCTACTAGAAATTAAGTAGTCAGACGCTTACACACATAAACTCGTGACACCCGCTATAGACTAACCTAACTCTACGCTCAAAACCCTACCACAACTCAGCCACTGAGTTGCGAATTCTCAAACTACACCACCGTAGTTCGTCCCCTAGTCACACGACTAGAATTTTACAAAAGTTTAAAAGAAAAATACAAAATAAAATCAATTACAAAACCCTATATAAAATTTAAGCCCAAATAATATTTACTAGACCGGCCCACTTAAGAATATAGCTTAAAAAAACGTCTCCCTCTATTCTTCTTCGGCCGGTCCTTTACTTCGTGAAATTATCTGTTGTAACGACCGTGATTTTTGAATCGCAGTCGAAATTAATATTTAAAATAGGAATTTTTATTTTATTAAAAAGTTGGAAAATAATAATAATAGTGCAAACCATTTTGCAAAGTCAGTTGCAAATAGCTCGGTTGTGTTGCTAATAACCAAGTATATTTTCTTTTTTTCTTTCACGTGTGTTTATGGTCTAATTTAAAACAAAAAGTTTGAACACATTTTTTTCTTTGCCTTTTTGCTGTCACTACACTTTTTCTAAGAAAATCCATTTTTAGTCATAGAAATGCACTTCAATGGTTAAGTCAGTGAGCAAATATTCTTAGCCTTCACGTGTAAGGCCAGATATCACCAAAGTAATAGAGCAAAGTGGACATTCTTTTCTGAAAGCACATAGTAGTAATGCAAAATATAAACATTTGCTATCACATATATTTGAACCCACTTTGCTGTAGCCATCACCATTTAATGCAAGTGTGTATTTCTCTCCTCAATTACACGTTGCCTTAAATGTTTTTGTACCCAGATTGCAAGCCAGCCCATTTTTCATTGACTTGTCCACATTATGAAAGAAAGTAGCCTGAAAAGAAAATTCTTTTGCTCATTTTCGTGCTGCATCATTCTATTGTTCCACTTTTTCTTCCAGGTGCTCAGGGAATACATTAATGGCAAATTCGATTTGTGCTCTCTATTGGATCTGTAGTACCTATTAGTTTTGAAGCAAATATAGTGAGTGCAAACTCACCTTCTATTTAAACTGTGCTTTTTGTTGTTAATATTGGGTAGCACCAAACTTGCTGGCATACCTGAATAACACAAAGTCACATCTTTTTGTTTTTATATTTTGTAAACTTCTGATACATTACTTTTTACGTGCAAGTTGAAATATGAATTCATTGTCAGGTTATACAAAAATGTTTACTTTCAAGCATTTAGGCTTTAGCCTATTACGTGCGTACCTTTATGTATGCCTGTTTCGTGCATCAGAGTGGTGTCCATTTTATGCGTTAAGTTAGAGTGCAGGTCATCATTTGTACGTATATAATTAGTACGTATATACATGTTAAAATATATGAATTGTAAGTATAGTTTGCATGAAAATATAAGAAGCATACGAAAGTGCCAAACCACTAGTTAAAAATTTCGTACATATAGTAACGTGTCCAGGCATTAAAGTTTTATAGTTGCGTGTCCAGGTCATTTTGTAATTTGTTTATGCCTGCAAGCTATGGTTTGCATTGTGAAAGAAATTTGTTTGCAGAAATTTATGCCAGGGCATTTTTTTTATTTTTCAACTCCAGTGTTGCTTGAATGTATATAAATCAAAAGTATGTTCAAATATAAACATTTTTAGGCAATGCAATAATTTGTAAAAATAGTAGTACAGTCTATTGTTTAATTTACGTTGAACCGGCGTTTCACTTTGAAACGTAGTTTGTTGCCGTTATTTTTATAACGGAATTTTTACGCCGGTGCTATATTTTTGAAGCATGTTGTTTTAATGAAATTTTTGGCGAATAAAAATTATTGTTATTTTAACTTCAGTAACCGTCAAATTTAAAGTGAATTTTCAAGCGGCTATCCCGCAACGCTGATTTGATATCCGTTTTTACGGTGTTTTGTGGAGCGCAATTTCTTCGTCGAAATTGCTATAGATGTTACTGTTTTAATCACGTGTTTTGAAAATCATTTTAAAATAAGATTGTTTTCAAAATTTTTACAGTTTGCGGTTTCAAAAGAATGAGGAAGCGATTTAAACGCTTCAGCAAAATTGAGGACTATGAACCCTTACTTTTACTGATTTGCTTAAGTCTGGACTTGTCCGTTTGAGAACGTAAAATGTTATTTTTATAAAATACACAATTTTGCACTTTCAAGGAAACGATGAAGAGATTTAAACGATTTAGCAAAAGTGCGGAGTATGGAACCACACTTTTCTATTTCGGTTAATTCCGGACTCGTTAATTGAAATATTTGCTGAGGGTTTGATGATTTTGATGATTTTTGGGCTTTCGAGCCACTATGATGGACCTTCGGGTCATATGTTGGACCATCGGGTCATTTGTTGGGCACCAAAAATTACGATGACAATACTTGGTAGGCTTCGGCCATATGTTGATGCACGTGCGGCGTAGCTTAGACTCACCATATGATGGGATCAATCCACTTTTATGCTGATTTTTTAGTTATCTATTTTGATTTCTAGATTTTGTGAATTGCTACTTTGAATTCAACTATGAATTTGAAAGTTGATTTTGATGGAGTTTAAATTGGGATTTTTCATTTAAACTATGCTGATTATTTATGTTGAATAGTCTCATTCGAGACTATAATTTTTTGCTTAAGTATTGTTTATCATACACTTATTTTTGAGTTTAAATTAGAATGATACGTTTATTATTTTCTTTTAAATAATACTCGGGTCAGACCGAGTTATTTCAGGGTAATCGCTATCTCTGATTCAGTTGCAGCTTCAGCTTTTGGGATTTCACGTCATCTTTTGTCTAGTCTTCGAGGAGTACTTTTGGTTTATTGACTCTCATCACATGTACGTTATGATGTATATGTATATGTACATATGGTTCATGTGAACCATCGATTGTTGTAGCATGTATCCAGACTTGTCTTCCGCTATATATCTGATATTTCTGTTCTGATGTGATTATACATATCTGTGTTGTTGTTATTATGAGTTGTTCTGAATTTTTCTTTAGCCACCGTAGTTTCATTTTAGATTTGGATTGAATATATATCTTTGGGAGTAATTCACACAACTCCTACCGATGTAATCAATACTTGTCTAAGGCATAACTTACGGATGGTCGCTTCTAACAAGCCTTATTCTTCACAATAGCAGACATTATTCCTTATAATAACCTTTGTTATTGTGAGCATAGAGGTGGGGCGCCACAGTTGGTATCATAGCTGAGGTTTAGAACAAATTATAATAAACACAGAATAGAAGTAGAATGGAACATGTGTTACAACTATTCGAGGGTTTTATTCGTGCCTTTCTAATCTATTCTTTCCACTTTAACATGTTGGAGTATGTCTAGGAATAAATCTCATATTCTGTAGTATTCCATTTGTTAAATTTCTTATCATTCTTGTATTATTTAACTAATCCTTATCTTCTCTTGTTCTTGCAGCCTATGGCTGGAAGAGGTAGAGGGAAGCGTTCTTCTGCAGGCCCGTCTAGTGGTTCTCATCCGGACGGAGTCTATATGTCAGCTGATCAGTTTATGGAGCTATTTCGGGGTACACAGCCTTCTATTGCTACTCCCGCAGCTCCTAATCACAAGTCCGCCTTTGCCCGCATGTGTAGTGACTATTCCCACCTTGGAGGTCAGCCTTTCAAGGGATCGGAAAGTGTAATGGAGGTTCAGACTTGGTTGCGCACTTGTGAGCGCATATTTTCTCGGATGGATCTTTCTGATCATCATCGCGTTCTCGTGGCATCTAGCATGTTGCAAGAGCGTGCGGTTGATTGGTATGAGCTTTTTATTGCGGAAGTTGATGAGTCCTCTCTCTTATGGATTCAGTTTAAGGAACGTTTTGAACTTAAGTTCGTTCCTGAATCGGAAAAGGCTAATCTTGCTCGTAGTTTCCTTGAGTTGAAGCAAGGAAAGTCCTCTGTTTCTGATTATGTTGCATCTTTTGAGGCCCTATCCAAATACGGAGTTGAGTTCATTAACACTCCGCGTAAGAAGAATCTTCGTTTTGTTGATGGTTTGAAGAAGTATTTGAAGAAAGTTCTTTTGCTTCAGCTTAAGCTCTCTTTTGAGGAGCTTGTTGATTCGGCTCTTTGCCTTGAAGCTGTTGAAAAGGAACGTGATAGTGGTGATGAGGTTGAGGTTTCTAAGAACCCCAACAAGAAGAGGTTTCCATTTCATAAGCCTAATTCTTCCAACAAGAAGAAGAAGCAAGCTACCTCTAGTTCTCAGCCTAGTAGTGCACCTTCTATTCAGAGGGCGTGCTATAATTGTGGTTCTTTGGATCATCTTCTTCGTAGCTGTCCTAAGCCTCGCATTTGTCGTTATTGCAAGAAAGAAGGTCATTGGGTTTCTGATTGTCCTATTGCTCCTAAGGGTTTCAAGAAGCTTAATGTTGCTAAAGCTTCTGGTGTTTCTTTTCAGCCCAAAGGTATTACTCCTTCTGTTTGGAAGGTTTTATTTTATTTCATGGCCGTTCTATTAGAGTTCTTTTCGATACGGGTGCATCACATTCATTCGTGTCAAAGGAGCTTGTTGGTGTTATTCCTTTGAATGTTGATACTCTTTGCGACCCTTTGAGGATTGTAAATCCTATTAGTGGATCCGCTACTCTTGGTTTGTTGTGTGTTGATGTTGAGATTATTCTTTGTGGTTTCTCCTTTCATGCGAATCTGCATGTTATGGATCATCTTGGTTTTGATATGATTTTGGGTATGGATTGGCTCGTTCGTTATGAAGTTCAAATCCTATGTCCCGAAAGAACTTTATATCTCAAGCATCCCGATGCTATCGAGCAGTTATCTATTATATTAGGAAGCATGGATCATGATTCGAATGCTCTCATTTCTTCCTTCGAATCGGAGGATGTCATAGCTAATATTCCTGTTGTTTGTGAGTTTTCTGATGTTTTTGAGCCTATTTCGAGATTACCACTGAAGAGGGCAATTTAGTTCTGTATTGATCTTATCTCTGGTGCTCATCCTATTATTCGTCCTCCCACAAGGATGTACTAAGGAAAATGAGGAACTCAAGCAACAATTATCTGAGTTGGAAGCCAAGCATTTTATTCGTTCTAGCTCGTCTCCTTGGGGCGCCGCCGTTGTCTTCGTTAAGAAGCCAGATGGTACTCTTAGGCTTTGCATTGATTATCGCAAGCTTAACGAGCTCACTATCAAGAATAGGTATCCATTACCTAGGATCGATGACATGTTCGATCAGTTAAGTGGCACTAAGATTTTCTCCCAACTCGATCTTGCTACCGGTTTTCATCAGTTACGAGTGGCGGAAGATAGTATTCCTCTTACCGCATTTCATACTCGTTATGGTTCCTACGAATGGCTTGTTATGCCGTTCGGTTTGACGAACACTCCAACATATTTTGTAGATCTTATGAATCGGATATTCCGGGAATATCTCGATAAGTTCGTCTTGGTTTTCATTGATGATATTCTTATTTATTCCAAATCTGAAGCCGATCATGTTCAGCATTTGGAGATTGTTTTGAGCACTCTTCGTCAGCATCAGCTTTATGCCAAATTCTCCAAGTGTCACTTCTGGGACAATAAGGTGAAGTTTCTCGGTCATATTGTTTCTTCCAATGGTATTTCTGTCGATCCTTCCAAGATCGAATCTATTCAGAATTGGAAGAGGCCCGAGACCGTTACCGAGATTCGTAGTTTTCTTGGATTGGCGGGTTATTATCACCGGTTCATTAAGGACTTTTCTCATATTGCTTTACCGCTTACCACTCTTATGAGAAAAGCTGTTCCTTTTATTTGGTCTGATAAGTGTGAGACTTCTTTCTTGAAGTTAAAAGATCTCCTTACTCAGGCTCCTATCTTAGTGGTTCCCGAAGGGAATCATGATCTTGTTGTTTATACCGATGCCAGTGGTTATGGACTCGGTGCTGTTCTTATGCAAAAAGATAGAGTAGTTGCCTATGCTTCTAGACAACTAAAGCCTAACGAGATTCGTTATGCTACCCATGATTTGGAGTTGGCCGCTATAGTCTTTGCTCTAAAGATTTGGCGACATTATTTATTGGGAGAGCGTTTTATTCTCTTCATTGATCACAAATCGCTGAAGTATCTATTCACTCAAAAAGAACTTAATATGAGGTAACAGCGTTGGCTCGAATTTCTTGCTTCATATGATTTCAATATTCAGTATACCCCTGGTAAGGGTAATCGAGTTGCTAATGCGCTTAGTCGCAAGCAGCAAGTTGTTGTTTCCATGATGCTAGTAGAGTGGAATATTTTGGAAGCTTTATCTCATTGTGATATTAGAGACCGTCCTTCAGTTTCTGATTCTCCCGTGCTTTTATTTAGCATGGAAGCTCGTCCTAGTTTGTTGGATCGTGTTGCCGATGCCCAGAAACAAGATCTAGATCTTGCTTATCTTATTCAGAGTTGTAAATCGGAATCCCGAAATGATGATCTAAAGGATTTCGATATTGATGTTCATGGTTGTATTCGGAAGAAGGGAAGGTTGGTCGTGCCTAATGTTCCTAATCTTAGAAATGACATTCTTGAGGACTGTCATCGTTCTAAGTATACTATCCATCCGGGTAGTAGTAAGATGTATGCTGATATGAAATGCTTATACTATTGGGAGGGTATGAAGCGTGATATTGCAAGTTATGTAAGTCGTTGCATGACTTGTCAACTTGTTAAAGCAGAATACCAACGTCCCAATGGTCTTTTGCAGCCTCTTGAGATTCCATTATGGAAATGGGATCAAATTTCCATGGACTTCATTGATGGTCTACCTCATTCGAGGTCGGGCCATACTAGTGTTTGGGTGATTGTTGACCGATTGACCAAATCAGCCCATTTTATTACTATCAAGTCCAATCGGACTGCTCCTTTGTTGGCTAAGCTGTTTATTAAGGAAGTCGTTCGACTTCATGGAGTGCCTAGTTCTATTGTTAGTGATAGAGATCCGCTTTTCACTAGTGGTTTCTGGCAGAGCCTTCAGAAAGCTTTGGGCACTAAGCTCAATCTCAGTACAGCTTATCATCCACAGTCTGATGGTCGGACTGAAAGGGTGAATCAAGTCTTAGAAGATCTCCTTCGAGCATGCATTCTTGATTTTGGTGGTAGTTGGGAAGACCGCTTACCTCTTGTTGAGTTCTCTTATAACAACAGTTTTCAATCCAGTATCGGTATGGCTCCTTTCGAAGCCCTTTACGGAAGACCCTATCGATCACCATCTTGTTGGTTGGAATCGGGGGAAAAAATAGTTCTCGGCCCCGATTATATTCGTGAATCTTCTAAGAAGATTGATATTATCAGACAGAGAATGAAAGAGGCTCAGAATAGGCAGAAATCTTATGCCGATCATCGTAGGAAGCCTTTGGAATTTTCTATTGGCGATCGCATTTTTATTCGTGTTTCTTCGATGAAGGGTGTGATGCGTTTTAGTCGCTCCGGGAAATTGGCTCCTCGATATGTTGGACCGTTTCCTATTACGGAATGCACTGGCCCTGTTGCTTATCGTGTATCGCTACCTGTTCAGTTTTCAGGAATTCATGACGTATTTCATGTATCCCAGCTTCGTCGATGCCTTCGAGATTCAGATTCTATTATTGATCCTCCTATGTTGCAAGATCTTGAGATCTCACCTGACTTGTCTATTGTGCAAAATCCTGTTCGTGTGCAAGCTTCGGAGGTTAAACGCCTTCGAAATAAAGAAGTCCCGCTTGTGAAAATTCAATGGTCCGCAAACCCCAATGATTGCACTTGGGAAACCAGAGAATTCATCGAGCGTTCTTATCCGGGCTTTCTCTCCTCTTCGGATAGGGGTGAGCATTCTTATCTATCTTTTCTATTTTATTCTTTGTTGAAATGAATTATTTGTGTATTAACTGCTTCTAAGTATGAAAATTGTGGGGAGGGAAGGAGTCTGTAACGACCGTGATTTTTGAATCACTGTCGAAATTAATATTTAAAATAGAAAATTTTATTTTATTAAAAAGTCGAAGAAAAATAATAATAGTGCAAACCATTTTGCAAAGTCAGTTGCAAATAGCTCGGCTATGTTGCTAATAACCAAGTATATTTTCTTTATTTCTTTCACGTGTATTTAGGGTCTAATTTAAAACAAAAGGTTTGAACACATTTTTTTTCTTTGCCTTTTTGCTGTCGCTACACTTTTGCTAAGCAAATCCATTTTTAGTCATAGAAATGCACTTCAATGGTTAAGTCAGTGAGCAAATATTCTTAGCCTTCACGTGTAAGGCCAGATATCACCAGAGTAATAGAGCAAAGTGGACATTCTTTTCTGAAAGCACATAGTAGTAATGCAAAATATAAACATTTTCTATCACATATATTTGAACCCACTTTGCTGTAGCCATCACCATTTAATGCAAGTGTGTATTTCTCTCCTCAATTACACGTTGCCTTAAATGTTTTTGTACCCAGATTGCAATCCAGCCCATTTTTCATTGACTTGTTCACATTATGAAAGAAAGTAGCCTGAAAAGAAAATTCTTTTGCTCATTTTCGTGCTGCGTCATTCTATTGTTCCACTTTTTCTTCCAGTTGCTCAGGGAATAATTTAATGGCAAATTCGATTTGTGCTCTCTATTGGATCTGTAGTATCTATTGGTTTTGAAGCAAATATAGTGAGTGCAAACTCACCTTCTATTTAAACTGTGCTTTTCGTTGTTAATATTGGGTAGCACCAAACTTGCTTGTATACCTGAATAACACAAAGTCACATCTTTTTGTTTTTATATTTTGTAAACTTCTGATACATTGCTTTTTACGTGCAAGTTGAAATATGAATTCATTGTCAGGTTATACAAAAATGTTTACTTTCAAGCATTTAGGCTTTAGCCTGTTACGTGCGTACCTTTATGAACTGCTTGGCACCCATTTAATATGCCTGTTTCATGCATCAGAGTGGTGTCCATTTTATGCGTTAAGTTAGAGTGCAGGTCATCATTTGTACGTATATACATGTTAAAATATACGAATTGTAAGTATAGTTTGAATGAAAATATAAGAAGCATACGAAAGTGCCAAATCACCAGTTAAAAATTCATACATATAGTAACGTGTCCAAGCATTAAAGTTTTATAGTTGCGTGTCCAGGTCATTTTGTAATTGGTTTATGCCTACTAGCTATGGTTTGCATTGTGAAAGAAATTTGTTTGCAGAAATTTATGCCAGGGCATTTTTTTTATTTTTCAACTCCAGTGTTGCTTGAATGTATATAAATCAAAAGTATGTTCAAATATAAACGTTTTAGGCAATGCAATATTTTGTAAAAATAGTAGTACAGTCTACTGTTTAATTTACGTTGAACCGGCGTTTCACTTTGAAACGAAGATTGTTGTCGTTATTTTTATAACGGAAATTTTATGCCGATGCTATATTGTTGAAGCGTGTTGTTTTAATAAAATTTTTGGCGAATAAAAATTACTGTTATTTTAACTTCAGTAACCGTCAAATTTAAAGTGAATTTTCAAGCGGCTATCCCACAACGCTGATTTGATATCCGTTTTACGGTGTTTTGTGGAGCGCAATTTCTTCGTCGAAATTGCTATAGATGTTACTGTTTTAATCATGTGTTTTGAAAATCATTTTAAAACAAGATTGTTTTCAAAAAATTTACAGTTTGCGGTTTCAAAAGAATGAGGAAGCGATTTAAACGCTTCAGCAAAATTGAGGACTATGAACCCTTACTTTTACTGATTCGCTTAAGTCCGGACTTGTCCGTTTGAGAACGTAAAATGTTATTTTTATAAAATTTACAATTTTTCACTTTCAAGGAAACGATGTAGAGATTTAAACGATTTAGCAAAAGTGCGGAGTATGGAACCACACTTTTACTATTTCGATTAATTCCGGACTCGTTAATTGAAATATTTGCAGAGGGATTGATGATTTTGATGATTTTTGGGCTTTCGAGCCACTATGATGGAACTTCGGGTCAATTTCCAGTACTAGACCTTCGGGTCATTTGTTGGGCGCCAAAAATTATGATGACAGTACTTGGTAGGCTTCGGCCATATGTTGATGCACGTGCGGCGTAGCTTAGACTCGCCATATGATGGGATCGATCCACTTTTATGCTGATTTTTTAGTTATCTATTTTGATTTCTAGATTTTGTGAATTGCTGCTTTGAATTCAACTATGAATTTGAAAGTTGATTTTGATGGAGTTTAAATTGAGATTTTTCATTTAAACTATGCTGATTATTTATGTTGAATAGTCTCATTCGAGACTATAATTTTTTGCTTAAGTATTGTTTATCATACACTTATTTCTGAGCTTAAATTTGACTGATCTGTTCATTATTTTCTTTTAAATAATACTCGGGTCAGACCGAGTTATTTCGGGGTAATCGCTATCTTTGATTCAGTTGCAGCTTCAGCTTTTGGGATTTCACGTCACCTTTTGTCTAGTCTTCGAGGAGTAATTTTGGTTTATTGACTCTCATCACATGTATGTTATGATGTATATGTATATGTACATATGGTTCATGTGAACCATCGATTGTTGTAGCATGTATCCAAACTTGTCTTCCGCTATATATCTGATATTTCTGTTCTGATGTGATTATACATATCTGTGTTGTTGTTATTATGAGTTGTTCTGAATTTTTCTTTAGCCATCGTAGTTTCATTTTAGATTTGGATTGAATATATATCTTTGGGAGTAATTCACACGACTCCTACCGATGTAATCAATACTCGTCTAAGGCATAACTTACGGATGGTCGCTTCTAACAAGCCTTATTCTTCACAATAGCAGACGTTATTCCTTATAATAACCTTTGTTATTGTGAGCATAGAGGTGGGGCTTCACATCTGCCTTTTTTCTTTTGCTCAAGAATGTTTGTTCCTCTTCCAAACAATTAGGGCTTTGTGATTTGTTGAAGTCGCCGCTTGAAAAATGATGCTTGAAACTTTTGTTGGTATGCTTGTAAGAAATGAGGCTCGAATCGTCTTTTGCTTTCGTTTCTTCGCGGCTGCTTCTCGATCGAGTTCGAATCGAAAAATACTGGTATGCGATTTCCTTTATCTATTCTCGTTGATATGCTTGAACTCGATGCATTGATTGCCGATGATGTTAATGGTTTAAATAGGGAATAAAACCCTAAATTATCGTTCGAATATTTTCATCTGAATTCGTTTGTTAATTTAACTCGGCCGTAGGATTATGCTTGAATGCTTGTGATTTCTTTAGACTAGTTCAATTTCAATGTTTTCTGATGTGCTATGCTTGATTACCACGGCTTTCATTCTGACTTGTTCGATTCTACCTTGGTCACCACGACCCTAACTTTGGTAATTAAAATTGTGATAATCTTTTGAGATGAGAACTTGACTTCGACTTATTCAATTTTACTTTGGTCACCACGGCTTTATTTCAAATTTTTATTTACTGCTGTTCTTTTATTTTTGCTAGCAGTTTTTATTCAAACTGCTGCCTGCTTTGTTACTTCGACTGCAAGCTTTTGTATGATTTAGTTTAAGTCTGGTTGTAGTGTTGTTTTTCTTGATATTGCACTCGGTTTCACTTGAGTCTTGTTGAAGCCCTTGTTGTCACTGCATACATGATTTCGCATGTGTGTATTTTGTTGAGGCTCCATGTTAACTGTTAGCTCGATCTGATTTTGTTTCTTGAATTATGGTCTTTGGTTGAAGTCTGTTGTATGTTGAACTGAGTCTGGTTTTAATGTGTATGCACACATCTCTGTTGCATATTCACTTAAGTCTGTTGAGTTGCTTGTAGTTTGGTCTGGTCAACTTGCCTGAGTTATTGTGAACTTGTTCCATGCTTGAAATGATTTATTTGTGTCACCATGTGTATACATACATAATTATGTGTGTATATATGTGTTGTGAGTTGCTCGAGTTTAATTTGTTCACTACTATGTTGAAATAGACATTGGTTATTTGCATGGTTGAGTGTACTTGTATCCTCTGTTTCTCTGTTTGTTGAGTCTGCATTATTATGTGATTTGTTTCATGGGCTTGTTCTTATGCACTTGTTGTTGTAGTCTGGATTCAAATGAACCTTTGAGCTTTGTACATGCTGAAAGTAGATTCTATCATGTTGAGTTGCTTCACATGTACATCATCTGGTTTTGTCCCCTTCACTTTCATATATTTGTCACTTTGGTTTGTGCACTTGGTTGCACTGTTAACTTTGCTGCATATGTTTGTTTCTTGATGTCTTCATGTGTACTCGAGTCTATCCTTGCTGTACTGATATGGTGAGATTGTCTTCTCTGACTCATATGCACTGACTTGACGTATATATTGAAATTCATGTGTGGTCTCATTGAAGTCTTTATACACCTAAGCTGTTGTGTGTTTCTGATTTGGTTGTGATGGTTTGTTGGTTCATGTGTACACTTTGACTGTTGAGGCTATGTTGCTTGATTGCTTTGATCGAGCATTTTCACTTGTACTTGACAAATTTGTGATGTTTTTTTGTTACATGTGAGGTGAATCCTGTAACGCCCCACCTCTATGCTCATAATAACAAAGAGTATTAAAAGAAATACTGTCTATTATTACGAAGAATAAGGCTGGATAGGAGCGACCATCCGTAATTGGCCTTACACTAATATTGGTTATCTCGTTAGGAGTGGTATATACTTTTTATTTTTCATCAATTATTTATTTACTCCCATCGACATATTCAATTATCAGTGTAAAACAAACTACGATAGTTCATAATAGTTTAGGACATTAGATATAACAATAACACAGATAATATAAATGCGGAACACAGATTAACAAAAATCTCATATATATATAACCGATGTCAGTTACAATATAGTTGACACGATACATATGATACAACTACAACTGTCGACTCTAGAAGTTATATATACAAGTACATTATCGACTAATATACATGAATACATATCGTTCTATACAATAACACTACTACTACAAAATGACACTGACAACTTCAGAAGATGTGAAAAGTCTTCAAATCCCGAACAACAACTCAAAGAAGAAAATCTACAACCTGAAATAACTCGGGTCTGACCCGAGTATTACATTCAAAAGAAAATAATACACGGGTCAGTCTAATTCAAACTCAGTTATTAGTGCATAGTAGCAATAATAATCAGATAGTCAAATAGACGACAGTCATAGAAATCTCGTATATCCAACTCTCGATACGAGAATTGGATAACGGCTTATATAACACTAAATAGTGTCAAACAACAAATCAGCGATCCAAATCAGAATATAACTCCAGAACATTGAAATTCACCAACGAAATAATTCAACAAATCGAAACATCAATTTAAAACTGTCAAATCTGATAGGGCTGCAGTACACGCATGCGTGTACTGCCTCGCCACTATCACAAGAAATACACAAAAGCTCAGTGAAAGTCACAATGATCACAAGGTCAACCCCCAAATCGGGTTCAACTCAAGTGAGTAAAAGAAAACCAATCTAACTGCATCAATGCAAAGCACTGTAAAACTGGGCAGTACTATCACCATATACAACTGCATAATGAAACTACAGTTGGAACAAGCAATTAGCCAACAGACTAAACAGTCAAGCAACGACAACGCAAGTGCCGAACTCGACTGATCAGCACAAGTAGTGACGGCAACACTACAATTACAAGTGACAATGTTTGGCCAAATCAAAACCGAAGTATTTAAACCAGAGAATACAACTACAGCATCAAGCTCGATAAATTCAAGCAGTCAAACTCATCTCAAAGAGATAGTTGACCAACAGGAACAAGGTCAACACGTGCATGTCAACACAGAGAAATACATGAATGCAACTATGAATAATTAAACTTCAAGCTAAGCAATGGATCAGACAATTAATATAGAGCAATTTCAAACAGTCAGGACTAAAGAGGAGCCAAAGTCACATTGATATGCTCAAAGACACATGCACAAAAACTCAGTGAATTCAAAGACCAGAATCAAGGGAGACCAAGTACAAACTCCATTGAGATACAACGGTAAGAAGAATCAAACTTAACAATGCCCAAAAACAATTCAAGACTTACACTTCAAAATATGCAGTCTCAAACCAAACAGAAGCAAGGATACCTCACGAAACAAATGGTGCAGCAGGCCTTAATCATGTAAAAATGTGCACCACAAAACTGAATGCAAAACTAAGTCAAGCAGTGAACACTTGAACATTAGCGGCAGTACGACAGGGTCAACCTACTCAAATGAATTCAAAAGCAACAGTTTTAAAACATTTCCAATTCTTATACCGAAATCAAAGCAAGGTATACCGAAAGCGAAAGGAAGTGGTACAACTCAAATGAAACAATCAAGTGACCTAATGAAGCAGTGTGAAACCAATATTGCAAGCATACGAAATGCTCCCTGCAAACACAAACGTACAGACTACACTTCAAAAGAACCAGGTCCAAGTGACAACAATATGCACAAAGACTACAGGTATGCAATGTCAAGAAACAAGGTGACAAAGATCAGGAGACAAATTCGAAATCAATGCAGATGTGAAATATTCCAGTGCGTATCAAGTTGTCACAATATCAGGAAATCGAGAAATAGGAAAGTGACGAGTTCATATAAACGCAAACCCCAAAAATTCATTCTTGACAAAACCAATTCAAACCAAAGACCTCAAGAACACAATAAATTTCCAGACGAACGATAATCGACTACAAAACCCAACGAACCAAGAAATCACAAGTTCAAAAACACTAAACTTTGAATTAGATGTGAGTGTTATAAAATCACTCACCTCTGTCGATTGAGAACCAGAAGTGGCTCGAAAAGAAGAACCCTTTGCTCGCTCGAGCACTCGAAGTAGTGGCCCTCACGAGACGAATGATTGACGAAAGCTAGCGACGAGAGCATCCTTTGATCGACCCACAACACGCGGCGATCACGAATGTCACCAAGCCCTAGTTTGCAGAAGGGGACGAAAAAGAGAACGTGGCCGCCATTTTCTGATTTCTCTGATTTAGTTTGATAGGGTTTCGAATGAAAATGAATAATGGAGAGGTAAGTGGAAAGGTTATGTGCTCTAATATAACCGGTACCAAACGCAAAAGAAAACGTGGGTCAAGGTAAAATTTCTTTCTTTAAAACCCACCAATGCTCAACAATTTATTAAAGAATTTTAACTCGAATAAATCTCAATTGCAATCAAACAATTTTCACATTTCAGATTCGATTTGAATTCCAATAACAATTATCAACTGAATTAAATCGTCATTTTGACGATAATTGAAATTACAAAAATCCCGGTTGTTACAGACTCCCTTCCTTATAAAAATTGCGTCCCCGCAATTTTCATAATTAAAGGCGTCAATAACAATCACTTTTCTAACATAAAATGGTTAAGCTAGAAAAATAAAAGTCGAAAATTCAAATGTCACAGTAATCTTTTAATTCCAATAAAAGAGATTCTCAAATTTTCAACAAAATCTAACTATCAAGATAGATAATCAGAAAACAACGAAACTGAATAAATGCAATCATCAGCGATATTCATATATCAACAAGATAATTAAAATTCAGAGAATCACAAAGCAACACTATCTAATCATCGATACGATAATTAGAAAAACAACAAAATATAATTATCACAAGGATAATTATGAAACACAAATCACAAATCGAAACTGCAAATATCTAGTTATTTAACAATTAACTAGAAGCCACAAATACTATAATCAACAGATTCTAACTACCAATAAAGATAAGTGGGAAATAGCGATTCTATACAGTCAACGTAATCTAGAATCAATACGAAACTAGAAAATCTCATATTAATAAAACCAGCATCCATCTAATTATCTAAACGATAGCCAGAAAACAAACCAAATATCTAATTATCTCAAACGATAATCAGAAAACAATCAATTATCTAATTATCTCAAACGATAATCAGAAAACAAATCAGCACATATCCAATTACCACAACCGGTAATTTAAAATTTCAAATTAACAAATATTCAATTATCAAAAGCGATAATCAAATTCAAATCAACAAATGTTCGATTATCACAACGATAATCAAATTTCAAATCAACAAATATTTAATTATCCTAAACGATAATTAAATCTAAAATCAACAAGTATTTAATTATCTAACAGCGATAATTAAATTTCAAATCAGCAATTATTTAATTATCAAAAGCGATAATTAAATCTCAAATCAGCAAATATTTAATTATCAAAAGCGATAATTAAATCTCAAAGCAACAAATATTTAATTATCTAAAGCGATAATTAAATTCGAAATCAGCAAATATTTAATTATCTAAAGCGATAATTAAATCTCAAAGCAACAAATATTTAATTATCTAAAGCGATAATTAAATTCGAAATCAGCAAACATTTAATTATCTAAAGCGATAATTAAATCTCAAAGCAACAAATATTTAATTATCTAAAGCGATAATTAAATTCGAAATCAGCAAATATTTAATTATCTAAAGCGATAATTAAATCTCAAAGCAACAAATATTTAATTATCTAAAGCGATAATTAAATTCGAAATCAGCAAACATTTAATTATCTAAAGCGATAATTAAATCTCAAAGCAACAAATATTTAATTATCTAAAGCGATAATTAAAAGCAACAAATATCCGATTATCAAAAACGATAATCAGAACTCATATCAACAAATATCTAATTATCACAAGCGATAATTAGAAACAACAAATATCTGATTATCAAAAACGATAATCAGAACTCATATCAACAAATATTTAATTACCGATACGATAATTAAATCTCATAACATCAGATATCTAATTACCTGCAGATAATTAGAAACAACAAATATCTAAAAATCAATTAAGAAGACTAGAAAATCAACATAAAAGCTTGGATCGATCCCATCAGATGGCGAGTTTTTAATTCGCCGCACGTGCATCTCAGAGTGGCCGAAGCCTACCAAGTACTCAACATAATTTTGGCGCCCATCAGATTGACCCGGAGGTCCGCAGAGTGACCCGAAGGTCTAGTACTGGTATTTGACCCGAAGGTCCGCAGAGTGGCCCGAAAGCCCAACAAATGACCCGAAGGTCCTCATAGTGGCTCGAAAGCACACAAAATCATCAAATATTTCAATTAACGAGTCCGGAATTAACCGAAATAGCAAACGCACATGTCCCATACCACGTGTTTTACTAAATCGTTTGATTCTCTTCATCGTTTCCTTGAAAGTGCAAAATTGCGTATTTTGTAAAAATACATTTCACATTCTCAAACGGACAAGTCCAGAATTAAGCGAATCAGTAAAAGAAAGGGGTCATAGTCCTCGATTTTGCTGAAACGTTTAAATCGCTTCCTCATTCTTTTGAAAGCGCAAACTGTTAAAATTTCTGAAAACAATTTTATTTATTTTGTAAAAATAACAATTCACATTCTCAACTGGACAAGTCCGGAGTTAAGCGAAACAGTAAAAGAAAGGGGTCATAATCCTCGATTTTGCTGAATCGTTTAAGTCGCTTTCTCATTCATTTGAAAACGTAAACTGTTAAAAATTCATAAAACACTTTTCATTTTAAAATGATTTTCCAATCACGTGATTAAAGCAGCAAATCAGTAACAATTTCGATAAGGAAATTGTACTTCTCAAAATACCGTAAAAACGGTCATAAAACAGCATTGCGGAATAACCGCTAGAAAATCCACTTTTAAAATTTGACGGTTACTAAAGCCAAAGCGATAGAAATTTTAAAACGTCAAAATCACATCAAAACAATTTACATCAAAATGTAATATCAGAGAATTTTCATTCATCAAAATGCCACAAAACACCGTGCTTCAAAAATTTAGCTTTGGTGTAAAAATCCCGTTATAAAAATAACGGCAACAAAATACGTTTCATAACCTAGCATCGGTTCAACGTAAAATAAATGCAATAACGTGCAATTCAAATTTTGCACGTACTACAAAATGAACAAAGAAATCATTCGAAGGTATCTTCAATGAAGACAATTCAAAACAACAAAATCTAATCGATAGAGGATTAGTACAAAAGAAAGCCAGCGGAAATTTCAACAAAAATCACATATCTATAATTTCTTCGAATCCTCAATTCGGATTCAAAATTCTCAAAGAAACAAAATAATTACAGCTATGTAAACAACCAATGAAATTTATTTCAATTTCTGAATCAAATAGATTATCAGTGGTACTCAGCGAAGCCAGTTTCACTGTTTCCGCTGCGCACTCTGATAAACAGTACTCAAATCAATCAAATCATCAGAACACAAATTCACCTTTTATTTTTAAATAAAGATATTTAAAAATTTCATCGAAATTTCAAAACTTTAGTTTTGACTCAAATCACAAATAAAACATCGACTAATAATTGTAACATATGTTCCATCCAAGTTATGTTTTATTTTATGTCCATAAACCCCAAGCTCTGATACCAACTGTAACGCCCCACCTCTATGCTCATAATAACAAAGAGTATTAAAAGAAATACTGTCTATTATTATGAAGAATAAGGCTAGATAGGAGCGACCATCCGTAATTGGCCTTACACTAATATTGGTTATCTCGTTAGGAGTGGTATATACTTTTTATTTTTCATCAATTATTTATTTACTCCCATCGACATATTCAATTATCAGTGTAAAACAAACTACGATAGTTCATAATAGTTTAGGACATTAGATATAACAATAACACAGATAATATAAATGCGGAACACAGATTAACAAAAATTTCATATATATATATAACCGATGTCAGTTACAATATAGTTGACACGATACATATGATACAACTACAACTGTCGACTCTAGAAGTTATATATACAGGTACATTATCGACTAATATACATGAATACATATCGTTCTATACAATAACACTACTACTACAAAATGACACTGACAACTTCAGAAGATGTGAAAAGTCTTCAAATCCCGAACAGCAACTCAAAGAAGAAAATCTACAACCTGAAATAACTCGGGTCTGACCCGAGTATTACATTCAAAAGAAAATAATACACGGGTCAGTCTAATTCAAACTCAGTTATTAGTGCATAGTAGCAATAATAATTAGATAGTCAAATAGACGACAGTCACAGAAATCTCGTATATCCAACTCTCGATACGAGAATTGGATAACGGCTTATATAACACTAAATAGTGTCAAACAACAAATCAGCGATCCAAATCAGAATATAACTCCAGAACATTGAAATTCACCAACGAAACAATTCAACAAATCGAAACATCAATTTAAAACTGTCAAATCTGATAGGGCTGCAGTACACGCACGCGTGTACTGCCTCGCCACTATCAAAAGAAATACACAAAAGCTCAGTGAAAGTCACAATGATCACAAGGTCAAACCCCGAAATCGGGTTCAACTCAAGTGAGTAAAAGAAAACCAATCTAACTGCATCAATGCAAAGCACTGTAAAACTGGGCAGTACTATCACCATATACAACTGCATAATGAAACAGCAGTTGGAACAAGCAATTAGCCAACAGACTAAACAGTCAAGCAACGACAACGCAAGTGCCGAACTCGACTGATCAGCACAAGTAGTGACGGCAACACTGCAATTACAAGTGACAATGTTTGGCCAAATCAAAACCGAAGTATTTAAACCAGAGAATACAACTACAGCATCAAGCTCGATAAATTCAAGCAGTCAAACTCATCTCAAAGAGATAGTTGACCAACAGGAACAAGGTCAACACGTGCATGTCAACACAGAGAAATACATGAATGCAACTATGAATAATTAAACTTCAAGCTAAGCAATGGATCAGACAATTAATACAGAGCAATTTCAAACAGTCAGGACTAAAGAGGAGCCAAAGTCACATTGATATGCTCAAAGACACATGCACAAAAACTCAGTGAATTCAAAGACCAGAATCAAGGGAGACCAAGTACAAACTCCATTGAGATACAACGGTAAGAAGAATCAAACTTAACAATGCCCAAAAACAATTCAAGACTTACACTTCAAAATATGCAGTCTCAAACCAAACAGAAGCAAGGATACCTCACGAAACAAATGGTGCAGCAGGCCTTAATCATGTAAAAATGTGCACCACAAAACTGAATGCAAAACTAAGTCAAGCAGTGAACACTTGAACATTAGCGGCAGTACGACATGGTCAACCTACTCAAATGAATTCAAAAGCAACAGTTTTAAAACATTTCCAATTCTTATACCGAAATCAAAGCAAGGTATACCGAAAGCGAAAGGAAGTGGTAAAACTCAAATGAAACAATCAAGTGACCTAATGAAGCAGTGTGAAACCAATATTGCAAGCATACGAAATGCTCCCTGCAAACACAAACGTACAGACTACACTTCAAAAGAACCAGGTCCAAGTGACAACAATATGCACAAAGACTACAGGTATGCAATGTCAAGAAACAAGGTGACAAAGATCAGGAGACAAATTCGAAATCAATGCAGATGTGAAATATTCCAGTGCGTATCAAGTTGTCACAATATCAGGAAATCGAGAAATAGGAAAGTGACGAGTTCATATAAACGCAAACCCCAAAAATTCATTCTTGACAAAACCAATTCAAACCAAAGACCTCAAGAACACAATAAATTTCCAGACGAACGATAATCGACTACAAAACCCAACGAACCAAGAAATCACAAGTTCAAAAACACTAAACTTTGAATTAGATGTGAGTGTTATAAAATCACTCACCTCTGTCGATTGAGAACCAGAAGTGGCTCGAAAAGAAGAACCCTTTGCTCGCTCGAGCACTCGAAGTAGTGGCCCTCACGAGACGAATGATTGACGAAAGCTAGCGACGAGAGCATCCTTTGATCGACCCACAACACGCGGCGATCACGAATGTCACCAAGCCCTAGTTTGCAGAAGGGGACGAAAAAGAGAACGTGGCCGCCATTTTCTGATTTCTCTGATTTAGTTTGATAGGGTTTCGAATGAAAATGAATAATGGAGAGGTAAGTGGAAAGGTTATGTGCTCTAATATAACCGGTACCAAAGGCAAAAGAAAACGTGGGTCAAGGTAAAATTTCTTTCTTTAAAACCCACCAATGCTCAACAATTTATTAAAGAATTTTAACTCGAATAAATCTCAATTGCAATCAAACAATTTTCACATTTCAGATTCGATTTGAATTCCAATAACAATTATCAACTGAATTAAATCGTCATTTTGACGATAATTGAAATTACAAAAATCCCGGTTGTTACAGACTCCCTTCCTTATAAAAATTGCGTCCCCGCAATTTTCATAATTAAAGGCGTCAATAACAATCACTTTTCTAACATAAAATGGTTAAGCTAGAAAAATAAAAGTCGAAAATTCAAATGTCACAGTAATCTTTTAATTCCAATAAAAGAGATTCTCAAATTTTCAACAAAATCTAACTATCAAGATAGATAATCAGAAAACAACGAAACTGAATAAATGCAATCATCAGCGATATTCATATATCAACAAGATAATTAAAATTCAGAGAATCACAAAGCAACACTATCTAATCATCGATACGATAATTAGAAAAACAACAAAATATAATTATCACAAGGATAATTATGAAACACAAATCACAAATCGCAACTGCAAATATCTAGTTATTTAACAATTAACTAGAAGCCACAAATACTATAATCAACAGATTCTAACTACCAATAAAGATAAGTGGGAAATAGCGATTCTATACAGTCAACGTAATCTAGAATCAATACGAAACTAGAAAATCTCATATTAATAAAATCAGCATCCATCTAATTATCTAAACGATAGCCAGAAAACAAACCAAATATCTAATTATCTCAAACGATAATCAGAAAACAATCAATTATCTAATTATCTCAAACGATAATCAGAAAACAAATCAGCACATATCCAATTACCACAACCGGTAATTTAAAATTTCAAATTAACAAATATTCAATTATCAAAAGCGATAATCAAATTCAAATCAACAAATGTTCGATTATCACAACGATAATCAAATTTCAAATCAACAAATATTTAGTTATCCTAAACGATAATTAAATCTAAAATCAACAAGTATTTAATTATCTAACAGCGATAATTAAATTTCAAATCAGCAATTATTTAATTATCAAAAGCGATAATTAAATCTCAAATCAGCAAATATTTAATTATCAAAAGCGATAATTAAATCTCAAAGCAACAAATATTTAATTATCTAAAGCGATAATTAAATTCGAAATCAGCAAATATTTAATTATCTAAAGCGATAATTAAATCTCAAAGCAACAAATATTTAATTATCTAAAGCGATAATTAAATTCGAAATCAGCAAACATTTAATTATCTAAAGCGATAATTAAATCTCAAAGCAACAAATATTTAATTATCTAAAGCGATAATTAAATTCGAAATCAGCAAATATTTAATTATCTAAAGCGATAATTAAATCTCAAAGCAACAAATATTTAATTATCTAAAGCGATAATTAAATTCGAAATCAGCAAACATTTAATTATCTAAAGCGATAATTAAATCTCAAAGCAACAAATATTTAATTATCTAAAGCGATAATTAAAAGCAACAAATATCCGATTATCAAAAACGATAATCAGAACTCATGTTAACGTCAAAATATGAACGATAACACCCGGTGTGTGTAATAAGATCGTGAAAGCACCACCCGTGTGACGGGAACAGAATTTAAGCAGGAAAATAGCAGAAATGCAGTAAATGAACAACGGATTTATAGTGGTTCGGCCCGTAATTGAGCCTACGTCCACTTTATAGTCTCTTATTGCTGATTCGGTTACAATTTGATACAAAACTCTTCAAGAAATAGTACAATTCGATCACAAGAAACAATCTAGACTACTAGCTCAATCTTCGACGGTGAAACTCGATGAATCCATTTCGGATGTAAGGAATTTCTCTCGAAGCTTGTTGTAGTGTCGTGAATGCTTGAAGGATCCTTGATTACTGAATGAATGAAGAGTTCGACAGAGTAACAACGCTGTAGAAATGATTTGCCAAAAGTCCTCTTCATGTTGGAAGTGGTGGGGTATTTATAGGAGCTGATCTGGACTCTGGAAAATTTCCTAAGTCCTAAGTCGTCGCCGACTTAGTATAAGTCGCTGCCGACTTATGGTAGGTCGCTGCCGACTTACGATAGGTCATAGCCGGTTTATCAGTTCCAACACTTCCCTAGTAGTTCACCTCCTCTTCTGGTTTTACGCTTAAGTCCTAAGTCGCTGAAGACGTAAGGTAAGTCGGTGACGAGGTAAAGGTGCATAAGGTATCTCAGTGTTGTTAGGTCGGAGCAGAGTTAACGTGCAGTCTTAAATCGGTAGTTTGTTAACTCGGCAGGCCTTGCCAACTCGTACTTTGTTAAATTGGTTGGCTTCCTTAAGTCGGTAGTCATTTTAGGTCGGCAGCTCCTCTTAGTAGTGACTTGTTGAGTCAGTATACTCCTTAACTCGGTAGGCTGCAAGTTCTCATAGGTCGGCAACCTGTTAAGTCGGCAGCCCCTGTTATCTCACAATTTGCTAGGTCGGTAGGCTTCTTTGAGTCGTTATGTCGTTAACTTTCTTAGGTCGGCAAGCACTTTAACTCGGCATACTTTCTTAAGTCGTCAAACACCTTAACTCGGCATACTCTCTTAAGTCGGTAAACATCTTAACTCGGCTCCTGCTAGGTCGTGAGTCGAAAAGGGGGTTAACATTTGCCCCTCGAAGTATATGCCTAAACCATAGGTCGTATGCTTCGATTCTCTTAACTCTTTGGTTAGGTCGGAAACGACTTAACAAATGCCTTAGGTCGTACACCGTGCAAGTCGACTCGCCTTCCAGCATATAAATAGTTGCATCCTTCTTCCTCTTCCTCATCTGTCCCTCTTCTCGAATCAGCCATTGACGCACTTTAGAGCTTTCAGAGATAAACTCCAACCATCCAATCGCCGACCATCTTCCTTTTATACTTCGTAAGTCGATCTGGTCATCGTTCACCCATGCTCACTGTCGAACCGATAACTCCCCAGTTTGTGACTTCCATTTGTGTTTAGATGCTGCGATTCATTATGCATAACTCTTTGATTGTTCGGTAATCGCCATCGACCGTGTTGTAGTTGTAATAGGGCAGTAATACATCGGATTCGCAGCAAGCTTGATTCGATGTGAATTGGCTCTTTGGGTGGTCCAATGGTGTGATGGAATGAGGATCGTCATTGACTGTGAGGCTATTGGGTTAATGGGTTAAGAGTTAGGGAGGAAAATTGGTTGAGGTATTGGCTCGGTCACGACCTAGGGATTTCACGCGATCCAGTGATTTTCCTGATTTAAGTCGGAACCGACTTAGCAGTTTCATGTGACCTAGGTTTTGAGTCGCTTCCGAGTTAGGACTTAGAGTATTTCTGGTTGCCTCGAAATAGTTTTTTGCTTCTTTATCCGTCCTAAGACTTGGGGACTGCTGACTTTGACCCATAGGGAATCTTCCTTAGGTCGTCACCGAGTTAGTACTTAAGCTTTCGGCCACCCAACAGATGATTTTTGAACCGTGCCTGGACTTCGAACTGTTGAACTATGAACTGTGTTGCATGCCCCTTTTTTTTTTACATATTGCTTCAATTTTGCAAACTAACAATCCTGCTTAATATAACATTCACAGAATACTGGGACGAATATACTATCACCGATTGCCCACATCGAATGACAGATTAGTTGATAACGAGAAAGTTAAATTAAATGAATATGAACGAGATGCTGTACAATAACCAATTCAAGTGAAGTATTAAAACAAAATCATAATAGTCAAATGAAACTGACTTGTCTGTATTAACACTGCACTTGATCATTGACAAGTTCTGAAATTCTGTAATCGATTGATTGTCAACTAATTTAATTCCAGTTATGCTTGTCTTTTATTTTCATTAGTTTTTTGCACAACACTTCACACTTTTAGGGAACGTGCACCTTCACATTTGAACATTCAGCTGATTGTGTAGAATGTCTTCTCCACAAGAAGGAACAGAGCAAGCTGAAGATGTATTTCCAGTTGCTATCCCGCTGAACGATCCTCCAGAGAGGACTCCTACTACTTTGAGCCATAAAGCCTTTCGTCAACTATGCATCCAGTTTGGCATTGCTGAGGCTGACGCTTTGCTTCCCGAAATAAATGATACTGCTGACAGACCGCCCCGTGGCTTTGTCGCAGTTAACCACCAAATGTGCTTGAGCGGAGCTATCCCCCCTTCAATGACTGCATTCGAGAACTTCTTCTCCAACTATCTATTTCCCCTTTTCAGTTACATCCCAATGGCTACGCCATCTTGCTGGGACTATGCGTGCTTTTTAGGAGAACGCTGGGCCGCTTTCCTACCTTCGGAGAAATTCGCTATCTTTGTACTTTTGCCAAAAATAAAGATCATCCCTCCATCATAGTTGTAAGGAGTGCGAGAAATCGTAAGTTGATCACCGGTCTCCCTGAAAGTGTCCATAGTTTCCTGGGCCCGTTCTTCTATGTTCGCTGCCCTCCTGGGTTTTATGCTATTTGGAGAATAGGGAGTAAGATCACTTGCATTTGTTTCTTATGTTCTTTCAAACTTACCGAAGTTCGGATTATCAAGTGCTAACTTCGCTCTTTTTTCCTTTTCAGCACTTCCTCCTCCTTCTAAAAATCTCAGTCACAAAGTGACTTTCGAGAGGCTTATGGCGGTGCCTGTGGAGGAGAGGAGTATCCAGTTTCTATTAGATGATGAGCTTTTGCACCAATTTGGGCTTCTACACCCTTCCAGGTCGACTCGAATTTATGAAATTCCTAGTTCCGATGCAGAAACATCGGCTCCTTCGGGCTCTCAAACAGAGGCGTCGAATGCCCCAGCTTCTGCGGAAGAAGCTGCATCAGAAACACCTGTCATGGATGCTGCTTTGATAAAGTGTTCCGGATCCACTGATGTTGTAGGGTTAGCTGGCAAGTTGGCACTTCCCCCAATTATTGAGGAAGAAGAGAATCCTCGAGCTTCTGAAAAATCGATTGATGTGGAAGTTGAGAAGGAGAAATCTGCTGAACATTTGGGCGATGACACCTTTGATGGCTTGAGTGACATCATGATAACTTCTCAAGAACTTTTCGGAGATAGCAATCAAAAGGCGACTTCTCCCGTTGTCGAGGCGACTTCTACCCTTAAACAAACCCAGATGCCTACTACGCCAATCGTCTCTGTTTCCACACTAAAGCGTGGTCTGTAATTTGACGCATGTAGTTTGCACGCCACACACACTTAGGATTTTTCGGCACTTATAAGCATTTATCCTCTTTTTCCTGGAAATTTCTAAACTTTACTAAACTTTACCCCTCTTCTGCTTTCTGCTTTCAGGTTCTCCAATGGGACGTACAGGTTCATATTATGACTCATTCAAGTACCGTGGAGGCCGCGGCACCTATGACTTTAGGAAGTACCTTGATACCCCAAAAGAAACAGATGAAGAGAGGGCTCGAAGGAAAGCCCAGGAGAAGCGGGATTACGATCAGTGGCAAAGAAGGAAAGATGCCGAGCGATATGACTACTCTCATAAGCGGAAGTCTTACGATGATAAGGGAAAAACTCAGATTGCCGATGAATCGAGCAAACGATCTAAACCGATTGACGCGTCTGAAATTTCTGAAAAGACTGACACTCCCATTCCTTCCGAAATTCTGGCTATCTCTCCTCCTCTGAAGAAATCTGACATTCAGACTATCATTAACAGACCGCAATATCGAGTCAAGGACGGCCCCCCTACACTTCAGAGCCGTTTTCCGAATTGGTGCCTAAAAGGGGTACGCTTTGACTTGGACATTGTTCCGATTGATAAATCAGACATGCTTAGCAGTCTTGACGCAGTCAGGCTTAATATCGAGAGGATGTCGCAGTGGCAGAAGCTTGTCGATGAACTCCAAAGGGTTAATCGTGCAAACCTTGAGGCAATGCTGACTATGGAAAATGACAAGGCAGAGTGGGACAAAGTTTGCAAACAGCATAATCTCGAGATGACAAATATTGCTGATGGTTATGCAAAACTTGAGTCCGAGGTTAAAAAACTTAAGGAAGATCTTGCCTCTTCTTCTGCATCTCATATTCAAAAAGAAGAAGTCTTTCAAAAACAAGTGCGGGATGCCCATGCTGCACAGAGAGATGTTGAAATGAAGCTTGCCGCTGAACAGCATATTACTGAGAAATACCGCACAGAAAACACCGATCTGCAGGGAAAGGTCACCTCTCAGAACGTAGAGATTGAGTTACTAAAGTCTCGACTTGCTAAAGTTGAGGCAGAGCGTGATGAGGCTACCGCTGGCCGGGTCGCTGCCGTTGCCGAAAAGGAAGCGGCTGAGCAATCACATGAGGCGACGAAAGCAGACGTCAGCTCTACCTTATTCGACTTTTATTTACACAGCGTTCTGGGTCGTGGGAGCCTCTCTTTTCTTGGTCCCGATTATGAAATTACATTGGCTGAAGTGTGGGAAGTCGCGATGGATATGCTTGGCGGGGCCGGCTATAATGAGCTGGAACTTGAGGAGCGCTATCTCAATGATGAGGATCGTGCCGCTCTTGTTAAGGGGAAGGAGCTACTTGCCAAAGTACGAGCTAAAACAGCGGGAGAAGAGCCTCCAAAAGAAGAAGCTCCTTTAACTGCCCCCGTTCAAACTTCCACTTCAGCCGACGTTAATATTATAGATTCCAGCCCTCATTCTTTACATCTAGCTAAAGTTGCCCAGGAGACTGCAACTACTCCTACTGAAGATGAGGCACTGGATGATATTGAAGCCGAGAAGTTTGAGGTGGATCTTGCAAAGCCAACTCCTCCAGGTACTCTTGGTGTCGTCTCGGGTCTAATGAGCCAGTCATTTGACTTAGCCGAATTCGATGACCTTCTTACTTGTTACTTAAACTTTGATGAATCGATGCCTTCTTTATTTTCGGGGGATGCTGATTTTAACTTCTTTTCTTCTACAGCGGAGGCACCAAGCACTACACAAGCTTTCACTCCTTCGATTGCCGTTCCTCCGTCTTCCCAAATTACTCCTCCCTCTACTTCCCAACCGGGATCACAGGCAGAGAAAATCGAAGCTCTTCAAGGCTTGGATGACCCGGCTGCTTCTCAGGAACAGAAGGCGGAGGATTTTGAAGACATCGAGAAGACCCCGGAGCGGTCCCTTGATGACGATACAAAGCTTTCAACATTGCTGACTACTCCGGGGAGCGAGTCTTCTTCAAAGAGGAAGGGGAAGCGTGCTGTAAGGAAAAAGAAGAAGACTTCCACTGAAGAGGAAGCAGTAGTTGATCCGGCTGTACCGCTTTCTCCTTCTGCCCCTGCCCGTTCACAACGACTTCAAAAGCTAATCATCAGGCCGGGAAAGAGCTCCAAGGGTGGTGAGAAGAAGGAATAATCAAGCTGGATTTTCTACTTATTGTTTTTGCTCTTTGCATGTATTGACCGGGGATTGTGCGGGTACCGGTCCCCGCTTTTGCTTTTTGAGATATCTGCACATGTAAAGAATTTTCATAGTACTAAATAAAACAATTATTTTACTTGTACAAACTCTTGTGTATGTGAGAATGATCTATCTTTTATTTTAAGTGTAGAACAAACGATTCTTCTTACTTGTGCAAATTTTTGTCTGCGTTTGAGAATGCATTTATTCCACATCTGTTTTCCGTGATATTGCAACGAACTTGTGGCATGTTGCTTTTATTAATATAATTGAATTGTACAGTATTGCCCCCATGCCGTAAGTGCATTGCAATATTCCTATTTTTTTTTTAAGACTAATACTCTTACTTCAGAGGACAATTATTCCACTTTTAAGGGGAGAATTATTCTGCTCTTAATAAGTATATCCAGTCTTTAGAAGAATTTTTATTTTTTCTTTCTGAAGAACGCTTCAACTTTCGGGGATAATCACTTTTATTTATTAAGAAGTGAATTTCCCTATGAAGTGAAATAAGCTTTTCTGAAAGAATTTTGTAGCATTTTTTCAACTTTTTTAGGAGTAACTTTTCTAGATGAACAAGTTAGTCCTTCCTTTGAGAGTTGAGCTGTGCTTCTGGACGATGCTTTTTGTTCAAGCATTTTATTTTGGGACATGCCTCCGGAGAGGGCTCCTCTTAAAGAGTTGTGCCTCCGAAGAGGTCTTGTGCCTTTGGAAAGGGCTTGTGCCTCCGAGGAGGGCTTGTGCCTCCGAAGAGGGCTTGCGGTGCCTTGGGAAAGGGCTTTTGCCTCTGAAGAGGTCATGTGCCTCCGAAGAGGGCTTGTGGTGCCTTGGGAAAGGGCTTTTGCCTCCGAAGAGGTCATGTGCCTCCGAAGAGGGCTTGTGGTGCCTTGGGAAAGGGCTTTTGCCTCCGAAGAGGTCATGTGCCTCCGAAGAGGGCTTGTGCCTCCGAAGAGGGCTTTTGAGTGCCTGGGAGTTACTTTCTCATGGTCGGATGGGTTCGCGGGGCAGGCGTGAGTTGCTTGATTGGATGTTTGTTTGTACAAACGACCGCAATCAATTAACAAGATGCCCCTTCGGTGGTCCCACCGATCTTTTTGGTTGAGGAAAGCACTCCCATTTATTGGTGTGCCTCGTTAGAGGGCTTTGGTTGGTTGGTGTGTCGGGTAGGTTGCGTCTCAAGGGCGAGTGGATCCACGGGACGGACGTAAGCTATCTGATCGGATGCATCACGACCAGTTAGCGAGGGTCCTGTTACTTCCGCTTGGGAAGGCGTCCCTTTAGTGGATCTTCTGGCCTTCCTGTTGAGATGCATACCTCCCATTGTCTGCTCCTTTGTTTGCTTGGCAACTTTCCCTCATCATCTGCCTGTTAGCGCTCTTTTATTATCGTTCCCAAGCGCATCTTCTTCTTTTCCTCTTACAAGTAAATTGCTTTATCCGAAGAAGTGGACTTCACTGTTGAATGACTTCACGAGACAAACGCAAGTTATCTAGTTGGATGTCTATTCATAACGACAATCTCGACTAGTGAACAAAGGTTTGTCACAGTGGAGTCGCCAACTTTTTATGTGAAGTTTTCCTTGCTTGGGATTTGAATTTGGACAAAATTTTTGTGGCTTGGTTTTCGTGTAATAGCTGATTTATGGAAGTTGCTTAGCTTTGTGATGAGCAAGCCTTGTTATAATGTCCTGCAATTTTGAATTGATATTTTAGCGATACATTTAAAGTATTTACATATCAAAATAAAACAGGCATTATGAAATAGTAAAGAACACAAGATTTATAGTGGTTCGGCCAAAAATCGGGCCTACGTCCACTTTATAGCTTTCATTCATTTACACTGATTTACAATGTTTCACAATACAACTGATACATTCATCATCATTTTACAATTTTGAGCAGAGCTCTTTTCAAGTAAAGTAAGGACGCAAATGGTTGCTGTTCCAGGCCCTTGGAATTGGATCTCCTTCAACAGTTATGAGTTTGAAAGTGCCACCAAGAAGTTTAGTGCCTATGACATATGGCCCTTCCCAGTTTGGCCCAAACACACCAGTTGCTGTCATGATCCTTTTCAAAACCAAGTCTCCGATTTCAAAGCTGCGTTGGCGAACTTTGGAATTGAAATGCCTGGCTATTCTCTGCTGATGAGCTGAAACTCTGAGCCTAGCTTCCTCTCTTTTCTCATCAAGAAAATCAAGCGCTTCAAGTTGCAGTTTTTCATTTTCGGTTTCATTGAAATGAACTCTTCTATGTGAAGGAATCTCTACTTCTACTGGAATCATTACCTCAGATCCGTATGCCAGTGAAAATGGAGTGTGCCCAGTCGCAGTTTTGTGAGTAGTTCTGTACGCCTATAGTGCTAATGGAAGCTTATCAACCCAACCACCTTTTGCTTTCTCAAGTTGCTTTTTGATAGTTGACTTGATGATCTTGTTAACTGCTTCCACTTGCCCATTTGCCTGCGGATGAGCCACTGCTGAGAAACTTTTCCGAATCCTGAACCGTTTGCAAAAATCCTGGAATTCTTCACTTTCAAATTGAGTGCCATTGTCGGTGATTATCTTCTGTGGCACACCATATCTGCAAATGATATTCTTCGTTACAAAATTTATCATCTTTTTAGAGGTGACGGTGGCCAAAGGTTCAGCTTCAGCCCACTTGGTGAAATAATCAACGGCAACAACAGCATATTTAATTCTTGAGTTGGCGATCGGTAACGGTCCAATTAGGTCTATCCCCCAAATGGCAAATAGCCATGGACTGACCATTTGTGTGAGTTCATTGGAGGGTGCTCTTGGGATTTTTGCAAACCGTTGGCATCTGTCACATTTCCTGGAAAAAGTTGCAGCATCTCGATTGATGTCCGGCCAGAAGTATCCATATCGGAGAATTTTCTTTGCAAGTGTTTGACCACCTGAATGGTCTCCACATTCTCCTCCGTGCACCTCTGTTAAGATTATCTTGGCTTCTTCCTTAGTTACACACCGGAGTAGTGGGGTTGAAAATCCTTGCCTGTATAATCGGCCATCTTGAATTATATACCTCGATGCTTTTCTAAATAATTTTCGACGTTCCTTAGAATTCTCTGGCAGGGAACCACTGAGTAAGTATTCTTTGATTGGAGTCATCCATGATTCATGCTCTTGAGACGTAGTCATAATCCAATCAACATCCATTTCATCAATGCTTGGAGCTGACAGAACTTCTACAGGAACTAATCCTAGTAATTGAGCTTCTCCGGAACTTGAATACTTTGCTAAAGAATCCGCCTTCATATTTTCCTCTCGGGGTATGTGGCTTATTGAGTAGCAATCTAAATCATTGAGGAGTTCGGAAGTTTTTGTCAAATATGCAGGCAAATTCCCTCCTTTGGCTTGAAATTCTTTCTTCACCTGGCAAACAATGAGCTGAGAATCGCTGAAAATCTGTATCACTTTGATATTTAATTCCTTGGCGATTTTCAATCCGGCAATAAGGGCTTCATATTCTGCTTCATTGTTTGTCGAAGGAAATTCCAGCCTCAATGCATAACATAGTGATCGTCCTTCGGGAGTTTCGAGCACAACTCCTGCCCCAGAACAATAATCGTTTCTCGAGCCATCAACATACAACTTCCACTGTATCGGAATGCAGTCAGTGGTTTCTTCCTTACTGTCACCTTTGTCAGTGGACTCTGCAATGAAATCTGCTAAAGCTTGTCCGTTAATTGCTCTTCGGGGATGGTAAGTGATGTCATATTGGCTGAGTTCTATGTTCCACTTCAAGAGACGACCCAAAGTTTCAGGACGATACAGGACTTGCTTCAAAGGCTGATCAGTCAGGACCTTGATAGGATGAGATTGAAAATAGGGCCTCAACTTTCTGGAAGCGATTAGCAGACAATAAGCAAGTTTTTCTATCTTTGAATAATTCATTTCAGCCCCAGCGAACCGTTTGCTGATGTAGTAAACCGGACGTTGTATTTTCATATCTTCTCGTACAAGTGCTGCACTTAAAGCATGGGATGAAATTGCTAATAGATGAAGAGGTCTTCACCATCACTAGGCTTGGAAAGGACCGGAGGAGTTCTCATATGATGAATCAGTTGATCGAAAGCATTCTGACATTCAGGAGTCCATTCGAAATTTTTCTTTCCTTTCTTTAGAGCATCAAAGAAAGGAATGCATTTGTCTGTGGCCTTGGAAATGAAGCGACTAAGAGCGGCAACCTTTCCATTGAGACTTTGCAGTTCTTTCTTTGTTCTAGGGGCTTTAACTTCTCTTAGAGCTGTGATTTGAGCAGGGTTGGCCTCGATGCCCCTAGCGCTCACAATGAAACCCAGGAATTTCCCAGACTCTACTCCGAATGAACATTTCAATGGATTGAGCTTCATTCCGTACTTCCGAAGAATTGAGAACATTTCTGCCAGGTGATCCATGTGGTCTACTGCTTTCTTTGACTTTACTAACATATCATCAACATAGACTTCCATCGTTTTGCCAATCTGAGGCTTGAACATAGAGTTGACAAGTCTTTGGTATGTTGCCCCAGCATTCTTTAAACCGAATGGCATGACTTTGTAACAGTAGAGTCCCACATCTGTAATAAAGCTTGTGTCCTCCTGATCTGGTTCATTCATCATAATCTGATTGTATCTAGAATAGGCATCCATAAAAGATAACAACTCATGTCCAGCCGTCCCATCTACTAGTTGATCGATTCTAGGCAACGGGAAGCAGTCTTTGGGGCAAGCTTTGTTCAGATCAGAGAAATCAATGCACACTCTCCACTTTCCGTTTGCCTTCTTAACCAGTACTGGATTTGAAACCCAATTTGGATAAGTGGATTCTTTGATGAAATTATTCTCTAAGAGACGATCTACCTCTTCCTTTAAAGCTGCTGACCTTTCTGGACCTTGAGTTCTTCTTTTCTGTTTTACTGGTGTGAATTTCGGATCGACATTCAGGGTGTGGACAGCAATTGTTGGAGAGATTCCGCACATATCAGCATGACACCAGGCGAACACATCTAGATTAGCTTTTAAGAATGATATCAGTGTGTTTTGAACTGTTATACTTAGCTGTGAGCCCACATTGATTACTTTATTTGGGTCTTTCGGGTCTACAGATACTGGTACCGTTACCTCCACGGGTACCACTCTATTCTCCCCTGTACTGGCTTTCCTGGGATCCATTTCTTTTCTCGCATTGCTGTGTTCGCCAGTACAGGGGCCGCTCCGTAGTTGCTACAGGGTCGGTTCCTTGACGCGGAGCGGAGCTGCCGCATCTTTCCCCATTTCTTTTCTCCTGGCCTCTCGGAGTTCTACAAGATAACATTCTCGTCCTGCGTTTTGATCTCCTTTAATAACAACAATCCCATTATCAGTAGGAAATTTCATCGTTAAGCACCAAGGAGCGAGGACGGCCCTGAAAGCAGCAAGAGTAGGCCGGCCCAAGAAAGCATTATAGGCGGAGAATCCATCCACAATTACAAAAGTTTGCTTCCGAACCAATTTCTTGGGTCCTTCGCCCATTTCAACAAACAAATCCACTGTTCCAATCGGCTGTTTCAGCTCTCCTGTAAATCCGGCGATCTTGTGTGAAGAAGCATGTACATCAGTCATCGGAATTTTCATTTGGTCAAATGTCCTTTTAAAGAGGATGTTGCATGAGGCACCACTATCAACTAACACTCTTCTGACAATAGCCGGCCCAATACCGACAGAGACAACCATAGGGTCCTCAGTAGGAGCTTCCACATTAACAGAATCTCTGGCTCTGAACATAATATCATCATGGAAAGTTTTTTGCTGCTTTAGAGGTGAAGCATCTTCCAGGATTAAGACATCTTCCAGGATCGACTTACGAAGTATAACAGGAAGATGGTCGGAGATTGGATGGTTGGAGTTTATCTCTGAAAGCTCTAAAGTGCGTCAATGGCTGATTCGAGAAGAGGGACAGATGAGGAAGAGGAAGAAGGATGCAACTATTTATATGCTGGAAGGCGAGTCGACTTGCACGGTGTACGACCTAAGGCATTTGTTAAGTCGTTTCCGACCTAACCAAAGAGTTAAGAGAATCAAAGCATACGACCTATGGTTTAGGCATATACTTCGAGGGGCAAATGTTAACCCCCTTTTCGACTCACGACCTAGCAGGAGCCGAGTTAAGATGTTTACCGACTTAAGAGAGTATGCCGAGTTAAGGTGTTTGACGACTTAAGAAAGTATGCCGAGTTAAAGTGCTTGCCGACCTAAGAAAGTTAACGACATAACGACTCAAAGAAGCCTACCGACCTAGCAAATTGTGAGATAACAGGGGCTGCCGACTTAACAGGTTGCCGACCTATGAGAACTTGCAGCCTACCGAGTTAAGGAGTATACTGACTCAACAAGTCACTACTAAGAGGAGCTGCCGACCTAAAATGACTACCGACTTAAGGAAGCCAACCAATTTAACAAAGTACGAGTTGGCAAGGCCTGCCGAGTTAACAAACTACCGATTTAAGACTGCACGTTAACTCTGCTTCGACCTAACAACACTGAGATACCTTATGCACCTTTACCTCGTCACCGACTTACCTTACGTCTTCAGCGACTTAGGACTTAAGCGTAAAACCAGAAGAGGAGGTGAACTACTAGGGAAGTGTTGGAACTGATAAACCGGCTATGACCTATCGTAAGTCGGCAGCGACCTACCATAAGTCGGCAGCGACTTATACTAAGTCGGCGACGACTTAGGACTTAGGAAATTTTCCAGAGTCCAGATCAGCTCCTATAAATACCCCACCACTTCCAACATGAAGAGGACTTTTGGCAAATCATTTCTACAGCGCTGTTACTCTGTCGAACTCTTCATTCATTCAGTAATCAAGGATCCTTCAAGCATTCACGACACTACAACAAGCTTCGAGAGAAATTCCTTACATCCGAAATGGATTCATCGAGTTTCACCGTCGAAAATTGAGCTAGTAGTCTAGATTGTTTCTTGTGATCGAATTGTACTATTTCTTGAAGAGTTTTGTATCAAATTGTAACCGAATCAGCAATAAGAGACTATAAAGTGGACGTAGGCTCAATTACGGGCCGAACCACTATAAATCCGTTGTTCATTTACTGCATTTCTGCTATTTTCCTGCTTAAATTCTGTTCCCGTCACACGGGTGGTGCTTTCACGATCTTATTACACACACCGGGTGTTATCGTTCATATTTTGACGTTAACAACTCATATCAACAAATATCTAATTATCACAAGCGATAATTAGAAACAACAAATATCTGATTATCAAAAACGATAATCAGAACTCATATCAACAAATATTTAATTACCGATACGATAATTAAATCTCATAACATCAGATATCTAATTACCTGCAGATAATTAGAAACAACAAATATCTAAAAATCAATTAAGAAGACTAGAAAATCAACATAAAAGCTTGGATCGATCCCATCAGATGGCGAGTTTTTAATTCGCCGCACGTGCATCTCAGAGTGGCCGAAGCCTACCAAGTACTCAACATAATTTTGGCGCCCATCAGATTGACCCGGAGGTCCGCAGAGTGACCCGAAGGTCTAGTACTGGTATTTGACCCGAAGGTCCGCAGAGTGGCCCGAAAGCCCAACAAATGACCCGAAGGTCCTCATAGTGGCTCGAAAGCACACAAAATCATCAAATATTTCAATTAACGAGTCCGGAATTAACCGAAATAGCAAACGCACATGTCCCATACCACGTGTTTTACTAAATCGTTTGATTCTCTTCATCGTTTCCTTGAAAGTGCAAAATTGTGTATTTTGTAAAAATACATTTCACATTCTCAAACGGACAAGTCCGGAATTAAGCGAATCAGTAAAAGAAAGGGGTCATAGTCCTCGATTTTGCTGAAACGTTTAAATCGCTTCCTCATTCTTTTGAAAGCGCAAACTGTTAAAATTTCTGAACACAATTTTATTTATTTTGTAAAAATAACAATTCACATTCTCAACTGGACAAGTCCGGAGTTAAGCGAAACAGTAAAAGAAAGGGGTCATAATCCTCGATTTTGCTGAATCGTTTAAGTCGCTTTCTCATTCATTTGAAAACGTAAACTGTTAAAAATTCATAAAACACTTTTCATTTTAAAATGATTTTCCAATCACGTGATTAAAGCAGCAAATCAGTAACAATTTCGATAAGGAAATTGTACTTCTCAAAATACCGTAAAAACGGTCACAAAACAGCATTGCGGAATAACCGCTAGAAAATCCACTTTTAAAATTTGACGGTTACTGAAGCCAAAGCGACAGAAATTTTAAAACGTCAAAATCACATCAAAACAATTTACATCAAAATGTAATATCAGAGAATTTTCATTCATCAAAATGCCACAAAACACCGTGCTTCAAAAATTTAGCTTTGGTGTAAAAATCCCGTTATAAAAATAACGGCAACAAAATACGTTTCATAACCTAGCATCGGTTCAACGTAAAATAAATGCAATAACGTGCAATTCAAATTTTGCACGTACTACAAAATGAACAAAGAAATCATTCGAAGGTATCTTCAATGAAGACAATTCAAAACAACAAAATCTAATCGATAGAGGATTAGTACAAAAGAAAGCCAACGGAAATTTCAACAAAAATCACATATCTATAATTTCTTCGAATCCTCAATTCGGATTCAAAATTCTCAAAGAAACAAAATAATTACAGCTATGTAAACAACCAATGAAATTTATTTCAATTTCTGAATCAAATAGATTATCAGTGGTACTCAGCGAAGCCAGTTTCACTGTTTCCGCTGCGCACTCTGATAAACAGTACTCAAATCAATCAAATCATCAGAACACAAATTCACCTTTTATTTTTAAATAAAGATATTTAAAAATTTCATCGAAATTTCAAAACTTTAGTTTTGACTCAAATCACAAATAAAACATCGACTAATAGTTGTAACATATGTTCCATCCAAGTTATGTTTTATTTTATGTCCATAAACCCCAAGCTCTGATACCAACTGTAACGCCCCACCTCTATGCTCATAATAACAAAGAGTATTAAAAGAAATACTGCCTATTATTATGAAGAATAAGGCTAGATAGGAGCGACCATCCGTAATTGGCCTTACACTAATATTGGTTATCTCGTTAGGAGTGGTATATACTTTTTATTTTTCATCAATTATTTATTTACTCCCATCGACATATTCAATTATCAGTGTAAAACAAACTACGATAGTTCATAATAGTTTAGGACATTAGATATAACAATAACACAGATAATATAAATGCGGAACACAGATTAACAAAAATCTCATATATATATATATAACCGATGTCAGTTACAATATAGTTGACACGATACATATGATACAACTACAACTGTCGACTCTAGAAGTTATATATACAGGTACATTATCGACTAATATACATGAATACATATCGTTCTATACAATAACACTACTACTACAAAATGACACCGACAACTTCAGAAGATGTGAAAAGTCTTCAAATCCCGAACAGCAACTCAAAGAAGAAAATCTACAACCTGAAATAACTCGGGTCTGACCCGAGTATTACATTCAAAAGAAAATAATACACGGGTCAGTCTAATTCAAACTCAGTTATTAGTGCATAGTAGCAATAATAATTAGATAGTCAAATAGACGGCAGTCACAGAAATCTCGTATATCCAACTCTCGATACGAGAATTGGATAACGGCTTATATAACACTAAATAGTGTCAAACAACAAATCAGCGATCCAAATCAGAATATAACTCCAGAACATTGAAATTCACCAATGAAACAATTCAACAAATCGAAACATCAATTTAAAACTGTCAAATCTGATAGGGCTGCAGTACACGCACGCGTGTACTGCCTCGCCACTATCACAAGAAATACACAAAAGCTCAGTGAAAGTCACAATGATCACAAGGTCAAACCCCGAAATCGGGTTCAACTCAAGTGAGTAAAAGAAAACCAATCTAACTGCATCAATGCAAAGCACTGTAAAACTGGGCAGTACTATCACCATATACAACTGCATAATGAAACTGCAGTTGGAACAAGCAATTAGCCAACAGACTAAACAGTCAAGCAACGACAACGCAAGTGCCGAACTCGACTGATCAGCACAAGTAGTGACGGCAACACTGCAATTACAAGTGACAATGTTTGGCCAAATCAAAACCGAAGTATTTAAACCAGAGAATACAACTACAGCATCAAGCTCGATAAATTCAAGCAGTCAAACTCATCTCAAAGAGATAGTTGACCAACAGGAACAAGGTCAACACGTGCATGTCAACACAGAGAAATACATGAATGCAACTATGAATAATTAAACTTCAAGCTAAGCAATGGATCAGACAATTAATACAGAGCAATTTCAAACAGTCAGGACTAAAGAGGAGCCAAAGTCACATTGATATGCTCAAAGACACATGCACAAAAACTCAGTGAATTCAAAGACCAGAATCAAGGGAGACCAAGTACAAACTCCATTGAGATACAACGGTAAGAAGAATCAAACTTAACAATGCCCAAAAACAATTCAAGACTTACACTTCAAAATATGCAGTCTCAAACCAAACAGAAGCAAGGATACCTCACGAAACAAATGGTGCAGCAGGCCTTAATCATGTAAAAATGTGCACCACAAAACTGAATGCAAAACTAAGTCAAGCAGTGAACACTTGAACATTAGCGGCAGTACGACAGGGTCAACCTACTCAAAAGAATTCAAAAGCAACAGTTTTAAAACATTTCCAATTCTTATACCGAAATTAAAGCAAGGTATACCGAAAGCGAAAGGAAGTGGTACAACTCAAATGAAACAATCAAGTGACCTAATGAAGCAGTGTGAAACCAATATTGCAAGCATACGAAATGCTCCCTGCAAACACAAACGTACAGACTACACTTCAAAAGAACCAGGTCCAAGTGACAACAATATGCACAAAGACTACATGTATGCAATGTCGAGAAACAAGGTGACAAAGATCAGGAGACAAATTCGAAATCAATGCAGATGTGAAATATTCCAGTGCGTATCAAGTTGTCATAATATCAGGAAATCGAGAAATAGGAAAGTGACGAGTTCATATAAACGCAAACCCCAAAAATTCATTCTCGACAAAACCAATTCAAACCAAAGACCTCAAGAACACAATAAATTTCCAGACGAACGATAATCGACTACAAAACCCAACGAACCAAGAAATCACAAGTTCAAAAACACTAAACTTTGAATTAGATGTGAGTGTTATAAAATCACTCACCTCTGTCGATTGAGAACCAGAAGTGGCTCGAAAAGAAGAACCCTTTGCTCGCTCGAGCACTCGAAGTAGTGGCCCTCACGAGACGAATGATTGACGAAATCTAGTGACGAGAGCATCCTTTGATCGACCCACAACACGCGGCGATCACGAATGTCACCAAGCCCTAGTTTGCAGAAGGGGACGAAAAAGAGAACGTGGCCGCCATTTTCTGATTTTTCTGATTTAGTTTTGATAGGGTTTCGAATGAAAATGAATAATGGAGAGGTAAGTGGAAAGGTTATGTGCTCTAATATAACCGGTACCAAACGCAAAAGAAAACATGGGTCAAGGTAAAATTTCTTTCTTTAAAACCCACCAATGCTCAACAATTTATTAAAGAATTTTAACTCGAATAAATCTCAATTGCAATCAAACAATTTTCACATTTCAGATTCGATTTGAATTCCAATAACAATTATCAACTGAATTAAATCGTCATTTTGACGATAATTGAAATTACAAAAATCCCGGTTGTTACAAATCCAGCCTCGGCTCGGGTTTGACCTTGTGCTCACCTGTCCTTGTAGTTTTATCAAGTGTATATTGGTGTGCACGGCCTTGTGGCATGTACAGTGATACACTGTGCATGTCACAAGTTGTTCATGTAGATGAATTCAAAAATAAATGATGACGAACAACCCAAATAAATGAGGCAAATAATATTTTCAAAACACACATTTTATTTTACACTGCAAAAATATTTCTTTTTCAATTTTATTGCCTCAGTGTTTTTTTTTGCAGATAATTCAGATGCTAGATATAGATTGAAATATAGTTGAAGAACAAATATGAGTGAACGAGTGATATGTAGTGAGGTACAAATGTAAATGACAATTGTATAGTGAAAAATTGTATAGTGATTTGAAATTGTATTGTAATTGAAATTTTGTATATATAGTGAGAGCACAAGTTTGTACTATTCAAAATTGTAATAAAATATTTGTTTGAATAAAATATTTGTTTGAATTTAAATTCTGAATTATTTATTTTATTCAGCAAATATTTATTTAATTATGCAAAAATAAAATAGTACAAAAACAAATACATTTAAATGAATATATATATATATGTTTATTATCATCAAACAAAAATCATATATTTGCATATTCAACAATCTCCCCTTTTTGATGATAACAAACATATATTTAAGATTTTGAATTTATTAAATGTATTTGATCATTCTGTTTGCTCCCCTATTTGAATGCTCCCCCTACACCAAAGCTCCCCTTTCATATATGCATGAAAATAAAAAAAATATGCAAATAAACTTAGATGAGAATATGCAAATAAAAAATATGACTTGAATTATTTGCCAACCAAAATCTTAGGGGTCGTTTGGTTTATTTTGTATTTTTTGTTTTGAGTTTTCAACATTAATTACAAAATATGAGAAGAATGAAGGGAGGTCGGAAGGGATGAACGGAAGATTGGAGGGGACCACGAAGTGGATGGAGGAACGACGGAAGGATGAATTGTTGCTCGTGCTTCCGTTTTTCTCAAAACACGAAAAATGAAAAAAAGTTGTTTTCTATTTTGTGTGTTAAATTCATTTTCTAAAATCACCATTTTTCATAATATACATGCGTTGTTCGTATTTTTGTATGGACGAAAACTAAAAACTAAAAACGATAAGCCAAACATAGCCTTAACTTCTCTCTCCCCCTTTTGTTATCAGAAAAAGATTAATAGTTTTAGAAAAATAGAGATAAAATGATAGACATTAATACAACATTAATACCCAATAAAGTATAAATATTAAATTTCAATAAAAAATCAAACAAAAATCATAAATACTCTGTTAGGCGCATATTCCACTTTAGAATGATAGGGGTGATGTTGATATATAAAACCATATAGTTGTCTATTCATGGTATATTAATATCTGAAATTTGAATATCTACTAACCATGCATAACCGTTAGGACTTTTAAATGAGATTAGTAGTATTCTTAGATTTTTAAAAAACAAAAAACAAATTTCAAGTATCTTCTAACCACGCATAATCGTGAGGACTTTTAAATGGGATAGAATCAACTCGTCTATTTAATAACCAATTTTGATGTGTTGCATACATGCATAATCGTGAGGACTTTTAAATGAGCATGAAAGCACATATACAAATATTCCAAGTAATTCACCCATGCATAACCGTGAGGACTTTTAAATGAGAGTGAATACTTTGGAAAAAATAAAAAAAATTAAAATGAATAATTTCCTATTTAAAATATCACATATTGACATATTATATTGGATTTTGATGAGTGATGGTCGTTAGAAATATGATAGAAATAGAGTCCGTCATGGAATTTTTACCAACAAAAGTTATTATAAATCTTGTTTAAATTTTTAAAGAAATTTACTAAATATAATTTCTCAAGTTATAATATTGATTAATATCAACACTCATCACTTTTTCAATCACTATTTATCTTTTCGATAATCAGTAGGGAGTCAGATTAGTTAATGTATTCATTTAAGATCAAATCCAAAAATAAATATAAAATCAAATTTCTAAAATGTCTAATCTGAAACGAAGTCAATAAAAACTATTTTCTGGAAGGGGTTTTATAAGAAAAATGTCTGCAAATTTAAAGTTAGTTGAAATGGAAAATATGCAGCTATTTTCTTTGAAAATGTGATGTCTCTACATAAAACACGTTCTACTAGTAATTTTTCTATCAACTAAACTACCAGTGTAATCTGCATATGAATTCCGCTTTAACTCAAAATTATCAGATGGATATCAAAGACCAAATCATGAGATGTGCAACAAATACCTTATAATCATTTTACAGCTTTTTAAAATGAGATTCTTTTGGATTTGAATTGAAACAGTGTATTCAAGCAAACACAAAATATAATATCAGCTCAAATATATCCACGTGTATCCAGTATAATCATCAACCAATAAAGCAACATCATTAGTCCAAACTAGTTCAAAGACTCTAGAGATACTTACAGCGCTCTTGACATAAAAAGATAATAGGTCAACAGTTTTGCATAATTCAGAATCAAAATCAACATTTATTTCTTTATCACATAACTGGCCGATTTAAATCAGATTATGGTGCAGATTTTCACATTTAATATATCGTTCAAGATAAATGTACCATTACCTATTTTACCTTTGCGATAATTTTTTGTTGTTACCCATTGTGACTCTGCCACCTTTGTACTAGGCTAAGGAACTTTGATTTGTCGCCCGTCATGTGCCTGGAACAGCCAAAATCCAGGTAACACTGTTGTTGTTCTTTAGCCTGCCACTACACCTACACGAGGAAAGATTTTTGTGACCTATTTGTTTTTATAGGTCCATGATTGTTAGTGGCAAAAGATTTTGAAAAATATGTTTGTGTAGACCCAAAACAATCTATATTTGTTCCTTTCGGCACCCAGATTTGTTTGACTTTAAGGAATTTTATATTCATGCCTTTTGGAACCCAAATTGGTATGGTTTTCACGTGTTTGGGCCTATACCAGCAATTGTTTTGATTGTGTCCAATTTTTCTACAGATTGTGCACTCGGAATTGACTTGATTAATTTCACTTCTAACACATTCAGATTGATTATACCCAAGTCCTTCTCTAACAGTATTGACAGTTTGTTTCCCTAATAACATATTTAGTGATCTTTCTCTTTTGGAAAATTTTCCTAAAGTTGTAGATAATTGTTGGACTTGTGTTTTGAGAGATTCATTTTCATTCAATAATTGAGTGCACTTTTTAATAGAATTTTCTCTCCTAGTATTTTCACTTTCTTTCAAAATCAAAATTTCATTTTCAAGTGATTTGATTCTAGTTTCTTATTTTTCATTTCCTCTTCAAATGATGGACACTTATCACACTTACGGCTTTTGTTTTGATAGTTTTTAACCAATTGATCAAGCTGTTTATTTAGTTCTATCAAACTATCTCTTTGTGATTCAATTTTAGCTTACTTCTTCCTAAGTCGTTCAAAGCAGCCATTTACTTCGTGAAAATATATAAGTAATTTTTGAGTGAGTGAGTTTTGATACCTCGCTTGGCTCATCATCATCGCTATTAGTAATATCACCTCGAAGACACAGATCTGCTTTTTCACTCTCGCTGCTAATGCTTTTATTATCGTCATCACTTTTATTCCACGTGGCTGCAAAACTTCTCCTTTTCGATTTCTTTCCTTGGTCGAGTCGATTCTGAGGACAATTGGGCTTGATATGATCAGGTTTATTGCACTTGTGACAAATGATCTCTTGCTCTTCTGGGTTGTCTAGAACTTTGACTATTCTACTTTTCAATTGTTGATTTAGAGCTGGATTTCCGTACTTGTGGTTCCACTTTGTGAATCTTTTTATTAGTAGCACCAGCTTAGCTGCTCCATCATCATCATCATCACTTTTCGTTGTTCCTTTAAGAGCTATTGATTTTTTTCGTGTATCACCTCCTTCTCGTTCTTCCTTGAATTTCATTTCTAGCTCATAAGTGGTGAGATTTCCGATGAGTTCTTCAACTTTGATTTGTTTCAAATCCTTTGATTCTTGAATGGCAGTAACTTTTTCTTCAAAATTTCGTGGAAGGACTCTGAGGATTTTTCGGACTATTTCCAATTATGTGTATGATTTTCCGAGAGCTTTTGATTTGTATACGAGATTGGAAAGTCGTCCATACATCTCTTTGACATTTTCATCCTTGGCCATTGTGAAGTTCTGGTATTCGCTACTAAGCATGGCAAGGCGAGATTCTTTGACTTGAGATGTTCCTACGTGAGTCACTTCAAGTGTATGCCAAATTTCCTGCGCAGTTAGACAATGTGAGACACGATTAAATTCAATTTGATCCAATGAACAAATGATAGAATTCATAGCTTTAGCATTTGCATTCTGTAGTTTATTTTCAAGATCTGTCCATTGATCCATCGACTTTTCAATTTCTTGATTATCTACCACTATAGTTGGTGTCCTATAACCTGTCTCAACATATTCCAAGCATCAATGGTTTTCAAAAAAATTTTCATTCTATTTTTCCAGTAAGCATATTCACCATTGAACATAGGTGTTCTAACTATGAAATGTCCCTCATCAAAAGCATTATTAAAAGAAGCCATTTAAAAAATCAAATTTTTAAAACAAAATTTGGTTTTATAAAAATCAAATTTTTAAAACAAAAATGTCTTTTGTTCCTAGCTCTGATACCACTTGTAGGATCGATTTCACCCTAAAGGAGGGGTGAATAGGGTGATAATAATAATTATAAAAATTAATGCGGAAATATATAAAATAATTGCAGCACAGATAATAGCAGAATAATAAAAGAAGAAATAGAACAACATAGATTTACCCAGCTTCGGCAAAACCCTGCCTACGTGCTGCCCCCAAGGTTTCTACTAGAAATTAAGTAGTCAGACGTTTACACACGTAAACTCACGACACCCGTTATCGACTAACCTAACTCTACGCTCAAAACCCTACCACAACTTAGCTACTGAGTTGCGAATTCTCGAACTACACCGCCGTAGTTCGTCCCCTAGTCACACGACTAGAATTTTACAAAAGTTTAAAAGAAAAATACAAAATAAAATCAATTACAAAACCCTATATAAAATTTAAGCCCAAAGAATATTTACTAGACCGGTCCACTTAAGAAAATAGCTTAAAAACGTCTCCCTCTATTCTTCTTCGGCCGGTCCTTTACTTCGTGAAATTATCTGCCTTTTTTTCTTTTGCTCGAGAACGTTCATTCCTCTTCTAAACAATTAGGGCTTTGTGATTTGTTGAAGTCGCCGCTTGAAAAATGATGCTCGAAACCTTTGTTGGTATGCTTGTAAGAAATGAGGCTCAAATCGTCTTTTGCTTTCGTTTCTTCGCAGCTTCTTCTCGATCGAGTTCGAATCGAAAAATACTGGTATGCGATTTCCTTTATTTATTCTCGTTGATATGCTTGAACTCAATGCATTGATTGCCGATGATGTTAATGGTTTAAATAGGGAATAAAACCCTAAATTATCGTTCGAATATTTTCATTTGAATTCGTCTGTTAATTTAACTCGACCGTACGATTGTGCTTGAATGCTTGTGATTTCTTTAGACTAGTTCAATTCGAATATTTTCTTATGTGCTATGCTTGATTACCATGACTTTCATTCTGACTTGTTCGATTCTACCTTGGTCACCACGGCTTTGACTTTGGTAATTAAAATTGTGATAATCATTTGAGATGAGAACTTGACTTCGACTTGTTCAATTTTACTTTGGTCACCATGGCTTTATTTCAAACTTTTATTTATTGCTGTTCTTCATTTTTGCTAGAAGCTTTTATTCGAACTGCTGCCTGCTTTGTTACTTCGACTGCAAGCTTTTGTATGATTTAGTTTAAGTCTGGTTGCAGTGTTGTTTTGCTTGGTATTGCACTCGGTTTCACTTGAGTCTTGTTGCAGCCCTTGTTGTCACTGCATACATGATTTCGCATGTGTATATTTTATTGAGGCTCCATGTTAACTGTTAGCTCGATCTGACTTTGTTCCTCTTGAATTCTGGTCTTTGGTTGAAGTCTGTTGTATGTTGAACTGAGTCTGGTTTCAATGTGTATGCACACATCTCTGTTTCATATTCACCTAAGTCTGTTGAGTTGCTTGTAGTTTGGTCTGGTCAGCTTGCCTAAGTTATTATGAACTTGTTCCATGCTTGAAATGATTTATTTGTGTCACCATGTGTATACATACATATGTATGTGTGTATATATGTGTTGTGAGTTGCTCGAGTTTAATTTGTTCACTGCTGTGTTGAAACAGACATTGGTTATTTGCATGGTTGAGTGTACTTGTATCCTCTGTTTCTCTGTTTGTTGAGTCTGCATTGTTATGTGATTTGTTTCATGGGCGTGTTCTTGTGCACTTGTTGCTGTAGTCTGGATTCAAATGAACCTTTGAGCTTTGTACATGCTGAAAGTAGATTCTATCATGTTGAGTTGCTTCACATGTACATCATCTGGTTTTGTCCTCTTCACTTTCATATATTTGTCACTTTGGTTTGTGCACTTGGTTGCACTATCAACTTTGTTGCATATGTTTGGTTCTTAATGTCTTCATGTGTACTCGAGTCTATCCTTGCTGTACTGATATGGTGAGATTGTCTTCTCTGACTCATATGCACTGACTTGACGTACATATTGAAATTCGTGTATGGTCTCATTGAAGTCTTTGTACATCTGAGCTATTGTGTGTTTTTGATTTGGTTGTGATGGTTTGTTGGTTCATGTGTACACTTTGACTGTTGAGGTTGTGTTGCTTGATTGCTTTGATAGAGCATTTTCACTTGTACTTGACAATTTTGTGATGTTTTTGTGTTGCACCTGAGTTGAATCCTGCCTTGGCTCGGGTTTGACCTTGTGCTCACCTGTCCCTGCAGTTTTATCAAGTGTATATCGGTGTGCATGACCTTGTGGCATATACAGCGATACACTGTGTATGTCACAAGTTGTTCATTTAGATGAATTCAAAAATAAATGATGATGAATAACCCAAATAACTGAGGCAAATAATATTTTCAAAAACACACATTTTATTTTGCACTGCAAAAATATTTCTTTTTCAATTTTACCGCGTCAGTGTTTATTTTACAGATAATTCAGATGCTGGATATAGATTGGAATATAGTTGAAGAACAAATATGAGTGAACGAGTGATATGTAGTGAGGTAAAAATGTAAATGACAATTGTATAGTGAGAAATTGTATAGTGATTTGAAATTGTATTGTAATTGAAATTTTGTATATATAGTGAGAGCACAAGTTTGTACTATTCAAAATTGTAATAAAATATTTGCTTGAATAAAATATTTGTTTGAATTTAAATTATGTGTTATTTATTTTATTCAGCAAATATTTATTTAATTATGTGAAAATAAAATAGTACAATAAAAAATACATTTAAATGAATATATATATCTATATATATATATATGTGTGTGTGTGTGTGTGTGTTTATTATCATCAAACAAAAATCATATATTTGCATATTCAACACATACCGTTTGTGATGTGTGTACTCTAGATCTCCTTAAAGAATGACTCTCCATTCTCGTCATCAAATGGTGCGTCGCCCTCGACATTCTTGGGTTGCAATCTATTGAGTTGTTGGAAAAGACTAGTCATTCCTCTCCTTAGCTTCCACCTATTCCAGACATGCTTGGCCTCCAACCGATGAAGGGCTCAACTAGCGTCTTTATGGAGTGGAAGATCAATGTCGATAGTATGGTAGAGAGCGGGGGTGGTGGTGATGAATTGGAAATGGGCATCTCTTTCTATTCGCAAAAGGCGGCTGTGAATGCCTGGCTCGCCTTTCCCTAGATTTAGGCCTAGTTACCCCCCTTCAGGACCGTGTGTGCTGACGGGGCACCGTGTTCTCTGGTGAGGGCATGGGAACCACCATTGAAATGGTTGAATCACAAGTCTCGAGCTCGTCTACTTCCCGAAGGCTTTCAAAAGCAGATGGTCATTCCTCTAAAGGGGAACAGTGAGACCTTGGTTCTCTATACATGGCCACTTCTAGGTCCATAACGTTGGTAGCATGACTTGACTCGCGCACGGCATGCATTCTTCTATTATGAACATGATCTACCATAATTGGGGTTACAAGCACCACCATTTCCTAGGTAGTAGGTAGTATTAATGAGATTATAAGTGCTAGGGATGGTAGGCTAGGTCATAGTAAGATCAATGGCCAAAGGGGCAGTGGACCGAAGTTCACATTCATTTGAGCATCTAGCCTTATAATTAGTTCATTCACTTCATGGTTCCCCACGTTAGTTAAGCCTTGAAGCACACTTTGCCATATATCTTTGCTCGGTCTAAGGATGGGATAAGCAGTGCTAGTAACAATGTTACCATTGATGTCATGGTCATTAAATTTAATACCTTCTTTATCATCGTTAGGATTCATGGCGAAAATAAGGAAAAAAAATTATAGAGAAGAAAAAGTGAAGAAAAGCGAGAGCTTTTAGGGGAGACTCTCCTCATACTGACACCAAAATTTTGACAAAATTACTTTCCAACCTCCAAATTATGCTAATGTGTTCATATTAACAAAAGTTACTGATACTAGGCTTAAAATGTGAAAATGGTAATTAAAGCAAATGACACAAGATGTAAAGTAATACGACTAAGCTTTCCTATGTCCACTATGAAGAATTTTTATTGTATTGATCTCTTACAATTATAAGGAACTACAAAAGAATAATAAGAAATTAAGAGCACTTAAGATTAGAACAAATAACTCAAGAACTCTTATATTATCTGTGTTGGAAAAATGAATTTTGAATCTATAAAAGTCAACCCTTATGATGGTGTATGAAAAAAGGTATTTATAACAGCTATGATTGATCATTGGATAGTTGAGATTGCACAGTTAATAGGAGGGAATCTCTCCTGGCTGTAGATTTGAACACTAAAGCTAATGGGGGACAACAGGAAAGGTGATACAATTGTGTGGCTAAGATGTATACTAGCTTTCATTCCGTACTAGGGGCGTGCTATGCAAAGGGAAAAACAGTGTGATTGAGGAGTAAATGCGCTTTTGATAGACATGCCACAGTAGTTGGTGGGCTTAGTCGTATTTTTTGTCGTGTAATACACTTTTCCAGAAAACAAGACTACAGGGAAGCTTCTCTTGTATAGTAATGGTTGGTTATTTGTTATCGAAAATTGCTAAGGACATGTCTGAAGGGGACGAGCCGAGTTGATCGTATGGTGACAAGACAGGCTGCACCAGACCAATAGTAGGCGAGCCGAGATAAGGCCGGGCCGAAGACTGGTCGTTTTGAGCCATACCTAGTCAAATATGTTAGTTGTGTGGTCTAGAGTTGAGTTGGGTGATGTATCTCTGGAGTGTTTGCTGCATGGATTGACTTGGACCGGACTGAGTTTGGATGTACTGGCCGGTTTATCTTTTACTTGCAAGAAAAACGAGCAATGGCTAGCTTGCCAAAACACCGCCAACTACACTAATTTTGCTTTATTGAATTTACAATAGGAATTATTTAATGAGCCCAAATTGTATTCTTGCACTTCATTTCTTTAATTAATTAATGCATGAAATAAAGTGTTCTTTGGATAGTTTTTAACATTTTTTAATGCCAAATACAAGCTCTTAGACAAATTCCATCTATTCAAAAAACTTAAATATTACAGAAAATACCTGGAAAGCTTACTATTACAGTTAGCACATTGTGATTTGAACTAAACAAGAAAAGCTATATTGCATTTCACGCTTCTACTGCTTATATATCACCAAACAAAATCCCTTTATCATGTCTTAAGATAGCATAGCAAGAGCATTACATGCATATACCAATACAATGAGCTTAACTAAATTATATTCGGTGAATTCTTGGGAATGAAATTACAGGTTTTTGTTTAGATTTACTAGGAACGATGAAGAAATTATTATACTAGGTGATGGAAGCAAAAAGCCATAATTTGTAGAATGGGCATGGATGACTCCGCAACAAGTAATTGATCATGTAAGCAATCAAGTTATCAACCATGTTTCTCAATCATTTGTTATCTTTTTTATCTCTACATATAATACAACAATCGGTCTTTTCATTTATAATTTGTTAGTAAAGTATAAGCATAAGAAATTAAATCTTAAATAAATAGATAAATGAGGATAAATTGAAGTATTCTAATATTATTATTCCTGTTATGTATGTTAGAAAGAGGTGGAGAATTATATTTTAAAATTAATAGAGAAGAGTGGAGGAAATTTATTTCTTTTATTACCACTTTAATTCAACTTGCATACACCATAACAAAATGACTATATATTTATAGTAGACTATATACCCTTACAAATAGAAACAACTCTTTAGATAGACACCTTTTTGTTTCAACGGACACGACTCTTCACTTAACAGACATAACTCTGCACTTTAGTAGACATAACTTTTTATTCGATAGACATGACTCTTCACTTGGATGAACATATGTAACGACTTGGAATTTTTAACTTTCGAATGGGAATATTTAATTTATTCAAATATTCAGATTTGATTCAAATTTGATTCAAATTTAATAAATAATAAGAAAATCATTGTTAGTTAAGTGACTTGATTTTTAATGACCTATTTATATATTAATTTATAGGATTTTTCCATAATTTTTAATTTTGAAAAATAGTTATATTATTGTTTGACGTGTTTTTTTGGCAAACGTTGGTATTTTTAAAATTTCATAGAATGAGATAACCAGTGTATTTTATTGTTGTTTTGTGATCGTATCGCATTTTTATGCTCGATCGTATTTTGTTTTGTCGTTAACGAATGAAATTCTGTGTGGCGAAGTGCCGGATATTGTAAATAAACTAAATCCTACCCTAAGACTATTCCTCACCTTTTCATTTCCCTCGCTTACTTTTTTCCCACCTCTCTCTCATTTTCATTAACAGTAAAAGATTTTGAACCTAGCCAATTCAAAAATCAAAATCAAATTTTTTGCTAAGCGAAAATTTTGAAATTAGATTAATTGGATTCGTGAGGAAGAGGGCTCTAATCTATAGTAAAACTAGGGTGTGCAGTCATGTTTGGCATGGTCGATCTATTATAGGCCGAACTAGGGTTTGCTACTGTAGGTGGTGGCTGACGTTTTAGGCGAAGGTGAATTTAGGGTTCACGCATGAAGGAGCTTCCGTGGTGATGTTTTAGTGTTGAGCGGTCGAAGTTTGGATGGTGCGACCTGGTACGATCGAAGAGCAGGTGGTTTGATCGCGATTGGCAATAGTGGATCGACACGATTTTGGGTAGGAAGCGGAGTTTGCGGGAAGAGAAGTTCATCGGAGTTAGCGACATTGAATTACGTCGAGTATTGGCTGTGATTGGGCTGCGTGCACGGGTGAGGAATGGTGCATCGTGTATAGGGAGATGATTAAGGAGATGGGGAAGAAGTGTTTAAGAATGGGTTATTAATTTAATTAAAGTAAATAAGTTAATTAATGATAATGAATTATTTAATTCAAAATCTTATTAATCAATAACTTCTTCATACGAGGTCTAATTGAGACGCAATCATTTATGTTGTACTCATAGGAGCGATATATATGCACTGGAATTGATTTCGTTGAGTTTGAAGCAAGTGGAATTTTGAGCTAAAATCGAACGTCATTCAATTTTAGATTATCGGAAGGTTTGACTAAAATTTTGGCGAGTTGTCTCATATTTGGATGAATACAATATGATGTTTATTAGATATAAATTATTGTTTTTGTGCTTGAATGATTTATTGGTTTGGTTGAATTTCCACTTTGAAAAGCGAATGACGTATAAATTGAAATACATGGAATTTTGTTAAGGATCATATATATATATATATATTTGTTTCTACCAAAATATTATACCTATGAAACTTTATATACAGAATTATATAACCATATTTTGAATAAAGTACGATGTAGTATTTAAATTATAAACTACATATATATGTTCTATATTAAATTATTTAAAATAAAAAAAGTTGATTTTTTTGGTCGTGCTATTTGTACGAATAAGCATGACTGAATTTTTAAAATATAAAAGTAAATGTAAACATACAACCAATCAAAATTATGACAATATATTTATATATTGGAATTGCCACCTAACTATAAATATAATATATATTATATAAACATCATATTTATACATTATTGATCATAAATAGATTAGGAATATACCTTTTGTCCAATGCTTGTAAATACATCTTAAAACGATGAGATTTACTCCTTGAAATAGTTTCCGATCCAACAGAGTTCTAGTCCTTGAACCGATGACCACCATCTATCGAATATGATCTTATTTACTTTGATTTGACTTTGGAAATATAGATACGGGGAGGTGGAGAATTCGGCAAAAAGTAGATATAGATGGAGGCTCCAAAACGAAAAAAATGAGAGTGTATTGAGATGTTTATATAAAGGAGGAATGAAGAGAGAAGTCAGGATAAAAATCATGTTATTTACCTACTTCTTTCCCTCTTATCTACTCAACTTTAGCCCATCATAGATGCCATCATATAGCCGCCAATCATGCCCTATTAAAGCCGAACCAACCAACCCCCCATATGGGCTTTAAACCTATTTAAAGTCCGAATAATATATTTTGCATTTAAATCCAATTTAAACGCATATCGATTAATATATTTATAACTATATTTTATAATTTTTGTTCATCAAATCAAAATAAATTTTATAATTAATATCTCATAAATATTAATTAATTTATAACAATTACAAATTAATTAAATCGTTTGGTCGAAGTAGTACTCAACATTTCGGTTAGGTGACCCGTTAAGTGTAAATTTGGTTAGCGATTAATATCGAACTATTCGAATATTAATTTTTACAAGTCACTTAGCATGTGGTTTGACATTTTGGCCAAATTTATCGCTTACTTGGTTGATCCAATTTAATTTGTTAAGCATTAGGCAGTTGTGACTATTATTTACACCAATTATCTTCGTCAAAACTATATCACTTTGGACTTACGTAATTTGGTAGGGTCAAAATTCCAATACCGTCCATATTCAACTTTATAGTCCAAGCACAAAGTCCTTAGTTCAATAATAATTATTATAATTAACTGAACTACTCTAGCTAGAGATTTTGAATTTGAGTTGACTTGAGTTAACGATGATACTAACCTCATATAACCGAGGATACTAATCCTCTCTTGAATAGTATTTCACTTACGATACCTTCACCCAACCTAACTATAGTCACATGATGGATGTCGTGCCATGGTTTGATAATAATCAAAGCGGATGTAACGACCCATAATTTTTGGGTCTTCAAATTTGAATATTTAATATATTTAAATATTCAGATTTGAATTAAAATTATAATAAAATCTATGTTTCAAATTAAGACATGATTTCTGATGATGTATTTTTAATTTAATATATAAGATTTCTCCATAATTTTTAATTTGAAAAATGATTTAATTTTCGTTTGACGTATTTTACGTCAAACGTCGGCACTTTTGAAACTTCACAGAATAAATTAACTTGTCTATTTAATTATGGTTTTGTGTTCATAGCGCATTGTTGTGCACGATCATAATTTTATTTATGTTGTTTGCGGCTCGTACACAAACAGGATTTTGGGTAGTGGGGTATCGCTGAATCAATACACTTTACATTCCTTAATATATTCATGCACACACGTTCTCCACTATCTTTCCCCCCATTCTTGCATTTCTTTTCACGATACCACATCATTTCCTATTTTATACTTTCTAGTTTATATATATGGATATATTGGCATGCAAGAGAAGGACACAACATGAAAAAAAGAACCGGACACATTCCCTACACGCATGTACCATATTTCATGCAACAACAACAATTTTTCTCATTTCCTCCTCATTTAATAATTCTCATAACTTCCTCTACACGAAGAATTGGTCAAAGTCGTCAACATGAAAGTTGTAGAGGGTGAGACGATCTACATTTTTCGTTTTAGTTGCACTCGAAATGGTGGCTCGTAGGGGTCGTGGTGGCTGTAAGTGCTGATGTGTAGCAATGGAAGGATATATATATATATATTTGTGCACTTACACATACATGTTAGGAATGGAACCATTATTTATATTATTTATATTCACATGCAAGGAGGGGAGATGCAAGTGCATATGCTATGTGTTCATGCATGAAAGGCCGTGTGAGTAGTAGTGTGCAGGCGTGCATAATTATGGAGAAAGCAAGAACGTGTGCAAGTGGGAAGCAATGCGGTTTCATTTATGTCCAAGCGCATGAAGGGAAAAAAAGGAAAGAGAGAGAGAGAGAGAGGGAGGGAGGGAGGGAAGGCTTTCTCTGTTGCATGCATATTGGAGACAGTGGTGCACATGCAGGTTGGAATTGTGAATGGTAAGTGGGCCTTAGGCTTGCATTTAGGTTGGGATGGATTGAGTTAAGTTTGTTAGTTTTAATTATACAATTGTTTTGATTTGTTAAATTAAATAGCTTAATTTTAAACATGTTTAACTTTCCCATACGAAGTTCGTTTTACCCACGGTATTCGACGTTAGATTCGTAATAACGAATAGAACGCGCTAGTGTAAACTATTTACTCATTTGATGAAGTATTAAATATTGACAAAATATTAGTTATTAAATATCTAATTCGTTTTAGGTCCAAAGTGAACGCGACGAGTTGCGTTGCGATCGTATCAGCGAATAATACGGTATGGAATTGGTTTGGTAAAGATTTAAGCTAGCAGGAATTTGGATTAAAATCGAACGCTTGTTCGATTTTAATCCAAACCGAAGCGCCTCGGCGACAACAGATATTTCGGTGAGTTAAACTCACCTTTTTTGTTAACTAGTACAATATATAGCTAACAAAATTGTTGAATGATTGTTTTTGTGATTTTCTATATTTATTTGGTTTTAATATATTCCCGCTTCTAGATCGGATGAGACCCTATTACGTTCCCGTGTAAGAGTGGATGACTCTTTGTATACGAATCCCGCCTCGAAGCGGTTGATTTATATTTTATGATTATATGAGTTGTGATGCAGGGGGACAGGTTGGAGAGACCCACGCGATTCCTCACCAATGCTAATTTTATTTACATATATATATGTGTGCTGATATATATGAGTTGTGATGCAGGGGAACAGGTTGGAGGGATCCAATGGGATTCCTCGCTATTGTTGAATTTGTTTCAATAATATTCCAGTTATATGAATTATTGGATAGTAAACCTGATTTGTTGAAATATGGGTTATGACAGTGTTATATGTTAAAAACTAAAGACCCGTAGTGATAGAAAATCAATATCAATATTGGTTGAGCGTTAGGTCGCTATTGGCCTCAAATTTGTATTTTAAAAATACTATAATTGCCATTGAGTTGGAATTGGTTTTGATACAAGAAATGATTTTAAATCCAGGATTAGGTTTCAGAAAAATATTGTTTTTAAAGCTATTTAATTACATTAATATTGTCTTAAAATTATTAAATCACATTAGTGTTGTTTTAAAGTTATTTGCTTATAGTTAATATTGTTTTTAAGTATTTATCAAAATGTTAATATTTTAAAAGGTTAGTTATTTTAAGAATAATTATGGTTTGAAATTAATAATAAGGATTTATTAATAAGGTTTTGGAAAAATAAATTATTATTATAATGGTAAAGATTTATTATTTTTGTTATTTCATAATGATTTGAAATCATTAATTATTATTTTTAAGAAGTTGTAAAATTAATAATTTTCATTTTATTATAATGTTTATTGTTAATAGTTATTATTATATAATGGTGTTTTAAAGTAAATGATTTTCAATTATTTATTAATGTCTCCGAAAGGCATGAATAGAGTTTTATAAACGGACTTGGATTTTATATGGGAAGTTTACAAAATTGTTTTAAGATTTAAGGGAAGATTATTTACTAGGTGAAAGAGCTTTATAAATGGTTGGATATTTATAAACAAGTTTAAGAAATGGGTTTATAGATTTATTGAAGAATTTTTATAATTCTATAGATTTAAAAAGGATTTATAAATGATCTTAGAAATGTACAAGAATAATTTATAAGTGACTGAAATGTATAAAAGGTTTTTATAAATGTTTTCCAAAGATTTATAAAATGGTTTATAAATGGTTGTAAGGAATTTATAAATGATTTGAGAATCGAATAAAAAGAAAATCTTCATGAATTTTGCAAATATGCTTATACCATAAAGATAAGTATATGAGTGCATTTTCTAAGATGTGAAGTATAATGTGTGTGTGAATATACTTATACCGTTGAGATAAGTATATAAATATTTTCTAGTATTGGAAATATAGGGAATTGTAGATATACCTTTGTAAAAGTAATTTAATACAAGAAATTTACAAAGCGATATAATTAATGAAAGATTAATTAAGGAGGCTAGTGGTTGCTTATGTGCCTAACCAATGTTGGTTTTTTCTTTGGAAATAAATCCCGATTTGAATGTGTGTTTGTTGATAGTTAAATAACCGACTATCAAATATGGACCCAAAACATAACTTTGGAAATATCTAGGAGAAACACGTGAGTTTTATGGCACAGACATCTCCGATGATGCTGTATTGTGCGTGTAAATCTCGTTTCATTCTTCTAGGATAATGATAAGGAAATCCGTCCACTAACGCTTAGGAGGTGATCTCTGATCTTATCTTTGACTGTTTATTTCCTAAAGAACTGGAGTTGAGTTTACCATAAATTATCGAATGTTGTTTCGAAGAGATCGGGATCCGATATGTTATCCGAAAACCACTTCGATCCAACTCAAGCGTTCAAAGTGAAAACATCTTAAAGATGATGGAATTAGAGACAAAGCTCTAAATTGTTTTGTTTAGTCCTAGAATGAACTTGTATGGATGAATGTTGCTATTGCATTGTTTCCAGAAGGGCAGCGTTAACATTCCAAGTGGGAAGTGTTATATAAATGGTAAGAGCATGACCTCTTTGAGCCTCACATCTGGGAAATCAACAAAGCAAGGACATGCGGCAGGGCTAAGTGGGCCGCAGCCAAGTAGGGTATGATCTTTCCAAATCTAGAGCGATATTCATGTATGCTTCGGGATCCCACTATGTGGTTGTTGGTTGCAACCAAGGGGTGATTATATTCGGTACTACTCGAGAAGGGGGTAGGGCCGGTCCTGAGTAGCAGAGGTGCAACGTGTTGTAGCCTCTGATACATTTTATCTAGAGATGTACGGATTCGGTGGGTAGACCCTTACCCTTTCATAGTTGGAATCCATTCTTCAATACGAGCCTTCAGTTTTTGATTGTAGAACCTATTATGCTGGAATTTAATTAATGTAACAATTTTGGCTATGATTAGTAAGTATTTGTATATTAAACACTATTATAATATCAACGGATTTTCTATACAAATGTTTTAGGTTATCTTAAGGTAAAAACCCGTTCGTGTTTATGTGTGGCGTGGTATTACGAGATACTTTTGATTTTCAATGCTTTTCTATAACTTAAAAATCCAGTTGGATGTGTTTTCTCACGTTGGTTTCCCAGACTGACTCGGATGTTATTTTATTATAATGCTCGGGTCAGACCGAGCATATTTACATATTACTTTGCATGCATTGGAGCTCAGGAGACAAGTGGAGGCCTTCAGGTTGTATTCTCGTCTATGTTTATTTCCGTTGTTTTGTTGTTGAAATTATCAGCAATTGTGAGGACATGTTGTTATAACTTCCCATGTCGATGATTGTGATTGTTGTTATACTCTGATGGATGTATGTATATAACAGTTTCCATTTTTAAAAGATCATTAATATTATATTATATATTGTTCCGCTGCGATTGTGAGATCCTATGTTATTTAGTTTCTTTCCTCCTCCTCTTCTTCTTCTTATCTTCTTCTTTCTTCTTTCTTTCCCCATAACTATCCGTCTTTCTGCTAGATTTGGGTTGGACATGTGTGGTTTATTGTCAGCTTGAATTGTACGGAAAAGAGGGTTGTTACACTTGGCATCAGAGCTGAAGGTTAAGCGAGAACCTTGGCTTTGGTGGGGTACTCATTAGAGATAGGGTCAGTAGCACCCTAGAATGAGTTTGAGTTTGTGTGTGTGTGCGTATATATATATATATATATATATATATATATATATATATATATATGAGCGCGTATTTGTTAGTGATATAAAAATTGTTTTATATTTTGTTGATTGGTCAGTTAAGTGGCTTATGGATTCTAATCAATACGAGTAATTAACGTTATTGATAGGGATCTCTAAACACTTGAACAGAGCAATTCGACATAGTATTGTTTTGAATTTGGGAAAATGAAATAATTTTACCTAAATTATATTTTATATATAAAGGAATAATTTTTCAGAAAATTATTATGGTATATATGGTGTGCTTGGTTGTTAGGAAATGATAATGTTATATTATTATCATTTGTTGTTTGTGATCGAATAAAAGTTGATATTATAATGTAAGCAAGATAAACAATTATGAAATAATTTTATATAACCAAAGCGAAATTATATAAATATGATTTATAAATGGAAAGGAAATGAAATTTCATAAGCATATTATAAATATGATTTGTTAATAAAATGGGTTTAAAAGTTGAGGATTAGGGAATTTAAAATCTGTTGATTTTGGAAAGTAATAATAATATTATTTAGAGAATATTTTTGAACGGAAATATTTTTAAATGGAATGGAAAGCACTAAACTCACTTCGGTCGCTGGAAAATAATTTCGATTATGACTGCAGCATCATTAACGTTCATTTTCGGGTTTCCAAGAGAGGAATTGCTACCATTGGAGTTTGTTTTGGTAAAACTAGTTTTGATTTAAAATTCAGAGCTATGATTTGGAATACCAAGGAATTATTTATAGTATTGCTTCAAAATAGTTTGAAATAAGAATAAGATGTTTAAACTCTGAAGATTTTCAATTAAGTGTTTATGAAAATAGGAGGAAATAAGTTTTTTTTACATATAAAATTTGAGGATTTGTAAGTTAAAACAAAATTTTGAATTTGTTGGATATAAATGTTGGAATGGAACTTAACTTAAGTAAAGTTAAATAAAATGAATTTTGAAAAGAAATTTAACCTAAGTTAGGTTAAATGCAATAAATTTTTTGAAATGAAATTGATTGAGATTTGAAACGAATTAATGAAATGAGCTAATTAAATAAAATTAATGAAATGAATATACACTTTAAGTCGTAAAGTGAGTATATAACCCTGAATTGTAAATATCTGTTTAGTTAATGCCCCACTATTACCCCGCTATAACCCCGCTATATCTCATAGCGGATTTCTACCGCTACGATGTTTCCATATAGCCCCCAAATATAGCCTTTCCGCTTTATGCCCTGCTATTTCCGCTATATCCCATTATTCCCGCTATATTCCGCTATGTCCGCTATATCTTCTTTAAAAAAATGAATTGAGAAATGAGATTTATACATTATAAAAATTATAAAATTAATTTATTTGATTTAATTTTTAATATATTTTCAGAAATGAAAATACTCTTATATTCTACTTAATTCAATTATGTTATATAATAGTTTTACCTTTATTTAAAGTATATTCACACACGTTTTATTTAAAATTATTTATGTATTAATTATAATTCAATTGAATGTTAATTTTTCATTTATTTACCATTTATATATTTGTAAAAACATTAAGTATGAGTTTTATATGCTATTTTAGAGTCATCCGCTATATCCCGCAATATCCTCGCTGCATCGCCGCTATGACTTTTTGCACCTCTGCCACATTGACTCTGCCGAGCGCTTTAACTGCAGTGGTAAATATAGTATGTGAATAAACTTAAGTCAAATAAATTTCAAGAAATTTTAAGTAAATAAGTTGTATAAACTTATAGATTTGAGGAATATTAAACTGAAAATGAATTTTAGATATGTTGAATGTGAATGTTAGGAAAAGGAAACTAAATTTGATTTATAAATGAAATCTAACTTAATTTGAAGAAAATAAATTTTGAAATGAATTTTAACTCAAGATAAGTAAAGTGGATGAAACGAGTTAAATAAATTAGAATTTAGCTTTCGAAATGAAGGTGAACTTAAATTATAAAATGCAATTCGATTTGAGTTATAAAAAGAATTGAACATGTTTTGGAATGATATTTGCTAGAAATAAATACAAACTTGAATTGTAAAGTGAAAATAAACATTAGAATGTGGAATAAATGTTTATAAAGAACTTAAGTAAAATTTTGGTGGAATGGTTCATAAATAATATTAGTATGGAATAATATATACTAAGCGAAAATAAGATAAAATAAAATTTAACTTAGAAAGGGTTAAAATGAAATGGTTTTATAAATGATTCATAAATGAATCTAATATGGAGTGAAATTTTATTAAACATAAAATTTGATGGAATAGTTCTTAAAGGATATTAGTATTGCAAGAATATACTAAGGAAAAACTGAATGATAATAAAGAAATATGAATAATTGATGTAGATTAATTGAATATGAATAAAATAAATGAGAATAAAGTGAATATGAATAAAATGGAATTTGGTATAGCTAAGAAATAAATTTAAACAAATACGTAAGTTGTATGTATATTATTTTATTTGCAAAACGGTTTGATCCAGATTTGAGTACATGATTTTGAGGTGATTTATACCAATCCGAGTCAAGATTTTTCACTCGATTCTCGACGGCGAACACTAGATATGGATTTTTGGTTGATTTTGGAATTCTCTATCATAGTATATTGCTATGCAAGGAGAATGACGGTTTCTAATCAAGAAACTGGATCTGAGTCCGCACTAGAGTGGTCATGTGAACGATACTAGTTTGGAAGTGAAATCATGTTATCGAGCGAGCGATCGGATTTGATATTGCGTACGGATGCTATATGTACATCGTACGAGTTTTAGTAAAGAAAATGTTGAAAATTGAAGTTGTAGAATAATATGATTACAAATTATATGATTGGATATCATTGGTAAATAAGATGCGGGTATATAAAAACAAGAGCTAATTTGATGCCTTTGGTTTCATAAGTAAAATTTGGTTGCCCGAAAAAAACGGTACATGTTTATATTATTGTTTGGTTTAATGGTTTTACGATTGAGCCACTTGGCTTTTGTTTCTTTTGTTGGTTTGGGCCCATAGTGGCGATTAGTGGTTGTTCTGATATAGTCGCGCAAAGGAGAAGTTGGTGAAATTTTCTGTAAATTTAAGACGTTAGAAATTTTTTGAGAAATTTTGAAGAAATTTTTGATAACTGAAATATGATGTTTACGTTATAACTTGGAACGGTATTGGTTAGTAACTATGAAAGAATTTAGAAACTTTAAAAAAATTGGCAATACTATTTCAACTAATTGGTTTTGGAAAGTTCACGAGTTTAGGGCATTTTTCTTACTTGCTAATTTCGAGGACAAAATTCTTTTAAGGGGGGGGGGGGGGGTTAGAATATACCGACCCAAAATTTTTGGGTCTTCAAATTGGAATATTTAATTTATTTAAATATTTGGATTTGAATTTAAATTATAATAAAATCTACGTTTCAAATTAAGACATGATTTCTGATGATGTTTTTTAATTTAATTTACAGGATTTTTCCATAGTTTTTAATTTGGAAAATAATTAAATTTTCGTTTGACGTATTTTACGTCAAATGCGGCACTTCTGAAACTTCACAGAATAAGTTAACTTGTCAGTTTTATTATGGTTTTGTGATCGTAGCACATTATTGTATGCGATCATAATTTTATTTTTGTCGTTTACGGCTCGTACACGAACGAGATTTTGGGTAGCGGGGTACCGCAAAATCAATACACTTTACATTCATTAGTATATTCATGCACGCACGTTCTCCACTATCTTTCCCCCCTGCTTGCATTTCTTTTCACCATACCACATCATTTCCTATTTTATACTTTCTCGCTTATCTATATGGATATATTGGCACGCAAGAGATGGATACAGCATGAAAAAAAGAAATGGACACATTCCCTAAATGCATGGACCATATTTCATGCAATGGAATTTTTTTTCTCATTTCCTCCTCATTTAATAATTCTCATAACTTCCTCTACACTAAGAATTAGTCAAAGTCATCAACATGAAAGTTGTGGAGGGTGAGACGATCTACATTTTTCGTTTTAGTTGCACTCGAAATGGTGGCTTGTAGAGGTTGTGGTGGTCGTAAGTGCTGATGTGTAGCAATGGAAGGAAATTTAGATATATATATATATTTGTGCACTTACACATACACCTGAGGAATGGAACCATTTTTTATTTATTTATATTCACATGCGGGGAGGGGAGACGCAAGTGCATAGGCTATGTGTTCATGCATGTAAGGTCGTGTGAGTAGTAGTGTGCATGCGTGCATGATTATGGAGAGAGCAAGAACGTGTGCAAGTGGGAAGCAATGCGGTTTCATTTATGTCCAGGTGCGTGGAGGGAAAAAAAAGGAAAAAGAGAGAGAGGGGGAAGGCTTTCTCTATTTCATACATATTAGATACAGTGCTGCACATGCAGGTAGGAATTGTGTGACGACCTGGATTTTCGGACCAGTCAAAATCGCCGAAAAATCCGTCCGTTCTAAAACAACGAATGAAAACTACCAACTTAATACACAATATTTTATAAATATTCAACACTATAAAATTATATAAGATACAATTTCAATTTTACAAGTATCAAAGTAATTAATTTAATCTACTAGGTGTGCTTTAATACATACCAAATACCAATACAAATAAATCTACCACTGCATAACTCTGATGAGAGAGACAACAATAGCCATTCCTACTAACTCAATAAACATGTCAAATATTGAATAAAATAGTAAGCAGGAAAAGTACAACAATACACGATATATAGCAAATAATAAACGGAAAAATGTTATGTTATTATTGGGGCTGTATCACTACCACTTATGACGGCCTACGTCGTGTACCCAATTTGGTACAGAATCAAGCAAACGTAGTTATCCTACCACAAATAGGACTCATGGAGCCTACGATGCAACAAACAATATGCAATTCCCAAAACTACCCACTTAGGATTAATCTTTAAATTTAGATTTTCAAATCTAATTACCTTTACGGAAATTTATCTCTTTTGGACTTTATTCCCGAATTCCTATTTCAAAACTTTTGAAATATATGTGTGTATACATATATATCTTTTGTATTCAAATTAGTCCTTTACTTCGGGATCTGAAAACAAATCACCTTTTTTTCTGAAACGATATCAATATACAAGCACACAAAACTATATGCTACCTGATCGGGAGGTTTCTAGCCATAACAAGGCAACTGGGTCCCAACCTTTCGAAAATAAATATAGATATGTATATCCCTCCACAACGAGAGTGGACTATACTGAGGCTACGTAACATCTGCACCTCCCTTGGCCATTTGTTAGTTATGGGTTACCCGAATCATCAATAACATAACAAATCACTTTATATCATGAAGTGGCAAAATCATTTACACTAATAATTACAAATACTTCAAATCTATAACAATTTCTATTTCCAAATCCTTTCAAAAATCATCTTAAAACCATCAGGTTTAGTCCTCGACATTCTTTCCGTTTTATAAAACATTTTTATAAAACCATTTTTTTATACAAACCACTTTTATATAAAATCACTTCAAAATATTTATTCTTAAATATCGCTTTTTCTTTCAAAAGAAACCATTTCATTTGAAAGATAAAATATCTTTTATTTCCAAAAATACAATAAATATCTTTTATTATAATTCCTAATTAACCAAAAAATTTATCAAACACCTTATAGTCAAACTGTGAAATTCTAATCACAAGGCGTTCGAATTTAATCATTCTCAATTTATTGTCTACCCGGCCCATGCAGATGAAAAGGTAAATTGCACATAAACTGGTCGAGCCTGATTCAACAATCAATAAATAATTATCAATGCTCATAAACTGGCCGAGCCTAATTCAAACAATCAATCAATGAAATAAACACAACAATAAATGATAATCAAGGCTTCATTCTATCAAATATTTATAACACTTTATTTTATATTGGGTTAAAATGGTTTGATATTTATTTTGGAGCATCCGGGCTTTCCCTTCGACATGTTCTGTAAGGGCCCGATTCTTCGAATTTCGAAAATCGACATCAATACGTCCACTGTATCAACTGCCGAGCAAACGAATGCCGGAAAACCGAATTCTTAGGGTTTAAAAGAAGAGGTAGAAGAAAAGATAGAAGAAAAAGAAAGAAGAACAACAGGACAATATCAGAAACAGAAACAATATCAGAATCTCACATGTCGCAGCGGAACAATATATAATAGATAATCACTAGTCTTTTAAAACAAAGAACTATATCAGTTTATACATACATCAATCAGAGTCAATATACAACTCAATACAACAATGGACAGTTATATAAACTTGTCCTCATACAGAATACACAGCGGAATAAATAAATAAGTACGGATGTACGTTTCGCCATCCAGCTTGCTTCCAAAGCTCCAGAATATCCAGATAACATAACTCTAGGCTGCCCGTATGGAAATTGGTGGGCACCCAGAGTTTAGAAGGGAAACAATAAACTCCGAGTCAGTCATGGTGACTGGTGTGAGATCGTAAAACAGTTATTTATCTTTAAAATAAACAACAGGAAAATTTTAAAGTCAATTCGCAATGCTTTTGGAAAATGAAACTACCATAAGACCTCCCACCACACACACAATGCAAACGCAGACTTGGAGGAGATTTCTTCTTATGTTAGTCAAAGATGCTTACTACGCAAAATCAAATCAAAACGTTTTTGATATTATTATTAGTGCATAGTGGAAAACATTTCGAAAGTAGAATATAAATCTTAGCCAGCATAGGTACCATTATATTATGCCTGCTATAGCTGCCTCCTGAGGAGACAGGTTATACAATTGAAATTGTAAAGGCTCGTATTGTTTCTTTGGATTTCCAACAAATGGTCAGGCCAAGGAACTTCTTATGCCACGAAGGAACGCCTCTGGAAAGACGTCCTGAGAAATAACCTAACATTACGGTTAGATCTCTGCCAACACAAGGCCGGGTTACCTCTGCAAAAGTAGGTAACTACTGACACGCGTATGCCATCCCCCGATCGTAACCGATCTTCCCGAGGATCCTCGATTTCCAACAACCACATAATAAATTTGCAGTAACAACATAGGTTAAGTATCTGGGCTCCATACCATGATACCACCTCTATCCAGAAGGAATGACATACACTAAGGGGCGCTACTCCCTAGAACCTTGCTGCATCCTTCCTGTTTTGACCATTTCCGGGGTGTGAGGTCCGACGAAGTCTCGTCCACAAAGCTACGTTTTCACAAAGCCATGCTTCGGGTCAAACAAATGATCAAAGTAATGATCACAAAGATAAATGATCAAACAAATGATCATATCACAAATGATCAAACAATGATCATTTCACAGCAACACTCAGCAAGCCACGTTACCAAATTGGGAGTATATCGCTGATAAATTTCAACTACATAACCTCTGAGCTCGTACGTCTCAAAGAAGGGTGTTAAGCTAAGAGAATAAATTCTCCGCCACCAACAGAAATGTATTTGAAAGAAATCAGCTTTATATCTCAATTTGTAACGTCAGACACACAACCATACAAGTCTGTTCCGGGATCGAACAGAACCGAAGGCACTTCTCACGAAGCCCTTGAAAATCCGGATAATTTTCTAATCACGTCCGGACTTCCCGTCACTAAGGGTGATAGAACCTCTATATCGAAGATCAGCCGATGTAGAGTAACTCGACGGTAATCCTTCCATTTTCAAAAATATCCGGTCTTCAACACCGGTCATCAAATACAATTCATAACGACGTATCACATATTCGGAATGGGTTATACGACCCCAAGGTCCTTTCCCGGCTAACCCGAATAGTGAGCGCTTATTCAAAAATAAGTGTGGCATTCAAATTCATCCAATTCACAACAAATACCCATTCAAGGTAATTACTGATAGTCGGTTATTTAACAATCAATAAAGATGCGCAACATCATCAGATTCCAAATAATTTTCCCAAATTATTTTATTTTCCAAAATATCTTTACTAGATATATAATTTCCACACTTCAAAAATAAATCGATATTTATTTTTAAACAGATTCCCTTTCCTTTATAAATTCCATAGTGAATTTATATTTTCAAATATCTACTGATATACGATTTTCAATCGATTTAAAATATTCACTTTCAATTTATCTTTCGAAGATAAATTTTCAAAAACGTTTCATTTCATATTGGAAAACATTTCCATACTTATTTAATAATAAGTAATTCACAAATCTATTTATTTTCAACATTTGAAAATATTCGATATACTTAAATCAAAATTAAGTATATATTTCATTCTTTTAAGGAAATCATTTTCTATAACAACATCTATTTGAGTCAAAACGAATGTTACGTAAAACATCGTTACAACGACTCAAAATCACTAGTATAGGGATTCAGAATTAAGATAGATATATAAATCCCAATACTAGATAAAAACATTTCCTTTCGGAAATCATTTACTATAACAACAGTGTTATAGTCCACCATTTCCTTATTTCTCGAAAACGTCTATTTCAACAATGAATGTTGAAATCTATGGTTTCGATACTTAACACATTTTAAAACATCGTTAAAATAATTAACTTCATTTTTAATGTCACTTTTCCAAAACAAATCCATTTTACTTAATAATATATTCACTGCCCAAAATTGTGAATATACTTCACTAACCAAATTTCAATATTTTCTACACATTTTATTTCAAGAAATTATCCACTATCCAAAATCGTGAATAAAATTCCCAACCAACTCTTATTATTTACAACATTTAACTTAAAGGATAATTCGCTGTCCAAAATCACGAATATATCTCCTTTAATAACTTCTACATTTAATTTATCAAATTCAATTGATTTCGAATTTACAAACAATGTTTATAAATTCCATTCCTATTTATAAAAACTTCAACTTATAAATCTCCTTATTAACAAATTCCATTCTGATCTCAATTAAATGCCAAAATCCGATTTATAAGATTATTACTTATAAATCTTTTGTTTTACAAAATCTATTCATTTTGTAACTCCACAATTTATAAATCTATAAATTTCATTCACTTACGAATTCCATAAATATTTCATTTTTAACACTTATAAAAACTCGTTTTATAATTCCAATACTTTTAATTTCATAGATATCAACTTTATAAATCTTTTATATAGACCGTTTACAATATTCAAAAATCCCAACTTAAACCATTTTATAAATAAATCAACTTTTATTTCAAAAATCACACTTTGGTTATATTTCACCAAAAATCATAATTTTTATAGCTTTAAAATTTGAACGTTTATTCATTTCAGATGAATCAATTCAAAAATTCAATACAACATCTACTTTCAAAAATCACTTTAAAAATCCTTTTAAAGTAAAAGTCGTTATTTTTAAACTTCAAAATTTGAATCCGATGATGCAACAGCACCAAATAATCAATCACGACAACAAACATCATATATCAATATGAAAATCAACAAATATCACAATATCTGTAATCAAATAAATACTGGTGAGGAATCCAGTTGGATCCCTCCAACCCATTTTCCTGCATCCACAGATGTTAGCACAATACCAATTCCACTTCGAGGGGGAATATCGCGGTATATGGGATTTATAAATATATCATCCGCTTACTAACGGCGCAATAGGGTCTCATTCGCTATACAATGCGGGAAATCAATCAATCCAATATATACATATGCCAATATGTATATATTGCTATATATATAGATATATCCTACTATATCTAATATCACATCCAAACAGTCAATCAATCAATAACTGCAAAATTAAATTTTCCTTCGAGTGAGAAAATCTCACCTTTGCTTTATGTATGCAACCCATTTTCCATCTCGACTCGATTTCTTGATTTATACCTTGTATAATATTTACACAATTTTATTAATATTCGAATCAATCGAATGACCAGTTACCGTTTAATAGTTTAATTAACTGATAGTTTTGTTTAACCCAATTTTGTCTTAACCCAATTTAATTTAATAAAATATTCTTTGGTTATCAAAATAATTACGAATTCATCTATTCTTCAAAATTTAATTTAAAATTAATCCCCTTTTAATTACTTTAATCAGAACTAAATCATCTTTGCCGTTATGTTTCCATAAATTAAAACTGCATATATATATATATAATTATCATCTTAAATTAGAACAAAATTGTGTCATAAATATTTCTGCAGGCTGCCAAATAAAATTTCTACAGTTATTATATTTTTTTTTCAGATTTAAATTGAAAAGAACATACTGAAAATACCTCTGCTCGAACAAGGCTCGACCTCGGCAACGTCGCCCAACCCAAACGTGTTTGCCAATCCAAGCCCTAGTCGATATCATCAACCACCATCGCGACTTCGTGCTGTCGCCCTCATCGTCGCCTCATCGATCGCGCTCACAAATCAATCGAACGGCCTCCAGCCTTGCGAGCTTCCAACCTGACCCTACCATCGTTGCTCGACCACCACCCAACGCGACACCCAACACGCCGATGTCGCCACTGTCTGCCGTCGCTCTACTCCCCACGAATCTGCGCATCGCCTCAAGCAGTATGTCGCGAATTCCCCTTCGCGCGTGAGCTCCAAGTCGTGGATGAGCACATATCCTATTGCCACTCGTTCACGTTGTCACGACTGACTCGCGATGGATCCCGGCTTATTCGAACTCGCGAATCCCTTTTTTTCTTTCCTGAGGATCGATTTGAATTTTTTGTTGAGAAGAGGGAGTTTTCCATTCGGCCATTTTATTTTCTTTTCAAACGTGAATTTGTTTTGATTGCTGAGATTTTGAGAATGGAGGGAGGAAGGGCAAACGAACGAAAGTCGTTCAATTTAAAAAAATTTCCTTTCGATTTTATCTGCTCGTAATTTTTCCTTTAGGCATCGGCCATTGTTTTTATTTTGAACGAGAATTTTTAATTTGAACGAAGATGCTCGATTTTAGAGGAGGGAAAGGGGAACAAAAGAACGTGATTTAGCAGGAGAACGTGCTTGCCCTACTTTGCATGATCTCTTCCCCGTGATTTTTGGGCGTGATTCAAGCGCGTGATTAAAGGAACGAAACGTGCAGACGTTGACCAATTTAAATTTAAATTTTAAATTGAATTCGTTTTAAAATTTCAACGCGTTTACTCACCGTGTGCTCACATATCAACTACGAAAAATACGAAATTTGAAATCCGATAATAATACAATATTACGGACCCAATGGAACTGGTTTCGTCAAATTCCGAGACTATGCCCCGGAACGCTATTTTTAAATATCGATTCGAACGATATAATTTCAAAACTGAACAAATAACTATAAAATTCAATTCTAAAGCTTCTATTATCTTCAGTATCATCAATATAAATTTTATAAGCTTTTGAAATATTTTTCTTCAGCTTAAAATTGAAGATTCAAATTTTTGTTCAACTTACAATAGATTAAATTTTATAATTTAATCGCCAATTTATTCTGATAATTTGAAATTCAAGTCAAACCATCATTCAAATATTTAAAATTAATTAAATATTTTCAATTTTAAATTGTTCAAAATTCTGGGTCGTTACATGTTCCGTCCCTCGCCCAAGTCTTCTTGGATCTCACAGATGAAACAAGTGTACTAGTCATTTCTGCATACCCCATTAAATATTTAACTTCTAAATTTTAAAATACTTAATTAACCATCCAAATAGTCTAACAAGGAAATAAAACCATTGTTTTAGCAAAAAAAGTAAACAAGCATCAACAAGGTTTTCAAACAACACTTAACTCTTAAAGTTCCTTAAACTTAGCAATTATTTTAATGAACTTAAAGGAAGAAATAACTCACTTTGGATTCCACTCCATCAAACTTTACGGCAAGGAACTCTAGATCTAACCATACTTCCTACCAATTTTGTTAACTTTGTCACTACGGATTTGACTATAGCTTCGCTACTATTTCCCGAAACTTCTTAAAATCCGGCTATAGCTCCGCTATCCTAGAAGTTGAGATGAAAAGAGGTGGAGATGGCTTCTAAGTGGGCACAACCTTGGGTGGATGGATGGAACTTACTGGCTTGAACTTGACTTAAGTGGTATACTTTTTTTGTCAATTATTTTTTCCATAACTTTGTTACACTTTTAGAATTTTTTTAGAGAGGCATGGAAGCCATTAAAGCTCTAAGGAAAAAGAAGGAGAAGCTTAGAAAAGGAAGACGAAGAAGAATAGAAAGTGTATTGGTATTTATAGGAAAAAATTTGGATTAAAACAATATTTTGTAAAAAGACCAAAATACCCTTTGCTTATACTTTAAGCAAACTAATTTTTTCAACACTTAACATTACATTCAAATCATTACTTTACGTCATTTTCACTTAAGTATTAAGTAAAGAATATAATAATTATGATTGTTTGATTTAATGTTTACTTTTTGACTTTTATAACACTTTTTGTCTTTTTATGCTTACTTTTTATTAATTACATTCTAGAATTTTTTAAGTATGTTTAGTAAAAGTAACTTGATTAGTGAATTAATTAATACTTATTTGAATATATGTTCATATATAAGAAAATAAAGGTGCTACTACGTTGCGACAACTTTAAATCGACAAAACGTTGATTTTCGACAAAATGTTTTACGGTCATATTTTGACGTTTTAGTTAAACTATTTATTTATGTAAACCAAATTTAAAAATAAATTTGTACATATTTATTTAAAAATATAAACACTCATAAATTAATTAAAATAATTTACTTAACCATTGAAACTTACTTTTCTGAAATCAGGATTTTGTACTTTTGTCGACAGACGTAATTATTCCTATTTTTGTGTATATTTCTCTTTGCAAATCCTATCTAATATTATTTAAATCATAAAATGTTATATATTTTATATTTAAAATCACTTTAAATAGTATATTTTAAGGTGATCAAATTTTGGGTCGTTACATTCTCTCCTACTTAAATGAATTCATTCTCAAAATTACAAGGACAGAAAAATATAACGAAAAAACAACGATTAACGAAAGTTAAGCACACCAAAAATAGTAATATCACCCATAACCCCGGTCGGAGGTAGGTACCTTATCCTATCCATTTTATTTATCAAATTAAGGTAGTTTCATTTTTTAAATTCCTACGTTGATTTACTAACCTAGACAAATTTTTACTTAGGCACCTAACCTAAGTTCTGATACCATATGTGACGACCCGGATTTTTCGACCAGTCAAAATCGCCGAAAACCTGTCCATTCTAAAACTACGAATGAAAACTACCAACTTAATACACAATATTTGATAAATGTTAAATGGAAATCAAGTATATAATCAAATTATAAATGTGAATTAAGCTGCAATAAAATGTATGTAATACTTAAATAATGAATTCATTGATTATTTTAAATATTGAATGGAAAATAATTTATGTAAGTAAATGAATGTAAATAAATAAAAGATGATTCTGTATGAATGAATGAGAATTAGAAATAAATGGAAGATAAGTAATATGAAAAGAAACCAATAGAACAAACTTGAATAACATTTAAAATTCATTGTTGTTTGGCTTATGGAAAGTTTGGGAAATGATACTTCTAATTGTTTAAGGTTGTATGAATAATCTATTAAGTAATTATCTAAGGCTGTTGAACGTAGGGTACACTTGATAATTTATTTATCACCCTTGAACGATGAGAAGTTTCCGAACATGAATAAACCATTAGTTTGATTGCTGTGGATGTATGATGAATTGGTTGTACTGTTTTGTTTGCATATGACTATTGTTATGTTGTGTTGTTTGTATTATAAATTGAAGCAACTAAATATTTCTCTTGTACATAATTCTCACTATTTTGGATTATATAAGTGGAATACAGGTTTATGGAAGCAATAGCTACGGCTTTTGGTTTTATAAATAAAGTTATTTGCCCGACAAATAGGTACGTTTTCGGATTACGGTTTTATGGCGATATTTTATTATTTTTCCCGTGGTTTGAGATATTTTATTGTTGAAATATGAAATATATATCGTAATTATCGATATTATTATTTTTCCGGACCTATCCATACAAAGAAGACTCTGCCGAAATTTTTCGTGAATTTAAGAATTAGAATTTTTTTGTGAAAGTTGAGTTATTTTCAAATTCTTATTAAACTAAATTTTGTAAATTACTTGTTTATAAATTGATATATTTTACTTAAAATACTTAATTATGTGAGTTTAAAGTGTTTATAAATTGATTATTTGAAATAAAATATATATGTTTCTTAATTCCTTCTTTTCCTTTTCGAGGACGAAAAGTTTCAAGTGGGGGAGAGTGTAACGACCCGTATTTTTCGATAGCTAAATATTAAAATTAAATAAGATTTTGAAATTTAATATTGTAAGGAATTAAAATATATGATTTATTAATGAGAAAAATAACTAGAATGTAATTTAATAATGTTGATTTAATTTAATTGATAACTATTTTAATGTAATTTCGATCAATTGAAATAATTGTAAAGTTAATTTGGTTATAATGGTAAATAAGGAATAAATTTAATGTTGTATTAAAAAGAGAAATTATAAGTATTTCATTGAAATTGGTTAATATAGAATATGAAATCAATGGTGTGGTACGTTGTTATAATATTTGTTGTGAGCAATCAATTTATAAATGTGATTAAATTACTTAAAAGTGACAATTGTTTTAATTATTATTTATTATTTAATCTGTTGAACTAATTTGGAAATAAATGTGAATTAAGTGTAATTAAATATTGCGTTAATATGGGTTAAGATGATAACTGTATAATAGGAATGTAATAAAAAGTGAACTAGTGTCAAATGAATTCATATTGGTTTGGATGATTGAATAAGAAGAATGTAAATCAAAATTAAGTAATTTGATTGAAATTAAATTATTATTAACTAGGATTCTATTTCAGTTGTAATTGAACGCTAGAATTTATGAAATAATTAAATCTTGGGTTTAATATAGAAAATTTTATTTTAAAAAGATAATAAATTCTTGGTTAACCAAGAATGATGAAAATTGTTAACTTTTAAATTTAAATTTAAAAGGTGATGAATCAGTTTAATAATAATTTATTTATTTAACGTGAAAATTAGCTATTTTGGCCACTGTCTCGGATTTCGACGAAACTAGTTTCATTGGATCCGTAACAGTGAATTATTGTAATTTTTCAAGTTTCGTAGCGATCAGACTTATCGTTTGATCGTGCGGGCTCGAAAAGCGTAGAAATCGATTAAAAGGATTTAAATGAATATAATTTGATTTTAAAAGCTAACTTCTATATACAATGGAATTTAGGTCTGAAACCAGTTCCATTGAGTTTAAAAATATCGAAAACCTATATTTCGATATGTTGGATGATCCATTTTCGTTTCGGGAACGAAACAGGCTTTTCGGGTCGTTGTTATCATTTCGATCCAAATCGATTTGGTCCATCCATTTCTATTTCAGCTCTGCATATATATAGGCTGTTATAAACCCTAGTTGTTTCTCATTTCTGATTTCTATACGTACATCTACTTTCTCCTTTTCAAATGACAAAACATCAAACCTAATTCCCAAATCCCAAAACCTAATTTCAATTTCAAAAAATTCAATTTCAATATTCAGACTCTCCAAACTATGGCATATTATATATCGTTGGAAAGCCCTCGACGAGCGCAATCCACTATTGCTATTCATTTTTGCAATCGAATCACCATTTGGTCAGAAATCGATGATCTTTCTTGGCCGTCCATTTCTAAGGTTTACGATCAAACGGTGGATCGTCGACCGTTTGACGATCGGGAGGCGGCGTTGGGAAGAGGAGGTCGAACAGGTCTCGAGGGTGATGTTTGTTCATGCTAGAGGTGTTGTAGTTTGCCAGAATTCTTGAAAATAGGGGGGCGACGGCGTGATGGCCTGGGGCGACCGGAGGGGCAGTGGTTGCAAGCGAAGGGGCGGCGTGGTCTGGGTTTTCTCGTGGTGATGGCTGATCGAGTTGAAGGCATGCATGGTGGCGGCAAAATCGAAGGGAAGGTGGCGGCTGTACTAGGGTTGAATGCGAGATGTTGCATGAGAGGCACGATAGAGCTAGGGTTTCGAACGATGATGCTAAGGTGACGTGGAAATTTTATTTTGCTTTGTTTATTTTATTTTAATTTTAAATTTTAATCGTTCTAACTTCAATAACTTTTTCATACGAGTTCGGATTCACGCACGGTTTTCTCCGTTGCGATCGTATCAAAATTCCGGATATTATAAAACTAGTTTGGTTGGATTCTGAGACTATTAGATTTTTGGGCTATTTGGATTTTAAATCGTCGATAAGTCAAAAGTGAGTGTTTTAACCCACTCACGAATGCTAAACTATCTTATGTTAGTTAAATTTAATTTATGATGTGATTAGAAATTGATTGATTGCTGTTTGGTACTTTAAATTGTCGTTCGAGTTTAATTTGAATTTATATTGAATTTAATTGCTAGTTAAATTAATATGGAAATTTAATTGCCAGTTAAATCCCTGATAATTATAACCAGTTTATTTGTTGTGATTTATTGGTTGATTTGAATGATGATTGCGATGGACGTTTAATTGTTGATGTTTGGATATTATATTTATTTTATACGTTGTTGTCACACTATAAGTTCCCTTAGTCTACTGTTAGGAAAAATCACTATGAGTTGAAATGATACATACCCGAATGGACTTATAGATTAGGGAAAAATAGTTATGGGTTGAAATGATAAACTCAAGCGATTTTTGGATTTTGGATTTTAATTCGGGATTGCGGGTTAAAATGATATATACCCAAAAAATTAAATTTATTGCGGGTTGAAATGATATATATCCGTATCACTTGGTCATTGGGTAGAAAATTATATACGGATACCGGATTGGTCAAATTAAATGATTTTTAAATCCTTAATTTTTGAATTCAGTTAAATGGTATTATGAAATAAAAAATTTATTTATATGAATTGAATTATTTTCGAAATCCAAGCTTTTAAAATGTTGGAAGTGAAATTGGTTTAAATAAATTGTTTATAGGATTTGAATTGAAATCGTAAAGTTGAATTTTGAAATATAAATGAAATTTATCGTAATTGAGTTTTTGTAAACATTTGAATATTTAAACTTTGAAATCTATTGAATTTGAAGTGGTTTAAATTTTTAATTCAAACATGGATTTGAAATCGATATAGATTGAAATGGTTTTAATGAAAATTTGAATTGCAAGATTAGAATTGAGTTTTGCTGATTTAAAATCTGGATATGGTCCAGATTTGCTGAAATGGAAGAAATAGTTTAATTTGATATTATTTTCAAATTCATTATTTTAATATAAACTGTTTAAAAATCTATTATATTAAAATTTAGATTATTTAGATTTTCAATTATTAACTATATAAATCATTCCAATAATCAAACCATTTTGTACTAAACTACTTTTAACTGTTTTAAAATCCTTAAACAATTTAAACTATTAAACTATTTTAAACTAATAAAACTATTTTAAACTATAGTAACTATTATAAACTATTTTAATACATTAACTATTTTAATATATAACCTATTTTAATATATAAACTATTTCTAATATATAAATCATTTTAATCTATAATCTATTTTAAATTATAAACTAATTTTAATGTATAAATATCTCAATATATAAACTACTTTCAATATTCAAATTATTTAAAGTTGGAACTGTTATGATTTGGATTTAATTGATTCAAGTGCGAATATTTTGATATGATGGTTTAACCATTTTTGTGGTTATGATTTTGAAACGAATATGATTTAAGGTGAATAATGATTTCTAAAGTGAATATGATTTTGAAATGATTATGATTTGGAAGTGAATATGATTTTGAAGTAAATAATGATTTTGAAAGTGATATGATTTTGAAATGAATATGATATTTTGATATGTAGTATGAACAGGTTGAAATGTAAAAGAACCAACCGGTGTGAAATAAGGGTTTGGTTGTTAAAGGGACCGGGATCAGATATTGTCATACTACCTGCCAATACCAAAAACCACTTTAATAAATGTGCACATGGTAGAGAATCCAGAATGAAGTAGGATGGTTTGGCGAACGCTACTACATGAGGTATGAACGCAGCCCTGACCCCCTCGGGCCAGCTTGATATGAAATACACAGGAACCATGCCGGGCCAAGTGGGGTCGTTTCCCCTATCGAGCACATTTCTTCGATATTATATTTATTACTTTGTGATTGATTTGGTGGCCACCCCTCGATTTTGATTATGGGAGTGTGTCTCGAGGTGGGCGGTAGTAGCTGCTATGCGTTACCACCAGTCCAGATCCTTAAAACAGTAGTATCCTACCCTGGGCATTCCCTCGCGTGCCTTGTCATATGCTTTATCGAGCCCATTACGAGTTTGGTTTGTACCGTACCTATGAAGTGCTCCTTGAGTATCCCACCGGTTTTGTGGAGCTTACAGTATCTGTATAGACTACGGGAATTATATAAAAATGTGTTAAGGGGGATATAGGTAACGCCTTAACGCTATTTTAATACTTTACTTTACTGTAGACATATTATAATAGCATATTGTACTATGTATGTAGATAGTTTAACGGATCCTTAGGAGATGGAATCCCGAACATCTCTAAAGTTATTGCACGCACGATAGACACTGGATAGGAAGTGTAAAATCCCGTAAACATCTCTAAAGCCGTTACACTCATATTTATTTATGTTAATTTAACTTACATAAGATCTTTTAGTTCTGAATTGAGTGTTTTGTCTTTTCATTATGCTCGGGTCAGTCTAAGCTTTTCAGTGTATTGAAGACTTTATTTATGGAGGACGAAGACGGAGATTTGTAAGCTATTTATTTTATATATTCCACTGCATCATGTTGTTCCGCTGCATTATTTTTTTAGCTACTGTATGTATAACTCTGATATATTGTAAAAGTGTAATCAAATGCTATTTGTAAAACGGCTTCATGAACTGTTTATTTGATTATTATATTTTGTCATTCCGCCGTGAGATTCTGTGTTTTGTTTTCTTTCTTTTCTCTTTTTCTTCTTATTTACCCCATAACAATCCTCCCTTTTGAATGGTTTGGAATCGACATGTGTGGTTTATTGTCGATTTAAACCATCCAAAAAAGTGCACCGTTACATTATCAAAGTAATCAATTAAATCCACTAGGTGTGCTTTAAAACATACCAGATACCAATACAAATAAATCTACCACTGTAAATCTCAGATAGCAATAGCCATTCCTACTAACTCAATAAACATGTCAAATGTTGAATAAAATAGTAAGCAGGAAAAGTACATCAATACATGATATATAACAAACAATAAATAGAAAAATGTTATGTTATTATTGGGGCTGCATCATTACCACTTGTGACTGCCTACGTACCCCTATCTAATTGGGTACCCAATTAGATACAGGATCAAGCCAACGTAGTCCTCATACCGCAAATAGGACTCATGGAGCCTACGATCCAACAAACAATATGCAATTACCAAAACTACCCACTTAGGCTTAATCTTCAAATTTAGATTTTCAAATCTAATTACCTTTACGGAAATGATCTCTTTGGACTTTATTTTTGAATTCTTATTTCAAAACTTTTGAAATATATATGTGTATATATATATCTTTTCTTTTCAAATTAATCCTTTACTTCGGGATCTGAAAACAAATCACCTTTTTTTCTAAAACGATATCAATATACAAGCATACAAAACTATATGCTACCTGAACGAGAGGTTTCTAGCCATAACAAGGCAACTGGATCTCAGCCTTCCGAAAATAAATATAGATATGTATATCCCTCTACAACGAGAGCGAACTATACAGAGACTATAGAACATCCACACCTTCCTTGCCCACTTTTTAGTTATGGGTTATCCGAATCATCGGTAACATAACAAATCACTTTATATCCCGAAGTGGTAAAATCATTTACACTAATATTTACAAATACTTCAAATTTGTAACAATTTCTATTTCCAAATCCTTTCAAAAATCATCTTAAAACCATCGGGTTTAGCCCTCGACATTCTTTCCATTTTATAAAACCATTTTTTTATACAAACTGCTTTTATATAAAATCACTACAAAATATTTATTCTCAAATATCTCTTTTTCTTTCAAAAGAAACCATTTAATTTAAAAGATAAAATATCTTTTATTTCCAAAATTGTAATAAATATCTTTTATTATAATTCCTACTTAACCAAAATTTTTATCGAACACCTTTTAGTCAAACTGTGAAATTCTAATCACAAGGTGTTAGAATTTAATCATTCTCAATTTATTGTCTACCCGGCCCCTGCATATAAAAAGGTAAACTGCTCAAAAACTGGTCGAGCCTAATACAACAATCAATAAATAATAATCAGTGCTCATAAACTGGCCGAGCCTAATTCAAACAATCAATCAGTGAAATAAACACAATAATAAATGATAATAAATTCTTCATTCTATTAAATATTTATAACATTTTATTTTATCTTGGGTTAAAACGATCTGATATTTATTTTGGAGCATCCGGGCTTTCCCTTCGACATGTTCCGTCCTTCGCCCAAGTCTCCTTGGATCTCACAAACGAAACAAGTGTACTAGTCGTTTCTGCATACCCCATTAAGTATTTAACTTCTAAATTTTAAAATACTTAATTAACCATCCAAATAGTCTAACAAGGAAATAAAACCATTGTTTTAGCAAACAAAATAAGCAAGCATCAACAAGGGTTTTCAAACAACACTTAACACTTAAAATTCCTTCAACTTTGCAATTATTTTAATAAATTTAAAGGAAGAAAACTCACTTTGGATTCCACTTCGTCAAACTTTAAGGCAAGGAACTTTATATCTAAACCATACATCCTACCAATTTTGCTAACTTTGTCACTACGGATTTGGTTATAGCTTCGCTATTATTTTCCAAAACTTCTTGAAATCCGACTATAGCTCCGCTATCCTAGAATGAGAGTGAGCTATGGATCGTGTAGTATGGATATATGATAATACAGAGTATAATAATGATAGCTATACAGTAAATAGTGCGGATTATAAAAGCAGTATAGTAAAATGACACCAGATATTTTATACTAGTTCGGAGCACCGTCCTACGTCCAGTCCCAGACTCCTTCTGGAATTTCACTAATAACCCTCACTTAACCCGGAGGAACATGTATATACAATCCTTGAATAACCGAACAAGGACCCGAGCAGCAGAACAGGATTTCGCCTCAGCAGCCGAAGAGGACTTCACACGCCTGAGCAGCAGAGCAGGACTTCAACAAATACAAAAATACTTTTGACTTTGTATGTTCTTAATAACACGAATTTGTCACTTGTAGTACACCCTTCCTATAATATTCTCCTCGAGTATAAATATATATTTGAAGTATATGAAGAATAGAAAGGTATAGTATTACTTTAATGCAGAATAATTGAAAGTATGATAGCAAATAGATTCCAGAGAATTAGATCAGAGAGATAAGAAAATTAGATTGTAATTCGGTGATCTGGAATCAAGTTGGAGTATGTATTTATAAAGGTTAGAAAGCAGCGACTGTTGGTGAAGAGTTTCGATTGAAGTGTTGCGTCCAATCTTTTCGTAGAGGTTCGTATCTCTTCACTAACAGTCACTGCTTTCTAACCTTTATAAATACATACTCCAACTTGATTCCAGATCACCGAATTACAATCTAATTTTCTTATCTCTCTGATCTAATTCTCTGGAATCTATTTGCTATCATACTTTCAATTATTCTGCATTAAAGCAATACTATACCTTTCTATTCTTCATATACTTCAAATATATTTATTTATACTCGAGGAGAAGATTATAGGAAGGGTGTACTACAAGTGACAAATTCGTGTTATTAAGAACATACAAAGTCAAAAGTATTTTTGTATTTGTTGAAGTCCTGTTCTGCTGCTCAGGCGTGTGAAGTCCTCTTCGGCTGCTGAGGCGAAATCCTGTTCTGCAGCTCAGGTCCTTGTTCGGCTGTTCAAGGGTTGTATATACCTGTTCCTCCAGGTTAAGTGAGGGTTATTAGTGAAATTCCAGAAGGAGTCTGGAACTGGACGTAGGACGGTGCTACGAACCAGTATAAAATATCTGGTGTCATTTTACTATATTGCTTTTATATTCTGCACTATTTACCGTATAGCTATCATCATTATACTCTGTATTATCATATATCCATATTACACGATCCATAGCTCACTCTCATTTGGTATCAGAGCCTGGTATTCTAGAGATCGTAACAACATCCTAGAATAAATGGATACAAAGAGATCTAGTCAAGGAAATAAGAAGAGGAAAAGCAATAAAGAAAAATCAAAGGAGCAAACAAACAAATGCTTCATGGCAAAAGATAATGAGGTTAGTGATCTAACTTTTGATGATATGATAGAAATAAATTCAGAACTTCTAGACACTTTAAAAAGTCTCAAAAGAAAATATAAGGAAGCTCTGGAAAATTAGAAGAAAGCAGAATTCGAAAGAGATATGCTTAAAGACGAGAAGAAAATTTTAGATGAAGAACTTGAGAAAATTCAAGATTTAGACGATTCTCAACTCGCTCTATTAAGTCAAGAAATAGAAGCTCAAAAGAAAAGAATAATGCTCTAGCTTTTGAGAATCACGAGTTAAAAAAAAATTAAAATTGTTGAGTTAGATAACACTAGTCTCAAAACTAAGCTTGATGACATTACTAAAAATATTTCCAATTTTAATAAAGGGAGAGAAAATTTATCCAGGATTATTGAAAATTCTCAACCTGCTTCAAATAAGAAGGGATTAGGATATGTTAAGAATTCAAAAGCTCACAATGATAAAAGTGGTTTAGGATATAATATAACTGATCGTAGAAATAGCACTAGATATGCTTTCATGTATAGTAAAAATATTAGTGCTACTACTAAATTTCGAGCAAATTCGAAATCCAATTTTTATAGAAATTTAAATACTGCTATAACCAGTAATGTTTCTTATTTCTTTAGAAGTACAAAATCATTGACGGGAAATATGAATAAAAATTATCTAAGTATTTGGGTCCCTGTTAATTGGAAAAATAGAGAAAAATACATTGATGACTATTTTGATATGGTAGTTAATAATGAAAATTATATTTATAAAGGTTCAACCACACCCAAATGGGTATGGTTTCCTAAAAATTAGGAAATTATAAGAACCTTGGGTATCGCATGCTTTAAATGTTAATTTTTTTTACCTTACAGTATAAGTAGTAGTTATTTTGTTTTATATTGTTCTATGTTAAACACTTATGTAGAATATAATTTATGTCATCATATAAACTCTCCTTTTTGTCGATGACAAAGGGGGAGAAAGATATTGCTCTAACGCTATTTGCAAGAATAAACGATGCAAGCACAGATTAAGGGAAGAAAAGATTAATTTTTTACAGGAATATATAGCATAGATTCGGGGGAGAAATCTATAGCACAATTACAAGAATATATTCCAGGGGAGAAATAAGTCAACAAAGCTTGTCGAAGATTCGTCCGTAACAAATGGAGTTGTCATCATCAAAAAGGGGGAGAATGTTGGATCATAGGTTTTGATTGCTGACATGAAACAACAATTCACGAATCTACGACTACGACTATGACAACATCCAGACTCAACGACTCAAAGTATGGTTCATATAGTTTTATATTTTTTAACAGGAGACATCAAATATGTATATAGAGTCTAGTTTAGTGCTTTGTTAAAATCTCTCCTCAAGAATCATCATTCACATTCAAATAAACTTGCATGCATATTTTAATCAAAATCAAGTTTTCAAAAAATGCATGGAGTGGGGCTCGAACCTGGGTCTCTAATTTAGAAGGCAAGTGCTCTAACCAAACGAGCTATGGTGATTTTTGATTATCAATAGGATTCAGTCGACTTAACAAGTCATTCAGTCGACTGAATATCAATAAACAGCCTACTAAACTTCTGTAAACTGTGCATATTACACAGATTTTACCAGGTCAGTCGACTGACCTGGTAAAATTCTGTGCAACATGCACAGGTGCACAGATATAAGAATTTATATTTAAAAATTATTTTGAATATTCAGTTGACTGACCTAGAGGCACAGTTGACTGAATTTTCTATAACAGCCACTTTTCGAAAAGACACGACTTTTTGTGAAGAGATACAAACCTCTACGAAAAGATTGGACGCAACACTTCAATGGAAACTCTTCACCAACAGTCGCTGCTTTCTAACCTTTATAAATACATACTCCAACTTGATTCCAGATCACCGAATTACCATCTAATTTCCTTATCTCTCTGATCTAATTCTCTAGAATCTATTTTCTATCATACTTTCAATTATTCTGCATTAAAGCAATACTAGACCTTTCTATTCTTCATGTACTTCAAATATATATATTTATACTCGAGGAGAAGATTATAGGAAGGGTGTACTACAAGTGACAAATTCGTGTTATTAAGAACACACAAAGTCAAAAGTATTTTTGTATTTGTTGAAGTCCTGTTCTGCTGCTCAGGCGTGTGAAGTCCTCTTCGGCTGTTGAGGCGAAATCCTGTTCTGCTGCTCAGGTCCTTGTTCGACTGCTCAAGGGTTGTATATACCTGTTCCTTTGGGTTAAGTGAGGGTTATTAGTGAAATTCCAGAAGGAGTCTGGGACTGGACGTAGGACGGTGCTCCGAACCAGTATAAAATATCTGTTGTCATTTTACTATACTGCTTTTATATTCCGCACTATTTACAGTATTACTATCATCTCTATACTCTGTATTATCATATATCCATATTACACGGTCCATAGCACACTTTCAGGCACGACCTTGGGTAGATGGAAGGAACTTACTAGCTTGAACTTGACATAAGTGGTATACTTTTTTTGTCGATTATTTTTTCCATAACTTTGTTACGCTTTAAGAATTTTTTTAGAGAGACATGGAAGCCATTAAAGCTCTAAGGAAAAAGAAGGAGAAGCTTAAAAAAGGAAGAAGAAGAAGAATGGACAGTGTGATGGTATTTATAGGAAAAACTTTGGATAATATTTTGTAAAAAGACCAAAATACTCTTTGCTTATACTTTAAGCAAACTAATTTTTTCAACACTTAATATCACATTTCAAATCATTACTTTATGTCATTTTCACTTAAGTATTAAGTAAAGAATATAATAATTATGATTGTTTGATTTAATGTTTCCCAAGTCAACTCTAATAAGCAAATAGATAAGTAAGTATGAGATAGCGCTCTCCATCTCCTCTCTCCGCTTGGCACTATTTAGTTGAACTTGCTGTTGCACTTCAGTTATACTAGCCCTTAATGACTTAGTAATAGATTCGAATCTATCAATTGAGAATATGCAAAGCTAACTAAGCTGAGGGAAGACTTATATACCCGGGGAAGCACTTTTTACGTTTTTGACTTTTATAACACTTTTTGTCTTTCTATGCTTACTTTTTGTTAATTACATTCTAGAATTTTCTAAGTATGTTTAGTAAAAGTAAACTTGATTAGTGAATTAATTAATAATTATACTATTTGAATATATGTTCATATATAAGAAAATATAGGTGCAACAACGTTGCGACAACTTTAAATCGACAAAACGTTGATTCTCGTCAAAATGTTTTACGGTCATATTTTGACATTTTAGTTAAACTATTTATTTATATAAACCAAATTTAAAAATAAATTTGTACAATGTTATTTAAAAATATAAACACTCATAAATTAATTAAAATAATTTATTTTACCATTGAAACTTACTTTTTTGAAATAAGGATTTTGTCACTTTTGTCGATATAAGCAATTATTCCTATTTTTGTGTATATTTCTCTTTACAAATCCTATCTAATATTATTTAAATCATAAAATGTTATATATTTTATATTTAAAATCACTTTAAATAGTATATTTTAAAGTGGTCAAATTTTGGGTCGTTGCAAATTGTGAATGGTAAGTGGGCCTTGGGCTTGTGTTTAGGTGATTTTAGTTAAGTTTGTTAGTTTTAATTATACAATTGTTTTGATTTGTTAAATTAAATAGCTTAATTTTAAGCATTTTTAACTTTTCCATACGAAGTCCGTTTTACCCACGGTTTTTGACATTAGATTCGTATTAACGAATAGAACACACTAGTGTAAAGTATTGACACATTTGACGAAATATTAAATATTGATAAAATATTAGTTATTAAGTATCTAATTCATTTTTGGTCCAAATTGAACACGATGAGTTGCGTTGCGATCGTATCAACGAATACTACGATATGGAATTGGTTTGGTAGAAATTGGAGCTAGCAGGAATTTGGATTAAAATCGAATGATTGTTCGATTTTAATCCAAACCGAAATGCCTCGGCGACAACAGATATTTCGGTGAGTTAAACTGTCCTTTTTGGTTAACTAGTATGATAAATAGCTAATAAAATTGTTGAATGGTTGTTTGGATGATTTTCTATATTTATTTGGTTTGGATATATTCCCGCTCCTGGAGTAGATGAGACCCTATTACTTTGCCGTGTAAGAGTGGATGACCCTTTGTATACGAATTTCGCCTCGAAGCGGTTGATTTATATTTTATGATTATATGAGTTGTGATGTAGGGGGATAGGTTGGAGGGATCCAACATGATTCCTCACCAATGTTGATTTATATTTACATATATATGTGCTGATATATATGAGTTGTGATGTAGGGGGACAGGTTGGAGGGATCCAACAAGATTCCTCGCTATTGTTGAATTGGTTTCAATAATATTCCAGTTATATGAATTATTGGATAGTAAACTTGATTTGTTGAAATATGGGTTATGACAGCGTTATATGTTAAAAACTGAACACCCGTAGTGATAGAAAATCAATATCAATATTGGTTGAGCGTTGGGTAACTATTGGCCTTAAATTTGTATTTAAAAATACTATAATTGCCATTGAGTTGGAATTGGTTTTGAGATAAGAAATGATTTTAAATCTAGAATTAAATTTCGGAAAAATATTGTTTTTAAAGCTATTTAATTACATTAATATTGTCTTAAAATTATTAAATCATATTAGTGTTGTTGTAAAGCTATTTGCTTATAGTTAATATTGTTTTTAAGTATTTATCAAAATGTTAATATTTTGAAAGGTTAATTATTGTAAGAATAATTATGGTTTGAAATTAATAATAAGGATTTATTAATAAGGTTTTGGAAAAATAAATTATTATTATAATGGTAAAGATTAATTATTTTTGTTATTTCATAATGATTTGAAATCATTAATTATTATTTTAAGATGTTTTAAAATTAATAATTTTCATTTAATTATAATGTTTATTGTTAAATTATTATTATATAATGGTGTTAAAGTAAATGATTTTCAATTATTTGTCTCCGAAAAGCATGAATAGAGTTTTATAAATGGACTTGGATTTTATATGGGAAGTTTACAAAATTGTTTTAAGATTTAAGGGAAGATTATTTACAAGGTGAAAGAGCTTTATAAATGGTTAGTGTAACAACCCGCATATTTTAAAGTTTTGAATATTTAAATATTTTATTTGAATATAGAATCGTTAGTCGGATTTAAGTCCGAAAAGCTACTTTTTGTAAACAGTCGAATTGGGACTCGAGATCACCTCCATTGAGTCCAAAATGGCATTTACAACTTTTTTAAGTATAAACATCGATATATTTGGAGTAAGTTGAATTTTGCTATTTTCTATTGGGCTTTGGGTTTAGGTTTCACCCCAACTCACTCTATAACCTAGTTCAGCCCTCTCCTCTTCACTTCATTTCTATTTTCTTAAACACCCAAGCACAACTGAAAATGGGGAGAGGAATGAGAAATTAGAAAACTTTAAGCCCTAGTTTTCAATTGCAAAACCAAATTCTTGCTCCAAATTCAAAGAGAATCTTTGGTAAGTATCTCTTCCTTCTTCTCCAACTCATTCTCTCTTTAATTTCAGAAATTTCCTAAACCTAACTTAGGAAATGTTCTTCTTTTGAGCTTAGATTCTAGTTTCTAGAGTTGAAGTGGTAGAGTAGTTGATCTTCCTTTGCTTTCAAGCTTCTCCTTCATCATTTTTGGGTTAAAGGTGAGTTTTGAACTCACATCTATGTCTATATCTTTGATAGTTGTTAGGTAGTGATTCCTAACATCTATTTCTTGTCCATTAGCTTTAGATTGAATCAGTTTTACGAATATTCCAATTTTTGGCGTTTTGAAGTTAAATCTTTAAGGATCTTAGCTTCGATGTTTGATCATGCTTTTGGTGGCGTATCGAAGAGCCTATTGGGACGGGTTGCCGATTGGCGTAAACCCCTAGCGCCCATCGCTCGACTGATCGCAAATTATTTGGGATTTTGCCCCTTGGGGGCTAGGCTGAGAATACTGGAATTTCCAGTTCAGTCGACTAAACTAGAGGGTTAGTCGACTGAACCGAACCCAGGAAATTTCCTAGGCCAGTATCAATCGACCGACCACTCTTGGTCAGTCGACTGAGAAGTTTCCAGGCATGATTGAGTCGACTGACCACCCAGGTTCAGTCGACTGAACCTGGAAACAGAAAGTTTCCAAGATTTGTGTTAGTCGACTGACCACCCTGGTCCAGTCGACTGAATCTGCTGTCTCTGCCTATTTTGCCTTTTGTGTTTGAGTTTCCAGTTTTTAATCGATTCTTGTTTCTCCAATTTGTTGTTATCACCTTTGTTGACTTTGATAACTTCTTTTTCGGGATTTTCGAGAATATCCATTTTGATGGATTCGGTATCGATTTCTTTGGATTTGATTTACGTCTTCGTATGTGAATTTTAGATGGTTGATTGTTTCTACAATCATTTCTGTGCTTTGTCACTTTAAAATACAAAGGTTTCTATAATAGTAGTAAATATTCAAACTCTTTTACTAAAATGATTTCAACCCTATTTTGAATACAAAGCTCTTTTATAAAACCGTTTTCTAATCTGTTAGTATATACAAACCTTTACCTCACTCGTACGAGAAAATCTAATTAAACGGCTTAGCAAAACAAGTGGTATGAAACGCCTGTGTTTACTTCGTCAGTTAATTTATGGACTTGTTCGATTGAAAATCCTGTGACAATTTTCGAGTGGAAATCTACAATTTGTTTGTAAATATTTGAGTTAAGCTAGTGGTTATCGGACATGAAGCTAAACTCTTATATTTACTGGCTTAGTGCAATTCACACTTTTTATGGATCGATGATGATCATTTTGTGATTTAGACTAGCGATGTGCGATGTCTATTTGTCTGCGAGGGAGACTAAACCCCGTTTTGTGGAACTTCGGTTCAATTTGGCGGGGTAGCGACCGGTGGTCTTCGGACCGGAGCTTCGGCTCAAAATTTATGGTTAGCGACCATGGAATAGCGTTCCGTTTATGATACATGTGTTGGTGAGTTTTCATGCTCCCGTTTGTGATAGGCCTCCCCCTTTGAGATTTCTGGATTTCTATTTGATGATTTCTAGAATTTGTGTTTCACCAACTTTTGCGATTGGCATTAATACGTTTGTCAATAATTGTGGTTTGTGAATAAAATAAAGAATATGATATTCTTTTTGGTGCTTTGAGATTTTTGAGATATTGTATGATGTTGTTGTTGTTTAAAATTTTTATTTGTTCTTGTATGACATTATTGTTATCATACGTTCTTATTATATCTCTGCTTATATCTCATTCCTTTATCTGATATTTATTGCTAGACTAATCCATTTATTATTTTCTTATCAAATAATACTCGGGTCAGACCGAGATGTTACATGTGCTTCAGCTTGACTCCTTATCTGGGATCATCTTCTTACTTTTGTCTAACTACATTACATTTGTAGTTTTTGTTGTTATACATTCGAGATATAGACTCCATGATGTATACTTATTCTTTTGTCTAGCACTTGTATCTATTCTTTTGTGAAATTGTGGATCTTATATGACCATTGCTCCGATGTACACTTTTATGTGTTATATTCATATCTGTTTCCGCCTTTGAGATATGAACATCTGTGACTGATTTATGTTATGTTTGTTTCTATATTTGTTTCCGAAGGCCTCATAGCCACTGTGTGGTAGCTTTGAGTTTGTATTAGATATGTCGGATTTCCTCTTGAAATGAAATGCATGTTATATTATCTGAAATATCGGTAATTTCCCAAAGAAATTACACAGATGGTCGCTCCTCAATAGCCTTATTCTTTGCGCTAGTCGACGGCATTACCCAGTAGTGTTCTTGGCTAGCATGAGCATAGAGGTGGGGCGTCACAGCTTGGTATCAAAGCCAAACTTCGGAACAATGTAGAATAATCTAGCAAGGATCATTGTCCTAAGTCTTTCTTAGGAATCGTGCCATAGGATTTAATTTGAGTCTTCGTACCGTTCTATCCTATTTCTTTTTATGATGCCTTATTTCATCAATCAAGTTTGTTTGATATTCATTCTGAGATTAACCTTTTTCTCTTCTCTTGCTTTCTTAAAGAAAAGAAATGGTTAGACCTGGCCGTCCCAGCGCCGGTCAATCTAGTGCTACTCCCCAGGATGGAGTATTTATGTCTGCTCAGCAGCTTCTTGATCTTGTAAGAAATGCTCAAGTTGTCGGACCTATTTCTGAGCCCACTCATCCTAAATCTGGGTTTGCACGCTTGTGCAGTGATTACACCAATTTGGATGGAAATCCATTCAAAGGTTCCGAGAGCGTTATAGAAGTCCAGGCTTGGCTTCGAACATGCGACCGTATCTTTTCTCGCATGAATCTTATTGATCTTCATAGAGTCCAAGTGGCTTCTAGTATGCTCCAAGAAAGAGCATTAGACTGGTACGAGCTTTTGATCTCCGAAATTATTGAAGTGGACCTTACTTAGGAGCAATTGCGGGAAAGGTTCGAATTAAAATTTATGCCGGAAGCTGAAAAAGTGTCTCTAGCTCGACGCTTCATCGACCTTGTTCAAGGTGAATCTTCCGTGATGGACTACGTCGCTTCTTTCGAATCTCTATCTAAATATGGGGTCGAGTATATTAATACCCCATTGAAGAAAAACCAGAGATTTGTTTATGGCTTGAACAAGAGCCTCAAAAAGCCATTACTTCTGAAATTAGAAGTTTCTTTTGATCAGCTTGTTGATATTGCTCTTCGTCTCGAAGAGGCTGATAAAGATAGTGATGTTGCGGTCAATCAAAACATCAACAAGAAGAGACCTTTTAAATTCAAGCCTAATCCCAATAAAAAGGGAAAGCAAGCAACACCGGTAGCAAATACTCCTAACCCTCATCGCGAAGAATGTTACAATTGTGGTTCTAAGGACCACTATGCAAATAAGTGCCCGAAGTCTCTTTCTTGCCGCTATTGCAAGAGTTCGGGTCATACCTTATCTTCGTGTCCCAAACTTCAAGGCAAGAGGGAGGGCAAGCTAAACGTTGTACAAGCCCCTGCTAACACTTCTCGTGGTCAAGGTATTTCTCATTCTATCCTTGATGGCATCATTATATTTCGTGATCTTCCTATTAGAGTTCTTTTTGATACAGGTGCATCTCACTCTTTTATATCAAAAGAACTTGTTGATGCTTTGTCTTTGAATGTTATTGGCTTGATGACTTCTTTAAGGATTGCGAATTCGGTTGGTGGATCCGCAACACTCAGTTTATTATGTAAAGATGTCGAAATTATTTTGTGTGATTACTCTTTCCGTGCCAATTTGCATGTTATGCATTACCTTGGTTTCGGAATGATTTTGGGGATGGATTGGCTTAACCGTTATGAAGCCCATATCCTATGTCCTGAGCGGACTATATATCTTCGGCATCCTCAATCTGTTAAGCAGATTTCTCTTGTTCTGAAAGATTCAGATTCCAATTCGAAAGCATCCTTATATTCTCTCAATCCTCATGACGACGATAATGATGATGAGGAAGATGTTATTTCTCTTATTCACACTGTTCGTGAATTCCCCGACATATTTTAACCCGTTTTAGGATTACCACCTAAGCGAGCAATTGAGTTCCGAATTAATCTAGTCCTTGGAGCTCTACCTATCACTCATCCTCCTTATCGTATGTCCAATAAAGAAAATGAGGAGATGCGCAAACAATCATCCGAATTGGAAGCGAAGCAATTTATTCAATCTAGTTCCTCTCCATGGGGAGCTTCAGCTATTTTTGTGAAGAAATCTACTGGTACACTTAGGCTTTGCGTTGACTACCGCAAACTTAATGATCTCACCATCAAGAATAAATATCCCTTGCCTCGGATTGATGACTTATTCGATCAGCTTAGTGGTGCTAAAGTCTTTTCACAGTTAGACTTAGCAACCGGTTTTCATCAGCTCCGTATTGCAGAGGATAGCATTCCTTTGACATCGTTCCATACTCATTATGGATCTTATGAATGGCTTGTTATGCCATTTGGTTTGACAAACGCTCCGGCTTATTTTGTCGACCTTATGAATCGAGTTTTTAAAGACTTCCTCGACCGATTTGTTCTCATCTTTATAGATGACATTCTTATTTATTCTAAAACTGAGGAGGAGCATGAAAATCATTTTCGTATTGTGTTGGAAACTCTTTGGAGCAACCAATTGAAATAAAAATTTTCTAAATGCCACTTTTGGCAATCTCGTGTGAAATTTTTGGGATATATTTTTTCTAAATCCGGAATTTCCATGGATCCTTCAAAGATTGAAGCGATTCAGAATTGGAAGAGACCGGAGAGTGTGACGGAAATTCGTAGCTTTCTCGGATTGGCGGGCTATTACCGTCTGTTCATAAAAGACTTTTCTAAAATTTCCGTACCTCTTACTCATTTGACAAAGAAGGGAGTTAAATACATTTGGTCAAAAATTGTTTAAAAAATTAAAAGAACTTTCTGATGCTCCTATTCTTGTGATTTCCGATGGGAACCAAGATTTTATTGTTTATACCGATGCTAGTCGCGTTGGTTTGGGTGCTGTTCTCATGCAGCGTGAACGTGTTATTGCTTATGCATCTAGGCAATTAAAGCCTACCGAGACTAGATATGCCACTCATGATTTAGAGCTCGCGGCTATTGTTTTCGCCCTTAGAATTTGGCGTCATTATCTTTTGGGAGAGAAATTTGTTCTCTATACCGATCATAAATCTTTGAAGTATTTATTTTCTCAAAAGGAACTTAATTTGCGTCAACAACGTTGGCTCGAGTTCCTTGCCTCTTATGATCTTGATATTCTTTATACTCCTGAAAAAGGAAATCGTGTTGCCGATGCCCTTAGTCGTAAGCAACAAGCGGTTATTTCTATGATGATATCTGAGTGGAATGATCTCGAGACTTTGTCCACTTGTGAGATTCGAGATCGTGAAACCGATTTATGTTCATCTTTTGTTTTATGTAGCCTTGAGGCTCATCCTTCTCTTTTAGACCGCATTCTTGAAGCTCAAAAAGCGTGATCTCGAATTGGTTCTTCTTGGCCAAAGTTGTAGGGATAAAATTGATATTGAAGGTTTGAAAGACTTTAATATTGATGCTCGTGGCGGCATTCGAAATTTGGTAGACTTATTGTGCCAAATATTAATGATCTTCGTAAAGATATTTCAGAAGATTCTCATCATTCTAAATTTACCATTCATCCCAGTAGTAGTAAAATGTACGCGGATATGAAGCTACTTTATTATTGGGAGGGAATGATATCCGATATTACTAACTTTATTAAGCGTTGCATGACTTGCCAACTCGTAAAGGCCGAGCATCAAAGGCCCGGTGGGTTATTGCAACCTTTAGACATTCCAATATGGAAGTGGGATCAAATTTCCATGGATTTTATAGACAGTCTTCCCCGTTCTCGTTCGGGCCATGATAGCCTATGGGTGATAGTAGATAGACTTACAAAATCCGCCTATTTTATTCCCGTTTGGTCCAACCGGACCATACCTATTTTGGCTAAACTTTTTGTCAAAGAAATTGTTAAATTGCATGGAGTCCCAACTTCTATTGTTAGTGATCGTGATCCATTGTTTACTAGTGGGTTTTGGAAAGGTCTTCAAAAAGCTTTGGGAACGAAGCTTAATTTTAGCACCGCTTATCATCCTCAGTCCGATGGACAAACCGAGCGGGTGAATCAAACTCTTGAAGATCTTCTTCGTGCATGTGTTCTTGATTTTGGTGGAAGTTGGGAAGATCATATTTCTCTTGTTGAATTTTCTTATAATAGTAGCTTCCAATCTAGTATTGGTATGGCACCTTTCGAGGCACTATACAGAAGGCCATGCCGATCTCCTTTGTGTTGGCTTGAAGCCGGTGAGAAGCTGGTTTTAGGTCCAGATTTTATTCGTGATGCCACAGAAAAGATTGACCTTATTCGACATAGGATGAAAGAAGCTCAAAGTAGACAAAAATCCTATGCCGATGATCGAAGAAGGAAATTAGAATTTTCTGTGGGATATTTTGTGTTTATTCGTGTTTCACCTATGAAGGGTGTTGTGCGTTTCAGTCGATCGGGAAAATTAGCACCTCGATATATTGGCCCATTTCCCATCACCGAACGCATTGGTTCCGTGGCTTATCGCCTTTTGTTACCGGCTCAATTTTCTGCTATACATGACGTATTCCACGTCTCTCAACTCCGGAAATGCCTTCGAGATTCCAATTCTATTCTTGAGCCCGGTGTTATTGAAGAAATTGAAGTTTCGCCTAATTTGACTTATGAGCAACATCCTATTCGAATCATTGCTTCGGAGGTCAAACGCCTTCGAAATAAAGAGGTTCCTCTTGTGAAAGTTCAATGGTCCTCAAATCCTAAGGATTGCTCTTGGGAATCCAGAGAATTCATCGAGCGAACACATCCGGACTTACTCTCTTGTGCTCATTAAGGTAAACTTCTTGTTTTAAAATTTCTTCTTTTTGTGTTGATATGCTTTTATTGTTGTTACTTCTTATTTATTTCTTAAAGATTGCGAGGACGCAATTTCTTTAAGGAGGGGAGTCTGTAACAACCCGCATATTTTAATTTCCAGGCATGATTCAGTCGACTGACCACCCAGGTTCAGTCGACTGAACCTGGAAACAGAAAGTTTCCAGGATTTGTGTCAGTCGACTGACCACCCTGGTCCAGTCGACTGAATCTGTTGTCTCTGCCTATTTTGCCTTTTGTGTTTGAGTTTCTAATTTTTAATCGATTCTTGTTTCTCCAATTTGTTGTTATCACCTTTGTTGACTTTGATAACTTCTTTTTTGGGATTTTCGAGAATATCCATTTTGATGGATTCGGTATCGATTTCTTTGGATTTGATTCACGTCTTCGTATGTGAATTTTAGATGGTTGATTGTTTCTACAATCATTTCTGTGCTTTGTCACTTTAAAATACAAAGGTTTCTATACTAGTAGTAAATATTCAAACTCTTTTACTAAAATGATTTCAACCCTATTTTTAATACAAAGCTATTTTATAAAACCGTTTTCTAATCTATTAGTATATACAAACCTTTACCTCACTCGTACAAGAAAATCTAATTAAACGGCTTAGCAAAACAAGTGGTATGAAACGCTTGCGTTTACTTCGTCAGTTAATTTATGGACTTGTTTGATTGAAAATCTAGTGACAATTTTCGAGTGGAAATCTACAATTTGTTCGTAAATATTTGATTTAAGCTAGTGGTTATGGGACATGAAGGTAAACTCTTATATTTACTGCCTTAGTGTAATTCACACTTTTTATGGATCGATGATGATCATTTTGTGATTTAGACTAGCGATGTGCGATGTCTATTTGTCTGCGAGGGAGACTAAACCCCGTTTTGTGGAACTTCGGTTCAATTTGGCGGGGTAGCGACCTGTGGTCATCGGACCGTTTGTGGAGCTTCGGCTCAAAATTTATGGTTAGCGACCATGGAATAACGTTCCGTTTGTGATACATGTGTTGGTGAGTTTTCATGCTCACGTTTGTGATAGGCCTCTCCCTTTGTGATTTAGGGATTTCTATTTGATGATTTCTAGAATTTGTGTTTCACCAACTTTTGCGATTGGCATTAATACGTTTGTCAATAATTGTGGTTTGGTGAATAAAATAAAGAATATGATATTCTTTTTGGTGCTTTGAGATTTTTGAGATATTGTATGATGCTGTTGTTTAAAATTTTTATTTGTTCTTGTATGACATTATTGTTATCATACGTTCTTATTATATCTCTGCTTATATCTCATTCCGTTATCTGATATTTATTTCTAGACTGATCCGTTTATTATTTTCTTATCAAATAATACTCGGGTCAGACCGAGATGTTACAGGTGCTTCAGCTTGACTCCTTATCTGGGATCATCTTCTGACTTTTGTCTAACTACATTACATTTGTAGTTTTTGTTGTTATACATTCGAGATATAGACTCCATGATGTATACTTATTCTTTTGTCTAGAACTTGTATCTATCCTTTTTTGATATTGTGGATCTTATATGACCACTGCTCTGATGTACACTTTTATGTGTTATATTCATATCTGTTTCCTCCTTTGAGATATGAACATCTGTGACTGATTTATGTTATGTTTGTTTCTATATTTGTTTCCGAAGGCCTCATAGCCACTGTGTGGTAGCTTTGAGTTTGTATTAGATATGTCGGATTTCCTCTTGAAATGAAATGCATGTTATACTATCTGACATATCGGTACTCGCCCAAAGCAATTACCCAGATGGTCGCTCCTCAATAGCCTTATTCTTCACGCTAGTCGATGGCATTACCCAGTAGTTTTCTTGGCTAGCGTGAGCATAGAGGTGGGGCGTCACAGCTTGGTATCAAAGCCAAACTTCGGAACAATGTAGAATAATCTAGCAAGGATCATTGTCCTAAGTCTTTCTTAGGAATCGTGTCATAGGATTTAATTCGAGTCTTCGTACCTTTCTATCCTATTTCTTTTTATGATGCCTTGTTTCATCAATCAAGTTTGTTTAATATTCATTCTGAGATTAACCATTTTCTCTTTTCTTTCTTTCTTAAAGAAAAGAAATGGTTAGACCTGGCCGTCCCAGCGCTGGTCAATCTAGTGCTACTCCCCAGGATGGAGTATTTATGTCTGCTCAGTAGCTTCTTGATCTTGTAAGAAATGCTCAAGCTGTCGGACCTATTTCTGAGCCCACTCATCCTAAATCTGGGTTTGCACGCTTGTGCAGTGATTACACCAATTTGGGTGGAAATCCATTCAAAGGTTCCGAGAGCGTTATATAAGTCCAGGCTTAGCTTCGAACATGCGACCACATCTTTTCTCGCATGAATCTTATTGATCTTCATAGAGTCCAAGTGGCTTCTAGTATGCTCCAAGAAAGAGCATTAGACTGGTATGAGCTTCTAATCTCCGAAATTATTGAAGCGGACCTTACTTGGGAGCAATTCCGGGAAAGGTTCGAATTAAAATTTGTGCCGGAAGCTGAAAAAGTGTCTCTAGCTCGACGCTTCATTGAAGAAGTGGGGCGTCACAGTTAGAGGTGGGGCGTCACAGTTAGATATTTATAAACGAGTTTAAGAAATGGATTTGCAGATTTATTGAAGAAGTTTTATAATTCTATGGATTTATAAAGGATTTATAAATGATCTTAGAAATGTACAAGAAGAATTTATAAGTGATTGAAATGTATAAAAGGGTTTTATAAATTTTTTCCGAAGATTTATAAAATGGTTTATAAATAGTTTTGGAGAGTTGTAAGGAATTTATAAATGATTTGCGAATCGAATAAAAAGAAAATCTTCCTCAGTTTTGTAAGTATCGTATACAATAAAGATAAGTATATGAGTGCATTTATTAAGAAGCAAAGTATAATGTGTGTGAATATACTTATACCGTTGAGATAAGTATATGAATATTTTTAGTATTGGAAATATAGGGAATTGTGGATATACCTTTGTAAAAGTAATTTATTACAAGCACTTTACAAAGTGATATAATTAATGAAAGATTAATTAAGGAGGCTAGTGGTTGCTTATGTGTCTAACCAATGTTGGTTTTTCCTTTGAAAATAAATCCTGATTTGAATGTGTGATTGTTGATAATTAAATAACCGACTATCAAATGTGGACCCAAAATGTAACTTTGTAAATATCTAAGAGAAACACGTGAGTTATATGGCACAGTCATCTCCGATGATGTTGTACTGCGTGTGTAAATCTCGTTTCGTACTTCTAGAACAATGATAAGGAAATCCGTCCACTAACGGTTAGGAGGTGATCTTCGATCTTATCATTGATTGTTTATTTCCTAAAGAACTAGGGTTGAGTTTACCGGATCGTCGAATGTTGTTTCGAAGAGAACGAGATCAGATATGTTATCCGAAAACCACTCCAATCCAACTCAAGCGTTCGAAGTGAAGACATCTTGAAGATGATGGAATTGGAGACGAAGCTCTCAATCATTTCGTTCAGTCCTAGAACGTACTTGTATGGATGAATTCTGATATTGCATTGTTGCCGGAAGGGCAGTGTTAGCATTCCAAGTGGGAAGTTTATATAAATGGGAAGAGGTTGCCTCTGAAAGTGAGCTATGGATCGTGTAATATAGATATATGATAATACAGAGTGTAGTGATGATAGCTATACGGTAAATAGTGCGGAATATAAAAGAAGTATAGTAAAAATGACACCAGAGTTTTTTATACTGGTTTGGAGCACCGTCCTACGTCCAGTGTCAGACTCCTTCTGGAATTTCACTAAAACAATAACCCTCACTTAACCCGGAGGAACAGGTCTATACAACCCTTGAGCAGTCGAACAAGGACCTGAGCAGCGGAATAGGATTTCGCCTCAGCAACCGAAGAGGACTTCACACGCCTTAGTAGTAGAACAGGACTTCAACAAATACAAAAGATTGTTTTGACTTTGTGTGTTCTAATAACACGGATTTGTCACTTGTATTACACCCTTCCTATAATCTTCTCCTCGAGTATAAATATATATATGAAGTTTATGAAGCATAGAAAGGTATAAAATTGCTTCCATGCAGAATATTTGAAAGTATATTGCAAATAGAATCAAGAGATATAAATTAGCAAAGATAAGAGAATTAGATTAAGATTCTGTGTTTTGAAATGAAGTTGAAGTATGTATTTATAAAGGTTAGAGAGCAGTGACTGTTGGTGAAGAGTTTCGATTGAAGTGTTGCGTCCAAATCTTTTCGTTAGAGGTTCGTTACTCTTCACAAAAAGTCGTGTCTTTTCGAAAAGTAGATGTTATAGAAATTCAGTCAACTGAGCCTCTGGGTCAGTCGACTGAATATTCAAACAAATTTAAATATATATATTCATATATCTGTGCACTGTGCATGTTGCACAAATTTTCCAGTGTCAGTCGACTGACCTGGTGAATTTTGTGCAATATGCACAGTTTTCATATATAAAAATATATATAACTTTCACACTTTTATAATTTATTTATATGCTTATATATATGTATAAAAAATTTGAAAATAGAATGATAAAATATATAAGCTAATATATACGTCACCGAGGAGAGATTTTAACAATGACCTAAGACTCAAAATCAAAAAATAATAAAATTGATGCACCGGTTTTGAAGTCTCGTCTCCTTGTAATATATATTCTCGTCGTTGCAGTCGTCAAATCTGTACATTGTAGTGATAGCTTCGTGTCATGAATAAAAACCAAGTCTCAACATTCTCCCCCTTTTTGATTGATGACAACTTGTAAATAAATATAGATTTCGACTGTATATATAATATAAATATTTACTCCCCCTGAATCTTTGACACTCTATATCCTGCATTCTCAATGTTAGTAATAATATTTCTCCCCCTTTGTCATCGAAAAAAGGAATAAAGAGCATGAACAATAGTATGATGTAATCGTAGATATTCAAAAAGAAACGAACATTCATACATTACAATATTACAAACAAGAGTTTTGAAATAATATGAAAACATTGGCTATTAAGTACAAGCCAAAATGTTTTGAAATAAAAGACTAATGTTTTTAGAACATAAGAGAAGCAACAACTTACTCTATTATACGCTTACCCCTTAATCTGTGCTTGCATCGTTTATTCCTGCAAATAGTGTTAGAGCAATATCTTTCTCCCCCTTTGTCATCGACAAAATGGAGAGTTTATATGATGACATAAATTATATTCTACATAAGTGTTAACATAGAACAACAAAAAATAACTACTACTTATAATGTAAGGTATCAAAAAATTTAACATTTAAAGCATGTGATACCCAAGGTTCTTATTATTTCCTAATTTTTAGGAAACCATACCCATTTGGGTGTGGTTAAACCTTTAAAAATATAATTTTTATTATTAACTACCATATCAAAATAATCATCAATGTATTTTTCTCTATTTTTCCAGTTAACAGGAACCTAAATACTTAGATAATTTTTACTCATATTTCCTGTCAATGAATTTGTACTTCTAGAGAAATTATAAACATTATTGGTCATAACAGTGTTTGAATTTCTATGAAAATTTGATTTCGACTCTACTCGAATTTTAGTAGTAGCAATAACATTTTTATTATACATAAAGGCGTATCTAGTGCTATTTCTACGATTAGTTTTATTATATCCTAAACCATTTTTATTGTTAACAGGTTGTGAATTCTCAATAAGTATAGATAAATTTTCTCTTCCTTTATTAAAATTTGAAACGTTTTTAGTGATTCCTTCTAGTTTGGTCTTTAGACTTGAATTTTCTAGTTCAACCATTTTAATATTAGTTTTTAAAACATGATTTTCAGAAACAAGACCGTCATTCTTTTCTTTTTGAGTTTCAATTTCTTGACTCAATAACATAAGTTGAGAATTAACATTTGAAAGTGATTCTTGAGTTTTCTCAAGTTCTTCTTCCAATATTTTCTTCTCATCTTTAAGCATATCTCTTTCGAATTCTGCCTTGTTTTGATTTTCTACAGCCTCTTTATATTTTCTTTTGAGACTTTTTAAAGTATCTAATAATTCAAAATTTATTTCTATCATATAATCGAAAGTTAAATCACTAACCTCATTATCTTTGGCCATAAATCATACATTGGCTTGTTCATTATCGCTGTTACTCTCGCTTTCTGATGAAGAAGAGGAGTCTGAATCATCCCATGTAACTGAGAAAGCTTTCCTTCTTAGCTTGTCCTTCTTTTTATTGCGATATTCTTTCTTTTGATCCGGACAATCCTTCTGTATATGCCCCTTTTTGTAAGAGATAAAGCACTCCAATACTGATGAAGACGGTGGTTTATTACTGTTTGAGCTTACCTTGCCATTATTTCTGTTTCCTTTTCTATATTTCAAGAATTTCTTGAATTTTTTGGCAATAAAGGCTAGGTCGTCTTTGTCTGAATCTGATTCTTCTTGTTTTGCATGGAATGCTATATTCTTTTTGTCTTGAGCTTGAATTCGTTTAGCCTGCAAATTCACTTCATAGGACATTAGATTTCCTATTAACTCTTCTGGAGTTATTTGGGAAATATCGTTTGCCTCTTCAATTGCGAGAACTTTTCTTTCCCATTCATCCGTTAAAGAGTTAAGAATTTTGGATACAATATCAAAGTCTGAATATTTTTCTCCTAGTCCTACTAATGAATGGTAGATATCCTGAAATCTTGAATACCTATCATTTATAGATTCATTTTCTTTCATTCTAAAGTTTTGAAACTGACTTTTGAGCATGGATATTTTGCTTTGTTTGACCTTGTTGGTTCCTTCGTGTGTAACCTTGAGTGTACGCCATATTTCATATGCAGTATTACACATGCTAACACGGTTAAACTCATTTTTATCTAAGGCAGAAAACAACATATTCATGGCTTTTGCATTAGCTGTGGCATCTAGTTTCTGTGTATTTGACCAAGTAGAATACTTTTCAGTAGGAATAGTGTATTCTTTCTGAGTAATATTCCATGTATCAAAACCATTTGCTTGCATATATATTCTCATTCGTGTGGCCCAATAGTTATAATTCATGCCATTAAATAGTGGTGGATGTGCAGTGGATTGTCCTTCAATGAAGCTAGTGTTAATGCTAGTGCTAGTGCTAGTGTCCATATTATTAGATTATCAAATAACTGTGTTATGGTTATATGATGACCTTGCTCTGATACCAAATGAAAGTGAGCCATGGATCGTGTAATATGGATATATGATAATACAGAGTGTAGTGATGATAGCTATACGGTAAATAGTGCGGAATATAAAAGCAGTATAGGAAAAATGACACTGGAGATTTTTATACTGGTTCGGAGCACCGTCCTACGTCCAATCCCAGACTCCTTCTGGAATTTCACTAAAACAATAACCCTCACTTAACCCAGAGGAACATGTCTATACAACCCTTGAGCAGCCGAACAAGGACCTGAGCAGCAGAATAGGATTTCGCCTCAGCAGCCGAAGAGGACTTCACATGCCTGAGCAGTAGAATAGGACTTCAACAAATACAAAATATTGTTTTGACTTTGTGTGTTCTAATAACACGGATTTGTCACTTGTAGTACACCCTTCCTATAATCTTCTCCTCGAGTATATATATATATATATATATATATATATATGAAGTTTATGAAGAATAGAAAGGTATAAAATTGCTTCAATGCAGAGTATTTGAAAGTATGTTGCAAATAGAATCAAGAGAGATAAATTAGCAAAGATAAGTGTAACGACCCGTAAATTTCAATGGTTTTATTTATTTAATTAATTGAATTTTTGTGAAATTTTAAAAAATAAAATTTTGAAATAAAAATTTATTATTTGGAATACGTCTTATTAAACATAGCAAGTGGAAAATTTTCATCTGATAATATGGAAGTTTATTTTATTGTGTAATTCTATTTCAATTTAAATCAGTTGATAATCGATGATAATAAAATGTTTTCCAAACCTGAATATTTTTATACAATAAATTTGTAAATCATCTTCTGAGTGAGACGTCATAATACGTTTCTCCAAATTTGGACTTCTATTGCTCCGTTTATCTTATTTCTGACAAATTAGCAGCATTTTAGTACCGATATCGACTTTTGATCGGATGATCCTATCACTGATATTTGTATACCGTTTTTATCGTCTCGTCTTGTTGATCTCTACGGTATATTCAATCCTGTGTTTTGAAGTTCGGTACACAACGGAACGCGTGGACCGTTTAACTGTATCGGTTCCGTATTTAGGCTTTTCGATTTCTCGTCCTTTTATCCTCCTGACTGTTGAAAACAAACAGCCACTAGACATTATTACTGCTGAATTCACGTGTTGGACCCTTACTCTTCCATCATTTCAATTTATTACCCATCGGTTTGTTGTTTCTTTTGGTCTCCCCACTCTCTTTACTTCTGTTCAGTTTCCAAGACATTTACCTGTTGCTGTTTGTTCCACCTTCTCCCTCTTTGTTCCTATTCTTCTTTTATTTTGCTCACAGAAAAAAAATATAAAACAAATTTATTCGAAAGTGAAGCCAGTTTCCTTCATGCAGTCGAACAACCGAAGCCACGGCCTCAAGTTCCTCGCCGACCACCTCAATGGTAGCCATGATCCACCCCACTCTCTTCCTCTCCCTATCAACTTCCCCTTTCACCTTCTCGTCTGTACCACCAACAGGCCTTCTTGTCGCAACCCGAGCTCAGGCAATCACCGGCCGAGACTTCAACCATGCCCGCCTCCATTTCCGATCTTCCTCCTCACCGGCCACCGTGCCAGTTGCAAGCTTCCTCTTCCAGTTTCTAATCCAAAGCCGAGCCTTCCTTTTTATTTTTTATCAGGTACTTATGTATATAGATCGGTTATATATATATAATTTTAATATGTTATAATATATGGGTTATAAGATTTCTGCATATAAATAAAATGAATATAATTTTATCCTAGCTTATATATGATTGGCTATATATATATAGTGTATAGGTTAATTTATATGTTTCAAAAATAGATTCATATATACTAGACTATATACATATTAGATTTCATAAAGTACATTATATATGCCAGCCTATCTTTTGAGGCTGCTGCTATTTCATAAAGTATATGTGTTTAGTTAGTATAAATTTTTTATAAAGCCAGGTCTGTATATAATGTATATATATACTATTATAGTTTGCTGTAAAAAACGTTTGCTATAGGTTTTATTTAAAAAATTAAAAAAAAAGTTATAGATTATGTCAGTATGTTTAGGCAAGTCGTAATTGTGTTATTTATATAGTTGACAGCATATATAATAAAACATATGTTAGCTATTTTATAAAGTGAGGACTTACATTTAATGCACGGTAGGGATGTATGTCAGATATGTTATGGTTGCGTGCATATATAGGTTAACAGTATAAGTTTATATATGGGCACTAAAAGTGTATATATAGTTTATACAAGATATAATAATATTAAATATTTTATCTGAATATAAGGATATAAATGAATCTATATATATATAATTGAATGTATATATTAAGTCTGCAATTATATATTGTATATATTCGGTCTGCATATATTTCAAGGTATATGATTTTGATATACGTATGGATATCCTGATTTTTTTAATATATATATTGATATATCAACCTGGTCTGCATACTTTCTAGGTACTTACCTTTATCTTCATATAGGAGTTGCCTGCATACATGATATGGAGTTATATATAGATTTTAAATATTTCATTTCTGTTTAAGTTTATATATATATTATAATAAATTATTTATATTGATTTATGGTAAATATTGATTTGAAATATATATATATATTTTATATTAACTATATGTTAAATTAAATTTTGAGAATTTTTTTTTTGGGTTTTGTATAAAATGAATTATGTTAATAAGAGTGAATATTAGACTTTAAAATTTGATATCCTATTCTTATCGATTCCTATTTATCAGCTTTGATCATCGAATTCATGCCAATCTTACTTTGCTCTAGAATTTCGTGCTTGGATTTGTAACTCATTCCATTATCTATCCTCTCTAGCCTCGAAAGGTGAGCAATCACTCACGATTAATGTTCTTATATCTATTAAATTTGATTTCAATTGAAACGAAAATTGAAATATGCTGCTGTACTTATTTACATTGCTATATATATGTTATTATCTGTATCTATTCACCTGTGATATTTGACACCATTATCTGTTATTTATCACCGATGATATATTCCTGTTACTGTTGTTACATTTTATCATATCTGTTATCACTCTGCAAGTTCCCTGTAGTATAGAATTCACTATGGGTTGAAATGATACATACCCGAACGATCTGTAGAATAGGAGAAAATCGTTATGGGTTGAAATGATAAACCCAAGCGATTTTCATTAAATTGAATTTGGGATTGCAGGTTGAAATGATATATACCAGTATATATTTAAATTGCGGATTGAAATGAATAATATCCGTATCACTTGACCATAGGATAGAAAATTATATACACACACCGTTGGTCTATATATATATTATGAAAATGATTTCAATGGTTTTGAAAAGAAATATATGGTTTAAAATAAATATTGATTTTAAAGATTTATTAAAGTTGATATATATATATATATATATATGTTTCAGTATTTATTTAAATTATATTTTAATATAGAGTTCGAAATGATTAAATAAATTAGGGTTGAAAAGATAGATTTGAAATTGATTTGAAATTGTATTTAATTAAGAATTATATTTAATTAAATCTATCTAAACTTATGGAATTTGGGTTTTTTTAAAGGATATGATTTTATAACTTGATTTTGGTTTAAGATGATTTAAAATGAATATTTCAAGTTAAATAAATTGAAGGAAATATTTAAAGATTTGAAATTTGGGCCTTTATTTAAATGATATTGAATTTATTTAGTGAATATTTCAAAACTAAATAATAGCAAAGTGAAATGATATATATATGAAATTATCGAATTTAGTTTTGAAATGTTGAATATTTAAAGCTTTGATATATATATTGAAATTGAAATGGCTTATTTTATTGTTCAAATATGTATTTGAATTGATAATTTGAAATGGTTTATTGAGAACTGAATCGAATTGAATTTGATTTTTTGAGATTTGATTAAATTTGAATTTTTGGAATTCGAGTTGATTTGTATTGATTTGTGAAATTCGAGGAAGCTATTTTCATATAAAGTATTTTTAAAACTATATCTAAAACTATTTATATTTACTTTATAAATTATTTTAATATAAACTATTTTAATATAAATCATTTTCAATATAAATTATTTTATTATAAACTATTTTAATTTATAACTATTTTATATATAAACTATTTTATTTTACAAACTATTTTACTATATATACTAATTTTAATATCTAAAATGTTTAAGGGGAAAGGGTTATGGATTCCAAATGTTATGATTTCAAGCTATGATTTCAAAGTGTTATGAATTTCAAGGTTTTGATTTCCAAAGTGTTTTGATTTTAAGAGACTTATGATTTCGAAAGTATTATAACTTTGAAAGTGATATGATTTTTGGAAATGGATATATATTTGAAGTGAAAATGATATCGTATTGATTTGGGTTTTTGAAATGGAAATGATATTTTGGTTTTGAAGTATGAACTATTTTGAAATGACCGCGGTGTTATAATAAAGTTTGGTTGTTAAAGAGACCGGGATCGGATATGGGCATACTCTCTGTCGATACCGAAAACCACTTTAACAACTGTGTACACGGTGGAGATTCAAGAATGAAGTAGGATGGTGGCGACGATCCTATTGAGGTATGAACGTGGACCCAACTCCTGTGAGTTGGCATAAGGTGGCTAAAACAGGAGCGATTCTCGGGCCAATGAGGTAGCACCTCTGATCGGACGCATTTCTTCGATACATTTCTATTACTTTGTGATTGATTTGGTGGTCACCCTTCGATTTTGATTGGGAGTGTGTTCCGAGGTGGGCGGTAGTGGCTGCTATGCGTTTCCACCAGCTCGGATGCGTAATTGGTATATATACCCTGGCATTGCCTAGTTGTGCCATGTCACCTACCATACCGAGCTTTACTACGAGTTTCTAATTGTGTCGTACCTATGGAGTATCTTCTCGTAGCCTCTCGTGGTATGCAGGTACTGTATAGACTATTGGCACTATTATGTGTTAAGGGCTATATGGGTAACCCCTTAACGCTATTTAAAAGTAAGTTTATTTTACAATTAGACACTATTATAATAGCGTATATTACTACATAGTAGATAGTTTAACAGATCCTTAGAGGATGGTTATCCCAAACATCCTTTGAGTTACTTGTATTTCAGTTGATATTTCACTTGAGTTGGATTTATTGATATAAGAATGTTAATCCTGACTCGAGTGTTTTGTGTTTTGCTTTACGCTCGGGTCAGACTGAGTGATACAACATTTGAGACTCACCTTTGGAGTTGGAGCTTTGCTTGGAGATCCAGCTATCTATCCTGCTTTCAGTTGTTCAGTTGATTCCAGTGATGTATTCAGATCTTGTATTTGATTATTGTACTGAGACATCTATGTATTCGTGACTTCTGTTGTATCTTGTTTAACTCTGTTATATATATATATATAGTAGATTCATGAACTACTATTCCTTTGTTTCCATTGCATTATTGTTATATTACTCTGTGTCTGTGATCTGTGATTATTTTATTTACTGTATATGCTGAGTTTTGCCAAATTTAAATTAACAATCTAATATTTTGAGCAATTCAAATCCGACATGTATGGATGTGAATGGTTGAAAATTTCGGGTCGTTATAATAAGAGAATTAGATTAAGAATCTGTGTTTTGAAATGAAGTTGAAGTATGTATTTATAAAGGTTAGAGAGTAGCGACTGTTGGTGCAGAGTTTCGATTGAAGTGTTGCGTCCAAATCTTTTCGTTAGAGGTTCGTAACTCTTCACAAAAAGTCATGTCTTTTCGAAAAGTAGCTATTATAGAAATTCAGTAAATTGAGCCTTTGGGTCAGTCGACTGAATATTCAAACGAATTTAAATATATATATTCATATATCTGTGCACTATGCATGTTGCACAAATTTTCCAGTGTCAGTCGACTGGACCTCTGGGTCAGTCGACTGACCTGCTGAATTTTGTGCAATATGCACAGTTTTCATATATAAAAATATATATAACTTTCACACTTTTATAATTTATTTATATGCTTATATATATATGTATAAAAAATTTGAAAATAGAATGATAAAATATATAAGCTAATATATACGTCACCGAGGAGAGATTTTAACAATATTGACCTAAGACTCAAAATCAAAAAATAATAAAATTGATGCACCAGTTTTGAAGTCTTGTCTCCTTGTAGTATATATTCTCGTCGTTGCAGTCGTCAAATCTGTACGTTGTAGTGATAACTTCGTGTCATGAATCAAAACCAAGTCTCAACAGCCTCTTCGAGCCTCACATTTGGGAAATGAATAAAGCAGGGACATGCGACATGGCTAAGTGGGTCGCACCCAAGTTGGATATGATCATCCCAAATCTAGAGCGATATTCTTGTATGCTTCGGGACCCATTTTGTGGTTGTTGATTGCAACCATGGGGTGATCATATTCGGCACTACTCGAGAAGAGGGTAGTGCTGGTCCTATGTAGCAGAGGTGCAACGTGTTGTAACCTCCCGTACATTTTATCAAGAGATGTACGGATTCAGTGGGTAGACCCTTACCCTTTCATAGTTGGAATCCATTCTCCAACACGAGCCTTCGTTTTTGATTGTAGAACCTATTATGCTAGAATTTAATTAATGTAACAATTTCGGCTACGATTAATAAGTATTTGTATATTAGACACTATTATAAATACCAATTGATTTTCTATACAAATGTTTTAGGTTATCGTAAGGTAAAAATCCGTTTGTTTTTATATGCGGCGTGGTCTTACGAGATACTTTTGATTTTCAAAGTTTTTCTATAACTTAAAAATCCAGTTGGGTGTGTTTTCTCACGCTGGTTTTCCAGACTGACTTTGGTGTTATTTTATTATAATGCTCGGGTCACATCGATATTTTCTGTTTGACCTTAGTTATATTAACCAACAGAAAATTATCGGGTAAGTCATTCCATAGTTATCCAATAACTATCAGTATGTAACCTCTTGGTGCCTCTAGCAGTCATGAGTAATACACCATCCAACATTTAGAGAGCATTATATACTCTAGTCTTAACAGATACATTGATATCCAGTCTCGATGCATCCTAACAGGAATATTTAAAATGATGTGTTTATTATTTTGTGATACAATACTCATGATTACAACTATTTGTAACTACTATCACAAACACACCGTTTATGGATTTTCTATTAAATAAATTAAATTAAATATTCAATTATTTACACATTATAACAAATATATAACAGTAAGAAAAACACCTTTATTACAAATGAGAATTGACTACAAAGTAATTTACAATTAATTACAAAATTGTCCTAGTGCATACCCTTAACTCTATCATATACACATATGCGTGTATATGCATATGCAACATAATAGGGTGTATATGGTTTAATATGCCTATATATAAATGTTGGAATTTACACCGCAATGGACATATGTTAGCTCCTTTATATACATGAGTGTCATTAACTTATATATGTATATGTAAAATATGCATGTATATATATATATAATATCATATGTTATAAATATTAGTTGGAAAGTGTGATATTATACTATAGTACATAAATCTATGTATATAGTAAATAAAGATTATTTAATGTAATAAAATTAGTTGTAAATATTTACAAGTATTTTGAAACAATTTTAAATTTATTATAATAAGTTAATTTTAATATACGTGTATATATATGTATGTATCTATGTATGTATGTACACACACTTAAATGTATTTCTAAATTTATATAGTACTACAAGGCTTCATATAATTTTTGTTTTATTAGTTTTCCTTATGAAAATTACAGATGAAATTAAAATTTAATTTAAAAAAACGAAAATGATTTTTAAATTTTTTATACTTTATGTTACAGTGATTAAATTATTTGTTACATACTTTTAAATGCATTTATTTTACATACATATTTGTATATATAAATTTAATTTTATTCAATAATGTATTTATATATCTATATATTCAAATTTAATATATATATATATATATATATGTATATATATAAATTAATTTTTTTGAACACTAGAAATATTTACATGTAAATATTTATGAAATAAAACATACATTAAGTTTTGTTTATACTGTATAAATTATCCATTTATAAAACAATTTAGTTTTATATACATACATACATACATACATATATATGACCATTGTATGGTGACAACATTGACATATACAGACTCAATCTAAAAAGTCAAAATATGGACGGCCCACCATGCTCCATTAATAGTCGAAAATTACAAGCCTCATATTGACCTCAAATCCACTTCAAGGTCGAACAATATTTATTGCATTTAAATCCAACTAAATGCATATCGATATCGTATGTTGATTAGTGTTTATATAACTATTATATGAACACTATATGATATTGTTTAATAAACATCAAATAAAACTTTACAATTAATATTTCATAAATATTAATTAATTTAATTAATTTATAATAATTATAATTTAATTAAATCGAATGGTAATAGGAATATTCAACATTTTGATTGTGTGGTTCTTAGGTGCAAATCTAACCAGCAATTAATATTGAAAATTTCAAATATTAATGTTCACATGTCACTTAGCAGATTATACGGTATTATGGTCAATTTATTGCTTACATGGCATTGGTAAAAGACAAATTTTACTTTATTAAGCATTACCCGATAGTGACAATTATTTACACCAATTCTCTTCATCAAAACTATATCACTTTGAACTTATAGAGTTAAGTATTGGTTAAAATTCTCATATCATCCCTATTCAATTCTACAGTCCAAGCACAAAAAACTTGGTTCAATAATAACAATTATTATTAACTGAACTACTCTAACCAGAGACTTTGACTTTGATTTAACTTCAACTGATGTGATACTAACCTCATATAATTGAGGAGCCAAATCCTCTCTTGAATAATGTTTGACTTCCAATGCTTCCACTCGACCTAACTATAGTTGTCCGATAGACGTCATGCCACGATTTCACTATAATCAAAGCAGAGCTTCCACATGAAAGATTAACATAATTCTCAAGTCAAGAGAACTATGTAATTTTGTCACATTAATATTTTCTATTTGACCTTGATTATATTAACCAACAGAAATTATTGAGTGGGTTATTCCATAATTATATAATAACTATCGGTATGTAACCCCTTGGTGCCCCAACGGTTATGAGTAACACACTACCCAACATTTGGAGAGCGTTATGTACCTAGTCTCAATAGATGTATCCATATCCAGCCTCGATACATCCTAACTAGGGATATTTAAAATGGTATGTTTATTTTATTATGATAAATCACTCATGATTTTTGGAAAAACTAAATCGCTCATGATTACAACACATTGTAACTACTATCACAAAACATGCCATTTATGGATTTTTATTAAATATACATTTAGTTAAATTAACTAATAAATATATAACACATCATATCAAGTATATAATAGAAAGAAAACACCTTTTTATTTTGAACAAGACTGGTTATTGAGTTAGATATATGCATCAATTACATAATTGCCCACAGGGCAACCCCTAGCTCTATCATAAACCACATTAATCTTATATCAAATTCGATCTCCATAATGCCTTCACTAGTTAGAGAGTTCTCACATACTTCGAATTATCAAAATTACATGTCGAAGATGGTAATGAGCAACATTGTACTCCTCCGAGCCAACACTTATCTAAATTATAGCGAAGCGATGAAGATTATGACTTATGCAACATTCACTATCATTATTCCAAATATCAGATTAGGGGTAGTGACCAAAGTGGTGATGAGTTCTCGAAGAGTGAATACCTACAGCATAAAACATTCAAACAACACATGTTCATTGTTAGCGATTCAAGGTCGATTTGAAAAAATCATTCGACAAACGTAGTTTTATGAATCACAGATTAATAAGATAAAGAAAGTGAATTACCGTGGAATTGAAGGCGGAGATCATTAAGTATGTTTCTTGATTTTCAGTTTGTTCGTTAATGCAAAAGCTTATTATCTATTTTGTTTTCTTTTCTTATTAGAAAAAAATGGCAGATAAGGTATTTGCAAAGCTTTTTGTCGTGGAAAACAATGTTAAAAAACCACACTATTACCAATTCGGGAATTGTTACAAGTTGTTGACAAGTCAACCAAAGTGTGATTCTGATAATGCAAAGAGTTTGCATGTCATTCAAACAAAGGAGAAGAGAAAGAAAAAAACATTAAAATCATCATACTGCTCTAGTCCGGAAGACTCCTCGGGTGGAGAAATGCCGTTTGAGGGAGAAAATGAAGTGGATGTGCTCACTCAAATAATTGATGAAGATTTTAGACCAATGGGGTCCAAAGAAATAAAGATGAAGAATAAGGCCGATAACATATTGAATTTTATACTGAATGCCACCCATGGAATTCATGAAAGAAGACATCGAGATAGATCCAAGCAAGCACATGACAAGATTTACGTAATATGAAAGTTTGCAGAAATTGAGCAACAAAAGTTGGATCTTGAATGTTTGAAAGCGAAAATAGAATGTTAAAAATATGAACAATCAGTTAGGGAAAAGGATTTGATGGGAGTGGATGAAGTTCAAGACAAATATTGGATGGAGTGCAAAAGGCGAATAATGATGTCTAACTTCCCTAAAATTTAGTTTATTTAAACAAAGAAATTTGTATTATTAGCAATGTACTCTGTATTCTTAGAAATCTATTTTATTTGGTTACTAATTAATGATATACTATTTTGGTTCCATATAAATAAAGTACCATACACGATGACTGATTTGTAAGGCAAAATAATACAAGTGTTACTTAAAAGAAAGTATAAACAGAAAACAAATAGGAATACACACATGATTCATTTGATCTATAAGTGAACTAACAATCTCCAAAGCGATTCCAAATATGATTCATAAGATCTTTTTGAAACCTATTGTGCAGTTGTGCATCTTACAATGAAAGTTGGTGTTCCACGTGGACGTTGGAAAGACCTTCGGTTACAACAATTTTGGCTTGGTATATATTTGGTATTTTCCTTATACCACCACATTTGTAGTGCCAATGGGTCTCGACCATGTATCTTTCATCTCCAATGATCATGTTATGTAGAATTATACATGTAAACTCTCGAGATCGTTATAACAAACTGTTATCGAATAGTAATTAATTGGAATTTTATAATAAAGATTAAATTAATTAAAATTATTTTAGAGTAATAAATTGTAAATTATAAAGGGTAATTTGGAAATTTGGTGAAACATATTTTTATTAAAGAAGAAATATATTAAATGAGATAAATTTTAGTTTTTATAATTAATTTATCTATATTGAATTTAAAGAAGATTTTTAAACTGAATTAAAATGAATAAATAAATTATTTTAAAGTATAGTAATGAAATAAATGTGTTTAGAAATTTACTTTCATAAAGAAAGAATTTTTATTTCGGTTATTGGAAAGGATTTGGAATATATTTAGTAAATTAATTTAAAATGGGATTAGAAATAATTAAGAAAATTATTAAATTAAATATATATAAATTAGAGAAATTTATTTTATAAAAATATACGATGTTACTTCAATTTAAAGGAGTTAAATGTGGTTTTTGTTTGAAATTATAATAGTCGAATTAATTATATAAAAATGACTAAAGTAAATAAAATAAATAAAGAGGGGATTATGGTTTTTAAACTAGGGTTTAAGAACATACCATGAAGCCCAAACCCAATTTAGTGAATCCAAAAATTGAAATATCTAAAGTTATCTCCCTTAAGTATAAATGTTTTTTCCTTATCAACGTAATGATCTCTTGAAGCCTTATTTTCAAAATCGTTCAATAAAATTCAAGAAAAATCAAATAGACTTCTATTAATTCCCAAATTCACATATAAGCTTCTATAGATGGGTCTACACCATTAGAAAGGAAGAAATTAAAAGTTAGACTATCAATTTTTTTCTATTGGAATTTGACAATAAGTTGGAGCAGTAGATGAAGAAAGGGAAACTAAAGCCTTGGTGATCAAGCAATCCTTAGTTTCTTCAAGCGAGTGATTCTAATCACTCGCACATCTATGTCTGATTATATGGTGTGTTCTTGATGTTGCTTGATCATTGAATTTTATTGATTATCTTTATAGAAAAAAAAGTTCTAACAGTCTCTCCTTCTTTCACTTTAATATGTAATGATCAATTCATGTATGATGTGTGATTTTTGGGTAGTGTATTAGTATTTGACTGGGTGTTGGAAGTGTTAAAGGTCGGAGGGGAGGAATAATAATGATCGACAATGCATTAAGTCATGACCTAAAGCTAGTTGTTCCAGGTCCAACACTAACCGGTCAACCTCCCAAATTTGGACCGATCGACCGGTGGTCAAGCCTGGAGAAATTAGCTCCAAGTAGCGACAAGTTCTATTTTTTAAAATTATATATATATATAATAAAATGAAATAAAAATATGTAATGAAAGTATAAATTATATGTAATATGTTCATGAAAGAATTTTTGTAAAAATAATGTTTATATTAATCTAGTTAATTTAAATAGAAATTGTTTAATTAAGTTAAAATTTGATTTTTGGGTTTCTAAAATTAATTTAAAAATCTAATAAATTCTTAAAAATTATAAAATGGTTTGAATTAATTATTACATATTTTTTGAAGGAATTTTGTATAATTATTGAAGGTTAAATAAAAGTTATTAATTATTTCTATATCTTTAAATTGTAATTTATTATTATTTTAAATAGAATAATGAATATTTTGGTTATAAAATTATATTAAAAACGTTTAAAAATAAATAAAAATAGTTTATGAAATTAAATCTCTTCTATAAATTATTTGTGTATATTTTCTATATAACGATAAATCTGAATAAACAGAGTTATAATACCGTCTGGCATTGGACATTCACTAATATTTATCCGGTTATTCTTTAGATTCATTGCATAGAATATTATTAATATTATTGTATAGAGTGAATGTAGTATATGTGCATTGAATATACAAGTGAATATAACTAGGTGGTAAGTGGCGTCTGAGCTGATATTTATTCAGTTATTCCTTCTAAGTAGATGACACTCATACGGGGATAGTAGTGGCAATACTGTGGTATTACATATGTAGGAACAATAGGCGATGCTCACTGTGGTGAGCAAGGCTACGTACTTATGGCTTTGTGCTAAGATATATATATATATATATATATATATATATAGGGATATCTATCATTTGTGTATTCCTATTATAGGTTGAGGAACGAACCAGATTAGGTTAGTATTCATCCTAGCGGCCTGATTGTGGGATTTCACCTCGGATCCGTGTCATACTTTAAGATGTGTATAACAGCATGATGCTAATTTCCCTAGTGTCACATAGGCCAACAGTCTGTTACTATATGACACTTGTAGGGTCATGACCAATGCTTAGCGTTGATTAGCATCGGATGGATATTGGGTCACGATGACCGTCGAGGTAACCAAAGACTGTAGGAGTATCGTAAGGAAAGCACATGCGTAGTTTCCTAAAGCAGGCAAGTGGTTATCAGTCTCTCATCTAGTTCTAGGGTGCATGATAGATAGACATATATTATTTATATATGTACCTCACATATGAGATAATGAATTATGATGATACTTGTAACTGTATGTACAATATATAGGCAATCCCTATATTTTATCCATATATATTCATTAATTTATGGGATATTATAGGCTACACTAGGGTGTTAGCCAATAATATATGATGTATGGATTGATGTTGTGTGCTTGATATGGTTGTTTCATCCGTACTTTATATTGATGCATCGATGGATGATGATTGCATATGTTGATATGATATACACTTGAGATGCGCACAAACATCTATGAAATATATCTTGTTATAATTTGATCTTTATTATCATTACATCACACTAATATTGTACATTTCCAACTCATGTGTAATTTTATAATACTCGGGTTAGTTTGAGACATTGTAGTAGACAGCTTGACTTGCTTAGGTATTTTAGGCAGCTAGTTATAGTAATATTGTTCATCCTTTAATATTGTTCATCCTTTATGGATTTTTGTAGCATCATATATATTTGGTTATGGAGTATGTATTTTATCATGTTACGTATCTATTATGAGTTACATATACGATTATGTATTATATTTTTATCGCTGCATTTGTGACTCTATGTACTATATTATCAACTTTGTGATTATGTATTCTTCGGTCCTAGAAACACACATGTTTGTTACTTTATGCTAATAATGTGTACATATTAGAGAGTTTTATATACATTGTAGTGATTACATACCAGCATTAGCCTAAGGGAATATTCACGTATGACGTCAATATAATCACATTCTCTGTATTATCAAACAGTAGTACTTTGTAGTACTCTTTGGTATTATGGATATAGAGGTGAGGCGTTTCAACCATAATCACTAAGCATTACTAATCATTCCAAATCTAGATTAAAGGACACCAAAAGCTCTTTCTATATCTTTTATTTATCCCTCCCGCATCTCAACAAAATTTGCTTACTTCGGTTTTATTGGAATTGGACATGTCTTCACAATGGTGCTCCATTTTATATAAATCCCATCTCTGAGATAGTACCCATGTTTATAATAGTTTTGGCGATGAGTATTGCCAAGTGCTAGATCACTAAATTAGCTTGACCTCTCAATAATATTCAAGTCATTGTCAGAACCAAGCATTTTGAAGAAAGCATACTAAATCCATAAATCGTATGAAGCAATTTCTTCCAAAACAATAGTTATTTTTTATCATTATTAGCTCCATGATATGCTATGGGTCAATTCTTTCATTCCCAAATCCCAATGTATACAATCAAGACTTCCCAGCATTCTATACTATCCTCTACTTTCATGCATTTCTGAAATCCGCACAGCATCATCCTCATTTAGAGATCTATGGTACTTGGTATCGTAAACATCTACTACATATTGTGTAACGACCTGCCTTTTTGGATGGTTTAAATCGACGATAAACCACACACGTCAGACTCAAACCATTCAAAGGGGCAGATTGGTATGGGGTATATAAGAAAAAGAAGAGAAAGAAATAAAACAAATACAGAATCTCGCAGCGGAATAACAAAATATAATAATCAAATAATAGTTCATGAAGCTGTTTTACAAATGCATTTGATTATTCTTTACAACACAAAATCAAAGTTACATAACAAGAATAAATAAATAAAATGCAACGGAACAACATGATGCAATGGAAAAATATACTAAATAATAATAGTTCAAAATCTTCATCTTCGTCCTCTGGAAAGCAGTCTTCGATAAACTGAAAAGCTCAGGCTGACCCGAGCGAATTAAAGAGACAAAACACTCGAGTCGAAACTAAATGATCTTATGTAAGATAAATCAACAGTAAATAAATATGAGTGTAATGGCGTCGGAGATGTTTACGAGGTTTGACATCACCTATCCAGTGTCTAACGTGAGTGCAATAACTTAAGAGATGTTCGGGATTTCCATCTCCTAAGGATCCGCTAAACTATCTACTATGTAGTACAATACGCTATTATAATAGTGTCTATAGTAAAGTAAAGTATTAAAATAACGTTAAGGCGTTACCCATATCCCCCTTAACACATTTTATATAATGTCATAGTCTATACAAATACTATAAACTCCACCCACAAGTGGGCTATCAGGGAGCACTACATAGGTACGACACAAAACAAACTCGTTGAAGGCGCGATAGGGCATGTGAACACGACACTCGAGGCAATGCCAGTGTAGATATACCAATTGCACTCCCGGACCGGTGTTAACGCATAACAGCTACTACCGCCCACCTCGGAACACACTCCCATAATCAAATCAAGGGTGGCCACCAAATCAATCACAAGGTCAAAATATAGTATCGAAGAAATGTGCCCGATAGAAGGAATGACCTCACTTGGCCTGGTATAGCTCCTGTTTTAGTCACATCTAAGCTGACTCACGGGAGTCAGGGTCACGTAAATACCTCATACAGAATCGTTCGCTAACCCATCCTACTTTATTTCTAGAATCTCCACCACATACACAGTTGTTAAAGTGGTTTTCGATATTGGCAGAGAGTATGACAATATCTGATCCCGATCTCTTTAACAACCAAACGCTTATTTCACATCGGATGGTTCTTTTACATTTCAAAAGTCAATTCACAATTGATATCAAAATATCATATTCTCAAAACCATATCATTTTCAAATCATATTCGCTTTCGAAAATCACATTCACTTCCAAAATCATATTCACCTTCGAAATCATATTTACACAAATATGTCATTTCACAAAGGGTATCAATTCCAAATTCCAACTTAGGTTGTATCATCATCAAAGATTTAAATATAAATGCTTCACTTTACACAGTCTGAAATTTTAGAAAATAGTTTAGGTAGTCATAAATAGTTTTAATAGTTTTAGAAATAGTTTAAAATAGATTGAAATGGTTTAAATAGTAAAAATAGTTTAAATAGATTTAAATTTGATTTAATTAGATTTTAAAATGATTTATATAGATTTAAATAGATTAAATAGACTTAAATTATCTTAAATAGATTTTTAATAGATTAAATAAATTTAAAATAGATTAGATAGATTAAATTATATTAAATAGATTTAAAATAGATTAAATAAATTTAAAATAGATTAAATAGATTTAAATTATATTAAAATATTAAATAGATTTAAAATAGATTAAATAAATTTAATTAGTTTAAAATTGGTAAAATAGATTAAATTGGATTAAATAGGTTATAATAGATTAAAAATAAATTAAAATAGTTTAAATAGATTAGAGTAGTTAATTTAATTAAAATAATTTAAATTAGTTTAAAATAGATTTCAAAGTTATATCCAAACATTTCAATTACTAAATTCCGATAAATTCATTTATATTTGCCACTTCAACTTTGAAATTCCAATTTAAATCCTTTGAACAATTCATTAAATCAACTCCAATTTCAGCATTAATGCTTGGATTATCGAAAATAATTCAGTTTAAATAAATACATCTCTATTTCAAAATGCCAGTTAACTGAATTCAAATTTTAAAGAATTAAAAATCATTTAATTTAACCAATCTGGTGTCCGTATATAATTTTCTACCATATGGTCAGGTGATACAGATATTTATCATTTCAATCCGCAATTTAAAATTTTACGGTCATATATCATTTCAAACCGCAATCCCGATTAAATAAAATCCATAAAATCGCTCGAGTCTATCATTTCAACCCATAATGATTTTTCCCTAATCTATAGATCATTCGGGTATGTATCATTTCAACCCATAGGGAACTTGCAGTGTTATAACAATACAAAAATATACCATCCAATCATCCAATATAAAAAAATCAAACATCCATCACAATCATCATCCAAATTAATCAATAAACATCAATAGATAACCGATCATCAATAACAGGTTTTAAATTGACAATTTAAATCGATATTAAATTAAACAATGATTAAATGCAATAAAAGTCAAATTTAACTAGAATGACAATTTAAACATTCCAAACATCGATCAATTAATTTATAATCACATCATAAATTTAATTTAACTAACATAAGATAGTTTAGTAATTGTGAGTGGGTTAAAACACTCACCTTTGATTTCAAATCAATTTGACATTCAAAATAAGGCCCAAATTCAATAGTCTCAGAATTTGTCCAAACCAGTTTCAAAATTGTCCGGAATTTCGATACGATTCCAATGGAAGAAACCACGTCCAAATCAGAGCTCGTATGAACATGTTATAGTCATTAGACGGTTCGAAATCGAAATTTAAATAAAATTAAATAAAAGAGGATTACCCAATAACACGCGGCCACGTCACCATCCCATTCACGCGCTCACACGAACCCTCGTCGTTCGAACCCAACCGAAGTTGCCACGAAGCCCTTCCCGCCACCGCCACTAGAGCCACCAGGGCCTGCCGCAACTTGCCAAGCGATTGCCCAGACCACTCACGACCACCTCGACCCTCCGATCGCCACCAAAGTCCACGTACGCGAGCGAAAAGAAGGACAGCTGTCACCCATCTTTGAACCCTAGTTGAATTTTTAGCGATGATCAAGCCGTTGAACCGATGAACGACCCTCACCGATGCACTCCACTAGAAAATCTCTACGCAATGGTACCCTCCAATCGACGACCGTCGAAGTTGATCAATGCATGATGAACGACCGAGATTAAATCACCCAATTCTGGCCACATAGAATTCCAAATCGAAAAACAAATCGTAGATTTAACTTGCGCTCCTCGAGAGCTTCGAATCGATATATAATTTGATATGGTTTGGAGAAGTTTGATTTTTGAAATTGATTTGAAATTGAATTGGGGTTTTCAAATTTGATTTTGTTTCTGCCATTGAGAAGAAGAAGCAGACAGATGGAATTGGCAATAACGGCCCAAAAAGCCCGTTTCACTTCCGAAACGAAGGTAGGGTCTTCCCATATATCAAAATAGATGTTTTCGATAGTTTTAAACTCAATGGAATAGGTTTCAAGTCCTAATTAAATCATATAAAGAAGTTAACTTAAAATCAGCTTATTACAAATTGATTTCAACTGAATTTAATTAAATTGATTTCTACGCATTTCGAGTCCATACGATCAAATGACAAGTCTGATTGCTACGAAACTTGAAATCTTACAATAATTCACCGTTATGAATTCGATGAAACTGGTTTCGTCAAAATCCGAGACAGTTGCCAAAATGGATATTTTCACGTTAATTAAATAAATTAATATTAAATCAATTAAATCACTTTTTAATTTCAAGTTTAATAACTAACAATTTTTATCATTTTTGATTACTTGGATATTTACAATAATTTAAAAAAATTTACATGTCAATTCAACGTTGATTATTTTCCTAATTACAATGTTAAATTTCAATTGAAATAAATACAGTGGTTATTACTTTAAATTCCAATAAATTCATTTATTTGCCTTTTTATCTTGTTATTTGTGACGCCCCACCTCTATACTCACACTAACCCAGGAGACTACTGGGTAATGCCGTCAATTAGTATGAAGAATAAGGTTGTTGAGGAGCAACCATCTGTGTAATTGCTTTGTGCAAGTACCGATATGTCAGATAGTATGTCATGCATTTCATTTCAAGAGGAAATCTGACATATCAAATACAAACTCAAAGCTACTACATAGTGGCTATGTGGCATTCGAAAACAAATATAAAATAAGCATAACATAAATCAGTCATAGATATTCATATCACAAAGGTGGAAACAGATATGAATATGACACATAGAAGTGTACATCAAAGTAGTGGTCATACAAGATTCTCTACATTACAAAAGAATAGGTACAAGTGCTAGACAAAAGAATATGTATACATCAAGGAGTCTCTATCTCGAATGTATAAAAACAAAAAATACTAAGCTAAAGTAGTTAGCCAAAAGTCAGAAGCTAGTCCCTACTAAGAAGTCAAGTGGAAGCACCTGAAACACCTCGGTCTGACCCGAGTATTATTTAAGAAGGAAAATAATAAACGGATCAATCTAGCTATAAATATCATATAAAATGAGATAGGATAAGAGATATGACAAATATATATGATAACAACAATAATCATACAATATCTCAAATTTTCTCAAATATCCAAAAAGAATGTCATGTTCTTTATTTTTATTCACCAAACTACAAATATTGATAGGGCTTATCAATACAAATCACAAGAATTGGTGAAACACAAATTCCGGAAATCATCCATTAGAAATTCAGAAATCACAAAAAGGGGTAGGCCTATCACAAACGGGAGCATGAAACTCACCAACACGTGTATCGCAAACGGGACGCTATCCCATGAGTCGCTAACCCATAGAGCCGGTGCAACGGCGTAATACAACGGTACGCCCGAGAAACCTGAAACTCAAATAAGCCGAAATAACAACGTAGTACAACGGTACGCCCGATGAACTGAACTCCATAAAACCCATAGGTCGCTAGCCTATAAAAATGAGATGAAGCTCAACAGAACGGGGTACAATCCACCACGCGGACAAAGAGACATCACATATCGCTAGTCTAAACCATAAAATGATCGCCATAGATCAATAAAAGTGTAAATTATAGCAAGCTAGTAAATAGATGAGTTTAGCTTCAAGTCCCATAACCACTGGCTTAACTTAAATATTTATGAACATATTGTAGATTTCCACTCAAAAATTGTCACAAGATTTCAATCGAACAAGTCTAAGAATTAACCGACGAAGTAAATGCAAGCGTTTAATACCACTTATTTTTCTAAGTCGTTTAATTGGATTTCTCGTACGAATGAGGTAAAGGTTTGTATATACTAATAGATTGGAAAACGGTTTTAAAAACGAGCTTTGTACTAAAAGTAAATGTTGAAATCATTTATTTGAAAGAGTTTGAGTATTTACTACTAGTATAGAAACCTTTGTATTTTAAAGTGACAAATCACAGAAATGATTGTAAAAACAATCTATCACCAAAATTTTACATTCGACGACGTGAATCAAAACCATAGAAATCGATATCAAATCCATCAAATGGATATTCCCAAAAATCCAGAGAAGAAGTCATCAAAGTCGATGATAAATGACAACAACCAACCGGATCAACAAAAATCGATAAAACGGAAATCCACGGAAAATTAGGCAAATTGGCTGAATTAAACAGCACCAGACGTCTGGTGGTTTTCCCAGATGTCTGAGCTGAGAATCAGGAAATTTTTCTCCCAGATCGCCCAAACGTCTGGGAATAACCTCAGACGTCTGAGCTGTACATCTGGAATTTTTATTCCGATGGTCCAAACGTCTGAGTGTTCTCCCAGACATCTGAGCTGAAGCTCAGGGAAAAAATCAGCCTAGGCCATTAATGGCCAAATCGGTTCGGAAGTGATCGGATGAGCGATGGTGGCTAGGGATTTATGCCAAGTGACAACCCATCCCTATAGGCTCTTCAATACACTCCAAACAACATGTCCAAACATCCATAGTATGATTTTCATAGATTTTTACTTCAAAATACCAAAAATTGAAAAATTCACCAAACCAATTCAAATCAAAAGCAAATGAACATGAAATAGATGTTAGAAATTCATACCTAACAACTATCAAAGGTATAGACATAGACGTGAGCTCAAAAACTCACCAAAGGAATGAGAAGCTCTAAAACAAAGCAAGATCAATCTCTCTTCAACTTCAACTCTAGAAGCTCCAATCTATGTTCATATGCAAATATTTCCTAAGTTAGATTATGAAAATTGGAGAGGGATTGAGATGGCGAAGATGAAGAGGAAGCTTACCTAAGCTTCTCTTTGATTTTAGAACTAGAATTTGAATTTCCTAAGAACCTAGGGCTTAGGAATTTTAATTTCCCCTCTTTTCCCCATTTTTCATTTTGTTTTGAGTTTTAGGAAATTGTGAGTGGAATGAATGAAGAGGAGTGGAGTGGGAGGTATTTGGTAGAAGGTTTGGGTTCTCTTATTGGGCTAGTGGGCTAGAACACAACCCAAAGCCCAAACAAAATACCAAAATCCTAATCAACTCCAAACATATCAATGTTTATACTCAAAAAAGTTGTAAACGTCATTTTGAAATCAATGGAAATAGTCTCGATTCCGGATTCGACTGTTTACAAAAAGTCATATTTCGAACTTCAAATTCAACAAACGATGCTATATTTAAAAAAAAATTTAAATATATAATCGTAAAATATGCGGATTGTTACATTATTCAATCTATTGCTATCTCATGGCTATAATTAACATTTGTTTATATCTTATTACACTAATATTTTACAGTTATCATCTTAATTTTTCTTTAACATAATATTTCATTACAATTAATTGCAATAAATCCAATTAATAAAATTTAAATTCCAATAAATTTATCAACTTGATTTCAATCTTTTATTCAACCAATCATTATCAATTGGATATAGTTAACATTGGTTTATATCTCAGTACATTAATATTATTCAATTATCATCTTTTACTTATTAATTGCAATTTTCCAATTATATTGAATTTTTGGTCGATTTTCACATTAATTATAATTTTAAAATCCCAATAAATTAAATTATCTTAGTTTCACTCTTTTTATTAAATCAATTATTGCCTAATGAATGTAATTGACATTTCTATACATTTTATTGCATTCACATTTTCTAGTTATCGTCTTAGCTCATTTTACGTAACATTTAATTTCATTTAATTACAATTGATTTCCAATTTAATTTAATAGACTAAATAAATAGGTAACATATAATAATTTGTCACCATTAACTTTTAATCACAGTTTATAAGTTTATTATTTACAACCAAATGTTATAACAACTTACACAATACTATTCTATCCAATTACAATTTATTACACATTAGTTCATTAATTAATACAACCTTTAAATTATCAATTCTCCTTTAGTCCAATTATCGATTAACACATATTATTACAATAAATTTATAATCTATAACCAATTATAACTTTTTAATTATTTTAATTAATTGGAATTGCATTTAAAGCAGTCATCACTTACCTTAAATTAATACTATTACATTTCATTCCAGTTATATATTCATTATTAAATCATAGATTTTTATTTCTTCCAACATTAAATCAAAAAACCTTATTAAATTAACTAATATTAATTATCGAAAATTACGGGTTGTTACATATTGGTAGAATTTTTAAGGGTTTCTAGACCAGTACTCTCTGCAACCCCGTATGCATCGTCCAGTGCATCTACAGGGGTGCAATAAGCCAACATCCTCAATGCGACAGTAATTTTTTGATGTTTGTTTAGACCCTGCATTTTTGAAGCATTTGGCTTATTAATAAAGTATTTATTATTGCTTCGAGTACCTACCTAAATCCTCAAGAATAAATCTCTTCGCATTATGTATTTTCTCCGAAACATATCTGGCCCAAATATATAATTTGGGTTGAAGTAGTTTTGCATGAGAGTTTTATGGAAAACAAAATGATTATGATTTATAACTCAACCAAAGACTGATCCATCATGCTCTCGAGATGTGGAGCCAAAGCTTCTTGGCATAAGTCTACTATTTCTTGCATTGGTTCAATTTCTTTTCAGAGAATCTTTTCCTCTTTAGATCACTACCGAAGCCATCACATATTTGAGAAAAGATGATTATCCATTTCAGTATATAATTTTCTGATGTGTGAGAAAGGATGAAGTTTATAATGTGATATTTGAGATGAATATTGGATTCCCTATATAAGTGAAAATGAATCCGCTTTAACACATTGTGGATAGAAAATATCAAATTATTCCATCGTGTTATTAACATAACTGTACCGAGTAGGCATAGCATTATGGAATCTGCTTTAGTAAAGTTTATGGCATGTGTAGACAATTATATCAAAGCGTTGTCAACTCAACTTTCATTCATTATGAGATATACTATACCGATTTGACCTTGCATTGTAGAATCTACTTTGGTAAAGTTTGTGACATGTGTAGACAGTTATTTCATAGTATTTTCAACCCAACTTTAACATATTGTATGGTATACTATACCAATCTGATATGGCATTGCAGAATCTGCTTTAGTAAAGTTTGTGGTATGTGTAAATAATTAGTGCAGAGTGTTGACAATTCAACTTTAACATATTGTGCGATATACTATACCAATTTAACGTGGCGTTAAGGAATCTGCTTTAGTAAAGTTTGTTGTGAAGGCCCGTCTCCTCGACTCTCGAAAATCGACACTAATACATCCATGGTATTCACATGCCGTAAATCCAAGTGTCGGGGAGGCAGATTTTCAGGGGTAAAGTAAAGTAAAGATAAAAGATAGAAATACGAATTCTCACATTATGTTAAAATAGATAGATAGTACATACAACTACCCTCACTAGGGTACATCAGAGTTTTTGTATGAACCACCCTAGCCAGGAACAGTTATAACTGCCTGCTCCCACACTTGCCGGTATTAACTAACTTAGACACAGCGGAAAAATACAAATAAATACATAGATAGACACCCACATCGGGTGCTCTAGCTCCATGCTCCAAAAACCTCTTCTAGCATGCTCTTCCCCAAAATACTCCAAACAGAATCCTGACTACTTGGCTACCCGAAAAAATAGGGCATGCAGAGTTTAAAAGGAAAACAAAATAAACTCTGGGTCAGTCATGGAACTGGTATGAAAACTCAAAATACGTTGTTTGAAAACAAAAAGGTATCTCATAAGTCAATGCCGCACATAAACACGGAATGGGTTTTTACCTTATGATAGCCAAAACATTCTTACGTAAAAATACTTGATATTATTTTTAACGACATATCTTTGAAAACATTTGCAAGTAAACTTATCAATCTTAGCCGAAATTGTTACCATTATTAAATTCCAGCATACTAGGCTCTACAAACAAAATGGCAGGCACTTACTGGGAATGGATTTCCATACAAATGACCAGGTGAAGGGACTACCTTCTGGCATTACATCTCTAGAGGAATGTACCGAGGCCCAACTGATGGTCCTCTACCAACACAAGACCGGCCTACCTCTTCCTAGATAGTACCGAATATGTCATCACCCCGATCGTTACCTACCTATCCAAGACGTCTCTTAGCATACACCATAATAATTTAAACCCGAACGGCATAGTAGGTAGAAATATATCTAGAAGGGGATGATCATACCCTAATGGTTGCGAACCACATAGCCTTGCTGCATCTACCCTGTTTCGGCCATTTTCGGGTGTGAGGCCTGAGGTAACAATTACCTTTCACATAGCCCATCATCTTTCCACTTTGAATGCCATGCTACCATTCCATAATCACACAACTGATTTCTATAAACGTATAACTCCTGAGCTTGTATGTCTCAGGAAAAGGTGTTAAGCTAAGAGAAGTTGCCTTCTCTACCACCAAGCAGATAATACGGTCATAGAGATCACTTATGTAACTAGGAATGCAACGTCAAACATTCGTCCATACAAGTTCATTTTGGGACTAAACGAAATCGAAGGCACTCTCTTTCCACATCCTGTCGAGAATTAACCCTAGGATTAGTAGCGAGAATTTCTTGCATCGAAGATCTTGAATGATGAACTACTGCCACATAATATGATATGGGAAATTTGCTCGAGGGTTATTGACAAGTAGCCCTACATTCCATCTTCCACGATTATCTTCACGTCTTCACTTCGAATACGTAAATTGGTTCGAAGTGGTCTTCAGACAGGAATCGTCCAAATCCGACCCTGGTTCCTTCGAAACAATCATCAATAAAAGATGTTCTGCGAATAGGGAATCATTCTTTAATATTAAGTTCTTTTTATCCAAAATCTCTTTTGGAGATATATATTTCTTAAAACATTCTTTCCAGTATATACAGAATCATTAAATCTCTCTTATCACATCTTTTGATTTCTTAAAACTATTTTACTTAACTTGTTTCCGACATTTCAACCTTATCTATCCCTCGCCCAGGGAAGAGGCTAGGTGAGCCAGGGCACTGGTTGCTTTTGAACATATCCTTAGTTTAAGCACCTCACATCCAGATATCACGAATAGAAAAATCCAGTATACCCGTCGGCTTTTAGAGCCAAGATTAAACCACTTAATTTGTAATAGCTTTTCTTTAAATTGTTTATTTAAATTCTTTTAAATAAACTATTAAGCTTCCAAATAATCATTAAAGCACTTAATTATCCATTTGTAAACATTTATAAATGATTTTTAAAAGAATTGTTAAGTTTAAAACATAATTTCAAGGGTTGTAGAAAAGTGCTGTGGAAAGTGCTCCAAAAAGTGCTTTTAAAAGCTATATTGATCAAAACGACTTTTCTATCATTGGGAAATTCATTTTTATATCTCAAATCACTTTTAAAACATTTTAAAATATTTATAAGATTTATTCCACATTTTTAAATAATTTTAAAATATCATTTTCAAAGAAATCCAGTTTTGGATTCCGAACTGCAAAACCGGGATTTTTTCAAAAATTTGTTTTACTCATATTTCAAAATCTACTTATCGAAATCTTGATTTTCTTTCTTCATTGGAAAACTATGGATATAGTAGTTCGGAAAATTCTTATCTCGAAGAATTTTGAGCTATATTCCATCTTTTACACTCGTTTGACTTTTATGGTGCGTAATCGCTAACTACCGTTACGCGACACGCCTATTTTTGACTAAATTTTCAGTCCTCATTCAAACTTCACCAAAACACTTACATATGTTTATAAAATATTTCAAACTCATTTTTAAACCTTTTTAGAGAGATTTAACCTTCCATATACACCAAGTCATTAATATAGAGGAAAGTAATTTTCTTTGTGCTTATCGACGTGTATTTCCGTGACTTGCATATATATTTAACATTCGTATTTAAACAACCAAACTTGATGATCAAAGATAAATAAACATCCATTTCAAACATCATATCATCATCCAAAATATAATATAATAGTTTAGGAGTTATCAACTTGAGTTTTCAATGATTAATTGAAAATTCATTAGCTCACCATTCTTCGGGCTTTAGCTCCTAGATGCCTTAACCAAAGCTTGGGGTGGCTTGGGGGTGGATGGCCTAGGGTAGAGCAAGGGGAGCTCGACCTAATGATGAAGTGGGGTGGAGGTTGTGTAGAATAAGGAAAAAAGTGGAGTTTCAGGATTGTTTTGAGGTGTTTAAGTATATATAACTATGTATTATAATTTAAATTATTTTTGAAATAAATTTTGCCATTATTTCTCTTAGGGTAGAAGCCATTAAAGAGGAAGACAAAGCTTAGAAATATGAAGAAGATGAATGAAAATGAAGAGAAGAGGGTAGGATATTTATAGTAAAAGAAGAGGGTAAGAAATATCTACACATACATCATCTTTTGCACCACCTTCACATCACATCCTCCTCCTCTAGGCACGACAAAAGCCCCATCACCCATATGCCCATCACTTCCATCGTCTCATGTATGATATGTTGACTTATGTATGCTTAAGGAGTAAGAAATCTTAAAAAATCTTATATATTTTATATTATATTTTTATACTTAATTATATTTGTATATATATGTTTATGTGCATGTTCTCATGTATGCACATGTACATGTGTATGTTATATATTCCTACAACGTTGCACAACTTCCACATGTTGTATCATTATAAATCCTGATTCCGATTTTCGGTCATATTTTCTCTTTTAAATTAAGATGCATATATTTGTAAAAAAAATTTGAAAATAAATTTTCTTATCATTCTTAACTAATTAAAATAATCATATTTTATTTATAAAACCATATAAATTAGTATTAATAATTATTTACAAAATTATTGCTATATCGATAATGTTGAACGATCATTTATTTAAAGTGATATATCTACTGGTCGTTACAGACTCCCCTTCTTAAAAGAATTTCATCCTCGAAATCAAGATAAGAAGAAAATAGCTCAAAAGGAAATATATTCGATATGATGGAATATATACAAAAGTGTGGATAAGTGACTACACCACAGGTGGTGAGTACACTATAATAATATGATCTTTACAGTTCATTCTTCAATTCTAAACTTGGGATATGCCTTTTTCTTCCTATCCTTTGTTTCCCAAGTGCAATCCTCAGCATCCGCACTCCAATGAACTTTGACTAACCATACTACCTTCCTCCTTAATCATTTTTCATCATGATCAACGATCCGTACAGGCCATCTAATAACTGCCAAATTCGATTCCACCTCTTAGTCTTCCTGAGCAGTTGTTTCTGTGATTTTCTCTAGGACATGCACATGTTTCCTTAAATAAGATACATGAAAAACATTATGCACTCCTGCCAATCTTTTTGGTAATTGCATTCGATAAGCTAGTGGGCCGATTCGTTCAAGAACATGAAATGGTCCAACATATCCAAGTGCTAACTTCCCAGCTCTTTCGAATCTCACCACTCCTCTCATCGGAGAGACTTTCAAAAAGACTGAATCTCTAACTAAGAATTCCAGATTTCTACGCCTTTGGTCTACATAACTTTTCTGTCTGCTTTGGTCTTCCTTTAGCTTCTTCCTAATCATATCGACCTTCTCTGAAGCTTCTCATATCATATCAGGACCAAGTACTAATCGATCTCCGGTTTTGATCCAACATGCTGGTGACTTGCACGGGCGATCATATAGTTCTTCATATGGTGCCATGCCGATACTAGCTTGATAACTATTGTTATGGAGAAATCTACTAAATGCAAATGATTTTTTCAAGAGCCTCCAAAGTCTAGAATACATGCTCTGAGAAGATCTTCCAAAATGCGGTTGACTCTCTCCGTCTGTCAATCAGTTTTGGGTGATAGGCAGTGCTTATATTCAGCCTTGTTCCCAAAGCGGTCTGTAATGCTTCCCAAAACTAACTGGTAAAGATTGGATCCTGATTGCTTACTATACTGCTTGGAACTCCATGTAATCGTACAATCTCCTTCATATATATATATATATATATATATATATATATATATATATATATATATATCTACAAGGCTTGCAACGGTCCTTTGTTGGGTTAACTGGAATGAAGGGTGCACTTTTAGTTAATCGGTCGATGATAGCCCAAATGCCTTCGTTCCATTTCCTCGTTCGAGGTAAACCATCAATGAAATCCATTAATATTTGATCCCACTTCCAAGTTGGAATCTCTAGAGGTTGAAGTAACCCTGCAATTTTCTACTGGTCGCTTTTGACTTGTTGACAATTGCCGCACCGGCTAACATAAATGGATATTTCCCTCTTTATGATTTTCCACCAAAATGTGCGTTTCATATCTTTGGACATTTTGTTAATTCTCGGATGGATGTTAAGTTTGGATTTGTGACATTCAGCTAACACCTCTTGTCTAAGATTTTCCACACCTGGAACACAAATTCGCCCAATAAATCGTAATACTCTGCTATTATCCACTTCAAAGCTTGAATTCCTTTCTTCTTCAATTGCCTTATTGACTTTATAAATTGTCTATCTTCTCTCTGTTTACTGGCTATTCTATCTAGAAGAGTTGGAGTTACTGCCAAACAAGAAATAACAGCATACTTCCTACTCAACGCATCAGCTACTATGTTGGCTTTCCCGAGTGCGTATAAAATATCTAGATCATAAGATGCGAGAAACTTCAACCAACGTTGCTACCTCATGTTTAATTCTTTTTGAGTGAAAAGATACTTCGAAGATTTATGATTCGTAAAGAGCTCAAACTTTTGAACTAATTAAAAGAGGGAATTTTATTTACTAAGGTCAATTCAAATTTTTAATTGAAACAAACTATGAAAACTTCTTACCCAGCAAATAGTGCCTCCACATTTTAATGAGAACACCACGGCTAATAATTCAAGTCATGCATTGCATATTTCTTCTCATGAACCTTTAGCTGTCTACTTGCATAAGCAATCACCTTCCCTTCTTGCATTAGAACTGCACCAACTCCTTCTCCACAAGCATCTGTATAAACGGTTAATCCACTATTTCCATTTATAATTGCTAGGACTGGAGCGGTTGTTAACCTCTTTTTTAGTTCTTGGAATGCTGCTTCACATTTAGGAGTCTAGATAAATTTAGCAACTTTCATGGTCAAATTCGTTAGGTGGTAGGCAATCTTTGAGAAGTCTTGAATGAATCTTCTGTAATACCCTGCCAGACCCAAAAAGCTACGAACTTCTTTAGGTTTTTATGGTTGCTTCCAATTTAGAATAGCCGCAACCTTTATAGGATCTATTGAAATCCCATCCCTTAATACTATATCCAAGGAATCTTACCTCCTTTTCCCAGAAATGGCATTTTGAGAATTTGGCTTTAAGCACATTATTTCTTAATATCTCTAACACAATTTCTAAATGCCTTTCATGTTCTTCTTGTGTCTTAGAATAGATAAGGATATCATCGATAATTACTAACATGAATTTATTGAGTACATCTTTGTAACAACCAGTAATTTTGATAATTAAATGTATTAATTAAATAAGTTTTGGAATTTAATGTTGTGAAAAATTAAAAATTTAAGATTTATTAATGAGAAAAATAACTAGAATGAAATGTAATAATGTTAATTTATGGTAATTGATAAATACTTTAATGCAGTTTTAATTAATTAAAATGATTGTAAAGTTATAATTGGTTATAAATTATAAATAATAAAATTAATTTTAATGTTAAATTTAATGTTTAAATTATATGTAATCAATTGAAATTGGCTAATATTGAATATGAAATCAGTGTTGTGTAAGTGGTTATAACATTTGTTTGTAGATAATAAACTCATAAATGCGACCAAAATAAGTAAAAGGTAACAATTGTTATTTATCACCTATTTATTTAATATATTGAAAGTAAATTGGAAATCAATTGCAATTAATCCATTTACATATTGCAGTTAATACGAATTAAAATGATAACTGTAGAATATTGATGCAATAAAACGTAAACCAATGTTAATTTTATCCATAAGATGATAGTTGATTGAATAATAATATGTAAATCAAAATTAATGAATTTATTGGAATACAAATTATAATTAATGAATTTATTGCAATTGCAAATTGAACGCCGTAATTAGTGCAATATTTGATATTGGGTTTAACATGGAAATTTATTTTAAAAGATTATGATTTTATATGTAATCAAGAACGATAAAAATTGTTAACTTTTAAATTTAAAATTTAAAAAGTGATTTAATTAATTTAATAATAATTTGTTTAATTAACGTGAAAATAGTCATTTTGACCACTGTCTCGGATTTTGACGAAACCAGTTTCATCGGATCCGTAATGGTGAATTATTGTAGGATTTCAAGTTTTGTAGCGATCAGACTTGTCGATTGATCGTGCGGGCTCGAAAAACGTAGAAACCAGTTTAATGAATTCATTTTAAATAAGCTAATTTTAAAAGCGGCGGCCTATAGGACATTTCAGGTGGTCGCGCCACCTCTGCTAGGGGCGGCATGGTCTGGTTGTTCGATTGGTGGCATCTAATCTTGGAAGAAGTTGTCGTGGCGGCGGCAGATTTAGATCGAAGGTGGTGGTTGAATTAAACGCGAGATGGTCGTGACTGTCTGTGCAAGTTAGGGTTTCAAGGCTGAGACGTGACGTGTCTTTACTTTATTGATTAATTAATTATTATATATTAAAATTTTAAATGTTCTAACATCAATAACTTTTGCATACTAACTCGGATTTAGGCACGGTTTTCTCCTTTGCAATCGTATCAAAATTCCAGACATTATGGAACTAGTTTGGATGAATTCTGAGACTATTCAAATTTGGACCTTTATTTGGATTTTAAATCGATTTGAAACCAAAGGTTAGTGTTTTAACCCACTCACGACCAATAAATTATCTTATGATAGCTAAATTAAATTTATGATGTGATTAGAAGTTGATTTATTACTGTTTGATGTATTGAAATGGTCATTGTAGTTAAATCTGACTTTTATTGAATTAAATCGCCATTTAATTTAATATTGAATTTTAAATTGCCAGTTAAACACCTGTTACTGACAACCAGTTAATTGATATTATTTATTGGTTGATTTGAATGATGATTGTGATGGATGTTTAATTGTTGATATCGAATGACTAGATGTTATGTTATTTTATATATATTGATATCACACTGCAAGTTCCCTTAGTTTATTGTTAGAAAAATCCCTATGGGTTGAAATGATACATACCCGAATGATCTGATAGATTAGGGAGAAATTGTTATGGGTTGAAATGATAGACTTGAGTGAAACGACCCGACTTCCTATGCCCAGGAAGACGCATCATTATTAAGAAAGAAAGGGATAGAAAAGAGAAAAGATAGAGAAGAAAGAAAGAACAACACTAGAATCTCAACAGCGGAATGAATAAATTATATTAATCACATAAGATATTACATAGTATCATATACAACAGCTATCAGAGATACACAGCTTATACAACACATACTAGACAGTTATAAACATCTGTCTAGTTATTACAACTTCAAATACAACTCAAACAAATGACTCAGAGATCAACACAGCGGAACCACTTAAATATCTACAAACACTGAAGCCACCTGCTCCATTGCTCCATCAGAATTCGTCAAAGCTAAACCTGAATCCCTTGGCTACTCGTAAAAATTTGAGTACCCAAGAGTTTATAAAACAGAAAACAAACACTTGGGTCAGACATGGGTCTGGTGTTAGTAAACGGGTTAAAGTTGTTTAACTTCAAAACCTTTTGAAAACAAAGGTATCACGTAAGACTTCCCACACATAAACATGGAAAAGTTTTTACCTTACGCTAACCAAAACTTTGATAGGAAATCGAGTTATATTATAATAGGGTCTAGGGTTTTCAAATAAATATTTCACATAGCCGAAATTGTTACATTCATTAAATTCCAGCATACATAGGTATACAATCAAGTCCGATGGCACTTATTGGAAGTTGGATTTCCATACAATGGCAGGGCTACTGGGGTACCGCCCGTCACAGTACATGGCCTAGATCAACGTACCGAGGAGTACGCCCGCTCCCCTGCAACACAAGGCCGGAACCATCCCTTACTGGATAATTCCCGCATAAGAAACCCCGCGGTTGGAGCCAGCAACCGCCCACAAAGCCGAAATAAAAGGGACTCTAGACAGGGGAAATCTTATCCTACTTGGGCGCTACCCACTAACCTTGCTGCACCTCCCCTGTTTTAGCCATTCCCGGTTGATGAGGCTTGAGGCTACGATTACCTTTAATCAGATTACATCACTTAGAATGCTCATCGTCCACCTGACGAAGTTCTGAAAGCATTCAATCCATACAAGTTCGTTCCGGGTTCGAACGAAACCGAAGGCATTATCTCGTTACACTCGTTTTGGAATCACCCTCAGAGTTAACGACAATAACCCTTGCACTCTGAATCTTCATCTTCACTTGAGATTCACGACCTAACGTGTAACTTTATGCCTCCATTTGTGTATTTATTGATTTTGGATGAAAACAGTAAAAAAAAAAATTTTGCAAATCTTTTTCATAAGATTCATTTACAATAATAATTGGATTTGTGTTTATCATATAGAAGATGATTTTGTGATTGTATTGCCCATTAAGTGCTTTAAGAATTCTGGTCGATGCGCTTGATCAACGTTATCGATAGGAATCTCCTAAACGCTTTGATGAGACAATTTGACACAATAAATTGAACTATAAAAAGTAAATTTTTCTAGTAAATGATTTCATAAAGATAATTGTAATTTTGGAAGTTTTAGCTTTTCAGGAAAGAAGATTATTTGACAGAACTCTTTTCCGATACTCTTATCCTTATGATTCCCGAAGGGAACCAAGACTTCATTATTTGTACTAGTACTAGTCGTATTGGTTTCGGTGTTGTTCTCGTGCGAAAAGTTAGTAGTTGCCTATGCTTCTAGACAACTAAAGCCTAACGAGATTTGTTATGCTATCCATAATTTGGAGTTAGCCGCTATAGTCTTTGCTCTAAAGATTTGGCGACATTAATTATTAGGCGAGCGTTTTATTCTCTTCACTGATCACAAATCTCTGAAGTATTTATTTACTCAGAAAGAGCTTAATATGAGGCAACAGCGTTGGCTCGAATTTCTTACTTCATATGATTTCGATATTCAGTATACCCCTGGTAAGGGTAATCGAGTTGTTGATGCGCTTAGTCGCAAGCAGCATGTTGTTGTTTCCATGATGCTAGCAGAGTGGAATATTTTGGAAGCTTTATCTCTTTGTGATATTAGAGACCGTCCTTCAGTTTCTGATTCTCCCGTGCTTTTATTTAGCATGGAAGCTCGTCCTAATTTGTTAGATCGCATTGCCGATGCCCGGAAGCAAGATCCAGATCTTGCTCATCTTATTCAGAGTTGTAAATCGGAATCCCGAAGTGATGATCTAAAGGATTTCGATATTGATATTCATGGTTGTATCCGGAAGAAGGGTAGATTGATCGTGCTTGATATTTCTAATCTTAGAAATGACATTCTTGAGGACTGTCATCGTTCTAAGTATACTGTCCATCCAGGCAGTAACAAGATGTATGCTGATACGAAACGTTTATACTTTTGGGAAGGTATGAAGCGTGATGTTGCGAGTTATGTGAGTCGTTGCATGACTTGTCAACTTATTAAAACTGAACATCATCATCCTAGTGGTATTTTGCATCCTCTTGAGATTCCATTATGGAAATGGGATCAAATTTCTATGGACTTCATTGATGGTCTTCCTCGTTGAGGTCGGGCCATAATAGCGTTTGGGTGATTGTTGACCGATTGACTAAATCAGCCCATTTTATTCCTATCAAGTCCAATCGGACTGCTCCTTGTTGGCTAAGCTGTTTATTAAAGAAGTCGTTCGACTTCATGGTGTGCCTAGTTCTATTGTTAGTGACAGAGATCCGCTTTTCACTAGTGGTTTCTGGCAGAGTCTTCAGAAAGCTTTGGGCACTAAGCTCAATCTCCGTACAGCTTATCATCCACAGTTTGACGGTCAGACTGAAAGGGTGAATCAAGTTTTGGAAGATCTCCTTCGAGCTTGTATTTTCGATTTTGGCGGTAGTTGGGAAGACCACTTGCCTCTTGTTGAATTTTCTTATAACAACAGTTTTCAATCCAGTATCGGTATGGCTCCTTTCGAAGCTCTTTACGGAAGGCCGTGTCGATCACCATCTTGTTGGTTGGAATCGGGGGAAAAGTTAATTCTCGGCCCCGATTATATTCGTGATTCTTCGGAGAGGATTGATATTATACGACAGAGAATGAAGGAGGCTCAGAATAGGCAGAAATCTTATGCCGATCATCGTAGAAAGCCTTTGGAATTTTCTGTTGGCGATCTCATATTCATTCGTGTTTCCCCGATGAAGGGTGTGGTGCGTTTTAGTCACTCCGGAAAATTGGCTCCTCGATATGTTGGACCGTTTCCTATTACGGAACGCATTGGCCCAGTTGCTTATCGTGTATCGCTACCTGCTCAGTTTTCGGGAATTCATGACGTATTTCATGTATCCCAGCTTCGTCGATGCCTTCGAGATTCAGATTCTATTATTGATCCTCCTATGTTGCAAGATCTTGAGATCTCACCCGACTTGTCTATGGTGCAAAATCTTAATCGTGTGTTAGCTTCGGAGGTTAAATGCCTTCGGAACAAAGAAGTTCCGCTCGTGAAGATTCAATGGTCCGCAAACCCCAAGGATTGCACTTGGGAAACCAGAGAATTCATCGAGCGTTCTTATCCCGGTTTTCTCTCCTCTTCGGGTGGAGGTGAGCATTCGTATCTATCTTTCCTTTTTAATCTTTGATTTGATAAATTGTTGTGTTATTGACTACTTCTAGTATGAAAATTGCGGGGACACAATTTTTATAAGGAGGGGAGTCTGTAACGACCGTGATTTTATTACCTTCGTAATAAATGTTTTTAAAATCGGTAACGATCGGAATTTTTGAATTACTGTCGGAGTGAATATTTTAAATAGAAATTTGAAAAATAAATTTACAATGGAAAAAAAAATGAATGATTTCATAATCAGTTGAACATAAGTGGTAGACGTTTGCCACGTCAGTGGAAAAATGACCCCCTTTGCCTTCACGTGTGAATAGAAGTCCATTTCAAAAGCAAAACTATGAACACTTTTCCTTTGCTTGCAGCCATCATAATTTTGCTAGCTGTGTCCTTTTATTTCCACTAGTGCACGTCTACCATAAATGCAAAGTGTACTCAAAAATGTTGGCCAGCCTTGTTGCTTTGACTTATACTTCATTTTGAAAAAAAAAAATATAAAGAAAAGAAAATATATCTGCAACCTTCTCCTTGCTCAATTTCAGCTGTTAAGGGAAGCATTAATGGCAGCATAAATTCGATCTCTGTTGGATATAAAAGGGGTTGGACTTTAAAACATATGTGAGTGAAAAATCTCACATCTGCTAATTTATTCCTTTTGACACTGCTTACTAGCTCAGTTCAATTGAATTGAGTATACTAATTTCAACTCAAAGTTGCATCAATAAGTTTCAACAGGGTTTCTGTCATTTTTTAGCCGCATTGTTCACTGATGCACTTGAATTTGCATTTGTTTATCTGACCGTGACCATTACTTCACATTGAAGTTCGGTCACATACAGGATTCCTTTGAATACTCTGTTTTTATGGATCCCAGTGGTCAAATTGTTGCCTTGAGTTAGAAGTAAGTGAACACGGTCTAAATCTTTAGTTACGTAGGTGTTAAAGCATTTTCCAATCCTTCTATTTTTCATACGCACTGCAAGTTACATGTGTATAAATATGATACAAGTTTCATTTAGTAACTTGCATGCAGGCCATATTAAATGGTTCCTTTGGTTTCATGCGTGAGAACATTGCATTGCCAGGTCTTTGTTATAGTAAAGTGTCCAGGCATAAAGTTTTATATTTTTTTCATTGTCCAGGTCCTTTGTGATCTTGTTTAAAGAAAAAAATTGCTTACAAATAAGTGTGATCTTGTTTAAAGACAAAAATTTCTTCCAAATAAGTGTAGTAGCCCAGGCAAGTTTCCATTCACAAACATTATTATTTGATTATCATCTTACTGCATATATGCGTGCCTTTAGCTAGGCAAGATTTGTTTAGGTGTGACTTCATTTAAATTTTCATGCGTGACTCATCGTTTGCTTTTAAAAAAAAAAGTGTACAGATCACATTTTGTGACACGTGCTTGCTTGGATAAGGCTCACATATGTTTGTACGTGAGCATTAAAGCTTTGGACAAAATCTTTATATATTTTGCCAAAAGGTGTTACATGCCTTTATCTCATTTACATTGTTTACATTGGGCATGTTTTTACAAAATATAAATCAAACCCAGGCTACAGATTGATTTTTGCATATCCATATTTAAATTTGCCTGACCATCATCAACTTGTTGGACATGTTATAGTGTGCGTGCATGAAGTCTATTGTCAGGCAGTACTATAAGCTGACGCAAATATAGTAGCGCAACCTACCGGTTAATTTACATTGAATGTATGGTTGGTTTTAAAACGTAATTTGTTGCCGTTATTTTTATAACGGAATTTGTACGCCGGTAAAATATTTTGAAGCTTGTTGTTTTGGTGACATTTTTGATGAATAAAAATTACTGTTGTTTTGACTTCAACAACCGTCAATTTTAAAGTGAATTTTTAAAGCGGTTATCCCGCAACGCTGATTTGGTATCCGTTTTTACGGTATTTTGTGAAGCGCAATTTCTTTGTCGAAATTGCTACAGATGCTACTATTTAATCACGTGTTTTAAAAATGGTTTTAAATTGAAATTGTTTCCAAAAATTTTACAGTTTGCGCTTTCAAAAGAATGAGAAAGCGATTTAAACGATTCAGCAAAATTGAGGACTATGAACCCTTACTTTTACTGATTCGCTTAATTCCGGACTTGTCCATTTGAGAACGTAAAATGTATTTTTATAAAATACACAATTTTGCACTTTCAAGGAAACGATGAAGAGATTTAAACGATTTAGCAAAAGTGCGGAGTATGGAACCACACTTTTACTATTTCGGTTAAATCCGGACTCGTTAATTGAAATATTTGTTGTTTGATGATTTTGTGCGCTTTCGAGCCACTATGTTGGACCTTCGGGTCATATGTTGGACCTTCGGGTCAAATACCAGTACTAGACCTTCGGGTCATATGTTGGACCTTCGGGTCATATGTTGGGCGCCAAAAATTATGTTGACAGTACTTGGTAGGCTTCGGCCATATGTTGATGCACGTGCGGCGTAGCTAAAACTCGCCATTTGTTGGGATCGATCCACTTTTATGTTGATTTTCTAGTTATCTGTTTTGATTTCTAGATTTTGGTGAATTGTTGTTTTGAATTCAATTGTGAATTTGAAAGTTGATTTTGATGGAGTTTGATGTGATTTCTTCATTTAACTATGTTGATTTCTTATGTTGAATAGCCTCATTCGAGACTATTATTATTTTGCTTTGATGTTATTCATGATACATTCACTTCTAAGAATAAATTAGACTGATCCGTTTATTATTTTCTTTTAAATAATACTCGGGTCAGACCGAGTTAATTCAGGATAGACGATATCTCTGATTCAGTAGCAGCTTCAGCTTTTGGGATCTCACATCATCTTTTATCTAGCCTTCGAGGAATTCTTTTGGTTATTTGACTCTCATCTTATGTATGTTGATGTATATGTTTATGTACATTTGGTTCATGTGAACCATCGACTGTTGTAGCATGTATTCCAGACTTGTCTTCCGCTATATATCTGATATTTCTGTTCTGATGTGATTATACTATCAGTGTTGTTGTTATTATGAGTTGTTCTGAATTTTTCTTTAGCCACTGTAGTTTCATTTTAGATTTGGATTGAAAATATATCTTTGGGAGTAATTTACACAACTCCTATCGATGTAATCAATACTCGTCTAAGGCATAACTTACGGATGGTCGCTTCTCACAAGCCTTATTCTTCGCAATAGCAGACGTTATTCCTTATAATAACCTTTGTTATTGTGAGCATAGAGGTGGGGCGTCACAGCTTGGTATCAGGTAATAAAATCACGGTCGTTACATAACGTTTAACTTGGATTGATGTGGTATTCGGATATCCAAATCTGGAAACCCGATCCCAGTCTCATCGAAAGCCAAACGTATCTTAAAGGCCAAGTTGTTTAAAGGTTTAAACAATTCAATTCAATACTTGAATTCACACAGTATTTAACACAGATAAATATCACACATTTATCATAGACATATCCAATATCATATCATAGAATATCACAGCATATCATCCAATAGATATCATCCAAATCAGATATTCTACATAACAATCATCCATAAGCAACAATTATTAATCCCTATTACAATTAATTTAAATTAAATTAATTACTTAAGAATTAATTCCTAACCTTGCTTAATCAATCATTAATTAATTACAAACCTTTAATTAATTAATTACTCATTAAATATTAATCATCCTTGATTAATTATTCATTAATTACATAAAGTAATTATTCTTTAATTAATTTTACAAATTAATTATTCTTAACCATTAACAGTAATTAACCATTTATTACATTCATTAATTACATTAATTAATGATCCTTAATTAATTACTTCCATTAATTAATTAGCTATAATTAATTACATTGACCCTTAATTAATTACATTAATTAGTTAAACTTTAATTAATCACTTTTATTAATCTACCTTAATTAATCATAAACAGTAATTATCATCCTGTAATTACTTACCTTAATTAATTAACTTCTTAATTAATTATATTAATCCTTTAATTAATTACACCAAATAATTAATCCTTAATTACTTTTATAAAGTAATTATACTTTAATTACTTTCCATTAAGTAATTCTCTTTAATTAATTACATCATGTAATTATACATTAATTACTTTACTAAGTAATTACACTTATCAATCTTATTAAGTACTCATACTTAATCCTTTATCAAGTGATTATCTTTAATTAATTTACAAATTAAGTATCCTAAATTAACCACATTCATTTATTAATTACAATTGAGTAATTCATCCCTTAATTTCCTTATACCAAATAAATTAACCTTAATTACAGATTAATTATTCTTTAATTATTAATTAATAAACCTTAATTATCAATTAATAAATCTTAATAACAAATTAATTAATCCTTAATTATTAGTTAATCAATTCTTAATAATAGTTAATTAACCTTTAATTAATCTTTATAGATTAATTATTTCTTATTTATTAATTAATAAAACCTAATTATTAATTAATAAACTTAATTAATTACTTCTTAATTACAAATTAATCAACCTCCAATTACTTAATTAATTAAATACAAATTAATTAATCTTTAGTTATTAATTAAATCAATCTTAATCATTGAGTTAATTAAATAAATTAATTACTCTTAATTAATTTCTTAACTAATCCTTAATCATTATTAATTAAATTAATCAATTATACCTAATTATCTTAATTAACTTAATTAATATCAAGACATTAAAACTTTAATTATCTTAAGATAAAACACTATCTTATTAATGCCTTAATTATCATTAAACATCTTATCTTAATAACTAACTTTTCTTAATTAAATCATTAATTAAGGTTTAAAATAAATAAACATTTAACTTGATAAATTAAAGTTAATAAAACATAACTTCCTTTAAATGTCTTAAACATTAACAAGTAATAGTTTAAACTAGTTTTCAATTTAAACTTTAAAACTTGTTTTTATAAAAACCTTTAAAATTTCATTTTAACTTAAGTTTTAAAATAACTTTAAATTTTACTTAATAAAATTTAAATTAAACAAATTTCAAAACTTCTTAATCAAATGTTAAGGAGAACATTTTATTTTATTAGGAATTTATATAAGGAACTTAAACTAAATTTATTTCTAAATTCCAAAAACTTAAATTTATTTTATAAAACTTTTAACATGCTTAACATTCCCTTAATCTTGCTTCGGGTAAAACCTTTACCCTGCTCGAGTCAAACCCGAGTTTCCTCCACCTTCTTCTTATTTAAAAAAAAAACAGTATTTAGTTTAAATTTTAAAACTGTTAAAAACCATAACAGTTAACACTCACGAACACGATACCAGACTCGAGTTTATCTCCCAAAATCCCAAGTCTCCCTTCGAGTCGCCACGAACCCATCCTCCCAGACATCACAACATCGTCGTGCACGTGCACGCTAGCTCGCCAGAGCTCCGACCATCCATACTATCCTCGACAAGTCGTCAATGATCCATCACTTCGATTCCGACCACCCACAGATCACCACAAACACATAATCGAAATCGAGACAACGGATAGAACTGGAACCAGAACCTCAACCACGAATCCTCCTCGTCCTAGCGACTCCGACAACCAGAGATCGCGCCACCACAGTCACACTACCTTCGATCATCCACGAAGCCATTACACTTGTTCCCATCGAACTCGATCACCTTGAGACACTCCCACGATCCCATTTTCCAGACTCAACCAAACTAGGTTTAGAACCTAAATTTATCTCGCCGCCGTCACCACGACCATCAGACACCTCACCACCCATTATTTTCCAACACTCCGATCACCAACCTTGCTTCTAATAAAACCCCGAGACCTCCTTACCCAAAGATTGCCAGAAATTGGCCCAAACCCAATTTCCAGAAAATTCCCAAATTCATATCCAATTCAAATCTAAAAATCATAATTTTCATTTTAAAAATCATGTTTACCCAGACCAATTCAGGTTATGTATTTGATTCAGAGAATTGTAATAATTGATTTTAACATATTTATAAATTTTTACTGTAAATTTTAATTTCCAGTTACTATATATACATAAACATGTTTTAAACTATTTTTAAATTCAAGTTCAAGTTTAAACAAACTAAATTTGTTTTGGAACTAAGGTCTAACAGAGATCAAAGGAGAAGATTTTGAATTTAGATAAAAATTTAAACCTGAACTAAGAACAGAGATATTCAAGAACAACAGTCATGCATGCTTTCAATCAAATACATATACATATACACACATTCATATACACAGCTAATACATATATATACATACACATGCAAACATAAAACATTTCAGAAATCTAACAAACAACAGCTCATTATTACTTAAGATTTTTAAGTTGATGTTTACTCACCTTTTTAATGAAGTGCAGAGGTTTTTATCTTGATGATAATACTGGAAAATATGCAAAACACTTTGAACTTGAAACTGAAGCTTTTGAAAATTGAATTTGCTTCATTTCTTTAAATCTGCAAAGCTTTGAAAACTTTTGCTTTGGCTTCAGATTTACTTGCATGCATACTTGAAGAATGGTTACAGGAAAACAACATTGTAGATTAGTTTTCTTGAGGAGTGTTACAGGTTTTTGAACTTGAATTTGAGGAGTATTTTGATCTTGTATTACTGGTTTGAGAAGATTACGGACTTGCTTTGGAAATTAGTTTACAGGTCTGCTTAGATTTAGAGGAGATTACAGGCTTTTCTTTGATTTGGTTTTGAGAAATTGTTTTCAGGTTTGAAAAAGATACAGGTTTGAGAAAAATGTTTTGAGTTGATCTGGTGATTGTTTTATAGGTTTCGATTTTGAGTTTCTTTATTTTAGAAATGAGAATAGGAAAAGAAATGGAAAAGGTAGATGTTTGTTTATATAATGTAAATTAGGATTTATTAAAATTTAAAGAAAATAAAAAATAAAAGATGACACTTGTCTTTACCCATTATTAATTAACTTACACATGTTATCAAGAGGATTTATAAGCTAACACATATAACTTTACATGCATAATTAAATTTTTAAATGTTTATAAGACTTTTAAATTAAATTTCCTAAATAGATAAATACATATCTTATTTAATAAATGCTTTTCTCAATTTATAAAAATAAAACCTTTAAAAGAAAATAAAATAAAAAACAATCATATCTTAAATAAAATTATATATAGTGTATTTAATCCATTTTTAAAGGTAAATTTAAAACTTTTGTATTTATTATTATTTAATAATTACTTTCTCAAATTTCTATAAACAAATTTCTTTAAAGAGGATAATATAAAACAAATCTTATTTTTAAATAAAAACTTTTATTCATATATTTTAAATCCAAACTATATTATTATTTTTATTTTAAGATATATAAATTTCTTTAAATTCAATTCTTAAATTCAATTTAAAATCTAAATTTGAAATCAATTCAAATAAATATAGATATTCATTTTAAACAAACACATTATTAATTGTAAATAATTATCCTATTTAAAATCAATTTAAATACACATATATACATTTAAACAATACTTATTAAATTTGAAATAATAGGTCTATTTAAAATCTATTTATAACTATATTTAAAGACAACTCATTATTTAATTGTTTGAAAACAACAATCTTTACAAATTTTAAATAATTAATTAAGAGATTATCACATTTTAAACTGCTTGAAATTCTGGGATATCACATTGAGCGATTTCATGGATTTGAAGTTAAATTCGAGATTGCAAGTTGAAATGACATATACCCGTAAATTTTAAATTTATTGCGGGTTGAAATGATATATATCCGTATCACTTGACCATATGGTAGAAAATTATATACAGAAACTAGATTGGTTAAATTAAATGATTTTTAAATCCTTAAATTTTCAAATCCAGTTAAATGATATTTTGAAATAAAAAATTGATTTATATAAACTGAATTTTTTTCGAAAACCCAAGCTTTAAATGTTGAAATTGAAATTGGAATTGGTTTAAATGAATTGTTTAAAGAATTTAAATTTAAATTTTAAAGTTGGATTTGAAGTATAAAAGAAATTTATCGAAATTGAGTTATTGAAATAGTTGAATATTTAAACTTTGAAATCTACTAAATTTGAATATGGTTTGAATTTATTGTTCGAACATGGATTTGAAATCGATATTGATTAAATGGTTTTAAATGAGAATCCGAATTGAAAGACAAAATTGAGTTTGTTGATTTGAAAGCTGGACATGGTCCAGATGTGTTGAAATGAAAGGAATAGTTTAATTTGATATTAATTCGATATTAATTATTTTAGTATAAAACTGTTAAAAGATATATTATTTTAAAATTCCGATTTATTATATTTTTAAAATATTTACTATATAAACCATTTCAATAGTCAAAACAATTTTATATTAAACTAATAAAAATATATTTAATATATTTTAAACTATTTTAATATATTTAAACTATTTTAATATATTTAAACTATTTTAATCTATTTTAATCTATTTTAAACTGTTTTAATCTATTTTAAATTATGTTGATCTATTTTAAACTATTTAAATCATTTTTATTTAATTTAAGCTATTTTAATATAATTTAAACTATTTAAACCATTTAAACTATTTTAAACTATTTTAACTATTTAAACTATTTATGACTATCTAAACTATTTTCTAGATTTCTAACGGTGTAAGGTTGAATTGTTATATTTAAATCCTTAATTTAAAAGCGAATATGGTTAAATGATGTTATAACCTAAGTTGGGTTTTGAAATGATAATTTCTAGTGAAATGACATATTTGAGTAAATATGATGATTTTGAAATGAGAGTTTGACCTATTTTGTCGATATGATTTCCAAAGTGAATATGATTTCGAAAGTGAATATGATTTCGAAAGTGATATGGTTTGAATTGAATATGATATTTTTATATCAAATATGAATCGGTTTTGGAAATGTAAAAGAACCATCCGGTGTGAAATAAGCGTTTGGTTGTTAAAGAGACCGGGATCAGATATTATCATACGCTCTGCCAATACCGAAAACCACTTTAACAACTATGGATGTGGTGGAGATTCTAGAATGAAGTAGGATGGTTTGGCGAATGATTTTGTATGAGGTATTAACGTAGCCCTGACTCCCTTGAGTTATCTTGATGTGACTAAAACAGGAGCCACGCCGGGCCAAGTGAGGTCGCACCTCCGTTCAGACATGCTTCTTCGATACCATATTATGACTTTGTGATTGGTTTGGTGGCCACGCCTCGATTTGATTATGGGATTGTGTTCCGAGGTGGGCGGTAGTAGCTGCTATGCATTACCACTAGTCTGGATCCGCAAAACGGTAGTATCCTACCCTGGCATTGCTTTGCGTGCCTTGTCACATGCCTTATCATGCCCATTACGAGTTTGGTTTGTACCGTACCTATGGAGTACCCTCTGATATCCCTCCAGTTTATGGAGGAATTACGGTACTGTATAGACTACGGGAATATATAAAAATGTGTTAAGGGGAATATGGGTTACGCCTTAACGCTATTTTAATATTTTACTTTATTGTAGACACTATTATATTAATGTATTGTACTATGTATGTATATAGTTTAATGGATCCTTAGGAGATGGAATCCTGAACATCTCTTAAGTTATTGCACTCACGTTAGACACTGGATAGGAGATGTAAAACCCTGTAAACATCTCTGAAGCAGTAACACTAGATAGTGTTGATTTAACTTACATAAGATCATTTAGTTCTGACTCGAGTGTTTTGTCTTTTCATTACGCTCGGGTCAGTCTGAGCTTTTCAGCGTATTGAAGACCTTATTTCTGGAGGATGAAGACAAAGATTTATTACTATTATTATTTATTTTATTTATACTAAAAAAGTGAAATAGCGATCGGGTTAATTAGGGCGGCTTCATCAACACCACTAGGATCCGGTTGGTGTTCATCAGTCAAGTCAGTTTGCTTCTTTCTTTTACTAACATAATTGATTTGCCCTTCCTTCCGATTCGGATGGAAATGCAGAATCTATATTAGCCACCCTTCCCTTCTTCACATCACAGAAAAAGAGAGCTTCGCTTCCTCGTCTATTACGTACGGATAAATCAATGACACCGGAGGAATCAAAATCCAGAGAATGGAATGTCAGTTAGGGAACAGTAGTCAGACGCAGACCTGCGGGAATGATTTGGAAGATCCAAAACTAAAAACAGCGGTATTTGCTAGCAACAACATCATGGAGGCAGTCAATCAATATAGATTGATCCGAAATCTGATTCAAATCCAATATAGCATCTATGGGTACATAAGAAATGTATCGAATCGATTCTTTTTAATGAATAGATCCAATCGCAACTTCAAATATAGAATTCAAAGGGATCAAATAGGAAATGGTACTCTGAATCATATAACTATAATGAAATATACGATCAACCAACATTTATTGAATTTGAAAGAGACTCAGAAGAAATGGTTTGATCCTCTTATTTCTCGAACCGAGAGATCCATGAATCGGGATCCTGATGCATATAGATACAAATGGTCCAATGGGAGCAAGAATTTACAGGAACATTTTGAACATTTCGTTTCTGAACAGAAGAACCGTTTTCAAGTAGTGTTCGATCGATTACGTATGAGTCAATATTCGATTGATTGGTCCGAGGCTATCGACAAACGAGATTTGTCTAAGTCACTTCGTTTCTTTTTGTCCAAGTCACTTCTCTTTTTGTCCAAGTCACTTCAAAAAATCTGTTGGACAGGCAGATTCACATCTTTTACAACCTACACAGTCTTCCATTCTTGGCGTGGAAGTAATTTGCTTAGCTTTACATCCGTCCCAAGGTATCATTTCCAATACATCTGTGGGGCAGGTCCGTACACATTGAGTGCACCCTATACATGTATCATAAATTTTTACTGAATGTGACATTGGGTCTATAAATTCCAGTTTTGAACATAAAATTTTTTCGATCTGGTAAAGTAAATAATAATAATAATAATAATAATAAGTATTTCATTTTCTTCTAATCGAATAGAGTAGAGCTAAACTAAGTTACTTACGGGATATCAAAGTTCTTGAACCTGCGCTCAAGCTCTCCAATCAATAAGAGAGGGCCGTCTCTTATATATAAAAAAAGAATTGGAACTTTACTAAAAATAAAAAAGAAAAAATGCGGAAATAAAAGACGTCAACGCTATCTTGCTTAGGCTGTATAGTTCGCTAGCAATTCGACTATTATATAAGATATTGTTGAAGATGATTCTTTTCTTTTTATTGATAGATTTCACTCAAACGGTTTCAGGGTTGCCCTCTTTTGAGATCATAGGAAATTTAGGCGAACATCTCATGCATCTATCTTTATCTACTCTATATAAAAAAAAGGGTTCATGATATTATGTATGGATCAGATATATCATGGCCAATTCCTCAGAGGATTCTTCCACAATGGACTCTGATAAGTGAGATTTCGAATAAGTGTTTACAGAATCTTCTTCTGTCCGAAGAAATGATTCATCGAAATAATGAGTCACCCGTTCCATTGATATGGGCACATCTGAGATCAAGAAATGCTTGGGAGTTCCTCTATTCAATCCTTTTCCTTCTTCTTGTTGCTGGATATCTCATTCGTATCCATCTTCTCTTTTTTTCCGAGCCTCTAGTGAGTTACAGACAGAGTTAGAAAAGATAAAATCTTTGATGATTCCATCATACATGATTGAGTTGCGAAAACTTCTGGATAGGTATCCTACATCTGAACTGAATTCTTTTTGGTTAAAGAATCTCTTTCTAGTTGCTCTGGAACAATTAGGAGATTCTCTGGAAGAGATACGGGGTTCTGCTTTTGGTGGCAACATGCTATTGGGTGGTGGTCCCACTTATGGGGTCAAATCAATATGTTCTAAGAAGAAAATGTCAGACTCAAACCATTCAAAAGGGAGGATTGTTAATGGGGTAAATAAGAAGAAAAAAAACAAAACACAAAATCTCGCAGCGGAATAACAAAATATAATAATCAAATAAACATTTCATGAAGCTGTTTTACAAATAACATTTGATTACACTTTTACAATTCAAATCAGAGTTATACATACATCAGGAATAAACAAATAATGCAGCAAAACACAGAATGTAGTGAAATAATAAATAGCAATAATATACTGAATCTTCGTCTTCGTCCTCCAGAAAATAAGTGTCTTTGCTAAACTGAAATACTCGGTCTGACCCGAGCGTAAAGTAAAACAAAAACACTCGAGTCAGGACTAACATTCTTATTTAAGTAAGTCAACTCAAGTGAAATGTACAGATAACTCAATAAGTGAAATGCTTAGGTTTAAATAAACATCATCTTTCACACTATAAATCAGTTCAGTTCAAATACCGACTTTATGTTTGTTTCCAATCGATTCATTATTAAATCCAACTTCAGATTTCAATTTTTCACTTAAAGCTATTAAGTTATAATCAAACAACAAGTTTAAATCTAAAAAATCCAATTAAAACTTTCATTAAATCAATTAAATTTCAATTTCATAATTTCAAGTTCAAACATAAATTTAAACTTACAATATTCCAATTTTATTTCTAAATCAATTTATTTAAACCCAAAGTGGTTTTATATCGGGTATGTATCATTTCGATCCAAAGTGATTTTGCTAACTATCAGGGAACTTGGAGTGTGAGAACAATAACAACATAAATAACATAACATGTCAATTACCAACATGCGTGCATAATTAACAATTTAATATATACACATGCATAACTAACATATCACATGTGTCACATATCGTAAACAACATAAGTGAATATTTCAAATTCTAACATAACATATAAATATATAACATGACATATATACAAGGAACTTGCAAGGTGATTTACAATAAATTAACATGGCATATCATTTTTCACAAACATAACACATTATTTCCACATAGCATATGTGACATGTTATTAACATAGCATGTGCAACATACGATTTTATTAACTAACACATTTGTTTCAACATAGCATATGTGATGTATTTCAACAAGGCGTATACAAATATTTTTTCTAACATAACACATTTTTTTACATATCATATGTGATGTATTTCAACATGGCATATAAAAATATATTTTTCTAACATAACACATTTTTTTACATATCATATGTGATGTATTTCACATACATATGTGACAATTAATCAAATCAACATAACATACTACTTGTGACATATAAAACAACATGTGCATGTGAATATCATAACACAAATTCAAGGGAACATAACAACATATATCACATATTCATATCTAAAGCAAACATTTCTTATAACATTTCGATGTTTATTTACCTAACAATAAAAATGTTAATCGTGAGTGATTGCTCACCTTTCGAGGTTAGAGAGTTTTTGACAACACAAATATGTATATCCTAGTTGAAATCCAAACACGACAAGCTAACCAATCTTATCCATAGCAACAATCTAATAGAAAAGCAAAGCACGACAATGCAAATCGAACAGATTGAGTTTTCTTCTTCTTTTTTTAGAGAGATGAAGCAAGGGGAATTTGTGGATTTAGAAATTTTGGAGTTTATGTAGTTCTGAGGATGGAGGAAGTGTGAGCAGAAAGCTTTAGATAGAGGAATGAGAAACAATCTGTACGTACTTTGGTTTTGTTCTCTAGTGGGAAATTGAAAAGTCAACAGGTTGGAAAGTGGGAAGGTGATAAAAGAATACAAAAATAAAGTAAGCTTTTCAAAGAAACGACGTGGTTATATGTTTAATAATTATAAACATGAACAGGCTAGCATGAATGATGCACGTGCATTAAATCTGAATTGTTAATGGACGAATTAGTGCAGGCAGAAGTTATGAAAAAGAGTGAATACTAAAAGTTGTAACGTGTAAAAATAAATGCTTAGATGCAAATACAAGAGGTATATAAGAATTAGGTCGAATAAATGTGGGTAAGAGAATGTATAGCTAACAATAAGAATGGAAAATGAATATATAGAGAATAAATGAAAGTTTTATGAAATAAAGAGAGAGGTTTTTTTTATATGAATAGCTGAAATGTGAGAGTAAACAATGCAGAAAAATATGAATGAGATAGTAGTTAGAAAAAGCAATAGAATATGAAATGTGCATGAATATGAATTCATGATGAACATCACCTTTCATACTTCAAAAGGAATTTAATGTCACATTAATTCAATATGGAAATATTTTTCAATTTAATTAATTTCTTTAACTCCAAATCAACTCAACTTTACACCTATCTAAAAGTTTTATTAACATAAAGTAAATAAAATTTGAACACACCAATTAAAGTAACGATGACCACCGCTACATAAAAAAAAGGAGAACCATGGTTCCAAATTCCAATTCAAAATCGGCGTTTTTCTCAGCGCATAATCATGAACATAAAATATTTAATTTATTCTAAATTTTATGATCAGCATTAAAATCACCTTTATACTGCCAAAGATTACTATTCAACGACCGTAAAATTTTGCTTCAAAATTCAATTTTTTTTCTTTTTATAAAATTACACTTACTTTAAAAACAACAACGTTTATTTTGTTTTCATTAAAACATACTTTTTTTAACAATAACGTACATTTCTTTCGTTAAAACCATTAATTACAATTAATGGTTTTTTTTTGCCTCTTTAATATTGAAAGATTCCAAATCGACATAATTTTAATTAGTTTCAAAATTACACTTTAAAGCGGATCCTATACATTTCATTCATTAAACGTCATTAAGTTCAATTAAATTATCTTTCCCTTTTATTGAAAGATTTCAAATTAAATCCACGACAATAAATTTCAACATTAAAATTTAACGGAAAATAATTAATGGATAGATAATAAAAACAATTGAATTCTTTTTACAGTAACTTAAATACATTTGTAGAATTTTTTTTTACACATAAGATAATTAAAACAACGAAAGTCTTTTTACAGTAACTTAAATACATTTATAGAACCGTTGTTTACACATAAGAGTTATAAATTAACTTGCTTAAATAGATTATTTTCCTACTCTTGTAATCCATCTGTATGCTAAAACATAGTTCAAATATACATATATTTCTTCCTTTAAATCAATCATTATATTCTTTATTTTAATGAAATTAAATCTACATTCACAAATGAAACATTCATTTCATTTGATATAAATGTTCTTTTCATTAAATCAACTTTCCTTATATTTTCATAAAACATAAGCTACGTTTAATTACACCTATTAATTTACAATTTGGTGTCCTCTCTACCATTAATTGAAATTATTCAATTACATTAATTTCAATTGTTTACAAAGGTGAATTTAAAATGAACAAACTAAATGTAATGAGAAATAGAACAATTATTTCCTATCTAATAGTAATTTAAACATAATTACACACTATTGGATACAAACAGAAATTATACATTTCTTACCAAATAATAGTTTCTCGTCTCTGCAATCAATCTTTCAGCTACCAAACATTTCAAATAAATAAACATATGATTTCTTATTTAATAAAGAAACATTTATTATTCTTCATTAACATTTATTATTCCAATCAATTGGAAATTTACATTCGAAGAATTGTTAATTTCACTCAAACCAACGCTATTAAAATACACACTAGCATTTGTTATCATCCTTACATTATTGCAAACATGTTTCATTAATAGAATTTTTACTTAAGCTCATAACTTGGATTATAATTAAATTTGTATCAGTAAAATCTTACAAAAAAAATCCTTACAATTTTATTCAAAAATCTTATTTAATTTAATATTTTTAAATGTTTAAAAATACGGGTCGTTACAATCTCCCCCACTCAAAAATTTTCGTTCTCGAAAAGAAACAAGAAGGAATTCAAAAATTTGTTATATTTTATTTAAAACCGTCAATTTATTAATCCAAAAACGTACCTATTTGTCGGGCAAACAAACTTTATTTATGAAACCAAAAGCAGTAGCTGTTGCTTCTATAACCTGTATTTCACTTATATAATCCAAAAAGTTAAAATTATGTGAAAGAATAATATTTCAGTTTTTTCAAATCAATAGCACAAACAACATACAATATATCACAATCATATGCACACAAAACTATACAACCATCATAAGCAACAAAGAATCCATCACACATCCATAGCAACCAAAACTAATGGTTTGTTCAGGTTCAGAACTTTTAATCGTACAAGGGTGATAAATAAACTAATAAGTGTACTTTATGCTCAACAGCGTTAGATAATCACTTAATAGATTATTCATACAACCTCAAACAATTAGAAGTATTCTTTCCCAAACTTCCCATCAGCCAAACAACAAGGATTTTAAATTTACTTAAATTTATTCTACTAGTTTTTTTCTCGTCATTTACCTTTCCATTCATTTATTTATATAAAGATCAATCACTTGCATAATTTGTTTTCCATTAAAGATTTAAGTCATTAATGAATCATTTCATAAAATACTACTTAAGCTCCTACCGCCTTACCTAAGTTTATAACTTAATTCTGTTATAGAATAAAAATTTAAGTTTTTGGTATTCGCTCTTGAAGAGAAAAAAAATATTTCAATATATCTAAAAATTCAATTAAAACCTTTAATCTCATTCACTTAGTAAGAATATAAGATATATTTAAAACATCCTCATAGCATTTTGCAAGGATTTTCCAAAAAGTTTAAACAATGTTAAAAGTTTATATCAAAACATATGATAAGCTTTTTTAAAAAATAAAGTTCCTTAAATTCGATAATTTATTAGACTCATTATTTTAAAATAAGTATAAACTCTAGATTATTAAACTGAAACTAATAGTATACTCAAATCTTACATTAAATATCCAAATCAAAGTATAAAATTTCATATCTTCATAATTAATTGTACACACTTGTTTTAAAACGAATATTCAAATCATTGAAAAACATTTATTATGGTTTAATACAAAATTCAAATAGTAAATAAACCTATAAATTTACTATTAGTACTTCGAAAGAAAGTAAATATTTCAAACCATACCTCCAAAATAGAGATTCAAATTCATTTGTCAAGTATATTACCATAAATGAACTTCGCAAATCAATTTTTTTTTCATTTATATAATACCTTTAAATTATACATTCAAAGAAACTTATATAAATTTTACTTGAAATATTCATTTGAAAACTTCATTTGCAAATCAATCATCTTTAATACTTCATGAAAAAAATTCATTTGTAAATTTCTTGCTTCATATATAAATACCATTTAAAATTTTTAAATAACATCTTTATAAATATAGGTAAACTATTTGAAAACAATTATTTACATCATTACTTATATTTAAAAAGAAGTTATTGAAAACCTTAAATCCATTATTTATAAATTTTATTAGTTTTAAATCTCAAAATACTTTTAAACATCATTAATAAATCAATAATCATTAACTTTAAATACATTTTATTTAATTAATAACTTCCCACAATATTTACAACACTAATAATTTACTATTAAACCATGTTTTACATAAATAAACAATATTTTAAACATTTTAAAGTATTTAGAAATGAAAAAAAAATAACCAAAATATCTTTTATATAATACTTTATCAAAATACTTTTATAACTCGATGTTTTAACAAGTTTATCCTCGTTCTTACAGACTCTGGTCGTACGTTGATCAAGCGTAAGACTAGAATTCTCCAAGTACTTGGTAGACCTGTTTCAACCCCCAGTGAAAAATACTTAAAAACAGGTATGAGAAGTACCGCTCAAAATTTGATGTCAAGTGATGATGTTACGATAGCATTGGCCCACTGCTGATCCAGAATTTACGCAATGGACACAAAACTTTCTAGAAGATCCTTCCACCTTCCGGATTCTAGAAAAATATCGTAGCCATTTTGTAAACAAGGGACCATCGAACCCTGCTGCAGTGGTAACTACTGATTCAATGATTTACGCAACGGATGCACTTCCTTCCCGGAAGATCCATAAACAACAGATCCCAGGATCAAAAGCGCCTCCATTGGGTAAACTAAAGAACCATCTACCCTGGAAAAAAAATCGAGGAACTCATGAGTTTATGTCCGGACAACCATATCGGTTCGAATCCATTTCTGAATTCACCCAAGTATATTAGGGTTTATCGGTCGAATCCATTCCTGGATTCCCCAAGTCCATCTGGGTCGAAGCATATCACACTATACTTCTTCGTGGAGGGTACTTCCTCATACCTTTTACTTCAAAATATAACATACCATATATAGTACCCTTTCAAAATAATAGCTTCAAATATCGCACTTATATAAATTCCATTATATATAAGATTTCATTTTCAAATAAAGTACTTTCCAAAATCAATAATCTCGAATATATCAAATCATTCTTATATAAATTCCTTTATAAGTAAGATTTATCTCTTTAGATCGAATACCTTCTAAAATCAACAGTTTTAAAAATCACCTTATACTTATATAAAGTCCGTCTTATACAAGAATCAAAAATTTTCCAAAATCAATTTCGCTATATGAAAAGCCATATGGGATTGAACATCTTTGCTTTATAAATGGTTTTGAATTTAGAATAGTTTTGTACATAAAATTGTTTTGTGAAATAGTTTTGTAAAATAGTTTGTAAATAAAATAGTTTGTAAAACAGTTTTGTAAAAATAAAATAGTTTGTAAAACAGTTTTGTAAATAAAATAGTTTGTAAAATAGTTTTGTAAATAAAATAGTTTGTATAAGAAAAATAAAAGAAAATAGTTTTGTAAAATGGTTTTAAATTAATAGTAGTTTTGCATACAAGAAAAATTCCAATTTAAATTACAAAGATATCCAACCCAACGACTTTCAATTTCAGCATCAAAGCATATCAATAATATTAGAACATAAGAGGTACATATGTCATCATTTCACAAAATCACATTCGATCGCTCGCTCGAGTACACAAGTTTGTTTTCGAACTAGTATTTTTCATTCGACTTCCCTAATGCGGACTTCGATAAGGTTTCTTGACTAGAAACCAACATTCTCCTTGCATAACCATATACTATGATAGAGAATTCTAGAATCAAACCAAAAATCCGTATCAAATATTCGCCATCAAGAATCAAATGAAAAATCCTAACACGAAGTGGTGTAATTCACATAGAACTTGTGTACTCAAATCCAGATATTTTTGCGAATAAAACAATATACATACAAAATACGTAATTATTCTAATTTGTTTCATCACAATTACATTTCAATTAAATTCATTTTTAATCTCATTGATTAACACAAATATCACTTCATACTTTAATATTTGTTTTACAGAATTTCTCCAATTAATATAAAACATTAATGTATTCATTCTCATAAAATTGCTTATATTTCTCTTCACTTTAAATTACATTCATTTCCCATGTAATATTTCTCATTTAATACAACATTTATTTGCAAATCTTTTCATAAGGAATTTTTCTTAAGTTCATAACCAATTTATAAAACTTAATTCCTTTTTATAAGACATTGTTCGAGTTTGAAGTTATCACAACTTTATTTATAACCATTTATTACATCCATTAATTTCATAACAATTTACAAGTCATGGCTTTATTTATAATCATTTCACTTTTAATTCATATTTGTTTATCCCATTTACTTTCACCTTTACCTTTCAATTTATTTATGTTAGTTAAATTTATAAACATATTTTTCTCCAATTTAATCACATTTACAACATTTCCTTAATCACAATTTAAATTTAAACATCCTAAGGCTTAAAGTTCACACTTTTATATTATTACATTACATGCCAAGAATGTATACAACAATTCTATTCATTTACTGGACATCGATATAACAAATTAAACCTTGTTTCACTTGCTTTCAAATTAATGTTATCAAATTCAACTGCATAATTCAACACAATTTCCAAGTTTTAACTCATATATTAATTTAGAAGGTTTCGATTATCCAAAATATCCAGATATTCCATTTTATTTCAATAGTTGAAACTACCGGTCAACAAACAACAAAATTCACAACAACATTTCAGTTTCATAAACAAATATCCTAATTATTCATTTTATTCTCTTTAATACACCATTATTAAACTAGTGTTTAGTCCATTATTTCAATCAACAATAATTGCCAATGTTTATAATTTGATTAAATACAACAAATTAACAATAAACGATAATAATTAGATATAACCATTTCATAAAACAAACACATTACAAATAACTATATCGATTATAAAAATTTATTCCTTCATATATATCATATAATATTAGGAAAAATAATTTCATTTCAAAACTTATATAAAACATTTTTATAACACTAACAAATACGCGCTCTCGTATATACATTCAGACAACTCATTCTAGGGTACTACTACCCTATCTCTAATGAGTTAACCCCAACAGGCTAAAGTAAGTCTAAACCAAAGCTCTGATACCAACTGTAACAACCCACCTTTTTGGACGTTTCAAATCGACAACAAACCACACATGTCAGACTCAAACCATTCAAAAGGGAGGATTGTTAATGGGGTAAATAAGAAGAAAAAAAACAAAACACAAAATCTCGCAGCGGAATAACAAAATATAATAATCAAATAAACAGTTCATGAAGCTGTTTTACAAATAACATTTGATTACACTTTTACAATTCAAATCAGAGTTATACATACATCAGAAATAAACAAATAATGCAGCAAAACACAGAATGTAGTGAAATAATAAATAGCAATAATATACTGAATCTTCGTCTTCATCCTCCAGAAAATAAGTGTCTTTGCTAAACTGAAATACTCGGTCTGACCCGAGCGTAAAGTAAAACAAGAACACTCGAGTCAGGACTAACATTCTTATTTAAGTAAGTCAACTCAAGTGAAATGTACAGATAACTCAATAAGTGAAATTCTTAGGTTTAAATAAACATCATCTTTCACACTATAAATCAGTTCAGTTCAAATACCGACTTTATGTTTGTTTCCAATCGATTCATTATTAAATCCAACTTCAGATTTCAATTTTTCACTTAAAGCTATTAAGTTATAATCAAACAACAAGTTTAAATCTAAAAAATCCAATTAAAACTTTCATTAAATCAATTAAATTTCAATTTCATAATTTCAAGTTCAAACATAAATTTAAACTTACAATATTCCAATTTTATTTCTAAATCAATTTATTTAAACCCAAAGTGGTTTTATATCGGGTATGTATCATTTCGATCCAAAGTGATTTTGCTAACTATCAGGGAACTTGGAGTGTGAGAACAATAACAACATAAATAACATAACATGTCAATTACCAACATGCGTGCATAATTAACAATTTAATATATACACATGCATAACTAACATATCACATGTGTCACATATCGTAAACAACATAAGTGAATATTTCAAATTCTAACATAACATATAAATATATAACATGACATATATACAAGGAACTTGCAAGGTGATTTACAATAAATTAACATGGCATATCATTTTTCACAAACATAACACATTATTTCCACATAGCATATGTGACATGTTATTAACATAACATGTGCAACATACGATTTTATTAACTAACACATTTGTTTCAACATAGCATATGTGATGTATTTCAACAAGGCATATACAAATATTTTTTCTAACATAACACATTTTTTTACATATCATATGTGATGTATTTCAACATGGCATATAAAAATATATTTTTCTAACATAACACTTTTTTTTTACATATCATATGTGATGTATTTCACATACATATGTGACAATTAATCAAATCAACATAACATACTACTTGTGACATATAAAACAACATGTGCATGTGAATATCATAACACAAATTCAAGGGAACATAACAACATATATCACATATTCATATCTAAAGCAAACATTTCTTATAACATTTCGATGTTTATTTACCTAACAATAAAAATGTTAATCGTGAGTGATTGCTCACCTTTCGAGGTTAGAGAGTTTTTGACAACACAAATATGTATATCCTAGTTGAAATCCAAACACGACAAGCTAACCAATCTTATCCATAGCAACAATCTAATAGAAAAGCAAAGCACGACAATGCAAATCGAACAGATTGAGTTTTCTTCTTCTTTTTTAGAGAGATGAAGCAAGGGGAATTTGTGGATTTAGAAATTTTGGAGTTTATGTAGTTCTGAGGATGGAGGAAGTGTGAGCAGAAAGCTTTAGATAGAGGAATGAGAAACAATCTGTACGTACTTTGGTTTTGTTCTCTAGTGGGAAATTGAAAAGTCAACAGGTTGGAAAGTGGGAAGGTGATAAAAGAATACAAAAATAAAGTAAAATTTTCAAAGAAACGACGTGGTTATGTGTTTAATAATTATAAACATGAACAGGCTAGCATGAATGATGCACGTGCATTAAATCTGAATTGTTAATGGACGAATTAGTGCAGGCAGAAGTTATGAAAAAGAGTGAATACTAAAAGTTGTAACGTGTAAAAATAAATGCTTAGATGCAAATACAAGAGGTATATAAGAATTAGGTCGAATAAATGTGGGTAAGAGAATGTATAGCTAACAATAAGAATGGAAAATGAATATATAGAGAATAAATGAAAGTTTTATGAAATAAAGAGAGAGGTTTTTTTTATATGAATAGCTGAAATGTGAGAGTAAACGATGCAGAAAAATATGAATGAGATAGTAGTTAGAAAAAGCAATAGAATATGAAATGTGCATGAATATGAATTCATGATGAACATCACCTTTCATACTTCAAAAGGAATTTAATGTCACATTAATTCAATATGGAAATATTTTTCAATTCAATTAATTTCTTTAACTCCAAATCAACTCAACTTTACACCTATCTAAAAGTTTTATTAACATACAGTAAATAAAATTTGAACACACCAATTAAAGTAACGATGACCACCGCTACATAAAAAAAAGGAGAACCATGATTCTAAATTCCAATTCAAAATCGGCGTTTTCTCAGCGCATAATCATGAACATAAAATATTTAATTTATTCTAAATTTTACGATTAGCATTAAAATCACCTTTATACTGCCAAAGATTACTATTCAACGACCGTAAAATTTTGCTTCAAAATTCAATTTTTTTTCTTTTTATAAAATTACACTTACTTTAAAAACAACAACGTTTATTCTGTTTTCATTAAAACATTGTTAACGGTAAAAAGTGAACGCTAACACCCGGTGTGTGTAATAAGATCGTGAAAGCACCACCCGTGTGACGGGAACAGAAATCAAGCAGGAAAATAGCAAAAATGCAGTAAAAGACAACAATTTATAATGGTTCGGCTTGAGATTTAGCCTACATCCACTTTGAATCTCTTTATTATTGAATTTGGTTACAAATCGATAAAAATCTCTTCAGGAAACAATACAATTCGACCACAAGAAACAATCTTGACTACTAGCTCAATCTTCGACGGTGAAACTCGATGAATCCATGTCGGATGTAAGGAATTTCTCTCGAAGCTTGTTGTAGTGTCGCGAATGCTTGAAGGATCCTTGATTGCTGAATGAATGGAGAGTTCGACGGAGTAACAGCGCTGAAGAAATGATTTGGCCAAAAGTCCCCTCCATGTTGGAAGTGATGTCCTATTTATAGGAGCTGATTTCTGGGAAGGAAATTTGCCTAAGTCTTAGGTCGCGTACGACCTTAGTTGAGTCGTAGGTTGCGAGCAACCTAAGCTAGGTCGCTGTCCCCTTGTGGCTTCAGAAGTTAGCTGGTAAGACTGTACTGGGCTTCATTTGATCAAGTAGTAGGTCGCACGCGAGTTAAAGAATAGCTGTGGGAGCTCTAGGTCGTAGGTCGCTGAACATGCTTTAACAGTTAGGTCGCTAACCTCTTTAGGTCGTCAAGTCCCTTAGGTCGCTAACTACCTTAGGTCGTCAAGTCCTTTAGGTCGCTAGCTACCTTAGGTCGTTGAGTTCCATAGGTCGCAATCCTTTCTGTTGCAAGGTCGCAAGGTCTTCTGTAGCCTTAGGTCGCAAGCCCTTCTGGATCTTAGGTCGCGAAGCTTTCCTGTAGCCTTAGGTCGCAAGCCCTTCTGGATCTTAGGTCGCGAAGCTTTCCTGTAGCCTTAGGTCGCAAACTTCTTATGTTGTTAGGTCGCAATCTTAAGTCCTTAGGTCGCAAACTTCTCCCAAGTCCTTAGGTCGCGAGCTTCTTATGCTGGTAGGTCGCGAGGTCCTCCTGGATCTTAGGTCGCAAGCCTTTCCTTAGGTCACTGAATTCTCTAGGTCGCAACCTTCTCTTAGGTCGTTAAGTTCTAAGCCGCTGAGATAAAAGGATTAACATTTGCCCCTCGAGGCATATGACTATGCCATAGGTCGTATGCTTCGATCTACCCTTGCTAAGTCGCAAACGACCTAGAGCTTTACGCGCCTGTTCGCCTCCCATTCTTAGCTTCATATAAATTGGTTAGGTCGCACCTTCTTCCTCACCTTATTGTTCTGAGCCTCCATCGCCATTAACGATTCTTCGAGCTTCCAAAGACAAATTCGACTCATTCGATTGCCGATTCTTTCTCACCAATCATAATCCGTAAGTGGATCGATATTTATTCGTCCATAGTCACTGCTTTGACTACAAATCGTTGTTACTTGTCCTAAGCCTAATTTCGTGCATCATGCTTTCTGTATGGTAGTCTCAGTTGACTTTCGTTTGTCATTTGTCGTGTCGGGGTGATTTGCGATCATACGAAAGCTTTTAATACGGATCTGTAGGGTTTGCCATTGATTTGCTTAGTTGATCGGTGGTGCGTTGAGGTAGGATGAAGGGGAAGATGAACTCTTTTTGAACTGGCGGTATCGGGTTATTGGATCCAATATGATGTTGCTTGGAGAGGAAGTCAACAACCTATCAGATTTGAACGACCTAGGAGTTAGGTCGCGTGGGAAAGCTTAACGACTTAAGCTTTTGTGATCTGACAACATTTGCGACCTAGAAAGTTCTCAACCTTAAACAATTGTGCGCGACCTAGGACTTAGAGAAAATTGCCCCACCTTAATCCATTCAGCTGCAATGTGCGACCTACAGAAATCCTGACCCATGATAGGTCGTTGAACGACCTAATACTTAGACAATTTTTTACAGCTCTGAACTTTTTAGCCTGAACAACTTAGCATAGGAACGCTGCAACTTGTGTTAGGTCGTAAGCGACCTAGCACTTAGAATTTTTTGAGCAGGACTTGACTGATTTTCTGAATTTGAATTATTTTGGGCTTTGCACTTCTTCTCAGATTGCCTCAACTTTAATTCTAATAACCTGTTTAGAAGCAACATTCACAGAAAAATGGGACGAATATACTGCTATTGATTGCCCACATCAAACAACAGATTAGTTGACAAAGAATACCAAACTTAAATGAACTTCGTGAATGAAATGCTGTGAACTAACAAATCTAAGTGAAGTATTAAAGCAAAATTGAAGTGATCAACTAAAGCGGATTTATTTGCATCAACACAACACTATTCTTGGACTTAAGATATTAAGCCCTGAAACTTTATAATTGACAAGTATCAATTAGTTTAGTTTCATTTACATTTGCTCGTTATTGTATTAGTTTTGCACAACACTTCACTCTTTTTAGGAAACGTGCACCTTAATATTTGATCGTCCAGTTCCTTGTGTAGAATGGAATCTCAACAGGAAGACTTGGAAATAGCCGGAGAAGCTTTTCCAATTGCTACTCCACTAAACGATCCTCCGGAAAGGACTCCTACTACTCTAAGTCATAAAGTCTTCCGACAACTGTGCATCCAATTTGGCATTGCCGAAGCAGATGCTTTACTTCCTGGGTCAAGCGACACTGCTGACAGGCCGCCTCTTGGCTTTGTTGCTGTGAACCGGCAGATGTGTTCGAGTGGAGCCATTCCTCCATTTAACGACTGTCTTCGGGAACTTCTCCTTCGGCTAACTATTTCTCCCTTTCAACTACACCCTAACGGATACTCAATCCTGCTGGGATTGTGCGTGCTTTTCAGGAGAACGTTGAACCGTTTTCCCTCTTTTGATGAAATTCGCTTCTTGTGTACATTTGCAAAGAACAAAGACCATCCCTCTATCATACTTGTGAGGAGCGCCAGGAATCGCAAACTAATTCTGGACTTGCCTGAAAGTGCCCATGGATTCTTGACTCAATTCTTTTATGTTCGCTGTCCTCCGGGATTTTATGCTATTTGGAGAGTCGGAAGTAAGATTACTTTTTACCGATTCATTTTCTAGATTTTTCATAATTCGAACCATCAAATGCTTAATTCCATTCTTTCTTTGTGCAGCATTTCCTTCTCTTCTTCGAGATACCAGCCGTAAGTCGATTTTAGATACTTTGAGTGCTGTTGATGTTGAAGAGAGGAGCGCCAAATTCTTGCTGAAAGATGAATTTCTGCACCAGTTTGGCCTTTTACATCCTTCTAGATCGACTCAGATTCATGAAACTTCTAGTTCTGATGCGGAAACGTTAGTTGCTTCGGGTTCTCAAGCTGAGGCCTCGAATGCCCCCTCTTTTGTAGAAGAAATTGCGTCAAAAGCACCCGTTGTAGAGGCTGCTTTGATAAAATGTTCCGCATCCATCGATGTTGTAGGGTCAGCCAGCAAGTCGGCACTTGCCCCAATTATTGAGGAGGAAGAGAATCCTCGAGTTTCTGAGAAATCAATCGATACGGAAGTTGAAAAGGAGAAGTCTGCTGAGTTCCAGGGTGATGACACTTTTGATGGCTTGAGCGATATCATGATAACTTCTCAAGAGCTTTTCGGGGATAATAATCCGAAAGTGACTTCTCCCGCTGTTGAAGCGACTTCCACCCTAAAACAAACCCTGACGCCTACTACGCCAGTCGTCTCTGTTTCCACACTAAAGCGTGGTCTGTAGTTTGACGCATGTAGCTTGCACGCCGCACACACTTAGGATTTTTCAGCACTTATAAGCATTTATCCTCTTTTTCTGGAAATTTCTAAGCTTTACTTCTTTTCTGTTTTTCAGATTCTCCGATGGGACGTTCCGGCTCGTACTACGACAACTTTCGGCGCTACGGAGGGCGTGATTCTTACGATTATGGACATTATCTTCCCTCCCACAAAGAATCTGACGAAGAGCGTGCAGCTAGAAAAGCTCAAGAAAGGCGTGCTTACGAAGAGCAGCAAAGAAGGAGAGACGATGACTCTCATAAAAGAAAATATCACGATGACAAAGGGAAGAAGCATGCCACTGATGACCCAAGTAAACGGGTTAAACTTGATGAGAAGAACGCTCTGAAATTTCTGGAAAGGCTGACGCTCCTATCCCTTCTGATACTCTGGCCAGCTCTCCTCCTCTAAAGAAGTCTGACATTCAAACAATCATTAACAGGCCACAATATCAAGTTAAAGACGGCCCTCCAATGCTTCAGAGCCGATTTCCAAATTGGTGCCTAAAAGGAGTGCGCTTTGATTTGGATTTGGTTCCGATTGATAAGCAAGACATGCTTAAAGGTCTTGACGCAGTCAGGCTTAATATCGAGAGGATGTCGCAATGGCAGAAACTTGTCGACGAACTCCAAAGGGTTAATCACATGAATCTTGAGGCGATGATGACCATGGAGAATGATAAATCAGAATGGGACAAATGGCGCAAGCAGCATGATGCGGAGATGACGAGTATCGCAGACGACAACGCAAAGCTTGCATCTGAAGTCAAGCAACTTAAGGAAGATCTCGCCTCGTCTTCTGCATCGCATTCCCAAAAGGAAGAAGTCTTTCAGAAGCAAGTGCGGGATGCACATGCTGCACAAAGAGACGCCGAAATGAAACTTGCAGCTGAGCAGCACATTACTGAGAAATATCGCACAGAAAATACTGAGCTGCGGGGAACAATTGTGTCCCAAAATGCAGAGATTGAGATGCTGAAAGCTAAGCTTCTTAAAGTTGAGAAGGAGCGTGATGACGCGGTCGCTGGACAAGTTGCGGCCGAAGAGTCTCACGATGCCACTAGAGCTAGCATCGATTCTACTCTATTTGACTTCTATATGCACAGCGTTTTGGGCCGTGGCAGCCTTTCCTTCTTGGGTCCCAAATATGAGATTACACTTGCTGAAGTTTGGGAGACTATACTTGACACATTTTCCAGCTATGCGGAAGCAGACCTTGTAGCGCTTTATCTAGACGATGAAGCACGTGATGCGCTTATTAGAGGCAAAGAGCAACTTGCCGAAACTAGAGCCGGGGCAGCGGTAGAAGAATATCCAGAAAAGACAACATCACTACCTGCCCCTGTCCATACTTCAACTCTGACTGATGTTGATATCATCGGTTCTAGCTCTCAATCTCCACTTGCTGCAAAAGATGCTGAAGCTAAACTCGATACTTCCGAGATTCCTCTTTCCCAAATTGAAGAGAAGAGCCAGGAAGAAACTGAAGCTGATAAATATGAAATTGAACTTGCGAAATTAACTCCTCCAGGTAACTTTGGCGAAGTTCCGGGTCTAATGAACCAGTTACTTGATTTAACCGAGTTTGATGACCTTCTTACTTGTTACTTGAATTTTGGTGAACCGATACCTTCTCTATTTTCGGAAGATGTTGATTTTAACTTCTTTTCTTCTACAGCTGCGGCACCAGTCACTGCACAAGCTTCCACTCCTTCAGTTGCCATTCCTTCATCTTTACAGGTTACTCCTCCTTCTGCTTCCCAGCCGGGATCACAGGCAGAGAAAATCGAAGCCCTTCAAGGCCTGGATGATCCGGCAGCTTCGCAGGAGCAGAAGGCGGAGGACCTTGAAGACGTCGAGAAGACCCCGGAGCAGTCCCTTGATGATGACACGAAGCTTTCAACACTGCTTGCTACTCCGGGGAGCGGATCTTCCTCAAAGAGGAAGGGGAAGCGTGGCATAAGGAAGAAGAAGATTAGTGCTTCAACTGGGGAAGAAGCAGAAGTTGATCCAGCCGCGCCTTTTTCTCCTTCTGCCCCGGCCCGTCCACAACGGCTCCAAAAACTAATCATTAGGCCGGGGAAAGGCTCCAAAGGTGGCGAGAAGAAGGGATAACAAGCTGGATTTTTACTCCTTACTTTTGCTTTGTGCATGTATCGACCGGGGATTGTGCGGGTACCGGTCCCTGCTTTTGCTTTTTGAGATGTCTGCACATGTAAAGAATTTTCATAGCACTAAATAAAACAATTATTTTACTTGTACAAACTCTTGTGTATGTGAGAATGATCTGTCTTTTATTTTTAGTGTAGAATAAACGATTCTTCTTACTTGTGCAAACTTTTGTCTGCGTTTGAGAATGCATTTATTCCACACCATCTATTTTTCATGATATTGTGATGAACTCGCGGTATGTTGCTTGTATACTACTTTGTTCATGTAACTGAATCGTATAGTATTGCCCCCATACCGCAAGTGCATTGCAATATTCTTAGCTTTTTTAAGACTGATATTCTTATTCCAGAGAATAACTATTCCACTTTTTAAGGGAAGGATCATTCTGCTTTTAATAAAGTATATTTTGTCTTTCGGGAAGTTTTTACTTTCTCTTTCCTTCTGAAGAACACTTCAACTTTAAGGGACGATCACTTTTATTTGTTAAAAGTGAATTTTCCTACGCAGTGAAATGAGCTTCCGAAGAAGGTCTTGATTTTGTGCCCCAACAAGGGGCTTATTTTTGGTACTTCAAGCAAGGTGAAGTGCGCCTCTGAAGAGGTTCTTGAAGAGAAGCGATTTTGATATTTCAACTCTGGTGAAGTGGGTCTCCGAAGAGAAGCATTTTACACTTCTACACGGGTGAAACGTGCCTCCGAAAAGGGCTTTTGCCTCCGAAGATGGCTTGTGCCTCCGAAGAGGGCTTGTGCCTTCGAAAAGGGCTTGTGCCTCCGAAGAGGGCTTGTGCCTCCAAAAAGGGCTTGTGATTTTGTGCTTCAATCATAGTGAAGCGTGCCTCCAAAGATGGCTTGTGCCTCCGAAGAGGGCTTGTGCCTCCGAAGAGGGCTTTGGATTGCCTGGAAGTTACTTTCTCATGGTCGGATGGGTCCACGGGACAGGCGTAAGTTGCTTGATTGGATGTTTGTTTGTACAAACGATCGCAATCAATTAACAAGGTGCCCCTTTGGTGGTCCCACCGATCTTTTTGATTGAGGAAAGCTTTTCCATTTATTGGCGTGCCTCGTTAGAGGGCTTTGGTTGGTTGGTTGGTGTGCCGGGTAGGTTGCGTCTCAGGGGCGAGTGGACCCACGGGACGGACGTAAGCTATCTGATCGGATGCATCACGACCAGTTAGCGAGGGTCCTGTTACTTCCGCTTGGGAAGGCGTCCCTTTAGTGGATCTTCTGGCCTTCCTGTTGAGAGGCATACCTCCCTTTGTCTGCTTCTTTATTTGCTTGACAACTTTCTTTCATCATCTGCCCATTAGCGATCTCTTATTATCATTCCCCAGCACATCTTCTTTTCCTCTTACAAGTAAATTGTTTCATCCGAAGGAGTGGACTTCACTGTTGAATGACTTCACGAGACAAACACAAGTTATCTAGTTGGATGTCTATTCATAACGACAATCTCAACTAGTGAACAAAGGTTTATCACAGTGGAGTTGCCAACTTTTTATGTGAAGTTTTCCTTGCTTGGAATTTGAGTTTGGAAATCTTTTTGTGGCTTGGTTTTTCATGTAATAGCTGATTTATAGAGGTCGCTTAGCTCTGTGACGAGCAAGCATTGTTTTGATGTCCTGCAATTTTGAATCGACATTTTAGCAATACATTTTAAAGTATTTACATATCGAAATAAAACAGGCATTATGAAATAGTAAAGAACACAAGATTTATAGTGGTTCGGCCAAGAATCGGGCCTACATCCACTTTATAGCTTTCATTCATTCACACTGATTTACAATATTTTACAATACAACTGATACATTCATCATTATTTCACAATTTTGAACCAAGCTTTTTCTTTTAAGTAAAATAAGGACGTAAGTGGTTGCTGTTCCAGGCTCTTGGAATTGGATCCCCTTCAACAGTTATGAGTTTGAAAGTGCCATCAAGAAGTTTAGTGCTTATGACATATGGTCCTTCCCAGTTTGGCCCAAACACACCAGTTGCTGTCATGATCCTTTTCAAAACCAAGTCTCCGATCTCAAAGCTGCGTTGGCGAACCTTAGAGTTGAAATGCCTAGCAATTCTCTGCTGATGAGCTGAAACTCTGAGCCTAGCTTCTTCTCTTTTCTCATCAAGAAAATCAAGTGCTTCAAATTGCAGTTTCTCATTTTCAGCTTCGTTGAAATGAACTCTTCTATGTGAAGGAACTTCTACTTCCACTGGAATCATTGCCTCTGATCCGTATGCCAGTGAAAATGGAGTGTGCCCAGTCGCAGTTTTGTGAGTAGTTCTGTACGCCCATAGTGCTAATGGAAGTTTATCAACCCAACCACCTTTTGCTTTTTCGAGCTGCTTTTTGATAGTTGACTTGATGATCTTATTAACTGCTTCCACTTGCCCATTTGCCTGCGGATGAGCCACTGCTGAGAAGCTTTTTCGAATTCTGAACTGTTTGCAAAAATCCTGGAATTCTTCACTTTCAAACTGAGTACCGTTGTCTGTGATTGTCTTCTGTGGCACACCATATCTGCAAATGATATTCTTCGTTACAAAATTTATCATCTTCTTAGAAGTGATAGTGGCCAAAGGTTCAGCTTCAGCCCATTTGGTGAAATAATCAACGGCAACAATAGCATATTTAATTCCTGATTTAGCGATCGGTAATGGTCCAATTAGGTCTATTCCCCAAATGGCAAATGGCCATGGGCTGACCATTTGTGTGAGTTCGGTGGAAGGTGCTCTTGGGATTTTTGCAAATCTTTGGCATTTGTCACACTTCCTGGAGTAAGCTGCAGCATCTCGATTAATATCCGGCCAGAAATACCCATATCGAAGAATTTTCTTTGCAAGTGTTTGACCACCTGAATGGTCTCCACATTCTCCTCCGTGCACCTCTGCTAAGATTGTCTTGGCTTCTTCTTTAGTTACACATCGGAGTAGTGGGATTGAAAATCCCCGCCTGTATAATCGGCCATCTTGAATTATATACCTTGACGCTTTTCTCAATAATTTTCGACGTTCCTCAGAACTTTCTGGCAGGGAACCACTGAGTAAGTATTCTTTGATTGGAGTCATCCATGATTCATGCTCTTGAGACGTAGTCATAATCCAATCAATATCCATTTCATCAATGCTTGGAGCTGACAGAACTTCTACAGAAACTAATCCCAGCAATTGAGCTTCTCCGGAACTTGAGTACTTTGCTAAAGAATCCGCCTTCATATTTTCCTCTCGGGGTATGTGGCTTATTGAGTAGTGATCTAAATCATTGAGGAGTTCGGAAGTTTTTGTTAAATATGTAGGCAAATTTCCTCCTTTGGCTTGAAATTCTTTCTTCACCTGGCAAACAATAAGCTGAGAATCGCTGAAAATCTGTATCGCTTTGATGTTTAGTTCCTTGACGATTTTTAAACCGGCAATAAGGGCTTCATATTCTGCTTCATTGTTTGTCGAAGGGAATTCTAGTCTCAATGCATAACATAATGATCGTCCTTCGGGAGTTTCAAGCACAACTCCTGCCCCAGAACAATAATCATTTCTTGAGCCATCAACATACAACTTCCACTATATCGGAATGCAGTCAGTTGTTTCTTCCTTGATGTCACCTTTGTCAGTGGACTCTGCAATGAAATCTGCTAAAGCTTGTCCGTTAATTGCTCTTCGGGGATGGTAAGTGATGTCATATTGGCTGAGTTCTATGTTCCATTTCAAGAGACGACCCGAAGTTTCAGGACGATACAGGACTTGCTTTAGAGGTTGATCAGTCAGGACCTTGATAGGATGAGATTGAAAATAGGGCCTCAACTTCCTGGAAGCGATTAACAAACAAAAAGCAAGCTTTTCTATCTTCAAATAATTCATCTCTGCCCCAGTGAACCGTTTGCTGATGTAGTAGACTGGACGTTGTATTTTCATATCTTCTCGTACAAGTGCTGCACTTAGAGCATGGGATGAAATTGCTAAATAGATGAAGAGGTCTTCGCCATCACTAGGCTTGGAAAGGACCGGAGGAGTTCTCATAAGATGGATCAGCTGATCGAAAGCATTCTGACATTCGGGAGTCCATTCAAAATTTTTCTTTCCATTCCTTAAAGCATCAAAGAAGGGAATGCATTTGTCTGTGGCCTTGGAGATGAAGCGACTAAGAGCGGCAACTTTTCCATTGAGACTTTGCAGTTCTCTCTTTGTTCTAGGGGCTTTAACTTCTCTCAGAGCTGTGATTTGAGCAGGATTGGCCTCAATACCCCTAGCGCTTACGATGTAACCCAGGAATTTCCCAGACTCTATCCCGAATGAACACTTCAATGGGTTGAGCTTCATTCCATATTTTCGAAGAATTGTAAGCATCTCCTCCAAGTGTCCCATGTGATCTACAGCTTTCTTTGATTTTACCAACATATCGTCGACATAAACTTCCATGGTTTTACCGATCTGAGGCTTGAACATTGCATTGACGAGTCTTTGGTAGGTTGCCCCAGCATTTTTCAATCCGAAAGGCATAACTTTGTAGCAGTAGAGACCCACATCTATGATAAAGCTTGTGTCTTCCTGATCTGGTTCATTCATCATAATCTGATTGTATCCGGAGTAGGCATCCATGAAAGACAACAACTCATGTCCAGCCGTCCCATCTACCAGTTGATCGATTCTAGGCAACGGGAAGCAGTCTTTGGGGCAGGCTCTGTTTAGATCTGAGAAATCAATGCATACTCTCCACTTTCCATTTTCCTTCTTAACCAGTACTGGATTTGAAACCCAATTTGGATAAGTGGATTCTTTGATGAAATTATTCTCCATGAGACGATCTACTTCTTCCTTTAAAGCTGCTGACCTCTCTGGACCTTGAGTTCTTCGTTTTTACTGGCGTGAATTTCGGATCGACATTCAGAGTGTGAACAGCAATTGTTGGAGAGATTCCACACATATCAGCATGACACCAAGCGAACACGTCCAGATTTGCTTTTAGAAATGATATCAGTGTGTTTAGAACTGTTGCACTCAGTTGTGAACCCACATTAAGTACTTTGTTTGGGTCTTTGGAGTCGACAGGTATTGGTACCGTAACTTCCACGGGCAACACTCTATTCTCCTCTGCACTGGATTTTCTGGGGTCCATTTCTCGCCTTGCACCACTATGCTCACCAGTGCAGGGACCACCCTGTATTTGCTACAAGGTTGGGTTTTTGATGTGGAGGGGAGCTGCCGCATCTTTACCCATTTCTCTCTTTCTGGCTTCTCGAAGCTCTATAAGATAACATTCGCGTCCAGCATTTTGATCTCCCTTGATGACACCAACACCATTTTCTGTAGGGAACTTCATAGTTAGGCACCACGGGGCCAAAATGGCCTTGAATGCAGCTAGAGTTGGCCTGCCTAGGAAAGCATTGTAGGCAGAAAATCCATCGACAATTACAAAGGTTTGCTTGCGAACAACTCTTTTCCGCCCTTCCCCAAGTTCCACGAACAACTCGACAGTTTCGATTGGTTGCTGTGGTTCCCCAGTGAAACCAACAATCTTTTGTGACGAAGCTTGAACGTCAGTCATTGGGATCTTCATCTGGTCAAATGTTTTCTTGAAGAGTATATTGCAGGAAGCACCGCAATCAATGAGCACTCGTCTTACTATTGCCGGTCCGATTCCAGCAGAGATAACCAAGGGATTTATGGTGGGAGCTTCAATACCAATAGAATCCCTAGCTTTGAACATAATATCATCGTCTGAAATCCTTTGCTGCTTCAGGGGTGCAGCATTTTCTACAGCAAAAACATCTTCCTCTGCAGGGATGTATTTTAAAGCATGAGCATATCGTTCCATTTCACCCCAGCTTCTGCCCGCTGGGTGTGGGCCCCCCGTAATCACATTGATAATGGGCCTCTCAGATTCTTGTGCCGCAGTGCCTTTACCTGAGCCTGATGGCTGAGTAGGGAGTTGCTGCCCCTGAGTTGACGAAGATGGGTCACTTCTGTTCTTCTTGACATACTGTTGCAGCTTGTTTTCCCTCAACAATTCCTCAATTAAGCTCTTTAAGTGACGACAGTCATTGGTATCATGACGGGGTTGGTTGTGAAAACGGCAGAACTTTCCATTTCTCATAGCGCCCTTTCCCGGTTTTATCTCAGCCGGTTTGGATAATCCACAGCATCCTTGGTGGCGAAGAAGATATTTTCCAGAGTGTCGGTCAATGGAGTGAAATCTGAGGGTTTGAAGAAGCGAGGTTTCTTTGTATCCTTTTGTTTCTTCCCCTCGTGATTTTCCCTTTTCTGACCTCCGGAATCTTTCTTTTCCGAAGCGGTAGTATTATTTTCCACCTTTGCTGCCACCTTCATCGATGCTGGAAGATTTTCCAAGCGTATGAATTCATCTGCTTTCTTGTAGAATTTCTCAAGAGAATTTGGCTCTTTCATCTTCAGCCATTTTCCAAATTCACTTGATTTGTCGATAGCACGCATCAAATAGGTCAAGATCATTCGTGGCTCTGCGTTATCAACTTCTGCCAGAGCTATATTGAAACGGTTCAGGAATGATTTAATAGGTTCTCCCGGATTCTGTTCAAGACTGGACAATGACATTATGTCCTTTGCCTTTGAAGCGTATAGCCTGAATTGCTCTTTGAACTTTCAGGTCAGATCGGAAAACTGATCAACTGATCGGACAGGAAGCTTGGTAAACCAGAGGAGTGCCACTCCTTCCAAATATACTGGAAAATACCGGCACTTAATTTCATCAGTTGCTCTTGCGCCGGTCATGTGCCAGTCGTATTTATACAAGAACTGATTTGGATCACTTGTTCCCCGATAAGCAGGAATGGTGGGGGGAACAAACTTTCTAGGAAATTCAGCCTTTAGAATCTTCTCGGTAAACGGAGTTCTACTTGGTGCGAATCCCCATTCGCTCTCATCTTCATCCCTCTGCATGCTCTCCTTCATTATTTGCTTGATCATACCAGAAAGATATTCTTCATTGTTCAGAGATTTCGCAGAATAGACCTCAGCCGTCTTTTCGGGGGTTTGTCCAGGTATATGCTCATGAAGAACTGGTGGCGGCCTGGATCCTTCGGCCTGGAGGGGTGCCCCTTCGGCAGCACCTGATCCCCCGTGAGGAATATTTCTTCCCTCGGAATTGGGAGCAGTATTAGCAAAGTTTCCCTCATTACTTACTGGTCTTTGATTCGTACCAAGTAAAGCATTCAGCTTTTCCATCATCAGATTATTTTGAGTTTCAATCTGCTGATACAGTCCGGATACAGCAGCATCTAATTCTTGTCGCGTCACACCGACGCTCGGAATTGTCTGATTTGGAGAGAGAGAAGTGGCGGTATTATCTTGCACATTTTCAGATCTGACAGCTGTTTGCACAAAAAATGGACAAACACCTCAAAGTTGTATGATTTAGTAGATCTTACGTTGTTCTTAGTAATTTGAGTGATTTATGCAAATATATGAAAAGCAGGGGCTAAACTGTAAAAAGACACGCAGATTTATAGTGGTTCAGCCTGAATGTGCCTACGTCCACTTTATATGTTATTTCTCTTTTCTTCTTTAGATTACAAGTACAAAACTTTGATACAAGTAAAAGAAAGTTGTTTGTTTGAAAGTTCCTTCCGTGCTTGAGCTCTCAAACCTGTCCCCCATTGTTGTACCCCTGCCCCTCTATTTATAGAGTGAGGCTGGGGTAGGGGTCTTGGAGGTAAATAGCAGCTGGTGGGCCTGGGCTGCTACAATCTGGCCTGGCAGTGCTCGGGCTCGGTAGGGCTTTGATTCGGTGGTTGGAGATGGAGCCTGGACCGGCACAAGTTGATTCGGTGGTTGGAGACGAAGTTTGGACCGGCACTAGCTGATTCGGTGGTTGGAGACGAAGTTTGGACCGACACTAGCTGATTTGGTGGTTGGAGATGGAGTTTGGACCGGCACTAGCTGATTCGGTGGTTGGAGATGGAGTTTGGACCGGAACTAGCTAATTCGGTGGTGAGAAAATAGCCCAACATTTGCCCCCCAAAGAGGGGCATATGCCAGCGTATGTCTCGCTTTGTTTTGGTTCGGTCATTCTTATCCGGTCCTTATGCTGAGTCTGTTGGTCCGGTAGTTCGCCTTCGACTATAAGTAGGGGATTAGGGCTTCCGATATTTCCTACCAAACACGACAGCCGAGCCAACTCCTCTTGCCGAATCAAAGTGTTTAGCAGAACCAAAGAACTTCTTTTCACCGAATCAGGTATCGATCTTATACTTTCCTGCCGAATATGTTATTCACCGAATGGACTTGGGGGCTCTGAGTGCCGAATGAATTCACATACTTGTTTATTTTCGAATGAAACTGATACCGGATGGGACTTCTACCGAATGAAGTCATACACTTGTCTATATTCGAATGAAAATGATACCGGATGGGACTTCTACCGAATGATAATGGAAATTTGAGCATTTATGAGTGCAACTCTAGAACGCACACACTCGCTTCTTTACTTCCTTTAGTCTAACGACATTCTTCTTTGTGTCTGCAGATAATGTCTCGTAAAGCGGAAACTCGATCAGACAAGAAGAAATCCGGGGGCGAAGGAAGTTCCTCTGCCGTGCCCCCCGCTCAGCCGAATCCAGAACGTCACGGACCTGCCCCGAGATCACTAGTGGACGGGTACGGCCCTCAGGAACTTCTAAACTCCCCGCCCGATTGTTTTCCTAGCTCCCTTAAGGAAGAGCAGCTTGATGTCATCTCTCGCTCTTTCGGAATTGACAGAGCGCGAATGCTGTTGCCAGGGAAAGATGTTATGCCATACGACCCTCCTGAAGGGTTCTTTGCTTACAGCAGATACCACTGCATGTGTGGTGCCATTCCGCCTCTTAACGCCTGGGTAACCAGCTTCCTCACATATCTCAAGGTGGCCCCATTCCAGCTTCAACCCAACTCCTATGCTATACTGGTGAGCCTCTTCGTTATTTTCCAGAGGAAGTATGGTCGTGCCCCTTCCAACCGGGAGATCCGGTACTTGTATAATCTGAGGGGTTATAAGAAGGGGTCTCCATACATTAGCTTGGAGTCAGCCGTGACCTTCAAACCGGTCTTGGATTTGTATTCTAAATTCAGCATGTTCAAGAAAGAGTGGTTCTTTGTCAGGGATGACTCCGTTTCAATTCGGCGCTTTACTTCTGGATGTAAGTTGATGCTTTTACTTATAATTTCCATTCTGATTGCGATGCTTCTTCTCATACTCTCTCATTTTTGCTAGCGACAAGTGGCTTTGCGATTGTGGAGACTGACCGCCTGGTTCAGACGGCGGCTGAGATAGAAGCTATTCTTGGGAAATATAGATCATCTGCCTTCCTGATCAGAAATGCGATCCTTCTGGAGTACAACTTAATCCTCCCACAGCAGTCAGTAGTTAAGCTGAGGGAGACGGCGGAGGAGAGGGCGGCTGCTCAGACCAAAGAAGGTGTTTCGGTGGAGAGTAGCAAGAGGAAACCTTTCACAAGACCTCCAGCTGTCGGAGGTAAGAAACTCAAGAAGTCGGACGGTCCCTCCCCCAGCAATTGTCCACTTACCCGGGAGGAGGAAGATATAGAGGAGGAAAAAGGCGAGGGTGGAGATGGTCGGGATGGTGACAAAGGTGGCGATGGCATCGGGGCCCTACTTCCTGGGCAAGCGGGCGAGATTCAGGAGTGGACGGATGATGCGTTCCACCAGGCTTTCGAGGGGCTGGATGAAGATCCGGCTTTGGTAGAGAAAACCGGGAAAGCGGACAAGGCCGGGACTGGTGCAAGTGAGTCTTCTCCGACCATTCCAGCCAAGGTGGCTCCGACGACTCAAGGTGAACTCTTGATTCCTGCATGCTTCATTAATGATAGGGACTTAGGAATATTTTATGACCCGCTCCCGTCCTGGAATGAAATCCAGGACTTATTGCAGTATCCTACTCCTCCCCAGGGTTTGTACAACCACAGCTGTGTTTCTTTTCCTTTTTTAACTTGTAATTTACCGCGTTTCTCGAATCATATAGTGATGTAAGTTTGTGACGCTTGTTCTTTATATCAGCAGCAGGCAAGACGTCCAAAGCCTCAGACCTTCGACACAGGCTTGAGCAATATAAGCTTTCCAAAACTTCTGCTAAGCCGAAGCCCTCGACCCAACGCTCCGGGGATGTAGTCGGCTACCGTCCTCTTCTTGGGGTCATCGAAGAGGGTATTCAGCAGAGGAAGAGGAGTCATCCTTTATCCGAACCTTCGCCCGGTCCTCAGCTTCCGGCTCAGCCTCTTCATGATATCACTGAAGAGGGTAGCGAGTTTGCACCCTCTCCGCACCCGTCCAGAAACCCTTCCGTTACTCATATCGACCGTCCTGACTTGGCTCGTAATCCATTTGCGGGTCATCCTGATCTGGATCCAAGTTCCCACGACATTACCTTTGATGAGGTTACTGGTGAGCACCTTCTTCCCCGCAATCCCATGGTACGGGTGCTTGATGAAGCTAAGTCCTTAGATCTCGATTTACTCACTACTCGTATAGTCACTATGGGAGACGAGGCCAATGCTAATATTGATCGGGTGGCGGAGGAGACCAAGAAGCTGATAGGGCATCATGCCCGGCTGGTTAAGGCCAGAGAGGAGATTGGGAGCGCCAATATCCGACTTCGATTGGTGGTTTCGGATCAGGCCAAACAGCTTGCGGATCAGGCTATTCAGATTTCTCAGCATGAGGCTGCTACTGGACGATTAAGGAAAACCATGGAAGAGGCCAGCCAGGCCGAATTACGAAAAATGGAAGCTACTTGCAAAGAACGGATTGACATGGCTATTGCCATGGTGGACGAGGTTCGGAAAGCGGATCTTGAGCAGGTGGAGGAATTGTCCGGGAAACTTGAGGCTGCAGAGCTTGCTCAAGCTAAGTTGAGGGAGGAGATGGAGGCAATGCGGGGATCCCTTCTAGCCGACTGCTCGAGATACCGATCGGAGAGAGATGCTGCCGTTAGGAGGTTGTTGGCTTCCGAGGCCCGGACGAGGGAGTTTGAGGAGAATGAGGGGATGATGGACGAAATGCTTCAGGATATGTACTTCCGAACCTGGAAGCAGGGCAACCTATCCTGGATGGATGATTATCCCAGGATCATGGCTAAGATCTATCTTCGGGCTCTGGAGGAGGCCAAGGCCGATGCGGATAAAGATGGTGGTGTGGCCTTCAGCATGGATGCGGTCACTGCCCAGTTTGCCAAGGAGGAGAAGGTGGCGGTGAATGAAGGTATGCGGTTGCTTGCTGCTGAGGAGGTTGGCGTGCAGGTAGAGGATGACGATCAGGATAGTCAGGAAGCAGGCGCTGGTAAGTCTCTCTTTTTAGTTTCTCCATCAACTTGGTTGCTTATTGCTAATGAGTCCTTTCTTTGACTGGACAGGGGGTCAACCGGACAAGGATAAAGCTCCACTGCAGCCAGCCCCTTGATTATATCTGAAAAAACTCTTTTTGTGGGTTTGACAGGGTTGTATATGTTAGTCGAAAAAATAGTAAAGTAGCCTTTGGGTTATAATATTTTGCCACTTGTAATAAATAGTCTTATTTTTGACGTGTAATTCTTTAACTTGGGCTGATTTTCTTGAATGTTCGTTGCTTTTTCGACATGTTGTATGAGAAATATAGCTATGCGTATTCTTGCAATTGAGTCGTGTTTGATGTCAGGTTTTGGTTTTAAAACATAATTTCATGACTTGTAATATTAGTGTGTGGTGTGAACAAAATATAGTTATGCATCTGTACATAAAGGAAGAAAATACCGCCTTTCATGTTCTGTTTGTAGATGGCAGTTTCGAATATCTTGTATGACTGAGCATGGAAAGTAGTTGAATGCCCTGCCATCTGATTGTGGATCCACGCATCCATTGGCGAGTGTCTTCTGCTCCGTATTCTGTACTTTATGGATTGTTATTGAGGATAGGAGGAAAGCTTTTTAAGTAAAATTGAAATATGTGAAATAGTAAAACTTCCAATCACGGAAGGCCTTCGATGTGCTTAAGTTCGTGGCAAACGGGTTTTGTAGTCACTTTCCCTAGCTGTGGGTCTTGGAGACATTTGTCACCCATCTTACGCCTCCGCGGGGAGTTAATTCTTTTTTACCACAGTCGCACTTAAGACACATCGGAGCCGAGATCGCGCACAGTAACTACCCGGGCCATTATGGCCCGTAATCGTGGGTATTATTCGATTTACTGTGGCCGGCTAGCGTGGGTGCCGATCGTCAACTGTGAACTGCCCCTGGCTGGCCACACCTTATGTTGGGGCTTATAGTCGGTTCACAGTTGCCGGCGAGCCTAACGCCGTAATGAGCTGCCTCGGCTATAGTCGGCCTTCTCGGTGGCTTATAATCGGCTCATTACAGTTGGCTTTAAGGGCCGTCGCGAGCAATGAGTTAACCCGCAGCAGAGGGATGCTGGAGCGAAAGTGTCTCATTGGCGAGGGCATAGATTCGCATAGTACCTGTTGGGTCTTGTCCACGTGAAGTTGCATTGTGGAGTGCTTTGAATAGAAATGCTATATACTCAGGATTTTGTTCAACAGAAAAGGATAAAGTTAACAAGCAGCCAAGATACAAAGGAACAAGTTAAAAAAGAGACAAGGTTTTTTAAAGTGGTTCGACACGAAAATGCCTACGTCCACTGATTCTCTTTGTTAATTCACTTCATATGGGCAATACAAGTTAAGAAAAGTATCGACGGAGGTGTTGGATGTTCCATGCCCTCTGGTACACCTCTCCGTCCACTGTTGACAAAATATAGGCTCCGTTGTGGAGATCTTTATGAATTACATATGGTCCATCCCATATTGGGTCTAGTGCTCCGGGGCGAGGGAAGATTCGCTTGAGGACAAGATCCCCTTCCTGTAAGGTACGATGCTTGACTTTGGAGTTGTATTGTGCTGCCACTTTTTGCTTGTGGGCTGCTGTTTTGAGGACTGCATCGTTTCTTCTCTCCTCGATTAGATCCAAAGACATGTGAAGGAGTTCTTCATTCTCTTCTGGGTTATAGTGGATCCGACGATGGGAAGGCACAATAGTTTCAACTGGGAGCATAGCCTCCGATCCGTATGCCAAAGAGAAAGGAGTGTGCCCTGTCGATGTTCTGAAAGATGTGCGATAGGCCCATAGTGCCGTAGGAAGTTCATCCACCCAAGCGCCCTTTGACTTTTCGAGCTTCTTTTTTATTAGAGTTTTCAGAATTTTGTTGACTGCTTCGACTTGTCCGTTTGCCTGGGGATATGCTACGGATGAGAAGCTTTTATGAATTCTGTGTTCTTGGCACCAGTTGGCGAATTCCTCGCTGTCAAATTGAAGTCCATTGTCTGATATGATTTTGAGTGGGACTCCGTACCTGCATAGAACATTTTTGATCAAGAAGTTAATAACTTTTGCTGAAGATACTTTATTTAGAGGTTCCGCTTCCACCCATTTGGTGAAATAATCAACTGCCACTATAGCATATTTGGCCCCGCCTCGGCCCATTGGTAGCTCGCCGATTAAGTCAATTCCCCATATCGCGAAGGGCCAAGGGCTGGTCATCTGAGTAATCTCGGTTGTTGGTAGCCGAGGGATCTTAGCAAATTTTTGGCATCTGTCACACTTCTTGACGAAATCTAAGGCGTCCTTGCTTAAGGTGGGCCAGAAATATCCGTATCGGAGTATCTTTTTTGCTAGCGTTTGCCCTCCGGTGTGATCTCCACAGCTCCCCTGATGGATGTTGGATAAGATCTCCTTGGCTTCTCTCCCAGCGACACACCTTAATAACGGGTTAGAGAATCCACTCCGATAGAGGATGTCTTCTTGTATTGTGTAGCGGGATGCTCTCCTCAAGATTTTCTTGACTTCGTTACGCCCGTAGGGTAGAGTGCCACTTTGTAGGTAGTCTTGGATGGGAGTCATCCAAGTTGCTTCTTCGATTGCAGCTATCAGATTCACTTGCTCAAAACTCGGGGCCAGTTGCTTTGAGATGATTACTGCCCCGAAGATGGTGATGTCTCTCACACTTGCTTGCTTTGCTAATTCGTCGGCCTCTCGGTTCTCCTCCCGAGGGATGTGTTTGACTAAGTAGTGGTCCAATTGGCTGAGAAGTAACTTGGTCTTCCTTAGATATGCTATGAGTCGTTCTTCTCGAGCTTGGAATTCTCCTAGTATTTGATTAACAATAAGCTGAGAATCGCTGTGAAGACACAAAGAATTGGCTCCGATTTCTATGGCAATTTCTAGTCCAGCTATCACTGCTTCATATTCTGCATCGTTGTTGGTGGCAGCGAACTCCAGCCTTATAGCATAGTGCAGTTTATTTCCCCTGGGAGTGATTATTACCACACCTGCCCCCGAGCCTTGTTCGTTAGATGCACCGTCCACAAAGAGATTCCACTTGATATTTTCTGTTATTTCCAATTGCTCCCTATCCTCGTTGGTAGTGAATTCTGCAATGAAATCAGCCATGGCTTGTCCCTTGATGGCGGTGCGAGGGTGATAGGTGATATCATACTGACTTAGCTCGATGCACCATTTAAGTAGTCGCCCAGAAGTGTCAGGACGATGGAGTACCTGCCTCAATGGTTGATCGGTCAGAACTTTGATGGAATGGGACTGGAAGTAGTGACGCAGTTTTCGCGATGTGATTAGTAAACAGTATGCTAACTTCTCAAGCTTAGGATATCTAACTTCTGCCCCAGTAAACCTTTTGCTGACGAAGTAAACTGGTCGTTGCGTGCGGTTGTCTTCCCTTACCAAGGCAGCGCTCAGGGCGTGGGATGACACAGCGAGGTATAGGTATAATTCTTCTCCTTCGCTTGGAGTTGAGAGCACCGGTGGTTTCTGGAGGTGTTCGATTAAGTGAAGGAAAGCGGTCAGGCACTCGTCAGTCCACTCGAACTTTCCTTTATCTTTCTTTAGGGCTTCGAAAAAGGGGACGCACTTGTCCGTTGCCTTGGAGATGAATCGGCTTAGGGCGGCCACTTTTCCATTTAGGCTTTGCATTTCCTTTCGGGTGGAAGGTATCTTGATATCCCTTAGCGCACGGACTTGTTCAGGGTTTGCTTCTATCCCTCTGGCATGAACGATGAATCCTAAGAACTTCCCTGACGACACACCGAAGGAGCATTTTAGTGGATTCAACTTCATTCCATATTGCCGAAGTACTTGAAACATCTCGCCTAGGTGGCTTACGTGATCTTTGGCCTTCCTTGACTTTACCAGCATGTCATCCACATATACTTCCATAGTTTGTCCTATTAGCCCTGCAAACATCTTGTTGACGAGGCGCTGGTAGGTGGCTCCTGCATTTTTAAGTCCGAAAGGCATCACTTTGTAGCAGTATAAACCCCGGTCGGTGATGAAACTAGTGTGGTCTTGGTCGGGAGCATGCATAGGAATTTGGTTATATCCTTAGTATGCATCCATAAAAGACAGGAGTTCGTGCCCGGCTGTGCTGTCGACAAGTTGGTCGATTCTAGGAAGCGGGAAGCAATCCTTTGGGCAGGCGTCGTTTAGGTTGGAGAAGTCAATGCAGGTCCGCCACTTCCCATTAGCCTTCTTTACTAGTACCGGGTTGGCGATCCATTCTGGGTAAACAGCTTCTCGTATGAAGTCATTGGCGAGTAGATTCTTTACTTCTTCATCGAGGGCTGCTGATCGCTCTGCCCCCATACTTCTCTTTTTTTGTTTTACAGGCGCCTTGGTAGGATCAATGTTTAATACGTGGCATGCTATGTCGGGGGAGATTCCGGTCATGTCAGCGTGTGACCAAGCGAATACATCCAAGTTGTGGTGGAGAAAATCAATGAGTTGTTCCTTCAATTCAGCTTTCAGCTGGGACCCAATTTTCAGTAGCCTACTTGAGTCGTGCTTGTCTACAGATATAAACTCCATAGCCTCTGCAGGCTCGGCGATGGCCTCCTCCTCTTTGTCCCTAGGGTCTAATTCATTGAAAGGGTCGCTGGTGTATCGAAGAGGAGGGGCTTTCTTTAGTTGCTATGCTTCAAGGCTTTTTGTGCAGAGGGCAATCTCTACACCTTTCCCTTTATCTTTCCTGTGGTTGTTGCGAAGTTTGGTTACATAGCAGTCTCGTGCAATATCCTGGTCTCCTTCCACTTCCCCTACCCCATTGTCTGTTGGAAATTTCATTTTCAGGCACCATGGTGCTAGGACAATCTGGAAGTCAGACAAGGCTGGTCTTCCTAAGAAGGCGTTGTAGGCCGAATAGTTTTCTATCAGCACAAACGTCTGTTTCCTCACAACGGAGCGGGGATGGCTTCCAATCTCAACAAAGAGGTCCAGCTGCCCGAGGGGCATCTTCGCATCTCCAGTGAAACCGTGTAGTGGTTTATCACAGGGAGATACATCCTTCATTGATAGCTTCATTTTGTCGAATGCGTGTTTGAACAGGATATTTACAGAGCTTCCAGTGTCTACCAGGATTCGGTAAACTTCGGCGGGACCGAGTCAGGCAGAGATAACCATGGGATCCATGTGAGGGTACTGTCTTCCTTCTAGGTCACGTTTACTGAATGTGATGTCATCACTTTCTTTCCGCTTTGGGTGGCGCTCTTCTATAACCGTATTGACATAGTCTTTATTGTCTCTAAGCGATTTCCCATATCTTTCCATCTCTCTCCAACTTCTGTCTGCGATGTGCGGACCTCCTGAGATGGTATGGACCACTATCTTCTCTTGACTAGAGCTGCTAGCGTTGCGGTTTCCTCTGTCGGCCCCTGGTGAGGGTAGCCTTGGGTTTTCACTGGCAGGAGCTGGAGTCCTGTCTTGACTTTTTACATAACGTTCCAGTTTCTTCCTTCTGATGTGTTCCTCAATCAGATCTCGGAGATGATGGCATTCGTTGGTATCATGTCCGTGAGATTCGTGGAAGCGGCAGAATTTTCCAGACTTCTGTGCGTTATCTGATTCCTTCTTGTATGGTGGGCGTTTGTATCTAACTTCGCCTTGGGTGGCAAGGAAGATATTTTCGACGGTCTCGTTCAAAGGGGTGTAAGTGTCGAATCTTGGTCCTGGCCGATATAGGCGCTTTTCTACCTTCTTGCCCCCAACATTGTCTCTGGAATCATTTCTTCGAACGTCCCTTGCCACAGCAGGGGCATTGCCATGGGTCGTCTTATTTTGCTGTCCGGACTGCCCCTCCACGGCAGCATCCTCAAGCCTCATGTATTTTCTGGCTTCATGGAAGAAATCAGGTAAAGTAGCTGGTTTTTCTTTGGTCAATCTTCTAGCAAATTTAGTGTCTGGATGCACACCACTGCAGAGGGCCATTAGGATAAGCTTCTCATCGGCATCTTGAACTGCGGCTGCTGCGGCGTTGAATCTGGTTAGGTATTGCTGCAGCTTTTCTCCAGGTTTCTGTTTGACGCTGGATAAGGAATAAGCGTCCTTAGGTTGCTCCACATGAATGCGGAACTGACTGATAAATTTTTCTTTCAACATTTCCCATGAGCTGATGGATCCTTGGGGTAGATGACAGAACCAGGAGGTAGCAAGATCTGCTAAGAAGAGCGGAAAGCATTTGCACAGTACTCCCTCTGTTGCTCCACTCATGAGCATATGCTGCGTGTACCTCTGTAAGTGTACAACGGGATCGGAGGTTCCTTTGTAGGGTTCCATTGTTGGCATCTTCCATTCTCGGGGGGTGATAGCAGTTTCGATATTGCGGGCGAAAGGGCTGGTTACCCTAGCGCCTATCCCTCGATCTCTTTGCTCCCGTTGGACACACTCTCTGAATAAGCGTGCCATCCTTTCATCAGAACTTGGAGCAGATAGAAATGAGTCTGGTTCTGTTCTGTGGGATTGATTCCGTTCGGACGACCTGTAGGGATGGTATCGTCTATCATTCCTCATATTTTCCAGTGGCTGCCTTTGATCTTCGGGGAGCACGCTTGGGTCAGCTACAGTTGGCCCTTGCTTTGATCTCCCCCTGTTGGGTTCTGATCTAAGCACTTCCTCGGGTCCAACTTCGGGCTGAACCCTAGCTCGACCCCGTTCACTGGTGTTTCTGTGGTTAGGCAGCATGACAGGCTCAGCTACAGTTGACCTTCGCCCGGTACCTTCCCCGTTGGGTTCGGTACCAAACGTTTCCTCAGGCCTAACTTCGGGCTGTGCTCGGTCTCGGCTCCTACCATGGCTACTTCTGCCGTTAGCTCCTTCGAAGAAGGAAGATCTTTGCTGTCTTTGAGATCCTCCAGACTGGGACTCGCCCCATGATTCAGTGTTGCGGTTGGATTCTTCAGCGTCCCTCAAGCGTGACATGAGATGGTCCACCAAGGCTTCCTGCTGGGACGTGAAGCGGTTAGTTACTTCAACAACAACTCTGTCCAAATCTGCCCTAGTAATTGCTGCAGGCTGTTCTGTGGTAGGAGTGGTTGGGTTAGCCTGTCCTTCATTTGTTACCGTTGCTGGAGAAGGACGATTTACTTGATTCGTGACAGCTGGATCTGGAAGACTGCTGGATGCGATGTTTTTTCTTTTGTTAACATCTTTTCTCTGTTTGGGAGGCATGTTTTCCAAGTGGCGGACGATGCTGTTAGGAAAACTTGTTAAGTAGATGAAGCTGAAGCTTCGAGCTTCTAGCTCTCAGTGAAAGCACCAAAAATGTTTGCACAAAAAATGGACAAACACCTCAAAGTTGTATGATTTAGTAGATCTTACGTTGTTCTTAGTAATTTGAGTGATTTATGCAAATATATGAAAAGAAGGGGCTAAACTGTAAAAAGACACGCAGATTTATAGTGGTTCAGCCTGAATGTGCCTACGTCCACTTTATATGTTATTTCTCTTTTCTTCTTTAGATTACAAGTACAAAACTTTGATACAAGTAAAAGAAAGTTGTTTGTTTGAAAGTTCCTTCCGTGCTTGAGCTCTCAAACCTGTCCCCCATTGTTGTACCCCTGCCCCTCTATTTATAGAGTGAGGCTGGGGGTAGGGGTCTTGGAGGTAAATAGCAGCTGGTGGGCCTGGGCTGCTACAATCTGGCCTGGCAGTGCTCGGGCTTGGTAGGGCTTTGATTCGGTGGTTGGAGATGGAGCCTGGACCGGCACGAGTTGATTCGGTGGTTGGAGACGAAGTTTGGACCGGCACTAGCTGATTCGGTGGTTGGAGACGAAGTTTGGACCGGCACTAGCTGATTCGGTGGTTGGAGACGAAGTTTGGACCGGCACTAGCTGATTTGGTGGTTGGAGATGGAGTTTGGACCGGCACTAGCTGATTCGGTGGTTGGAGATGGAGTTTGGACCGGCACTAGCTGATTCGGTGGTGAGAAAATAGCCCAACAACAGCCTTTCGTTTCCTCCCAGGAGCCATTATGTCTGATAAATTTCTGGTTTTGTAGGAAACTTTTTCAACAAACTTGTGTGAAGCAATGGTGAACGGTAACCTGAGTTGGGTTCTCAGTGAAAGCACCAAAATGTTAACGGTAAAAAGTTAACGCTAACACCCGGTGTGTATAATAAGATCGTGAAAGCACCACCCGTGTGACGGGAACAGAAATCAAGCAGGAAAATAGCAGAAATACAGTAAAAGACAACAATTTATAGTGGTTCGGCTTGAGATTTAGCCTACATCCACTTTGAATCTCTTTATTATTGAATTTGGTTACAAATCGATAAAAATCTCTTCAGGAAACAATACAATTCGACCACAAGAAACAATCTTGACTACTAGCTCAATCTTCGACGGTGAAACTCGATGAATCCATGTCGGATGTAAGGAATTTCTCTCGAAGCTTGTTGTAGTGTCGCGAATGCTTGAAGGATCCTTGATTGCTGAATGAATGGAGAGTTCGACGGAGTAACAGCGCTGAAGAAATGATTTGGCCAAAAGTCCCCTCCATGTTGGAAGTGATGTCCTATTTATAGGAGCTGATTTCTGGGCAGGAAATTTGCCTAAGTCTTAGGTCGCGTACGACCTTAGTTGAGTCGTAGGTTGCGAGCGACCTAAGCTAGGTCGCTGTCCCCTTGTGGCTTCAGAAGTTAGCTGGTAAGACTGTACTGGGCTTCATTTGATCAAGTAGTAGGTCGCACGCGAGTTAAAGAATAGCTGTGGGAGCTCTAGGTCGTAGGTCGCTGAACATGCTTTAACAGTTAGGTCGCTAACCTCTTTAGGTCGTCAAGTCCCTTAGGTCACTAACTACCTTAGGTCGTCAAGTCCTTTAGGTTGCTAGCTACCTTAGGTCGTTGAGTTCCATAGGTCGCAATCCTTTCTGTTCCAAGGTCGCAAGGTCTTCTGTAGCCTTAGGTCGCAAGCCCTTTTGGATCTTAGGTCGCGAAGCTTTCCTGTAGCCTTAGGTCGCAAGCCCTTCTGGATCTTAGGTCGCGAAGCTTTCCTGTAGCCTTAGGTCGCAAACTTCTTATGCTGTTAGGTCGCAATCTTAAGTCCTTAGGTCGCAAACTTCTCCCAAGTCCTTAGGTCGCGAGCTTCTTATGCTGGTAGGTCGCGAGGTCCTCCTGGATCTTAGGTCGCAAGCCTTTCCTTAGGTCGCTGAATTCTCTAGGTCGCAACCTTCTCTTAGGTCGTTAAGTTCTAAGCCGCTGAGATAAAAGGATTAACAAACATACTTTTTTTAACAATAACGTACATTTCTTTCGTTAAAACCATTAATTACAATTAATGGTTTTTTTTGCCTCTTTAATATTGAAAGATTCCAAATCGACATAATTTTAATTAGTTTCAAAATTACACTTTAAAGCGGATCCTATACATTTCATTCATTAAACATCATTAAGTTCAATTAAATTATCTTTCCCTTTTATTGAAAGATTTCAAATTAAATCCACGACAATAAATTTCAACATTAAAATTTAACGGAAAATAATTAATGGATAGATAATAAAAACAATTGAATTCTTTTTACAGTAACTTAAATACATTTGTAGAATTTTTTTTTACACATAAGATAATTAAAACAACGAAAGTCTTTTTACAGTAACTTAAATACATTTATAGAACCGTTGTTTACACATAAGTGTTATAAATTAACTTGCTTAAATAGATTATTTTCCTACTCTTGTAATCCATCTATATGCTAAAACATAGTTCAAATATACATATATTTCTTTCTTTAAATCAATCATTCTATTCTTTATTTTAATGAAATTAAATCTACATTCACAAATGAAACATTCATTTCATTTGATATAAATGTTCTTTTCATTAAATCAACTTTCCTTATATTTTCATAAAACATAAGCTACGTTTAATTACACCTATTAATTTACAATTTGGTGTCCTCTCTACCATTAATTGAAATTATTCAATTACATTAATTTCAATTGTTTACAAAGGTGAATTTAAAATGAACAAAATAAATGTAATGAGAAATAGAACAATTATTTCCTATCTAATAGTAATTTAAACATAATTACACACTATTGGATACAAACAGAAATTATACATTTCTTACCAAATAATAGTTTCTCGTCTCTGCAATCAATCTTTCAGCTACCAAACATTTCAAATAAATAAACATATGATTTCTTATTTAATAAAGAAACATTTATTATTCTTCATTAACATTTATTATTCCAATCAATTAGAAATTTACATTCGAAGAATTGTTAATTTCACTCAAACCAACGCTATTAAAATACACACTAGCATTTGTTATCATCCTTACATTATTGCAAACATGTTTCATTAATAGAATTTTTACTTAAGCTCATAACTTGGATTATAATTAAATTTGTATCAGTAAAATCTTACAAAAAAAATCCTTACAATTTTATTCAAAAATCTTATTTAATTTAATATTTTTAAATGTTTAAAAATACGGGTCGTTACAAACTCTGATCTGTATTGTAAAAGTGTAATCAATTGTTATTTGTAAACAACTACATGAACTATTTATTTGATTATTATATTTCATCATTCCGCTGTGAGATTCTGTGTTTTGTTTTTCTTTCTTTCTCTGATTTTTCTTATTTACCCCATAACAATCCTCCCTTTTGAATGGTTTGAGTCTGACATGTGTGGTTTATTGTTGGTTTAAACCATCCAAAAAGGTGGGTCGTTATAGTTGGTATTAGAGCCAGGTTTAGCGATAATCTTAGCTTTGTAGGGTCTGACACATTAGAGATAAGGTAGTAATACCCTAGAATGAGTCTGTCTGAGTGTATATATTTGAGAGAGCGTACTTGTTAGTGTTACAAAAATGTTTTATATTGTGTTAATTTGTTATGTTTAGTATTTATAAATTCCATTCGGTATATAGGACGCTATGTCATCGATAGGGATTTCTAAACACGTAATAGGGCAGACCGACACAATATTATTTTTGAAATATAGGTAAATGAAATAATTTTACCTAGCATTATATTTTGTATAAAAATAATTTTATAAATGACATGGTTGGATGTGATATGTTGTTCATTAGGTAGACAAATTTTATAAATATTGATTGTAAAATAGGATTTACTAATAAAGTAAATATAAATTGGAAATTTTGAGAACTTATGTTTCGGGGTTTCGAAATTTGTTTTCAAAGGATTTGGAATATAATATTATCATTATTTGGAAGTATTTTCGAATATAAATATTTTCAAAGTGATTTAAAAGAAATGTTTCTAAAATAATTTTAAAAGGAAATAAGTTTTGTGCTACACTCTCTGTCGCTGGAAAATAATTTCGGTGATGAGTGCACTCATCATCGACGTTCATTTTCGAGTTTCAAAGTGGGGAGACGCTATAGTAGTTTTACTACACATTTGTTTTGATAACAAATCTTAAATTTTAATTTCTAAATATGATTGGATATGTGTGTGTGTGTGTGTTTTAAAATGATTTGGAAAGGAACCTAGTATTTTGTTCTTAAGTTTTGTAAATTAGAAAATTTAATTATTGTAATCAACGAAATCTTGACTATATTAATAATTGGAAACTTCTAAAATGAAATAAGAAATTAGATGCTTAGAGATTAATGAAATATATCAGAAACTGGAAATTTGTAAATTGTAAATCAAAAGATGTGTAAATTAAGAAGATGTAATTATTGAACATTTGTTAACTAAAATGAATAAGATAAACTTGTGTAACATTCAATTATATTTTAAAAGACATATATATATAACTTACCAAAAATGTTTAAAAAGTTGTAATGTTAAATAGGAATATGTAATAGAATATTATACAAGTAAAACTTAAGTAATGAAAGCGTTCAATGGAATTATGTCTATAAATGAAGAATTAAGATGTATAAGAATATTATAAACTTAAGTTAATGCTTGAAGTTATTTATAATTAAAATGTGTAGTAAAAGTGAATACTACATTAATTAAATGATTATAACATCATAAAATGTGAAATGATTCAGAAATAGATTTAATATTCAATAATACTATATATGAGAGAAATAAATGTGAAAAAGAAATAATCTATTAATGGTGAATTAAATTATAAGGAGACTTACATAATATTTTAAAAACTGATTATGGATGATCTAAATAATTGAATGGAAATAACTTATGTAAGTAATGAATGTAAATTAATGGAAATAATCATTGTATGAATGAATGAAAACAGATGAACAGTAAATAATGTGAAAGGAAATTAATAAGAATAAATTTAAATAATATTTGAAATTCTTGGTTGTTGTGGCTTATGGGATGTTTGGGAAATGATACTTCTAACTGTATAAGAATGTATAAATAATCTATTAAGTAATTATCTAAGGCTGTTGAGCATTAGGTACACTTGATATTTTATCATCACCTTGTATGATTAAAAGTTTTTGAACTTGAACAACCATTTGTTTTAGTCGCTATGGGTGTATGATGAATTGGTTGTATTGTTGTTTGCATATGATTATTTCATATTTTATTTTGTTTTGCTATTAATTGAAACAACTTAAATATTTCTCTTGAGCGTAATTCTAACCCTTTTGGATTATATAAGTGAAATACAGGTTTATAGAAGCAATAGCTACTGCTTTTGGTTTCATAAATAAGCGTTGTTTGCCCGACGAATAGGTACGTTTTCGGATTACAGTTTTATAGCGATATTATATTGGTTTCCCATAGTTTGAGATATTTTATTATTGAAGTATGATATATATGATATTATTATTATTTTCCCTGGACCTCTCCGTACAAAGGAGACTATGCCGAAATTTTCGGTGAATTTTAGAAATAGAAAATTTTGTGAAAGTAAAGATATTTTCAAACTTTTATTAACTTGCATATGAAGATTTAATTGTTTATAAATTGATATATTTTATTTAAATACTTAATTATGTAAATTAATTGTTTATAGATTGAATACTTTGAATAAAATATATTAGTTCCTTCTTTTCCCTTTTCGAGGACGAAAAGTTTTGAGTGGAGGAGAGTGTAACGACCCGTAATTTTCGATAATTAAATGTATTAATTAAATAAGTTTTGGAATTTAATGTTGTGAAAAATTAAAAAATTAAGATTTATTAATGAGAAAAATAACTAGAATGAAATGTAATAATGTTAATTTAAGATAATTGATAACTACTTTAATGCAATTTCGATTAATTGAAATGATTGTAAAGTTATAATTGGTTATAAATTATAATTAAATAAGAAAATAAATTTTAATGTTAAATTTAATGTTGAAATTATATGTAATCAATTGGAATTGGCTAATATTGAATATGAAATCAGTGCTGTGTAAGTGATTATAACATTTGTTTGTAGATAATAAACTCATAAATACGACCAAATTAAGTAAAAGGTAACAATTGTTATTTATCACCTATTTATTTAATCTATTGAAAGTAAATTGAAAATAAATTGTAATTAATCCACTTAAATATTGCAGTTAATACAAATTAAAATGATAACTGTAGAATATTGATGTAACAAAACATAAACCAATGTTAATTTTATCCATAAGATGATAGTTGATTGAATAATAATATGTCAATCAAAATAAATGAATTTATTTGAATACAAATTATAATTAATGAATTTATTGCAACTGCAAATTGAATGCCGTAATTAGTGCAATATTTGATATTGGATTTAACATGGAAATTTATTTTAAAAGATTATAAGTTTATACGTAATCAAGAACGATAAAACTTGTTAACTTTTAAATTCAAAATTTAAACAATGATTTAATCAATTTAATAATAATTTATTTAATTAACGTGAAAATAGCCATTATGGCCACTGTCTCGGATTTCGACGAAACAAGTTTCATCGGATCTGTAACGGTGAATTATTGTAAGATTTCAAGTTTCGTAGCGATCAGACTTGTCGTTTGATCGTGTGGGCTCGAAACGCGTAGAAATCAATTTAATGAATTCAATTTAAATAAGCTGATTTTAAAAGCTAACTTATACAAACTTTTGAATTAGGGTTTGGAACTTGTTCCATTGAGTTTAAAAATATCGAAAACATCTATTTTGATATATGGGATGACCCACTTTCGTTTCGGAAGCGGAACGGGTTTTTCGGGTTGTTATTGTCGTTTCAAACCAATTCAATATGTTCATTCTTTCTTATCGGGCCTTGTCTATATAAATAGATTTTCCTAACCCTAGCAGTCTTTCTATTTCTTATTGCAGTACATACAAATTTGTCTGTCTATTCCTATCTCCTTCTTTTATGGGCAGAAACCAAATTCCAATTACAAATGCTATTTCAATTTCAATTTCAAATTGAAAATCAAACTCCTCAAAACTATATCATATTATATATCGTTGGAAAGCTCTCGAAGAGCGTAATCTACTGTAGTAATTCATTTTCCAGTTGAATGCATTGTTTGATCAGAAATCGAAGATGAACCTCGGCTGTCGAAACTAGGTTTTCGCGATCCAACGATCGGAAAGCGGGGAAGAAGGGGTCGAGCAAGTCACGGAGGTAGTGTTCGTTCGTGTTGGAGGTCGAGGAGTTCACCACGTTTTGGCTTCAAACGTGCAGTGGCGGCGGCGGCCTATGGGATATTTCAGGTGGTCGCGCCACCTCTGCTATGGGCAGCATGGTCTGAAATGAAAGTAGTGAAAAGAAGAAAGTAGACGAGAATGTAAAAGTATATCTGTGATATTTTTAAACAAATATAAATGGTATATTAAACATAATATATGTAGTGAAAATGAAAAGAAGGAATATATATGAAATTATTATACGATGAATATGAGAAAAATTATAAAATCATTTTAAAAGGAAATATATTTGAAAGTATAATATGAAGGGAAGGAAGGGAAAATTAAATAAAATCATTTTAAGTCATTTTAATAAGAAATCTTTTACAAAATCATGTTTTAGTAAAAATGTTATTTTTATAAAGATAATATAGCAAAATTTTCATTTGCTTTGAAATATACATTTTTAAATATAAAAAGAAATGTAAAACATGAATGTTATTTTATTAAAAATGGAATGACAAGACTTTTAATTCCTTGAGTTATATATTTTAATAGAAATATATATATATATATATATATAAATGTGAAGAATTAAATGATTTATTTAAAACCACTTTACATGTTGTTTAAAAATATAAGTGAAGCATGTTTTAAATCAAAAGAAAATTTAACTAAGTAAATAGAAAAGTAAATAAAAGAGAAAAAATGGCCAAAGTAAATCAAGTAAAAAGTAAAACAATGTTACAAGATAAAGACTTTTGCCTGGTAAAGGTAAATAAGCAAAAATGGGTAAATGCATAGAAATATAAACACACACACACACTTGTCTGGTCTAAAAAGGGAAAGACTTAAAACATACATTTAGCTTCTTTTCAACTCAAATCAAGATTTCACCTCAAAAGTTTATTTCAATGCCTCATAAAATTCTTGTACAGATCAAATCTTTTGAGCTGGTACATATACATCATTTTCACCCTTGCAAACTTGTATAAACATAGGCATGTGTTTGAGTGTTAACTTCAGTTTGGAAAAGCCTGTAAACTAAAAACTGTAAACACGGTCAAAAAAAGGAGAAAAGAAGCATACTGTTCAAATCAAAGTCAAAGCAAACAAGTCTTTTTAAAGATTTTAGATCTTAAACTAAAGATCAAGCACAAGATTCAAAAGAATTCAACATGTTTAAGGTGAGAAACTTTATTTTGAATACCTGAAATGTCAAAATAGTACTATGTCATGTTAACAGAGCTAAAAATCAAGTGTCCCTTTTTTTCAAAAATCATTATCGCCTTGCTCGATTCGAATTTGTGAATATTGTAAACTGGTAAAGTGTTTGTTTTTGAATCAAGATCATGCTAAAAATAGTTTGGAACTCGTTTACTTTGTATATTTTGGGAAATGGTTAAACAATAGTAAACAACCCAAATTTTGTTAAAACTCACCATGCTTAAAAAAAGAAATCAAGCATAGAATCTTGATTGTTGAGTGAAGTTAGGAATTTTAGTGAAGAAGTTACAATTTTATATAGCTTGGATTTCAAGAGTTTTTTAGAAGATCAATTTTCACTTAAAAATTTATTTCCGGCTATGGCGTCGTCGAGGGGGTGTGCGGCTTGGTCGAGGAGGAGCGTGATAATGATGGGAAGAGATCCACTATGGCGCATTTTTAATTAAGGCGTTGATTTGTCGTGGCTAGCTAATTTAGGGTTTTGTGGTTGGTTTCTGGGAGCGTGCAAACGTGAGTTGTAGGGGGACGAGGAGGCGACCGAGTGTGGCCGCACTTGGCTTGGGAGTAGTGTACAACATGGCAGAGGTGGTGGTGTAGGAGCTGAGGCCAGTTGTCGATTGAAGTGGTGGTGGGACGCAATTGTGTGAGGGCTGTAGCTCGCGTGATCAGTCATTTTTGTTTCGGCTGAGTCAGAGGGGTTGGAGAGGGTGCCGGAGGGTCGAGCAAGGGGAGGCGGACTTGATGGCATAGGCGTGGCGGTCTCTGATGGGTGGCGGTCGAGTGCACGTGCACGCGTGCACTTGCGTGCACGTTGTTTCGTTCCAGGTTATAAAAAAAATGGAAAAAATGAAATTGGGGAGGAAGATGTTCAAGTGACGCATCATGCTAATTGGGCTTGGCCCATTGGTGTTAGTGAAGCTTGTGTTCGACTCGTATAAATAAATAAAAAATTAAAGAAAGAAAAAATGGATACCGGAAACGTGATGTGGAGTTTGAGGAGATTGGGGAAGAAAGCTTTCTCGAGTTTGGGTATGCAAGTTGGGCTTCAGCCCAAAGAAATGGTGAATGAAGTTTTACAAATTTAAATGTTAAATTATATCTATATTTATATTTTGTAAATTAAAAAAAATGATAACCAATGCATACAAAACCCGATTTACGCAAAACTGATTGCGTTGGGTTCGTGTCGATGGACAATACGTCGTCATGTGATTTGTTGTCGAGTTTAAGCAAGTTAACATTTATGGTATATTTAAATGGGTAGAAATTTAATCACCCGAAACAAATATCGTCGTTTAAATTTATATGACATGTCTATTGAAGTTATTCCAAGTTGATTACGATGTTTTTGACATCTGTTTAGCGGAATAAAACACCGTTCCACTAATTGTATTTAATTGGACCCCCTGTTGGCAGAATAAATCACCGTTCTGCCATTATTACTTAATATATGAGTTTTTGGACATTGACTAGCAGAAATAAAACCTTGTTCTGCTGTCATATTTATATGGACATCTAATTATTATCCTGATATTTATATTAGGTTATAGGATGTTGAATTGCTTAATAAAAATGGATTGATGTGAATATCTGAATCTGCTATTCTGAATTATTGTGGAATGAATTGTAACTTGATTAAGTACCATTGAAAATAATAAGCCTCTTTCCAATTTGGAAGTTGATTTTTGAATCAAAGTTATTTAAAAGATAATTATTATTTATTAATGATATTTTAAAGATAATTAATAATTATTTGAAAATGATTTAAAGTTAATTATTTTATTATTCTTAAAAATCATTTAAAATTATTTAATTATTGTTTCAAAGCTATTTAATTATTTTAATTTGTTTAAAAAGTATATTTAATTTATAAATAAAGTTATTTTATAATGGTTTGATTTAAAAGTTAATTGTTACTTAAGAATTAATCAGTATTAAGATATTATTATTATATCAAAGATAATTTGTTCAAATGCTAATAATGTTTAAAAAAAATATTATATAGTAAACTTTTATAAAAGTGTATTTTTTCTAAATTAAACTTGGAAAATTTATATAGAAACTTTATAAGTATTATTTTGAGATAATTATTAAAAAAAGTTTTCGAAAAGTAATGGTATACTTCCATGAAGGAATCGGGAGGTAGAGATTGCTTACAGTTTAGTTTGGATTTCTCTAGGATAGGAACGTAATCATTGAGCTGCGAATCCATGGTTAATACCGCATGGTGCTTTCCATATTTTTTTAAAAAAGTTTCAAGTATTTTGAAAGGAATGATTTGTGAATATACTTATTCCGGTAAGATAAGTACATACCTTTTTGAAAAAGAGATTTAATTTATTTAAATTTAAATTAAATAAGGCTTAGTGATTTAACTGGGAAATGAAATTTTTGGTTGAATGATTGTTTATTTCATAGTTAAATAACCGACTATAAAATCTGGACCCAAAACGTAACTTTGGAAATATCTAGTAGAAACATGGGAATTATAGGGTATAGTTACCATTCGAGGTGCTATACTGTACGTATAAACTCGTTTCGTTCTTCTAGGATGATGATAAGGCAATCCGTCCACTAACGTTTAGGAGATGAACTCCGATCTTATTTTCTTCTGTTTATTTCCTAAATAATTGGGGTTGAGTTTACCGGAAATATCGAACGTTGTTTTCGAAGAGACCGGGATCAGATAAGTTATTCGAAAACCACTTCGATCCAACGATTATGTTTACGAAGTGAAGACAAGAGCATGGAATTGAAGATGGAGCATTGAAGTGCAAAGGCTAATCGCTACTAATCCTGAGGATGATTCCAAAAATGGATATAGTAGGAATAGTGCCTTCGGTTTCGTTCAGACCCAGAACAGACTTGTATGGATGAATGTTCTCAACACATTGTCATTGGAGGACAATGAGCATTCCAAGTGAAAATTCCTCAAAAGTTAATCATAGCCTCAAGCCTCATCAACCGGAATGACTGAAAATCAGGGGAGATGCAGCAAGGCTAAGTGGATCGCACCCAATTAGAGTATGTTTATCACCTTTCTAGATACCCTCGGATATTATAAATACGGTGCATAGGAAGGGGCTTGATAATGGTGGGAACACCCGGAGTGATAGAATATTCGGTTCTACCCAGGTTAGGGGTAGAACCGGTCTTGAGTTGTAGGGGATCTCGGCGAGATCCTCGGTACATTTTTCTAGAGGTGTGCTGTGATAGGTGGTACCCCGGTGCCTAGTCATTGTATGGAATCCATTCTTCAATAAGCACCGTACGGTCTTGATTGTGTCCAACTATGTTGAGATGTGAGATGCAAGCATTTTAGCTATTTATATATTTTACTTTGACCTCTAGACACTGTTATAATATCACTCGATTTTCTATAAAAAGGTTTTGGTTACCGTAAGGGAAAAACCCGTCATGTTTATGTGTGACGTGGTCTTATGAGATACCTTTGATTTTAAAAGGATTTTGAAAGTTATAATGAATAAAATTCCTTGTGATTTAAATTCTCATGCGGGTTTTACCAGAATGACCCGAGCGTGGTTTTTCCTATATGCTCGGGTCAAACCGAGCATATTTCCAGGTTTAGCTGGAAGGGGTGGAGCTTCAGGAGAGGAGCAGGCGGCCCAAAGATGTATTCACGTAGATGATAATATTTCTATTGCATTTTAGTTGTGTTTATCATCAGTTGTAAGGACGGGATGTTATAACTGTCCGTGTTTTAAAGGTTGGTATACTCTGATGATTATCTGTTCTATGAAGATTACAGTTTTGTTTATGTAAAGATTTATTTTATATTATAGATTATTCGTTTCCGCTGTGAGATTCTGTGTCGTTTGGTTTTCTTTCTATCTTCTTCTATCTTCTTTCTACTTTCTTTTTCTAACTATCCACCTTTCCGTGCAATTTGGGCTGGACAATTGTGTTAAAATGTCAGTTTAAACAGTACGGAAAAGTAGGTCGTGACATCGTGGTATCAGAGCTTAGGTTGAGCGAATACCTAGGCTTTGGTGGGATACTCATTAGAGATAAGATTGGTAGTACCCTAAAATGAGTTTGAGTGTGTATATATATATATATACGAAAGTGCGTAATTGTTAGTGATATAAACCATTTTATATTGTGTTAATTGATCTGTTAAGTGGCATGTGGATTCTGGTCAATGTGAGTAGCTAACGTTATTGATAGGGTCCTCTAAACACTTGAACAAGGCTAACAAACACAATATTGTTTTAAGTGGGAAAATGAAATAATTTTATCCGAAATATATTTTATATATTAAAGGCATGATTTTAAAAATATATAGTATTTTGAGGTGTTGTTGATAATTGATGATAATATTTTATCATCTAGGATTTGATTGGTTATAGCCATCTAGTTGTGAGTATCCTTTATTGCCTGCCCTTCTGACTTGAGCCTTCCTTAAGAAAACCTGGGTCTTGTAGGAATGAACTTGGGAAAATTTAATTTTTGGATAAATTTTTTTTACTAAAAATGAATTTAAAATATTTTAAGATAAATATTTTAGGAAGATTTTACATATATAAAAGCAAATTTTATAATAATTGATTTATAAAAAGAGATATTTGAGGATTAAAAACTCCAGTGATTTCGGAAAATTGTTTTAAACAAATTTTTGAGGAAAAATGATTATGCTATTATTTAAAGTAAAATTTTTAAATGGTGATGTGACGCCCCACCTTTATACCCACGCTAGCCAAGAACACTAAGGAATAATGCCGTCAACTAGCGTGGAGAATAAGGCTGTTTAGGAGCAACCATCTATGTAATTGCTTTGTGCGAGTACCGATATGCCAGATAAAAATATAACTTTTCATCTCAAGAGGAAGTCCGACATACCGATACAAACTCAAAGCTACTACACAGTGGCTATATGGACCTCGGAAACAAATATTGAAATAAACATAACACAAATCAGTCACAGACAATTCATATCACAAAGGCAGAAATAGATATGAATAAAACACATGAAAGTGTACATTAGAGTAGTGGTCAAATAAGAACCACAAAAACACAAAAGAATAGATACAAGTGCTAGCCAAAAGAATATGTATACATCAAGGAGTCTAATCTCAAATGTATACAACAAAAACTACTAAACTAGAGTAGTTAGCCAAAAGTCAGTTGATGGTTCCAGATAGGAAGTCAAGAGGAAGCACCTGTAAAATCTCAGTCTGACCCGAGTATTATTTAATAAGAAAGTAATAAACGGATCAGTCTAGCTATAATTATCAGATAAAATGAGATAGAATATGAGATATGATAATAAAACGTATGATAACAAAAAGATGTCATATTATGATAAGTATATATTAGAAAACCCACAAAAGTCATACAATATCTCAAGAATCTCAAAACACAGAAAAGAATGTCATATTCTTAATTTAATTCACCAAGCCACAAATAATGACATACATATCAATGCCCATCGTAAACGCTAGTGAAACATAAATTCCAGAAATCAATATCCAGAAATCACAAAAGTTAACGACATACAAATTCTAGAAATCATCAACAAGAAATCCAGAAGACACTAAAAAGAGGATGGCCAATCCCATAAAATGAACATCGACGCACCTAGAAAGATACGCCCCATGTAAAGTCTAACATCGATACACCTAGAAAGATGCACCCCATGCAAAGTCGAACATCGACGCACCTAGAAAGATACGCCCCATGCTCTAGCATCGACGCACCTGGATAGGATACGCCCCATGCATAAATAAACATCGACACACCTAGAAAGATACGCCCCATGTAATGTCTAACATCGATGCACCTAGAAAGATGCACCCAATGCAAAGCCGAACATCGACGCACCTAGAAAGATACGACCCATGCATAGACGAACATCGACGCACCTAAATAGCTACGCCCCATGCCCCGACTTATTGAGCCGATTGCTCCACGAAGTAAATAAACATCGACACACCTAGATAGGTACGACCCATGCGTGAAATAAACATCGACACACCTAAATAGGTACGACCCATGCGAGAAGTGAGATGAAGTTCATTAAAACGAGGAACAGTCCTCCACGTGGACAAAGAGACATCGCACATTGCTAGTCTAAACCATAAAATGATCATCATCGATCATCAAGAAGTGTCGATTACACTAAGCTAGTAAATACAAGAGTTTAGCATCATGTCCCATAACCACTTGCTTAACTTAAATATTTGCGAACAAACTGTAGATCTCCACTAGAAAATTGTCACAAGAGTTTCAATCGAACAAGTCCAAAAATTAACCAACGAAGTAAACGCAAGTGTTTCATACTACTTGTTTTGCTAAGCCGTTTAATTAGATTTTCTCATACGAATGAGGTAAAGGTTTGTATATACTAATAGATTAGAAAACGGTTTTATAAACGAACTTTGTATTAAAAATAGAGTTAAAATCATTTTGGTAAAAGAGTTTGAATATTTACTACTAGTATAAAAAACCTTTATATTTTTAAAGTGACAAATCACAAAGACGATTGTAGAAACAATCAATGATCAAAAATTCACATCCGAAGACGTGAATCAATTCCAACGAAATCGATACCAAATCCATCAAAATGGATATTCCCGAAAAAGAAGTCATCAATGAAGAAAATAAATGATAACGACAAATCGAATAATCCTCGAATCGATGGAAATTGAAATCTCGAGATAAATAGGCAAAAACAGGCAAAATAGAGCAGGTCACATGCTCCAGACGTCTGGGGTAAGTACTCAGACGTCTGCAGCAAGTTTCGAGAACTTCCTGAAACAGACTCCAAACGTCTGAGCCTACCTGCAGACGTCTGGTGACGAGCTGAAATTGTTTTTCAGCCAAGTGAGGGAGCAAACTCTCTCACATTTCCACCCGATCGAGCAATGGACTTTGGGGCTTTTGCCAATCGACAATTCGGCCCTATAGGCTCTCTGATTCACAACCAAAAACATGTTCACAAATCAAAGCAAGGATTTTCAAAGTTTTGACTTCAAAACACCAAAAATTGAAATGTTCACCAAATCAATCCAAACCAAAAGCATTTGTACAAGAATAAGTGTTAGGAATTCATACCTAACAATCGAAGATAAATATAGATTAAGATGTGAGATAAAAATCTCACCTTTGAACCCAAAAACAATGGAGGAGAAGCTTGATGACAAGGGAAGAACAACCACACTTCAATCTCAACACAAGAAGCTTGAATCCAAGCTTTAAAAGAAGAACATTCCTAAAGTTAGGTTTAGGAATTTCTGAAATTGGAAGGAGAATGAGTTGGAGAAGAAGAAGGAGATGCTTACCAATAGATTCTTCTAGAATTTGGAGATAAAACTAGGATTTGCAAATGAAATTAAGGCTTAGGAATTTCCTTTTCCCATCTCTCCCACCATTGTTGCAAAAGCTTGAATATTAGGGTTTAGAAATGAAGTAATGAAGAGTTGGAGTGGAGTTGGGTTGATAAAACAAGAATTGGGCAAATGTGCTGAACCCAAACCCAAAGCCCTATGTGAAAAAGTAGCAAAATTCTACTAACTCCAAACATATCGAAGCTTATACTCAAAAAGGTCGCAAATGACATTTTGAACTCAATGGAAGTGGTCTCGAGTCCTAATTCGACTGTTTGCAAAAAGTAGCTTTTCGGACTTCAATCCGATTAACGATTCTATATTTAAATTAAATATTTAAATATTCAATCGTAGAATATGCGGGTTGTTACAGGTGATAATTTAAAAGAGGATTTATTACTTAGCATAGGTGAAGCTCCTGTAAACCTAAGAATGAGATCCTCATTTAGGTTGTGTTAATTGATTATAGAGGACTTGTAGTGTCATCCAAGGAGAGAGGATGAAGATTAGGCAGTATTTCAGCAAAGAAGTGGCTAGAGAGATTATGGAACCTATTGAGCAGCCATCGCTTTATGAAGAGGAGTCCGAGATAGGAGTTGACGAGGAATTCGAGGATGAAGAAGAGGAATACGAGATAGAAGAGGAGCCTAAATCGGAAAACGATGATGCTATCATCTGGGAAATGGGCAAGATTGTTAGCGAGCCACTTGTAGATGGGGATAGCCTTCTGAGGGATGACTTATGGACTAGGGCAGAGATGCGGGTGCCTAGGGAACCAAACCTGGAGATTGTATGGATTCCAAATAGTGATGTTGAATCTAGGGAAATGGAAGGACCGAAAGTGGAGGACTCCGATGGAGAGAGTCCACTGTGAGAGTTAGCTTGGGTTGGGTTAGTTCTCTTAGAAATGTGTACCCTATTGAACCTATCAGTAACCCATAGATGTCATGGATGTGTGTTTGGATTGTAAATTAATGAAGTATCTTAGTGGATTCTTTGGTATGGGTATATATGTATAACTGGCTAGTGGTTATAGATATCTCTTGGAGATGGGTATATGTATGTGGTGAATGTAGTTGTAAGAGTATCTTAGTTGATACGATATGACTAATATTTTGGGATATAAATATATATGATTAAACTTGTGTGATATGGTTGATTATTAATTCGCTAATAAAACGAATTCAGTTAGTTATATTTACTAGCCTGGTTATGGAAATTTCGGGGACGAAATTCTTTTAAGGGGAGAAGAATGTAACGACCCGGAATTTTTGTCGTCTTGAGTTTTGAATATTTGTTTTTAATATTCAATAATATGGTATTTTAATCAAAATAAAATCCTTGTTAAATGATAATTGGTAAAAAAAATATAGTTTTAAACCAAGATAATATTTTGAATTTTCCAGATTTTTATTTATAAAATAGGAAATTGATTTAATTGGAATTTCTTATATATATATTCAGAACAACAGAATTTATATATATAATTTGGAAACAAATTCATAGCAAATAAATATTGTAACGACTGCGATTTTTCGTTGCTCGAAAATCGACATTAATACGTCCATTGTATCAACTGCCGAGCAATCGAATGCCGAAAAACCGAATTGTTATGGAGAAAAAGAAGAGGTAGAAGAAAATAGAAGAAAAAGAAAGAAGAAACAACAGAAGACACAGAAACATAAACAATATCTGAATCTCACATATCGCAGCGGAACAACATATAATAGATAAATGAATAATCTTTTAAAACAAAGAACTATATCATTTTCTACATTACATCATTATCAGAGTTTACAACAGCAAATACAACACAACACAACATTGGACAGCTATATGAACTTGTCCATACACAGAATACACAGCGGAATGATACATAGTATAGATGATACGTCTCGCCATCCAGCTCGCCACTAAGCTCCACAGCATCCGAATCCAGAATGACCTAATAACCTAACTCTAGACTGCCCGTGTGGAAATTGGTGGGCACCCAGAGTTTAGGAAGGAAACAATAAACTCCAGGTCAGTCATGGTGACTGGTGTGAGAACTTAAAACAGTTTATCTTTTAAAACAACAACAACAAAGCAAGTGGAAAATATTCGCAATGCTTTTGGAAAATGAAACTACCATAAGACCTCCCACCACACACACAATGCAAACGCAGAATTGGAGGAGATTTCTTCTTATGATAGTCAAATATGCTTACTATGCAAATCATTGGATTATTATTATTATTAGTGCATAGTGCAGAAAACATTTCGAAAGTATAATATTAATCTTAGCCAACATACGACCAGTATCGTATGCCTACTATAGCTACCATCTAAACAGTGGTGACCACCATAAGTAAATGGCAGGTTCTACAACTAAAACCGTACAAGGTTTGTAACGACCCAGAATTTTGAACAAATTAAATTGAAAATATTTAATTAATTTTAAATATTTGAACGATGATTTAATTTGAATTCCCGATCTAACTTTGAATTTGGCGATTAAATTATAAAATTTAATATATTGTAAATTGGATAAAAATTTGAATCTTCAATTTTAAGTTGAAGAAAAATATTTCGAAAGCTTTTAAAATTTATATTGATAACACTGAAGATAATAGAAGCTTCAGAATCGAATTTGGAAGTGAATTGTTCAGTTTGAAATTATATCGTTTGAATCGATATTTAAAAATAGCCGTCCGAGGCGCCGTCTCGGAATTCGACGAAACGAGTTCCATTGGATCCGTAATATTGTATTATTACCGGATTTCAAATTTCATATTTTTCAGAGTTGTTATGTGAGCATACGACACGTAAACGCATTGAAATTAAATCAAATTCAATTTAAATTTAAAATTTAAATTTGTTAACACAGCAGAGATTCCTGGCTCCATTTCACTTCGATGCCGACCTTTCTCTGTTAATCGCATACTCTTGTTCCCCCTTTCCAGCTGATAACGCGTACGCTTGTTCCTCTCGGTTAAATTATAAGAAAACGAAATGTTTCTTGTTCAATTCAAAACAAAATCTGCTCGTCTTCGTTCAAAAGAAAAATTAATGGCCGATACCTCTGCAACTTGTTCAAAACAAGCTATCTCCTTTATTCTTTCCCTCTCCCTCATTCGACCTTCAGTTTGATTTCTCAGATTCAAACGAATGAGAACGAAATCCCTCCTTCTCCTAAATAAAAAAAAGAAAAAAATCATTCCGTTCGTTTCAAAATTTAAACGGCGGCCCTCCTTTTCTTCAAATTCCTTGGGGCTGCTCGATTCGAGAGAGATTGCGAGCATCGCGATGGTGGCCAGGCATCTTCAAGCATGGGAATCACGATCTGGGCTAGGGTTTTGAGGCACGCTCGTTCTCGTGAAGATAGATAAATCGAAGTTCGAGGGTTTCGCGAGCGGCATGGTGAAGCTGGGACAGCAGTTCAGTGGGCGTTCATTCGAGCTCGCGTGGAGCTCGCGCGCACCTGGTGGAAGCGAAGTCGACTTCGATTTCGTATCGCATTCAAGAACTGAGGGTCGCTCTGGGAGTTCGAGCGCTAGGCTGGAGGAGGTGGCGTCTTCAATCGGAGGTGGAGTCACCGGCATCGCGACGAGCTTCGCGAATGGAAGCAGTCAGTCGAGCTCGAGTTCGAGCAATCTGGGCACGGCGATCGATGGTTTGCGCGAACTCGAGAGTGGCTCGCGAATTCTGTGGCAATGTCGATTGCAGTAAGGTATTTAGCTTTCTGAAATTTTCAATTTAATTTAAATCTGAAAAAAAAATATGTGCAGTTTCAATTATATATATATGTAACGACCCGCAAAAATTTAATGGTTTTAAAAGTATATTTAACTGGAAATTTGTGAAATTTTAAACAATAAAATTTGAAATTAAAAATTTATTATTTGGAATACGTATATTTTAATATAGCAACTGGAAAATTTTCATCTGATAATATTGAAGTTTATTTTCCTGTAAAATTTCATTTCAAATCAAACCGGTTAATAACAGTGAATTTAAAAGTTTTCCGAAACCAAAATATGTCAATAGGAGAAAATTTATTCTGATCATTCTGAATCAGACTGCGGAATTCATTTTTCCAAATTTGGACTTCTACTGCTCCGTTTATCTCAATTCTGACAAAATAGCAGCATTTCTGGTACCGATTATCGACTTTCGATCGGATGATCGTACCACTAGTATCTGTATACCGTTTTGATCGTCTCGTCGCGCTGATCACCACGGTATATTTATTTTTGTATTTTGAGGTCCGGTACGCGACGGGAATAATAAACTGTTTGTTGTAACGGTACCATAAATTGTGACTTTACTGCTTCCTTCGGTTTAAAAATTTGAAACGTGCAGCGGGACCAAAATAATAATTTGCTTTAATTTTTCAGCTGAATTGTAACGTGTGATCGTTTCCATTCATTCAACCTTTATATACATTTGTTTTAATTTCTTTCCTCTGTTCACCAGCGTAATTATGGTACGTTTCTCTGCCTCTTGTCTCGTCTTCCTGTTCACACTATTCCAAACATATAGTATATATAAGACTGTTGCTCTTCAATTTTTCGTTCTTCCTCCTCAACCCTTCTATTCACTTGCACCTTTCCTTTCCCTGTAGCATGTTTTCATTCCCCTAGTTTGCAAACAGTGAGCACTTTTGGCCACCTCACCACACGCATGGCCCTCACCTCATCTTCACGTTTTCCACTTCCACCACCAACTTGGCAGCTCGCCCACAGCTCACGCGCATCCCTCCCATGTGGCAGCACCGATCGGCCACCGCCCGAGCCTTCATCACCTCCCATTCGCCAAATCTCCCCTACCGCCCAGCCTTACTCCTCCCCAGCCGGCTTCAGCATCACCGTAGCCTCGTTGTCCTTCGACCCGTAGCCGTGCAAGCGCCTCCACCGCTCTTCACTCCGACCTCCTCCCTTTTAGGTATTGCATATATTATATAATACTATATTATATTATATAGGTTATAGAATATAGAGTATATGAATGGTTTCTCTGTTGTAACGACCCAGAATTTTGAACAAATTAAATTGAGAATATTTAATTTATTTTAAATATTTGAACGATGATTTAATTTGAATCCCCGATATAACTTTGAAATTGGCGATTAAATTATAAAATTTAATCTATTGAACTAGATAAAAAAAATTTGAATCTTCAATTTTAAGCCGAAGAAAAATATTTCGGAAGCTTTTAAAATTCGTGTTGATATTACTGAAGATAGCAGAAGCTTCAGAATCGAATTTAAAACTGTTTTGTTCAGTTTTGAAAAATAAATCGTTCGAACCAATATTTATAAAATAGTCATTTTTCAAACAGTCTCGGAATTCGACAAAACCAGTTTCATTGGATCCGTGACGTTGAATTATTGTCGGGTTTCAATTTTCGTAATTTTCGGGGTTGTTATGCGACCATACGATAGTTAAACGCGTTGGAATTTAAATGGAATTCAATTTAAATTTAAAATTTAATTTTGTAAACATCACACGTTCGTTCCTTCAACCACGCAGGGAATCACGGGGAGAAGTCGTGCAACCCATGTCTCCTCAATTTTAAATTGCCGTCTTCCCCTCAGTTCTAAATCAAACAAAGAAAAACGAAAAAATGGCCGCGAGTTTCATTTCGAACGAACGAATTTAATCTCATTCTACTTAAAATTGCGTCCTCCCCCTAATAACATTCAAATCGAACTCGTTCCTATTCAACCGCGAGGGGCAAGGAACGAAGGTGGCAGCAACTCGTTCGACATCGCGAATTCCAGGCAGCGACGGCGATCGAAATCAAATGTCAGTCGCGTGGATTTTGGGGCACGGCGAGCGCGAGGTCTGGAGGAGCACGAGTAGGGCTGGAGTTGCGAGGCATGGGTCGAAGACGAGCAAGCGATGGGAGCGGTGGTCAGGCGCGACGACGTTGGAGTTCATGGCGGCGATCGAAGTCGCGAGGGGCGAGCACGCGCGCGAGCCTAGGGATTCGCGAGGACTGGTGGAGGGCGCAGCGGCGAGGCCAGTGGATTACGGCGTCGTTGGCAAAGTCGATTGCAGTAGGTATTTTATTTTATCTTACTTTATTTTAATTTGTAAATTTTATTTACATACAAAAAATTCAAAAATTATAAATGCAGATAGGAATTTTAAATTTGAATGTAATGGTATAAACAGTAAAACGGAAAGTTTATACAGATAAGATAATGTATTTCTGGAAATTAATTTATTTTTGTTACTAAAGGATTTTATTTAAAAAGGAGAATTTATTTAAAGTTAAATTACTAGTTTAATGTTAAAGTAATATATTTGTTTAAAATTATTTTGGCCAGCAAAGGATTATTTAAGAAAATTGGTTTGAAATATAATTATTCATTAAGGATTTAATCATTAGTTAAGATTAAATCATTTTCTAACTAAAATTATTATCATAGGAAATTTGATTTGAAATTTAATTATCAGTTAAAATAATTTTTAGTTAAATTAAAATTAATAAATGGTAATTAATTGATCGATTAATTCAAATATTGATGAATTGTATAAAATATTTATACAAGGTCTGAAATGAAGAAATAAACTGGAATGGAAATGGATTGCAAATTTAAAAGCTAAGGTGAGATCTTTCTCACTCGAAGGAAATTTGATTTTACAGTTATTGATTGTTTGATATGATTGCTATTGATTGTGATATTAGATATAGTAGGATATATCTATTATATATATAGCAATATATACATATTGGCATATGTATATATTGGATTGATGATTTCCCGCCTCGTATAGCGGATGAGACCCTATTGCGCCTTAGTAAGCGGATTTTTATAAAAACCCATATACTGCGATATTCCACCTCGAAGTGGAATGGTATTGTGCTAACGTCTTTGGATGCAGGGAAACAGGTTGGAGGGATCCAACTGGACCCCTCACATTGATTGAATTTATTTATACTGTGATATGAATCTGTGAATGATTATATCGATCATATTGATGCCTGGAAATTGTTCGAAAGCTAAAATTTAGCTGAATGGATGTTGATATCATTGGATTCCAAAAATAAACGAAATTGAATTTTTGAAATTCAAGTAGGAATTTTTAAGTGAATTAACTTTAGAAATTTAATAAATTTGAAGAAAAGAATTTAAAAGAATAAAGGATGATTTTTATAATCTTGTCGAATTAATTCCAGAATCAAGTGAAAATGTTAAATAAATGGATTTCGTAAAACAGTGATTATAAATTGAAGAATTTAATTTAAGAATTTGGATTTTTAAATAGATTGAAAGAAACGATTGAAATTTATTTCCTTAAAAAGGAATTTATTAAAAGAAGATAAGTTGGAAGTCCAAATAGAAATTTAATTTGGTAGATTGAAATAATTTGGGAAATCAATGTAAAATGATTTCAATTTGAAGAATCCATTTAAAAACAGGATGTTGAATAATTTGAGAAAAATAAGGAATTTATTTAGTAGTGATAAATAAAGTTAGAAATCAATCTGTAATTGATTTAATATTTGGAAATGAATTTTTGAGAAATCAGTATGGAAATTTTATTTAAAGTTGAAAATAAATTTAGAAATCAATATTGAAATTGATTTGGTATTGAAGTTTTTATAAATGGAATTGGAGTTTATAAAAGTTGGTTATAAATCCGAAATCACTTATCGTGATAAGTAAAGTATAGGAGTTAATAAAAAGAAATTATAAGTCGAAGTTGTTATAAAATAGAAATAGAATTTATAAACGTTGTTTTATAAATTCGAAATCAATTGGATTTGATAAATTAAAATGTTAAAGAAGATATATTCGCAATTTTGGATAGCGAATTTTTATTGAAATAAAAAGGTGTAGAAATGATTGAAATTGGGTTAAGTGAATTATATTCACGATTTTGGACAGTGAATATATTATTGAATAAAATGGATTCATTTTTTGAAGAAGTGATACTTTAAAACGAAGTTAAACATTTTAAAGATGTTTTAAAATGTATTATGAATCGAAAGCATAGATTTCAACACTTGTTGTTGAAATAGACGTTTTCGAGAAATTTAAGGAAATGATGGACTATAACACTGTTGTTATAGTAAATGATTTTCGAAAGGAAATGTTTTATATAGTATTGGGATTTATATATCTATTTTAATTCCGAATCCCTATACTATTGATTTTGAGTCGTCGTAACGATGTTTTACGCAACATTCGTTTTGACTCAAATAGATGTTGTCAAAGTAAATGATTTCCTTGAAGAATGAAGTATATACTTAATTTTGATTTAAGTATATCGAATATTTTCCAAGTGTTGAAAATAATTAAATTTGTGAAATACTTATTATAAAATAAGTATGGGAATGTTTTCCCAATATGAAATAAAAACGTTTTAAGAGAATTTATCTTTGTAAAGATAAATTGAAAGTGAATATTTAAAATCGATTGAAAATCGTATATCAGTAGATATTTGAAATATAAATTCACTATGGAATTTATAAAAGAAAAGGGAAACTGTTTAGAAAAATAAATATTGATTTATTTTTGAAGTGTGGAAATTATATATCTAGTAAATATATTTTTGAAGATGAAATAATTTGGAAAATTATTTGGAATCTGATGATGTTGCGCATCTTTATTGATAGTTAAATAACCGACTATCAATAATTACCTTGAATTGGTATTTGTTGTGAATTGGATGAATTTGAATGCCACACTTATTTTTGAATAATCGCTCACTATTCGGGTTAACCGGGAAAGGACCATGGGGTCGTATAACCCATTCCGAATATGTGATACGTCGTTATGAATTGCATTTGAAGACCGGTGTTGAAGACCGGATATTTTTGAAAACGGAAGGATTACCGTCGAGTTACTCTACATCGGCTGATCTCCGATTTAGAGGTTTTATCACCCTTAGTGACGGGAAGTCCGGACGTGATTAGAAATTTATCCGGATATGCAAGGGCTTCGTGAGAAGTGCCTTCGGTTCTGTTCGATCCCGGAACAGACTTGTATGGATTGTGTGTCTGACGTTACAATTTGAGATATAAAGCTGATTTCTTTCAAATACATTTCTGTTGGTGGCGGAGAATTTATTCTCTTAGCTTAACACCCTTCTCTGAGACGTATGAGCTCAGAGGTTATGTAGTTGAAATTTATCAGCGATATATCCCAATTTGGTAACGTGGCATACTGAGTGTTGCTGTGAAATGATCAGTGTTTGATCATTTGCGATATGATCATTTGTTTGATCTTATATCTTCGTGATCATAGGTTGATCATTTTGTTTGACCCGAAGCAGGGCTTTTTGTAGAAAGCGTAGCTTTGTGGACGAGACTTCGTCGAGCCTCACACCCCGGAAATGGTCGAAACAGGAAGGATGCGGCAAGGTTTTAGGGAGTAGCGCCCCTTAGTGTATGTCATTCCTTCTGGATAAAGGTGGTATCATGGTATGGAGCCCAGATACTTAACCTCTGTGGTTGCTGCAAAATTTATTTCTTTGTGGTTGTTGCGAATCGGGGATCCTCGGGAAGATCGGTGACGATCGGGGGATGGCATACGCGTGTCAGTAGTTACCTATTTTTGCAGAGGTAACCCGGCCTTGTGTTGGCAGAGATCCGGTTAGGTTCTCGGGTCGTCTATTCCAGGGACGTACCCATCGTGGAAAAGGAAGTTCCTTAGCCTGACCATTTGTTGGAAATCCAAAGAAACAATACGAGCCTTTACGATTTCAATTGTATAACCTGTCTCCTCAGGAGGCAGCTATAGCAGGCATAATATAATGGTACCTATGCTGGCTAAGATTTATATTATACTTTCGAAATGTTTTCCACTATGCACTAATAATAATATCAAAAAGGATTTGATTTTTTGCGTAGTAAGCATCTTTGACTATCATAAGAAGAAATCTCCTCCAATTCTGCGTTTGCATTGTGTGTGTGGTGGGAGGTCTTATGGTAGTTTCATTTTCCAAAAGCATTGCGAATTGACATTAAAGTATTTCCTGTTGTTGATTTTAAAGATATAACTGTTTTACGATCTCACACCAGTCACCATGACTGACTCGGAGTTTATTGTTTCCCTTCTAAACTCTGGGTGCCCACCAATTTCCACACGGGCAGTCTAGAGTTAGATTATCAGGATATTCTGGATATTCTGGAGCTTTGGAAGCAAGCTGGATGACGAGACGTAATATTTGTATCTGATAGTATTTATTCCGCTGTGTATTCTGTATGAGGACAAGTTTATATAACTGTCCATTGTTGTATATTGACTCTGATTGATGTATGTATAAACTGATATAGTTCTTTGTTTTAAAAGACTATTGATTATCTATTATATGTTATTCCGCTGCGATGTGTAAGATTCTGATATTGTTTTCTGTTCTGTTGTTCTTCCGTGTTGTTGTTCTTCTCTATTCTCTCTTTCTTCTCTTTTTCTTCTATCTTTTCTTCCTCCTCTTCTTTTAAATATTAAAGTTCGCATTTCCGCCATCCAATTGTTCGGCAGTTGCTACAGTGGACGTAGCAGTGTTCGGGTTTTCGGAAGACGGATTTGCGGTTCTTTACAGGTGGTATCAGAGCATATGGTTAAGCGACAACCCTGCTCTGTTGGGTGTTACTCATTAGAGATAGAGTCAGTAGTACTCTAGAATGAGTTGAGTGTAATAATTGATATGAGCGCGTATTTGTTATTTGAATATAAAATTGTTTTATATTGTGATGATTGGCTTATTGAGTGGTATATGAACCTTCGTCGGCACAGTCTTGCAAAACTGTATCGAAGGGGTTTCTAAACGCTCGAATAGAACAATTCGACACAGTATTGTTTTAAATAGGGTAAATGATATAATTTTGCCCAAAACTATTTTTGTATAGAAAAGAAATGTTTTTCTATGAAGTACTATAGTATATGGTTGCATGGATGTTAGGAAAGTGATAATGTTGAAATGTTATCATTAAATTTGAAATTGAATAAGAAATTGAAATCGTAACTCCAAAGTTAAGAAATGAATTCACATACAAATGAAATTTGAGAATATAAATTATAAATGTGACTATAATTGAAGTAGAATTCCAGAGAAGTTTTTGGAAATGTTTTGAAAAGAATTTGAAAATTTTGAGGATTTGAAAGTTTAAATCTTTTTGATTTGAAAATGAATTTCAAAGATTTTGGAGAAATGTTTTGAAGGAATGAAGAGGTCTAAACTCTTTTCGGTCGCTGGAAAATAACTTCGGTAATGACTGCAGCATTATCGATGTTCATTTTCGAGTTTCCAAAAGAGGAATTGCTGTTAAATTGTTTTAAATGAAAGTTGTTTGGAAAATTGAGTTTTGTTTTGGAAATTCAAAAGATAAATTTGAATTGTTTTCAAAATGGTTTTGAAAGGTTGAAAGACTCTGGAATACTACATTTAAGGAATATTATGAAGTTGATAACTTGTAAAGTTTAAGTTTAAATAAAAATCTAACTTAAAAGAAATGAATTCATATATGAATAAGAATTTGTGAATATGAAATATTAATGTGAGATATAATTTGAAATAAAGTTCCAGAAAAATATTTGAAGATAAAATTCATAAAGGATTGGAATTAGTAATATGAATGTATAGATGATTTATAAATCAAGATGTAGATAAGTCGAAGACTTATAAAATATTTGAAATTTGATAGAAATGAGATTCAAATTGAAAATGAAAGAATTTGTGAATGAGTAAATAAATTGGAAATTGCAAGTGCAAGATAAATAAAGTATTAAACTGAAAGTTAGTAAGTGAAGCTAATTGATTATTGACCAAATGGATAAGGTTTGAACGAATTAAATTCAATGATTATAAATGAAGATAAATTGAATTCCAATAGAATTAAAATTGTGAATTAAATTCAAATGAATGAGAAATGTAAGATTGAATGATAATGAATATGTAACTTCAATAGTGAAGTAAAGAATATATAAGAAGTATATATTGAAAATTTCGTAACAGAATTGCCAAATTTGTTTGAATGTGTAACTAGATATTATGGCTAGTAGGGTATACAGGTGTTATAAAACGAAGTGGAATTTTGATTTCAAAGATAAAGTGAATTGCTCGACAAAAGGTAAGTATTTGAATTTCAAATATGAGTTTTTGATGATTTCTTGTCCAGCCGCTTGGCTTTTTCTTTTTCTTTTTGAAATCTGAGAGTCCGTAGGGACGTTTTGTAGTAGTGCCGTATTAGCCGCGCAAAGGAGACGCTGGCGAAATTTTTCGAAAATTTCGAGTGTTAGAAAATTTTGAAAGTTTAAATTTGAATTTGAATTTAAATCTGAATTTTGAAGTAAACAATGTTGTTTAAATGTGTTAATTGAAGTTAGAAATTTAGTTAAATAAATAACGAATCTTTAGTAGAAAGATTTGTTTTGACGATTTGATAAAACTATTGGATTGTGGAAAAAAAACAGTAGACGAGTTAAGGACCTTTTTCCCTAACTTGTAATTTCGAGGACGAAATTCTTTTAAGGAGGGAAGTCTGTAACGACCCAGAATTTTGAACAAATTAAATTGAGAATATTTAATTTATTTTAAATATTTGAACGATGATTTAATTTGAATCCCCGATATAACTTTGAAATTGGCGATTAAATTATAAAATTTAATCTATTGAACTAGATAAAAAAAATTTGAATCTTCAATTTTAAGCCGAAGAAAAATATTTCGGAAGCTTTTAAAATTCGTGTTGATATTACTGAAGATAGCAGAAGCTTCAGAATCGAATTTAAAACTGTTTTGTTCAGTTTTGAAAAATAAATCGTTCGAACCAATATTTATAAAATAGTCATTTTTCAAACAGTCTCGGAATTCGACGAAACCAGTTTCATTGGATCCGTGACGTTGAATTATTGTCGGGTTTTAATTTTCGTAATTTTCGGGGTTGTTATGCGACCATACGATAGTTAAACGCGTTGGAATTTAAATGGAATTCAATTTAAATTTAAAATTTAAATTTGTAAACATCACACGTTCGTTCCTTCAACCACGCAGGGAATCACGGGGAGAAGTCGTGCAACCCATGTCTCCTCAATTTTAAATTGCCGTCTTCCCCTCAGTTCTAAATCAAACAAAGAAAAACGAAAAAATGGCCGCGAGTTTCATTTCAAACGAACGAATTTAATCTCATTCTACTTAAAATTGCGTCCTCCCCCTAATAACATTCAAATCGAACTCGTTCCTATTCAACCGCGAGGGGCAAGGAATGAAGGCGGCAGCAACTCGTTCGACATCGCGAATTCCAGGCAGCGACGGCGATCGAAATCAAATGTCAGTCGCGTGGATTTTGGGGCACGGCGAGCGCGAGGTCTGGAGGAGCACGAGTAGGGCTGGAGTTGCGAGGCATGGGTTGAAGTCGAGCAAGCGATGGGAGCGGTGGTCAGGCGCGGCGACGCTGGAGTTCATGGCGGCGATCGAAGTCGCGAGGGGCGAGCACGCGCGCGAGCCTAGGGATTCGCGAGGACTGGTGGAGGGCGCAGCGGCGAGGCCAGTGGATTATGGCGTCGTTGGCAAAGTCGATTGCAGTAGGTATTTTATTTTATCTTACTTTATTTTAATTTGTAAATTTTATTTACATACAAAAAATTAAAAAATTATAAATGCAGATAGGAATTTTAAATTTGAATGTAATGGTATAAACAGTAAAACGGAAAGTTTATACAGATAAGATAATGTATTTCTGGAAATTAATTTATTTTTGTTACTAAAGGATTTTATTTAAAAAGGAGAATTTATTTAAAGTTAAATTACTAGTTTAATGTTAAAGTAATATATTTGTTTAAAATTATTTTGGCCAGCAAAGGATTATTTAAGAAAATTGGTTTGAAATATAATTATTCATTAAGGATTTAATCATTAGTTAAGATTAAATCATTTTCTAACTAAAATTATTATCATAGGAAATTTGATTTGAAATTTAATTATCAGTTAAAATAATTTTTAGTTAAATTAAAATTAATAAATGGTAATTAATTGATCGATTAATTCAAATATTGATGAATTGTATAAAATATTTATACAAGGTCTGAAATGAAGAAATAAACTAGAATGGAAATGGATTGCAAATTTAAAAGCTAAGGTGAGATCTTTCTCACTCGAAGGAAATTTGATTTTACAGTTATTGATTGTTTGATATGATTGCTATTGATTGTGATATTAGATATAGTAGGATATATCTATTATATATATAGCAATATATACATATTGGCATATGTATATATTGGATTGATGATTTCCCGCCTCGTATAGCGGATGAGACCCTATTGCGCCGTTAGTAAGCGGATTTTTATAAAAACCCATATACTGCGATATTCCACCTCGAAGTGGAATGGTATTGTGCTAACGTCTTTGGATGCAGGGAAACAGGTTGGAGGGATCCAACTGGACCCCTCACATTGATTGAATTTATTTATACTGTGATATGAATCTGTGAATGATTATATCGATCATATTGATGCCTGGAAATTGTTCGAAAGCTAAAATTTAGCTGAATGGATGTTGATATCATTGGATTCCAAAAATAAACGAAATTGAATTTTTGAAATTCAAGTAGGAATTTTTAAGTGAATTAACTTTAGAAATTTAATAAATTTGAAGAAAAGAATTTAAAAGAATAAAGGATGATTTTTATAATCTTGTCGAATTAATTCCAGAATCAAGTGAAAATGTTAAATAAATGGATTTCGTAAAACAGTGATTATAAATTGAAGAATTTAATTTAAGAATTTGGATTTTTAAATAGATTGAAAGAAACGATTGAAATTTATTTCCTTAAAAAGGAATTTATTAAAAGAAGATAAGTTGGAAGTCCAAATAGAAATTTAATTTGGTAGATTGAAATAATTTGGGAAATCAATGTAAAATGATTTCAATTTGAAGAATCCATTTAAAAACAGGATGTTGAATAATTTGAGAAAAATAAGGAATTTATTTAGTAGTGATAAATAAAGTTAGAAATCAATCTGTAATTGATTTAATATTTGGAAATGAATTTTTGAGAAATCAGTATGGAAATTTTATTTAAAGTTGAAAATAAATTTAGAAATCAATATTGAAATTGATTTGGTATTGAAGTTTTTATAAATGGAATTGGAATTTATAAAAGTTGGTTATAAATCCGAAATCACTTATCGTGATAAGTAAAGTATAGGAGTTAATAAAAAGAAATTATAAGTCGAAGTTGTTATAAAATAGAAATAGAATTTATAAACGTTGTTTTATAAATTCGAAATCAATTGGATTTGATAAATTAAAATGTTAAAGAAGATATATTCGCAATTTTGGATAGCGAATTTTTATTGAAATAAAAAGGTGTAGAAATGATTGAAATTGGGTTAAGTGAATTATATTCACGATTTTGGACAGTGAATATATTATTGAATAAAATGGATTCATTTTTTGAAGAAGTGATACTTTAAAACGAAGTTAAACATTTTAAAGATGTTTTAAAATGTATTATGAATCGAAAGCATAGATTTCAACACTTGTTGTTGAAATAGACGTTTTCGAGAAATTTAAGGAAATGATGGACTATAACACTGTTGTTATAGTAAATGATTTTCGAAAGGAAATGTTTTATATAGTATTGGGATTTATATATCTATTTTAATTCTGAATCCCTATACTATTGATTTTGAGTCGTCGTAACGATGTTTTACGCAACATTCGTTTTGACTCAAATAGATGTTGTCAAAGTAAATGATTTCCTTGAAGAATGAAGTATATACTTAATTTTGATTTAAGTATATCGAATATTTTCCAAGTGTTGAAAATAATTAAATTTGTGAAATACTTATTATAAAATAAGTATGGGAATGTTTTCCCAATATGAAATAAAAACGTTTTAAGAGAATTTATCTTTGTAAAGATAAATTGAAAGTGAATATTTAAAATCGATTGAAAATCGTATATCAGTAGATATTTGAAATATAAATTCACTATGGAATTTATAAAAGAAAAGGGAAACTGTTTAGAAAAATAAATATTGATTTATTTTTGAAGTGTGGAAATTATATATCTAGTAAATATATTTTTGAAGATGAAATAATTTGGAAAATTATTTGGAATCTGATGATGTTGCGCATCTTTATTGATAGTTAAATAACCGACTATCAATAATTACCTTGAATTGGTATTTGTTGTGAATTGGATGAATTTGAATGCCACACTTATTTTTGAATAATCGCTCACTATTCGGGTTAACCGGGAAAGGACCATGGGGTCGTATAACCCATTCCGAATATGTGATACGTCGTTATGAATTGCATTTGAAGACCGGTGTTGAAGACCGGATATTTTTGAAAACGGAAGGATTACCGTCGAGTTACTCTACATCGGCTGATCTCCGATTTAGAGGTTTTATCACCCTTAGTGACGGGAAGTCCGGACGTGATTAGAAATTTATCCGGATATGCAAGGGCTTCGTGAGAAGTGCCTTCGGTTCTGTTCGATCCCGGAACAGACTTGTATGGATTGTGTGTCTGACGTTACAATTTGAGATATAAAGCTGATTTCTTTCAAATACATTTCTGTTGGTGGCGGAGAATTTATTCTCTTAGCTTAACACCCTTCTCTGAGACGTACGAGCTCAGAGGTTATGTAGTTGAAATTTATCAGCGATATATCCCAATTTGGTAACGTGGCATACTGAGTGTTGCTGTGAAATGATCAGTGTTTGATCATTTGCGATATGATCATTTGTTTGATCTTATATCTTCGTGATCATAGGTTGATCATTTTGTTTGACCCGAAGCAGGGCTTTTTGTAGAAAGCGTAGCTTTGTGGACGAGACTTCGTCGAGCCTCACACCCCGGAAATGGTCGAAACAGGAAGGATGCGGCAAGGTTTTAGGGAGTAGCGCCCCTTAGTGTATGTCATTCCTTCTGGATAAAGGTGGTATCATGGTATGGAGCCCAGATACTTAACCTCTGTGGTTGCTGCAAAATTTATTTCTTTGTGGTTGTTGCGAATCGGGGATCCTCGGGAAGATCGGTGACGATCGGGGGATGGCATACGCGTGTCAGTAGTTACCTATTTTTGCAGAGGTAACCCGGCCTTGTGTTGGCAGAGATCCGGTTAGGTTCTCGGGTCGTCTATTCCAGGGACGTACCCATCGTGGAAAAGGAAGTTCCTTAGCCTGACCATTTGTTGGAAATCCAAAGAAACAATACGAGCCTTTACGATTTCAATTGTATAACCTGTCTCCTCAGGAGGCAGCTATAGCAGGCATAATATAATGGTACCTATGCTGGCTAAGATTTATATTATACTTTCGAAATGTTTTCCACTATGCACTAATAATAATATCAAAAAGGATTTGATTTTTTGCGTAGTAAGCATCTTTGACTATCATAAGAAGAAATCTCCTCCAATTCTGCGTTTGCATTGTGTGTGTGGTGGGAGGTCTTATGGTAGTTTCATTTTCCAAAAGCATTGCGAATTGACATTAAAGTATTTCCTGTTGTTGATTTTAAAGATATAACTGTTTTACGATCTCACACCAGTCACCATGACTGACTCGGAGTTTATTGTTTCCCTTCTAAACTCTGGGTGCCCACCAATTTCCACACGGGCAGTCTAGAGTTAGATTATCAGGATATTCTGGATATTCTGGAGCTTTGGAAGCAAGCTGGATGACGAGACGTAATATTTGTATCTGATAGTATTTATTCCGCTGTGTATTCTGTATGAGGACAAGTTTATATAACTGTCCATTGTTGTATATTGACTCTGATTGATGTATGTATAAACTGATATAGTTCTTTGTTTTAAAAGACTATTGATTATCTATTATATGTTATTCCGCTGCGATGTGTAAGATTCTGATATTGTTTTCTGTTCTGTTGTTCTTCCGTGTTGTTGTTCTTCTCTATTCTCTCTTTCTTCTCTTTTTCTTCTATCTTTTCTTCCTCCTCTTCTTTTAAATATTAAAGTTCGCATTTCCGCCATCCAATTGTTCGGCAGTTGCTACAGTGGACGTAGCAGTGTTCGGGTTTTCGGAAGACGGATTTGCGGGTCTTTACATCTGTTGTTAGTACATTTTGTTTTAGTTTTGACATTATTGTTATATTGTTTATGTATAAGATACTGTTATAGTATATAGTGTTTACAGCTGTTATATGTATATAATATAGTATTGTATGAAGTTATATCAGTCATATATTTTACATATATTAGATGATACAGTCGAGTCTGCATTTGTATATCTTTGGTTCTGCATATTTAAGTCTGCACTATATACCAACTTTCGTATATTTTTTTTTTCTTTCTTTTCTTTTTAGAATATAATATTTTGTTTCAAACTTTGCCTTCTTTTATATGTATATTTACACAATCTGTCACACATATATATATATATATATATGTATTAAGAATTTCAAAAATAATATATATGTTTTGTGTTTTGTTATGAATGTATTACATATATGATAAGATGTAGATGTTATAGTACAATTGGGTTCTTGCTTGCAGTATCTTATTAGGGACAAAACCTTATAACTACATATAGTTTTTTTTAAAGGAAAATTTATTATTTAATATTAATTGTAAAGGGTTATATGCGTTGGTTACATATATTTGGGCCGAAGTGTACCCCTTATAGATTCAGTGTTTGGCAGTAGCATATTTTTCCTTTTGTATAATATCTTAGTTTCTAGAGATGAGATCTTGTACGGTAATTATAATATAAATATATATATATATATATATTTTATTTATTCTTATTTGTGAACATGCACCCGAGTTCTGTATATGTTAGTATATTTATAATCAATATTGTTTTAAAAATAACATACAGTGTTTACATTTTTTTTTCTTTTCTCTCAGTCTTAAACTTTTGGGTTGTTGGTTGCTTCCATAGGTTATACAAAGATATGTTTGAATTTAGAATTTGATTTATATATATATATATAGTTATATATATGTATATATATTCACCTATACAAATTTCACTCACCGATCCTGTCCTTATTTGATCCGTTCTCATCAATCTCTATTTATCAGTTGTCCGTTGAATTTGTGCCAATTTTGCTTTGCTTTGGAAGTCGTGCTTGGATTTGTAATTCATTTCATTCTCGTTTATCTCTAGCCTCGAAAGGTGAGCAATCACTCACGATTAACATTCTTGTATTTATTAAATTTGATTTCAATTGAAACGACAATTGAAATATGATGCTGTAGTTATTTAAATTGTTGTTATTACTATTATCTGTATATGTTCACCTATGACATCTGACACCAGTATCTGTTATTTATATTGATGATATATGCCTGTTGTTATATTTTATATTATCTGTTATCACTCTGCAAGTCCCCTGTTAGTATAGAATTCACTATGGGTTGAAATGATACATACCCGAACGGACTTTAGAATAGGAGAAAATCGTTATGGGTTGAAATGATAAACCCAAGCGATTTTTATTTAAATTGAAATTGGGATTACGGGTCGAAATGATATCTACCCGTATATATTTAAATTTCGGATTGAAATGATAAATATCCGTATCACTTAACCATATGATAAATATATATACAGTCACCGTTGGTCCATATATATAAATATTTTGAAATTGAATTCTATGGTTTTGGAAAGAAATATATGGTTTTAACAAATGTTGATTCTTAAATTTTATATATAAATGGTAATGATATATATAGATTTAATAATGATATTTAATTTAATTAAGATGGATTTAATACATATAATATGTTAAGTATAAAATTTATATTTCAAAATAGACTTTGGTAAAAAATTTGAATAAGTTAAGGTTGGGAGGATAATTTGAATTTAGTAAAGAATTTTATTTAATTAACTGATTTGAACCTTATTGAAATTGGAATTTAAGATATGATGTATAACTTGAGTTTGATTTAAATAATTTAATGAATATTTCTCGTTTAAATAAATTTAAGGAAATATTTAGTAAAAATGAAATTTAAGGCTAGTTAAATGAGATTGAATTTATTAAGTGAATATTCCCTGATTTAAATAATAATAAAGTTAAATCAAGTGCTATATGAAACTATTAAATTTAACTTTGAAAATGTTGAATATTAAAGCTTTGAAATATATTGAAAATTTAAATGGTATATTTAGAACTGAATTGAATTGATGAATTGAGCTTTGAATAAATTTGAATTTGGAAATTGAGTTAATTTGAATCGATTTGTGAGACTTGAGGAAATTATAAATACTTTACTTTATAAATTATTTAATGAACATACACTATTTTGGAAAATAGATATATTTGAAATGAAAATGATATTTTGATTTTGAAGTAAATAAATTTAAATGACCACGGTGTCATAGTGTATATTCCCACCTTGTAGATAGTTCTACAGATCCTTAGAGGATGGTTATCCCAAACATCCTTTAAGTTAATTGTATTTCAGTTGATATTTCACTTGAGTTGGATTTATTGATATAAGAATGTTAATCCTGACTCGAGTATTTTGTGTTTTGCTTTACGCTCGGGTCAGACCGAGTGATACAGCAATTGAGACTCACCTTTGGAGTTTGGAGCTTCCTTTGGAGATCCAACTATCGCCTCAGCTTTCAGCTCTTCTAGTTGATTTGTTCAGAGAAGTCATCTGTTGTACTGGAGACTTCACTGCATTTGAAATATTCTGTTGTATTTTATTTCTAACTCTGATGTTTATATAGTAGCTTCATGAACTACTATTTTATCTATTCCGCTGCGTATTATTGTATTACTCTGTGTCTGTGATTCTGCGATTGATTTATTTACTGCATATGCTGAGTTTTGCCAAATTTAAATTAACAATCTGATATTTTGAATTATTCAAGTCAGACATGTGTGGATTTATTGTCGATTTGAATGGTCCAAAATACCGGGTCGTTACAGTTGGTATCAGAGCCAGGTTCTAGACAAAACTTAGCATATATAGTAACTTTATTTACAGAATCGCTTTCGTTCGAGTTTGAAATGATACATACCCGAACGGACTTTAGAATAGGAGAAAATCGTTATGGGTTGAACTGATAGACCCAAGCGATTTTCATTTGATTGAATTTGGGATTACGGGTCGAAATGATATCTACCCGTATATATTTAAATTACGGATTGAAATGATAAATATCCGTATCACTTGACCATAGGATAGGAAATTATATACAGACACCGTTGGTCCATATATAAATATTTTGAAAATAAATTCCATGGTTTTGGAAAGAAATATATGGTTTTAATAAATGCTGATTCCTAAATTATTATATATGGTAATGATATATATAGATTTAGTAACAATATTTAATTTAATTAATATTGATTTAATACATATAATATGGTTAAGTGTTCAAAATTATATTTCAAAATAGATTTTGGTAATAATTTGAATAAGTTAAGGTTGGGAAGATAATTTGAATTTAGTTGAAATTTTATTCAATAAAGAATTTATTTAATTAAACCGATTTGAAACTTATTGAAATTGAGATTTAAGATATGATTTATAACTTGAGTTTGATTTAAGTAATTAAATGAATATTTCTTGTTTAAATAAATTTAAGGAAATATTTAGAAAAAATGTAATTTAAGGCTAGTTAAATGATATTGAATTTATTAAGTGAATATTCCCTGATTAAATAATAATGAAGTTAAATCAAGAGCTATATGAAACTGTTAAATTTAATTTTGAAAATATTGAATATTAAAGCCTGAAAAATATTGAAAATTTAAATGGTCTATTGAGAACTGAATTGAATTGATGATTTGAGCTTTGAATAAATTTGGATTTGGAATTTGAGTTGATTTGTGAGACTTGAGGAAATTATAAATACTTTACTTTATAAATTATTTAATCTATATATACTATTTTGGAAAATAGATATATTTGAAATGAAAATGATATTTTGGTTTTGAAGTATAAATAAATTTTAAATGACCACAGTGTTAGAGTGTATATTTCTACATTTTAGATAGTTCCACGGATCCTTAGAGGATGGTTATCCCAAACATCCTTTAAGTTACTTGTATTTCAGTTGATATTTCACTTGAGTTGGATTTATTGATATAAGAATGTTAATCCTGACTCGAGTGTTTTGTGTTTTGCTTTACGCTCGGGTCAGACTGAGTGATACAACAATTGAGACTCACCTTTGGAGTTTGGAGCTTCGTTTGGAGATCCAACCATCGATTCAGCTTTCAGCTTTTTAGTTGATTTGTTCAGAGAGGTCGTCTATTCGTACTGAATACTTCACTGTATTCGAGATATTCTGTTGTATTTTTATTTGTAACTCTGATGTTTATATAGTAGCTTCATGAACTACTATTTTATCTATTCCGCTGCGTATTATTGTATTACTCTGTGTTTGTGATTCTGTGAGTGATTTATTTACTGTATATGCTGAGTTTGCCAAATTTAAATTAACAATCTATTGTTTTGAATTATTCAAGTCCGACATGTGTGGATTTATTTTTCGATTTGAATGGTCCAAAATAATGGGTCGTTGCAGTTGGTATCAGAGCTTTGGCTCTAGGCAAACTTAGCATATATAGTAAATTTATTTACAGAATCACTTTCGTTCGAGTTTGAATCTCTTCCTTTTGACTCAATTTCCTCTGAACTTTGGAACGTTCCTTGCGGTTCCAAAAATTCATTCTTGTCTCTCCCTATTTGTATTCTTTTGATTCTGGAGTATCCCATAACTCCACTTTGAATGATCTCTATAAGAATAGGCGATCCCGCCAATCTTTGAATGATTTGTAAAGGGGTGGAACTCCTTTACATTTGGCATTGATTCACCGGAGATTTCTATATCTTTGGTTTAGATGCCGCTATCTCTTGCGATCGAATGTTGGTTTTCTTGGAATTCCGCATCGATCTTGTTCCTGAAGTCACGGTTGATCCGGTTATGGTCGCCCACGATTTATATAAGTATATTCATCTTCTATTTTGAAATTTAATTATCTCATTTTCGTTCGAACTTATCTTCGAATCAGAATCCTAATTTATTAGAGTCCCTCTAATTTGAATCTCTATCTTTGTTTTGAAATCCGTTCGTGAATCGTCCTTTGAAAATCGGGTTTGTTTATATTTTAGAAATTGTTTTCTAAACCGAAATTATTATTTTAATAAGTATGATTATATTCTATATATAAAAGTGAAATGTTTTTGATAAAGATTATAAACCCTTTAAAATAAGAATTTGAGGTTTCGAAAGGATTTGTAATTTTGAAAAAAACTATATAAGAAATTTGATTTATCTAAAAATGACTTATGACTGAAGGATTTTAAATTTGAAATTCGAGAATTGAACTCCGGTATTTTGAAATTGGTTTTAAGATTTTGAAATATATAATAATAGTATGATTTAAAATTATTTTCCGAATAAGAAATGTTTCAATGATTTTAATGAGTTTCGAATGATTTCAAAGAAATTTCAAAAGAAGTTTGAGAAAATAGAAGTCCAGAACTCACTTATGTCGCTGGAAAATAATTTCGGTGATGAGTGCACGCATCATCGACGTTGATTTTCGAGTTTCATAGTGGGGGAGAGGCCACTTTAGTAGCATTGCTACGCGAGTGATTTTGCGAAACCGATTTTGATTTCAAATTCCAAAGTATGATTTGATACTCGAAAGATATATGTATATATATACTTGAAATGATTTGAAGTAAGCCGGTGTTCAGTCCTCGTGTTTCGAATTTGATATAAGCCTATCTTTTGAAAATTGACATACTGATTTGTTGTTGATTTCCAACTCTTGAATTTGAAAATGATATCTTCAACTATTTTGAAGGTTCGAGCACTTCCAAATCAAGGTTAACTTTTCAAAGCTAAGAAATTTTGAAAAGTATGAATTATTTGATAAAGTATATAAATTTGTTTCGAATGTTTAAGTATGAAGTAATATGATTTAAATAAGTTGAAACTTTTTTGTTAAGTAAATGAATAAGGCTATTTTGAATTTTTCTAATATGAAATTTAGATTCGAAATGCTTTGAAAAGAATTTGGTCTTCAAAATATTTTGAATAAAATTTAGTTTAAATGTTTTAACTTAGTAACATCCTTATGAAACTATATATTTAACAAGTTGGAATAAATATATAAGTTGTACGTGTGCTGTTTTATTCGCATAATTAATTTGATCCAAGTTTGAGTACACAAGTTCGAGGTGAATACACCATTTCGTGTTAGGATTTTTCATTCGATTCTTGATGGCGAATATTTGATATGGATTTTGGGCTCGATTCTAGAATTCTCTATCATAGTATATGGCTATGCAAGGAGACTGATGGCTTCTAGTCGAGAAACCATATCGAAGTCCGCATTAGGGAAGTCGAATGGACAATACTAGTTCGAAAGCGAACTTGTGTGATCGAGCGAGCGATCAAATGTGATTCTGCGAAATGATGACGTATGTACATCTTATATTCTAAGATCATTGATATATTTTGACACTGAAGTTGAAAGCTGTCATGTTAGGATATCTTTGCTTACTTAAAGAAAATTTCCAATTTAAATTACAAAGATATATAACCCATAAAAGCAAAGATATTCAATCCCATATGGCTCTTCATACAGCCAAATTTATTTTGGAAAATTTGATCCTTATAGAAGATGGACCTTACGTAAGTATAAGATGATTTTGAAAACATTTGATTTTGGAAATGAATTGGTTGACTTAAATTATATTGATTTGGAAATTTGGATTTATTTTCTAAATCTATTATTTTGGAAACTTTGAAACTAAAGATATTTAATTTGAGGAGAAATAATTTGGTGAAATTGTATATGATTTTGAAATTGAACTGATATTGAAACAAATTTAAATTTGAGAACCTTATGTTACTAAACACTTGATTTGGGAGTTGTCGAACTTATATAAAATTGATTTGTATGAGTATGAAATTGATTCGAAAACTATAGATTTGAAAAGGTACTCAATTTGAAAGTGAAATCTTATATAATTGAAGTCTATATAAGTATGATTTGATATACTATTGATTTTGGAAGGTATTTGATTTGAAAATTAAATCTTATATATAATGGATTTTATATAAGTACGATATTTGAAAGTGATTTGAAAAGGTACTATATGATACATATTTTCGAAGTAAAGATATGGAAAGTGCCTTCTGCTTGATATCCGATTTGTGGCCACATATTGGATTCATTCTATCGATATTATTCTCTCTGATTTTTGGTTTTCCGGATATGATACTCGAGTGTCCTTCGAATTCCATGGCGTTACCCATGGTCTTACGAACTCGACTGCATAGCGTAATTCGTAAGGCAGTGATTGCTTAAAAGGTACGGATGTTTCCTGGGGGATCCAGGCGTAACCATTGTGTATCTGCGATCTATGTTCGTGTTAGTGGCGTAATCCGCAAGGCAGAGATTGCTTAAGGGGTATGGATGTTTCCTGGGGGATCCAGGCGTAACCATTTTTATGTATCTTACGGTCCACCGTTTTGTTGCATGGCGAAATTCGCAAGGCAGTGAATGCTTAAAAGGTACGGATGTTTCCTGGGGGACCCAGGCGTAACCATTGTGTATCTGCGATCCATGATTTGATTCGTTTTTGTTTGGATTGTACTTTCCATATCTGTTTTTAAAAGTTTTTCCAGTATTTTCACTGGGTGTTGAAACAGGTCTACTAAGTACCTGGAGAATTCTAGTTTTGCGCCTGAGCAACGCACTACCAGAGTCTACAGGAACAAGGATAAACTTGTCGAAACATCGAGTTATAAAAGTATTTTCGAAATGAAATTTGTTTCGTTATAAAAAAAATATATTTTATTATAAAAGTATTTCTAACAAAGAAATTCTATATTAATATTTGAAATTCTAATTGTTTGAATTAATTATTCATGCCCGATTCTGTTCTTTTGAATCTACCTTATCTGCTCAGCTTTATTTATTCACCTATATTCGGGTTTTTTCCAAGTCCTCCTTCTTTTCCTTGTTGACTATATCCTTTTAAACATGGTTTAATAGAAATTTTAGTGTTATAAATATTTTAGAAGTTATTAATTAAATAAAACAGATTTAAAGAAATGATTATTGATTTATTAATAATATTTGAAAAGTATTTTAGATAGAATTAATAAATTTATGAATTGTGGATTTAATAGATTCTTTGTAAATATAAGTAATAATGTAAATAATTGTTTTCAAATGGTTTTCATACATTTATAAAGGTGTCATTTAAACATAAATGGTAGTATAAAGGAAGCAAGAAATTTTACAAATGGATTTTTGAAAGGTTTTAAAGTATATAAGATAATTGAATTGCAAATGAAGTTTTAAAATTTTTAGTAAAATTTATATAGTTCAAATTTATTGTTTAATCTTGACTTTCAATCTATCTTTTCTGTCTGGTTGTTTCTATTCTTCTACCTCCTTCCTTTTCGGGGACGAAAAGTTTTGAGTGGGGGAGAGTGTAACGACCCGCAAAAATTTAATGGTTTTAAAAGTATATTTAACTGGAAATTTGTGAAATTTTAAACAATAAAATTTGAAATTAAAAATTTATTATTTGGAATACGTATATTTTAATATAGCAACTGGAAAATTTTCATCTGATAATATTGAAGTTTATTTTCCTGTAAAATTTCATTTCAAATCAAACCGGTTAATAACAGTGAATTTAAAAGTTTTCCGAAACCAAAATATGTCAACAGGAGAAAATTTATTCTGATCATTCTGAATCAGACTGCGGAATTCGTTTTTCCAAATTTGGACTTCTACTGCTCCGTTTATCTCAATTCTGACAAAATAGCAGCATTTCTGGTACCGATTATCGACTTTCGATCGGATGATCGTACCACTAGTATCTGTATACCGTTTTGATCGTCTCGTCGCGCTGATCACCACGGTATATTTATTTTTGCATTTTGAGGTCCGGTACGCGACGGGAATAATAAACTGTTTGTTGTAACGGTACCATAAATTGTGACTTTACTGCTTCCTTCGGTTTAAAAATTTGAAACGTGCAGCGGGACCAAAATAATAATTTGCTTTAATTTTTCAGCTGAATTGTAACGTGTGATCGTTTCCATTCATTCAACCTTTATATACATTTGTTTTAATTTCTTTCCTCTGTTCACCAGCGTAATTATGGTACGTTTCTCTGCCTCTTGTCTCGTCTTCCTGTTCACACTATTCCAAACATATAGTATATATAAGACTGTTGCTCTTCAATTTTTCGTTCTTCCTCCTCAACCCTTCTATTCACTTGCACCTTTCCTTTCCCTGTAGCATGTTTTCATTCCCCTAGTTTGCAAACAGTGAGCACTTTTGGCCACCTCACCACACGCATGGCCCTCACCTCATCTTCACGTTTTCCACTTCCACCACCAACTTGGCAGCTCGCCCACAGCTCACGCGCATCCCTCCCATGTGGCAGCACCGATCGGCCACCGCCCGAGCCTTCATCACCTCCCATTCGCCAAATCTCCCCTACCGCCCAGCCTTACTCCTCCTCAGCCGGCTTCAGCATCACCGTAGCCTCGTCGTCCTTCGACCCGTAGCCGTGCAAGCGCCTCCACCGCTCTTCACTCCGACCTCCTCCCTTTTAGGTATTGCATATATTATATAATACTATATTATATTATATAGGTTATAGAATATAGAGTATATGAATGGTTTCTCTGTTGTTAGTACATTTTGTTTTAGTTTTGACATTATTGTTATATTGTTTATGTATAAGATACTGTTATAGTATATAGTGTTTACAGCTGTTATATGTATATAATATAGTATTGTATGAAGTTATATCAGTCATATATTTTACATATATTAGATGATACAGTCGAGTCTGCATTTGTATATCTTTGGTTCTGCATATTTAAGTCTGCACTATATACCAACTTTCGTATATATTTTTTTTCTTTCTTTTCTTTTTAGAATATAATATTTTGTTTCAAACTTTGCCTTCTTTTATATGTATATTTACACAATCTGTCACATATATATATATATATATGTATTAAGAATTTCAAAAATAATATATATGTTTTGTGTTTTGTTATGAATGTATTACATATATGATAAGATGTAGATGTTATAGTACAATTGGGTTCTTGCTTGCAGTATCTTATTAGGGACAAAACCTTATAACTACATATACTTTTTTTTTAAAGGAAAATTTATTATTTAATATTAATTGTAAAGGGTTATATGCGTTGGTTACATATATTTGGGCCGAAGTGTACCCCTTATAGATTCAGTGTTTGGCAGTAGCATATTTTTCCTTTTGTATAATATCTTAGTTTCTAGAGATGAGATCTTGTACGGTAATTATAATATAAATATATATATATATATATATTTTATTTATTCTTATTTGTGAACATGCACCCGAGTTCTGTATATGTTAGTATATTTATAATCAATATTGTTTTAAAAATAACATACAGTGTTTACATTTTTTTTTCTTTTCTCTCAGTCTTAAACTTTTGGGTTGTTGGTTGCTTCCATAGGTTATACAAAGATATGTTTGAATTTAGAATTTGATTTATATATATATAGTTATATATATGTATATATATTCACCTATACAAATTTCACTCACCGATCCTGTCCTTATTTGATTCGTTCTCATCAATCTCTATTTATCAGTTGTCCGTTGAATTTGTGCCAATTTTGCTTTTCTTTGGAAGTCGTGCTTGGATTTGTAATTCATTTCATTCTCGTTTATCTCTAGCCTCGAAAGGTGAGCAATCACTCACGATTAACATTCTTGTATTTATTAAATTTGATTTCAATTGAAACGACAATTGAAATATGATGCTGTAGTTATTTAAATTGTTGTTATTACTATTATCTGTATATGTTCACCTATGACATCTGACACCAGTATCTGTTATTTATATTGATGATATATGCCTGTTGTTATATTTTATATTATCTGTTATCACTCTGCAAGTCCCCTGTTAGTATAGAATTCACTATGGGTTGAAATGATACATACCCGAACGGACTTTAGAATAGAAGAAAATCGTTATGGGTTGAAATGATAAACCCAAGCGATTTTTATTTAAATTGAAATTGGGATTACGGGTCAAAATGATATCTACCCGTATATATTTAAATTTCGGATTGAAATGATAAATATCCGTATCACTTAACCATATGATAAATATATATACAGTCACCGTTGGTCCATATATATAAATATTTTGAAATTGAATTCTATGGTTTTGGAAAGAAATATATGGTTTTAACAAATGTTGATTCTTAAATTTTATATATAAATGGTAATGATATATATAGATTTAATAATGATAGTTAATTTAATTAAGATGGATTTAATACATATAATATGTTAAGTATAAAATTTATATTTCAAAATAGACTTTGGTAAAAAATTTGAATAAGTTAAGGTTGGGAGGATAATTTGAATTTAGTAAAGAATTTTATTTAATTAACCGATTTGAACCTGATTGAAATTGGAATTTAAGATATGATGTATAACTTGAGTTTGATTTAAATAATTTAATGAATATTTCTCGTTTAAATAAATTTAAGGAAATATTTAGTAAAAATGAAATTTAAGGCTAGTTAAATGAGATTGAATTTATTAAGTGAATATTCCCTGATTTAAATAATAATAAAGTTAAATCAAGTGCTATATGAAACTATTAAATTTAACTTTGAAATTGTTGAATATTAAAGCTTTGAAATATATTGAAAATTTAAATGGTATATTTAGAACTGAATTTAATTGATGAATTGAGCTTTGAATAAATTTGAATTTGGAAATTGAGTTAATTTGAATCGATTTGTGAGACTTGAGGAAATTATAAATACTTTACTTTATAAATTATTTAATGAACATACACTATTTTGGAAAATAGATATATTTGAAATGAAAATGATATTTTGATTTTGAAGTAAATAAATTTAAATGACCACGGTGTCATAGTGTATATTCCCACCTTGTAGATAGTTTGACGCAGCGGATATTACAAAAATGATGTAGATCGTTGAATGTAGCAATCGGTGGATTGGAAGATGCTGAAATGCCCAAATTCGTTGATCCGAAGATACCGAATTCTAGCTATCCTGAACTCGTTGATCGCGCACGATACCGGGTTCGAAGATCTTCAATTCTTCAAGCGTTGATCAAGCGCACTTGATTCCGCGAATCGGCTTCTACAATCGTTGAATCGAGCGCACTCGATTATCCGAAAGAGGAGATAGGAGATTACACTCAACTACCAATTTGGAATGAAAGCACAAAGCAATCAAAGAGAATTTTATTCAATATTCAACAACCTTTACAAATGACTCACACTTGCTATTTATAGCTTTACAACTCAAAACGCAAAAACTTCAAAAAAATACAAGTACTTAGGTCGGCAACGACCTACGACCTAACATGGCGCGACCTAAGGACAGACACGACTTAGTATAGGTCGGCAGCGACCTAACAGTTCAAACATAAGAAAATACAACACAGTGACTTGACGACTTAACAATCAACGGCAGAGATCCACGCGGCATAAGAATCAATGATCTCCAGAGCTTTGCGACTTAAGAACTTTGCGGTATCTCAACTTAACGACTTAAGGAAATCAATGGTATCCAGAGCTTTGCGACCTAAGAATGAACGGCATCTTTTCGTTTGCGACCTAACAGAAGCGGCTTCAGGAATTCTTCGCGACCTAAGGCCTCGCGACCTAAGTCCCCGCGACCCAAGACTTTGCGACCTAACTTAGCTCGTTCAGTTTTCTTGCGACCTATCATAGGTCGTGATTTGTTAGGTCGTAGCATCTTCTCAGCTCGTTCCAGCGACCTATCTCCTTGTTTTAACTCGGCATCCTCCAACCCGTTAGGTCGTAGTTCTTTCCCTGGTGATATATTAAGTCGTTCCCACGACCAATACCTTAACTCGTTAGCTCGTATGCGACCTAAAAACAAGATAGGTCGTTCCAGTATCTCGTTAGGTCGTTGGAGCGACCTAGAGGCCTTGTTAGGTCGTATGCGACCTAATACATCACCAAATTGGATTGTGCAACCACTTTTCTCAGCATCACTTGCTCCCCCTTCTAACTCCTTAGGTCGTGAACGACCTACACTCTCCTTAGGTCGTGAGCGACCTAAGCCTTTAACTTTCTGCACTGCATCATCCTCCCCTGGTGGAGAGAAATTCGTCCTCGAATTTGTAAATTCTTCCACATCAGCTCGTTCATCCCCATGATATGGTACGAGATGTTTAACATTGAACACATCAGACGTATACACATCATCTGGCAGCTTCAATTTATAAGCATTTTCATTGATTCGTTTCACAACTTCCACCGGACCAATTTTCCTGGCTTTCAACTTGTTATAAGTGCCCACTGGAAAACGGTCTTTCGTTAACACTGCATAAACCAAATCACCTTCATGAAATTCAACACTCCTTCATTTCAAATCTGCAGATTGTTTATACTTTTCATTTGCTTTCTCCAATCGTTCTTGAACGATTTTATGACATTCCGCTAACCCCTCAACAAAATCAGCAGCTTTCTTAACTGTCTTCTTTGATTGTGGCACTACCGTCAAATCCAACGGTCCCTTCGGTAAGCTCGAATAAACAATCTGAAATGGACTGAACCCAGTACTTCGATTCACAGCATGATTATGAGCAAATTCTGCCTGGCATAGCTTCACATCCCAACTTTTCAGATTATCTTGAACGAGACACCTCAACAAGTTTCCCAATGATCTATTAACCACCTCTGTTTGTCCATCAGTTTGCGGGTGATAAGCACTACTAAACTTCAGCTTCGTTCCCACCATTTTCCACAAACTCAGCCAAAAGTGACTCAGAAATTGAGTATCTCTATCCGACACAATAGATTCTGGCAATCCATGAAGTCGATAGATCTCCCTGAAAAACAACTGGGCAACATGAACAGCATCCGCCGTCTTCTTACAAGCAATAAAATGCGCCATTTTCGAAAATCTGTCCACCACCACATATATGGAATCGTTACCACGCTGTGTCCTCGGTAATCCCAACACGAAGTCCATACTCACATCAACCCATGGTTTATTTGGTACAGGTAATGGCATATATAAACTAGCATTAGTCGCACTTCCTTTCGAAACCTGACAAATATGACAACGCTCCACAAACCTTTCCACCTCTTTCCTCATTGATGGCCAAAAGTAGGACTGTGAAATCAACTCCAAGGTACGGTCTCTCCCAACATGTCCCTCTTCGTGTAACTCCTTGATAATCTTCATTCTCAGACTACCCTCCGGTATGCACAGTCGATTTCCTTTGAACAGAAAACCATCTATCATTATAAATTCATCTATCTTCCCTGCATTGTCTCTTTCAGCAAATTTCTTAAAATAAGAGTCTTCTGCAATCTGCTCCGGTAATAATTCAAAACCAGTCACCTCAACTTTCATTGTTGTCAACAAATGACTCCTCCTACTCAAAGCATCAGCTACACGATTTGTCACCCCTGACTTGTGTTTAACAACAAAAGTAAACTGTTGCAGATATGCAATCCACGATGCATGTCTCGCAGAAATCTTGTCTTGTCCTTGCAAATGCTTCAAGGCTTCATGATCAGTGTAAAGAACAAACTCTTTCTGAAATAGATAATGTCTCCAGTGTTTAATAGATTGTACAACAACATAGAACTCCACATCATATGTACTGTATCGCATCTTCGCTCCTGACAACTTCTCACTGAAATATGCAATTGGACGTCCCTTCTGACTCAACACCCCTCCAATCCCAACCTTGGATGCATCAGTATGTAGTTCAAACACCAACTGAAAATCAGGTAATACTAGAATTGGTGCAGATGTCAGCAACTCTTTGATCTTCCCAAAAGCATTCCCTGCTTCCTCTGACCATGTAAATTGTTTACCCTTCACACAATCAGTAACGGGTGCCATCACACTACTGAAGTGTGGTATAAACCTTCGATAGAATGAAGCCAACCCATGAAAACTACGAATTTCCGTTATCGTCTTGGGTTGCGGCCATTCTCTGATAGCTTCAACTTTACTTTGGTCAACCTGTATACCTTCCTTCGAAACAACATATCCCAAAAATAAAACACTATGCGTCATGAACACGCATTTCTTCGTAGCAGCATAAAATTGTTCTTGCCTCAGTACCATCAGCACTTCTCTAAGATGATTCAGATGTTCCTCTGAACTCCCACTGTAAATCAGAATATCATCAAAATACACCACCACAAATTTCCCAATGAACGGTCGAAAAATCTGATTCATCACCCTCATAAAAGTACTCGGTGCATTGGATAAACCAAATGGCATGACCAACCATTCGTATAGACCCTCCCTGGTTTTAAAAGCAGTCTTCCACTCATCTCCTGGTCTGATACGAATTTGATGATATCCGCTCTTCAAATCAATCTTCGAAAAGATAGTAGCTCCGCTTATTTGATCTAACAAGTCATCCAACCTCGGCATTGGAAATCTATATCTCACAGTAATCTTATTCAATGCTCGACTGTCAGTGCACATCCTCCACGTTCCATCCTTTTTGGGTACCAATAAAGCTGGTACAGCACAAGGACTTAAACTCTCCTGCACACGCCCCTGTTCAAGCAATTCCTCTACCTGCCTCCGCAACTCTTCATGTTCCTTCGGACTCATTCGATAATGTGGTCTGTGTGGCAATACAGCACCTGGAACAAGGTCTATCTGATGTTGTATGTCCCTCAACGGCGGCAACTCCGTTGGTAACTTCTCTGGAAATACATCGTCAAATTCTTTCAATACTGACTTCGCTTCTTCTGGGATTTCAACCTCTTCACTGTTCTCACGCCCAATCAACAAGAACACTTCCGGTTCTTCCTCAACCTCCTTAACAAACTCCTTCAAAGATAATAAAGTTTTCAGCTCTTCGATTTCTTCTGACTTACTTTCTCCTTGTGGTCTCTTCTTTGGAACTAGGATAATCTTCGTGCCTTCAAACATAAAACTATAGCTATTGGTCCGACCGTCATGTTGTACTGCTCGATCATACTGCCATGGTCTTCCCAATAATAAATGACAAACATCCATCTCTACGACATCACACCAGATTTCGTCTTTGTATTTCTTCCCAATAGAGAATGGAACACGAACTCGTCTATCCACTTTCACTTCTCCTCCTTTTCTCAACCATGCTAACTTGTATGGACTCGGATGTTTCTCTGTTTTCATTTTCAACTTTGTCACAGCTTCTGTAGAAATAATATTATCACAACTCCCAGCATCAATAACAAATTTACAAACTCTTCCCAGAATAGTGCATGTAGATTGAAAGATATTGTTTCTCAACCAACTACTTTCCTCCTCTTGCTTCGGTGTTAAACAACTTCTCCTCATCATCAATGCGTACCCATCATCTCCTGACAGTAAGTCTTCCTCCTCAACTGGTAAAGAATTAGAACATTCAGCTTCTTCATCCTCATCCTCAACTTCTGCAATCATGGTTCTCTTCTTTGGCTTTGGACACTCACTGCTTTTATGACCCAATTCCTGACAATTGTAACATTTGAAACCATTGTTAACCCTTGTCTTCTCAACCTCCTTCACCACTGGTCTACTGATAGGTTTAGAAACATTAGTACTTCCTCCAACACCCTTCGCTTGATTGTTAGAATTAGTAAACACACCACTTCCTCGTCTCCCTTGTTTTTCCCAAGCCAACGCTTTCTGATGTGCTTCTGCCACAGATCTTGGATCAAACATATTAACCATATCCTGAATCTGCATTCTCAATCCCCCAATGAACCTAGATGTCAGCTGCTCTTCTGTTTCCATAATATCGTTCCTTGCAATAAGTTGATAGAATTCATCAGCATAGTCATTAACTGTTTGTGCCCTGCCTCAAGTTCTGCAAACGTTGATACATCAAAGATTGATAATTGTAAGGTAAGAACGTTGCTTTCATCAATTTCTTCATCTTCTCCCAAGATTCAACTTTTGACTTCCCCATACGTTCACGTGTAAGCTTGGTTTGCTGCCACCATGCCAAAGCTCTACCCCTCAGCCTCGTAGCAACCAACTTCACTCTACGATGTTCTGGAACTTCTTTAAAGTCAAAAATCTCCTCAACATTAGCCACCCAATCTAGAAATTCCTCTGCTTGCATACCACCTTTGAATTCAGGAATTTCAGTCTTCATCCCCGACTCCCACTTGTGATCATACTCAGAGTAATTTCTTCCTTGACCTCTTCCTTGAATACTACCACCATCATACTCCTCTTCAAAATCAGATGCATAACGATGTCGATTCTGACCACCAACATCTCTACTCCCTTCACGTCTACCACTATCCCTTCTATCTACATTCCTCCGTGCATGATCATTCACGTTCCTCCCACGCCCTTGATCATTTTCAACACTTCTATCTCGATTTGAGTGTGGTGAGACTCTACTTCCTCCAAGGTTAGATTCTGGTGAAACCCTTCTCCGATTTTGATTCATTTCCGTCATAAGCTTCTCTAACCGGCCAATTCCTTCGTTAAGCTTTTCACTAAAATTCTCATTGATTCTTTGCTCCATCTCATCAGCTTCTTCTCTTCGATATAAAGTTCTACGTTTTGATGACGATTAGCTCTCCTTGGCGGCATACTTGAAAATTTCACAAACTCTCCAACACTTCAAAATTCAAACACACTTCGGACTTTGATCCAAAATGAAACGGATCGAAAACTTCCACTTTGTAGCAAATCTCGATGAACACGATGAACACGACTTCTCCAAATCACAAATCCAAACTTCAAACTTCAAAAGTATGCACGACCCACTTCCTCAAACTCTCGGCCGTAAATAATGAAACTTCAAATCTTCAAAATGAATAGGCTCCAAGTCTCGATCTAACTATGATTGGTTAGAACAAGCTCTGATACCAAACTGACGCAGCGGATATTACAAAAATGATGTAGATCGTTGAATGTAGCAATCGGTGGATTGGAAGATGCTGAAATGCCCAAATTCGTTGATCCGAAGATACCGAATTCTAGCTATCCTGAACTCGTTGATCGCGCACGATACCGGGTTCGAAGATCTTCAATTCTTCAAGCGTTGATCAAGCGCACTTGATTCCGCGAATCGACTTCTACAATCGTTGAATCGAGTGCACTCGATTATCCGAAAGAGGAGATAGGAGATTACACTCAACTACCAATTTGGAATGAAAGCACAAAGCAATCAAAGAGAATTTTATTCAATATTCAACAACCTTTACAAATGACTCACACTTGCTATTTATAGCTTTACAACTCAAAACGCAAAAACTTCAAAAAAATACAAGTACTTAGGTCGGCAACGACCTACGACCTAACATGGCGCGACCTAAGGACAGACACGACTTAGTATATGTCGGCAGCGACCTAACAGTTCAAACATAAGAAAATACAACACAGTGACTTGACGACTTAACAATCAACGGCAGAGATCCACGTGGCATAAGAATCAATGATCTCTAGTGCTTTGCGACTTAAGAACTTTGCGGTATTTCAACTTAACGACTTAAGGAAATCAATGGTATCCAGAGCTTTGCGACCTAAGAATGAACGGCATCCTTTCGTTTGCGACCTAACAGAAGCGGCTTCAGGAATTCTTCGCGACCTAAGGCCTCGCGACCTAAGTCCCCGCGACCCAAGACTTTGCGACCTAACTTAGCTCGTTCAGTTTTCTTGCGACCTATCATAGGTCGTGATTTGTTAGGTCGTAGCATCTTCTCAGCTCGTTCCAGCGACCTATCTCCTTGTTTTAACTCGGCATCCCCCAACCCGTTAGGTCGTAGTTCTTTCCCTGGTGATATATTAAGTCGTTCCCACGACCAATACCTTAACTCGTTAGCTCGTATGCGACCTAAAAACAAGATAGGTCGTTCCAGTATCTCGTTAGGTCGTTGGAGCGACCTAGAGGCCTTGTTAGGTCGTATGTGACCTAATACTTCACCAAATTGGATTGTGCAACCACTTTTCTCAGCATCACTTGCTCCCCCTTCTAACTCCTTAGGTCGTGAACGACCTACACTCTCCTTAGGTCGTGAGCGACCTAAGCCTTTAACTTTCTTCACTGCATCATAGTTCTACAGATCCTTAGAGGATGGTTATCCCAAACATCCTTTAAGTTAATTGTATTTCAGTTGATATTTCACTTGAGTTGGATTTATTGATATAAGAATGTTAATCCTGACTCGAGTATTTTGTGTTTTGCTTTACGCTCGGGTCAGACCGAGTGATACAGCAATTGAGACTCACCTTTGGAGTTTGGAGCTTCCTTTGGAGATCCAACTATCGCCTCAGCTTTCAGCTCTTCTAGTTGATTTGTTCAGAGAAGTCATCTGTTGTACTGGAGACTTCACTGCATTTGAAATATTCTGTTGTATTTTATTTCTAACTCTGATGTTTATATAGTAGCTTCATGAACTACTATTTTATCTATTCCGCTGCGTATTATTGTATTACTCTGTGTGTGTGATTCTGCGATTGATTTATTTACTGCATATGCTGAGTTTTGCCAAATTTAAATTAACAATCTGATATTTTGAATTATTCAAGTCAGACATGTGTGGATTTATTGTCGATTTGAATGGTCCAAAATACCGGGTCGTTACAGTTGGTATCAAAGCCAGGTTCTAGACAAAACTTAGCATATATAGTAACTTTATTTACAGAATCGCTTTCGTTCGAGTTTGAATCTCCTCCTTTTGACTCAATTTCCTCTGAACTTTGGAACGTTCCTTGCGGTTCCAAAAATTCATTCTTGTCTCTCCCTATTTGTATTCTTTTGATTCTGGAGTATCCCATAACTCCACTTTGAATGATCTCTATAAGAATAGGCGATCCCGCCAATCTTTGAATGATTTGTAAAGGGGTGGAACTCCTTTACATTTGGCACTGATTCACCGGAGATTTCTATATCTTTGGTTTAGATGCCGCTATCTCTTGCGATCGAATGTTGGTTTTCTTGGAATTCCGCATCGATCTTGTTCCTGAAGTCACGGTTGATCCGGTTATGGTCGCCCGCGATTTATATAAGTATATTCATCTTCTATTTTGAAATTTAATTATCTCATTTTCGTTCGAACTTATCTTCGAATCAGAATCCTAATTGATTAGAGTCCCTCTAATTTGAATCTCTATCTTTGTTTTGAAATCCGTTCGTGAATCGTCCTTTGAAAATCGGGTTTGTTTATATTTTAGAAATTGTTTTCTAAACCGAAATTATTATTTTAATAAGTATGATTATATTCTATATATAAAAGTGAAATGTTTTTGATAAAGATTATAAACCCTTTAAAATAAGAATTTGAGGTTTCGAAAGGATTTGTAATTTTGAAAAAAACTATATAAGAAATTTGATTTATCTAAAAATGACTTATGACTGAAGGATTTTAAATTTGAAATTCGAGAATTGAACTCCGGTATTTTGAAATTGGTTTTAAGATTTTGAAATATATAATAATAGTATGATTTAAAAATATTTTCCGAATAAGAAATGTTTCAATGATTTTAATGAGTTTCGAATGATTTCAAAGAAATTTCAAAAGAAGTTTGAGAAAATAGAAGTCCAGAACTCACTTATGTCGCTGGAAAATAATTTCGGTGATGAGTGCACGCATCATCGACGTTGATTTTTGAGTTTCATAGTGGGGGAGAGGCCACTTTAGTAGCATTGCTATGCGAGTGATTTTGCGAAACCGATTTTGATTTCAAATTCCAAAGTATGATTTGATACTCGAAAGATATATGTATATATATACTTGAAATGATTTGAAGTAAGCCGGTGTTCAATCCTCGTGTTTTGAATTTGATATAAGCCTATCTTTTGAAAATTGACATACTGATTTGTTGTTGATTTCCAACTCTTGAATTTGAAAATGATATCTTCAACTATTTTGAAGGTTCGAGCACTTCCAAATCAAGGTTAACTTTTCAAAGCTAAGAAATTTTGAAAAGTATGAATTATTTGATAAAGTATATAAATTTGTTTCAAATGTTTAAGTATGAAGTAATATGATTTAAATAAGTTGAAACTTTTTTGTTAAGTAAATGAATAAGGCTATTTTGAATTTTTCTAATATGAAATTTAGATTCGAAATGCTTTGAAAAGAATTTGGTCTTCAAAATATTTTGAATAAAATTTAGTTTAAATGTTTTAACTTAGTAACATCCTTATGAAACTATATATTTAACAAGTTGGAATAAATATATAAGTTGTACGTGTGCTGTTTTATTCGCATAATTAATTTGATCCAAGTTTGAATACACAAGTTCGAGGTGAATACACCATTTCGTGTTAGGATTTTTCATTCGATTCTTGATGGCGAATATTTGATATGGATTTTGGGCTCGATTCTAGAATTCTCTATCATAGTATATGGCTATGCAAGGAGACTGATGGCTTCTAGTCGAGAAACCATATCGAAGTCCGCATTAGGGAAGTCGAATGGACAATACTAGTTCGAAAGCGAACTTGTGTGATCGAGCGAGCGATCAAATGTGATTCTGCGAAATGATGACGTATGTACATCTTATATTCTAAGATCATTGATATATTTTGACGCTGAAGTTGAAAGCTGTCATGTTAGGATATCTTTGCTTACTTAAAGAAATTTCCAATTTAAATTACAAAGATATATAACCCATAAAAGCAAAGATATTCAATCCCATATGGCTCTTCATACAGCCAAATTTATTTTGGAAAATTTGATCCTTATAGAAGATGGACCTTACGTAAGTATAAGATGATTTTGAAAACATTTGATTTTGGAAATGAATTGGTTGACTTAAATTATATTGATTTGGAAATTTGGATTTATTTTCTAAATCTATTATTTTGGAAACTTTGAAACTAAAGATATTTAATTTGAGGAGAAATAATTTGGTGAAATTGTATATGATTTTGAAATTGAACTGATATTGAAACAAATTTAAATTTGAGAACCTTATGTTACTAAACACTTGATTTGGGAGTTGTCGAACTTATATAAAATTGATTTGTATGAGTATGAAATTGATTCGAAAACTATAGATTTGAAAAGGTACTCAATTTGAAAGTGAAATCTTATATAATTGAAGTCTATATAAGTATGATTTGATATACTATTGATTTTGGAAGGTATTTGATTTGAAAATTAAATCTTATATATAATGGATTTTATATAAGTACGATATTTGAAAGTGATTTGAAAAGGTACTATATGATACATATTTTTGAAGTAAAGATATGGAAAGTGCCTTCTGCTTGATATCCGATTTGTGGCCACATATTGGATTCATTCTATCGATATTATTCTCTTTGATTTTTGGTTTTCCGGATATGATACTCGAGTGTCCTTCGAATTCCATGGCGTTACCCATGGTCTTACGAACTCGACTGCATAGCGTAATTCGTAAGGCAGTGATTGCTTAAAAGGTACGGATGTTTCCTGGGGGATCCAGGCGTAACCATTGTGTATCTGCGATCTATGGTCGTGTTAGTGGCGTAATCCGCAAGGCAGAGATTGCTTAAGGGGTATGGATGTTTCCTGGGGGATCCAGGCGTAACCATTTTTATGTATCTTACGGTCCACCGTTTGGTTGCATGGCGAAATTCGCAAGGCAGTGAATGCTTAAAAGGTACGGATGTTTCCTGGGGGACCCAGGCGTAACCATTGTGTATCTACGATCCATGATTTGATTCGTTTTTGTTTGGATTGTACTTTCCATATCTGTTTTTAAAAGTTTTTCCAGTATTTTCACTGGGTGTTGAAACAGGTCTACTAAGTACCTGGAGAATTCTAGTTTTGCGCCTGAGCAACGCACTACCAGAGTCTACAGGAACAAGGATAAACTTGTCGAAACATCGAGTTATAAAAGTATTTTCGAAATGAAATTTGTTTCGTTATAAAAAAAAAATATTTTATTATAAAAGTATTTCTAACAAAGAAATTCTATATTAATATTTGAAATTCTAATGGTTTGAATTAATTATTCATGCCCGATTCTGTTCTTTTGAATCTACCTTATCTGCTCAGCTTTATTTATTCACCTATATTCGGGTTTTTTCCAAGTCCTCCTTCTTTTCCTTGTTGACTATATCCTTTTAAACATGGTTTAATAGAAATTTTAGTGTTATAAATATTTTAGAAGTTATTAATTAAATAAAACAGATTTAAAGAAATGATTATTGATTTATTAATAATATTTGAAAAGTATTTTAGATAGAATTAATAAATTTATGAATTGTGGATTTAATAGATTCTTTGTAAATATAAGTAATAATGTAAATAATTGTTTTCAAATGGTTTTCATACATTTATAAAGGTGTCATTTAAACATAAATGGTAGTATAAAGGAAGCAAGAAATTTTACAAATGGATTTTTGAAAGGTTTTAAAGTATATAAGATAATTGAATTGCAAATGAAGTTTTAAAATTTTTAGTAAAATTTATATAGTTCAAATTTATTGTTTAATCTTGACTTTCAATCTATCTTTTCTGTCTGGTTGTTTCTATTCTTCTACCTCCTTCCTTTTCGGGGACGAAAAGTTTTGAGTGGGGGAGAGTGTAACGACCCGCAAAAATTTAATGGTTTTAAAAGTATATTTAACTGGAAATTTGTGAAATTTTAAACAATAAAATTTGAAATTAAAAATTTATTATTTGGAATACGTATATTTTAATATAGCAACTGGAAAATTTTCATCTGATAATATTGAAGTTTATTTTCCTGTAAAATTTCATTTCAAATCAAACCGGTTAATAACAGTGAATTTAAAAGTTTTCCGAAACCAAAATATGTCAACAGGAGAAAATTTATTCTGATCATTCTGAATCAGACTGCGGAATTCGTTTTTCCAAATTTGGACTTCTACTGCTCCGTTTATCTCAATTCTGACAAAATAGCAGCATTTCTGGTACCGATTATCGACTTTCGATCGGATGATCGTACCACTAGTATCTGTATACCGTTTTGATCGTCTCGTCGCGCTGATCACCACGGTATATTTATTTTTGTATTTTGAGGTCCGGTACGCGACGGGAATAATAAACTGTTTGTTGTAACGGTACCATAAATTGTGACTTTACTGCTTCCTTCGGTTTAAAAATTTGAAACGTGCAGCGGGACCAAAATAATAATTTGCTTTAATTTTTCAGCTGAATTGTAACGTGTGATCGTTTCCATTCATTCAACCTTTATATACATTTGTTTTAATTTCTTTCCTCTGTTCACCAGCGTAATTATGGTACGTTTCTCTGCCTCTTGTCTCGTCTTCCTGTTCACACTATTCCAAACATATAGTATATATAAGACTGTTGCTCTTCAATTTTTCGTTCTTCCTCCTCAACCCTTCTATTCACTTGCACCTTTCCTTTCCCTGTAGCATGTTTTCATTCCCCTAGTTTGCAAACAGTGAGCACTTTTGGCCACCTCACCACACACATGGCCCTCACCTCATCTTCACGTTTTCCACTTCCACCACCAACTTGGCAGCTCGCCCACAGCTCACGCGCATCCCTCCCATGTGGCAGCACCGATCGGCCACCGCCCGAGCCTTCATCACCTCCCATTCGCCAAATCTCCCCTACCGCCCAGCCTTACTCCTCCTCAGCCGGCTTCAGCATCACCGTAGCCTCGTCGTCCTTCGACCCGTAGCCGTGCAAGCGCCTCCACCGCTCTTCACTCCGACCTCCTCCCTTTTAGGTATTGCATATATTATATAATACTATATTATATTATATAGGTTATAGAATATAGAGTATATGAATGGTTTCTCTGTTGTTAGTACATTTTGTTTTAGTTTTGACATTATTGTTATATTGTTTATGTATAAGATACTGTTATAGTATATAGTGTTTACAGCTGTTATATGTATATAATATAGTATTGTATGAAGTTATATCAGTCATATATTTTACATATATTAGATGATACAGTCGAGTCTGCATTTGTATATCTTTGGTTCTGCATATTTAAGTCTGCACTATATACCAACTTTCGTATTTTTTTTTCTTTCTTTTCTTTTTAGAATATAATATTTTGTTTCAAACTTTGCCTTCTTTTATATGTATATTTACACAATCTGTCACATATATATATATATATATATGTATTAAGAATTTCAAAAATAATATATATGTTTTGTGTTTTGTTATGAATGTATTACATATATGATAAGATGTAGATGTTATAGTACAATTGGGTTCTTGCTTGCAGTATCTTATTAGGGACAAAACCTTATAACTACATATACTTTTTTTTTAAAGGAAAATTTATTATTTAATATTAATTGTAAAGGGTTATATGCGTTGGTTACATATATTTGGGCCGAAGTGTACCCCTTATAGATTCAGTGTTTGGCAGTAGCATATTTTTCCTTTTGTATAATATCTTAGTTTCTAGAGATGAGATCTTGTACGGTAATTATAATATAAATATATATATATATATATATATATTTTATTTATTCTTATTTGTGAACATGCACCCGAGTTCTGTATATGTTAGTATATTTATAATCAATATTGTTTTTAAAATAACATACAGTGTTTACATTTTTTTTTCTTTTCTCTCAGTCTTAAACTTTTGGGTTGTTGGTTGCTTCCATAGGTTATACAAAGATATGTTTGAATTTAGAATTTGATTTATATATATATAGTTATATATATGTATATATATTCACCTATACAAATTTCACTCATCGATCCTGTCCTTATTTGATCCGTTCTCATCAATCTCTATTTATCAGTTGTCCGTTGAATTTGTGCCAATTTTGCTTTGCTTTGGAAGTCGTGCTTGGATTTGTAATTCATTTCATTCTCGTTTATCTCTAGCCTCGAAAGGTGAGCAATCACTCACGATTAACATTCTTGTATTTATTAAATTTGATTTCAATTGAAACGACAATTGAAATATGATGCTGTAGTTATTTAAATTGTTGTTATTACTATTATCTGTATATGTTCACCTATGACATCTGACACCAGTATCTGTTATTTATATTGATGATATATGCCTGTTATATTTTATATTATCTGTTATCACTCTGCAAGTCCCCTGTTAGTATAGAATTCACTATGGGTTGAAATGATACATACCCGAACGAACTTTAGAATAGGAGAAAATCGTTATGGGTTGAAATGATAAACCCAAGCGATTTTTATTTAAATTGAAATTGGGATTACGGGTCGAAATGATATCTACCCGTATATATTTAAATTTCGGATTGAAATGATAAATATCCGTATCACTTAACCATATGATAAATATATATACAGTCACCGTTGGTCCATATATATAAATATTTTGAAATTGAATTCTATGGTTTTGGAAAGAAATATATGGTTTTAACAAATGTTGATTCTTAAATTTTATATATAAATGGTAATGATATATATAGATTTAATAATGATATTTAATTTAATTAAGATGGATTTAATACATATAATATGTTAAGTATAAAATTTATATTTCAAAATAGACTTTGGTAAAAAATTTGAATAAGTTAAGGTTGGGAGGATAATTTGAATTTAGTAAAGAATTTTATTTAATTAACCGATTTGAACCTTATTGAAATTAGAATTTAAGATATGATGTATAACTTGAGTTTGATTTAAATAATTTAATGAATATTTCTCGTTTAAATAAATTTAAGGAAATATTTAGTAAAAATGAAATTTAAGGCTAGTTAAATGAGATTGAATTTATTAAGTGAATATTCCCTGATTTAAATAATAATAAAGTTAAATCAAGTGCTATATGAAACTATTAAATTTAACTTTGAAAATGTTGAATATTAAAGCTTTGAAATATATTGAAAATTTAAATGGTATATTTAGAACTGAATTGAATTGATGAATTGAGCTTTGAATAAATTTGAATTTGGAAATTGAGTTAATTTGAATCGATTTGTGAGACTTGAGGAAATTATAAATACTTAACTTTATAAATTATTTAATGAACATACACTATTTTGGAAAATAGATATATTTGAAATGAAAATGATATTTTGATTTTGAAGTAAATAAATTTAAATGACCACGGTGTCATAGTGTATATTCCCACCTTGTAGATAGTTCTACAGATCCTTAGAGGATGGTTATCCCAAACATCCTTTAAGTTAATTGTATTTCAGTTGATATTTCACTTGAGTTGGATTTATTGATATAAGAATGTTAATCCTGACTCGAGTATTTTGTGTTTTGCTTTACGCTCGGGTCAGACCGAGTGATACAGCAATTGAGACTCACCTTTGGAGTTTGGAGCTTCCTTTGGAGATCCAACTATCGCCTCAGCTTTCAGCTCTTCTAGTTGATTTGTTCAGAGAAGTCATCTGTTGTACTGGAGACTTCACTGCATTTGAAATATTCTGTTGTATTTTATTTCTAACTCTGATGTTTATATAGTAGCTTCATGAACTACTATTTTATCTATTCCGCTGCGTATTATTGTATTACTCTGTGTCTGTGATTCTGCGATTGATTTATTTACTGCATATGCTGAGTTTTGCCAAATTTAAATTAACAATCTGATATTTTGAATTATTCAAGTCAGACATGTGTGGATTTATTGTCGATTTGAATGGTCCAAAATACCGGGTCATTACAGTTGGTATCAGAGCCAGGTTCTAGACAAAACTTAGCATATATAGTAACTTTATTTACAGAATCGCTTTCGTTCGAGTTTGAATCTCCTCCTTTTGACTCAATTTCCTCTGAACTTTGGAACGTTCCTTGCGGTTCCAAAAATTCATTCTTGTCTCTCCCTATTTGTATTCTTTTGATTCTGGAGTATCCCATAACTCCACTTTGAATGATCTCTATAAGAATAGGCGATCCCGCCAATCTTTGAATGATTTGTAAAGGGGTGGAACTCCTTTACATTTGGCATTGATTCACCGGAGATTTCTATATCTTTGGTTTAGATGCCGCTATCTCTTGCGATCGAATGTTGGTTTTCTTGGAATTCCGCATCGATCTTGTTCCTGAAGTCACGGTTGATCCGGTTATGGTCGCCCGCGATTTATATAAGTATATTCATCTTCTATTTTGAAATTTAATTATCTCATTTTCGTTCGAACTTATCTTCGAATCAGAATCCTAATTGATTAGAGTCCCTCTAATTTGAATCTCTATCTTTGTTTTGAAATCCGTTCGTGAATCGTCCTTTGAAAATCGGGTTTGTTTATATTTTAGAAATTGTTTTCTAAACCGAAATTATTATTTTAATAAGTATGATTATATTCTATATATAAAAGTGAAATGTTTTTGATAAAGATTATAAACCCTTTAAAATAAGAATTTGAGGTTTCGAAAGGATTTGTAATTTTGAAAAAAACTATATAAGAAATTTGATTTATCTAAAAATGACTTATGACTGAAGGATTTTAAATTTGAAATTCGAGAATTGAACTCCGGTATTTTGAAATTGGTTTTAAGATTTTGAAATATATAATAATAGTATGATTTAAAAATATTTTCCGAATAAGAAATGTTTCAATGATTTTAATGAGTTTCGAATGATTTCAAAGAAATTTCAAAAGAAGTTTGAGAAAATAGAAGTCCAGAACTCACTTATGTCGCTGGAAAATAATTTCGGTGATGAGTGCACGCATCATCGACGTTGATTTTCGAGTTTCATAGTGGGGGAGAGGCCACTTTAGTAGCATTGCTACGTGAGTGATTTTGCGAAACCGATTTTGATTTCAAATTCCAAAGTATGATTTGATACTCGAAAGATATATGTATATATATACTTGAAATGATTTGAAGTAAGCCGGTGTTCAGTCCTCGTGTTTCGAATTTGATATAAGCCTATCTTTTGAAAATTGACATACTGATTTGTTGTTGATTTCCAACTCTTGAATTTGAAAATGATATCTTCAACTATTTTGAAGGTTCGAGCACTTCCAAATCAAGGTTAACTTTTCAAAGCTAAGAAATTTTGAAAAGTATGAATTATTTGATAAAGTATATAAATTTGTTTCGAATGTTTAAGTATGAAGTAATATGATTTAAATAAGTTGAAACTTTTTTGTTAAGTAAATGAATAAGGCTATTTTGAATTTTTCTAATATGAAGATTCGAAATGCTTTGAAAAGAATTTGGTCTTCAAAATATTTTGAATAAAATTTAGTTTAAATGTTTTAACTTAGTAACATCCTTATGAAACTATATATTTAACAAGTTGGAATAAATATATAAGTTGTACGTGTGCTGTTTTATTCGCATAATTAATTTGATCCAAGTTTGAGTACACAAGTTCGAGGTGAATACACCATTTCGTGTTAGGATTTTTCATTCGATTCTTGATGGCGAATATTTGATATGGATTTTGGGCTCGATTCTAGAATTCTCTATCATAGTATATGGCTATGCAAGGAGACTGATGGCTTCTAGTCGAGAAACCATATCGAAGTCCGCATTAGGGAAGTCGAATGGACAATACTAGTTCGAAAGCGAACTTGTGTGATCGAGCGAGCGATCAAATGTGATTCTGCGAAATGATGACGTATGTACATCTTATATTCTAAGATCATTGATATATTTTGACGCTGAAGTTGAAAGCTGTCATGTTAGGATATCTTTGCTTACTTAAAGAAAATTTCCAATTTAAATTACAAAGATATATAACCCATAAAAGCAAAGATATTCAATCCCATATGGCTCTTCATACAGCCAAATTTATTTTGGAAAATTTGATCCTTATAGAAGATGGACCTTACGTAAGTATAAGATGATTTTGAAAACATTTGATTTTGGAAATGAATTGGTTGACTTAAATTATATTGATTTGGAAATTTGGATTTATTTTCTAAATCTATTATTTTGGAAACTTTGAAACTAAAGATATTTAATTTGAGGAGAAATAATTTGGTGAAATTGTATATGATTTTGAAATTGAACTGATATTGAAACAAATTTAAATTTGAGAACCTTATGTTACTAAACACTTGATTTGGGAGTTGTCGAACTTATATAAAATTGATTTGTATGAGTATGAAATTGATTCGAAAACTATAGATTTGAAAAGGTACTCAATTTGAAAGTGAAATCTTATATAATTGAAGTCTATATAAGTATGATTTGATATACTATTGATTTTGGAAGGTATTTGATTTGAAAATTAAATCTTATATATAATGGATTTTATATAAGTACGATATTTGAAAGTGATTTGAAAAGGTACTATATGATACATATTTTCGAAGTAAAGATATGGAAAGTGCCTTCTGATTGATATCTGATTTGTGGCCACATATTGGATTCATTCTATCGATATTATTCTCTCTGATTTTTGGTTTTCCGGATATGATACTCGAGTGTCCTTCGAATTCCATGGCGTTACCCATGGTCTTACGAACTCGACTGCATAGCGTAATTCGTAAGGCAGTGATTGCTTAAAAGGTACGGATGTTTCCTGGGGGATCCAGGCGTAACCATTGTGTATCTGCGATCTATGGTCGTGTTAGTGGCGTAATCCGCAAGGCAGAGATTGCTTAAGGGGTATGGATGTTTCCTGGGGGATCCAGGCATAACCATTTTTATGTATCTTACGGTCCACCGTTTTGTTGCATGGCGAAATTCGCAAGGCAGTGAATGCTTAAAAGGTACGGATGTTTCCTGGGGGACCCAGGCGTAACCATTGTGTATCTGCGATCCATGATTTGATTCGTTTTTGTTTGGATTGTACTTTCCATATCTGTTTTTAAAAGTTTTTCCAGTATTTTCACTGGGTGTTGAAACAGGTCTACTAAGTACCTGGAGAATTATAGTTTTGCGCCTGATCAACGCACTACCAGAGTCTACAGGAACAAGGATAAACTTGTCGAAACATCGAGTTATAAAAGTATTTTCGAAATGAAATTTGTTTCGTTATAAAAAATATATATTTTATTATAAAAGTATTTCTAACAAAGAAATTCTATATTAATATTTGAAATTCTAATGGTTTGAATTAATTATTCATGCCCGATTCTGTTCTTTTGAATCTACCTTATCTGCTCAGCTTTATTTATTCACCTATATTCGGGTTTTTTCCAAGTCCTCCTTCTTTTCCTTGTTGACTATATCCTTTTAAACATGGTTTAATAGAAATTTTAGTGTTATAAATATTTTAGAAGTTGTTAATTAAATAAAACAGATTTAAAGAAATGATTATTGATTTATTAATAATATTTGAAAAGTATTTTAGATAGAATTAATAAATTTATGAATTGTGGATTTAATAGATTCTTTGTAAATATAAGTAATAATGTAAATAATTGTTTTCAAATGGTTTTCATACATTTATAAAGGTGTCATTTAAACATAAATGGTAGTATAAAGGAAGCAAGAAATTTTACAAATGGATTTTTGAAAGGTTTTAAAGTATATAAGATAATTGAATTGCAAATGAAGTTTTAAAATTTTTAGTAAAATTTATATAGTTCAAATTTATTGTTTAATCTTGACTTTCAATCTATCTTTTCTGTCTGGTTGTTTCTATTCTTCTACCTCCTTCCTTTTCGGGGACGAAAAGTTTTGAGTGGGGGAGAGTGTAACGACCCGCAAAAATTTAATGGTTTTAAAAGTATATTTAACTGGAAATTTGTGAAATTTTAAACAATAAAATTTGAAATTAAAAATTTATTATTTGGAATACGTATATTTTAATATAGCAACTGGAAAATTTTCATCTGATAATATTGAAGTTTATTTTCCTGTAAAATTTCATTTCAAATCAAACCGGTTAATAACAGTGAATTTAAAAGTTTTCCGAAACCAAAATATGTCAACAGGAGAAAATTTATTCTGATCATTCTGAATCAGACTGCGGAATTCGTTTTTCCAAATTTGGACTTCTACTGCTCCGTTTATCTCAATTCTGACAAAATAGCAGCATTTCTGGTACCGATTATCGACTTTCGATCGGATGATCGTACCACTAGTATCTGTATACCGTTTTGATCGTCTCGTCGCGCTGATCACCACGGTATATTTATTTTTGTATTTTGAGGTCCGGTACGCGACGGGAATAATAAACTGTTTGTTGTAACGGTACCATAAATTGTGACTTTACTGCTTCCTTCGGTTTAAAAATTTGAAACGTGCAGCGGGACCAAAATAATAATTTGCTTTAATTTTTCAGCTGAATTGTAACGTGTGATCGTTTCCATTCATTCAACCTTTATATACATTTGTTTTAATTTCTTTCCTCTGTTCACCAGCGTAATTATGGTACGTTTCTCTGCCTCTTGTCTCGTCTTCCTGTTCACACTATTCCAAACATATAGTATATATAAGACTGTTGCTCTTCAATTTTTCGTTCTTCCTCCTCAACCCTTCTATTCACTTGCACCTTTCCTTTCCCTGTAGCATGTTTTCATTCCCCTAGTTTGCAAACAGTGAGCACTTTTGGCCACCTCACCACACGCATGGCCCTCACCTCATCTTCACGTTTTCCACTTCCACCTCCAACTTGGCAGCTCGCCCACAGCTCACGCGCATCCCTCCCATGTGGCAGCATCGATCGGCCACCGCCCGAGCCTTCATCACCTCCCATTTGCCAAATCTCCCCTACTGCCCAGCCTTACTCCTCCTCAGCCGGCTTCAGCATCACCGTAGCCTCGTCGTCCTTCGACCCATAGCCGTGCAAGCGCCTCCACCGCTCTTCACTCCGACCTCCTCCCTTTTAGGTATTGCATATATTATATAATACTATATTATATTATATAGGTTATAGAATATAGAGTATATGAATGGTTTCTCTGTTGTTAGTACATTTTGTTTTAGTTTTGACATTATTGTTATATTGTTTATGTATAAGATACTGTTATAGTATATAGTGTTTACAGCTGTTATATGTATATAATATAGTATTGTATGAAGTTATATCAGTCATATATTTTACATATATTAGATGATACAGTCGAGTCTGCATTTGTATATCTTTGGTTCTGCATATTTAAGTCTGCACTATATACCAACTTTCGTATATTTTTTTTCTTCTTTCTTTTCTTTTTAGAATATAATATTTTGTTTCAAACTTTGCCTTCTTTTATATGTATATTTACACAATCTGTCACACACATATATATATATATATATATATGTATTAAGAATTTCAAAAATAATATATATGTTTTGTGTTTTGTTATGAATGTATTACATATATGATAAGATGTAGATGTTATAGTACAATTGGGTTCTTGCTTGCAGTATCTTATTAGGGACAAAACCTTATAACTACATATAGTTTTTTTTAAAGGAAAATTTATTATTTAATATTAATTGTAAAGGGTTATATGCGTTGGTTACATATATTTGGGCCGAAGTGTACCCCTTATAGATTCAGTGTTTGGCAGTAGCATATTTTTCCTTTTGTATAATATCTTAGTTTCTAGAGATGAGATCTTGTACGGTAATTATAATATAAATATAAATATATATATATATATATTTTATTTATTCTTATTTGTGAACATGCACCCGAGTTCTGTATATGTTAGTATATTTATAATCAATATTGTTTTAAAAATAACATACAGTGTTTACATTTTTTTTTCTTTTCTCTCAGTCTTAAACTTTTGGGTTGTTGGTTGCTTCCATAGGTTATACAAAGATATGTTTGAATTTAGAATTTGATTTATATATATAGTTATATATATGTATATATATTCACCTATACAAATTTCACTCACCGATCCTGTCCTTATTTGATCCGTTCTCATCAATCTCTATTTATCAGTTGTCCATTGAATTTGTGCCAATTTTGCTTTGCTTTGGAAGTCGTGCTTGGATTTGTAATTCATTTCATTCTCGTTTATCTCTAGCCTCGAAAGGTGAGCAATCACTCACGATTAACATTCTTGTATTTATTAAATTTGATTTCAATTGAAACGACAATTGAAATATGATGCTGTAGTTATTTAAATTGTTGTTATTACTATTATCTGTATATATGTTCACCTATGACATCTGACACCAGTATCTGTTATTTATATTGATGATATATGCCTGTTGTTATATTTTATATTATCTGTTATCACTCTGCAAGTCCCCTGTTAGTATAGAATTCACTATGGGTTGAAATGATACATACCCGAACGGACTTTAGAATAGGAGAAAATCGTTATGGGTTGAAATGATAAACCCAAGCGATTTTTATTTAAATTGAAATTGGGATTACGGGTCGAAATGATATCTACCCGTATATATTTAAATTTCGGATTGAAATGATAAATATCCGTATCACTTAACCATATGATAAATATATATACAGTCACCGTTGGTCCATATATATAAATATTTTGAAATTGAATTCTATGGTTTTGGAAAGAAATATATGGTTTTAACAAATGTTGATTCTTAAATTTTATATATAAATGGTAATGATATATATAGATTTAATAATGATATTTAATTTAATTAAGATGGATTTAATACATATAATATGTTAAGTATAAAATTTATATTTCAAAATAGACTTTGGTAAAAAATTTGAATAAGTTAAGGTTGGGAGGATAATTTGAATTTAGTAAAGAATTTTATTTAATTAACCGATTTGAACCTTATTGAAATTGGAATTTAAGATATGATGTATAACTTGAGTTTGATTTAAATAATTTAATGAATATTTCTCGTTTAAATAAATTTAAGGAAATATTTAGTAAAAATGAAATTTAAGGCTAGTTAAATGAGATTGAATTTATTAAGTGAATATTCCCTGATTTAAATAATAATAAAGTTAAATCAAGTGCTATATGAAACTATTAAATTTAACTTTGAAAATGTTGAATATTAAAGCTTTGAAATATATTGAAAATTTAAATGGTATATTTAGAACTGAATTGAATTGATGAATTGAGCTTTGAATAAATTTGAATTTGGAAATTGAGTTAATTTGAATCGATTTGTGAGACTTGAGGAAATTATAAATACTTTACTTTATAAATTATTTAATGAACATACACTATTTTGGAAAATAGATATATTTGAAACGAAAATGATACTTTGATTTTGAAGTAAATAAATTTAAATGACCACGGTGTCATAGTGTATATTCCCACCTTGTAGATAGTTCTACAGATCCTTAGAGGATGGTTATCCCAAACATCCTTTAAGTTAATTGTATTTCAGTTGATATTTCACTTGAGTTGGATTTATTGATATAAGAATGTTAATCCTGACTCGAGTATTTTGTGTTTTGCTTTACGCTCGGGTCAAACCGAGTGATACAGCAATTGAGACTCACCTTTGGAGTTTGGAGCTTCCTTTGGAGATCCAACTATCGCCTCAGCTTTCAGCTCTTCTAGTTGATTTGTTCAGAGAAGTCATCTGTTGTACTGGAGACTTCACTGCATTTGAAATATTCTGTTGTATTTTATTTCTAACTCTGATGTTTATATAGTAGCTTCATGAACTACTATTTTATCTATTCCGCTGCGTATTATTGTATTACTCTGTGTGTGTGATTCTGTGATTGATTTATTTACTGCATATGCTGAGTTTTGCCAAATTTAAATTAACAATCTGATATTATGAATTATTCAAGTCAGACATGTGTGGATTTATTGTCGATTTGAATGGTCCAAAATACCGGGTCGTTACAATATATATATATATGTAAGTAAAAGAGAATATATATATAGTTTAGAAATTTTCTGTTAGTATAAAATTTACAGTAAAATAAAATTTTGTTACAATTCAAAGTGGTATATATATAAATAAACTTTGAAAGATAGAAATTTTTAAAATAGGAAAATACATATTTTTATAGATATTGGAATCTATATAAACTATTTTCATATGGAAGAGTGTTTCAAATAAAAATAAAAATAAATAGTAATAAATTGTTCGATCAATTTAGATAGTTAATAGAAAATTTATTTAAAAATAAATCATTCGATAAAATTTAATTTTTTTGGTTTAAATAAATTAACAGATGATAATTTATTGTCAATTGATTCAAATACTTATAAATTGTATAAAATTATTTATACAAGGTCAAAATTTGGAGAAAACAAACTGGAACAAAAATGGATGGCAAATTTAAAGCTAAGGTGAGATTTTTCTCACTCAAATGAAGTTGGATTTTGATTGACTGATTGATTACTGTTTGTATTAGATATAGTAGGATATATCTATATATATATAGCAATATATACATATTGGCATATGTATATATTGGATTGATTGATTTCCCGCCTTGTATAGCGGATGAGACCCTATTGCGCCGTTAGTAAGCGGATGATTTTTATAAAAACCCATATACCACGATATTCCACCTCGAAGTGGAATTGGTATTGTGCTAACGTCTGTGGATGCAGGGAAACAGGTTGGAGGGATCCAACTGGATTCCTCGCCAGTATTTATTTATTTACAGATATTGATGTATATTCTGTTATCATATTGATATATGATGGTTGTTGTTGTGATTGACTAATTGGTGCTGTTGCATCATCAGATTTAGTTTTGAAGTTTAAAAATAACGACTTTTACTTTAAAAGGATTTTAAAGTGATTTTTTGAAAATAGACGTTTTATTGAATTTTTGAATTGATTTATTTCAAATAAATAAACGTCTAGAATTTTAAAGTTATAAGAGTTAAGATTTTTGGTGAAATATAACCAAAGTGTGATTTTTGAAATAAAAGTTGATTTAATTATAAAATGGTTTAAGTTGGGATTGTTGAATATTGTAAACGGTCTATATAAAAGATTTATAAAGTTGATATCTAGGAAATTAAAAGTATTGGAATTATAAAATGAGTTTTTATAAGTGTTAAAAATGAAATATTATGGAATCCGTAAGTGAATGAAATTTATAGAATTTATAAATTGTGAAGTATAAATTGAATAGATGTTGTAGAATAAAAGATTTATAAGTAATAAACTTATAAATTAGATTTTTGCACTTAGATGGAATATGAATAGAATTGGCTAATAAAATGATTTTGTAAGTTGAAATTGTTATGAAGTATAAATGTGATTTATAAACGTTGTTTTATAAATCCAAAACCAATTGAAATTGATAAGTTAAACATAGAAGTTATTAAATGAAATATATCCGCGATTTTGGATAGTGGATAATTCTTGAAATAAAATGTGTAGAAAATATTGAAAATTGGGTTAGTGAAGTATATTCACGATTTTGGACAGTGAATATATATTATTAAGTAAAATGAATCTGGTCTTGGGAAAGTGATACTGAAATAGAATGAAAACGATTTAACGATGTTTTCAAAAGTGTTTAATATCGAGATCATAGATTTCAACATTTATTGTTGAAATAGACGTTTTCGAGAAATAAGGAAATGGTGGACTATAACACTGTTGTTATAGTAAATGATTTCCGAAAGGAAATGTTTTTGTTTTATATAGTATTGGGATTTATATATCTATCTAAATTTCAAATCCCTATACTAGTGATTTTAAGTTGTCGTAACGATGTTTTACGTAACATTCGTTTTGACTCAAATAGTTGTTATAGTAAATGATTTCCTTAAAGAATGAAATTTTTACTTAATTTTGATTTAAGTATATCGAATATTTTCAAATGTTGAAAATAAATTGATTTGTGAATTACTTATAATTAAATAAGTATGGAAGTGCTTTTCCAATATGAAACGAAGGGTTTGAAATTTTATCTTTTAAAGATAAATTGAAATGTGAATATTTGAAATTTGTTTTCAAACGGTTAAGTGTGGAAATTTTATATCTTGTAAAGATATTTTGGAAATAAATAATTTGGAAGATTATTTGAAATATGATGATGTTGCGCATCTTTATTGATAGTTAAATAACCGACTACCAATAATTACCTTGAGTGGGTATTTGTTGCGAATTGGATGAATTTGAATGCCACACTTATTTTTGAATAAGCGCTCATTATTCGGGTTAGTCGGGAAAGGACCATGGGGTCGTATAACCCATTCCGAATATGTGATACGTCGTTATGAATTGCATTTGATGACCAGTGTTGAAGAGCGGATATTTTTGAAAACGGAAGGATTACCGTCGAGTTACTCTACATCGGCTGATCTCCGATTTAGAGGTTTTATCACCCTTAGTGACGGGAAGTCCGGACGTGATTAGAAATTTATCCGGATGTGCAAGGGCTTCATGAGAAGTGCCTTCGGTTCTGTTCGATCCCGGAACAGACTTGTATGGATTGTGTGTCTGACGTTACAAATTGAGATATTAAGCTGATTTCTTTCAAATACATTTCTATTGGTGGCGGAGAATTTATTCTCTTAGCTTAACACCCTTCTCTGAGACGTACGAGCTCAGAGGTTATGTAGTTGAAATTTATCAGCGATATACTCCCAATTTGGTAACGTGGCATACTGAGTGTTGCTGTGAAATGATCAGTGTTTGATTATTTGCGATATGATCATTTGTTTGATCTTATATCTTTGTGATCATAGGTTGTTCATTTGTTTGACCCGAAGCATGGCTTTTGAAAAGCGTAGCTTTGTGGACGAGACTTCGTCGAGCCTCACACCCCGTAAATGGTCAAAACAGGAAGGATGCAGCAAGGTTCTAGGGAGTAGCGCCCCTTAGTGTATGTCATTCCTTCTGGATAGAGGTGGTATCATGATATGGAGCCCAGATACTTAACCTATGTTGATACTGCTTATTTTGTGGTTTGTTGCGAATCGGGGATCCTCGGGAAGATCGGTTACGATCGGCGGATGGCATACGCGTGTCAGTAGTTACCTATTTTTGCAGAGGTAACCCGGCCTTGTGTTGGTAGAGATCCGGCTAGGTTCTCGGACGTCATTCCAGGGGCGTTCCTTCGTGGCATAGGAAGTTCCTTAGCCTGACCATTTGTTGGAAATCCAAACTCCAATACGTGACTTGTACGGTTTTAGTTGTAGAACCTATCATTCACTTATGGTGGCGCCCCACTATTTGGATGGTAGCTATAGTAGGCATAGTTCGAAATGTCTATGCTGGCTAAGATTTATATTCTACTTTCGAAATGTTTTCTACACTATGCACTAATAATAATATCAAAAATGATTTGATTTTGCGTAGTAAGCATCTTTGACTATCATAAGAAGAAATCTCCTCCAATTCTGCGTTTGCATTGTGTGTGTGGTGGGAGGTCTTATGGTAGTTTCATTTTCCAAAAGCATTGCGAATTTGTTTTATTTTCTTTGTGAAAAATAACTGTTTTACGATCTCACACCAGTCACCATGACTGACTCGGAGTTTATTGTTTCCCTTCTAAACTCTGGGTGCCCATCAATTTCCACACGGGCAGCCTAGAGTTATGTTATCAGGATATTCTGGAGCTTTGGAGATAAGCTGGATGACGAGACGTAGTATTTGTATCTGATAGTATTTATTCCGCTGTGTATTCTGTATGAGGACAAGTTTACATAACTGTCCATTGTTGTATTGAGTTGTATATTGACTCTGATTGATGTATGTATAAACTGATATAGTTCTTTGTTTTAAAAGACTAGTAATTATCTATTGTATATTGTTCCGCTGCGATGTGTAAGATTCTGATATTGTTTTCTGTTCTGATGTTGTTCTGTTGTTCTTCTCTTCTTCTCTTCTTTCTTCTATCTTCTTCTTTTTCTTCTATCTTCTGCCTACCTCTTCTTTTTAAAAACCCTCATGCTTCGTATTTCCATGCATCTTGAGTTAATCAATGGAGATTAGTGTTTAATCAAGGGTACGGATTTGCGGGTCGTGACAGCTGGTATCAGAGCATATGGTTAAGCGACAACCCTGCTCTGTTGGGTGTTACTCATTAGAGATAGAGTCAGCAGTACTCTAGAATGAGTTTGAGTATAATAATAGATACGAGTGCGTATTTGTTAGTGAATATGAAATTGTTTTGTATTGTGTTGACTTATCGGTTGATTGTTTATGGATTCTGGTCGGTGCAGTCTAGCTTACTGTAATCGATAGGGGTTTTTAAACTCTTAAACAAGATAAACCGACACAGTATTAATTTTAAATAGGGTAAATGAGATAATTTTGCCCAAAACTATTTTTGTATACAAAAGAAATAATTTTCTATGAATTGTTACAGTATATGGTTGCATGGATGTTAGGAAAGTGATAATGTTGAAATGTTATCCTTATATGAAATTGAATAAGAAATTGAAATTGTAACTCCAAAGTTAAGAAATAAATTCACATACAAATGAAATTTGAGAATATAAATTATAAATGTGATTTGTAATTTGAAACGGAATTCCAGAGAAGTATTTGGAAATGTTTTGAAAAGAATTTGAAAATTTTGGAGATTTGGAAAGTTTAAATCTTTTTGATTTGAAAATGAATTTCAAAGGATTTTGGAAAATGTTTTGAAGGAATGAAAAGCTCTAAACTCTTTTCGGTCGCTGGAAAATAACCTCGGTAATGACTGCAGCATCATCGATGTTCATTTTCGGGTTTCCAAAAGAGGAATTGCTGCAAAATTGTTTTAAATGAAAGTTGTTTGAAAATTTGGGTATTGTTTTGGAAATTCAAAGGATAATTTGAATTGTTTTCAAAATGATTTTGAAGGTTGGTAAAACTCTGGAATACCATATAAAAATATTTATGGAATATTATTAAGTTGATAACTTATACAAATTTGAATTTTGATAGAATAAATTTAACTTAAAAGATAGAGTTAAATTAAAGAAGTATAAGTGAATAAATTTGAATAAATGAAAGTGAAATTGAAAGTTGAGATTCATTTTGAATTTGTAAGCGGATAAAAATGGAATTGAATTTGATTGTGAAGTATTAAACTAAAATTAGTAAGTGAAGCTAATTGAATATTGACCAAATGAATAAGGTTTGAAACAAATTAAATTCAATGATTATAGAAGAAAGGTAAATTGAATTCGAATGTGAAATCCAGTTTAATGTGAGTAGTTATAAACCAAAATGGTAAATTGAAAATAAATTTTGGGAATGAACGAAAGAATAAAACTGGAATTGAAACTGAATGCTGAAAACAAATTTGAATAAAGTGAATTGGAATTTGTAATGAATTAGTAAATGAAACTAATCTAAAATGATGCAGTTGTAAATGAAAGGTAATCGATAAATTCAATATTCAGAAGTTAAACTGAATCCAAATTGAATTGAAATTGTGAATTGAATTCAAATGAATTTGAAATGTGAAATTGAATGAAAATAGATATATAACTTTAATAGTGAATTAGAGATGATATAAGAAGTATATATTGAAAATTTTGTAATGAAATTTGCAAATAGTTTGAATGTTATAACTAGATATTATGGCTAGTAGAATATACAGGTGTATAAAGGAATTGAGATTTTGATTTTGAAGATAAATTTGAATTGCTCGACAAAAGGTAAGTATTTGAATTTCAATATGAAATTTGATGATTTCTTGTCTAGCCGCTTGGCCTTTTCTTTTCTTTTCGAAATCTGAGAGTCCGTAGGGACGTTTTGTAGTCGTACCGTATTAGCCGCGCAAAGGAGACGCTGTCGAAATTTTTCGGAAAATTAGGGTGTTAGGAAATTTTTGAGAAAATTTTGAAAGTTTAAAGTTTAAATTTGAATTTAAATTTGAATTGAAAGTAAACAAAGTTGTTTGAACTTATAATTGAAGTTGGAAAGCTAGTTGAATTGATAACGAATCTTTAGTAGAAAGATTTGTTTTGATAAAATTGATAAAACTAATTGGATTATGAAAATAGTAGACGAGTTAAGGACCATTTTTCCTAACTTGTAATTTCGAGGACGAAATTCTTTTAAGGGGGGAAGTTTGTAACGACCCAGAATTTTGAACAAATTAAATTGAAAATATTTAATTAATTTTAAATATTTGAACGATGATTTAATTTGAATTCCCGATCTAACTTTGAATTTGGCGATTAAATTATAAAATTTAATCTATTGTAAATTGGATAAAAATTTGAATCTTCAATTTTAAGTTGAAGAAAAATATTTCGAAAGCCTTTAAAATTTATATTGATAACACTGAAGATAATAGAAGCTTCAGAATCGAATTTGGAAGTGAATTGTTCAGTTTGAAATTATATCGTTTGAATCGATATTTAAAAATAGCCGTCCGAGGCGCAGTCTCGGAATTCGACGAAACGAGTTCCATTGGATCCGTAATATTGTATTATTACCGGATTTCAAATTTCGTATTTTTCGGAGTTGTTATGTGAGCATACAACACGTAAACGCATTGAAATTAAATCAAATTCAATTTAAATTTAAAATTTAAATTTGTCAACACAGCAGAGATTCCTGGCTCCATTTCACTTCGATGCCGACCTTTCTCTGTTAATCGCATACTCTTGTTCCCCCTTTCCAGCTGATAATGCGTACGCTTGTTCCTCTCGTTTAAATTATAAGAAAACGAAATGTTTCTTGTTCAATTCAAAACAAAATCTGCTCGTCTTCGTTCAAAAGAAAAATTAATGGCCGATACCTCTGCAACTTGTTCAAAACAAGCTATCTCCTTTATTCTTTCCCTCTCCCTCATTCGACCTTCAGTTTGATTTCTCAGATTCAAACGAACAAGAACGAAATCCCTCCTTCTCCTAAATAAAAAAAAGAAAAAAATCATTCCGTTCGTTTCAAAATTTAAACGGCGGCCCTCCTTTTCTTCAAATTCCTCGGGGCTGCTCGATTCGAGAGAGATTGCGAGCATCGCGATGGTGGCCAGGCATCTTCAAGCATGAGAATCATGATCTGGGCTAGGGTTTTGAGGCACGCTCGTTCTCGCGAAGATAGATAAATCGAAGTTCGAGGGTTTCGCGAGCGGCATGGTGAAGCTGGGACAGCAGTTCAGTGGGCGTTCGTTCGAGCTCGCGTGGAGCTCGCGCGCACCTGGTGGAAGCGAAGTCGACTTCGATTTCGTATCGCGTTCAAGAACTGAGGGTCGCTCTGGGAGTTCGAGCGCTAGGCTGGAGGAGGTGGCGTCTTCAATCGGAGGTGGAGTCACCGGCATCGCGACGAGCTTCGCGAATGGAAGCAGGCAGTCGAGCTCGAGTTCGAGCAATCTGGGCACGGCGATCGATGGTTTGCGCGAACTTGAGAGTGGCTCGCGAATTCTGTGGCAATGTCGATTGCAGTAAGGTATTTAGCTTTCTGAAATTTTCAATTTAATTTAAATCTGAAAAAAAATATGTGCAGTTTCAATTATATATATATATATATGTAAGTAAAAGAAAATATATATATAGTTTAGAAATTTTCTGTTTGTATAAAATTTACAGTAAAATAAAATTTTGTTACAATTCAAAGTGGTATATATATAAATAAACTTTGAAAGATAGAAATTTTTAAAATGGGAAAATACATATTTTTATAGATATTGGAATCTATATAAACTATTTTCATATGGAAGAGTGTTTCAAATAAAAATAAAAATAAGTAGTAATAAATTGTTCGATCAATTTAGATAGTTAATAGAAAATTTATTTAAAAATAAATCATTCGATAAAATTTAATTTTTTTGGTTTAAATAAATTAACAGATGATAATTTATTGTCAATTGATTCAAATACTTATAAATTGTATAAAATTATTTATACAAGGTCAAAATTTGGAGAAAACAAACTGGAACAAAAATGGATGGCAAATTTAAAGCTAAGGTGAGATTTTTCTCACTCAAATGAAGTTGGATTTTGATTGACTGATTGATTACTATTTGTATTAGATATAGTAGGATATATCTATATATATATATAACAATATATACATATTGGCATATGTATATATTGGATTGATTGATTTCCCGCCTTGTATAGCGGATGAGACCCTATTGCGCCGTTAGTAAGCGGGTGATTTTTATAAAAACCCATATACCGCGATATTCCACCTCGAAGTGGAATTGGTATTGTGCTAACGTCTATGGATGCAGGGAAACAGGTTGGAGAGATCCAACTGGATTCCTCACCAGTATTTATTTATTTACAGATATTGATGTATATTTTGTTATCATATTGATATATGATGGTTGTTGTTGTGATTGACTAATTGGTGCTGTTGCGTCATCGGATTCAGTTTTGAAGTTTAAAAATAACGACTTTTACTTTAAAAGGATTTTAAAGTGATTTTTTGAAAATAGACGTTTTATTGAATTTTTGAATTGATTTATTTCAAATAAATAAACGTCTAGAATTTTAAAGTTATAAGAGTTAAGATTTTTGGTGAAATATAACCAAAGTGTGATTTTTGAAATAAAAGTTGATTTAATTATAAAATGGTTTAAGTTGGGATTGTTGAATATTGTAAACGGTCTATATAAAAGATTTATAAAGTTGATATCTGGGAAATTAAAAGTATTGGAATTATAAAATGAGTTTTTATAAGTGTTAAAAATGAAATATTATGGAATCCGTAAGTGAATGAAATTTATAGAATTTATAAATTGTGAAGTATAAATTGAATAGATGTTGTAGAATAAAAGATTTATAAGTAATAAACTTATAAATTAGATTTTTGCACTTAGATGGAATATGAATAGAATTGGCTAATAAAATGATTTTGTAAGTTGAAATTGTTATGAAGTATAAATGTGATTTATAAACGTTGTTTTATAAATCCAAAACCAATTGAAATTGATAAGTTAAACATAGAAGTTATTAAATGAAATATATCCGCGATTTTGGATAGTGGATAATTCTTGAAATAAAATGTGTAGAAAATATTGAAAATTGGGTTAGTGAAGTATATTCACGATTTTGGACAGTGAATATATATTATTAAGTAAAATGAATCTGGTCTTGGGAAAGTGATACTGAAATAGAATTAAAACGATTTAACGATGTTTTCAAAAGTGTTTAATATCGAGATCATAGATTTCAACATTTATTGTTGAAATAGACGTTTTCGAGAAATAAGGAAATGGTGGACTATAACACTGTTGTTATAGTAAATGATTTCCGAAGGGAAATATTTTTGTTTTATATAGTATTGGGATTTATATATCTATCTAAATTTCAAATCCCTATACTAGTGATTTTGAGTTGTCGTAATGATGTTTTACGTAACATTCGTTTTGACTCAAATAGTTGTTATAGTTAATGATTTCCTTAAAGAATGAAATTTATACTTAATTTTGATTTAAGTATATCGAATATTTTCAAATGTTGAAAATAAATTGATTTGTGAATTACTTATAACTAAATAAGTATGGAAGTGCTTTTCCAATATGAAACGAAGGGTTTGAAATTTTATCTTTTAAAGGTAAATTGAAATGTGAATATTTGAAATTTGTTTTCAAACGGTTAAGTGTGGAAATTTTATATCTAGTAAAGATATTTTGGAAATAAATAATTTGGAAGATTATTTGAAATCTGATGATGTTGCGCATCTTTATTGATAGTTAAATAACCGACTACCAATAATTACCTTGAGTGGGTATTTGTTGTGAATTGGATGAATTTGAATGCCACACTTATTTTTGAATAAGCGCTCACTATTCGGGTTAGCTGGGAAAGGACCATGGGGTTGTATAACACATTCCGAATATGTGATACGTCGTTATGAATTGCATTTGATGACCGGTGTTGAAGACCGGATTTTTTTGAAAACGGAAGGATTACCATCGAGTTACTCTACATCGGCTGATCTCCGATTTAGAGGTTTTATCACCCTTAGTGACGGGAAGTCCGGACGTGATTAGAAATTTATCCGGATGTGCAAGGGCTTCGTGAGAAGTGCCTTCGGTTCTGTTCGATCCCGGAACAGACTTGTATGGATTGTGTGTCTGACGTTACAAATTGAGATATTAAGCCGATTTCTTTCAAATACATTTCTGTTGGTGGCGGAGAATTTATTCTCTTAGCTTAACACCCTTCTCTGAGACGTACGAGCTTAGAGGTTATGTAGTTGAAATTTATCAGCGATATACTCCCAATTTGGTAACGTGGCATACTGAGTGTTGCTGTGAAATGATCAGTGTTTGATCATTTGCGATATGATCATTTGTTTGATCTTATATCTTTGTGATCATAGGTTGATCATTTGTTTGACCCGAAGCATGGCTTTTGAAAAGCGTAGCTTTGTGGACGAGACTTCGTCGAGCCTCACACCCCGGAAATGGTCAAAACAGGAAGGATGCAGCAAGGTTTCTAGGGAGTAGCGCCCCTTAGTGTATGTCATTCCTTCTGGATAGAGGTGGTATCATGGTATGGAGCCCAGATACTTAACCTATGTTGATACTGCTTATTATGTGGTTTGATGCGAATTGGGGATCCTCGGGAAGATCGGTTACGATCGGGGGATGGCATACGCGTGTCAGTAGTTACCTATTTTTGCAGAGGTAACCCGGCCTTGTGTTGGCAGAGATCCGGTTAGGTTCTCGGGACGTCATTCCAAGGGCGTTCCTTCGTGGCATAGGAAGTTCCTTAGCCTGACCATTTGTTGGAAATCCAAACTCCAATACGTGACTTGTACGGTTTTAGTTGTAGAACCTATCATTCACTTATGGTGGCGCCCCACTGTTTGGATGGTAGCTATAGTAGGCATAGTTCGAAATGTCTATGCTGGCTAAGATTTATATTCTACTTTCGAAATGTTTTCTACACTATGCACTAATAATAATATCAAAAATGATTTGATTTTGCGTAGTAAGCATCTTTAACTATCATAAGAAGAAATCTCCTCCAATTCTGCGTTTGCATTGTGTGTGTGGTGGGAGGTCTTATGGTAGTTTCATTTTCCAAAAGCATTGCGAATTTGTTTTATTTTCTTTGTGAAAAATAACTGTTTTACGATCTCACACCAGTCACCATGACTGACTCGGAGTTTATTGTTTCCCTTCTAAATTCTGGGTGCCCACCAATTTCCACACGGGCAGCCTAGAGTTATGTTATCAGGATATTCTGGAGCTTTGGAGATAAGCTGGATGACGAGACGTAGTATTTGTATCTGATAGTATTTATTCCGCTGTGTATTCTGTATGAGGACAAGTTTACATAACTGTCCATTGTTGTATTGAGTTGTATATTGACTCTGATTGATGTATGTATAAACTGATATAGTTCTTTGTTTTAAAAGACTAGTAATTATCTATTGTATATTGTTCCACTGCGATGTGTAAGATTCTGATATTGTTTTCTGTTCTGATGTTGTTCTGTTGTTCTTCTCTTCTTCTCTTCTTTCTTCTATCTTCTTTTTTTCTTCTATCTTCTTCTTCTTCTGCCTACCTCTTCTTTTTAAAAACCCTTATGCTTCGTATTTCCGTGCATCTTGAGTTAATCAATGGAGATTAGTGTTTAATCAAGGGTACGGATTTGCGGGTCGTGACAAGGTTCGTATTGGAAAATGGATTTTCCAACAAATGGTCAGGCTAAGGAACTTCCTTTCCTACTGCCGAATGGGATCGCCTCTGGCTGGACGTCCCGAGAGACAAACTACTCTCTGCCAACAAAGCCGGGTTACCCCTGTAACTAGGTAACTCACGAATATGCCATCCCCCGGTCCTTTGGGACCTTTATCCGAGCGCTCGGTAACAACATAACACATAATAAATAAAGTGTGTCCACATGAGTAAGTATCTGGGCTCCATACCATGATACCACCCCTTTCAAGAAGGAAATGACATACCCTAAAGGGCGCGACCCTCATAACCTTGCCGCAACATTCCTGTTTCGACCATTTCCGGGTTGTTGAGGCCCTGACGAAGTCTCATCCACAAAGCTACGCTTTTTCACAAAGCCACGCTTTGATCACAAATGATCAATAAATGATCATCATCACAGCAACACTCAGCATGCCACATTACCAAATTGGGAATATATCGCTAATAAATTTCAACTACATAACCTCTGAGCTCGTATGTCTCAGAGAAGGGTGTTAAGCTAAGAGAATAAATTCTCCGCCACCAACAGAAATGTATTTGAAAGAAATCAGCTTTACATCTCAAAATGTAATGTCAGACACGTAACCATACAAGTCTGTTCCGGGTTCGAACGGAACCGAGGGCACTTCCAAAAGAAGTCCTTGCAAATCCGGATATTCACAATCCCGATAAAACTTCCCATCACAAAGGAAATCTCTATACCGTAGCTAACGGTGCAGAGACAATCGATAGGTCATCCTATCATTTTCACAAATACCCGGTCTTCACCACCGGTCTTCAATACGATCCATATCGTCGTATCACAAATTCAGAATGGGTTATATGACACAAAGGTCCTTTCCCGGCTAACCTGAATAGTGAGCGCTTATTCAAAAATAAGTGTGGCATTCAAATTCAAGCAAATCACAACAAATACCCATTCAAGGTAATTATTGATAGTCGGTTATTTAACTATCAATAAAGATGCGCAACATCATCAGATTCCAAATAATTTTCCAAATTATTTAATTTCCAAAAATATCTTTACAAGATATAAAATTTTCCACACTTCAATTATTTGAAAACAATTTCAAATCAATTTCCACATTTCAATTTATCTTTGAAGATAAAATCTCAAAACATTTCACTTCATATTGGAAAAACATTTCCATACCTATTTAATAATAGGCAATTCATAAATCCATTTATTTTCAACATTTGAAAATATTCAATATACTTAAATAAAAATTAAGTATCTATTTCATTCTTTAAGGAAACATTCTCTTAAACACATTTGTTTGAGTCAAAATGAATGTTGCGTAAAACATCGTTACGACGACCCAAAATCACTAGTATAAGGATTCAAAATTAAGATAGATATATAAATCCCAATACTATATAAAACTTTTCCTTTCGGAAACCATTTACTATAACAACAGTGTTATAGTCCACCATTTCCTTATTCCTCGAAACGTCTATTTCAACAATAAATGTTGAAATCTATGTTTCGATACTTAACACGTTTAAAACATCTTTTAAAACAATTACTTCATTTTGTAATATCACTTCTCCAAAACATATCCATTTAATTTAATAATATATTCACTGTCTAAAATCGTAAATATATTTCGTTAACACATTTAACGTTTTTACACATTTTACTTAAAAGATTATCCACTGTCCAAAATCGTGGAAAAAATTCCCAACCAAACCCTTATTATCACAACATTTAACTTAAAGGATAATTCGCTGTCAAAAATCATGAATACATCCCCTTTATTAAACTTCTATGTTTAATTTATCAAATTTAACTGGTTTCGGATTTTTTTTTTAAAAACAATGTTTATAAATTCACATCTATATTTATAAAAGCTTCGATTTTAAAAATCCCTTTTTTTAAATTAATTCAATTTATAACTCAACTTTATACCCAAAATCCGATTTATAAGTTAATTATTTATAAATCCTTTATTTTACAAAATCTATTCATTTCATAACTTCACAATTTATAAATCTATAAATTTTTGTTCACTTATGAAATCCATTTATACTTCATTCTAATACTTATAAAACTCGTTTTATAATTCCAATATATTCAATTTATAAATATCAACTTTATAAATCTTTTATATAAATCGTTTATAATTTTTTCAAAAATCCCAATTTAAAATCAAAATCGTTATTTTTAAACTTCAAAAATGGATCCGATGATGCAACAACACCAATCATCAATCACGACATCCAAACATCATATATCAATATGACAACAGAATATATAACAATATCTGTAAATAAAACAATACGGTGAGGAATCTAGTCGGATCCCTCCAACCTGTTTCCCTACATCCACAGATGTTAGCACAATACCAATTTCACTTCACATTGAAATTATCGCGGTATATGGGATTTATAAATATTATCCGCTATTATGCGGTGCAATAGGGTCTCATCCGCTATACAATGCGGGAAATCAACAACTCCAATATATACATATTCCAATATATATATATTGCTATATACATATATAATACCAATTCCACTTCAATGTGAAATTATCGCGGTATATGTTTTTAATAAATAACCTCCGCTTAATAACGGCGTATAATGTCTATTTATCACAATAAATAGCAATCATCATTCAATCATCACAATTACCACTATCAACAATTTTAAATCTCAACTATTTAAAATTTAAATCGAAACACTACATTCGATTGAGCGAGGAGTTCTCACCTTTGCTTTTAAAACGGTTGTAGCGTTTTATTTCGGATAAAATTAAACGGACGTTTAATTTTACCCAAATATTTCACTGATTCCAAACGACTCCAATCTAGTTCCATTGCGTAGTGCTCGACCATACGATTCCAACGCAACTGGTTTCGTGCATTTTTGACCTCGTATGAAAGAGATATTGCGTTTTAAAGATCGTACGAATTTAAATATGTATAAATTACAATTTTCTTTTTTATTTTCTAACCCTATCAGATCTGGGCCGTGCATCTCGAAACCCTAGGATCTGGACCGTGACTTTGCCTTCTTCCCCATCGCGACATTCACGTTCAATTGAACCCATGAGCCGCCGTTTTCAACGAATTATCGAGCAATTATCACGCGCCTAGAAGTTGATCGGGGACCTCCACTCAGATGCCATCGACAAGAGCTACCCACGGCCGGAGTTTGGACGAGCTCGGTCACCCCCTACTCCTCGAACGACGTGTACGACCTGATGTGAACGCGAGCAAATAGCTCCCTCCATGGTTGACGATTCGACGAAGTACCCGTATGGATTGAAAGCTCTTCCGATGTTCTTCAAGTTTGTAGTTGACAACGTTTTCTAATTATTAACGGATTGAGAGTGATTGAGGGAAGAAGAAGAGAAGTTTCTGGCCATTGATAATATGAAAGTGGCAGCTGTAGCTTTGATCTAGGGTTTTGGCCTGAAACGCGCGTATATATATACGTATAATCTATTATTTTAATATTAAATTCAATTTTAACGAGCATTTACAAACGAACTCCAAATCTGACGTGCCGCCTAGCGTTCGTAAGGTTTACTCCACGTTCCAAACACAATGGAATGTGTTTCGGGAGCTAATTCGATCATCTGTGTGAGTTATGGAAATAAACGATCGATTTTAAATTAAACCGATTAAAACCGATTTCGATGCGTTTTGGCTTGCCCCGAACAAACCGTACATCCGATTGACACGAAATTTGAAACCATACAATAATATTACATTACGGATCCGATGAAACTAGTTTCGTCGAAATCCGAGACTGTTTGAAAATTGGCTAATTTCACTAGTCGATTAAATATTAAAATATTCAATTTTTCACAAATTAACTTTAAATTCAATTTTAAAAGTTCTATAATATTACTATAACCCCAATATGATTTAATATAACTTTATAAATCATTTTCAATCACATTAAATCCAGATTTCTATTATTTCTGGAATTTCAAATATTAATTTATCGATTTAATTATTCAATTAAATCTGGATATTCGAATTTTAAATTATTCGACTTAATAATTTCACTTATTAATATTTAAAATGTGACGCCCCACCTCTATGCTCATAATAACAAAGAGTATTAAAAGAAATACTGTCTATTATTACGAAGAATAAGGCTGGATAGGAGCGACCATCCGTAGTTGGCTTTATACTAATATTGGTTATCTCGATAGGAGTGGTATATACTTTTTATTTTTCATCTATTATTTATTTACTCCCATCGACACACCCAATTATCAGTATAAAACAAACTACGATAGTTCATAATAGTTTAGGACATTAGATATAACAATAACACAGATAATATAAATGCGGAACACAGATTAACAAAAATCTCATATATATATATAACCGATGTCAGTTACAACATAGTTGACACGATACATATGATACAACTACAACCGTCAACTCTAGAAGTTATATATACAAGTACATTATCGACTAATATACATGAATACATATCGTTCTATACAATGACACGACTACTACAAAATGACACTGACAACTTCAGAAGATATGAAAAGTCTTCAAATCCCGAACAGCAACTTAAAGAAGGAAATCTACTACCTGAAATAACTCGGGTCTGACCCGAGTATTACATTCAAAAGAAAATAATACCCAGGTCAGTCTAATTCAAACCAGTTTATTAGTGCATATAGGCAGTAATAATTTTAATAGACGACAGTCACAATAATTCCCGTCTATCCGATTCTTTAAACAAAGAAACCGGATAACGGTCAATATAACACTTAACAGTGTTTAACAAAAATCAACAGATTTAAATCATCAACAGAGATAAATAAAAAATTTATCAAATCGACTAAATCAATTTAAAACTGTCAAATCTGATAGGGCTGCAGTACACGCACGCGTGTACTGCCTTGCCACTATCATACGAAATGCATAAAAGATCAACAGAAATTCACGAAACGCGCATAAGGTCAAACCCAGAGAAAGTCGGGTTCAACTCAAAGGCGATTCAAATAAATGGTCGAGACATAAAATTAAATCTCGGCCCAAGTTCAAATCAATCAACAGAAAACAATGGCTGCGCAGAGACAGCAGGGTACAACGCGCCTCAAAGTATCGGTCGATACTAACAAGCATGCGTGGTCAGGGAAACCCAAATACTACTTGAAACAGGTATGTAACTGTCCCAAATGGTCAAGACAGCTACAATGAATAATCAAACTCGCGAAATACTTCAACTACAAGTGAACAGTAAGATGGCCAGTATGAAGACTACACAAAGTGATCAAACTCAAATGCACAAGGCAGCGGAGTGCACAAATGAAAACAAAGCACAGTGATGTACAAATGAAACACAGTGCAGCAACTAAGGAGATGGACTGCAACTGCAACAACCAGGTCAAGACAGATCAGTGAAAAGTAATACAAGAGAGGCGAGTGCTGCACTGATAAATGAAGTGCAGCCACAACCTTATATGGTCAACAACAACTCAAAGCAATGCCAATTCGACATACATATATACATATCAAATGATGTATATACATACATGACCACATGCTTATATAAGAAGACTAAAATGCAACTATATGCAAACAACCTCACAAATATGAATGCTACAAATCAAACCAGTTCAGGTATCACAAAGATGGTCAGCTACAAGTAGATGGTCGAAGACCAGTTCACAAGCACGAAGGCATAAACCCACACAAGCATAGTCTGCATATGCACATGAAGGTCAATGACAGTTCAACAAATGTACACAGTCAAAAGAAATAAACAAGACTACTGATCAAGTGTAGCCTCAACCAAGGCATGGTGCAGACCAAATTTGACTCGAAGGAAATCAAGTTCAAGTGTCAATTCACAGGAATATGCAAATAGGCTACATGGGACAGAGAATGCAGGTTTGAAATACAACTAAACTTCAAAATGCACACGTACCAGACTTCAAGTACAAACTGGACAACAACCACAAAGACCACATCTGAAAACAGTGCAACTACACGTGCATTGTATCGACAAGGTCAGAGATCAATATTCATGCACACAGTGCAGTCATCAGAATATCGAATGAACACATACAATGGCAACTGACTCAACAAGGCAAAGAAATGAACAATCAAAGTCAAGACATACGTAGTGACTCTAAGAGATGCTACCAAGTGAACCAACAGCAAATGCCAAGGCAACATAAAGCAATACACACTCAGTGACATTCAAGCTCAAACAAGCTGAAACATAATGCTCAAGTGAAGGATGAAATAACACATGAAGCAGTGCAAATTCAAACATGTCAAAAACCAGAACACAAGCAACTACAAAGACTCGAAACTACAAATTAAGTTCAAGTGATCAAAGACATGAAATCACAATGTAACTGTCAACTTCAGTTTTAAAAATGAGACGAGTCAAGGAATGAAGTATACCAAATGAAACAGGGAACCAAGGTCAGGAAACTAGATCGATCAAGGGATACAAATGCACATATGAATGACCAGAATAACAATCCTATAAAGATACATGAACAAGAGTGAATCAGAGTAGACAGCAACTAACCACAAGGCTACATCACTAACAAATGCAAGCTACTGAATTTCTCAAAGCCTCAGGCCAGAAGTTCGAAGTTATACAGCATTTCAGTGAACGATTGAAGCATCTGAGTTTATATGTATATGTATAGCAAGCCATAACAACAAAAATTGAGCAAGAAAAAGTTCAAAGCCGAGAGTTTCAAGCCTTGGTCATCACGAAATGTATCAAAACAGTGACCAGTGGTTAGCGAAATTATATACGACTAAGAATAAGTCGTGAATCATCTCAACATCCAACGATTATCAAGTGCCAGAACCAATCAACCGACGCATTCAACAACAATATATATATGTCGAAGATAAGGGGATAAACTCACATAAACGAAACATCATCAGAAATATCAATTTAAAACCCAATCATCCCAAATATATACGAACGAAAAACCAGGGGATTCAAACCCAAAACACGAAATGCAGAGATGAATTAGATGTGAGTTTTACTCACCTTCAATTCGACATTGCAAGCATCAACATCAAATTCGACAGAGCGGCACTTCTTTTCGCAAGCCCTAATTTTCAGCGGCAAAGAAGAACAACCAAGCACCCATTATTTTTCACTCGCCATTTCTCGAAGCGAAGACGAGCTCGGTGGCCACGCAATCATTGAACGAGATGCTCACCATACGACCGTTCCTTATCTTCACAGCGAGACGAAGACGAGCAAGCCCTAATTTTCAGTACGAAGAAACAATCGAAGTCGAACAAAGTCGCCATTTGTTAGAAGATCGAAGTCGAACAAAGTAGCCGAAGCCCTAATTTTGATCGAGCGAACGGAGAAAATCGAGCCGCCATTTTTTTCGTACGTTGCTTTAGGTTTTTTCGCAATTGATAAAATGAAGGAGCCGGGCTTGCCCATGGAGATAGGGGGATGGTTCGAATAATTATCACGGCACCAAAATAAAATAAGGGTCAGGATCCATTTCAAAAGCCCATATCTCATATACCAAATCATAAAAGAATTTCATAGCTTAAAGAGTATTTCAATATGATTAAACTGCTGATAGAAATTTGTTATCAATTTCAATCGTCTAGTGACAATAACGAACTTTTACAAAAAAAAAGGATTCCGACTCGATTAAAATTTACACTAGCGATTAACAATGATTTAATCGTCATTTATAAACTGACGCGAAAAACCGGGTTGTTACAGACTCCCCTCCTTAAAGAAATTGCGTCCACGCAATCATAGGGAATAAATGGATAAAAGGTAACAACCAAAAGAGCATGGCAATGTCGAATGTATAAGCAAAGCAAGTGTCAGCGGGGAAGTATGAGATAAGAATCAAGAGGTTCGACTGCTTCAAATAAAAAAATCAACATCGTGGGAATCAGGGATCAAAATCAGACGACTACCAAGAGCAAGAACAATCGAGTTCCAGCAACTAAAAGAGAAGGAAAAACAGAGCAGAAATCCCATACAGAGCACGAATTGAATGTGAGTAAATCAAATTACTCACCTGAGTCGCCAAACAAAAGACGAAGCTCAAATCTCAAAAGTCGCAAATATTCAATCATCAAAAACGATAATTGAATTTTCAAATCGCAAATATTTACTTATCTCAAACGATAATCAGAAGACAAATCAAATATCTGATTATCTCAAACGATAGTCAGAAAACAAATATTCAATTATCAAAAACGATAATCAATTTTCTCAAATCAACAAATATTCGATTATCACAAGTGATAATCAAATTTCAAAACAGAAAATATTTAATTACCTCAGGCGATAATTAAATTTTAAATCAACAACTATTTAATTATCCCAGACGATAATTAAATCTCAAATCAATAAATATTTAATTATTTCAAGCGATAATTAAATCTCAAGACAGCAATTATTTAATTATCAAAGACGATAATTAAATCTCAAATCATCAAATATTTAATTATCAAAAGCGATAATAAAATCTCAAATCAGCAAATATTTAATTATCAAAAGCGATAATTAAACCTCAAATCAACAAATATTTAATTATCCAAAGGCGATAATTAAATCTCAAATCAACAAATATTTAATTATCAAAAGCGATAATTAAATCTCAAATCAGCAAATATTTAATTATCAAAAGCGATAATTAAACCTCAAATCAACAAATATTTAATTATCCAAAGGCGATAATTAAATCTCAAATCAACAAATATTTAATTATCAAAAGCGATAATTAAATCTCAAATCAGCAAATATTTAATTATCAAAAGCGATAATTAAAAACAACAAATATCCGACTATCAAAAACGATAATCAGAACTCATATCAGCAAATATCTAATTATCACAAGCGATAATTAGAAACAACAAATATCTGATTATCAAAAACGATAATCAGAACTCATATCAGCAAATATCTAATTATCACAAGCGATAATTAGAAACAACAAATATCTGATTATCAAAAACGATAATCAGAACTCATATCAGCAAATATCTAATTATCACAAGCGATAATTAGAAACAACAAATATCTGATTATCAAAAACGATAATCAGAACTCATATCAGCAAATATCTAATTATCACAAGCGATAATTAGAAACAACAAATATCTGATTATCAAAAACGATAATCAGAACTCATATCAACAAATATCCAATTACCTGCAGATAATTGGAAACAACAAATATCTAGAAATCAATTAAGAAGACTAGAAAATCAACATAAAAGCTTGGATCGATCCCATCAGATGGCGAGTTTTTAATTCGCCGCACGTGCAACAACATATGGCCGAAGCCTACCAAGTACTCAACATAATTTTGGCGCCCAACAAATGACCCGAAGGTCCAACATATGACCCGAAGGTCTATTACTGGTATTTGACCCGAAGGTCCAACATATGACCCGAAGGTCCAACATAGTGGCTCGAAAGCACACGAAAACATAAAATATTTCAATTAACGAGTCCGAAATTAAACAAAATAGTAAACGCACATGTCCCATAACCACGAGTTTTACTAAATTGTTTAATTTTCTTCATCGTTTCCTTGAAAGTGTAGAATCATCAAAACAACAGATATTCAATTAACGAGTCCGGAATTAACCGAAATAGTGAAAGTGTGGTTCCATACTCCGCACTTTTGCTAAATCGTTTAAATCACTTCATCGTTTCCTTGAAAGTGCAAAATTGTGTATTTTGTAAGAATACACTTTACATTCTCAAACGGACAAGTCCGGAATTAAGCGAATCAGTAAAAGAAAGGGGTCATAGTCCTCGATTTTGCTGAATCGTTTAAGTCGCTTTCTCATTCTTTTGAAAACGTAAACTGTTAAAAATTTATAAAACAATTTTCATTTTAAAACGATTTTCCAATCCCGTGATTAAAGCAGCAATATTAGTAACAATTTCGATAGGGAAATTGTACTTCTCAAAATACCGTAAAAATGGTCACAAATCAGTATTGCGGAATAACCGCTTGAAAATCCACTTTTAAAACTTGACGGTTACTGAAGCCAAGGTGACAGTAAATTTAAAAGTCATAATCCCATCAAAACAATTTACATCAAAATGTAATATCAGTGAATTCTCATTCATCAAAATGCCATAAAACACCGTACTTCAAAATATAGCATTGGTGTAAAATTCCGTTGTAAAAATAACGGCAACAAAATACGTTTCATAACCAAGCATCGGTTCAACGTAAAATAAATGCAATAACGTGCAATTTAAATTTTTGCACGTACTACAAAATGAACAAAGAATCATTCAAATGTACCTTCAATGAAGATAATTTAAAACGGCAAAAATCTAATCAATAAATGATTAGTACAAAAGAAAGCCAGCGGAAATTTCAACAAAAATCACATATCTGCAATTTCTTCGAATCCTCAATTCGGATTCGAAGTTCTCAAAGAAATAAAATAATTACAGCTATGTAAACAACAAATGAAATTCATATCAATTTCGTATTTTGATTTTTAATTCAAAAAGATTATCAGTTGTACTTAGCGAAAACATTTTCACTGTCTCCGCTGCGCACTATGATAAACAGAACACAAATCAATCAAATCATCAGAACACAATTTCACTATTTTTTTTAAATAAAGTTATTTAAAAATTTCATCCAACTTTCAAAACTTTAGTTTTGACTCCAGCACAATAAAACATCGACCAATAGTTGTAACATATGTTCCTTCCGAGTTAAGTTTTATATTATGTCCATAAACCCCAAGCTCTGATACCAACTGTGACGCCCCACCTCTATGCTCATAATAACAAAGAGTATTAAAAGAAATACTGTCTATTATTACGAAGAATAAGGCTGGATAGGAGCGACCATCCGTAGTTGGCTTTATACTAATATTGGTTATCTCGATAGGAGCGGTATATACTTTTTATTTTTCATCTATTATTTATTTACTCCCATCGACACACCCAATTATCAGTATAAAACAAACTACGATAGTTCATAATAGTTTAGGACATTAGATATAACAATAACATAGATAATATAAATGTGGAACACAGATTAACAAAAATCTCATATATATATAACCGATGTCAGTTACAACATAGTTGACACGATACATATGATACAACTACAACCGTCGACTCTAGAAGTTATATATACAAGTACATTATCGACTAATATACATGAATACATATCGTTCTATACAATGACACGACTACTACAAAATGACACTGACAACTTCAGAAGATATGAAAAGTCTTCAAATCCCGAACAGCAACTTAAAGAAGGAAATCTACTACCTGAAATAACTCGGGTCTGACCCGAGTATTACATTCAAAAGAAAATAATACCCAGGTCAGTCTAATTCAAACCAGTTTATTAGTGCATATAGGCAGTAATAATTTTAATAGACGACAGTCACAATAATTCCCGTCTATCCGATTCTTTAAACAAAGAAACCGGATAACGGTCAATATAACACTTAACAGTGTTTAACAAAAATCAACAGATTTAAATCATCAACAGAGATAAATAAACAATTTATCAAATCGACTAAATCAATTTAAAACTGTCAAATCTGATAGGGCTGCAGTACACGCACGCGTGTACTGCCTTGCCACTATCATACGAAATGCATAAAAGATCAACGGAAATTCACGAAACGCGCATAAGGTCAAACCCAGAGAAAGTCGGGTTCAACTCAAAGGCGATTCAAATAAATGGTCGAGACATAAAATTAAATCTCGGCCCAAGTTCAAATCAATCAACAGAAAACAATGGCTGCGCAGAGACAGCAGGGTACAACGCGCCTCAAAGTATCGGTCGATACTAACAAGCATGCGTGGTCAGGGAAACCCAAATACTACTTGAAACAGGTATGTAACTGTCCCAAATGGTCAAGACAGCTACAATGAATAATCAAACTCGCGAAATACTTCAACTACAAGTGAACAGTAAGATGGCCAGTATGAAGACTACACAAAGTGATCAAACTCAAATGCACAAGGCAGCGGAGTGCACAAATGAAAACAAAGCACAGTGATGTACAAATGAAACACAGTGCAGCAACTAAGGAGATGGACTGCAACTGCAACAACCAGGTCAAGACAGATCAGTGAAAAGTAATACAAGAGAGGCGAGTGCTGCACTGATAAATGAAGTGCAGCCACAACCGTATATGGTCAACAACAACTCAAAGCAATGCCAATTCGACATACATATATACATATCAAATGATGTATATACATACATGACCGCATGCTTATATAAGAAGACTAAAATGCAACTATATGCAAACAACCTCACAAATATGAATGCTACAAATCAAACCAGTTCAGGTATCACAAAGATGGTCAGCTACAAGTAGATGGTCGAAGACCAGTTCACAAGCACGAAGGCATAAACCCACACAAGCATAGTCTGCATATGCACATGAAGGTCAATGACAGTTCAACAAATGTACACAGTCAAAAGAAATAAACAAGACTACTGATCAAGTGTAGCCTCAACCAAGGCATGGTGCAGACCAAATTTGACTCGAAGGAAATCAAGTTCAAGTGTCAATTCACAGGAATATGCAAATAGGCTACATGGGACAGAGAATGCAGGTTTGAAATACAACTAAACTTCAAAATGCACACGTACCAGACTTCAAGTACAAACTGGACAACAACCACAAAGACCACATCTGAAAACAGTGCAACTACACGTGCATTGTATCGACAAGGTCAGAGATCAATATTCATGCACACAGTGCAGTCATCAGAATATCGAATGAACACATACAATGGCAACTGACTCAACAAGGCAAAGAAATGAACAATCAAAGTCAAGACATACGTAGTGACTCTAAGAGATGCTACCAAGTGAACCAACAGCAAATGCCAAGGCAACATAAAGCAATACACACTCAGTGACATTCAAGCTCAAACAAGCTGAAACATAATGCTCAAGTGAAGGATGAAATACCACATGAAGCAGTGCAAATTCAAAAATGTCAAAAACCAGAACACAAGCAACTACAAAGACTCGAAACTACAAATTAAGTTCAAGTGATCAAAGACATGAAATCACAATGTAACTGTCAACTTCAGTTTTAAAAATGAGACGAGTCAAGGAATGAAGTATACCAAATGAAACAGGGAACCAAGGTCAGGAAACTAGATCGATCAAGGGATACAAATGCACATATGAATGACCAGAATAACAATCCTATAAAGATACATGAACAAGAGTGAATCAGAGTAGACAGCAACTAACCACAAGGCTACATCACTAACAAATGCAAGCTACTGAATTTCTCAAAGCCTCAGGCCAGAAGTTCGAAGTTATACAGCATTTCAGTGAACGATTGAAGCATCTGAGTTTATATGTATATGTATAGCAAGCCATAACAACAAAAATTGAGCAAGAAAAAGTTCAAAGCCGAGAGTTTCAAGCCTTGGTCATCACGAAATGTATCAAAACAGTGACCAGTGGTTAGCGAAATTATATACGACTAAGAATAAGTCGTGAATCATCTCAACATCCAACGATTATCAAGTGCCAGAACCAATCAACCGACGCATTCAACAACAATATATATATGTCGAAGATAAGGGGATAAACTCACATAAACGAAACATCATCAGAAATATCAATTTAAAACCCAATCATCCCAAATATATACGAACGAAAAACCAGGTGATTCAAACCCAAAACACGAAATGCAGAGATGAATTAGATGTGAGTTTTACTCACCTTCAATTCGAGATTGCAAGCATCAACATCAAATTCGACAGAGCGGCACTTCTTTTCGCAAGCCCTAATTTTCAGCGGCAAAGAAGAACAACCAAGCACCCATTATTTTTCACTCGCCATTTCTCGAAGCGAAGACGAGCTCGGTGGCCACGCAATCATTGAACGAGATGCTCACCATACGACCGTTCCTTATCTTCACAGCGAGACGAAGACGAGCAAGCCCTAATTTTCAGTACGAAGAAACAATCGAAGTCGAACAAAGTCGCCATTTGTTAGAAGATCGAAGTCGAACAAAGTAGCCGAAGCCCTAATTTTGATCGAGCGAACGGAGAAAATCGAGCCGCCATTTTTTTCGTACGTTGCTTTAGGTTTTTTCGCAATTGATAAAATGAAGGAGCCGGGCTTGCCCATGGAGATAGGGGGATGGTTCGAATAATTATCACGGCACCAAAATAAAATAAGGGTCAGGATCCATTTCAAAAGCCCATATCTCATATACCAAATCATAAAAGAATTTCATAGCTTAAAGAGTATTTCAATATGATTAAACTGCTGATAGAAATTTGTTATCAATTTCAATCGTCTAGTGACGATAACGAACTTTTACAAAAAAAAGGATTCCGACTCGATTAAAATTTACACTAGCGATTAACAATGATTTAATCGTCATTTATAAACTGACGCGAAAAACCGGGTTGTTACATAAAATCAATTAAATATTCAAATTTCAAATGTCAGAAATTCTGGGTCGTTACAAATATAAATGAATAAGAAGAATATATTATAAATAGAAATGATTTTGGCTTATGAACAATATAGTGTTATAAATAGAAGAGTTTAAAATTGTATTTTTCTTATGTATATACATGTTAGTTTAAGAGAGAAGAATGTAAAAGTATATTTGTGATATTTTTAAACAAATATAAATGGTATATTAGAAATAATATATGTAGTGAAAATGAAAAGAAGGAATATATATGAAATTATTATACGATGAATATGAGAAAAATTATAAAATCGTTTTAAACCATTTTAAAAGGAAATATATTTGAAAGTATAATATGATGGGAATGAAAGGGAAATTAAATAAAATCATTTTAAGTCATTTTAATAAGAAATCATTTACAAAATCATGTTTTAGTAAAAATGTTATTTTTATAAAGATAGTATAGAAAAAGTTTCATTTGCTTTGAAATATACATTTTTAAATATAAAAAGAAATGTAAAACATAAATGTTATTTTATTAAAAATGGAACGACAAGACTTTTAATGCCTTGAGTTATATATTTTAATAGAAATATATATATATATACATATATACATATATATATATATATGTGTGTGTGTGTGTGTGTGTGTGTGAAGACTTAAATGGTTTATTAAAAACCACTTTACATGTTGTTTAAAAATATAAGTGAAGCATGTTTTAAATTAAAAGAAAATTTAACAAAGTAAATAGAAAAGTAAATAAAAGAGAAAAAATGGCCAAAGTAAATCAAGTAAAAAGTAAAACAATGTTACAAGATAAAACTTTTGCCTTGTAAAGGTAAATGAGCAAAAATGGGTAAATGCATAGAAATATAAAAACACACACACACACACACACACACACACTTGTCTGGTCTAAAAAGGAAAAGACTTAAAACATACATTTAGCTTCTTTTCAACTCAAATCAAGATTTCAACTCAAAAGTTTATTTCAATGCATCATAAAATTCTTGTACAGATCAAATCTTTTGAGCTGGTACATATACATCATTTTTACCCATGCAAACTTGTATAAACATAGGCATGTGTTTGAGTGTTGGCTTCAGTTTGGAAAAGCCTGTAAACTAAAAACCGTAAACACGGTAAAAAAAAATGGAGAAAAGAAGCATACTGTTCAAATCAAAACCAAAGCAAACAAGTCTTTTTCAAGATTTCAGATCCTAAACTAAAGATCAAGCAGAAGATTCAAAAGAATTCAACATGTTTAAGGTGAGAAACTTTATTTTGAATACCTGAAATGTCAAAATAGTACTCTGTCATGTTAACAGAGCTAAAAATCAAGTGTCCCTGTTTTTCGAAAATCATTATCGCCTTGCTCGATTCGAATTTGTGAATATTATAAATTGGTAAAGTGTTTATTTTTGAATCAAGATCATGCTAAAAATAGTTTGCAGCTCATTTACTTTGTATATTGTGGGAAACGGTTAAACAACAGTAAACAATCCAAATTTCGATAAATTCACCATGCTTAAAAAAAGAAATCAAGCATAGAATCTTGATTGTTGAGTGAAGTTCGGAATTTTAGTGAAGAAATTACAATTTTAAATAGCTTGGATTTCAAGAGTTTTTGAGATGATCAATTTTCACCTACAAATTTATTTCTGGCTATGGCGTCGTCGAGGGGGTGTGCGGCTTGGTCGAGGAGGAGCGTGATGATGAGGGGAAGAGATCCACCATGGCGCATTTTTGATTAAGGCTTTGATTTGTCGTGGATAGCTAATTTAGGGTTTTGGGATTAGTTTTTGGGTGCATGCGAACGCGAGTTGCAGATGGATGAGGAGGCGACCGAGTGTGGCCCAACTTGGCTTGGGAATAGTGTACGACATGGCTGAGGTGATGGTGTAGGAGCTGAGGCTAGTTGTCGATCGAACTAGGTGGGAGGCGTTGGAGCGAGGTCTGTAGCTCACGTGATCAGTCATTTTTGTTTTGGCTGGGTCAGAGGGGTTGGAGAGGGTGCCGGAGGGTCGAGCAAGGGGAGGCAGACTTGATGGCATAGGCATGGCGGTCTCTGATGGGTGGCGGTCGAGTGCACGTGCACGCGTGCACCACCTTCATGCACGTTGTTTCGTTCCAGGTTAAAAAATAAAACTGGAAAAAAATGAAATTGGGGAGGAAGATGGTCAAGTGACGCATCATGCTGTTTGGGCTCGGCCCGTTGGTGTTGGTGAAGCTTATGTTCGACTCGTATAAATAAATAAAAAATTAAATTAAAGAAAGAAAAAATGGATACTGGAAACGTGAAGCGGAGTTTGAGGAGATTAGGGAAGAAAGCTTTCTCGGGTTTGGGTATGCAAGGTGGGCTTCGGCCCAAAGAAATGGTGAATAAAGATTTATAAATTTAAATGTTAAATTATATTTATATTTATATTTTGTAAATTGAAAAAAAAATGATAACCAATGCATACGAAACCCGATTTACGCAAAACTGATTGTGTTGGGTTCGTATCGATGGACACTACGCCGTCATGCGATTTGTTGTCGAGTTTAAATAAGTGAAAATTTCTGGTATATTTAAACGGGTAGAAATTTAATCACCAGATTTAAACAAATACCATCGTTTAAATTTATATGACATGTCTATTGAAGTGCCTGGATAATAATAACGATAAGTTATTCCAAGTTGATTACGATGTTTTTGACATCTGTTTAGTGGAATAAAACACCGTTCCGCTAATTGTATTTAATTGGACCCCTGTTGGCAGAATAAATCACCGTTCTGCCATTATTACTGAATATATGAGTTTTTGGACTTTGACTAGCAGAAATAAAACCTTGTTCTGCTGTCATATTTATATGGACATCTAATTATTATCCTGATATTTATATTGGGTTATAGGATGTTGAATTGCTTACTAAAAATGGATTGATGTGAATATCTGAATCTGCTATTCTGAATTGTTATGGAATGAATGGTAACTTAATTAAGTACCATTGAAAATAATAAGCCTCCTTCCAATTTGGAAGTTGATTCTTGAATCAAAGTTATTTAAAAGATATTTATTATTTATTAATGATATTTTAAAGATAATTAATAATTATTTGAAAATGATTTAAAGTTAATTTTATTGTTCTTAAAAATTATTTAAAAGTATTTAATTATTGTTTCAAAGCTATTTAATTATTTTAAATTGTTTAAAAAGTATATTTAAGTTATAAATAAAGTTATTTTATAATGGTTTGATTTAAAAGTTTATTATTACTTAAGAATTAATCACTATTAAGATATTATTATTATTTCAAAGATAATTTGTTCAAATGCTAATAATGTTTTAAAAAATATATTATATAGTAAACTTTTATAAAAGAGTATTTTCCTAAATTAAACTTGGAAAATTTATATAGAAACTTTATAAGTATTATTTTGAGAAAATTATTAAATAAAGTTTTTGGAAAGTAATGGTATACTTTCATGGTGAAATCGGGAGACAGGGATTGCCTACAGTTAAGTTTGGATTTCACTGGGACAGGGACGTAATCATTGAGATGTCAATCTATGGTTAATACTGTATGGTGCTTTCCATATTTATTTTAAAAAGTTTCAAGTATTTTGAAAGGAATGATTTGTGAATATACTTATTCCGGTGAGATAAGTATATACCTTTTTGATAAAGAGGTTTAATTTATTTAAATTTAAATTAAATAATGCTTAGTGATTTCAGTGGGAAATGAAATTTTTGGTTGAATGATTGTTTATTTGATAGTTAAATAACCGACTATCAAATCTGGACCAAAAACTTAACTTTAGAAATATCTAGTAGAAACACGGGAATTATAGGGTACAGTCACCGTTTGAGGTGCTATACTGTACGTATAAACTCGTTTCGTTCTTCTAAGACCATGGTAAGGAAATCCATCCACTAACGATTAGGAGATGATCTCCGATCTTATTTTCATCTATTTATTTCCTAAAGAACCAGGGTTGAGTTTACCAGAAATATCGAACGTTGTTTTTCGAAGAGACCGAGATCGGATAAATTATCCGAAAACCAATTCACTCCAACGAATACAGCTAATCGCTACTAATCTTGAGGATGATTCCAAAAATGGATGTAGTAGGAATAGTGCCTTTGGTTTCGTTCAGACCCATAACGGACTTGTATGGATGGATGCTCTCAGCACATTGTCATTGGAGGACAATGAGCATTCCAAGTGAAAATTCCTTAAAAGGTAATCGTAGCCTAAAGCCTCATCAATTGGAATGACTGAAAATCAAGGGAGATGCAGCAAGGCTAAGTAGGTCGCACCCAATTAGGGTATGTTTATCACCTTTCTAGATACCCTCGAATATTATAAATACGATGCATGGGAAGGAGCTCGATAAGGGTGGGAACACCCATGGTGATAGCATATTCGGTTCTATCCAGGTTCAGGGTAGAACTAGTCTTGTGTTGTACGGGAACCGACGAGGTCCTCGGTACATTTTTCTAGAGGTGTACTGTAGTAGGTGGTACCACAGTGCCTAGTCATTGTATGGAATCCATTCTCCAATAAGCTTCGTACGGTTTTGATTGTGCCCAACTATGTTGAAATGTGAGATGCAAGCATTTCAGCTATTTCTATATTTTACTTTGACCTCTAGAAACTATTATAATATCACCGGATTTTCTATAAAAGGGTTTTGGTTACCGTAAGGGAAAAACCCGTCGTGTTTATGTGTGACGTGGTCTTACAAGATACCTTTGATTTTAAAAGGATTTTGAAAGTTAAAATGAATAAAATTCCTTGGGATTTAAATTCTCATGCTGGTTTTACCAGACTGACCTGGGCGTGGTTTTTCCTATATGCTCGGGTCAGACCGAGCATATTTCCAGGTTTAACTGGAAGGGGTGGAGCTTCAGGAGAGGAGCTGGAGGCCCAGAGACGTATTCACGTTTACGATTATATTTCTGTTGCATTTTAGTTGTGTTTATCAGTAGTTGTAAGGACATAGTGTTATAACTGTCCGCGCTGTATAGGTTGGTATACTCTAATGATTATCTGTACTATGAACATTGCAGTTTTGTTTATGTAAAGATTTGTTCTATATTATAGATTATTCGTTTTCGCTAGATTCTGTGTCGTTTGGTTTTCTTTCTATCTTCTTTCTACTTTCTTTTTCATACTGTCCACCTTTCCGTGCAATTTGGGCTGGGCAAGTGTGTTAAAATGTCAGTTTAAACTGTACGGAAAAGTGGGTCGTGACACTATTTTAATCTATTTAAACTATTGTAATCTATTTTAAACTATTTTAATCTATTTTAAACTATTTTAATCTATTTTAAACTGTTTTAATCTATTTTAAATTATGTTAATCTATTTTGAACTATTTAAACCATTTTTATTTAAATTTAAGCTATTTTAATATAATTTAAACTATCCAAACCATTTAAACTTTTTTAAAGTATTTTAAACTATTTTAACTATTTAAACTATTTATGACTATCTAAACTATTTTCTAGATTTCTAACGGTGTAAGGTTGAATTGTTATATTTAAATCCTTGATATAAAAGCGAATATGGTTAAATGATGTTATAACCTAAGTTGGGTTTTGAAATGATATGTTCTAGTGAAATGACATATTTGAGTAAATATGATGATTTTGAAATGAGAGTTCGACCTATTTTGTCGATATGATTTCAAAAGTGAATATGATTTCGATAGTGAATATGATTTTGGATTTTGGAAGAGATATGGTTTGAATTGAATATGATATTTTGATATGAGTTATGAATCGGTTTTGGAAATGTAAAAGAATCATCTGGTATAAAATAAGCATTTGGTTGTTAAAGAGACCGAGATTAGATATTGTCATACTCTCTGCCAATACCAAAAACCACTTTAACAACTGTGGACGTGGTGGAGATTCCAGAATGAAGTAGGATAGTTTGGCGAACGATTCTGTATGAGGTATTAACGTAGCCCTGACTTCGTTGAGTCAGCTTAATGTGACTAAAACAGGAGCCACGCCGGGCCAAGTGAGTAGCACCTCCGATCGGACATGCTTCTTCAATACCATATTATGACTTTATGATTGATTGGATGGCCACCCCTCGATTTGATTATGGAAGTGTGTTCCGAGGTGGGTGGTAGTAGCTTCTATGTGTTACCACCAGTCTGGAATCTCTGGGTTCGCAAAACGATAGTATCCTACCCTGGGCATTGCCTCGCGTGCCTTATCACATGCCTTATCACGCCTATTACGAGTTTGGTATGTACTGTACCTATGGAGTGCCCTCTGATAGCCCTCCAGTTTATGGAGGAATTACGGTACTATATAGACTACGGGAATATATAAAAATGTGTTAAGTAGGGTATGGGTAACGCCTTAACGCTATTTTAATACTTTATTTACTTTAGATACTATTATAATAGCCTATTGTACTATGTATGTAGATAGTTTAACGAATCCTTAGGAGATGGAATCCCGAAGATCTCTTAAGTTATTGCACTCACGTTAGACACTGGATAGGAGATGTAAAACCCCATAAACATCTTTGAAGCAGTAACACTCATATTTATTTACTGTTAATTTAAATTATATAAGATCTTTTAGTTCTGACTCGAGTGTTTTGTCTTTTCATTACGCTCGGGTCAGTTTTCAGTGTATTGAAGACCTTATTTCCGGAGGATGAAGACAAAGATTTAGTACTGTTATTATTTATTTTATTTATACTACTGCATCATGTTGTTCCACTTCATTATTTATTTATTTCTGCTGTATGTGTAACTCTGATCTGTATTATAAAAGTGCAATTAAACGTTATTTGTAAACAGCTTCATGAACTGTTTATTTGATTATTATATTTTGTCAATCTGCTGCGAGATTCGATGTTTTGTTTTTCTTTCTTTCTTTGCTTTTTCTTATTTACCCCATAACAATCCTCCCTTTTGAATGGTTCGAGTCTGAAATGTGTGGTTTATTTTCGATTTAAACCATCCAAAAAGGTGTGTAATAACCCGCATATCTATCGATTCTATATTTAAATATTTTATTTAAATATTTTATCGTTAGTCGGATGTTAGTCCGAAAAGCTACTTTTTGCATACGGTCAAATTAGGACTCGAGACCACCCCCATTGAGTTCAAAATGACGTTTGCGATCTTTTTGAGTGTAAACTTCGATATGTTTGGAGATAGTGAAATTTTCGTCACTTTTCCCACTTGTGACTTTGGTTGGGACTGCACCTTCTTAACTCAGCCCAACCCCCCTCTTCTCTTCATCACTTCATCAAACACTTCAAGCTTCTTCAAAAATGGTGGGGGGAAAGAGAAATTAAAATTCCAAGCTCAAGATCTTTAGTAAATTCAACATCAAACTCCGAATTCAAGGTGAAGAACATAGATTCAAGCTAGGGGTTGATTCTTGCTTCGTTCTTAAGCTCTCCAACATCAATTTCGTGGAAAAGGTGAGATTTTTGATCTCACATCTTGCCTATATCTATCTTGGACTGTTGGGAATGACCCCCTATTGCATTTGCATCAACAATTGCATTTGGTTTGGATTGGATTGGCGAAAAACTTCAATTTTCAGCGTTTTGGTGATTTTTCTGGCCTTAAGTCGGTTCTGGCCATCCCTAGGTCGTCCACGAGTTAACTCCTTAGGTCGTCCAGGCTGCTAGCTCGCGTGTTGAAAAGTCTCCAACTTCTTAGGTCGTCGCCGACCTATAAATCCCAGGCAAAATGCTAAGTCGTTCGCGAGTTAAACTTTAAACCTTAGGTCGTTGCCGACCTAAAATTCCAAGGCAAACCACTAAGTCGCTCGAAATTTTGTTAAGTCTTAGGTCGTTGCCGACCTATAAATCCCAGGCAAAATGCTAAGTCGTTCGCGAGTTAAACTTTAAACCTTAGGTCGTTGCCGACCTAAAATTCCAAGGCAAACCACTAAGTCGCTCGAAATTTTGTTAAGTCTTAGGTCGTTGCCGACCTATAATTTCCAGGCAAAACGTTAGGTCGTTGCCGACCTATAATCCCCAGGCAAAGTTAAGTCGTTCGCGAGTTAAACCTTAAGTCTTAGGTCGTTGCCGACCTATAATCCCCAGGCAAAATGCTAAGTCTTTAAGTCGGTCGAGTTAGGTCGGCTAGTATATCTCGTAAGTCGTCTCCGACTTACCTTCCTGTTAAGTCGTTCGACCCTCTGGGTCGTTCGAGTTAGGTCGTTGGATCATATATCTTAGGTCGCTCGTCTACTAAGTCGGCCTAGTTTACCTCGTAGGTCGTCTCCGACCTAAGCCCCACTAAGTCGCAAATTGTTAAGTCGGCTGTCCATAGGTCGTAGCTCGTAAGTCGTAGGTCGTCGCCGACCTTACACTTAGTCTTTTTGTTCGAAATTTCCTTAGGTCGTATGACCTATTTTTCCTTAGGTCGCTGGACCGCTTGCCTTCACTAGGTCGTACCGTGACGGGGCGCTGCCCCGCACCCCGCCGTGGGCGCTGCCCCCTGGACCCCCGCGACCTGACCGGGCAGGTCGAACCCCGTATTACTCTGCGTAGTCAATCTCTTCTGAAAAACGTTTATCAGAATTTCTACTTTGATGGTTTTGGGATTGACTTCTTTGGACTTTACTCACGTCTTCGAACGTGAATTGATTTGTTCTACCATCGTTTTAGACTTGTCACTTTAAAGATATATGAAGGTTTCAATACTAATAGTAAATATCAAAACTCTTTCATCAAAGCGATTTCAACACTATTTTAAGTATCAAAAGTTCGTTTTCTCAAACCGATTTTCAATCTACTAGTATATACAAGCCTTTACTTCACTCGAATGAGAAATCGACTTAAACGACTTAGTAAAACGAGTGGTATGAAACGCTTGCGTTCACTTCGTCGGTTAGCTCTTGGACTTGTTCGATTGAACCCTTTTTGTGACAATTTCCTAGTGAAGATTTACAGCTTGTTCGTAAATATTTAAGTTAAGCAAGTGGTTATGGGACATGAAGCTAAACTCATATATTTACTGGCTTGGTGTGATTGACACTTCCTTATGATCATGACGATCATTTTTGTGATTTAGACTAGCGATTGAGCGATGTCTCTTTGTCTACGTGGGAGACTATACCCCGATCATGTGATGTTTCGCCATCACATTTCCTATGGTCTTCGGGCCATTCCTGTGTGAAAATTTAATGGATAGCTTCCATGAGATAACTTCTCGTCATGTGTTTACGCGTAGGTGAGTTTTCATGCTCCCATTCATGTGTTAGGCCTCCCCCCTTTATGTGTTTTCTGGATTTCTGATGATGATTTCTGGAATTTTGTGCTTCACCAATTTTCATGATTTTCATTGATATGATATCAGTTTTTGTGCATTGGTGAATTTATGTGTTATTGACTTGTTATGAATACAAGTTTAGGGTATGATACCCTATTTTATCTTTGAGAAGATTCTTGTGATATTGATAAATCTTTTGTTGATTATCATTTACGTACTTATAGTAGTATGTCGCTATGGTTATTACATGTTCATGTCATGCCTTTTACTGTATACCATATCATCTGATATTTATAGTTAGACTGATCCGTTTATTATTTTCTTATAAATAATACTCGGGTCAGACCGAGATGTTACAGGTGCTTCTGCTTGACTTCTCTTCAGGATATTTCTGACTTTTGGCTAACTACATAGATTTGTAGTTTTTGGATGTACACCTTTGAGATATAGACTCTATGTTGTGTACTTATTCTTTTGTATAGCACGTGATGCTATTCTTTTGTATTATCGTGGATCTTTCTGACCACTACTCTGATGTACACTTTCATGTGTTATATATTTATTCATATCTTCTTCCGCCTTTGTGATATGGATGTCTGTGACTGATTTATGTTATGATTATTTCTATGTTTGTTTCCGAAGATTATATATATAGCCACCGTGTGATAGCTTTGTGTTTGTATCGGTATGTCGGATTTCCTCCTTAAAAGATATGCATTCTAATCTTATCTGACGTATCGATGCTCGCACAAAGAAGTTACATGGATGGCCGCTCCTCCACAGCCTTATTCTCCGCGCTAATTGACAGCACTACATCGTAGTGTTCTTGGTTAGCGTGGGTATAGAGGTGGGGCGTCACAAGGTGGGTCGTTACAATCTCTAAATACTCTATTCATAAGGTCTACGAAATAAGCGGGTGCATTGATTAGCCCAAAAGGCATAACCAAGCACTAAAAGAAAGTGTTCGGACCTTTAAATGCAGTTAGATGGATGCATTCTTCTGCGAATCTCAGCTGATGGAATCTTGTAGCTAGATCCATTTTCGATAATACCCAAGCACCATGTAACTGATCAAACAAGTCATATATTCGAGGTAGAGGATACTTGTTCTTAATCATTTGTTTATTCAGATCTCGGTAATCTACACACAACCTTAGAGATCCATCCGACTTGGCAACAAAAACTACTACCGATCCCCAACTTGAATGACTCGGCCTTATCAACCCTTTCTTTAATAGCTCTTAAGTTTGGTTATTTAACTCCTCCCTCTCCTTCGAAGCCATCCTTATGTCCCGATGTTTAATTGGCCTTGCATCAGAAATCAAATCAATACGAAATTTGATTTCCCGGTGTGGGGGTAAACTTTTTACTTCTTCAAAGATGTCTGGGAATTATTTAACAATAGGTATTATTTCTAATCCTTCCTGGGATGAATCTAATACATATAGGATACTTCCCCTCCTTAGACTAGGATCTTCACAAGATATTTCTATAAACTTCCCTAACTTTGTTTTTACTAAAACCATTCTTTTTACACAATCTAGAATAGCTTCGTGCTTCGTCAACCAATCCATACCGAGAAAAATTTCGAATCCAATAAAATCTAAGACAAATAGTTCAAAAGGGTATCGAGGGGAAGAGTGGGAAATTTGGAGTTTTCACAATTCATACAAAGTATAGTGGTACCACCTATAGGATTTGTCACGCAAATAGGGGTATCAACTATCTTAGGGTCAAGCTTTAATTCTTCTACAGTTTTTTTAGCAACAAAACTATGAGAAGCTCCTGTATCCAACAATACTCTAACTAAAATATCTTCAATAAAAATATTACCTTCCAAAACTCCCTTGCCCTTCACATCTTGAGAGGTTGAAGGCTCATTTTTATTGCGTAGACTATGGCTTGCTCTCCCTTCCTCATGACCGAACAATCCTTGATCATGTGCCCTGGTTGATGACAATTATAGCAGTTTGGTGGTGGCCTATGAACCTTGGGGTTCTTGCAATTAGTTGCTAGGTGGCCCTTTTGTTGGCAAATGTAACATGTAGCATCCTTCAAATAGTTACCTTGGGATCCTCCTCCAGATTTTCCTTGACCTGGCTTTTTCCCATTTTGATTAAACTTTCTCTTCTTTCAATTATTGGTGGTGTTGTTGTTGTTGACCTGAGATACCACCAGCTTCGTCTTGTCCAATGTTTCGTAACGGAATCCCATATCCAACAAATCTATAAATGACCCCTTAACATGGGCAGTCATCCTGCTCTAGTACTTTTCGTTCATCCTGGAAATAAACTTCTCATTTTTCTTTAAAGGCGTGTCGATTCGACCTAGCCCAAAACAAGATAATTCGTTGAACTTATTTGGATACTCCTCAATAGTCATCTCGTCTTGCTTTAGATCGATAAAGCTTCTGTAAAGACGAGATTTCCCGAACGCCGGCATGTACTGCTCTTCCAAAACCTCCTTAAACCTTTCCCAAGAGAAATTGTCCTCTGAATCATTTAGGGTAATGGACTGCCACCGAGCCAGAGGCCCTTCTTGTAATTGCCACGAGGCCAAAAACCTCATTTGCTCATTACTAATATCCAACTCCATAAAGATTCTTTCGCATGATTTAGTCCAAGCCTGTACTTCAATGATAGCTTCTGTACCCTTGAATGGTTTTTCACTTAAGCTGGTTAAATTCTTGCACGGGGTGGAAAAATTAACCTGGGGTTGTAGCGACGGTTAGAGCTCGACCGTTGGTTGTGGTGCTGCTATTTACCCGTGTTCGTCCTCTACGAGTACTCATGTCTTACTACCTAAATTTAGTAAGATAACTTTAGAATACAAAGATAAAATTATCTTGGGAAACATCTATATAGCACAACTTTTATTCAGATAAGGATTCTAAATGTGCACTCTCAAAGATTAAACTCATTCTAGGGTATTACTAACCCTATCTCTAACGAGTTATACCCCACCAAAGCCAAGGTTCTCGCTTAACCTTCAGCTCTGATACCAAACTTGAACAGCCGTCTCCTCGACTCTCAAAGATCGACACTAATACATCCACGGTATTCACATGCTGTAAATCCAAGTGCCGGGGAGGCAGATTTTTAAGGGTAAAGTAAAGTCAAGACAAAAGATAGAAACACAAATTCTCACATTACGTTAAAATAGATAGATAGTACATACAACCACCTTCACTGGGGTACATTAGACTTTGTATGAACTAACCTAACCAGAACAGTTATAACTACCTACTCCCACACTTGCCGGTATTAACTAACTTAGACACAGCGGAAAAATAGAAATAAATAGATAGATAGACATCCACATCGGGTGCTCTAGCTCCATGCTCCAAAAACCTGATGCAGCTGTGACGCCCCACCTCTATGCTCATAATAACAAAGAGTATTAAAAGAAATACTGTCTATTATTACGAAGAATAAGGCTAGATAGGAGCGGCCATCCGTAGTTGGCCTTACGCTAATATTGGTTACCTCGATAGGAGTGGTATATACTTTTCATTTTTCATCTTATTTATTTACTCCCATCGACATACCCAATTATCAGTATAAAACAAACTACGATGGTTCGTAATAGTTTAGGACATTAGATATAATAATAACACAGATAATATAAATGCGGAACACAGATAAAACAAAAGTCTCATATATATATATAACTGATGTCAGTTACAATATAGTTGACACAATACATATGATACAACTACAACTGTCGACTCAAGAAGTTATATATACAAGTACATTATCGACTAATATACATGAATACATATCAACTTAAAACAGACACACTGACTACTACTAATAAACGTAGACCACTTCAAATGATATGAAAAGTCTTCATAGCTCAACAGCAACTCAAAGCAGGAAATATACAACCTGAAATAACTCGGGTCTGACCCGAGTATTAAATTCAAAAGAAAGTAATACATGGGTCAGTCTAATTCAAACTCAGTTATTAATGCACAAAAGAAGTAATAATCAGATATCAAATAGACGACAGTCATAGAAATCTCGTATATCCAATCTCTCGATACGAGAATTGGATAACGGTAGATATAACACTAAATAGTGATAAACGACAAATCAACAATCCAAATCAGAATACAACTCCAAAACATTGAAATTAACCAACGAAACAATTCAACAAATCGAAACATCAATTTAAAACTGTCAAAACTGAGAGGGCTGTAGTACACGCATGCGTGTACTGCCTCCCCACTATCGCAAAAGATGCGCAAAAGCTCAGTGAAAGTCATAATGATCGCAAGGTCAAACCCCGAAATCGGGTTCAACTCAAGTGAATTTGAAAACAGACCCAAATGCATTAATACAATGCAAATCAACGAGGGCAAAACTGCATATAAAACTAAACTGTAGTCACAAATAAATACGAGGGTCAAACTGCAACAAAACTGCAGCCACCACAATAATCACAAAGGCGAAACTACACAAAAGAAAGCAGAAACAACTGCATAATAAAACTGCAGTTGAAACAAGCGAATAACCAGGAAACTAAACAGTAAAACAACGACAACTCAAGTGTCAAGCTCAACTGGATAGCACGACCTAATCAAAATGCACAAAACAATTACAAAGCAACCACCATAATGAAACTGCAGTTGCAAATACAAAGAAGACAGTGGCAACAGTTCAGATGACCATGAGCTAAGGTAAAGACTCAGCAATGTCAAAGCCAAGAAGAAACTACATGACAAACTTAATACAAATGTCAAAGCAGACTACAAAGCAACCCATAATATAAGCGATTTCAACTCAGGTGAAATTCGAAAGGTCAAGTCACTGCAGTCATGACTCAACACAATGCATCACTGAAACACAAAGATCAGACCGCAACATAACCAATGATCATGGCAGTGTACAAAAGCAAGAGAACTAGTACAAAACAAAGTGCAACAATACCCAACACAAATAAGCATAGCTAACACATCAAAACAAGGTCAAACCCAAGTTTCAACAATAGGTTCAACTCAAGGCCAATGAACATCAGTGCAACAAATATACAAAGTGGATCAAAACAATGAATCAAATAATGTACAACAAACTGGAACAGTGGACAAAACCATCAGGTATGCAATGTGCAGACTACAAAAAAATGATCAAAGCAAGCACTGAAGAATAGATGTCCAGAGCCAAAGTTTACAATGAAATAAGAATGCAAAATGGAGACAACAGAGACCAGAGACCACAAGCAATGCATCAGTAAATCAATACATATGAGCAAGTGAGCTAGTCAACATGAATATATCTCAAAAACAAAGGAACTGCGTTGTTTCGAATGAGACAACAACTTCAAACTCAAGTGAACAGCTAAATACAACATCAGGTGGAGTGCAACAGTGCATAACAAAACCAAGAATGACTCAGTGAAGATTACCAATGGTCAAGCGAAACAGTGGACGAACAGTGCAACTAAATGAATCAACTACAAGTTCAATGTGACAGCAAAATCATATGATCGAGTGCAACAGTTCGAGTTATATCACAGTGCCAACATCACGAACAAACTCAATGCAAATCAGTTCAAAATCCAAGTAACCGATTAAATCAGAAAAGCACAAGGCAAAACAAATCGAAGCAACCTGATCAAACCCAATTCGCACCCAAAGACAATAATTTGCTGAAGCTATAATGAAATTTATCAACATCGCGAAAAATCGATCCAAGTCAGAAAGAAAAGAAAATCACCAATCACCAAAACAAAAATCGAATTGCAGAAGTAACATTTAAGAGATGAATTAGATGTGAGTAACTAGAATTACTCACCTATTTCGACGAGGCAAGCAACGAATCAAAGAGGGTATCGATCGGCTGCTTTCGATTGGGTAACCATGGCTGCGACTCGAAAAATCTCGAAGCCCCAAATTCGCGAGGAGGAATAAAAGAGAACGAAGCCGCCACCATTTTTTTTCTTTTCGTGATTTTTGTTTAGGGTTTCCAAATGAGTAAGGGGGATCGGTTTTCACCAGTGAACGAATACAAGGGAAAAGGCATAGATAAACATCACAGCATCAAGTATGGGCCACAATTTAAATTTTCACAGCCCATAATTTCTTCTAACCATTTTTAAAAGAATTTACAACTGATAAAAACACTTGACAGTTTTTATAAACGAATTTCAACTCAAACTTTTATTAAAGAATTTTACAAACCTAAAAAGAATTTCAATCGATTCAAAATTGCAATAGCAATTAACAACCGGTTTAATCGTCATTTGATGATAACTAATTGTTGTAAAACTTCGGGTTGTTACAGACTCCCCTCCTTATAAAAATTGCGTCCCCGCAATTTTCATAATTAAAGTTGTCTATAACAATTATTTTTCTAACAAAAACTGGTTAAGCTAGAAAATAAAGATCGAAAACCCAATACCAAAGAAATCTTTCAATTTCATAAAAGAGATTCACAAATTCTCAACAAAATCTAATTATCACATAGATAATCAGAAACAATCAAAACGGAACAATTATAATTATCAGCGATTATTTAATTATCAACTAGATGATTTAAATTCAGAAAACACAAAACAACAATATCTAATTATCGATATGATAATTAGGAAACAGCAAAATCTAATTATCAGCAAAGATAATTAGAAAGCACAAACCACAATTCGCAAAACTACAAATATCTAGTTATCTAACAGATAAATAGAAAACACGAACTTCATAATCAGCAAACTCTAACTATCAACAGTGATAGATAGAAAATAGCAATTCAATAAAATCAACAATTATTTGATTATCAAAAATGATAATCAATTCTCAAATCAACCGAATATTCGACTATCAAAAACGATAATTAAATCTCAAATCAACAAATATTCGATTATCAAAAACGATAATCAAATTTCAATCACAAAGATTCGATTATCAAAGACGATAATCAAATTTCAAATCAGCAAATATTTAATTATCAAAAGCGATAATTAAATCTCAAATCAACAAATATTCGATTATCAAAAACGATAATCAAATTACAAATCAGCAAATATTTAATTATCAAAAGCGATAATTAAATCTCAAATCAACAAATATTCGATTATCAAAAACGATAATCAAATTACAAATCAACAAATATTCGATTATCAAAAACGATAATCAAATCTCAAATCAATAAATATTCGATTATCAAAAACGATAATCAAATTTCAATTCACAATTATTCGATTATCAAAAACGATAATCAAATTTCAAATCACAAATATTCGATTATCAAAACGATAATCAAATTTCAAATCACAAATATTCGATTATCAAAGACGATAATCAAATTTCAAATCAGCAAATATTTAATTATCAAAAGCGATAATTAAATCTCAAATCAACAAATATTCGATTATCAAAAACGATAATCAAATTACAAATCAACAAATATTCGATTATCAAAAACGATAATCAAATTTCAATCACAAAGATTCAATTATCAAAGACGATAATCAAATTTCAAATCAGCAAATATTTAATTATGAAAAGCGATAATTAAATCTCAAATCAACAAATATTCGATTATCAAAGACGATAATCAAATTTCAAATCAGCAAATATTTAATTATCAAAAGCGATAATTAAATCTCAAATCAACAAATATTCGATTATCAAAAACGATAATCAAATTACAAATCAACAAATATTCGATTATCAAAAACGATAATCAAATCTCAAATCAATAAATATTCGATTATCAAAAACGATAATCAAATTTCAATTCACAATTATTCGATTATCAAAAACGATAATCAAATTTCAAATCACAAATATTCGATTATCAAAACGATAATCAAATTTCAAATCACAAATATTCGATTATCAAAAACGATAATCAAATTTCAAATCACAAATATTCGATTATCAAAAACGATAATCAAATTTCAAATCACAAATATTCGATTATCAAAAACGATAATCAAATTTCAAATCACAAATATTCGATTATCGCAAATGATAATCAAATTTCAATTCAACAAATATTTAATTATCAAAAGCGATAATTAAATCACAAATCAACAAATATCTGATTATCAAAAACGATAATCAGAACTCATATCAACAAATATCTAATTATCACAAGCGATAATTAGAAACAACAATTATCCGATTATCAAAAACGATAATCAGAACTCATATCAACAAATATCTAATTATCACAAGCGATAATTAGAAACAACAATTATCCGATTATCAAAAACGATAATCAGAACTCATATCAACAAATATCTAATTATCACAAGCGATAATTAGAAACAACAAATATTTAATTATCGATACGATAATTAAATCTCATAACATCAGATATCTAATTACCTGCAGATAATTAGAAACAACAAATATCTAGAAATCAATTAAGACGACTAGAAAATCAACATAAAAGCTTGGATCGATCCCATCATATGGCGAGTTTTTAATTCGACGCACGTGCATCAACAAATGGCCGAAGCCTGCCAAGTACTCAACATAATTTTGGCGCCCAACAAATGACCCGAAGGTCCAACAAATGACCCGAAGGTCTAGTACTGGTATTTGACCCGAAGGTCCATCATATGACCCGAAGGTCCATCATAGTGGCTCGAGAGCACACGAAAGCATCAAATATTTCAATTAACGAGTCCGGAATTAACCGAAATAGCAAACACACATGTCCCATACCACGTGTTTTACTAAATCGTTTGATTCTCTTCATCGTTTCCTTGAAAGTGCAAAATTGTGTATTTTGTAAAAATACACTTTACCTTCTCAAACGGACAAGTCCGGAATTAAGCGAATCAGTAAAAGAAAGGGGTCATAGTCCTCGATTTTGCTGAAATGTTTAAATCGCTTCCTCATTCTTTTGAAATCGCAAACTGTAAAATTTTTGAAAACAATTTTATTTATTTTATAAAAATAACAATTCACATTCTCAACTGGACAAGTCCGGAGTTAAGCGAATCAGTAAAAGAAAGGGGTCATAGTCCTCGATTTTGCTGAAACGTTTAAATCGCTTCCTCATTCTTTTGAAAGCACAAACTGTTAAATTTTTTATAAAACAACTTTCATTTTTAAAACAATTTTCCAATCACGTGATTAAAACAGCAAATCAGTAACAATTTCGATAAGGAAATTGTACTTCTCAAAATACCGTAAAAACGGGTCACAAAATCAGCATTGCGGAATATCCGCTCGAAAATCCACTTTTAAAATTTGACGGTTACTGAAGCCAAAGCGACAGTAATTTTAAAACGTCAAAATCACATCAAAACAATGTAACGACCCGTATTTTTAACACTTTAAAAATACGAATTAAAATGAATATTTTGGATAAAAATCCGAAAGAAGTAAAATTTTGTGTTGTTAAATGTGAATTACAAGTTAAAATACAAAACTGAATTCTGAAATAACTTATTTATAAATTAAATATGGATTTTAACTTGTAGTGAATGTAAATAATGAATTGAATTTGATTGTAAACAACGAAATAAATAAAATGTTACATTTAATATTGAAGTTATAATATGGAAATCAACGTAAATGAATGTAATTTAATATTACTGTGAATTTAAATAAAATGATAGCTGAAGAAAATGAAAGTAAATGAATTATAAACTATTGATAATAATGTATAAGTAAAAGGTTGATTCAATAATGAAAGTGTAAATCGAAATAAAAGAATTCATTTGGAATTAAATAACTTGAATTTGAATTACAATATAATTGAACGTGGAATCTAATATAATCTTTTATATTGGATTTATAATGGAAAATTGCATTGTAAAAGATTGTTAATTACTGTGAAATTAAAAATGGAATTTGTGAACAATTGAAATTTGATTTAAAAGTTAATAATTTAAAATTGGGAATTTTATATTGAAATTAAACAGTCGAATAATTTATTTTTCGAATATTGGATTTAATTAGACAATTAATTTGATAATTTAATAAGTTAAATTTCAGAAATAATTGAAAATCGAGTCGAATATGATTGAAAATTATTTGTAAAATTTTATCTTATCATATTGGAGTTATAGTAATGTTATAGAACTTTTAAAATTGATTTTAAAGTTAATTTGTGAAAATTGAATATTTTAATATTTAATTATCGACTGAAAAATAGCCATTTTTCGAACAGTCTCAGAATTGAACGAATCGCGTTCCATTGGATCCGTAATAGTTTGTTATTGTCGGATTTCAATTTTCGTACCAATCGGAGTTATCGTTTGACCGTGGCAGCTCGAAACGCATCGAATTGTTTTTAATATTAATTCGGCGAGAGAAAATAGTCATTTTTCAAAAAGTCTCGGATTTCGACGAAACCAGTTTCATCGGATCCGTAATGTCATATTATTATAGGGTTTCAAATTTCGTGTCAATCGGATTTACCGTTTGTCCGGGGCGAGCCCAAACGCATAGAAATTTGATTAACCGATTTAATTTTAAATCGATCGTTTATTGCCGTAACTCACACAGATGATCGAATTAGCTTCCGAAACCTGTTCCATTGTGTTCGGAACGTGGGATAAACCCTAGAAACGCCTGCCGGCACGCTTCGTTTGGAGTTCGGAAAATTTTCGATGAATAGTGTTTTGCCAATTTTCTATATAAGGACCTCACATTTTCAATTTGCAAACAAAAGCCCAAAACCCTAATCCAAATAGCTCTAGCCGCCACTAACACATTCTAAGGCCAGAAATTCATCTTCTTTCCTCCTCAATCTCTCTCAATCCGTAGACAATTAGAAGAAGTGTTCAACATGAAAGTTCTAGAAGACGATGAGAGCTTCGATTCTATACGGTGATGATCGGATTTGGAGCGTTGTGGTGGTCGCTAGGGGGGCGTGTTGGCTGCAGCTCGAGCACGGTTTCCAAGGCCTGGGGACCACCGAGTTGCATGTGTTGGATGGTGAAGGTGGAGCTCGACGTTGGCTTCGGCTTCGTGGTGGTGGTAGTTGATCGGGTTGAAGTTCGTCGTATGGGGCTCGATAATTGGAAGAAGGTGGCGGCCTATGGGTTCATGCGTGAGTTTGTACGTGATTTTCACGTTGGTTGGGAAGAAAAGGGGCACGGCCCAGATCTGGTGCAGATGGAATCAAGGGCTAGGATCGAATCTAGGGTTTGAAATTTAAATTAAAAGCTGAAATTGTTTATTTAAATTCGTGTAAACTTTAAAACAGCATAACTTTTTCATACGAGGTCCGATTGGAACGAAACTTTTTGCGTTGTGATCGTAATGACGAGAGCTTCGAAATGAAACTAGTTTGGATGGATTTGGAGACGGTGGAAATTTGGGCTAAAGTTGGGCGTCGTCCAGTTTCAGTTCCAAACCGGAACGTCTCGGCGACAACAGAAAATCAAAGTGAGTGTTTATACGCTCACAATTGACTAAAATAATTTTTGTTAGTTAAATTTATATTCTGAAGTGATATGAAATTTATTGGCTGTTGTTTGGTAGGTTTAATTATCATCTGTCTTGATATATGAATTAATTAATAGAATTTAAATTGACCGTTAAAATAAATTTAAATTTAAATTGGCAGTATATTATTCGATATTGATAATTATAAAATTGTTGTGAATGTTGTTGGCTTTATGGTTGATTGGTTGTGATGGATGCTATTAGTCGATATTGGTTGTTTATTTATTTTGATATATCATGCTATCATCATGTATATTATTTATTGCATATAAAACTGTAAACTGAATCATTTCGAATAAATTAAGGAATAGGTTGAAATGATATACCTATGACATCTATTTGGATTGAAATGATATATATCCATCCTTGAAATTAAAATTGAAATCATTATCCACTTGGCCATAGGTTAGAAAATTATATACGGACACCGGGTTGATTAAATTAAATGATTTTAAAAGTTGTTTTGAAATTATTTAAATGAATTGATTTTAAGAATAAAATCCAATTTATGGAAATTGAATTATTTTGAATTGAAGCTCGAGATGTTGGAATTTAAACTTGGTAAATGAAATTGTTTAATTATTCGAAGTTTAGATTTTTAAGAAAAAGATTGAAATACGACGTAAATTTTCGAAAGTTGATTTGTTTTAAAAGATTGGACTTTTAATCGAACTCTGAATATTTCTAAGAAAATTTATATGAAATGATATTTCAAGTTTGAGTTTGGAATTGAAAATTTATTTGAAATTGAGATTTAATTAATTTGGAATTTAATTGAAATTCAAAGAAATTTGTGAATTGGACTAAATTGAAACCATTGAATTAAATTTGAAGATAAAATTGATTTGAATAGGATTTGAACTGAAATTGATTTGGAATGTAATACTTAAATGAATTCTTGAAATCCGAATGTTAATCTAAGTTTATTGAATTGGAATTGTTCCAGAAATTAAGTAAACTACTTAATACGGATGTGTAATTTGAAGTATATTCTAATTTGAATACGAAATGGTTTTAAAGCGAATCTTATATTCTTATATAAATATATGAGCTATTTTGAAATGTGAAATATTTAAAGTTTCGAAATATATTGAAAGTGAAATTGTTTATTTTGTGGTTCAAATATGTATTTGAAATTGATAATTTGAAATGGTTTATTGAGAAGCTAAATCGATTTGAAATTAATGATTTTGAAAAATGAGATATTAAGGCGAAAAATGATTTTGAAATCGAAATGAGATATTGAGGCGAAAAATGATTTTGAAATCGAAATGAGATATTGAGGCGAAAATGATTTTGAAATCGAAATGAGATATTGAGGTGAAAAATGATTTTGAAACAGAATCTTACATCTTGAATAGATATGATGATATTTGAATGGATTTGATTTTGAAGCGAATATGATATTTTGATATCAATTATGGATCGATTTGAAATGTAAAAGAGCCACCGGTGTAATAATACATAGTTATTAAAGAGACCGGGATCGGATATGGACATACTCTCTGTCGATACCGAAAACCACTTTAATAACTAATACACGCGGAGTGTTGATCCAGAATGAAGTGGATGGTTTTGGTGAACGCGTTGACTGAAGAAAGAGAACGATTTTGGATGACCCCTGACATGACTAAAACAGGAGCCCTGCCGGGCCATTGAGGTTCGCCACCTCTAGCGGACACACTTCTTCGTTACCATATCTATTACTTTTGTGATTCGATTTGGGTGCACCCCTCGATTATGGGAGTGTTGTTTCGCGGTGTTGGGGTAGTAGCTGCTATGCCCAACATCAGTCCGGATGACGCAACTACTAGTATCCTAGTTGGTATCGCCTCATGTACCTTGTCATACTGATTATCCTATTCGCAACCACTACGTTTTGGTTTGTACCTTTAGTATATGGATTGCCCTCTGGTGACTTCCGGTTTTGGGGAAACTACGGTCTTGTATATGCTCTTGGGAATAAAAATGTGTTAAGGGTGGAATGGGCCATGGCTTAACGCTATTTTAATACTTTTACTTTAATGTAGACATATTATAATAGCGTATTGTACTACATAGTATATAGTTTAACGGATCCTTAAGAGATGGAAAATCCCGTAACATCTCTTAAGTTATTGCACTCACGTTGACACTAGATAGGAGATGTCAAACCCCGTAAACACCTCTGACGCCGTCACACTCATATTTCTTATTTGATTTGACTTACATGAGATATTTTAGTCCTGACTCGAGTGTTTTGTCTTTTCATTACGCTCGGGTCAGCCTGGGCATTTCAGATAAGGTTGAAGATCTATTTTGGAGGACGAAGACGGAGTTTGGTATTACATCATTTGTATTCTACTACCATATTATTTTTCCGCTGCATTATTGTATTATCTCTGATATGTATGTAACTCTGATTTATGATGTATAATAATAATCAAATTTATCTATTTAACAGCTTCATAAACTGTTATTTTATTATTATATCTTGTTCCTTCCGTTGCAAGATTCTGAGTTTTCTTCTGTTCTTTCTTTCCTTTTCTTATTTAACCCCAATAACTATCTGTATTTTGGATTGTTTGAGTCGGCATGGGTGTCAGCTTTGTCGACTTGAATGATAAAAAATGGCGGGTCGTTATAGTTGGTATCAGAGCTTTGGTTTAGATAAACCTTGGCTCTAGTGGGGAATAACTCATTGAAATAGAGGTAAACTATATGAATGAGTTGAGTGTATATGAGAGAGCGTATTTGTAATTTTGATATAAAAATGATTTTATATTGTGTTAATTTGTTCCGTTGAGTATTTATGAATTCTGGTTGGTACTTGGGACGCCAAGGCATCGATAGGAATTTCTAAACACTCGAATAGGACAGATTAACATAATATTGTTTTGGATTATATTATATATATAAAAGACTTATCTTGAAAATTTATAAATTTTGATTGTATTGGTTGTTAGGAGATGATAATATTAGATTATCATCGTCCATTGGTTGATTAGTCAATATTTCTAAACTATTGACTATTGAATGAAAAAAAATGAAACTCTGTGAATATAGTTGATAATGAAATTAAATGAATATAATTTTGGATTTGAGAATTAAATTTCCGGTGTTTTGAAAATTTATTATCAAAAATTTGAAATGTATAATATAAGTATTATATGATAGTATATTCGATTAGAAATTGTTTTCAAAGGATTTTCAAATGAAGTAAGTGTTATACTCCCCTCTTGACACTAGAAAATGATTCCGGTGATGAGTTCATGCATCATCGACTTTATTTCGAGAGTCCAAGTGGGGGAGATCACTTAATAGTTTTTCTAAACCCTGTTTTGATTAAAATTGAATTTTATTTTGTATTCTCTATAGTATGATTTGATATATAAATTATATAAATATATATTATTTCAAAACTTGATTTGAAATGAAACCGGGATTGGAATTCTTGAGTTCTTTAATAATTAATGATTTTTCTTTTAATGGTTGAAATGAATTAATACTTGAATCATTATGGAACTTCTGAATTGCGAAATGAGAAATGAACCTAAGAGCTAAGTGAAATATCAAATGAAGTAGAAATCCTTAGAATTAGGAAATTATGAATTTAAAATAAAATTGAAACTGTAAAACTCGCATAGTATTAAATTTCATTCTATAGCATAGATATAACTTACCAAAATATTTGAGAAGTTCAAAAATGTTATATGAATTGTTAATTGGATAATATACAAGTATAGGTTTGAATAATGAAATATGCATTTAATTAATGGTTTGCAAATATAAATAAAATTGTTAGTAAATAATTTAATTTAAATTAACATTTAAGGGTGATTCACAATTATGTTAATATAAAATGGAAATACTATATGTGAATATAAATGTGAAATTAAATTATAGTGAAATTTAAGTAATGACTTAAGAATTAATTAATTGAAAATTCAACTTTGAATGAAAAGAGGTTGTATGTTGTTTAACTACATTCTATTTGCATAACTATAACTTACCAAATACTTAAAAAGTTTAAAATGCTAATAAGGATAAGTAGAGAAATAATATACCAGTGTGAGAGTGAATAATAAAATGTGAAGATCTATTGATAGTTGTAAATATAAAAGAAATTTAAGCTGTAAAATGAATGATATATACAAGTGAATGAATAAAATTTAAAATTAATGAAATATAAAATTTGTAAATGGAAACTAATTAAAGTTGAATATAAGTAAATGTCAATAAACTTGGAAGTGTATGAAATAAAAAAAAATTGACTTGGAAATGTATAATTGATTTAGTGTAGATTCTGGATGGATGGTAATTGATTTAGTAGAATTCATTAGTGTTAATGGAATTGAATATACGGAATAAAATTTTAAAATAATTAAATTCAAATTTGAAGCAAAGTGAAATTAAATATAATTGAATCCAATTTAAATTGAAGCAAATTGACTTGAATTTAAAATGTGAATGAAACAAACTTGAATAAATCGGAAATAAATTGAATGTAAACGTATTTCATGGATAAATAAGAAAATAAACAACTTTGTGTTTATGATTGTTTCTTTAGAAAATTTAAAGTTTGATGGTTTGTACTTTGAAATAATAAAAGCAAATTTTTGAAAAAAAATTCCAAAATTGTCCAATATATGCTGAAACGAAAACAACCATAACTTTTAAATGTCTGGACGAAATTCAACAATATTAGACTTTTCGGAAAGCATAGAAACTGTAGCACGACTTTTGTTTAGACTGTCTTGAGAAATTCCTTGATTTACTTAGTTAAAAATTTGAATCTTCTCGCTGGCCTGTGTAAAAAGGGAAGCAAAATCAGTAGCATATACTTTTAGTATTTTTGCCATAACTTTTTACTGGTTTATCGGATTTTGATGATCTTGCACTTTCTGGAAAGCTTAGAACTTAAGCTAAAACTTTTGTTTTAAGCATTTGGTGTTTTGCTGTCGTTTAGAAGGTCAAAAACGTGACCAAACGTCGCTGACCTGCGCAATTCATTGCCAGGCTGAGGCGTATCTATTTAGTAAAACGGTCGTAACTTTTGAACAGAAGGGCCGAATTCAATGATTTTGGACATTCCGGAAAGCCTGAAACGAATGCAACAACTTTTGTTCAGATTCCATTGCCAAATTTTATAGTTTAGGTGACCAAAAACTGAGATTTGTTTGCTGTCCTGGAATTGGAATTTAGTAAGATAACTTTAGAATACAAAGATGAAATTATCTTGGGAAACATGTATATAGCACAACTTTTATTCAGATAAGGATTCTAAATGTGCACTCTCAAAGATTAAACTCATTCTAGGGTATTACTAACCCTATCTCTAATGAGTTATACCCCACCAAAGCCAAGGTTCTCGCTTAACCTTCAGCTCTGATACCAAACTTGAAGAGCCGTCTCCTCGACTCTCAAAGATCGACACTAATACATCCACGGTATTCACATGCCGTAAATCCAAGTGCCGGGGAGGCAGATTTTTAAGGGTAAAGTAAAGTCAAGACAAAAGATAGAAACACAAATTCTCACATTACGTTAAAATAGATAGATAGTACATACAACCACCTTCACTGGGGTACATTAGACTTTGTATGAACTAACCTAACCAGAACAGTTATAACTACCTACTCCCACACTTGCCGGTATTAACTAACTTAGACACATCGGAAAAATAAAAATAAATATATAGATAGACATCCACATCAGGTGCTCTAGCTCCATGCTCCAAAAACCTGATGCAACTGTGACGCCCCACCTCTATGCTCATAATAACAAAGAGTATTAAAAGAAATACTGTCTATTATTACGAAGAATAAGGCTGGATAGGAGCGGCCATCCGTAGTTGGCCTTACGCTAATATTGGTTACCTCGATAGGAGTGGTATATACTTTTCATTTTTCATCTTATTTATTTACTCCCATCGACATACCCAATTATCAGTATAAAACAAACTACGATGGTTCGTAATAGTTTAGGACATTAGATAATAATAACACAGATAATATAAATGCGGAACACAGATAAAACAAAAGTCGCATATATATATATATATATATATATATATATAACTAATGTCAGTTACAATATAGTTGACACAATACATATGATACAACTACAACTGTCGACTCAAGAAGTTATATATACAAGTACATTATCGACTAATATACATGAATACATATCAACTTAAAAAAGACACACTGACTACTACTAATAAACGTAGACCACTTCAAATGATATGAAAAGTCTTCATAGCTCAACAACAACTCAAAGCAGGAAATCTACAACCTGAAATAACTCGGGTCTGACCCGAGTATTAAATTCAAAAGAAAGTAATACACGGGTCAGTCTAATTCAAACTCAGTTATTAATGCATAGAAGCAATAATAATCAGATATCAAATAGACGACAGTCACAGAAATCTCGTATATCCAATCTCTCGATACGAGAATTGGATAACGGCAGATATAACACTAAACAGTGATAAACGACAAATCAACAATCCAAATCAGAATACAACTCCAAAACATTGAAATTAACCAACGAAACAATTCAACAAATCGAAACATCAATTTAAAACTGTCAAAACTGAGAGGGCTGCAGTACACGCATGCGTGTACTGCCTCGCCACTATCGTAGGAGATGCGCAAAAGATCAGTGAAAGTCACAATGATCGCAAGGTCAAACCCCGAAATTGGGTTCAACTCAAGTGAATTTGAAAACAGACCCAAATGCATTAATACAATGCAATCAACGAGGGCAAAACTGCATATAAAACTAAACTGCAGTCACAAATAAATACGAGGGTCAAACTGCAACAAAACTGCAGCCACCACAATAATCACAAAGGCGAAACTACACAAAAGAAAGCAGAAACAACTGCATAATAAAACTGCAGTTGAAACAAGCGAATAACCAGGAAACTAAACAGTCAAACAACGACAGCTCAAGTGTCAAGCTCAACTGAATAGCACGACCTGGTCAAAATGCACAAAACAATTACAAAGCAACCACCATAATGAAACTGCAGTTGCAAATACAAAGAAGACAGTGGCAACAGTTCAGATGACCATGAGCTAAGGTAAAAACCACAAAATAACATCAAAGGTAAAGACTCAGCAATGTCAAAGCCAAGAAGAAACTACATGACAAACTTAATACAAATGTCAAAGCAGGCTACAAAGCAACCCATAATACAAGCGAATTCAACTCAGGTGAAATTCGAAAGGTCAAGTCACTGCAGTCATGACTCAACACAATGCATCAGTGAAACACAAAGATCAAACCTCAACATAACCAATGATCATGGCAGTGTACAAAAGCAAGAGAACTAGTACAAAACAAAGTGCAACAATACCCAACACAAATAAGCACAGCTAACACATCAAAACAAGGTCAAACCCAAGTTTCAAAAATAGGTTCAACTCAAGGCCAATGAACATCAGTGCAACAAATATACAAAGTGGATCAAAACAATGAATCAAATAATGTACAACAAACTGGAACAGTGGACAGAACCATCAGGTATGCAATGTGCAGACTACAAAAAAATGATCAAAGCAAGCACTGAAGAATAGATGTCCAGAGCCAAAGTTTACAATGAAATCAGAATGCAAAATGGAGACAACAGAGACCAGAGACCACAAGCAATGCATCAGTAAATCAATACATATGAGCAAGTGAGCTAGTCAACATGAAAATATCTCAAAAACAAAGGAACTGCATTGTTTCGAATGAGACAACAACTTCAAACTCAAGTGAACAGCTAAATACAACATCAGGTGGAGTGCAACAGTGCATAACAAACCAAGAATGACTCAGTGAAGATTACCAATGGTCAAGCGAAACAGTGGACGAACAGTGCAACTAAATGAATCAACTACAAGTTCAATGTGACAGCAAAATCATATGATCGAGTGCAACAGTTCGAGTTATATCACATTGCCAACATCATGAACAAACTCAATGCAAATCAGTTCAAAATCCAAGTAACCGATTAAATCATAAAAGCACAATGCAAAACAAATCGAAGCAACCTGGTCAAACCCAATTCGCACCCAAAGACAATAATTTGCTGAAGCTATAATGAAATTTATCAACATCGCGAAAAATCGATCCAAGTCAGAAAGAAAAGAAAATCACCAATCACCAAAACAAAAATCGAATTGCAGAAGTAACATTTAAGAGATGAATTAGATGTGAGTAACTAGAATTACTCACCTATTTCGACGAGGCAAGCAACAAATCGAAGAGGGTATCGATCGGCTGCTTTCGATTGGGTAACCATGTGTAATATCCCGGAAATTTGGGGCAATATCAATTTAATAATCTGTTTAAATAATTAAATTGATTTGTAATCTTTGATAATAAATATTTGAATTGGTTTAATAATCTAATTGAATAAATATTTACCGAGTGAATTTATCTTTTAAAAACCAATAAAATGATTTCTATTTATAATGTATATATTGTAAATAGATTTGGCTTTGGGTTGAAATTTAATAAATGAATAAAGTCTTATTTTAAATTTCTAATATATATTTTGATAATTGGAAATTATGATTTATTTAATATTAGCTTTTCAAAGCTATTTAACCAAATAACTATATGGTTTTAAATAAGATTAATAATAAGGATTATTTTATTTCTTTTTAAATATTGCTTAATAAATAAGATTTAAGAGTATATATATATAGATAAGTTTAAAATACAATATTAATAGTGTATTGTTTTATAAATAGATAAATAGTTAATAAATTAAGAAAGGGCTTTTATTTACATTTACAATAAATAAAATTAATTAAAAAGACAAGTGTTAATTTATTAAGTAACCATGGTGACATGTGTTAGTTAGTGAATTAGAGAAAATGCCAAATGTCAAGTTTTAATTTTAGTTTTTCTTTTATTTTTATTAAACCACAAATTAACCTATATATTCATTTACTCCTCATTCTACTTCCTTTTCTATTTTCTTTTCAAGTCTTAAAAAGAATTCAGCCTATTCTCTAAAACAAATCTGTAATCAAAAACTCCTCAAACCATAATCTCAAATCAAAATACTCAAAACAATAATCTGTAATCAAATCTTCCTCATAGAACAGAGATTTATCAATCCTCTGAAAAGTTTTTCCTTCAACTCTGTAATGCATTTCTTCAATCTGAAACTAGAGCCTGCATTTTTAATCTGAGAACAACAAAAGTATGCAATTTCGTTTCTGGAAGCATTTTCAAACAAGTTTTCAGCCTGTAACAAAATATCAACAAAAACAATCTGTAATCAAAATCAAGTCTAAAGCCTGTCTGCATTCTTCTCAAACCTGGAAGCCTGCATGCATGTAGATTAAAGCAATTTAAGCTTCAGCAACTCCAGTTATTAAATCAAATATGCAAAGTAAATTTCAAGAAGCATTCAAGTTAAAGTCTTCGAGTGATAAAAACTGCCTCTGTTCATCTTTGTTTAAGGTGAGTAACAGTTTTTATTTAAAACTAACTTAAGTAAGTATAGTTGCTTGATTTCTTCATGTGATAATCATGTTTGCAGTAAATAAATGTGATGAAATTCCCTGTATTATGTTTGGTTTCGAATGCATGTTGGGTTTTGGTATGTTCTTGCCTGTTATAGAATGCCAGTTTCAGATACTGATCAAAAATCAATGATTTCATGTTAAGTTCTGAAAGAAAGATGATTGCATGTGAATATTATAGGTAGTTCTGCATATATATGTATTGATATATGAATATACAAGTGCATTTTTCTATATGTATATGTGGTGGTTTTGTGTGCATATGTGACAGTACCCTGTTCTTGTTTTTGTTTGCCCAGACTCAAAATTTCATTTTTAATCTCTTACCACTTGATCTAGTTTTGTTAGGACTAAATTTACAAACTAAAATTTGTTGATTTACCATAGACAAATGTCTAAAAATTTAGTTAAGTCAAACTTTAAAACCAAGTGTCTCTGAAAACCAAAATAACAGTGTATGTTATATAAAAGTAAAAATTCAAACTTTGTAATTTATAAATTCAGGGTTATAAATTGAATAGGTAAGTTATAATATGATTTTTAGTATTAAAATCATAGTTTTTAGTTTAGTATTAAAGGAGCGGTTCTGGTTTAAACTAAATATGAAGTTTTGGGTAATTCGGTTGATCTAGATGGTTTGGTATGTTGAAATCTTCAGTAAGGATAGTGGGATGATCGAAGATTCAAGGAAAATTACTAAAAGTCGAATTAAAGCAGTGAGGAAGAAATGATTTAGGATTTAAGATTTTAACCCTAGTTTTAACTAGGTTAGAAAAATCAATCGTCACAACGTCTCTGGTCGATCGAGTTCAACAGGACTCTGGGTAATTGAAGTTATGATGTGGACGAAGTCGTCGCTGGAGTCGCTGGCGTTCTGGTGGTTGGGATTTTGGAAACGAGGAGATGTTGACAGGTTTGGAGAACTGGGTAGTTCCTGTTCCAGTTTTGGATTTAGGCTCGATTTTGAATTCGACTTAGTTTCGTTGATCTAGTGATGGGATTCTGGCATAGGAAGGATCGTCGAGATGGTGGAGTCGTCGTAGATGATCGGAGTGACGCTGGTGATCGTGCACGTGCACACGATTGGGATATCGGGTGAAGCCTGGGTTTTAACAGGGGAAGGTCTCGAGATTTTCAAGTGTTATTGCGTGAGAGGCTCGAAGTTTTTAGGCAGGCGACTCGAAGTAAATTATGGTGGGCTCGAGTGCTTTTGTGTTGCCTGTTTTTATTAAAACCTGTCAGTTTAAATTAAACTAAATTTAAATTGAAAATAAGTTTAAATCTAAGTGTAATCTGGAATCTAATTTAAATCTAGATCTCAGATTTGAAATGGAAGAAAGTTTTTAAATTAAATTGTTTTAATAATTTTAATTGTTTAAAATGTATATTATATGGTTAGAATTTAAAAGTAAATTTAATTTAAATTCTTTAAGTTCTTTTATAAGATGAGTATTTCTTTAACTTGTAAATAAAAGAGTTTTAGAAATGATGTTTAAAACGTTGTTAAAGATAATTTGTATTCATTTTAAATCTTTAAATTTAAAATGAAATTTTGAAGATAAAATTTAAGTAAATTGATTTAAAATACTTTGTAAATGATAACTTGATTTTCAATAAGAACAAAGTTTATCTTAAAGTAATTAAAGATTTGTGTTCATTAAATTAATTAGGAAATTTAATGGATAATTAATTTGTTTGATTAATTAATCATTTGGATTAATTAAATAAGTAATTAAAGGTTTAAACTAATTTATTTATGATTAAGATTTATTAATTAGGGATAATTAATTTGTAATTAAGGATTATGAATTAGGATATTAATTAATGATTAAGAATTAATTAATAAAGTAATTAAATATTAATTAAGCTATGGTTAACACTTAATTAACTAAATAAACTAGATTAATTAAATTGGTTATTAAGATTTATTAATTTGAAATTAATAATAATTAATCTAAGTTAATTACTTAAGAAAAGTAATTAAAGGGTTGTTAATAGTTAATGAAGGTCATTAACTTGAGATTATTTAAATAAATAATTAATGTGATTAATTTTGATAATTAATTAGATTAATTGATTTAAAGATAATCATTTGTGAAAATGGTTTAAATGTAATTACTTAATAAAAGTAATTAAGGAATTAATTACTCATTTGTAATTAATTGAGTTAATTTGATTTAGTTAAGTTAATTAATTAAGTTTAATTAATTTAGGATAATCAAGAGATGGTTTAATAATAATTACTTAATGTAATTGTTAAGGTGTGATTATTTAGGGAAGTTAATAATAAATAATTACTGGAAATAATTAAGTGAATAATGATTTTATTAATGGAAGTAATTTGAGTTTAATTACTTGTGAATTAATCAAGGGATTAATTAAGAAATTAATTAAGGAATAATTAATTTAGTTAATGAAAGTAATTAAGGGTAGTTAATTACTGATTGAAGATTAATCAAGGTGATTAATAAATGTGTTTTAATTAAAGGTTAATTACTTAATGTAATTAATTTAATTTTAGTAATTAATAATAAATTTGTAATTAAGGATCATTAATTAATATAATTAATGATGTAATTAAGATTGATTAATTAAGTAATAATTAATAAATGAAGTGATTAATTAATTGTAACTAATTAAGGATTAATGTAATTAAATATAGTTAATTAATTAATGATGTAATTAAAGATTAATTACTGTAATGGTTTAAGTTAATTAATTTGTGAAATTAATTAAGAATTAATTACTTAAAGTAATTAAAGGATTATTAATCAGGAATGATTAATTAAGATGGATACTTAGAGTAATGATTAATTAATTGGTTTAATTAATAATTAAGTAAGCAGGATTTATAGAATGAAGTAATTAGTTTAATTCACTTTAAATTAATTAGATGATATAAATCATTGCTTAAGGATGGATGAATGAGATTGAATGTATTTCATTGTTTGATATCTCTGATGAGATATGATTGATATAGGATATGGATGTTTGGTTGAATTATAATGATAATGTGAATTATCTGTTTGGGATGATAATGTAGATTATCTATTGAATTATCTATCTTTGTGTATATAGATAAGAATTGAATTGTTTTAACCTTAAAACAACTTGGCCCTTAAAAGATACGTTTTGGATTTCGATGAGACCGGGATCGGGTTTCCGTATACCGGGATTTCAGGTTTGGAGACCCGAATACCACATCGATCCAAATTAACGTAAGTCGTGAATCTCAAGTGAAGATGAAGTTTCAGAGTGCAAGGGTTATTGTCGTTAACTCTGAGGGTGATTCCAAAACGAGTGTAACGAAATAATGCCTTCGGTTTCGTTCGAACCCGGAACGAACTTGTATGGATTGAATGCTTTCAGAACATCGTCAGGTGGACGATGAGCATTCTAAGTGATATGTTCTGATTAAAGGTAATCGTAACCTCAAGCCTCATCAACCGGGAATGGCTAAAACAGGGGAGGTGCAGCAAGGCTTCGTGGGTAGCACCCACTGAGAGCAAGATAGATCCCTGTCTAGAGGTCCCTTTTCTTTTTATTTCGGCTTAGTGTGTGGTTGGTCGCGCCAACTACGGGGTTATCTTGTTCGGAATTATCCAGTAAGGGATGGTTCCGGCTTTGTGTTGCAGGGGAGCGGGAGTACTCCTCGGTACGGTGATCTAGGCCACGTACTGTGACGGGCGGTACCCCAGTAGCCCTGCCATTGTATGGAAACCCATTCTTCCTACGTGCCCTTACGGTTTTGATTGTATAACCCACTTTGTGGCTAGTATGCTGGAATTTAATAATGTAACAATTTCAGCTATTTCATATTTATTTGAAAACCCTAGACCCTATTATAATATAACTGGATTTCCTATCAAATGTTTTGGTTAGCGTAAGGTAAAAACTTACCCATGTTTATTTGTGGGGAGTCTTACGTGATACCTTTTCTTTCTAAAGGTTTTGAAGTTAAGCAAGTTTAACCTGTTACTCACACCAGACCCATGTCTGACCCAAGTTGTTTATTTCTGTTTTATAAACTCTTGGGTACTCAAATTTTTACGAGTAGCCAAGGGATTCAGGTTTAGCTTTGACGAATTGTGGAGGAGTAATGGAGCAGGAGGCTTCAGCGTTGTAGATATATATAGTAGTTCCGCTGTGTCTGTATCTCTGTAGTGTATTGAGTTGTAATGTCTAGACAGATGTTATAACTGTCTAGTAAGTGATGTATATGCTGTGTAACTCTGTAAAGTGTTGTATACTATGTAATAGTATATGTTATTAATATAATTTATTCGTTCCGCTGTGAGATCGTTGTTGTTGTTTCTTTCTTTCTTCTCTTCTTTTCTATTTTCTACCCCTTTCTTTCTTATTAATGATACGACTTTCTGTGGAGAAAAAGTCGGGTCGTTACACCATGGCTGCGACTCGAAAAATCTCGAAGCCCCAAATTCGCGAGGAGGAATAAAAGAAAACAAAGCCGCCACCATTTTTTTCTTTTCGTGATTTTTGTTTAGGGTTTCCAAATGAATAAGGGGGATCGGTTTTCACCAGTGAACGAATACAAGGGAAAAGGCATAGATAAACATCACGGCATCAAGTATGGGCCACAATTTAAATTTTCACAGCCTACAATTTCTTCTAACCATTTTTAAAAGAATTTACAACTGATAAAAACACTTGACAGTTTTTATAAACGAATTTCAACTCAAACTTTTATTAAAGAATTTTACAAACCTAAAAAGAATTTCAATCGATTCAAAATTGCAATAGCAATTAACAACCGGTTTAATCGTCATTTGATGATAAATAATTGTTGTAAAACTCCGGGTTGTTACAGCAGCCCAGACTGATGAAGACTTAGGTCGCCAACGACCTAACTCCCCTGAGCTACGACCTAGCACTTTAATCCCTAAGTCGTGCCATTTTAGGTCGCAAAAGAGCTATGAAGACCGACCAAGCAAGTCATGCGAACTAAGTCTTTCCTTAGGTCGCTCACGACCTAACGAGTTACGAGATAAGGAGTTCCGAATTAACGAGCTAAAGGTCAACTTCTTAGGTCGCCAACGACCTAACGAGTCACGTGAAAAGGAGTTGCGACCTAAATCTATCTGCCAGTTACGACCTAAAATGCTACAACCTAAAGTGCTACGACCTAAAGTTCTTCGACCTAAAGTGCTACGACCTAAAGTGCTTCGACCTAAAGAACTCCGACCTAAAGAGTTACGACCTAAAGAACTACGACCTAAAGAGTTACGACTTAACAAGATAGGTTGCGCCACTATGCAGATAAGTCGCTCCAATATTTCGCATGACTTAGGTCGCGAACGACCTTCCGTCCTTAGGTCGCGAGAAACTTTAAGTTGCTCAGGATGTACGAGCAAGTTACGACCTATACTAGGTCGCTCACATATACCACTTCATGTTAGGTCGCTCAAGGGCTTAAACCATCCAAACGATCTACGACCTATCAGGATACGACTTAACGAGTCAAATATTGATTGTGTGAAGCTGATTGCCTTAGGTCATCCAAGCTTAGGTCGCCAACGACCTAACGAATCACGACCTAACTCACAACACGTAAAGGAAGCAGATTTAACTCATAGGTCGCTAAAGACATGGCTCCTTAGATCGTAAGAAGTTATGTCGTTCCTTCTTATGATGCTATCTTCTTTATGTCACTGCCGTTTCTCTTGTGACGCTCCTACCTTAAGTCGCTCGACTATAAGCCGCATCCATCTTAGGTCGCTCAGGCCTAGGTCGCTCAACTCCTTAGGTCATTCATCCTATAGGTCGCATAAGATATTCCGGAAGATGATTCTCCTTATGTCGCTAAAGCTTATGCCGCATGGTGTGCATTGTTATGTCGTTATGTTGTAATTCCTTAGGTCATTTGTATGTTGTATTTGTTATGTCGTTATGTTGTAATATGTCTTGTGTTGTAATAAGTGTTAGGTCGCTCACGACCTAAGTGTTGTCTGTGTTAGGTCATTGCCGACCTAAGTGTTGTAATATGTTGAGTCGTATTAAGTGTTGTTGTAACTCTATAAATAGGGATGGTGGTGTCATTTGTAAGAGTTAGTTGATTTTGAATAAACTTTTGTTTGTGTGCTTTGTGCCACTTCTCCAATTGGTAGTTGAGTATGATCTCCTATCTCCACTTTCGGTATTCGAGTGCGCTCGAAGCAACGATCGCTGAAGCCGATTCATGGTATCTAGTGCGCTAGATCAACGTACGAAGAATCGTAGATTTTTAAACACGGTATCGTGCGCGATCAACGTGTTTGAGATAGCTAAAATCTGGTATCTTTGGATCAACGGATTTGGGCCTTTTGGTATCTTCAATTCCCCGATCGCTACTTTCACCATTTCATCATTTCAGTTATCCGCTGCTGCATCATTTGGTATCAGAGCTAGACTTAGCCAATCATAGCTAAGCCGAGTCTTGGAGCCAATTCTTTTTGAAGAGTTAAAGCCGAGGGCTAGAAGTTGAAGTTGTGCATCACATTGTGTTGAAGAGTCAAGGCCGTGCATTGTTTGATCATTTGTTATTCAAGGCCGAGAGTTATAACCGAACTAGTTGAAGTTGAGCCAAGCATAAAGTTTGATCTAGGCTGAGTGTTGAAGGTTGCATTAGTTTGGTTTGTTCAAAGCTAGACCGAAGCCAAGTTTTTGAAGTTTGTGTTAGAATTTTTTGAAGATTTGTTGAAGATCAATCATGCATTCGAGAAGAGGTAATCGTCATCAGAATATTGCCGATGTGTATAGAAGAGAAGATGCTAAAGAAATAGAGCAACGAATTAGTGATAACCTCGAAAAAAAGTTCAATAAAGGTTTTGGAAAGTTGGAGAAGTTGATGATGGATTTGAATCAAAGTCAAAGAGGAAGGTCACCAGTCTTGAACCATGGAGGAAACAGAGTTTCGCCATCGGTTACGGAAGCAAGGAAGGTGTCACCACAAACTTATCAAGATAAAAGGGAATCATCAATTTCATTGAGACGAGATCACCATGGAGAAGGAAGAAGAAGTCAACATGGGTTTGACAATGAACCATGTCGTGATGTCAAAAGACCAAGTAGAAGAGATTTGCATGATCATAGAGACACGCATGGTCATAGAGACGAAGGGTGTCATTTGCCAAAGCATGAGAATGATTCTATTTGGCTAAGGAACAATATTTTTCAGTCTACCTGTACTATCTTGGGAAAGGTTTGTAAATTCATTATTGATGCGGGAAGTTGCGATAACCTTATTTCTGAAGAAGCCGTTATGAAGTTGGGGCTGAAGACTGAAAAACACCCTAGACCATATAAATTGGCATGGATAAAGGAAGGGAAAGAAGTGACGGTGGGAAAACGAACATTAGTTACATTTTCCATTGGGAAAAAGTACAAAGATGATATATGGTGTGATATTGTCGATATGGATAAATGTCATCTACTATTGGGAAGTCCATGGCAGTATAATAGGGCTGTCCAACATAATAGTCACGCCAACAGCTACAGTTTCATGTTCGAAGGAACCAAGATTACCTTAGTTCTTAAGAAACGTGAACAAAGTGACTGCAAGCCAGAGAAGAAAGGGGAAGCAACTAATTTAATATTTTCCAAAGAATTTGTTAGAGTAGAAGATGAAGTCGATTATTCTCAACCGCTAAAGTTTGATGACAATAAAGAAGATTCTTCTCAACCCATGAAGTTTGATGAAGATAAAGTAGATTCTTCTCAACCCACAAAGTTTGATGACCATAAAGTTGATTACTCACAATCCGCGAAGTTAGATACAGAAGAAGTTGATGTTTTTCAACCAACGAAATTTGATGAACATGAGGTTGAAAATTCACAACCATCAAAGTTTGATAAAGATGAAGTTGATGTTTTTCAACCTACGAAGCTTAATGAACATGAAGTTGAAAATTCACAACCAGCGAGGTTTGATGAGGATGAAGGAAATGTGTCAGAAGATGAAGAGGGTAATTTATCAATGAAGAAGGAGGATTCGAATAGTCTATTATCCACAGAAGAGTTTGTTAAAGAAGTGGAGGATAGAGCGGAAGTGTTTATGTTTAATGGGACTGCAAACAGTAAAGATCTCGAGACTCCTGAGGAGGATGAGCCAGTGGTAAATGAATTCGAAGATGTCCTCACTGCAGAGTTGCCCAAGGAGGTACCGCCACTGAGGGACAAACAATATCATGTTGATCAAATACCAGATGCTATTGTTCCACATAGACCACGTTATCATATGTGTCCAACGGAGCAGGAAGAGTTGAGAAAACTGGTTGATGGGTTGCTAGTTGAAGAAAGTCAGTTGTCTACTGTAGATTGCAGTTGGCAAAGAAATTTTATCAGAGACTTACATGTAGGTAGACACTTGAGCTGTGATCGTACTGTGCAGCTAATCTCAAAATCTTATTTCGAATCGTCACTGAGGCAGGAAGTTGAAAGGTCAGTTCAGCAAAGTCATAATCGACAAGTTTCAAAGAAGACCATGACAAATCCAAGTTTATGTATGCCATTGCATATACATGCTAAATTACGGGAAGATGTTAGTGTGGACTTTGTTTTGGGATTATTGCAAACGCAACATGGCAATAATTCTAATTATGTGGAGGTTGACTATTTTCCAGGATTGGTACATTTCATTATCTATAAGAAGACTGCAGAGGGCGTTAATGTCGTTCAGTTATATTCCAGAAAGGTCTATCGATTTCTTGGATTACCTGAATCTATTGTTTCAAATAGAGAAACTCATTCTCTGAACCATATCTGGATGAGTCTATGGAAAATGGCTGGGACTAAGTTGAAATCTAGTAGCATTAATCGTACACAGACGGATAGACACGCTGAAGTTGTGAACAAATCCCTAGGTAATCTATTGCGATGCCTCGTGGATGATAATTTGAAAAGTTGGGACTCAAAGTTATGTCAAACACAGTTTGCACTCAACCATACAGTTCATCGTAGCACTAGGTTCAGACCAGTCCAGGCTGTTTATTCAACAATCCCTAAAGGACCGTTAGAATTATCAACAGTGCCAACGCAGGGAGGGGTGATTAAACATGCTAATGTTTCTATGAATGAGTTACAAGGATGCTACAAAGTTGTACAGGAACGATTTCTTAAGGCAACTGAGAAATATAAGCAAGTAGCAGAGATTAAGCAACGAAGCATTGAATGCAAAGAAGGAGATTTTATGTATACAGTGTTTACCAATGATCGATTTATTTTTAGAACTTACAATAAGCTAGAAGCTAGAAGGAATGGTCATTTAAAGGTCGTAAAGGGAATTGACGAGAATGTTTATAAATTGAGTTTACCGGATCGTCTTCTTATTGCCAGCATTGACAATATCAAACACTTGGGTCCATTTCACGAGGATAAGAGTATCGAAGACGAAGAGCTTTTAAATTTGAGGACGGATTTTTCCCAACCAGGGGAGGATGATGCAGCCCAGACTGATGAAGACTTAGGTCGCCAACGACCTAACTCCCCTGAGCTACGACCTAGCACTTTAATCCCTAAGTCGCGCCATTTTAGGTCGCAAAAGAGATATGAAGACTGACCAAGCAAGTCATGCAAACTAAGTCTTTCCTTAGGTCGCTCACGACCTAACGAGTTACGAGATAAGGAGTTCCGAATTAACGAGCTAAAGGTCAACTTCTTAGGTCGCCAACGACCTAACGAGTCACGTGAAAAGGAGTTGCGACCTAACTCTATCTGCCAGTTACGACCTAAAATGCTACAACCTAAAGTGCTACGACCTAAAGTGCTTCGACCTAAAGTGCTACGACCTAAAGTGCTTCGACCTAAAGAACTCCGACCTAAAGAGTTACGACCTAAAGAACTACGACCTAAAGAGTTACGACTTAACAAGATAGGTCGCGCCACTATGCAGATAAGTCACTCCAATATTCCGCATGACTTAGGTCACGAACGACCTTCCGTCCTTAGGTCGTGAGAAACTTTATGTCGTTCAGGATGTACGAGCAAGCTACGACCTATACTAGGTCGCTCACATATACCACTTCATGTTAGGTCGCTCAAGGGCTTAAACCATCCAAACGATCTACGACCTATCAGGATACGACTTAACGAGTCAAATATTGATCGTGTGAAGCTGATTGCCTTAGATCGTCCAAGCTTAGGTCGCCAATGACCTAACGAATCACGACCTAACTCACAACACGTAGAGGAAGCAGATTTAACTCATAGGTCGCTAAAGACATGGCTCCTTAGGTCGCAAGAAGTTATGTCGTTCCTTCTTATGATGCTATCTTCTTTATGTCACTGCCGTTTCTCTTGTGACGCTCCTACCTTAAGTCACTCGACCATAAGCCGCATCCATCTTAGGTCGCTCAACTCCTTAGGTCATTCATCCTATAGGTCGCACAAGATATTCCGGAAGCTGATTCTCCTTATGTCGCTAAAGCTTATTCCACGTGGTGTGCATTGTTATGTCGTTATGTTGTATTCCTTAGGTCATTTGTATGTTGTATTTGTTATGTCGTTATGTTGTAATATGTCTTGTGTTGTAATAAGTGTTAGGTCGCTCACGACCTAAGTGTTGTCTTTGTTAGGTCCTTGCCGACCTAAGTGTTGTAATATGTTGAGTCGTATTAAGTGTTGTTGTAACCCTATAAATAGGGATGGTGGTGTCATTTGTAAGAGTTAGTTGATTTTGAATAAACTTTTGTTTGTGTGCTTTGTGCCACTTCTCCAATTGGTAGTTGAGTGTGATCTCCTATCTCCACTTTCGGTATTCGAGTGCGCTCGAATCAACGATCGCTGAAGCCGATTCACGGTATCTAGTGCGCTAGATCAACGTACGAAGAATCGTAGATCTTTAAATACGGTATCGTGCACGATCAACGTGTTTGAGATAGCTAAAATCCGGTATCTTTGGATCAACGGATTTGGGCCTTTTGGTATCTTCAATTCCCCGATCGCTACTTTCACCGTTTCATCATTTCAGTTATCCGCTGCTGCATCAAAACCTCTTCCAGCATGCTCTTCCCCAAAATACTCCAAATAGAATCCTGACTACTTAGCTGGCCGGAAAAATAGGGCACCTAGAGTTTAAAGGGAAAACAAAATAAACTCCGGGTCAGTCATGGGACTAGTGTGAGAACTCAAAATACGTTGTTTGAAAACAAAAAGATATCTCATAAGACCACGCCGCATATAAACATGGAACGGTTTTTTACATTATAATAACTAAAACATTCTTACGTAAAAATACTTGATATTATTTTAAATGACATATCTTTGAAAACATTTGCAAGTAAACTTATCAATCTTAGCCGAAATTGTTACCATTATTAAATTCCAACATACTAGGCTCTACAAACAAAATGGCAGGCACTTATTGGAGAATGGATTTCCAAACAAATGACCAGGTGAAGGGACTACCTTCGGGCAGTACATCTCTAGAGGAATATACCGAGGCCCAACTAATGGTCCTCTACCAACACAACACCGGCCTACCTCTTCCTAGATAGTATCGAATATGTCATCACCCCGGTCGTTACTGACCTATCCGAGACGTCTCTTAGCATACACCACAATAATTTAAACTCGAATGTCATAGCGGGTATAAATATATCTAGAAGGGGATGATCATACCCTAATGGTTGCGAACCACATAGCCTTGCTACATCTACCCTGTTTCGGCCATTTTCCGGTGTGCGGCCTGAGGTAACGATGACCTTTCACATAGCCCATCATCTTTCCTCTTTGAATGCCACGCTACCATTCCATAATCACACAACTGATTTCTACAAACGTATAACTCCTGAGCTCGTACATCTTGGAAAGGGTGTTAAGCTAAGAGAAGTTTCCTTCTACGCCACCAAGCAGATAATACGTTCATAGAGATCACTTATGTAACTAGGAATGCAATGTCAGACATTCGTCCATACAAGTTCGTTCTGGGGCTGAACGAAACTGAAGGCACTCTCCTACCACATCCTATCAGGAATTAACCCTAGGATTAGTAGTGAAACGTCCTTGCATCGAAGATCTTAAATGAAGAACTACTCCCACATAATATGATATGGGAAATTTCCTCGAGGGTCGATGAAAAGTAGCCCTACATTCCATCTTCCACGATTATCTTCAGGTCTCACTTCGAATATGTAAATTGGTTCGAAGTGGTCTTCGGACATGAATCGTCCAGATCCGACCCCGGTTCCTTTGAAACAATCATCGATAAAAAGATGTTCTGTGAAAAGGGAATAGTTCTTTAATTGATTAAGTTCTTTTTATCCAAAATCTCTTTTGGAGATATATATTTCTTTAAACATTCTTTCTGGTATATACAGAATCATTAAACCTCTCTTATCACATCTTTTGATTTCTTAAAACCTTTTTACTTAACTTGTTTCCGACATTTCGACCTTATTTATCCCTCGCCCAGGGAAGAGGCCAGGTGAGTCTGGGCACTGGTTGCTCCTTAACATCTCCTTAGTTTAAGCACCTCACATCTGGATCTCATGAATAGAAAACTCCAGTCTACTCGTCGGCTTTTAGAGCCAAGATTAAACCACTTAATTTGTAATAGATTTTCTTTAAATCGTTTATTTAAATTCATTTAAATAAACTATAAAACTTCCAAATAATCATTAAAACACCTAATTATCCATTTTAAAACATTTATAAAAGATTTTTAAAATAATTGTTAAGGTTAAAACAAAATTTCAAAGGTTATAGAAAAGTGCTGCAGAAAGTACTACAAAAAGTGCTTTTAAAAGCTGTATTGATCAAACGACTTTTCTATCATTTGGAATTTCATTTTTATAACTCAAATCACTTTTAAAACATTTTAAAAGAATTATTCCATATTTTTAAACAATTTTAAAATATCATTTTCAATTTGGATTCCGAACTGCAAAACCGTGATTTTTACTAAAATTTGTTTTACTCATATTTCAAAATCTACTTATCAAAATCTTGATTTTCTTTATTCGTTGGAACACTATGGATATAATAGTTTGGAAAATTCTTATCTCGAAGAATTCCGAGCTATATTCCATCTTTTACACTCGTTTGACTTTTTGGGCGTGAAATCGCTAACTACCGTTACGCGATGTGCCTATTTTTGACTAAAGTTTCAATCCTCATTCAGACTTCACCAAAACACTTCCATATGTTTATAAAACATTTCAAACTCATTTTTAAACCTTTTTAGAGAGATTTAACCTTCCATATACACCAAGTCATTAATATAAAGGAAATTGATTTCCTTTATGCTTATCGACGTGTATTTCCGTGACTTGCATATATATTCAACATTCATATTTAAAAAAACCAAACTTGATGATCAAAGCAAAATAAACATCCATTGCAAACATCATATCATCATCCAAAATATAATATAATAGTTTAGGAGTTCTCACCTTGAGTTTTCAATGATTAATTGAAAATTTGCTATAACTCCGCTATTCAGTTTTCAAAGCTGACTATTCTTCGGGCTTTAGCTCCTAGATGCCTTAACCAAAGCTTGGGGTGTCTTGGGGGTTCATGGCCTAGGGTAGAGCAAGGGGTACTCGACCTAATGATGAAGTGGGGTGGAAGTTGTGAAGAATAAGAAGAAAAGTGGAGTTTCAGGATTGTTTTGAGGTGTTTAAGTATATATAACTATATATTATAATTTAAATTATTTTTGAAATAAATTTTACCATTATTTCTCTTAGGGTAGAAGCCATTAAAGAGGAAGACAATGCTTGAAATATGAAGAAGAAGATGAATGAAAATGAAGAGAAGAGGGTAGGGTATTTATAGGAAAACAAGAGAGTATGAAATATCTACACATACATCATCTTTTGCATCACCTTCATCATCACACCCTCCTCCCTAGGCACGGAAAAAGCCCCATCACTCATGTGCCCATCACTTCCATCATCTCATGTATGCATATGCTGACTTATGTATGCTTAAGGAGTAAGAAATTTTAAAATATCTTATATATTTTATATTATTTTTATACTTAATTATATTTGTATATTTATGTTTATGTGCATGTTCTCATGTATGCACATGTACATGTGTATGTGTATGTTAATATTCCTACAACGTTGCACAACTTCCACACGTTGTATCGTTACAAATCCTGATTCCGATTTTCGATCATATTTTCTCTTTTAAATTAATATGCATATATTTGTAAACAAATTTTGAAAATAAATTTTCTTATCATTCTTAACTAATTAAAATGATCATATTTTATTTATAAATCGTATAAATTAGTATTAATAATTATTTACAAAATTATTGTTATATCGATAAAGCTAAACGATCATTTATTTAAAGTGATATATCTACGCGTCGTTACATTTATAGCATTATGTAGACACTTATTGCAGAGTATTGGCAACTCAACTTTAACACATTGTACGGTATACTATACAATTTGACCTTGCGTTGTGGGATCTACTTTAGTAAAGTTTGTTGCGTATGATATTAATTATTTTAGAATGTTGTCGACCCAATGTTAATACATTATGCGGTATACTATACCAATTTGACATGACATTTTGAAATATGCTTTGCTAAAGTTTGTGGCATGTGTAGACAATTATTGCAAAGTGTCTCCAATAAGAAATAAAAATAAACGAAAGGGCACATGAAACATTGCATTGTAAAGATAGATCGCATTACCTGATATATTGCAAAATACAAGTAAACAATAAGGTACATGATACATTGTAGAGTTATAATACCTTAATACTCTAATGAATTATTAATTACAGCGAATAAAGCTGACGTAAGTCGGTTTTTAAGCAGTGTAATCTCGTTCCTTAAGTTTGGGGCTAATAGTTCAGCTCTTTGAGGGAGCGACTCGTCGAGCCAATAATGGATCCTGCATTGACATTGGGAACATATGAAGAAACGACGTCCAATATTCGGATCTGATGTAGTAATAGTGCCAATATGTGCCATAAGACCACAGTTGCACTAAAACATGATGCAGTTCATCTCTTCGATAAAAGTTAACTCTTGCTCTTGAACCAATGCTAGACTTCCTTGATTTTGTAGTAAGGCTGATCCCTTTTGTGTTTCTGTTATGCAGTCGACCGCATGATGAGTAGAGGGTCATCAATCCACTCGTGAAATTCACATATGTGTAAATGACATCTTAGATAACAACGTCCAACATCAAGGCCATATTTCACAATAGTCACTGGAGATTCATAAGCACAGAAACAACAAATTATTGCTGAGTCCCCCATTATAAACCCTTCTTCTTCTTGTTGTAGATGAATTATTTTTTCTCTAGGAGGTCATAGTGGATAAGAGAGTGCATATACATTTGTAATTACCACCGTTTTGACTTTCGAACGTTGAAACTAATACATCCATAGTATTCACGTGCCGACCACCCAAGTGCCAGAGTGACAAAATGTTAGGGTAAAGAAAAAGAAGAAGAAAAACGAATTAGAAAGAGGAGAACAAAAATATCAGAATCTTATAGTAGAATGATAACATATAATATCAAAAGATAATACACAGAGCTACTCTAATATACATAGTATTTTAGAGTTACTAATCAGAGTACTATCATCGGCCTAGACAATTATAACAGTATGTCCTTATAATTGCTGATATATATACATAAAGTAATGTAGCGAAAATAAGAATACTATGATATGTAAACATCCAGCTCCTCTCCAAGAGCTCAATGAACATCAACAAAAACCCGCATTTCTCAAACTACTCATGTATTACTATTCACATATTTACTATTCATTTATGCTCTTTCTATACTTCAAAAGTATTCAGATACTTATCTCAAATGGTATAAGTATATTCACAAATAATTAGCAAGATTTATTTACTTTAAAATATAATCGAAGTGGTTAAAAACAAATGTTACTTAAACATTGTTACTATAAACCTCTTCTCTTTTATAAATTAAACATGTAACTTTTCTATCTTTATTTCAAAAGATTTCATACTTGATATTATCTTTAAAATTCCATTGTTAAAGATCTAATTATACTTATAATATCTTTCTAGTTTAAAATATAATTTAAGGGTTTTAAAATAAATGTTACTAAAACATTATTTACAACAAACTCAAATTATTTTCCACTTAATCATTATCTTTAAAACTCTCTTTTAAAGATCTACTTACTTTTATAAGGGTTTAAGACAAGTATTACTTAAACATTGTCATAACAACACAAAAATATTCACTTATAATCCTATTAAATTATTCATTATTTAAGATCAAACTATATTTCAAATTATAATTCTAATTTTATTCCAAATTATAATTCTAATTATAATCTTAATTATAACCTTATATACATCTTAATTATAACCTCAATTATAATCTTAATTACATCTTAATTACAATCTTAATTATAATCTTACACTAATTTAACACATTAATATACTTTTACTTGACTTTACAAAACCATTTGGTTAAGTATTACAATCCAAATCTTCTGTTATTTCTTTATAAAAGATTTAACTTGTTTTTCCCAGCTTATATATTTACTAAAACCTTTTTAAAATTAAATAGATATATATATATGCATATGTATACTAATTTATTTATAAGATAAAATATTTAATAATAATAAAAATTAAAAATATATTACATTACATAAGCTTCAATTTCTTTTAATAAAATATTTAATTAATTTTCCAAAAAAACCTATATATACTTAAAAATACTTTAAAATTACTTATACCATCGTTTAAAAAAATTATTTTTAATATTATTTAAAAATAGTTATTTTATAATTTATTTGAAAACCATAAAAAGCATGTTTTATAATTTAAATCCTTTACTTTAAACATTCAAACATGATTGTTAAATATATATTTAAACCTTTTATATTTTTCCAATAATAAATACCCCTACAGTACTTATTAAAAATACAAACAGAGCTTTAGGATGTCTTTCAAAGTTAGCTTTGAAAAATCGTCGAGTATAAGGCATTTGCAAAGTGCATCCATCGCGACCATTTCGCTTCCAAATTTTCACAATTTTCATTCCTATAACTTCCCAAACTAATTCTATTATGCCAAACACACCAAGACGTGTGTATGAAACAACCAAATATATATTTTCATAATATATTCATAATCTAACCAATTTCACATATGTCAAATACATGAGATTTTAAAGTGCATTTATAGCGACTATTCCGCTTCAACCATTCATAGTACAGTATCAAACATGTAAACAACATGTCATGACCATGTCATGTAGCACCATTAAATTAACCGTAAATAAATAAAAAAATTCAATTTAAATAAGAAAGGGTTAGATATGAAAATTTTGTAAAAGATAGAATTTGACACGAAAGTTATGTCATTGCGTTCATGGCGATTTTCTAATTAATTTCCATATATAATATATTGGAAACGTAGATCAAATGAGAAAGTTATGGACCTTTGAAATTTCGGGTTCAAATTAATTTAAATAGAATTCAAATTCAAATAAATAATTGATTCCAAAATTTGAAATTTAAAAGTTAACAGTAGTTATACTTGGGGGTTAAGTAAACGTTAAAATTAACGTAATCTTAAATAGTAATTAAGGAAGAAAACAAATTAATAACGGCAAAAATATTAACATTCCCATAATGGGGACCAGTTGACCGCTAGCGGTCGACAGGTGGGAATTGGCGGTCGACCGGTGCTGTTAAGTGGCGGCTAGGGTTTTGTGTGTTTTAATGCACCAGATGTTATTATTTTAACCACCCTTAATCTAATGGTTCTGGTGCATTCCAACCACTATAAATAAGAACGTAGTTGTCACGACCCGGCTTTCTACCACCAGAAAGACATATCATAAATTAAGAAAGAAAGGGATAGAAGAAGAAAAGAAAGAAAAGAAGAAAGAACAACAACAACGATCTCACAGCGGAACGAATAAATTATATTAATAACATAAACTATTACATAGTATACAACAATTTACAGAGTTACACAGCATATACATCACTTACTAGACAGTTATAAACATCTGTCTAGACATTACAACTCAAATACAAGACAAGACACTATCACAGATATCAATACAGCGGAATACTATATCTACGAACGCCGAAGCCTCCTGCTCCATTGCTCCTCCAGAATATTCGTCAAAGCTAAACCTGAATCCCTTGGCTACTCGTAAAAATTTGAGTACCCAAGAGTTTATAAAACAGAAATAAACACTTGGGTCAGACATGGGTCTGGTGTGAGTAACAGGTTAAACTTGCTTAACTTCAAAACCTTTAGAAAGAAAAGGGTATCACGTAAGACTCCCCACAAATAAACATGGGTAAGTTTTTACCTTACGCTAACCAAAACATTTGATAGGAAATCTGATTTCATTATAATAGGGTCTAGGGTTTTCAAGTAAAATATAGAAATAGCTGAAATGCTTACATCTCACATTCCAACATAGTTGGGCACAACTAATACGTACGGCACTTATTGGAGTTTGGATTCCATACAATGGCAGGGCTACTGGGGTACCGCCCGTCACAGTACGTGGCCTAGATCACCGTACCGAGGAGTACGCCTGCTCCCCTGCAACACAAAGCCGGAACCATCCCTTACTGGATAATCCCGAACAAGATAACCCCGTAGTTGGCTCGACCAACCACACACTAAGCCGAATGAAAAGAAAAAGGGACCTCTAGACAGGGATCTATCTTGCTCTCAGTGGGTGCTACCCACGAAGCCTTGCTGCACCTTCCCTGTTTTAGCCATTCCCGGTTGATGAGACTTGAGGTTACGATTACCTTTAATCAGAACATATCACTTAGAATGCTCATCGTCCGCCTGACGATGTGCTGAAAGCATTCAATCCATACAAGTTCGTTCCGGGTTCGAACGAAACCGAAGGCATTATCTCGTTACACTCGTTTCGGAATCACCCTCAGAGTTAACGACAATAACCCTTGCACTCTAAATCTTCATCTTCACTAGAGATTCACGACCTATCGTTAATTTGGATCGATGTGGTATTCGGGTCTCCAGACCTGGAATTCCGGTATACGGAAACCCGATCCCGGTCTCATCGAAATCCAAAACGTATCTTTTAAGGGCCAAGTTGTTTTAAGGTTAAAACAATTCAATTCTTATCTATATACACAAAGATATATAATTCAGTAGATAATCTACATTATCATCCCAAACAGATAATTCACATTATCATTATAATTCAACCAAACATCCATATCATATATCAATCATATCTCATCAGAGATATCAAACAATGAAATACATTCAATCTCATTCATCCATCCTTAAACAATGATTTATATCATCTAATTAATTTAAAGTGAATTAAACTAATTACTTCATTCTATAAATCCTGCTTACTTAATTATTAATTAAACCAATTAATTAATCATTACTCTAAGTATCCATCTTAATTAATCATTCCTGATTAATAATCCTTTAATTACTTTAAGTAATTAATACTTAATTAATTTCACAAATTAATTATCTTAAACCATTCAGTAATTAATCTTTAATTACTTCATTAATTAATTAACTATATTTAATTACATTAATACTTAATTAATTACAATTAATTAATTACTTTAATCACTTATTATTGATTAATTAATCTGAATTAATCAATCCTTTATCACATCATTAATTATAGATTAATAATCCCTAATTACTTCATTTAAATTAATTATTTTAATAATTAATTCTTAATTAAACCACATTTATTAATCATCTTTGATTAACTACACTTAGTAATTAACTTTCCTTAATTACTATTCCATAAATTAATTACTCATTAATTAATTATCTTTTAATTAATCCCTTGATTAATTATTCAAAAGTAATTAACTCAAATTACTTTTATTATTGAATCATCTTCAGTTAATTGCATTCACTAATTAACTTAATTACTTTCCTAAGTAATTACACTTCATTAATTACATTTAAGTAATTATATTTATCACATCTCTAAATGATTATCTTAAATTATTTAACTAATTAATTTAACTTAATCAAATTAATTTAATTAATTACTTTAAGTAATTAATTTCCTTAATTACTTTTATTAAGTAATTTATACTTAACCAATTTTACAAATGATTATCATTTATTAATAATCTACACTTATCTAATTAATAATTTCTTAATTTCAAATTAATTGACTCTCAATTAATAAACTTAAAATCTTAATTATTTAATTAATTAATATTAAACCATTAATTAATTAAATTATCAAATTACTCCTTAATTACCTTATTAATTTAATGACCCCTATATCATTAAATTTCTAAATTAAAGTATAAACATTAATAACTACTTTAGTTATCATTTTCAAAAGGCTTTGAAATTCTTTTACTTTTAAATCTTCCTTTTTATTCATTTCCAATTAAAGATTTAAAATAAATTTCAATTTAACTTAACCAACTTTAAATCAATTTATAACCCAATGTTAAAGAACCACTTAACATTAAAGATTTTAACTAATTTATTTAAATTCAAATCTTTTTAAAATTTTACTTCCAACATTTTAACTTTGTTTAAACATTATACATTTTATAACTTATTTATTTCAAACTGGAATACAAATTAGATTTTGAAACCATACTTTAAATTTGATTTAAACTTTGTTTAAATCCTGTTTCAAACCTTTTTAAAACTCAACTTAAATTTTAAACTACTGTCAGGTTTAAAAACATAACATCAAAAGTTACCCGAGACAATCTACATTTCCCCGAGCAAAAATCCTACCCGCTTCGAGTTTTCTTTCCTTTTATTTAAAAACTTTGTCAAGTTAAAAAATTTTTAAAACAGTATAACCCACGAGTCCCCTTCGAATTCCCGAGTCCAATCCCTATTTCCTCGAGTACGACTCCGTGTCAAAACAACATCTACCTCGAGAACAACTACTGCTTTCCCAATCTCAAACCCAGACATGACTGCTACCTGGTGCACGTGCACAGGCGAGACAATCGCCTATGACCATCGCTTCCATCACCAGCATGTCGACTTCGACCATCATCCACGATCACGACCTCCAGAACCACGAACAAACATCGCAGTCGAATTCGAGCATCACTATCCTCACCTGGAACCAGAAGTGCCACCAGAAAAACTCCTCGAACTCACAACGCCGATCACCAGAGCACCTATGCTTCCAGTCTCACCTTCGCCATCCTCCGGACTTCCAATTTCCAAAACCCGGTGGAACTCGATCCACCCTATATGCCGTTGTGGAAAATTTCCTGATCATCACTAAAAACTAGGTCTACAGACTTTAGATGATCACCGCTGCCTCCCTAATGGTTAGAACATCTATCTGACATTTTTCCCTTAGCCTCTGATCACTGGGCTACCACCAGATAGAACCCCATCCTTCCCAAGCAAGTAGATCATCAGAAAATGCCCAAAACACATTTTCTGATCAACCCCAAAATGCACATTCAAACCCAATCTAGAAACTATGGTTTTACTTCTAAAAATTATGATTTTGAATAATATTTCAGTTTATAGTCCTGGATTTCTAAATTAAGATATTTGAATTTCCACTTATTTTAAATTTGTTCTGTTCTTTTTAATTTCCAGAGCTATTACAAATTTATTTTAACTTAAGTAAGTTTTAAAGCTTAATCTATAATTCAAACAAACAAGTTTTGTTTGAAAACTAGATCATAATAGTAAGTGGATCAAGACGTATTTCATTTTGAGTAATTCATGTAGCTTGGAAACTAAAATTAGGAAACAGAGATATAAAGCATGCCCACTATAAATATACTCAAGTATACATAGACATTTCATCAAAATACATACATACTAACATGCTTTATTCCAGAAAATTCACATGCAAACAAATATCCCTACTTGAGTTTGCCAAGAAAGTTACTCACTTGATAAATAACAGGGGATAGGCTTTTATATGTAAACAGACAGGCTCATACACATATTCATACCAATTCAAATAAATTCAAATTAGAACTTCAATTCCAGCCAATATCATCACATGCCAACATATATCATATTCTTAAGTTTTTAGAAAATGTAAGTTACTCACCAGAAAATAATGAACAGGCTTCCAGATTTATTTGAAAGACTTTTGACACTTTTAAAGCTTTGATTTTAAAACTTGAATTGCCTCTTTGCTTTGATTTAAACTGCATGCTAACTTGTTTGTTGAGATGTTGCTTAGCTTCCAGATTTACTTGCTCTTGATTTTGAAAAGAATTTACAGGCTCTATTCCAGACTTTGAAAAATTGCAGGCTTTAATTCCAGTTTTAAAAATGTAGATTGGAGTTGATCCCAGACTTGCTTCTAGAGTTTGAAGAATTGATTTGCAGATTTTGTTTTCAGATTTGAAGAGAAAAACAGGCTTTGCCTTTGATTTTTGAAGAATTGCAGATTTAAAGAATGAGTTACAGGTTATCATTTGATTTTGGAAAATGCATTACAGATCTTTGCTTTTGATAAATTTTGTTTTGAGGAAGATGATCATCAGATTTGTTTAAATTTTCAGCTGAAAGCTTCTTAGTTTAGATAAGAAAATATAAAAAGAAATATAGATGAGAATATAAGTTTATATAGATTAAAATGATTTATCAAATAAAAGAAAAACAAAAATACCAAACTTTGACATTTGGCATTACCATTGTATTATTAGTTTACACTTGTCATTACATAGCCTTAGAAATTAACACATGTCCTTTTAATTAGTTAGTATTTATTTTAAATGTAAATAAAATGCCTTTTCTTTATTTTATTAATTACTTACCTATATATATATAAACTATTTTAAAGAAAATAAAACCAATTATATATAAATAAAAGCTTATCCATATATTTTAAAACCCAAAACTATTTGAATATTACCTCTTGAATTCTAAATTCAAATTAAATTTAAAAATCCAATTTAAAGTAAATTTAAAACAACACATTCAATTTGAAATAACAATCTTATTTTATTAAAGTCTATTTATAAAAACAATACACTATTAATATTGTTTGAAAATAACTCATTTATCAATTTTAAAATAATTTATAAAAGAGATTATAAATTACTATTTATTAAGCAATATTTAAAAAGGAATAAAATAATCCTGATTATTAATCTCATTTCAAAACCATATAGTTATTTTGTTTAAATAACTTTGAAAAGCTTATATTAAAGAAATCATAAATTCCCAACTATAAGAATATACATTAGAAATTTAAAACAAGATTTCATTTATTAACTTTCAAATCAAAGGCAATCTATTTACAATATATACTCATATATAGATTATAGATAGAAATCATTTTATTAGTTTTAAAAGATAAATTTCACTAATTAAATATTTATTTAATTAGATTATTAAACCAATTCAAATTTTATTATCAAAAATTATCAATCAATTTAATTATTTAAACAGATTATTAAATTGATATTGCCCTAAATTTCCGGGATATTACAGTAGTCCTCTCACTTTTATTCATGAATTATTTTGGAAACCTAATGAAGCTCTGTCTGTTCGTCTCTTCTAAGATTCAGAAAAACTTCTATAGGGTTTCAGGTAAGAATCCTATATGTTTACTTTTGTTTATTTTTATTTTCTAAACCTCTTCTCTTCTAAACCTTTAATTTTCTAGATCTAGCATATGCACAAATCCCTTATTGTATGTATATCAAAAAGAAGAGATGTGAAAGGGGCTATTGAAGGTGTGTCTAACCCAAAAGGAGGCAAAGCTAAAGACCTACAATGTGTGAAAACCATAGTTTTCTATTTTTAATAATTGAATAGTATAGTTGGGTTTTGATATATTCCTTGAGGAGTTCTACATTACGAAAACATCACATTAAAAATCCCCAAAAATCCTCCAAAGCAAAATGTCAATGTTTATGTTGGAATCTTAATTATTTTACATAAAAATAAGGGAGTTTGTGTGGATTTTACAATTTAAGCGTTTTACCTTCCATTCCACTTCTTATTCTTTCTTTTTCTCTAGATCTAATTAAGGGATTTGACTAAGAAATGATGTGTAAGGTATGAATTTTTATTCGTAGTTTACACTGTCTATTTCTACAAATTTAGTAGAATCTCCCTTGTGTATTTCATTTAAAAGAAGTTGAATAAAGCGTAAAATTAATAAAATTATAAGTTTCCATTATTATTGATTTATTCCATTGTTTTAATATAAAATAAGTTGGATTTGGATTCTATAAACAAGTCTATTGATTTGATTTTGGAATATTGGATTTATGGTATATATATGTTATTGTGGAAATGAGACTTGTATAATTTTAAAAGGTTTGACATTTGAACGGTAGTTTAGGACGTAATCTCCGCGTACATAGAAATTAATAAATGTGTATATATATAAACTAATGTAAATAACGTATAATTGTAACGTATTAATTTCATAGTTATTAGGTTATTAATTATTATTAAACCCCCCCTTAGGAAAGTAATTGATTGTTAAGGAAAATTAAGAAGATATTCTTATAAATCCTAAAATAATGAATAATGGTGAGATGTATGATAATATATTTTGAGAATGTTATTATTATGACCAAGTTATAGGGATGCAAGGTCATTCAAAAGCACATAGAAGTCTGCCCAACTAATTTGGCTACTAGAAATGTGACTTTAGGATTGATGTGAGACATCACCTATAATAAGTAACTACGAATGACGCGAGGTTGGTCCCCATTCTGTAGGGTAAATCTGTCCAACTAATCTAGCTACCAGTTCTTACGAATTTTCAAGCAATGTGAGACATCTCTGTGGGGTATAGGTCATAATACGAAGGATCTACTTTGGAGATCGAAGGTATTAATTGGTTGTTTGAGGGCCCGCCTCTTTCCCATGTATATGCAGTATCAAATGTCGAGATTGGGTTTAGGCACGGTTGAGGATATCTCGAAAAGGTCCACTTTAATCGGAAGTAGTAAGTATTTGAAGAGATTTCCCTGTGATGTCAGCTAGATAGGCACCTGTGAGGAGTTTTCCTTGGGAGTAGGTATTTAATGATGGGGGCCTACCTCAATTGAGGTCTTAAATGGTCAGAATCTGCATATTTTCTATTAAAAAGGTATTAAGTGGCTTGTGTACTATCTCTCGCATATGTAGACATTAATAACGATGTTTATGGGTTATTAGTTATGGAATTGGATAAGCCTTAGGGTTTATAATTGGAAAGAGTTTGAATATATCTTAAATGTGTAAGAAATATCCTTATTTAAATTATACTGCCTAAGTACTAATATAGTAAGGCTCAAGATTTTATTCACGGTTATTCTCACTCCCTCTTCATTATAGCACATGTTAGGGAAGGACACGATGATTTAGATTGAGATGACAATGTGAGGAGCTTGTGGCAGTAGTCTATTTATCTATTTATGTTACTATCTAATGTACCCTTTTAAAGATGACAATGTGTTTTTGAACATGATGAATTTCGATTATGTAATGTTTATTGTTGACATTGTGTTATGGTTTATTGACATTGGAGATTTTAAATAAAATGGATATTGTTTATATTATTATATTTTATCCTTCGGCTATGAGTTTTGAATAAGTGGATAAACAGCTCTGCATTGTTCTTTTTACCAACCAGTAGCCAACTTTGGAATGGGTTCAAGTTTCGATAGGCCTTTTCTAGGTTGAAATTTAGGCCCTTTTCGGGACGAGTTGCTACATTTGGTATCAGAGTTTAGGTTACCCGATCAACCGGGGTAGGTATACGTATGGTGGCATACTTGTTATTTTTGAAAGTATTTTTCAAAAATCCTAATATATATAAATATATATACTTATTTTAAACATACGCAAAAGTAGGAAAATCTTTACTTCGTCATATAATACTATCTTAGGAAATGTACAATGAAAAGATTGTAAATCCAAAGTTAATAATGCAATAAAGTGAAACAAATAAGGAGTTACATGAATTTAATAAGGATATAAATGGACCAATTAAAGAGATTATTGGCGCAATTATGGAGAGATAAAGAAGACATAATAGAAAAAAATTAGAATAACAAATAAATGCCTTTAAAAATTGTCCATTAAAATAATAATCATTTATTATGGACAATTGAAATTTGTAGAAATAGCAAATAAACATGTTAGATAGTAATTAAATATTATAAGGAAGTAGAATTCTCATTGGGATATATTGTATAGCCTTAATTATATGGACGAAGGTTAAGGGCCTAACCCAATACATACAAATAGATGGGAGATAAGAACGTATGTGTTGTAAAATCTAAAAGTAGAGAATGATAGGAGTAAAGCAAGAAGTAGTGGAGCAAGTTCCTGTAAGAAGGCATACATTAATCACCATAAGGAGATAATTTGATTTTTATAAAGATTGAGTAGGAAAGAAAGAAAGTTAAAAAGAATGGACAATTAAAGTCAATTTTTAAATCCAACCCCATGAAAAAGGATTTGACAATAGATTTTTGGAAAATTCCTTGAAATGATTTAAATAAGTTTTTAAAGGATTTATTGGGAAGTTGTTTTGGAAAAGCAAAGAAATTCATTATTTGAAAATTTGTTGGGTCAAAAGTTTCTAATTAAAAGGGTTTTTGGTAAAAATGATTTTTCATTTTTGAAAGGCTAGTTTAAAATTGGTTGAGCTAAAAAGTTTTCGATTTTTTATGGAAGAGATTCTTCGTTTTTAAAATAACGATGAAATAGAGCGTAGATTGGACTTGATGAATTTTCTCCTATTTCATAAATTTGGAAGTTCCTTTTTTAAGTTCTTTCCAAAAAGGAAGAATAGATGGAAATAGACCTTAATTAAATTAAGAATATAGAATAGAAGGATAAGAATAACTAGGACAGGAGGAACATTTCCGTATAAGGAAAATATAGAGAATAACAGCTGAAGTATGAGCTAATTAGTTAGGAGAAATATAAATAGAGACAATATTAGGAGATTTGGATAGAAATAGCATGAGAAATTTATATAAAACAGGATCGGTGATCCAATTAGAAATTAATAGGATAAAAGTTATCCTTGTCCACTCCACTCTACTTTTCATTGTTTAAGATTATAAAAGATGTTTTTGAAAAAAAAAATAGATGGAATTAAATGATGATAATTAATAAATGAGTTGGGATAATTTTGTGAATGTTACAAGGAAAAGCATTTATGTAAGAACAAGAATTTTATATATAGAATTTTCTATTAAGAACTTGTTTGAATAAGGATAAAATACTATTGAATTTAAAATGGTAATGAAAGAGAAATAAATTAGGATTGTAAAAGATTATAAGAGTTTAAATAAAACTTAAACAAAGTTCTAAAAAGTATTTAGTTAAGTAATGGTACATTTTGAGTAATAAAGCAATAGACGTTGATGTATTTTTAGGATAATACAACAACTTTAAATTACAAATTTGGCATGCATGTAAATAGATTGTGGTTTAAAGTCTACCAAAATAATTGTCTTGTAATTAGAAATATCTTTGAAATAATAAATGTCTAATAAAGGAAAACCTGTTATTGTGAAATGCTATTGAAGTTATAATCTTTGTCATAGATTTAAAAGGAGTTAAAATTGGAAAATAATAATAATATATCCATAAAATGGTAGTCAATATTTTAAAGATAAAGGTTTCAGATAAGGTACTTTATAATTGTAAAATTTTAGTTTTAAGAATTGTGAGGACTGAACCAAAACTTTTTTATGAATAGATAGGGATCACTACATAGGTAAGCCAGGGTAAAGGTTTTAGGATATGAATAAAAGAGGAATTGTATATACAACCTACTCTGGAAATTTTAAATCAGTCTCGGATGTTTAACTGTAGAATATTGCTAAAGTTGTGAAGATATTCTAGATTTATGATTGGGTTGCAAATTAGATTGCCCTATTTGACTTGAGTTGTGAATTTCTATGTTTTGATTTATTTGGAGCGGGTTCCATGTAAATTCCATAAATTTTCCAATTCCAAAAGATGTATAAAAGTACGATATTTGAATTAATAAGAAATATACCAAAAAGAGAAAGAGATTCGTAAGGTATGGAAATTCTTTTTTCATAGTTTACACTGTCTATTCTAAGAAAAGAAATAATTCCTTGTAATTTCAAACGAAGTAAACATCCCACTTTGGTTAATTTATGGAAAATTATAATGGTAATCCTTCTTAGAAGGATGGTTTTGATAGATTAAAATGTGAAAAGGAATGTTCTTGTTTAGAAATTAGTGATTAGAAATCAGGAATATATACACACACGTTTAACTACGCTTAACGTGTAAAAATAGAAATATATAAGTAGCATAATTTATGACTATATATGAATAAGTTAGAAATTAACAAATTAAGATTTATGGACATTAGTTACAAATTTAACGGGCAATAAATCTTTAACTAATGAAGGGAATTAAATGGGTCTTGTAACAACCCGCATATTTTATGATTGTATATTTAAATATTTTATTTAAATATAACATCGTTAGTCGGATTATAGTTTGAAAAGCTACTTTTTGCAAACAGTCGAATTAGAACTCGAGACCACTTCCATTGAGTTCAAAATGTCGTTTGCGACCTTTTTTTTTTGAAAGGCAAGCGGGATTAACTGGTCCCCTACCAGAGTTTATTGATTACAGAAAAAAGAAAGGAAAATGTGATAAAAACAAGCTTTTGTCACCAAACATACAAAACCGAGGAAAAAAATATCATGCACGAGAATACACCCTAAATGTACCACATTGAAGAGAAAAATAGCTACCAATGCAGCAACAAAATGACAGACATGAAACATCAACATGCATAGAGGGAAGCACATGAAGAAGCATGAATCAAAAATATCCATAAGCAATGACAAGTCAATTCCAAAACCCACTACTGTGTGGAGAGAAACCATGGCAAGAGAATCTTATCCCTGATTCAATTTTTGACATAATTGTGTACCAGAGTTGAGGAGCAGCAGCAGCAACAAGTTTAAAGCACCGAGAATTCCGTTAAATTCAAACAGTTCTGAAGTAAATTTTAAGAACAAAGAAAGTTATATCTTTATTGCCATGCCTATTCCTCGTAGCAATCTTCAGATCATTCCATTTTGTTGCAGAGTCTCCATCATATCTAACTAAACCAATTTTGTTAAACAATGTGCTTATCATATTGGATAAGAAGCCACACTCGAAGAATATGTGATCAACAGATTCACGAAACATATTACAGAAGAGGCATTGCTGATCAATGACCATTCCAGCAGACGACAACTTGTCTCTGGTTTGTATAGCCTTATGAATGACTCGCCAAAACAACAAATTTCGTTTGTCGTAGAAATAGTAGTCCAACACACCCTAGCCCAAATTGAGATAGGAAGAGTTTCAGTGTGAAGAAGAAGATCAGATACCCGACCAATGCTATGTGATATTCCCTTCCAAAGTAAAGCAGAATCAAGTCTGATAGGGACCACATGCTCACGCAAACTCCCCCATAACGCATTGACTTCTTGATTACTGGTAGAGGGAGTGCAGAGCTTCCCATTAACAATGTACCCAACTGCACAAGCATTCCCTCCTATTAGAGATTGCATTCATTCCTGAACACTCAGTTTAGTTTCTAACACCAAGCCATCATCCATCCACGGATCCTTCCAAAATTTAACAGTGCATCCAGGGGAAATTGAGTACTTAGCATAAGGAAGAAGAGTACTTCTGATGCTAAGTATTTTCCGCCATATCTAACTCGTATTTTGAGATACTGTCATAGTCCAGAAATTCCCAGTCTTAATTCAATATTTCCAAACCCATTGCACCCACAAGCATTCCTTCTTATTCAACAAAGCAACCATATGGGTACTGACCGCTGCCTTGTTCCATATTGAGATATTGATGATTTCAAGGCCACCATAATATAGTGGCTTTTCTAAACTACTGTATGACAGAGGTATAAACTTCCTGTTGTGAATTGATCCAGTCTAAGGAATCTTAACATAGCAATTCGTATCATAGAGAGAAGTTGAGTGGGTAATATGAAAGTTCTTGCCCAATACACAGTCATGGAAAAACAAACTGACTTAACAAACACTAATCTACCAGCCATGGACAGCAACCTGGTAGTCCATGAGCTAAGTTTAGAAGTGATTTTATTGTACAGCGAAATGCAGTGTGCCTTGGTTACTATGGATGTACATAGAGGAAGGCCTAGATATGTCATCATATTTTCCATAGGCCGCAGACCAGAATGAGTCAAGAGCCTAGCTTTTTCAGTCATGCTAATGCCAGAGATTAGTATATGAGATTTTGAATGATTGATTTTAAGACCAGTAGCAGGATAAAAGGAATGAAGACACTGAAGGATACCAGCTATGGAATGATCATTAGGCTTTGTAAAGATCACTATATCATCAGCAAAAATAAGGGAGGAGATTTGCTGGTGTTTACACTTAGGATGGTAAGAGATAGTATTATCTTCAAATTTCATTGCTAGCATACAGTTCAGCGCTTCCATTACAATAATAAAAATGAACGAGGAGATCGGATCCACTTGACGAACGCCTTGTTTCCCTTTAAAGTATTCTGTTGTTTTCCCATTGTAGCAAAGAGAGAAGGACGGAGTTGATATACAGACATAAAGCCAAGCTACAAAGACTTTAGCAAATCCCATTAGAGCCATAACTCGAACAATAGAGGACCATTGCAGACAATCATAAGCTTTAGATATATCAAGCTTAAGCATAGTTCTTGGTGAGACCTGACATCTACCATAACCATTAATTAATTCATGAGCCATCATAATGTTGTCAAGTATGCTCCTAGTAGGAAGGAAGGTAGACTGATTGGACGATATAATTGCTGGGAGCACAGATACAAGACTAGTGGCTAGAATCTTGGATATGCACTTATAAACTACATTACAACATGATATTGGTCGAAATGAGGAAGCATTTTCACAGGGCCTGACTTTAGGAATTAGGACAAGATTGGTTGCATTAATATCACCCAGTATTTTGAAGTTATTAAAGAAATTAAGAATTGCAGCGATAAAGTCAGCTCTTATAATTTCCCCACTTTCTTTGAAGAAGACTACATTAAATCCATCAGGCCCACCACACGATGAGGGATTCATTGCAAACAGAGATTCTTTAATTTCCTTCTCAGTAACCATTGTCACAAGCATGTTGTTCATAGCTAAGCTTATCATGGGAAGAGGAAGATTGTTAAGAATATCGAGTTTGGGAACAAAATTATCATAGTTACCTAAAAGCTTGGAGAAATGTTCAACCATATATTGATCATTCTCTTCTACAGTTTTAAGATGATTACCCTCATCGTCCCATAGAGAATGGATGTGGTCTCTTGTTTGTTTGTTCTTTATAGAAGCATGGAAGAATGCAGTGTTTCTATCTCCTTCTATAACCCACTTTTGATGCGCCTTTTGCTTCATCACGCTGGCTTCAGATTCTAAGGCTTCATTTAGCTGATGAAAGAGGATAGATTCATTCTGGGCAAGGTTAGGATTGGATGGATCCCTATCAAGTAAAGATTGTGCCTTCTTAAGCAAGTCCTTAAGTGAGTTAGAAGCAAGGGTGCCATTTCCAAATTTGCATGATGCCCAATGGCGTAATGCATTCTTACCTGCCTTCAATTTCCTGCATAAGATAAACATAGGATTGCCATAATAAGAGTTAGTCCAAGCTGTAGATATAATTGTTAAGTATTCGGGGTCGTTGACCCACGCATTGAAGAATTTAAAAGCCTTTTTTCCTGTGCTAGGCATAGGGGAGGGAGAAAGGATAATCGGAGAGTGGTCAGATAAGATAGGGTGAGGAAGATGAGCAGTGATGGCTGGCCACAAAGATAAGGCTGATTCATTACAAAAAGATAAGTCAATGTTGGTATATGTACGAAGCCCAGTCCGGCTTCTATTATTCCATGAGAAAGGCACACCAGTTCGAACAATGGGAAGAAGATCAGAGTCTGAAATGGAGATATTAAGGGGGGCAATATCCCTTGGCATTAATGGTTGCCCACCAACTTTGTCATATAAGTTGTAACAACAGTTGAAATCACCAACAATAAGCCAAGGATGAGATTTATGCCTTTATGATGGGAGAATATTTAGGAGAGATTGTCTAGTAGCTTTAGCATTATGAGCATAAACAATGGTCAAGTAGAATGAAATATTGGGAGGAAGGAAAATGGCTTGAAAGTGGATAAGCTGGGAAGTTGATAGAATGGGGGGTGAGAGTGTAGAAGAGGGGATCATTGGCAGTAAGGATCCTTCCATAAGAAGCATTGTCCAGATTATGATGGACATGCCAAGCAGGGTTGATGTAGGAGACTGCTTTTTGCGTTAAAGATAGAGATAGTTTGGTTTCTAGGATTGCAAAAATCTTAATATTGTGGAAATTGATAAAAGACTTAAAATGATCAAGCTTGATTTAATTATGAGCTCCTCTGATATTCCAAGATGCAATATTATTCATTAAAAAACTATGATTAAAGGTGGAGCACACTTGCCTTACTCCTAGTTGTAGGAGGGTCAGACCTTACAGATTTTAATTTAGCTGCTAATGAGGAAGACCTTATTGCACTGGGACTTCGCTGATTCAGATTAGGAGGAGGAGAAACCCACCCAGGAATGGTACCATGAAATGTATAGGGTGAGGGAATATGAATGGGTGAATTAGACTGAGGCAAGGAGGTTGAGGGAAAATTAGATAAAGTTGATGGTTTGAATAGATCAAAAATGAAGTTCTCAATTTGATTTAAGAAAGCTTGCTCAATCGTTGTTGAATGCAGGAGGTTAGCGACCACCTTTGCATGGGAGTTTAGAGTACTTGGATTTGATTGGCCAGAGGCAAGTGTGCTTGAATTTACTGCTACAGTAGACAAACAAGATTTCTGAATATCAGCTTCAGTTACAAAAGAAGATGGAGTTTCCACTACTTGCATAGGATTTGAAGGAGCTTTGGAAGAATCAGCAAAGCAGACCTCACCTTCCTTAATAGAGTTTGTTATTAAATCATTATCAGTAGTCTCAGTTGAATCTCGCATAAGAACAGAAAAGGGGTTTGCATTCAACTCTGCTTCAGGAAACAATCGAACTTCTTGCATGTCAATGTTGGGATAAGGAGGATCTTCTTGCATATGCACTTCAGAATTACCTCCTACTGTTTTTAAACCATCATCGGTATTATTATGCACAAGAACATGCACAACTGTCCTTCCTTCAGTATAAACTTCAGGGTTCAGAAGCAATTCCAAAGACTTGTCTTTGTATTGTTTTATTACATTATCAGATTGTTTTGATACATTGTCACTATTCATTTTCTTATACTTGTGATCCGTGCCTTTCCTTATTGGGACATTCTTCCACCCTTCTTTAGTACTTACATTTCATTGTTCACCATTACCATTGGTTTTATTATCTTTACCCTCTGGTGAAGAGTTCATGTCAGCATTGGCAGCTAGATCTTCCACAACTTTACAGGCAATTGAGTTTTTCAACACTTGGCAACAAGAAGTCTGATGCCCAAAATTTTTACATTCACCACAAATTAGTGGTTTCCACAAATAATCAACTCTGACTTGTTGCTCAGAGCCATCCAGAAGCTTAACCATGAAAGAATCAGGCAACTCAGTGCACACAGTAACTTCAACCAAACATTTAGCAAAGCCAATCCTTTCCAACTTTTCAGTATTATCATCCATACAAAGGAATTTTCCTAATCGGGATGCTAACCAATTTATTCCAATATGTGACCAACAGTATAGGGGAATGTTCAATAGCTTCAACCAAACAGGTACTGACTTAACAGTGCTTACACTATTACCAATTGATGGATCCCATTCTTTAACAATGAACAACTTTTTCCTCATCACAATTGGGTCAGACTGGATTATCTTCCTTCTATCTTCGTCTGAAGACAGATTGAAGAGGAACAAGCGACCATCTGACTTTACTTCAATCGATCCTTTAAGTTGCCAAACTCGCTTAAGATGCCGCAAAATGACCAAGTACGGAAGGGGGATATCAAGAAAGAATCCTACAAGACAATGACCCCAAACAGCATTACCGGCATTGATGACTTCAACCGGAGGAACAAGAGCACCTTCATCAAAGATCAACGAGAAAGAGACAGGTTCGAAATGACCAGCATTGCGAGGCTTGGATTTTAATAAGGAATTCCATAGAGGCTGAGAAGGAGGAGGAGGAAGAGCTGATGAATGTGGATTTGGAGGTGGGCCAAGGAGGGAGGGTGTGACAGTAGTGGGGATAGCCGGCTGATCAGGCAATGGAGGGATGGTAGAGAGAGATTATGGAGAGGACGAAACATACGAAGGTATGGAAGGGTCAGAAGAGGGAGAGGACGAAGAGGGAGTGGCAGTTGTGGCAGGTAATGGGAAAAGAGGGATAGGACAGGGAAGAGGCGCCATTGCAGGGAAATTTCTATATTGCTAAAAGATAATTATAAAAATAAAATTGCGTTTGCGATCTTTTTGAGTATAAACATCGATATGTTTGGAGTTGAGTGAATTTTGCTATTTTTCACTTAGGGCTTTGGGTTTGGGTTTCAGCCCAATAACTTAACATAAGATCCTAGCTCCACCCCCTCTTCTCTTTATTCACTTTCATTTCCTAACACTCTAGCTTTAGAAAAATGAGGGAATAGAAAAAGAATTAGAATTCCTAAGCCCTAATCTTCTTTGCAAATTCAAATTCTAGCTCCAAAATTCAAATGAAGCTTTGGTAAGCATCCTCTTCTTCTTCTCCATCTCAATCTCTCTCCAATTTCAGAAATTTCCTATAACCTAATTTGGAAAATTATTGCTTCTAGACTTAGATTGGAGTTTCTAGAGTTGAAGTGGTAGAGTAGTTGGTCTTCCTTTGCTTTCAAGCTTCTCCTTCATCGTTTTTGGGTTTAAAGGTGAGTTTTCGAACTCACATCTTTGTCTATTTCTATCATTGTTGTTAGGTATGAATTCCTAACATATATTCATATTCATTTGCTTTTGATTTGAATTGATTTGGTGAACATTTCAATTTTTGGTGTTTTGAAGTCAAAAACTCTAAAAATCATAGCTTTGATGTTTGATCATGCTTTTGGTGGTGTATTGAAGAGCCAATAGGGCTGGGTTGTCGATTGGCATAAACCCCTAGCGCCCATTGCTCGTTCGATCGCAAATTGTGAGAGTTTGCTCTTCATTTTGATAGGCTGAAAAACAGTTCCAGTGCCAGTCAGTCGACTGGCTGTAGAAACCGAAAGTTTCTGGGACTGGCTGTAGAAACCAAAAGTTTTTGTTTTCTGCAGTCAGTCGACTGACTGCAGGAACCAAAAGTTTCAGGTTTTTGGATCAGTCGACTGGCCTCTACAGTCAGTCGACTGACCTGCTTATCTCAGCCTAATTTGCCTATTTTGCTTGGTTTCAAATTTTAATCGATTCGTGTCGATTCCAATCAGTTGTTATCACATTTTTCGACTTTGATGACTTCTTTTTCGGGACTTTTGAGAATATCCATTTTGATGGATTCGGTATCGATTTCTTTGGATTTGATTCACGTCTTCAAATGTGGATTTTGGTGATTGATTGTTTCTACAATCATTTCTGTGATTTGTCACTTTAAAATATAAAGGTTTTCAATACTAGTAGTAAATACTAAAACTATTTCATTAAAACGATTTCGACACTATTTAAAATATAAAGCTCGCTTTTAAAACCGTTTTCCAATCTATTATTATATACAAACCTTTACCTCATTCGTATGAGAAATCTAATTAAACGGCTTAGTAAAACAAGTGGTATGAAACGCTTGCGTTTACTTCGTCGGTTAATTCTTGGACTTGTTTGATTGAACTCTTGTGACAATTTTCGAGTGGAAGTCTACAATCTGTTCGTAAATATTTGAGTTAGGCTAGTGGTTATGGAACATGAAGCTAAACTCTTATATTTACTAGCTTAGTGTAATTTATACTTATTTTCGAGTGGAAGTCTACAATATGTTCGTAAATATTTGAGTTAAGCTAGTGGTTATGGGACATGAAGCTAAACTCTTATATTTACTAACTTAGTGTAATTTACACTTGTCGAATATTGATGATCATTTTGTGATTTAGACTAGCGGTGTGCGATGTCTCTTTGTTTGTGTGGGGACTTAAAACCCCGTTTGTGGAACTTCGGTTCAATTTGGTGGGGTAGCGACTCATGGTCTTTGGACCGTTCGTGGATCAATCGGCTCAATGAGTCTGTGCATGACTTGTATCTTTTAGGATGCGTCGATGTTCGACTCATTCTTCCACGTAGGGAACTGTACCACAACCGAATCTGTGCATGAGTCGTATCTTTCAGGGTGCGTCGATGTTTGGTTCATTTATTGGGTTTGCAACCCATGGAATAGCGTTCCGTTTGTGTTACACGTGTTGGTGAGTTTTCATGCTCCCGTTTGTGATAGGCCTCCCCCTTTTTGTGATTTATGGATTTCTCGTTGTGATTTCTAGAATTTGTGTTTCACCAATTTTTGTGGATTGAATTGATAAGCTCTATCAATATTTCTGTTTTGGTGAATAATTTAAAGAATGTGATTCTTTTTGGTGTTTATAGATGATTTGAGATATTGTATGATTTTTTATTGTTATTTGATGTATACTTGACACAGTATGGCATTTCTTTGTTATCATACGTTTTTGGTCATATCTATTATCCTATCTCATATTATCTAATATTTATAGCTAGACTGATCCGTTTATTATTTTCTTCTTAAATAATACTTGCGACAGACCGAGGTATTTCAGGTACTTCTGCTTGACTTCTTATCAGGGCCTGTCATCTGATTCTTTTGGCTAACTACTTTAGCTTAGTAGTTTTTGTTATTATACATATGAGATAGAGACTCCTTGATTTATAATTATTCTTTTGTCTAGCACATGTATCTATTCTTTTGTGATGTAGTGGATCTTCTATGACCACTATTTTGATGTACACTTTTATGTGATATATTCATATCTGATTCCGCCTTTGTGATATGAATGTCTGTGCCTGATTTGTGTTATGTTTATTTCTATATTTGTTTCAGAAGTCCACTTAGCCACTATATGGTAGCTTTGAGTTTGTATTTGATATGTCGGATTTCCTCTTAAAATGAAATGTAAGTTATATTTTATTTGACATATCGGTACTCGCACAAAGAAATTACACAGATGGTCACTCCTCAACAGCCTTATTCTTTGTGATAGTCGACGGTATTACCCATAGTGTCCTTGTTTAGCGTGAGTATAGAGGTGGGCCGTCACAGCTTGGTATCAGAGCCAAACTTCAGAACAATGTAGAATAATCTAGCAAGGATCATTGTCCTAAGTCTTTCTTAGGAATCGTGCCATAGGATTTAGTTCGAGTCTTCGTACCGTTCTATCCTATTTTCTTTTGTGATGCCTTATTTTATCAATCAAATTTGTTTGATATTCATTTTGAGAATAACCTTTTTCTTTTTCTTTCTTTCTTAAAGAAGAAGAGATGGTTAGATCTGGCAGTCCCGGCGCCGGTCAATCCAGTAGTCCTTCTCTAGATGGCGTATTTATGTCTGCCCAACAACTTTTGGATCTTGTAAAGAATCAAAGGTTTATCTGTGCTTTAAGTAAGAAACCTGAAAAGGTTTTACCTCTGAAATTAGAAGTGCCTTTCGACCAGTTTGTAGATATCACTCTTTGACTTGAAGAGGCCGGTAAAGAAAGTGATGTTGAAGTTGTGGATGCCAAACAGAACTTCAACATCAACAAGAAAAGGCATATTAAGTTCAAAAGCCCTAATCCTAACAAGAAAGGGAAGCAGGCAATTTCGGTAGCAAAGACTCCTATCTCTAGTCGTGGTCGATGCTACAATTGTGGTTCTACGGACCACTATGCAAATAAGTGTCCGAAGCCTCTTACTTGTCGCTATTGTAAAGGTTTGGGTCATCTTTTATCTTCATGCCCCAAACATCCAAACAAGAAACAGGGAAAGCTAAAGGTTGTACAAGCCTCTACTAGAACTTCTCTTGGTCAAGGTATTTATCATTCTATCCTTGATGACATTTGTTTTGTGATTATCTTTTTCGAGTTCTTGTTGATTAGGTTCATCTTATTATTTTAAATCAAAAAAGAACTTGTTGATTCTTTTTCTTTAAAAAAAATTATGGACTTGATGACTTTACTGAGAATTGCGAATCCGATTGATGGATTCGCAACCCTCGGTTTACTTTGTGAAAAATGTCGAGATTATTTTATGTGATTATTCTTTTCGAGCCGATTTGCATGTTGCGTTACTTAGGCCTCGAAATTGATTTTTTGGGAGAGGATTGACTTAATTATTATGAAGCCCATATCATGTGTCCAATGTGGACTATTCATCTTCGACATCTTCAATCTGTTAAACAGATTTCTTTTGTTCTTAATGATTTTGATTTCCAAATTCGGTGATATCATTTTAATTCTTTAAACCCACTTGATGTGGAAAGTATTATTTCTCTCATTCAAGTAGTTTGTGAATTTTCCGGTATATTTGAGCTTGTCTTAGGATTACCACCTAAGCAATCTTTTGTGTGGCGCTAAGGTCTTTTCAGCTCGACCTTGCCACCGGTTTTTATCAACTACGAGTTGCGGAGGGTAGTATTCCACTTACCGCATTCCGCACTTATTGCGATTCTTATGAGTGGTTCGTTATGTCATTCGGTTTGATGGACCTTCTACCTTATTTCATCCATCTTATGAATCGAGTATTCTACTAATGTCTCAATGAGTTTATCCTTGTATTTATTGATTATGGATGAAAACAAAAATTTAAAATTTGCAAATCTTTTCAATAAGATATTTAGAAGTATGATTGGATTTTGTTCTTAAAACGAGCAAAGAATATTTGTAAATTTTATAAGAGACATTTTATAATATATAAGAAGATTTTGTGTTGTTTTGCCCATTGAGTGCTTTAAGAATTCTGGTCGATGCGCTTGATCAACTTTATCGATAGGAATCTCCTAAACGCTATGATGAGATAGTCAGACACAATAAATTGACTTGTAAAAAGTAAAATTTTCTAAAAAGATGATTACATAAAGTTAATTATAATTTTGAAAGTCTTAGCTTTTCGGGAAAGAGGATCATTTAAAAGAACTCTTTTCCGATGTTTTTATTCTTGCGATTCCCCAAGGGAATCAAGACTTTAATGTTTATACCGATACTAACCGTATTGGTTTTGGTGTCGTTCTCTTGCAAAAGAGAATGTGTTATCACATATGCTTCTTGACAATTGAAGCATGTCGAGACTAGATATGCCATTCATGATCTAGAGCTCGCGACTATTGTTTTCGCTCTTAGAATTTGGCTCATTATCTTTTGGGAGAGAAGTTTGTTCTCTACTCCGATCATAAATCTTTGAAGTATTTATTTTCTCAAAAGGAACTTAATTTGCGTCAACAACATTGGCTCGAGTTCCTTGCATCTTATGATCTTGATATTCTTTGTACTCCGGAAAAGGGTAATCGAGTTGCCGATGCCCTTAGCCGAGAGCAACAACAGATGTTTCTTTGTTGATATCCGAATGGAATGATCTCGAGACCTTATCCACTTGTAAGATTCGAGATCGTGAATCCAATTTATGTTCATCTCTTGTTTTGTGTAGCCTTGAGGCTCATCCTTCTCTTTTGAACCGCATCCTTGAAGCTCAATATTAAGATCCCGAATTGGCATTTCTTAGCCAAAGTTGTAGGGATCCAAATAAGGTTGATGGTTTGAAAGATTTTGAAATCGATGCTCGTGGTGGCATTCAAAAATTTGGAAGACTTATTGTGCCAAATATTTGTGATCTTCGTAAAGACATTTTAAGAAGATTCTCATCGTTCTAAATTTACCATTCATCCCGATAATAGTAGCGACTTTATTATTCGGATGGAATGAAATCTGATATTGCTAACTTCATTAAGCGTTGCATGACTTACCAACTCATAAAGGCCAAGCATCAAAGGCCCGGTGGGTTATTGCAACCTTTGGACATTCCAATTTGGAAGTGGGATCATATTTCCATGGACTTTATTGACAGTCTTTCCCGTTCTCGTTCGGGTCATGACAATCTATGGGTGATTATAGATAGACTTACAAAATACGCCCATTTTCTTCCCGTTCGGTCCAATCGGACCGTACCTCTTTTTACTAAACTCTATGTCTAGTTAAATTGCATGGAGTTCCTACTTCTATTGTTAACAATTGTGATCCATTATTTGCTAGTAGATTTTTATAAGGTCTTCAAAAGCTTTGGGAACAAAGCTTAATTTTAGCACCGCTTATCGTTCTCAATCCGATGGAAACCGAGCGTGTGAAGCAAACTCTTGAAGATCTTCTTTCGTGCATGTGTTCTTGATTTTGGTGGAAGTTGGGAAGATCGTATTCTTGTTGAGTTTTCTTCCTATAATAGCTTCCAATATTGTATTGGTATGGCATCTTTCGAGGCACTCTACGGAAGGCCGTGCCGATTTCCTTCGTGTTGGCTTGAAGCCGGTGAGATGCTGGTTTTGAGTCCAGACTTTATTGGTGTTCATTTGTGTTTCACCTATGATGGGTGTTGTGCGTTTCAGTCGATCGGGAAAGTAGTACCTCGATATGTCGGTCCATTTCCCATCACCGAACGTATATGTTCCGTGGCTTATCGCCTTTTATTACCGGCTCAATTTTTTTTGCTATTTATGACGTTTTCCACGTCTCTCTACTGCGGAAATACCTAGGGATTCCGATTTTTATTCTTGAGCCCGGTGTTGTTGAAGAAATTGAGGTTTCACCAAATTTGACTTATGAGCAACATTCTATTCGTATCATTACTTCGGAGGTTAAACGCCTTCGAAATAAAGATATTCTTCTTGTGAAAGTTCAATGGTCCTCAAATCCTAAGGATTTCTTTTGGGAATCTTGAGAATTCATCGAGCAAACACATCCGGACTTACTCTTTCGTGCTCTTTATGGTGAACTTCTTATTTCAAACTTTCTTTGTGTTGATATGCTTATATGGTTGTTACTCTTTATCTTCCTCTTAAGTATTGCGAGGACGTAATTTCTTTAAGGAGGGAAGTCTGTAACAACCCGCATATTTTACGATTTTATATTTAAATATTTTATTTAAATATAGCATCGTTAGTCGGATTATAGTCCAAAAAGCTACTTTTTGCAAACAGTCGAATTAGGACTCGAGACCACTTCCATTGAGTTCAAAATGCCATTTGCGACCTTTTTGAGTATAAACATCAATATGTTTGGAGTTGAGTGAATTTTGCTATTTTTCACTTAGGGCTTTGGGTTTGGGTTTCAGCCCAATAACCTAACATAAGATCCTAGCTCCACCCCTCTTCTTTTCATTCACTTTCATTTCCTAACACTCTAGCTTTAGAAAAATGGGGGAAGAGAAAAAGAATTAGAATTCCTAAGCCCTAATCTTCTTTGCAAATTCAAGTTCTAGCTCCAAAATTCAAATGAAGCTTTGGTAAGCATCCTCTTCTTCTTCTCCATCTCAATCTCTCTCCAATTTCAGAAATTTCCTATAACCTAATTTGGGAAATTATTGCTTCTAGACTTAGATTGGAGTTTCTAGAGTTGAAGTGGTAGAGTAGTTGATCTTCCTTTGCTTTCAAGCTTCTCCTTCATCGTTTTTGGGTTTAAAGGTGAGTTTTCGAACTCACATCTTTGTTTATTTCTATCATTGTTGTTAGGTATGAATTCCTAACATATATTCATGTTCATTTGCTTTTGATTTGAATTGATTTGGTGAACATTTCAATTTTTGGTGTTTTGAAGTCAAAAACTTTAAAAATCATTGCTTTGATGTTTGATCATGCTTTTGGTGGTGTATTGAAGAGCCAATAGGGCTGGGTTGTCGATTGGCATAAACCCCTAGCGCCCATTGCTCGTTCGATCGCAAATTGTGAGAGTTTGCTCTTCATTTTGATAGGCTGAAAAAGAGTTCCAGTGCCAGTCAGTCGACTGGCCTCTACAGTTAGTCGACTGGCTGTAGAAACCGAAAGTTTCTGGGACTGGCTGTAGAAACCAAAAGTTTCTGTTTTCTGCAGTCAGTCGACTAACTGCAGGAACCGAAAGTTTCAGGTTTCTGGATCAGTTGACTGGCCTCTGCAGTCAGTTGACTGACCTGCTTGTCTCAGCCTAATTTGCCTATTTTGCTTGGTTTCCAATTTTAATCGATTCGTGTCGATTCCAATCAGTTGTTATCGCTTTTTTTCGACTTTGATGACTTCTTTTTCGGGACTTTTGAGAATATCCATTTTGATGGATTCGGTATCGATTTCTTTGGATTTGATTCACGTCTTCGAATGTGGATTTTGGTGATTGGTTGTTTCTACAATCATTTCTGTGATTTGTCACTTTAAAATATAAAGGTTTTCAATACTAGTAGTAAATACTAAAACTCTTTCATTAAAACGATTTCGACACTATTTAAAATATAAAGCTCGCTTTAAAAACCGTTTTCCAATCTATTAGTATATACAAACCTTTACCTCATTCGTATTAGAAATCTAATTAAACAGCTTAGTAAAACAAGTGGTATGAAACGCTTGCGTTGACTTCGTCGGTTAATTCTTGGACTTGTTCGATTGAACTCTTGTGACAATTTTCGAGTGGAAGTCTACAATCTGTTCGTAAATATTTGAGTTAGGCTAGTGGTTATGGGACATGAAGCTAAACTCTTATATTTACTAGCTTAGTGTAATTTACACTTATTTTCGAGTGGAAGTCTACAATCTGTTCGTAAATATTTGAGTTAAGCTAGTGGTTATGGGACATGAACTAAACTCTTATATTTACTAACTTAGTGTAATTTACACTTGTCGATCACTGATGATCATTTTGTGATTTAGACTAGCGATGTGCGATGTCTCTTTGTTTGTGTGGGGACTTAAAACCCCGTTTGTGGAACTTCGATTCAATTTGGTGGGGTAGCGACTCATGGTCTTTGGACCGTTCGTGGAGCAATCGTGTAACAACCCGAGTTTTTCTAACACGAAAAACCGGACCATTTGGGTAAAAAAGAAGAGGTAGAAGAAGAAGAAAAATAGATAGAAGAAGAAAGAACTAAACAAAATCAGAACCTCACAGTCGCAGCGGATAAAATATAATATATAGAACAGATCTTTACACAAAATGAAACTATATCTGTTTATATACAATACATCATCATCAGAGTATATCAATACCATCATCAATATCCAGTCAATCAGTCAATACAACAATCACAGCAGCGGAATAATACAAGTACGAGAAATACGTCTCGAACTCCAGCTCCTCTCCTGAGCTCCATAGCAACCTATCCTGTAAAATACTCGGTCTGACCCGAGCATTATAATAAAATAACACCCGAGTCAGTCTGGAATACCAGCGCATCATAAATACATCCAAACTGATTATTAAAGTTTCAAAAATCCTTTGAAACAAAAGCATCTCGTAAGACCACGCCACAAATAAACATGTCGGGTTTTTACCTTACGATAGCTAAAACACTTTTATATTAAAACCCTCTAATATTATAATAGTGTCTATAGAAAGTAAAATAGAATCTAGCTGAAATGCTTGCATCTCACATTTCAACAATAGTTGGGCACAATCAAAACCGTACAGGCACGTAGGGAGAATGGATTTCCAACGAATGACTAGGCACTGGGGTACCACCTGTCACAGTACGTGGCCTAGATCATAGTACCGAGGAGTACGCCCGCTCCCCTGCAACACAAGGCCGGAACCATCCCTTACTGGATGATCCCGAATAAAATCACCCCACGGTTGGGATCAGCAACCGCACCACTAAGCCGAAATAAAAAGGGACATCTAGACAGGGATGACCTTACCCTCCAGTGGGAGCTACCCACGAAGCCTTGCTGCATAACCCCTGATTTTCAGTCATTCCCGGTTGATGAGGTTCGAGGCTAAACGATACCTTTTAGAGAACATATCCCTTAGAATGCCCATCGTCCGCTGACGATGTTTCGCAAGCATTCGTCCATACAAGTCCGTCCTGGGTTTGAACGGAACCGAAGGCACTATTCCTACTACATCCATTTTGGAAATATCCTCAGGATTAGTAGCGACTAGCCCTTGCACTTCACTGCTCCATCTTCGACTCCGAAATCGTTACACTAAACGTACAAACCGGATCGAAGTGGTTTTCGAGTCTCCAGACCTAGAATCCCGGTATACGGAAACTCGATCCCGGTCTCTTCGAAACGATCGCGCATTTGGCCAATATTGATAGTCGGTGATTTAACTATCAATTAATGTTCACAAACATCCATACACATCCATCACACAATAAATAATCTCCATATTATTTATTCTTTCCCTTTTATATCTTTAAAAGATATATTTCACATTTCAAAACTCATTTTGGAACGAATTCCCAAATTTCTTCCTTAACACGGTAAACCATTTTACCATTATTCCCATTTGGAAAAACCAAGTATAAAACCTTTTTGCATTTAAAAACAGTTAAAATACTTTATACTGAAATATACTTAAAATTTGTAACTTTCTTCTATCTATTACCAAAATATAAATTTCAAAACTATTTTAAATACTATTATTAAATAAGATATAAATTCGATTTAAATAAAGGTAGTTTACTAAATTTTAAAAATGGAGTTTAAAAGAAGAATACTAGCCTTTACCAATAACTTAATCATATAACTTTAAAACAAACTTGAAATTTCTCCTTTCAAAGTAAAACTTTTCTTAAAATACTCTTTAAACAATTTAAAACTTTAACTTTTAATTAAATAAAATCCTTTAAACTTTAACTTGGTTTTCCCAGAGAAACACTATCCCGTTCAACATTCCGAAGTATCCTTTATATAAATCCAAACGATTTATTTCAAATTCAATTTATGTTTACAACATAATTTCCCAATTCCATACTTCTCTATAACTTCATCCGAATTTCAAACTCAATTTCCCATTCTGGAAATTCATCTTTAACAATATAGTTTAAAACATTTTTAATAAAACATTTTGGTGAATTCTTCAATGAAAGCCAGATTCCCAATTTACTTAAATAAAATACCAATGAAGAAAACGGTATTTAAAATATTCTATTAACACTTAAAATTTTACATTTAAATTCGGAAGCTTCATTTTAACATATTTTACTTTTTCGGATATCACTATTCATCATTAAAATAAACCGCTGTTATTTTACTCAATTTATGTGACGCCCCACCTCTATACTCACAATAACAAAGAGTATTAAAGGAAATACTGTCTGTTATTATGAAGAATAAGGCTGGGTAGGAGCGGCCATCCGTAGTTGGCCTTACACTAGTATTGATTACCTCGATAGGAGTGGTATATATTTTAAATTTTTCATCTCTTATTTATTCACTTCCATCGACATATCCAATACCAGTATAAAACAAACTACGATGGTTCATAATGGTTTAGGACAATATATATAAAAACAACACAGATACGCAAAGAATGCGGAACACAGATAAAACAAAAGTCTCATATATATATATATAACTGATGTCAGTTACAATACAGTTGATACAATACATATGATACAACTACAATTGTCGACTCTGGAAGTTATATATACACGTACATTATCAACTAATATACATGAATACATATCAACCTATACTATGACACGATTACTCCAAAAGATGTGAAAAGTCTTCGTAGCTCAAACAGCAACTCAAATCAGGAAATCTACAACCTGAAATAACTCGGGTCTGACCCGAGTATTAAATTCAAAAGAAAATAATACACGGGTCAGTCTAATTCAAACTCAGTTATTAGTGCATAGCAGCAATAATAATCAGATAATCAAATAGACGACAATCACAGAAATCTCGTATATCCAACTCTCGATACGAGAATTGGATCACGGCATATGTAACACTAAACAGTGTTAATCGACAAATCAACAGATTTAAATCATCAACAGAGGTAAATAACAGTTTATCAAATCAACTAATTCAATTTAAAACAATTGAAATTGTCACTTTAAAATCATCAAAGTTCGATTGGTTGCCGTACACGCGCGCGTGTACGGCCTCGCCAATACGGCATAAAAGCTCAATGCATCATGACGCAAAGAAATATCAATTCAAGGCTGTCGATTTCTTGGTGGCTGCAGTACACACGTGTGCATTCGAACCCGTGTGCACTGCCCCGCCAACTCGTGTGCTTAGATAAAGGTGCAACATGCAACCGCTACAAATACACAGAGGCAACATCACATAAACATACTGCAACATGAATACAAGTGCAGAAAGAAGACAGTGACACCCCAGAATCAAAGTAAACAAATGGTGGCAACTGCAGATCAGACTTGATGCCATCAAGTGATACAATGCATATACAACTAGACTCGACAGATATCACAAGAGATACAAGAGAAGCCACAACATGAACCAACAACGCAAGCCCAACCAATTCGAGCAACTGAAACATGACTCAAGAGTATATGAACACTGTCTCAAATGAAGACAGTGATCTATAACACTGCAGCAACTACGAGTGACAGCAGTGTGCAACTAAACCACAAGGAAAGCAATGTGAAAGAGATATGCAGTGACAATATGGCATAGTGAAGACTACAAAGAACTACCCAATGCAGCTGTATACAAGTGCACTAACTACTCGAAGACTGCACTAACTAAGTGATGATAGGGGTTGATACAAGTAGACGATAACAAAATGTCAACCAGAATAATGGGTCAACAATGCGACTGTAAGCGACTAACTCGAAGTAAATGAAGACTGTATGTCAAAAGTCAGAGGCAATATAACTTAATCATCAAAGTGCAGACAAACTGAAGTCAGTGCCCACAATAATGGCAGCAACTCCACCAAGTCGTAATTCAATCCCAAAATACAGTCAATCATTCCAAGAGAAAAGAAAATGCAATTCGAACATGCATATATACATATCAATTAACGTATATACACACGTCACTGCATACATATGTATGAAGACTAGAATGCAACTGGGTGCAAACAGTTTCCAAAACATGAATGTACGAATTGTACATTTATATTTAATACTGTAACTGGACAGTATTAATTTCATAGTCTAGAACAAGGCAAATGCCAAAGTCGAAGCACATAGGCGAAAACAACAAACCAGATAAAAGAATGCCAACATGATGAAGTTAGTGCCAACAATAATAGAATGAACTTCAATAAACAACTCCAACATGAATATACAGGTTACAAATGTCACAGACCTGAGTGCAGCAGTGAATGGTCACAAGTGCACTAGTTCAAAGTTTTACAAGTACAAGATCGTATTCAAGTAAAGACCACAGGCAACTGATCGCCTATATGTACAACCAATAGCATGCAGCATAGGTGAAGTAGAGCTGACAGGCAACAATGCAACAATATGGAAACAGAATGAATGACTCAGATGTGCAACTGCAAATGACAGAGAAGATACTCAATAGTAACAGGGAAGCAGTTCAGATGAATGCACAACTACAGTTCATCACGAATACAGTAATGAAAGCAACCCAGACTCCAAGAGTTACAACAAAGATATGGCAACAACATGCAACTATACAAGATCAACCAATGTACACAGGTGAAGACAACAGACTTAAGTAAAATCAACAAACTCAAGTCCAAATGAATAAGTGACAGTGGCTCCAGATCAAAGATGAACTTACATGAATGGGAACAAGTGCACATGAACAAGGATGAAAAACTGGAAAGTGAAGTATCCAAACCAGTGCTACCAAAAATCAATTAGGATCGAGCCAAGTATCGAAAATAATTCACAGTGAAAAGGATAGAAATGTCGAGTGACCGGAGCATACTACAAAGTGAAGACAGACTAATCTAAATAACAACAAAATCAACTGCAGTTCAAATCGAAGTGGCCCAAAGTTTAGTTATATCAATATCAAGAACTGGAGCCAACAGAAAATTCAAAGCAACTGTTAAAATGTCGAAGTCAATCCTCAAAGCTTTTTAAACATATTCAACCCAGAGATTCACGGAATTTAAAATACCAGAAATCCAAAACCACTGATAGCCAAAAATCAACAGAGGCTTGAATTAAATGTGAGTGAGAAGTCACTCACCTTTGATTCGACGAATTCATATCCAAACGGTGGTCAAAAGCAAAGATCGAAGGATTTGCAGAAGCTCTCATTGACGAGGCGGTCTTTCATTCGCTGGCGCCTTCGACAATCGAAGCCCCAAATTTTTCACAAGCCCTAACTCAGTTGCAAAGAGGAACGAACGAGATTAACAAAGCCGCCATTGTGTCGTATGCTTTTATTTCTAGGGTTTGCTAAAGAAAATGAAAAAAGAATGAACGGGTATAGGGTTTGCGAAATCCAAGTGAAATGGGGGTCAGGTCTTGGATTATCATGGCATCAAAACAAAGAAACACCATGGGCCGAGATTAAATTTAAAGCCCATGAACTCTTAACCAAACTTTTGAAAAGGGTTTCAACTCGAATTAAAACTTCAAATAGCAATTAACAGCAATTTTTATCGTCATTGGACGAAAATAAATCGTTATAAAACTCCGGGTTGTCACAGACTCCCCTCCTTATAGAAATTGCGTCCCCGCAATTTTCATAATTAAGGTTGTTAATAACAATTATTTTTCTAACATAAACTGGTTAAGCTAGAAAAATAAAGATCGAGAACACCAAAACCGAAGAAAACTTTTAATTCCATAAAAGAAATTTACAAATTCTCACAAAATCTAATCATCAAATAGATAATCAGAAATCGACAAAACTGGACAAATGCAATTGTCAGTAATATTCGATTATCAATTAGAAAATTAGAATACAGAATTCACAAATCGCAAATCTGCAAATATCTAGTTATCCAACAGATAAATAGAAAACACGAACTTCATAATCAGCAAACTATAACTATCAAGAGAGATAGATAGAAAACAACAGTTTAATATAATCAACATAATCTAGAATCAATTAGAGACTAGAAAATCTTTCAATCAGCAAAATTAGCAATTGCCTAATTATCAAAACGATAATCAGAAATACCAAATCAACAATTATTCAATTATCAAAAACGATAATCGAATCTCAAATCAACAAATATTCAATTATCAAAAACGATAATCGAATCTCAAATCAACAAATATTCAATTATCAAAATGATAATCGAATCTCAAATCAACAATATTCAATTATCAAAAATGATAATCGAATCTCAAATCAACAAATATTCAATTATCAAAAGTGATAATCGAATCTCAAATCAACAAATATTCAATTATCAAAAACGATAATCGAATCTCAAATCAACAAATATTCAATTATCAAAATGATAATCGAATCTCAAATCAACAATATTCAATTATCAAAAATGATAATCGAATCTCAAATCAACAAATATTCAATTATCGAAAGTGATAATCGAATCTCAAATCAACAATTATTCAATTGTTCAATACAGTATACATGTACACATACTCTTATGGAATTAACTCATTTTAATTCCATAGCTCAGCTCTAAATCTCAATTTATCAATTTAATTTGGTCATATCTCTTTGCCATTGAACACCATGTGTGCATTGCAAGGGACTCAATCTGTTAACCCTTGCACAAAGGCCTATAGGACTTAAACAAGTCATGCACATACCCATCATACTCCTTATGATGAATAGATCAAGGCTTCTCTCCTAGATTAGTTTTATAATCTAGTGACCAATCTCATTTCTTATTTCAGAAAATCTCAACTGTCCATACTTTCATTCATGAAAATAATGTTTTATTTCATTTCTCCAGTTGTCTCATTCAAAATTTGTTTTATCACTTGCATATCTCCTATATTCAAGAATGTCATGATCTCTTAAACAAATCCAGTAGAATTCTATAAAAATTCTTATACTCAATTCTATTGTGAACATAGGGTAAGGTTTTTAAAGAAAAACCTATAAAACATTTTAGCTTTAGATCTGAACAAATCAGCACATAAATAACTTATTGCATTGTTCATCTCCAATTTAAAACAATCTAGACATAAGCATGAACCTCCTTTGTTCACACTGCCTAGCTTATTTTCCAGTTCCATTTTACATTTTTATATGGTCCAAACTCTTGCCTTTGAACACAAAGTGTGCATTGCAAAGGACTCAATCTGTTAACCTTTGCACAGAGGCCTTCAGGACTTTAACAAGTCATGCACATACCCACCATCCACCTGATGATGAGTAGATCAAGGCAACTCCCCTAAATTACTTGGTAATTTAGAGACCATACATATTCATTCATTTAAGGAATTTTTCCTTTTTAACTCCAGAAATACTCTTGTAATCCTTTCTTCATTTCATAAGTAGGGAATTTAATTTCTTTAAAAATCATATCTAAACATACCAACATTCATGCCAAATTTTTACAACCCATTTCAAAGTCATTTCTGCTTGATCACATTTTTTTTTTCTTTTTTCCAATATTGCTTTGTTCATATCAATTTTTAAATGAACTAGACATGAGCATAAACCTCTTTGTTCATACTGCCTAATCCATTATTATTATTCAATACCATATTTCTCAGTAAATTAATCAAATTATTTTCTTATAAAAACTGAGTTACAAACTCATTTCTGTAATCGGGTTATATGATTGATTAAACAAATTTTTTTTTTTTTTTTTAAACAAAATTAGTCAATGCCAAAAGCAAATCAAAACAGTAACCAAAAATTCAACCAAAATGTCATTCATGATCATCATATATTTATTCAGAGAAATAAAGATTAACAGAAATCATAATATGATTTTCATATAAAATAATTGGTTGCCCTTACTTGGGGCTTAATGCCATAAATCTCATAAGTGATTATTACTTACTTTCCTCTTCTTTTGAAAGTGCAACTGTTAGGAATTTTTATAAAACAATTTTCATTTTAAAACGATTTCCCAATTATGTGGTTAAAGCAGCAATATTAGTAACAATTTCGATAAGGAAATTGTACTTCTCAAATACCGTAAAAACGGGTCACAAATCAGCATTGCGGTATAACCGCTTGAAAATCCACTTTTAAAATTTGACGGTTACTGAAGCCAAAGCGACAGTAATTTTTAAACGTCAAAATCTCATCAAAACAATTTACTCCACAATGTAACACCAGTGAATTTTCATTCATAAAAATTTTCAACTAAACATCGTGCTTCAAAATATAGCACTAGTGTAAAAATCCCGTTATAAAGGTAACGGCAACAAAATACGTTTCATAACCAAGCATCGGTTCAACGTAAAATTAATGCAGTAACGTGCAACTCAAATTTGCACGTACTACAAAAAGAACAAAGAAATCTTTCGATTATATCTTCAATGAAGACAATTCAAAACAGCAAAATCTAATCAATAGATGATTAGTACAAAAGAAAGCCAGCGGAAATTTCAACAAAAATCACATAACTGTAATTTCTTCGAATCCTCAATTCGGATTCGAAATTCTCAAAGAAACTAAATAATTACAGCTATGTAAACAACCAATGAAATTTTAAATTTCATATTTCAATTTTTTTTTTTTAAATCAATTAGATTATCAGTTGTACTCAGCGAAGACAGTTTCACTTTTATTTTTTAAATAAAGATATTTAAAAATTTCATCATAATTTCAAAACTTTAGTTTTGACTCAAAACACAAAGAAAACATCGACAAATAGTTGTAACACATGTTCCATCTAAGTTATGTTTTATATTATGTCCATAAACCCCAAGCTCTGATACCAACTGTGACGCCCCACCTCTATACTCACAATAACAAAGAGTATTAAAGGAAATACTGTCTGTTATTATGAAGAATAAGGCTGGGTAGGAGCGGCCATCCGTAGTTGGCCTTACACTAGTATTGATTACCTCGATAGGAGTGGTATATATTTTAAATTTTTCATCTCTTATTTATTCACTTCCATCGACATATCCAATACCAGTATAAAACAAACTACGATGGTTCATAATGGTTTAGGACAATATATATAAAAACAACACAGATACGCAAAGAATGCGGAACACAGATAAAACAAAAGTCTCATATATATATATATAACTGATGTCAGTTACAATACAGTTGATACAATACATATGATACAACTACAATTGTCGACTCTGGAAGTTATATATACACGTACATTATCAACTAATATACATGAATACATATCAACCTATACTATGACACGATTACTCCAAAAGATGTGAAAAGTCTTCGTAGCTCAAACAGCAACTCAAATCAGGAAATCTACAACCTGAAATAACTCGGGTCTGACCCGAGTATTAAATTCAAAAGAAAATAATACACGGGTCAGTCTAATTCAAACTCAGTTATTAGTGCATAGCAGCAATAATAATCAGATAATCAAATAGACGACAATCACAGAAATCTCGTATATCCAACTCTCGATACGAGAATTGGATCACGGCATATGTAACACTAAACAGTGTTAATCGACAAATCAACAGATTTAAATCATCAACAGAGGTAAATAACAGTTTATCAAATCAACTAATTCAATTTAAAACAATTGAAATTGTCACTTTAAAATCATCAAAGTTCGATTGGCTGCCGTACACGCGCGCGTGTACGGCCTCGCCAATACGGCATAAAAGCTCAATGCATCATGACGCAAAGAAATATCAATTCAAGGCTGTCGATTTCTTGGTGGCTGCAGTACACACGTGTGCATTCGAACCCGTGTGCACTGCCCCGCCAACTCGTGTGCTTAGATAAAGGTGCAACATGCAACCGCTACAAATACACAGAGGCAACATCACATAAACATACTGCAACATGAATACAAGTGCAGAAAGAAGACAGTGACACCCCAGAATCAAAGTAAACAAATGGTGGCAACTGCAGATCAGACTTGATGCCATCAAGTGATACAATGCATATACAACTAGACTCGACAGATATCACAAGAGATACAAGAGAAGCCACAACATGAACCAACAACGCAAGCCCAACCAATTCGAGCAACTGAAACATGACTCAAGAGTATATGAACACTGTCTCAAATGAAGACAGTGATCTATAACACTGCAGCAACTACGAGTGACAGCAGTGTGCAACTAAACCACAAGGAAAGCAATGTGAAAGAGATATGCAGTGACAATATGGCATAGTGAAGACTACAAAGAACTACCCAATGCAGCTGTATACAAGTGCACTAACTACTCGAAGACTGCACTAACTAAGTGATGATAGGGGTTGATACAAGTAGACGATAACAAAATGTCAACCAGAATAATGGGTCAACAATGCGACTGTAAGCGACTAACTCGAAGTAAATGAAGACTGTATGTCAAAAGTCAGAGGCAATATAACTTAATCATCAAAGTGCAGACAAACTGAAGTCAGTGCCCACAATAATGGCAGCAACTCCACCAAGTCGTAATTCAATCCCAAAATACAGTCAATCATTCCAAGAGAAAAGAAAATGCAATTCGAACATGCATATATACATATCAATTAACGTATATACACACGTCACTGCATACATATGTATGAAGACTAGAATGCAACTGGGTGCAAACAGTTTCCAAAACATGAATGTACGAATTGTACATTTATATTTAATACTGTAACTGGACAGTATTAATTTCATAGTCTAGAACAAGGCAAATGCCAAAGTCGAAGCACATAGGCGAAAACAACAAACCAGATAAAAGAATGCCAACATGATGAAGTTAGTGCCAACAATAATAGAATGAACTTCAATAAACAACTCCAACATGAATATACAGGTTACAAATGTCACAGACCTGAGTGCAGCAGTGAATGGTCACAAGTGCACTAGTTCAAAGTTTTACAAGTACAAGATCGTATTCAAGTAAAGACCACAGGCAACTGATCGCCTATATGTACAACCAATAGCATGCAGCATAGGTGAAGTAGAGCTGACAGGCAACAATGCAACAATATGGAAACAGAATGAATGACTCAGATGTGCAACTGCAAATGACAGAGAAGATACTCAATAGTAACAGGGAAGCAGTTCAGATGAATGCACAACTACAGTTCATCACGAATACAGTAATGAAAGCAACCCAGACTCCAAGAGTTACAACAAAGATATGGCAACAACATGCAACTATACAAGATCAACCAATGTACACAGGTGAAGACAACAGACTTAAGTAAAATCAACAAACTCAAGTCCAAATGAATAAGTGACAGTGGCTCCAGATCAAAGATGAACTTACATGAATGGGAACAAGTGCACATGAACAAGGATGAAAAACTGGAAAGTGAAGTATCCAAACCAGTGCTACCAAAAATCAATTAGGATCGAGCCAAGTATCGAAAATAATTCACAGTGAAAAGGATAGAAATGTCGAGTGACCGGAGCATACTACAAAGTGAAGACAGACTAATCTAAATAACAACAAAATCAACTGCAGTTCAAATCGAAGTGGCCCAAAGTTTAGTTATATCAATATCAAGAACTGGAGCCAACAGAAAATTCAAAGCAACTGTTAAAATGTCGAAGTCAATCCTCAAAGCTTTTTAAACATATTCAACCCAGAGATTCACGGAATTTAAAATACCAGAAATCCAAAACCACTGATAGCCAAAAATCAACAGAGGCTTGAATTAAATGTGAGTGAGAAGTCACTCACCTTTGATTCGACGAATTCATATCCAAACGGTGGTCAAAAGCAAAGATCGAAGGATTTGCAGAAGCTCTCATTGACGAGGCGGTCTTTCATTCGCTGGCGCCTTCGACAATCGAAGCCCCAAATTTTTCACAAGCCCTAACTCAGTTGCAAAGAGGAACGAACGAGATTAACAAAGCCGCCATTGTGTCGTATGCTTTTATTTCTAGGGTTTGCTAAAGAAAATGAAAAAAGAATGAACGGGTATAGGGTTTGCGAAATCCAAGTGAAATGGGGGTCAGGTCTTGGATTATCATGGCATCAAAACAAAGAAACACCATGGGCCGAGATTAAATTTAAAGCCCATGAACTCTTAACCAAACTTTTGAAAAGGGTTTCAACTCGAATTAAAACTTCAAATAGCAATTAACAGCAATTTTTATCGTCATTGGACGAAAATAAATCGTTATAAAACTCCGGGTTGTCACAATTTATAATTTCATAGAATTCATTTCCAGAAAATTCATATTTCACATTTAACGATTGATAAATTTTCCACAATATTTAAAATCCCAATTTTTACCAATTTACATTTTCCATTCCAAAAACAGAATTCAATTTTAAATTCTTTTAAATTCTTATTTATCAATTTCTTTGATTACCCTTAAATCCCAATTTACTCATTTAATTAAATTCTGGATTTACAATTTATCCAACAATATCACATTCACAATTAAATGTCAGATTTATCAATCACAATACGTAAACAGACATCACTATCAATTATAAAATAATTGCTACATTGCGAGGAATCCAGTTGGATCCCTCCAATCTGTTTTTCCCTGCATCCACAAATATTAGCACATCACAATATAAATATCAATCCAGACTGATAATAACAATTATATTCAGCCATCCACACAGATATTTAAATATTAACTATTAAAATGCCTAGCATCCAGATGTGAGTGAGAAAAACTCACTTTGAGTTCGGCGAGCGTTCGAAATTTAAATTAAATCGAACGATGTCCGATTTAATCCAAATTTCTACTTGCCCAGAATGACTCCGGAACTGCCCCATCACGAAGTACGCGTTTCTGCGATTCCATCGCTCCCAGTTTCGTCCGAATCTGATCACGTATGAGATAGATATAAATTTCTGAGGTTTGAACAACGATTTAACACACATTTTTTTTTTTTAAAGATAACGAACCGGCCCACATGCGAAACCCGGCCCGCCTTCCTCTGCTTCGTCTTCCACGCGATGCTCCAGACGTATTCGAACCCATCAAGAAAACTAGGGTTTCTAAATCGTCCAGCCTAGGATCGCCTAGCCATTGATCGAGCTCCGCCACCTCGAAGAGCGCCACGACTTCCACGTTCGCCCAGAACCTCGCGACGCCCGGTCGTCTTCTCCACCTACAAACCGCGTTCGAACGGCACCTCTTCCCACTCGAATTCTGGCCACCACGATCAACAACATCCAATTCCCACCGTTAGATGCGAAGAGCTCGAGGAGCTCAACAAATCTCTAGTTGAAGGCTTTTGAAATCGCTACTTGGATTGGAGGATTTTCTGAGGGGAAACGAATTGATTACCGGCCATTGAATGTATAAGCGGCGGCTGGTCATTTTTCTAGGGTTTGAGATGATTAATGATTATATATTATAGTTCTAATATTATTTAATTAATATAAATCTCAATTTAACATCTTATCGCAAACGAACTCCAATTTCACGTTCCGACAGGTGTCCCTAGGGTTTTTCCGCATTCCGAACACAATGGAACAAGTCTCGTAAGCTAATTTGATCATATGTGCGAGTTACAGAATTAAACGATCAATTTAAAATTAAATCGGTTAAATCGATTTCTAGGCGTTTCGAGCTGCCACGGTCAAACGACAACTCCGATTGCTACGAAAATTGAAATCCGATAATAACTAACTATTACGAGTCCAATGAAACTGGTTTCGTCGAATTCCGAGACTGCGCCCTGGAAGACTATTTTCACTCGTCAATTAAATCAGGCGATTTTCAAAATTGACGAAAACGCGTAAAATTTCACTTTTAAAATTTTATTAACTTAACAATAAATCATATAAGATTTATAAACACATAAAAAAATCATTCTGGCTCATTCTAGACCAAAATCTGATTAAATTGCATTTTAATAATATTAAATTCATTATTAAATTAATATAAACCCCAAATAATAATTTATTCACTTTAAAATTCATCTAAAAATCCAACATTATTGTTTATAACCAATTGAACTTAAAAATACATGTAACCACCATTTTTATAATCATTTATCCCAAATTCACCTTTTATCCCAATTTCGAATATTAAATTATTATTTTTCCATAAATCAAATTCAACCAGAATTGCTATAAATTAAAATTTATAGTTTATTTCATTGATTGAACCCGAATCCATTCATTTCAATATCAATTAAGAATCCACATTAACGTTTAAAACGAATTAAATGTTCAAATTCAATAGCTTAAAAATACGGGATGTTACATTCCTCCCCCCTTATAAAAATTTCGTCCCCGAAATTTGCTAGGGTAGAAAATACTCTCCAATCCATTTACTTTCCAATTTGCTTAGCTAAAGTTTATATTCACTTTACAAAATCCTTTAGCCCAATCCCAAACTCAATTGCTACATTTATATTCAAAAGCTTTTGAATTTCAACTCATTTCAAAATAACTTTCCAAGTTAATAAATTTTCCCAAAAATTTTCTAACTTCCAAAATTTCGAAATTTTTTGGCAGAGTCTCCTTTGCACGGAGGAGCTTCTGCAATATCGCAGGATACACAAATATATATACATCGGCTCACACGGCCGGAAACCAAAATATATCACAATATATATATCATTTCCCCAATTATATTTGCGTAGGCGTACCTCTTTTAGCAAATTTTAATAGCGAGCGGCTAATATAACGCATAAACGCGCTCCAACTCTCTCGAACGCCTCCCGCACCTGTACTATACTCAACAAACTCATTAAATTTCAAAGATAAGAACATTTCATTAGCATTTCCAATATAAATGCAAGCCAAACATATCCATTTCATAACCAAACCAAGCAAACTTTATCATTAACAATGTCAACCATACTTTATCAACAATTTAAAGGTTTCAATCACATTCGAATTACTTATTCAAGTCTACTTCATTTTATTTCACTTGAATGCCTTAAATTCAAGTTTTCAATCACCTTTCAAGTTACTTATTCAAGTCCAACTATTTTATTTCATTTGAATGATTTACATTCAAGTTCACCATATACAATTTATATTTATCTCAACCAATTCATTTCTACTTCAATATGATTACATATGCCTTTCTTACCTTTTAATTTTACTTATATTCCAAATTTGGTTTACAATCAAATTTCATTTTAAACTTGAAACATTCACATTTCAGTTATGATCCATTTCCATTCATATGCAAACATTACTCATTAAGAGGTCAATTCATTCCTATTGATTTAAAATCAATTTCATTTGCTATTCTTAACCAATTCACTTGCATTCATATACAAACTCTTTGAAATGGGTTCCCATTCCTATCAATTTATTCACAATTCAATTCCAATTGCTTTTAAACACTCAATTGCAAATACATGCAAATTTCCATGTCATTCAAGCAAAACAATTGCCACTTAAGCTTATAACCATTTAAAATTATTTCCAACTTGGATTCATATAAATTTTATTCCATTACAAGGTTCACAAACCAAATATTTTCTCTTTCCAATGTAATTGTTAAATTACATTTTTCTTACATCTTTATTTCCATTAACCAAATTCAAGTTTATATTAATATCATTCATTCTGGATTGTTTACAACCCATACATCCTTATTTCATCTCAATAATTAATTAAAACTCATTTCACTTGTTTTTCAGTTTTATTATCAAAAAATTTCATTCAGATTTACTTAATAAAGCTCATCCACAACCATTTTGTTTTTCTTCCAAGTTACTTAAGTTCTTTCACAAAATTTTCATCATCTTCTTATATCAATTTTATTTTATTTTCATTTGATTCTCATTCAAATCAAATTTCAATTCCTTTACAACTTTAATGCTCTTTGTTTATTTATCCAATCCATTTTAGATTTATTTTATCAACAAAGAGACCATTTTAAATTATTTTTCTCATTTGAATTTACTTACAATTCAAACCATCACTATTATAAGCTAATTACATTATTCATTCTCACTTCCAACATTTATTACCAAACTTAAATTCCATCCCAAAACTGGATTTTTATTTACCTTTCAAACTTTGACCAACTATCAAAATTCTATTCATTACCATACATATTCCATTTAATTTAGCTTACACAAATTCATTTCCAAACAATCATTTTGGATTTAATTGAGTAAGCATTTACTTCATTCAACATCACTTCAACTAAATTAAATTTCCATTTAATTAAATTCTTATCCAAATTTAATTCAAGGTTAACTAGATTATATATGCATTTTCAATTTAATTCCTTTCCAGAATTAATTCAAGTTCATCTAAATTTTATTTAGCCAACCTGAATTTTATACCATTTCCTTTACTACTTTAAATAAGAATTTAATTACATTCATTTTTTTATCCATAACACAACTGAAATTTTAATATTCAGCTTAATTCCATCTTAGTCGAACTTAAACCAAATTCAATTTAATCTTAATTCTCCATATCCAAGTTCAACTTATTTACTAACTTCAGTTCACTTACCTCTTTTATATTTTATAATTGTTTCACCTTACTTTGCATTCCATTTAAAATTAAGTTTGAATTCACCATTCCACTTAACCATTTTTATTTGTGATTATAATTCCATATTACTTGAGTTAAAATCAATCTTCCATTCTCAAGTTCTCCAACTTATTTACTTGTAAGTTTATATTGCTCATTTCAAACCAATCCACATTTTTATAATCACAATGTCAAATTTTTAACACTTAATAACTTAAGAATATGAATTCATTTGCATAATCATAAGCGTTTACATTTCACCGTTATCTCAACTTCCATTTAATTCCAATTCATTTAGATTTAATTCAATTTCAAATTCTTAATTTTATTTAACTTATCATAAGTTAAATCCAGATATATTCCATTCACCTTCATTTATTCAAAGTAAATTTACATTCCATATATACTCAATTCTTCTTTAAATCAACTTTCCCTTATAAGTTATATAGTTGAATCATTTCAACTTTCACATTTTTTTTTTAAAATAGAATTCCCAGAATTCAATTTACCCGGATTTATTTCAAAACCAATTTGAAATAAAAATCAACACATTTCTCTTTGATATTCAAATCAAATACCAAATTCCAAAACAAACTGCTTTTACCAAACAATTTTCCTTTTGAAAATTTTAAAATTACTTGTTTCCCAAACAAGTCCAAACAAATACCATAACCAACTATTTTGGTAGCAATCCATCACTTTTAGAAACTCGAAAATAAATTCTAATGATGTGGCCAGCATCATCAGGATTATTTTCCAGCGACTGAAGTGAGTTCAATGCTTTCCACTTCCAAAATTCATCTCAAAACAATTTCTATTCAAAAATATTTCCCCAAAATATACTCCATCGTTGACTTCAAAACTTTTGGAAAACATTTCAACATTCCCAAAATTTCAATCAAATTCAATTAAAAACCCTTCCCAAAATTTCCGGAATCAAAATTCTGGTTTAAATCAAATTTTAATTATGCTTCTTCTTACTTAAACCATATTGAGTTAACTCTATTTGGTTATAAACCATTTTAATATTTTAACTTCTTATTTTCTTATATATATCATTCCAAATTTTAGATCATGTTTTAATTTCTTATTTGATTATAGAAGAAACAACCAAACAACCATCCAATGCATAGAATAATTTAGAAAATTATTCCTTTTTATATCAAAATACAATTTTGGGTAAAATTATTTCATTTACCCACTTTAAAAACAATACTATGTCGGTTTATCTTGTTTAAGAGTTTAGAAACCCCTATCGATACGGTTGTACTTCCCGCACCGACCAGAATTCATAAACACTCAATCGATAAGTCAACACAGTATAAAAACAATTTTATATCCACTAACAAGTACGCTCTCATAGCTATTAGTACACTCAACTCATTATAGAGTACTTCTGACTCTATTTAAAAATGAGTAATTTTCCCATCAAAGCCTAGGTTGTCGCCAATCTAAGCTCTGATACCACTGTAACAACCCGAGTTTTTCTAACACGAAAAACCGGACCATTTGGGTAAAAAAGAAGAGGTAGAAGAAGAAGAAAAATAGATAGAAGAAGAAAGAACTAAACAAAATCAGAACCTCACAGTCGCAGCGGATAAAATATAATATATAGAACAGATCTTTACACAAAATGAAACTATATCTGTTTATATACAATACATCATCATCAGAGTATATCAATACCATCATCAATATCCAGTCAATCAGTCAATACAACAATCACAGCAGCGGAATAATACAAGTACGAGAAATACGTCTCGAACTCCAGCTCCTCTCCTGAGCTCCATAGCAACCTATCCTGTAAAATACTCGGTCTGACCCGAGCATTATAATAAAATAACACCCGAGTCAGTCTGGAATACCAGCGCATCATAAATACATCCAAACTGATTATTAAAGTTTCAAAAATCCTTTGAAACAAAAGCATCTCGTAAGACCACGCCACAAATAAACATGTCGGGTTTTTACCTTACGATAGCTAAAACACTTTTATATTAAAACCCTCTAATATTATAATAGTGTCTATAGAAAGTAAAATAGAATCTAGCTGAAATGCTTGCATCTCACATTTCAACAATAGTTGGGCACAATCAAAACCGTACAGGCACGTAGGGAGAATGGATTTCCAACGAATGACTAGGCACTGGGGTACCACCTGTCACAGTACGTGGCCTAGATCACAGTACCGAGGAGTACGCCCGCTCCCCTGCAACACAAGGCCGGAACCATCCCTTACTGGATGATCCCGAATAAAATCACCCCACGGTTGGGATCAGCAACCGCACCACTAAGCCGAAATAAAAAGGGACATCTAGACAGGGATGACCTTACCCTCCAGTGGGAGCTACCCACGAAGCCTTGCTGCATAACCCCTGATTTTCAGTCATTCCCGGTTGATGAGGTTCGAGGCTAAACGATACCTTTTAGAGAACATATCCCTTAGAATGCCCATCGTCCGCTGACGATGTTTCGCAAGCATTCGTCCATACAAGTCCGTCCTGGGTTTGAACGGAACCGAAGGCACTATTCCTACTACATCCATTTTGGAAATATCCTCAGGATTAGTAGCGACTAGCCCTTGCACTTCACTGCTCCATCTTCGACTCCGAAATCGTTACACTAAACGTACAAACCGGATCGAAGTGGTTTTCGAGTCTCCAGACCTAGAATCCCGGTATACGGAAACTCGATCCCGGTCTCTTCGAAACGATCGCGCATTTGGCCAATATTGATAGTCGGTGATTTAACTATCAATTAATGTTCACAAACATCCATACACATCCATCACACAATAAATAATCTCCATATTATTTATTCTTTCCCTTTTATATCTTTAAAAGATATATTTCACATTTCAAAACTCATTTTGGAACGAATTCCCAAATTTCTTCCTTAACACGGTAAACCATTTTACCATTATTCCCATTTGGAAAAACCAAGTATAAAACCTTTTTGCATTTAAAAACAGTTAAAATACTTTATACTGAAATATACTTAAAATTTGTAACTTTCTTCTATCTATTACCAAAATATAAATTTCAAAACTATTTTAAATACTATTATTAAATAAGATATAAATTCGATTTAAATAAAGGTAGTTTACTAAATTTTAAAAATGGAGTTTAAAAGAAGAATACTAGCCTTTACCAATAACTTAATCATATAACTTTAAAACAAACTTGAAATTTCTCCTTTCAAAGTAACACTTTTCTTAAAATACTCTTTAAACAATTTAAAACTTTAACTTTTAATTAAATAAAATCCTTTAAACTTTAACTTGGTTTTCCCAGAGAAACACTATCCCGTTCAACATTCCGAAGTATCCTTTATATAAATCCAAACGATTTATTTCAAATTCAATTTATGTTTACAACATAATTTCCCAATTCCATACTTCTCTATAACTTCATCCGAATTTCAAACTCAATTTCCCATTCTGGAAATTCATCTTTAACAATATAGTTTAAAACATTTTTAATAAAACATTTTGGTGAATTCTTCAATGAAAGCCAGATTCCCAATTTACTTAAATAAAATACCAATGAAGAAAACGGTATTTAAAATATTCTATTAACACTTAAAATTTTACATTTAAATTCGGAAGCTTCATTTTAACATATTTTACTTTTTCGGATATCACTATTCATCATTAAAATAAACCGCTGTTATTTTACTCAATTTATAATTTCATAGAATTCATTTCCAGAAAATTCATATTTCACATTTAACGATTGATAAATTTTCCACAATATTTAAAATCCCAATTTTTACCAATTTACATTTTCCATTCCAAAAACAGAATTCAATTTTAAATTCTTTTAAATTCTTATTTATCAATTTCTTTGATTACCCTTAAATCCCAATTTACTCATTTAATTAAATTCTGGATTTACAATTTATCCAACAATATCACATTCACAATTAAATGTCAGATTTATCAATCACAATACGTAAACAGACATCACTATCAATTATAAAATAATTGCTACATTGCGAGGAATCCAGTTGGATCCCTCCAATCTGTTTTTCCCTGCATCCACAAATATTAGCACATCACAATATAAATATCAATCCAGACTGATAATAACAATTATATTCAGCCATCCACACAGATATTTAAATATTAACTATTAAAATGCCTAGCATCCAGATGTGAGTGAGAAAAACTCACTTTGAGTTCGGCGAGCGTTCGAAATTTAAATTAAATCGAACGATGTCCGATTTAATCCAAATTTCTACTTGCCCAGAATGACTCCGGAACTGCCCCATCACGAAGTACGCGTTTCTGCGATTCCATCGCTCCCAGTTTCGTCCGAATCTGATCACGTATGAGATAGATATAAATTTCTGAGGTTTGAACAACGATTTAACACACATTTTTTTTTTTTAAAGATAACGAACCGGCCCACATGCGAAACCCGGCCCGCCTTCCTCTGCTTTGTCTTCCACGCGATGCTCCAGACGTATTCGAACCCATCAAGAAAACTAGGGTTTCTAAATCGTCCAGCCTAGGATCGCCTAGCCATTGATCGAGCTCCGCCACCTCGAAGAGCGCCACGACTTCCACGTTCGCCCAGAACCTCGCGACGTCCGGTCGTCTTCTCCACCTACAAACCGCGTTCGAACGGCACCTCTTCCCACTCGAATTCTGGCCACCACGATCAACAACATCCAATTCCCACCGTTAGATGCGAAGAGCTCGAGGAGCTCAACAAATCTCTAGTTGAAGGCTTTTGAAATCGCTACTTGGATTGGAGGATTTTCTGAGGGGAAACGAATTGATTACCGGCCATTGAATGTATAAGCGGCTGGTCATTTTTCTAGGGTTTGAGATGATTAATGATTATATATTATAGTTCTAATATTATTTAATTAATATAAATCTCAATTTAACATCTTATCGCAAACGAACTCCAATTTCACGTTCCGACAGGTGTCCCTAGGGTTTTTCCGCATTCCGAACACAATGGAACAAGTCTCGTAAGCTAATTTGATCATATGTGCGAGTTACAGAATTAAACGATCAATTTAAAATTAAATCGGTTAAATCGATTTCTAGGCGTTTCGAGCTGCCACGGTCAAACGACAACTCCGATTGCTACGAAAATTGAAATCCGATAATAACTAACTATTACGAGTCCAATGAAACTGGTTTCGTCGAATTCCGAGACTGCGCCCTGGAAGACTATTTTCACTCGTCAATTAAATCAGGCGATTTTCAAAATTGACGAAAACGCGTAAAATTTCACTTTTAAAATTTTATTAACTTAACAATAAATCATTTAAGATTTATAAACACATAAAAAAATCATTCTGGCTCATTCTAGACCAAAATCTGATTAAATTGCATTTTAATAATATTAAATTCATTATTAAATTAATATAAACCCCAAATAATAATTTATTCACTTTAAAATTCATCTAAAAATCCAACATTATTGTTTATAACCAATTGAACTTAAAAATACATGTAACCACCATTTTTATAATCATTTATCCCAAATTCACCTTTTATCCCAATTTCGAATATTAAATTATTATTTTTCCATAAATCAAATTCAACCAGAATTGCTATAAATTAAAATTTATAGTTTATTTCATTGATTGAACCCGAATCCATTCATTTCAATATCAATTAAGAATCCACATTAACGTTTAAAACGAATTAAATGTTCAAATTCAATAGCTTAAAAATACGGGATGTTACAAATCGGCTCAATGAGTCTGTGCATGAGTCGTATCTTTTAGGGTGCGTCGATGTTCGGCTCATTCTTCCACGTGGGGAACTGTACCACGACCGAATCTGTGCATGAGTCGTATCTTTTAGGGTGCGTCGATGTTCGGTTCATTTATTGGGTTAGAGACCCATGGAATAGCGTTCCGTTTGTGTTACACGTGTTGGTGAGTTTTCATGCTCCCGTTTGTGATAGGCCTCCCCCTTTTTATGATTTCTGGATTTCTCGTTGTGATTTCTAGAATTTGTGTTTCACCAATTTTTGTGGATTGAATTGATAAGCTCTATCAATATTTCTGTTTTGGTGAATAATTTAAAGAATGTGATTCTTTTTGGTGTTTATAGATGATTTGAGATATTGTATGATTTTTGATTGTTATTTGATGTATAGTTGACACAGTATGGCATTTCTTTGTTATCATACGTTTTTGGTCATATCTCTTATCCTATCTCATTTTATCTGATATTTATAGCTAGACTGATCCGTTTATTATTTTCTTCTTAAATAATACTCGGGTCGGACCGAGGTATTTCAGGTACTTCTACTTGACTTCTTATCAGGGCCTGTCATCTGATTCTTTTGTCTAACTACTTTAGCTTAGTAGTTTTTGCTATTATACATTTGAGATAGAGACTCCTTGATGTATAATTATTCTTTTGTCTAGCACTTGTATCTATTCTTTTTTGATGTAGTGAATCTTCTATGACCACTATTTTGATGTACACTTTTATATGATATATTCATATCTGATTCCGCCTTTGTGATATGAATGTCTGTGCCTGATTTGTGTTATGTTTATTTCTATATTTGTTTCCAAAGTCCACTTAGCCACTGTGTGGTAGCTTTGAGTTTGTATTTGATATGTCGGATTTCCTCTTGAAATGAAATGTAAGTTATATTTTATTTGACATATCAGTACTCGTACAAAGCAATTATACGGATGGTCGCTCCTCAACAGCCTTATTCTTCGTGCTAGTCAATGGTATTACCTCGTAGTGTCCTTGGCAAGCATGAGTATAGAGGTGGGGTGTCATAGGACTGATTAGGGATTTTAATATGACATTGATAGAGGAATTGAATCAGCATAATAGATGGATTTTTAACCTGGTAAAAAGAATAAAGGGGTTTAGAGGATTGATAAGAGATGGTCCAATTTTGACAATAATGATAAATTATTAAGGGTATATATTAATTGAAGTAGTGAATGGACCACATTTATTAGGAACTAAGAAGGAAAATTAAGGAAGATGCAGAATTAAGTGGAATGATGTACTAGGAATGTTCATATTAATTTGGTAAGGAGTATTAGGGCCCTAACATCATTAACACTAATTAATGATAAATAGCCACTTCCAGCAAAATTTTCTTTTAGAGTTTTTGGGATTGTTATCGCTAGTTGTCTCCCTTATATTATGGGAAAAACATATGATATGGTATAAGATATGTTCATGTTTTATCATTGGTTGATTTTATGGATGGGATAAGGCTGCCAGATAAATATATGGAGGAACAACATAAATACAGAAATTTCATAAGGACACTTAACTAGCGATAAACTGTAGGTAAGAATGGAAGTTAATGAGGAAATTAGGTTAGTAAATAGGAGTAAAGTATTTAGTTAAAAAAACCTTTAGGATTTTGGGGGAAATAAATTTTAATTTGTGATGTGACACTATTCAAGGATGACAATTCACCTTGAAGAAGATAAGATGAATAGGGATATGAAAAGAATTTTCTATTGGACTGGGATGAAGAAGAAGATGGCATAATTTGCCACTAGGTGTTTGACATGCCAAAATTAAAAAGATAGAATTGATTAGACAGGGAATTGAAGGCCACACAAGATAGCCAAATATCTTGTATGGAAAAGCGAAGAAAAGAGTTAGAGTTTTAAGTAGGGGATAAGGTGTTTATCAAAGTTTCCCCTTTTAGAAACATCGTGAGATTTGTAAAGTCGGGAAAGTTAGCTTCAAATTTGTTGGGCCTTCCAAAATTTCAAAAAGAATTGGAAAACTGGCTTACCGCATAGAGTTATCAGATAAGTTGTTAGGAGTCCATGATGTTTTTCAAATTTCACACTTGAGGGAATATTTTCATAGCATAGCCATTGTGGTAGAGCCTGATTAATTGGAAGACAATAAGACGGAGCCAATAGAATCCCATGCCACCAGTGCAGCACAAAACTTCGAAGCTCCACAACAAAGAAAATAGACTTGTTCGGGTACAATGGAGGGAAAATCCGACAGAAAGCATGAGGACTTCTCATCTTAAGCTTTTCACTGGCACACTTTTCTCTCCAAAACTGGGTTTTGGTTGCGTTGTGGATTCGAGATTGGATGGTAGGAGATGGCTACTACCCTTTTCACTATCACTTTGCACACATGTAGAAATTTTTATGCTTGTTTAGGGTGTTTTCATGCATACTTATATTTCACGATCATACACTCATGCTAGGATTGAGCTCACTTATAGCATGTCTGCAGTTCATAAACACATTGCTCTTTTTGTTGAGTAGATGGTTGTGTAGATAAATTGGTTGTATAACATGGATGTTTATTGCGTTACGCCATTCGCCTCTTGGAAAGATTATGGGGACGAAATCCTTTAAAGGGGGACGAATACAACACCCCGTAAAATTAATCATAAATAAATAAATTAGATAAATTAATTTGAATAAGAAAGGGTTAAAAATGGAAATTTTATAAAGACGAAATTTGACCATAAAAGTTACATCGTTGCGTTCATGGTGATTTTCTGATCAATTTTCATATATAATGTGTTGGAAACGAAGCTCAAACGAGAATGTTATGGACGTTTGAAGTTTTCGGTTCAAATTAATTTAAATAGAATTCAAATTCAAATAAATAACTTATTCCAAAATTTGAAATTTAAAAGTTAATAGTAACTATACTTGGGGGTTAAGTAAACGTTAAAATTAGCGTTAATGTTAAATAGTAATTAAGGAAGAAAATAAATTAACGACGGTAAAAACATTAACGTTCCCAGAATATGGACCGATCGACCCCTGATCCACGACCGGTGGAAAGCAACGGTCGACCGGTGCAATTAAGTGGAGGCTATGGTTTTATGCGTTTTAACGTACCAAATTTTATTATTTTAACCGATCTTAATCTAACGATTCTAGTGCGTTCCAAGCACTATAAATAAGAAACTAGTCCCCTAACTTTTATTCACTAATTATTTTTGGAACCTAGCGAAGCTCTGTCGGTTCATCTGTTCTAAGATTCAGAAAACTTCTTTAGGGTTTCAGATAAGAAATCCTATATGTTTATTTTGTTCGTTGTATATTTTCTAAACCTCTTCTCCTCCAAACCTCTAATTTTCTTAATCTAACATATATATAAATCGCTTGTTGTATGTATATCAAAAGGAAGAGATCTAAAAGGGATTTTTGAAGGCGTGTCAAATCCAAAAGGAGGAAAACCTAGGACCTATAGTGACTGGAAATCTTAGTTTTCTATTTTAAGTAATTGAATAGTACAGTTTAGATTTGATATTGCTTCTGGGTGTTTTGGATTACGAAAACATCATATTAAAAATCCCCAAAATTCCCCCAAAGCAAAATGTCAATTCTTAGGTTGGAACCTTAATTTCTTTGTATTAAAATAATGGAGTTTGTATGGACTCTGCAATTCAAGCGTTCTACCTTCTATTCCACTTCTTATTCTTTCTTTTTCTCTAGATCTAATTAAGAAATGGTGTGTAAGTTACGAATTTTTATTCGTATTTTACATCGTATATTTCTACAAATTGAGTAGAATCTCCCTTGTCTACTTTCATTTAAAAGAAGTTGAATAAATCGTACAATTAATTAAATTGTAAGTTTATATTATTTTGATTTATTCCATTGTTTTAATATAAAATAAGTTGGATTTTGATTCTATATACAACTCTATTGATTTGATTTTGGAATATTGGATTTATTGTATATATGTTATTGTGGAAATGAGACTTTTATAATTTTAGAAGATTTGACATTTGAACATTAATTTAGGGCGTAATCTCCACATACATAGAAATTAATAAATGCGTGTGTGCGTGCGCGCGCGCGTGTGTGTATAAACTAGCGTAAATAACGTATAATTATAACATATTAATTGCATAGTTATTAGCTTATTAATTATTACTATTAAATCCCCCTTAGGAAGGTAATTGATTGTTAAGGCAAATTAAGAAGAATTTCTTATAAGTCCTAAAATAATGAATAATGGTGAGATGTGTAATAATATAATTTGGTGAATATTAGGCCCAAATCCCTAAAACCTAACTTAATCCGCCAAAACTCTCTCCATTTCAAAACTTGTAAACCAGGTCCCTATTTTTTTCAGTGTAAATTCTTTCCATAAATACCCTCGCTTATTTCTCGCGGTGATTTTAATGGCAGCCAAGATTTGAAATCTACATTTCCAAATCAGATTTAGTTTGATCTATTTTTCAAAATTAGATTTCGGATTAATTATAGCTTCATCATCTTCCAGGTAAACGTTCGATCTACTTTTTAATCGACATTGTTTTATTTTAATCGACATTGTTTGATAATTTATTAATTTTATTTGATTTCTTTTGTTTTTTTTACAATCAAAATTAGAAATATGTTACAGATTATATTTGTGACAAATTTATGCAAATATGATGTTTGCACAAAAACTTCAAATAATCTAAATAAATGCGGAATTCTCAGCAATTATTGTATATAATTGCAAAATTTAATGAGTGTTAATAGGATAAAATTTGATCCTAGTTGTAGTAATGTTAATTGAATTATACTAGCTACAATTGTGAATAATTGTAGACTTGTCTGTAATGATTGTAAATAATTTCAGATTTGTCTACAATTATTGTAAATAAAGGTAGACTTGTCTATAATTATTGTAAATAAACGCAAACTTGTTTGCCATTGTTGTAAATAGTTGTTTGGTTGCTTTATGATTTTTATGATTATTTATAGGTGAAATATTGATCCCAGTAATAATAATGTTTTTAAACGAAAATTCTCAGATTATTTGCAAATTTGTCTGCAATTCTTTATAATAATCGCATATAAATCAACAAATAATATGTTTTGTACTTGTAATGATATGCATTCATTTCTGGTTTTTTTATTGTTTATTATTTTGTATTTGTAATGATGTTTTCTTATTTCAATTTACAGTGTTTCTGGAAATATTGGTGTTCTAGTGTTGTTGAAGTTTGGACATGATAGCTTTTCGTTATGTGTTCATTTTAATAATTCAGTTGTTATGTTGGGAAATGCCATTTGTGGTAAATGGTCTGATTTAAGTCCACCGTCGTTTGATTTATATTATGTTAGAGATGGTGTGAGAAGGAACATTGAAACTAATTCTGATCTTCAACTTATCTTATTGTTGTGTGTTCATAATCATGAGTATTACTTGGTTATTTTTATTGACATTGTTCCTACTAGTTCTTCGGCAAACAATGTCGATATTATTAGGTCAAATGCCGTCACTTGTAGTAGTGATTCCTCCTTCGCTAGCATCGATGATTCTAATATTCATTTTAGGAAGTTATTGAGAAATGATTCCAATCAGTATGTCTTTACGGGTGTTGGTCAACAGTTTCCAGGTGGTGTTACCGAATTTAGGCTCAATTTGATGATATATAGTATTAAGAATGGGTACAAGCTTGATTTGTTTAAGGATGACAAGGAAAGAGTTACTGCTATTTGTTCTAAACCAAAATGTAGCTTCAGGAGCTTCTATTAAGTTTAATCTTCCTGGTTATTTTGTTATAAAGAAATTTCAATCTCAGCATTCTTGTTGTGCTAGAATTCTTGATATTAATGATCCTCCTATCTCAAGTAAATAGATTAAATTGTTGGTTTATGATCATATTCAAGCTATTCCATTGATGAAGACCAAGGACATTATTAATCCTTTTCAAACTAAGTATAGTATTATTTTGAAGTATTATTTTTCTTATAGTGGGAAGAGGTCGGCTTTAGAAGATTTACATGGAAGTGATATGATGTCCTATCATCATTTGAAGTCTTTTTGTGATGCTATTCTTGAAACTAATCCTAGTAGTAAAGTTGTGTAATAACCCGAATTCCAGTGGGTCCGGATTTTTTGCAAAAATGCTAATACCCGAACCCACTGAAACCTGAGTTGGGAATCTGGTATCCTGCAAATAGGCAAAGAAAAATATATCAGAGCTCAATTAAATATCTCACAGCGGAATTGACTAAAATATAATAGTAAGTAAATACTCACCAATATAATAACACTTTCTAAACAAGTGTCTTAAAGCTGGGAAGTCTCTGCCATCTACCTAACCTGTAGGATGTTATGAGGAGGAGATCAGAACTAAAGTTCTGGTGAATGAATAAATTATGTACTTCTAGGCTTAATTCTACATATATCATTTTATTTCCATTTACTCTTATATTAAGTTCATTAGGTTACAATAATCTCGTCTCTGCTCATGAACCGTACCCATCTACTCCATAGTAGATTAAAACCTAATAACTAATATATACATATATGTAGCTATATGCCCAATGACCATATTGGTCCTAGGTACCACCCATGGTACCTCCCATATCTTCCTCGAAAAGGGCTCCATCGTCTTGCTTCGAGAGCGTTCCATAACAACATCTGCAAAGGACTACTTCGTAAGGCCTACAATACAGATGCTCCATCGTCTTGCTCTGTAGCTATATCCATAAAGGACTGCTTCGTAAGGCCTACAATACAGATACTCCATCATCTTGCTCTGTGATCGTTCCGCAGCTGCATCTGTAAAGGACTGCTTCGTAAGGCCTACAATACAGATGCTCCACTACTTACTATGAAAACGTAAATCGCATCTGCACTAGTCTATGCCAGTGCCCGGACATCCACAATGTACCACCCAATGCGTACATTGAGGACCACATAATCATTCTGTCTACTATTTGAATCCCGCCAACAAGGTCTACCTTGTACGGAATTCAATCGTGGATTTTCTATATTTGTAAAGGACTGCTTCGTTAGGCCTACAATACAGATATTCTAGTTGGTCTGTCTCTTTTTCATCGTGGCTATAGTCCCACACAACCACCCCTCAACTAACCAAAAGACTTCTAAAGAGTAAAGTGGTTGTGCCCTACTACAAACAATCTAACATCCAAATGGCGGTGCCCCTCATCCAATGTCTCGATAGTGAAAGAATCATTGGCCTATTGGTTTAACTCTAGTCTTTCCCGAAATCGCTCTTGGTCTTGATGCTGGCCGATATCCGCATGCGACTATCCTTAAACTTACTAGCGAGTACTGGACATACGAATAACCTCCTCCGAACACCAAGCCCTTCTGACTGCCTACAAAGGTCTGCTTCGTTGGGCCTATAATACAAATGTAGTCAAGGCATACTCTCTTGTTGGAACACCTACAGACCTACCTCCAGGGGTGCAGCTTCGTTAGGCCTACCCAGAGGGCCATCCTAGAGTATCCTCACGTCCTGTTGAAGTCTCGTACTTCCTTCTAGCCCAAAATAACTAAGTTGACGTGCTTCTTCTTTGCTAAAATCTGTGATGAACTGCATCGTTAGGCACTTCATCCTTTGGTCTGCTCCAAATGCATCTCACTCATTTATTAGACCCTAAGTCTAATCTTTTATTTTGTGTTTAGTTTACTTTTCTTATTTTGTTGGCTACTTATTTACCCTAATTAGCATATTCTTGCCCTCATCTCACTTCTGGCTATTGTGAGACCACCATTGATCTAATAGGGAATGCTGTTGGTATTGCTACTTCTATTACGTTGCTTATTAACTCAATTTAAGTCTTAAGTTTATTAAATAAGCATCTTCTATTATCTTTGTTCTATTTGCTTATTAACTTAATTTAAATTGTTTTAAATAAGCCTCTACTATTATCCTTGCTATCATTGCTTATTTATTCTATGTCTCAAAATAAGCCTTTTCGTTTATTTTACTTAATTATAACCTATGTTATAATTTCACTAGTAATTGTCACTTTTATCTTCTTTTATAATATGTATATAATTACAAGTGCCTCTTTTCTATTCTTGCATGTCTTCTTTTATTATGATATAGAATTCTCTTTAATTCCCTTATATTGTATACTTTACTTATCATAATAACTGTCTTATTATATAGTTTGTGCGGTAAATGCAGATCCATGTTCATTATCGTTTACAGCTTCAAATTTTTATCTAATAATTTACTTGATTCCTTTCACACTTTACTTTATTTTCTACTATTCTAGGAAGTAATTCTATTTCATTTGGTTGGTGCTGAAAACTATACTAAAAATCCATTTCCATATTTTAATAATAAATAATACTATAAAAAATAATTCTGTTACGACCCGGTTTTTTCGACCTCCGAAAATCAACATTAATACGTCCACTGTATTACATACCGAGCAATCGAATGCCGGAAATACCAGACCGTAAGGGAAAGAAGAAAGAGGTGGAAGAAGAAAATAGGAAACAACATCAGAATCTCACGATCGCAGCGGAACAATATACAATAGATAACAATAGATCTTTATACAAAAGAAAACTATGGCTGTTTTATACATTACATCATCAGAGTACAACACAATTAATAACACAACATTGGATAGTTAAATAACTTGTCCTCACAAAAGCTGACTATACAGCTTACACTACACAGCGGAATACACATCAAGTACGTGTGATACGTCTCGCCATCCAGCTCGTCTCCTGAGCTCCATAGCATCCTATCCTGTATCTATAATACTCGGTCTGACCCGAGCATTATAATAAAATAACACCTGAGTCAGTCTAGAAAACCAGCGTGAGAAAAACACACTCAATTGAATTATTAAAGTTTTCAAAATCCTTTGAAAATCAAAGGTATCTCGTAAGACCACGCCACAAATAAACATGCTGGGTTTTTACCTTACGATAACCAAAACATTTTATATCAAAACCGTCTAAGATTATAATAGTGTCTGTAGAAAGTAAAATAGAATATAGCTGAAATGCTTGCATCTCACGTTCTAGCATAGTTGGGCACAATCAAAACCGTACGGGCGCTTATTGGAAAATGGATTCCATACAATGGCAGGGCTACTGGGGTACCACCCGTCACAGTACCTGGCCTAGATCAGAGTGTCGAGGACCACTCCTGATCCCCTGCAACACAAGGCCGGAGCTACCCCTTACTGGATAGTCCGAATAAGATCACTCCGCGGTTTGAATCAGCAACCGCGGACAAAGCCGAGATCAAAAGGGACTCTAGACAGGGATGACCTTACCCTAATTGGGTGCTACCCACTTAGCCTTGCTGCACCTCCCCTGTTTTAGCCATTCCCGATTGATGAGGCATGAGGCTAAGCGTTACCTTTTAAATGAACTCATTTACTTAGAATGCTCACCGTCCTCCAATGACGATGTTCTGATAGCATTCTTCCATACAAGTTGCCCTGGGTCTGGACAAACCGAGTCACCGTCTTCATCATCTTCACGGTATTCAATCGCTACGTTCAAACCGGATCGAAGTGGTTTTCGGATAATTAAATCCGATCCTGGTCTCTTCGAAACGATCAGCGCATTGGCCAATATTGATAGTCGGTTATTTAACTATCAAATTTAACAATCATTCAACCCATTATTTTATTTCCCTTGAAAAGCAACATGTCTTTTTAAGTTTAGATTTTAAACAAATTAAATCACTTTGTCCAAAATTTACACTTTAAACATTTAAAATAAACTACTTAAACACTTTATTTAAAATACTAGTTATGAAATTCTATAATAATTTTCCAAGTAAAACTTAAGCCAAAACTACTTTTGAAACAAAGCTATTTTATAAAATATAAATATTTAATAAATTTTCCTTTAATCATAATACCACTTTAATCTTTAAAACAATTAACTACTATAATTAACTTAATAAATATTTACTTTAAAATTTTAAAACAATTAAATAATAATTTCCTAAAAACATTCTTTTAAAACACTTTAAAACTTTTAATTTATACTTAGAAATCTTTCTTTGAAAATACACTTGGCATTTTAGGAAAATTCACCTCCCATTCCAATATAACCCATCTCATCATTTATAAATCCTTCTGATTTATCCTAATTTAATTTACGTCCCAATCCCATAAATTTTCTTTCCCATACTTTTAAAAATAAAACCACTATTTATTTTTAAAACGAATTATCCTTTCCTTATAAATTCCCACCGTGAATTTATAAATCCAAATTATCCACTGATAAATATTCACTTTATTTATAAACCCAATTATAAATCCAATAGCCTCATTTTCCTTTATAACCACCGTTTCAAAACACTTAATCGATTTCAAATCGATTCTCTGAGTTAATTTTATTTTGAAATTTATTTTTGGATTTATCAAAATTACCCCAAACCCTTATTTTCAAATCCACTTGCCTCTTCTGATTTAAAATATTATTTAAATCTGGAACATTAATTCCTTACTTAATTTCAAAATTCCCTTTTTATTTCTCCCAAAACCATTTTAAATCCTGAATTTAAAATAAATCCTTTAATCCTTAAACAATATCATTTAAATCCTCGAAACTCTTTATTTCCCATTTATTCAAAATCCCTATTTTCCCATACCCCGGAATTTATTAAACAGGATATCAAAATCAACCATTTACCTTTTCCCAATTTCACCCTTTTTATTTACTCAACTTCACTATAAATATTTTACTTAAAAATTTCCTTTTATTTTCCTTCAAAAATCCAATCTTTATATTTTTGATATCTTAAAATACCATAATATATTCAGCAAAACTACAGCCTTCAATAATTTCAATTTTCAATATAATCTATTATAGATTATCAAATAAATCATATCGCTGAATAGGAAAATAATTTCAATATTTTTGAGGAATCCAGTTGGATCCCTCCAACCTGTTTCCCTGCATCCACAGATGTTAGCACAATATAAAAAAAAATCAATCCCACTTCGAGGGGGATATCACGGTATAAAGGGTCATCCGCTATTATGCGGGGCGCATAGGGTCTCATCCGCTATATAATGCGGGAATATCAATCACTCCAATATATATATACATACTACTATATATAATATCACATCCAGACTAATAATGATTATCAAATTCAATCAATCATCCAATAATTTAATTTTAACTAATTAAATTAATCGATAATCCAATTTGAGTGAGATTAACTCACCTTTGACTTTTAATTTGCAATCTCATCCAAACCGGCTATTTCCTTCACGATTTTGGACCTTGTACAAACATTATACGGTTTATTAACATTTTAAATAATCGGATAATTAATTACCATTTAATAATTTAATTAACTAACATTTTAATTTAAACTAATAATTTCCCTTTTAAAAATCCTTTAGTAACTATAATAAATTAAATAAGTTAATTGTACAATTTAATCAGCAAATCCATTATTTTAAAATAAACCAATAAATCTAAAATGTGTGTATATATATTTTTTATTTTTGAAACTTAATATATACTTATAAAATAATCTATACAGATTTAAAAATCTAATTTTATATATAATCAAACATTTAAAAATTCCTATTCTTTCCCAAAATCTTCTGTATATATATATATATATATATATTTTCTGACTAAAAGGAAAAGAGTTTTCTGTTTTTTTTAAACTTTATATATATATTTTTTTTCAATCTGTATATAACTAAACAGTAATTTTCTTCCTCTGTAAAATATATATGTTATTAAATTAAATTAAATTAAAGATCCAATATTTATACCTTACAGCCTCCGCCCTCTCATCGCCACACAACGCTGCAACTCCAAACCATTGCTGTCTCCATCGCAACCCTAGATCGATGCCAGTCAATCCAAACTGCGACGCTTCCTTGTCCCATCCAGATGTCGCTCACCCATATGAGAATAACTCACCTCGACATCAATCTAGACTCCACTCACTCGCCACCGCCACTTCGAGCCTCTACCCCTATCATCGAACGCGCCAAGCCCATCCATCTGCAACCCACGATAACATCCCAGATCGACATCGCGACGAACCCTTGCTGCCACAACCCGTAGGAGCGAGAATCGAAAGCCTTAAGTACCGATGAACCGATCGATTTGCAGCCTTTAATCATGGATTGATCTCTCTCTCTTTTATTTTCTTTGAGTTGAATTTCGTTCTATTTTGGTTTCGTTGAACTGGACATAAAAGGAAGATAGGCTCGAGCTTTGAATACGAGTTGAAAGATGGTGAAAAAAGGAAAGCTCGGGTTTTTAAAACGAGGAGGTAGCGTGTTTGAGCTGCCTTGCGTGGAGAATAGGCCATGCTACAGTAAAGGAAATGAGAGGGAAAAAAGCTCTAATGCGAAAAGAATTTCAGTTGATGGTGACTAGAATATACAAATATATATATTAATTCAAATTTGTCTCGATAAATGCAACTTCAAATTTTGACATCCTATCGAGGCATGCCGCTAGGCGTTCACAATGTTATACCCCTATTTTGAACGCAATGGAAAAGGTTCCGAGTCCTAATTCGATCGTATGGAGAAGATAGCTTTTTGGACCCAGTTATTATATTGAATTTTCGATATGAATTTCAGCGCATTTACATATCATACGGCCACACGCTAACCCCAAATGCTATGAAATTTGAAATCCGATAATAATAATACACTATTACGGATCTAATGGAATTGGTTTCGTCGAATTCCGAGACTGTGCCTCGGGAGGCTATTTTTAAATGTCAATTTAAACGATATATTTTTAAAACTGGACAAATCACTTTTAAATTCAATTTTAAAGTTCTATTATCTTCCGTATTGTTAATACAAATTTTGTAAGCCTTCAAACTATTTTTAACAAGCTTAAAACCCAAGATTCAATATTTTACCCAATTCCCAATTATTAAATCCAATAATTAAATTATCCAATAAATAGAGATATTTGAATTTCAAGTTAAAAATTAACCTTTTAAATGTTTAAAATCAATTAAATATTACAATTTCAAATATCCAAAATTCCGGGTCGTTACAAATTCGTAACTGCAAGATATTTCTTTTATTATTTTGGGATAGTATAAAATACAGTGATTTTTCTATTTTACACTAGTTCTCTTTTTCTTTCTTTTATTCTAGCAATTACGTTCATTGTTGTCTTTTAAATATTAAATTATAGAAATGTATCCTATTTTCTAAACCAACCAATTAATCTGTTATTTACTTCCAAATCAAGTTATTAGATTTATTATTTCTGTTTTAGCGTAATTTATTGCAGAATTCCATTTTTCTAGCTTTATTCCAATTTTTCTTATTTTACATCTAATTTCATAAAATCTAGTATTTTTCCCATTTTAATCCATAATCATGAATTCTCTTTCTAGTTATATTATTCGCTTAAAAAGGGAAAAAAACTAGCATTTAAGCTAAATTATAACTTTAAAATAGATGTAAATAACTGTGGATTTCTTACGGTTCAACATAACTAATTGACAGGGTTAATTACTGAAATACTGAATAAATTATTTAATGGGAATCTAACGATAGTATATCATAAACGTAAAAGAAATATAATTAAATCCACTCACATGTCATCCTTAGGTTCAATCTCTAACCCTTTTAATTTGCTACGCTTTTCTCCTATTTTTCCCCTTTCAATTCGTTGTAAATTCCCTGATTTGTTTGCGCAATTCTCTAATTTGCTTGTATGTATATCCTTGCTTAATTTTATTTTTTGTTTGGGGAAAGATTTGATTGATAAAGGAGAAATGAAGAGGGAGAAGAGAAGAGGAGTTTGCTGTAAATGACAGCAGCTGATTCAGAGAAAATAGTGTGGGCTAGGGTTAAGTTACGTTCAATTTATAGGTGTAGTGAACAACTATGAGCCATCAGATTAACCCCAAAACAATCCTCACCATCATTTATTGATTTGTATATGTTAGCTTATAACGTATAATTCTCCAATGTTATTCATTTATTCCTTTGTTATACGACCCAATTAATTCACGTTTCCTTCTAAATAAGATTCTCCCATTAATTATCCAATTAATTAGATCATATATATATATATATATCTATATATGTATGTATGTATGTATGTATGTATGTTTGTATGTATGTATGTATGTATGTATGTATGTATATCCAATATTAATTGATTCTTATACCTTATAACTTCTTACCTATTTGAACACGTCAATTAATACCTCTATTAATTGATTGCGTATAAAAGTTATACTTTTTAATTTATTCTTATTAACTTACCTTCATCATAAACTTAATTATTCTGTTTGATTTTTTTACGCATTCCAATTCTTTTTTTTAACTTGGAAACAAATAATCCTATAACTGGCATTTTCTTCTAGCTAATTAATTTACATTATTAGCTATTGTAACAAGGGCATGTTCTTTGATTAATTGACACCCTTTTTAAAATGCTCAACTGATTGCCAATTAATTAATTGACACATTTTCCCAATTTAATCATTATCCAAATTAATTCCTATGCATCACTCAATCACACGTTTATTAGTTGTATATATTTAAACCACCAATTCATTACCCAATTAATGGACATATAAGTTTCCCTCTTTTATTAATTGACGCTTACTTAATATCTTTAATTAATTTCTTAATTAATTGATTGCGTCAATTATAAATTAATATATGTATGTTATCATTTAATTTATTCCCCGCATACATTTCCCTTTATTAGAAGATCCCTTAATTCATTAATGTTGTAAATGTGGTATATTCACTGACTAATTGACGCCTCTATGTCTCTTAATTAATTCCCCTTTTAAATTGATTGATGCGTCAATTAATCACACACTCATTGCTTGCATAAATCTATGTAACTTCTTAACTCTTAAATGCATATGTTTGACATTTATATTCTGTTTTGCAATTATGTTAATTCAATTGATTTTATTTAATTATATAAAACTGCGGGGTGTTACATTCTCCCACCCTTTAGGAAATTTCGTCCTCGAAATTCGACAAGGGTAAAATTATGTAATTCCTCGCATCAATCACATCCATTTTTTGACCAACCATGCTCTTGTGCAAAAGTGTTATTCAATACAAAATATATGCATGTACATGAATTTCTAAGCGGTACCTCCTATATGAATGCTTTGCTTCTTTAAAAAATTATTTTTAAAACATGATGCATACATCCTAAATATACTTGCCATTTCTATATGAATGCAATCTTTTGAAATTTAAAACAATTTTCATCCAATTTTTCCCACACTCCTATTGAATAGGGGTATAGTTCAACGAATTTTGCATCCAAACCCTACCATACAACTTTAAATATTCGAATTTCAGAAAAATCTAAGTTTTTGAATTCTATCTCTTATGTAATGACCCTGAAATCGGCCTTCGAAAATCGGCACCCGTACTTCACTTGTACTCGAATGCCGTAGATTCAAACGCCGAATCTGGTTCACCGGAGCTTATAAAACAATTAAGTATAACAACACAGCGGAAGAAAGAAAACAATGATATCATATACAACTCCAATGAATACAATATCCAGAATGATATACAACAATAATATCAATATGATACAACAATATCAGAGATAAATAATGATACAGCGGAAAGCAGAAATGATAACTCCAAAAGATTAGTCAGAGAGAATGAATCCAATGACTCCAATATCAAGCTCGAACCACAGAGAGAAGCAAGTGCAGTCCCGAACTCCAAGAACTGAACCAGCTCCAGATAATCTACTAAACCTGAAGATCTGAGAAAACCCAACTCTAGACTGCCCGTGTGGAAAATTGTGTGCACCCAGAGTTTAGGAAGGGAACAATAAACTCCGGATCAGTCATTGGACTGGTATGAGCAAACAAAAATAGTTTATCTTTAAACAAATAACAATAAGATTTTAAACATTGAAATTCGCAATGCTTTTGGAAAATGAAACTACCATAAGACCTCCCGCCACACACACAATGCAATCATAGAATTGGAGGAGATTTCTTCTTATGATAGTCAAACATGCTTACTACGCAAAAGAAATTCTTTTGATATTATTACTAGTGCATAGTGTGAAAATCCTTTCGAAAATATAATATAAATCTTAGCCAGCATACAACATTTCATCGTATGCCTACTATAGCTACCATGTTCAATAACAGGTTACCGCCACATTCAATGGCAGGTTATACAACTAAAACCGTACAGGGTTCGTATTGCTTCTTTGGATTTCCAACAAATGGTCAGGCAAAGGAACTTCCTTACCGAAATGGAAACGCCTCTGGAAAGATGCCCCGAGAACCTAACCGGATCTCTGCAAACACAAGGCCGACGCTACCTCACGCTTTAACCTAGCTGTAACTAGGTAACTAACACACGAGTCATGTCATCCCCCGGTCGTTACCGACCTTTATCCGGGATCCCGATCACAAAGCAACAACCACAAAGTATAATAACTGTGCAGCATCAACATAGGTAAAATATCTGGGCTCCATACCATGATATCACCTTTTATCCAGAAGGAAATGACGTACTCTAGGGGCGCTACCCCTACAAACCTTTGTCGCAACATTCCTATTTCGACCATTACTGGGTTGTGAGGCTCGACGAAGTCTCGTCCACAAAACTACGCTTTTTCACAAAGCAACGCTTTGACCAAAAAATGATCAACAACACTTCGTATGCCACATTACCAAATTGGGAATGTATCACTAGTAACCATCAACTACATAACCTCTGAGCTCGTACGTCTCAGAGAAGGGTGTTAAGCTAAGAGAATAAATTCTCCGCCACCAACAGAAATGTATTTGATAGAAACCAGCTTTACATCTCAAAGTGTAACGTCAGACACACATCCATACAAGTCTGTTCCGGGTTCGAACAGAACCGAAGGCACTTCCGAAGAAGCCCTTGCAATCCGGGTATTCACAATCCCGATCGGATTTCCCATCACTTAGGAAATCTCTATACCGGCGCGACTCAGTGTAGAGACAATCGATAGGTCATCCTATCGTTCTCGCAAATACCCGATCTTCACCACCGGTATTCAAATGCTATCCATATCGTCGTATCACTATTCGGAATGGGTTATATGACACAAAGGTCCTTTCCCGGCTAACCCGAATAACGAGCGCAATTAAAAATCATATGGATACTGGGGTCTCAGTTAAATCACAGCTTAAAGCCCAAAACTTTTCATTCGAATGGTTAAACAATTTACCATTTCTAATCTTTTAAACAAAAAGATTCATTTCAAAAACCTTCAATGGTTTAAACAATTTCCACACTTTTAATCTTTTAAACAAAAAGATTCAATTCACAAAGTTCGCCCCGTTCACAAAGATCCATTCATGGATTTCAAAACAATTTCCATTTCAATTGAATTAACTCGTTAAATCTTTAAATCAAGATTTAACTTATAGCTTTCAAAACTCGTTTCCAAAGATTCATTTATAGCCTTTCAAAACAATTCCAATTCAAGTTGGATTAATTCATCCGGTCTTTGAATTAAAGACTCATTTCATAGTTTTCAAAACATTTCAATTCTATTTCAAACTTGAAATTCTATTGACACAAATTGGAAATCCTTTCTTAAAATGAAAGCTATTACTATTTGAAAACAAGTAGTTTCGTTTCGGAAAAATCCAGTTATATTTACACGAGTTAAAACCCTTGAATTAAATTCAAATTCCCAAATCAATACCTTTAAAATGGTTTAACCCATATATAACTTGTACAGTATCTTTAATCCCTAGTTTCAGATCATAGAATTAAATTTCAAACTTGAATTCAAATTTAAATCAAATTATTTAAATTTTCAAAACTCGATTAAGTTATTCAAAATAACTTTTATCTTTGAAATTCCATTTCAAAAGCTTTTCATATTAAACCTCAATTTCCAATTTCAAAATCAATTCAAATTAAAATTTCAATTTCAAAAATATTAAATTTAAATCATCTATGACTTAACCGATTTCCACGTGAAATCCATATTTGTGTGTGTATAAGTGTGGTCCAGGGGTTTTACACACAATAGTGCAACATCATCAATCATCACAAATATATCAATATCGATAAGCGGTATAATCCACAACGCTTATCTTCATTCACAGATTCATAGATAAAGTAAATTTCTCAGTTACAAAGATTCATCATTACAATTCGATGTGGGTTTTGGATGACCAACTGGAATCCGTGTAACAACCCGTAAATTTAACCGGTTTTTAATAACGTTATTAATCGAGATTTTATGAAATTTTAAACGATAAATTTTGAAATATAAATTTGATATTTGGAATGCGTCTAGTTAAACATAGCAACTGGTAAATCTTTGTCCGAAAATATGAAAGTTTATTTCGCGCGTAAATTTACTTCAATTTAATCAGTTAAAAAGCGATGAAAATAAAATGTTTCCGAAACCTAAATATTTTTACATAGAAAAATTCTAAAGCATCTTCTGAGCAAGATGTCAGTTTGTCGTTTTTCCAAATTCGGACATCTTTGGCTCCGTCGATCTTATTTTTCAGTGTTTTTCCTGCATTTTCCGCTAGTAGAAAAATTCGAATTTTTATAATTCAATCATACCACTGATATCTGTATACCATTTTGATCGACTCGTCGTGCTGATCTCCGCAGTATATTCAATTGTAAATTTCGGAGTCCGTTGTGCGGTGTGATCTACGAAACGCCTAGCGTATCGGTTCCGCAACTGAGTCTTTTGGGTTCCTACCCTTCCATGCCCTACCGTGACAACCAACAGCTGTCAGCAATAAATGTCTTCGGCTATTCCCTATTTCTCATAAATTTTAGATTGACCGTTGCTTGAACCCTGTTCACTTTTCTTCTTCATTTGCATTTCTAATTCCTACGTCAGTAAAGAAATGCACCCAAATTTAAACACAATCTCCTCTATTCTACTGTAGCCAAATTCCAAAGTTTTCCTCTACAAACTTTCATCTGTTCCTCTCCCCTATCCCCTAACTATTCTAAAGACCACACCCATAAACTTCACTGACCGACATCTCCAGTTCGCCCGCACTCACTACCTCCGGCCTCGACACCCAGCACCTTCCGCCCACCACAACCCGACCCATCGGCAGCAGCACACCTACTCAATAGCCGCGTCGACTCCTTTCCCTTCCTCCTAGGTTCGACTGACCAAAGCTTACCTGCCTGGCCGAGATCTTCCCCTACCCACCTTCGCTCGACCACTTCCCAAACCGCCCTCTATCACCTCACCAGCAGCCCGCCTCCATTCCAGCCTGGCCGAGCATCTCTTTCCCTCTTTCTCTTTCTTTTGCAAGTTTAAATATTATATTATGTAAAGGTTTGTTTATATATATAAATGGAGTATTGTATTTTGTATATATATTTATACATATTTGTCCTGTGTGTTTATATGCGAAGTGTTATATATATATATTCGGTTACATCTATTTTGGTTTGCAAAGTTAATATATATGTAAGTATTTTGGTTTGCATATACAACACAAATATATACCTATGGTCTGCATACACTTGAATATCATTCACAGGTAGTTGTTGCATAGATGAATAGCTTTCATATGTTGTTGTTATTTAATTGGATATAGGTAGTAGTGTTGTTGTCTGTATAATATGATATAAGTATATATGCTTTATACAAATTTACTATATTTGCATGCTGTATAGCTCCTAGTATTTTATAAGCCTAAGTCATTTATATATGATATTACTAAGTTGATAAGCCTGTACATATAGGTTATTTTAGTCTGCATGTATATCTCTTCATTTCCAAATTTTGATAAGTATATCTAGTATTTACGAAAGCTTCTAGTCTGCATACTTTTGTTCCTTTTTGTTTACGTACTTCCATTTTGTTTGAGTATAAACTTATATTAGTTTACAATATATAAGTAATTGAACAATCTGTAGAGTTTTATAAACTACTTATGTTAGTACTTTAATATAGATTTTTGTTGGATATTGGTTTTAAAGATATATGTATATACATAAGTTTTATATATATCTATTTATGTAATCTATTCGTTGTATGTTTCTATTTGGTATGAGTTTATAAATATAGTTTTCTTTTCTTTCAAATTTTTTCTTTTAATTGTTTGCGTATGTGATAACATAAGTTTATATGTATAGTTTTCGAAATAACAGCAGTTAGACTACATGTTCACGATATCATATCTCACTCATGTTTTATCGGAATGAATTGATTTTATTTTTAAAAAAGAGTCGAAGTTACCTAGTTTATGCCTATCAAATTTCAGAAAAATCCGACATCGTTTGATTAGTGGTCGAGGATTTGGAAGTTTGACCCAGGCAGCTGTTCTTTTGTACTTGAAATTATTTTACACTGCTGCAAACATGACTTGAGTTCATGTTTGATGCATCGTATCTCTTCCGTCTTACGTCGGAATACAGTGATTCTTTTTTTGTTGGAAAGATTGAGTTTTCTATTTTATGTTTACGAATTTTCAGCTTCATGCGAGGTCATTTGATCCTCTGTTTCTCATCTGGAAGTTAGACCCAAGTAGCTGTTCTTTTGTACTTAGAAATTATTTTACACTGCTGCAAACATGGCCTGAGTCTATGTTCGTGACATCGTAACTTTTCTCGTCTCTTGTCCAAAACAAGTGATTCTTTTGCAGTTTGAAATACAAGTTTTGATCTTTATTCATACCAAATTTCAGACCATTTCGATCTCGGTAGCACATAGAATTATATTGTTAAACTTTGATGCATGACATGTTTTATTTGTTGCTATGTTGAATGTCTTGATTTGATTTCATCGATTTCTGTTATCAGCTTTGATCGTTGAATTCGTGCCGATTTGTTTTGCTTGGATTCATAACTCAATCTCTATGTCCGTATCAGTGTGCGTATCCGGGTCATCTTCTCGTGCATCTCTAGCCTCGAAAGATGAGCAATCACTCACGATTAACGTTCTTTTATTTAATTTGATTTCAATTGAAACGATAATTGAAATATGCTGCTGTTAGTTAATTACACTGTTATATATGCTATTACCTGTATCAGTTCACTTGTGACATCTGACACCATTATCTGTTATATATACAATGATAATTCAGTTTGGTTGCTATTTGATTGATTGTTTGATGTGACATTGGACATTAAATTGTTAATGTAATAAACGATAAATAGTTTGAAATTGAATAATTGATATCAAATGAAGAACCGTATTAATATTAGTGTAATAATCTTTAATCTACATGAAATGATAGTGTAGATTCTAGAAATAATTATATTAATTTGCACAAACAACAATGTGAATTAATACGATTATTTCGGGATTATTTGAATTAATTATTGGATTGTTATTGATTGTTGTTATTGCTTGTTTATTTACTTTGACACCATCCCAGTTATCACACTGCAAGTTCCCTTTGTTATGATTTGATTTTTGAATTGGAATGGAATCGGGTTGAAATGATAAATACCCAAATTGAACTTTGACCTAGGATAGAGAATTAAATAAAAACCCGATTGGTCAATAATTTGATTTAAAAATAAAATGAAGATTTTATTTGAATAAATAATATGGTTTTGAAACGAAGTTGGAAATTGAATTGTGATGAAATTTAAATGTGAATATTTAATAATCTGAAACAAAATATTAATAAAGAAATTAATGGAAGAATGTTGTTTAATTTAAGAAATGATTGAATTAAGTTTTGAAATTATTTAATAATTTAATGAGATTGAATTATTTAATAATTAAATAAAATTGAATCCTTTGATAATTAAAATTGAACTTTTTAATTAATGAAATTTAGTTCTTTATTAATTGAGCTTTGAAATTGTAACTAAGTAAATGAATATGTGAAATTGAATTTCTTTATCAAGAAATGCAAATGTGATTTTTGAAATTAATGTAAGACTTGTAATTTAAAGAACTTGATTTGACGAATTTAATTTAATTAAATTTGTAAGTTTGATATAATGGAGTTGAACTTAAGTAATTGATTTAATGAATTGGAAATTAAATAAAAATTGTTTGAATGACAAATTTACTTAATGGATATTGAATAAAATAGATAAATGAATTTAAATTGATTTGAATGTTAAATTAAATTAATTTTAATGATTTCGAAATGAAACTGATATACGAACTTGAATCAATATTTGAATTGTTTTAAATAGAAATTGAAATTGAATTCTAAGATTTTGAAATTATGAATCTGGAAGTTTTGAAACGTAAATTATGGAAATTGTTTAGGAGGACAAATGCAATGTTGATTTTTAAATTCTAATTGAAATTGTAATTGATTTGGTTTTGAAATATATAAACGACCAATCGGTGTAATAATTACGAAAGTTATCAAAGAGACCGGAATCGGTTAGGGACATACTCACTGTCTAAACCGAAAACCACTTTGATAACTATACGCGGAGTGTGATCCAGAATGAAGTGGTTGGAATGATGTACGTGATGACTGAAGAAATAGAACGATAATGGATAGCCTTGACACTTGTGTCAAATTGGAAATGACTAAAACAGGAGCCGTGCCGGGCCAAATGGGGGCTAGCTACCTCGAGCGAACACACTTCTTCGAAACTACTCATTACTTGTTGTCGATTGGTGCACCCTTGATTTTGGGAGTGATGTTTCGCGGTGTTGCGATCGCTGCGGCGATGCGTTCTCACCAGTCCGGATCAGGCAAACGGTAGTTTCACTACCTTGGGTATTGCCTCATGTGCCTTGTCATACTTGCATCCCTATATACGCGACCACTACGATTTGTTTTGTGTTATACCTATGGAGTACTCCCTGATATCCCACTAGTTTACGGTGGAGTTTACAGTGCTGTATAGACTATAACACTTATATAAAATGTGTTAAGGGGGATAATGGTAACGCCTTAACACTATTTTGATACCTTATATTACCGATAGGCATTATCTACTTATCGTACACTACTACATAGTAGATAGTTTAACGGATCCTTAAAGGATGGTTATTCCAAACATCCTTTGAGTTACTTGTAATTCAATTGCTATTTCACTTGAGTTGGATTTATTGATATAAGAATGTTAATCCTGACTCGAGTGTTTTGTGTTTTTCTTTACGCTCGGGTCAGACTGAGTGTACCAGTATTCGAGACTCACCTTTGGAGTTGGAGCTTCACTTGGAGATCCAGCTATCTATCCAGCTTTCAGATATCCAGTTGATTCCAGTGATTGTATTCTGATTCTTGTATTTGACTATTGTATTCGAGACAACTGTTGTACCTTATTTAACTCTGATATGTATATAGTAGCTTCATGAACTACTATCTTTTTATTTCCACTGCATTTATTACTCTGTGTCTGTGATCTGTGATTACTTATTTACTGTATATGTTCAGTTTTTCCAAATTAAAATTAACAACGTGGTATTTTGAATTATTCAAGTCCGACATGTGCGGATGCGAATGGTCTAAAATATCGGGTCGTTACAATCCGACTCCCTGTCGCATCGAAATTCAAGTGCCATTTTACGGGCCAAGGGTTTCATATTCACATAGTAATATATCACAGAAACAAATATATAAATCACAGATAATATATTACATTCATCCCAGATAAATGAACTACAGTACAGATCACACACAAATCAGAATATATCACAAAGCATCATATATCAGGGATATCAAACAATTCAACATTCACTAGAATCCAAACATGCATAAGTAAGATAAATTAGTCATCTGATTAATTTAAACCAGATTAATTACTTATGAATAAATTACTAATCTTGGTTAATTAACATTAATTAATTACAAACCATTTTGATTAATTATCCTTTAATCACTTATTAATTAACCTTTAATTATTCCTTAATCATTAATTAATAAATCTCAATTATTAATTAATTAACCTTTAATTATTAGTTAATCAACCTTAATTAATAATTTAAATCAACTTTTAATTATTAATTAATTATCCTTTAATTAATTATCTTAATTATTTAAATCAACCTTAAATTAATCACATTTATTTATCAACTTCTAATTAATTAATTGTCATTGAAAATCTTATTAATAATCCTTTGAAAAGAATAATCACTAACATATAATTCATCTTAAAACCTTTAATTATTCTTTTTTAACTTTAAACCTGAACTAAAGCAAAAACAACTCGTGCCCAAACGAAATCTTCCCGAGCAACTACTCGAGCCAGAACCTATCTTCCCCGAAGAACACTTCGAGCTTCTCCCAATCCTCTTCTGCTTCGAGACACTCACGCGAATAACTCGAGCACAAACCTGAGACTAACGTTCTTCCCCAAATCAGTGTCCTTTCCAGATATACGAACTTCACGCGTGCACATGCACACGAACCCCGGCCACCATCGCGATCATCAACAAGTCAACGACGTCGCCTTGTAGCCCTGCGACCACCCAAACGCTTGAGAAGATCATCGAATCAAAATCGAGCATATAACCCCAAACCTGGAAACAAGCTAGACTACCCAACCCAAAACCTGGAAACACGGCTCGCTCTCGCCGCCTCGACCACCGGAGGCGCTGAAATTCCGTTCACGGCCTCATCATCTCCCCTACTTCCAATCCCCAAGAGCACGCGACACTCGATCGATTCCAGGCATGGAACGAATCGAATAAAACGGCCTCACCAAAATTAGGTTAAAAATATTCAAAAACCCACCGCCGCTTCCACGTTGAACTGGAGCAACTCCAGATATTTTTCCCAACTCCTCCGGAGGCTCCTTCACCCCCACGCGAAACGCCGAGCATTCCGATCCACTCGATCACCCAAAAATCGTCCATAACCCATTTTCGTTCATCCCAGAACTGCAGCTTAATCCTAGCTCTAAAAATTTTGATTCTAGCTTTAAAAATCATATTAAAGTACAACAATACCATTTATACATCTGAATTCATAAATTACGAAGTTCGAATTCTTGCTCTTTTTTGAAGTTAGCTGGGTTATCTTGCTTTCCAGAGAAAGTTAAACTTGGTTTTAACTTATATAAGTTTTTAATCTCAAGTTTATACCATAACAACCAATTTCCAATTTGATTCTAAGTCCACTCTATAAGTAGATTGAGAGAAAAAAAAGAATTTTGAATCAAAGATGTTTTGTTCATGAACTTAAAACAGAGAGGTATTTAAATATCAGCTTGCACAAGTATATTCATCTTCCAAATATATCAGAGAATCCATATATATATATATAGAGCATACTCATTCATAGATATAGCTTGCACAGATTCATACTTTCAATTTTTTTTAAAAGTAGGTGTTACTCACAGGTAAAGGAAACAAAGAAGGTTTGCTCACCTGAGTTTGAAAGACAGAGAACAGGCTCTACATTTGAAAATTGAGAATGCTCTTAACTGAAACTGGAATCTTTGCTTTGAATTTGAACTTGAACTTCCAGGTTTGAATTTGAATAGAAGCTTGTTTACTTTTTTTTGATTAAATTTTGTTTAAGTTTTGAACTGAAGTTTTGTTTGAGTTTTAAAATGGAATATGCTTCAGATTTTACTCGAAACTGAAATGAAGGTTGATATGTGAAAGAGGCTTACAGGTTGATATTCATAAACAAGTTACAGGGTACATTATTATATTTTTCAATACAGTGTATAAATTTGTACAATATCAGAGATATTTCTCTTAGCTTGGTGGCTGATAGAATAGGGTTGTGTACTAAGGAGGCTGAAATACTTGAACGTGATGGCTTCATTAATTGACATGTACAAATGAATATTTTTTTCTTCATTTCGGTGGCTAGTGATGTTTCCCTCATGTACTAAGGATATTTGCATTTATTACTTGTACAAACTGATATTTTTTTTTCTTTTACCTCATTTCGGCTGTACAAGTTGAAGAAAATTTGATGTGGCTTCTATGCAAGTTCAAAGATATTTATATATCTTATTGTCTTCATTTTTGCAAGTGTACATACTTGACTATATCTTCATCTTTTGTATTCACTTTATATTTTTGTTTCTGGTCTTTAGTCTTCTTGCTTTGTAACAAAATTGAATTCTAATTTTAATATGTTGTTATAATTCCTCTAATTTGTCCACTTTATATTTTATATACATGAGTGTATATCTAACTTAAATATTCATTGTCTTGTATTCTTACATGTATATTTTTATACTTTATTCTGTAAGTACAATTTGTTTGTATTTTATTCTACTTATATATTTTCATTTTTTTTAACCATAAAAATCAAATATATATATACATATATATTATTTCAAATCTACTCATATATGCCCAAATATATACACATTCACATATATACAATATTTTATAATATTTTTAAATTTAAATGATTTATACAAAATTTATTTTAATTCGGGGAAACTCGCATCACTTTATAAATCAAAGAATAGATAGATATATGGATACAATTTCAAAGCTTTCAGTTTAGAACTAGAGTAAACCTATCAACAATAGCAAACAAAGCAACCAATACATCCATACAAACAATTCTGGCTTATTTGGAGTTTATGTCCCAAAGAAGGTAGAAAACGGAAAAACTTCATATTTCTTCGATTTTCTTTTGCGCACATCTTCCTCCGTACTTGGGATTTAGGCTACTATTCTAAAAAAATTATTTACTTCCCAAGCACAATTTACATAAGAAAATATCTCTTTTTAAAATTTTCTGTTGACGTTTCTGTCGCTTTCTTTAAATTTTTTATTTTCTTTTTAGTTATCTTATTCTGCTTTCACTCTTTTTTTCTATACAGCAACTAAACACAGCTATCATCTAGGGCAAGGAGGTTTAGGACCATGTCCACTTTGACACAGAAAGGTCCTACTCTAGGAATCCAAGTAACTCATATGCTCCTCCTACCGCATATTACTTGTTACCAACATACGCTGTATTACTCATGATGAATAAGATCTATTCATCTCTTTTATTTCATGCTCAAAAAGGAATAACTAAGTCTCATTTACTACAATGGATAAGAGTTTCAATCTATGCAGTCTCTATCTAAAAAGACAACTAAGCTTGGGGGAATTTTCTCTTTACCTTTCATTTTTCCCAACTAAGGTCTACCTATCTAAACCACGTGTGTCTTATCATCTTACTAATATTATTTCACTATTCTTCTATAGCCTGAACACATGAAGCAACATTTCTAGGTTTTCACTAGTGTCCTATACACCTTACGGGAACTTTTATTATTACTAAGAGTAATTACTGTTATAACCTTATACTTTTCTTGTTACACCTAGGAAATGATTCCTATCTACTCCATATTTAAAAGTCTGATTTGGTTTGGTATTTATCAATTTTTCTTCAAAAATTAAAACTTCTAAATTTTATCTTTTCAAAAACTTATTTACTTTTCCACCAAACCATCTTTATTTTTTTATTTTTTTAAACATGTCTTGCTTGTTCTTAAAACATTTTTTCCTTTTTCTTGACTTCAAAAAAATGTCCTCGCATTTTTCAGAATATCCTTCTTTTTTTCATAGATTTTCAAATTTACTAAAACTGGAGTAAATAAGAACAATTATTTTATCAAAAATCTCTTAACTATCCTACTCTTCTAATTACTTAACCTTGAAGGAGTTACTAACTTACTACACTTAATGGTTTTATACCTTAATGTATTGGAATTACTTTCTCTTATGAGAAACCATTAACGCTAAACCTTCTATGAATCCTTTAAAGGAGGATTTCATGTTTATGTGAAATTATAAGGAATTTATTTTATATTTTATCGAAATAGGCTATACAAAATATGGTGCTTTCCATACCTTGTACATCTCTTTCACGTATTCCTTATAGCTTGCACAAACATCTTTATTTGTGATTCATAGAAAATTATATCATTATTCATTTCATTCCAATAGATTAAGGTATGTTTACTCTATATTTACTTACATAAGATATTTCCTACTAAATTCATTAATTTATCGTACGTTATTTTTCAAAAGAACTCATTTTTAAAACTTTTTTATAATTAGAAAATATTTTCATGTGCTTACTTAAATAATAAGTGTACATACAAACCACTTTAGAAATTATCTCCAAATCTCATTTGGGTCAAAACAGATGTTGCGTAAAATACCGTTACTACAACCCAAAAATACTAATATATGGATTCAATTAAAATAAATGTTAATAAATCATGTATGCTACTTTGGGAGTCACTACTATAACAATAGTGTCATAGTCTATGCTTCCTTTATTTTTACTGAAAACATTTATTACAACAATAAATGTTGTATCCTACGTTTTCGATACTTAACACACTCTAGGTTTTTATATTTAAAATCTTTGTTTACCTACAAAGAAACTAGCGAGCTATACATGCTCTATAATTCTTCAAAAAGGATTTCACTTTTAACAAAATTTACATCATATAAAAACCAATTTAAATTTCATACCACTTATTTTTTTCAAAAACCCAATATTTACTTCCTCAAATATATTAATGATTATTTTCAACTTTTCAATTCAAAAGTTTCATTTTATTGGGTTAGACATAAAGTAGACTTTCTTTTTACTAAAACCTCTTATTCCTTCCAAAATAAAAACACTTTCCCCACTATCCCTAGGGGACTTCCCTACTTCTTATAACATATGGATACAAATTTCCTCTCAAAACAGGGCTTATTTGTATGCTATAATCGGTAATAGCATAGGGCTCAACATACTTGGGTCATCCCAAACCCTACTAGCAAACTAAGCACAAATACACTTCTAAAAACTTTCCATATGTTAAAATCTATAGTTGGGGACTATTTGGATTTTAGTACATAATATATTTATATTTTATTCAAAAATACAAATACGTTCACTCAATATCTACCTAGGAATCCTAAACCTAGGCTCTAATACCAAATGTAACAACCCAAATTCCAATGGGCCCGGATTTTTCGCAAAATGCTAAAACCAAAGCCCACTGAAACCTGAGTTGGGAATCTTGTGACGACCCGGCTTTCCACTCCCGGAAAATCGCATCGACAGTAAGAAAGAAAGGGGTGAGAAGTAGAAAAGAGAAGAAGAGAAAAGAAACAAACACAAATACTCACAGCGGAAACGAACAAAATATATTATATCACATAAATATTACATAGTATCATATACAACACTTATCAGAGTTACACAGATTACACATCATATACTAGACAGTTATAAACATCTGTCTAGTTATTACAACCCAATACAAAACAAAGATCTAAACAAGATCAACACAGCGGAAACTACTATCTATCTACAACGCCGAAGCCTCCTGCTCCATTGCTCCTCCACAATTCGTCAAGGCTAACCTGAATCCCTTGGCTACTCGTAAAAATTTGAGTACCCAAGAGTTTATAAAACAGAAATAAACAACTTGGGTCAGACATGGGTCTGGTGTGAGTAACAGGTTAAACTTGTTTAACTTCAAAACCTTTTGAAAGAAAAGGTATCACGTAAGACTTCCCACACATAAACATGGGTAAGTTTTTACCTTACGCTAACCAAAACATTTGATAGGAAATTCGATTGTATTATAATAGGGTCTAGGGTTTTCAAATAAATATGAAATAGCTGAAATTGTTACATTATTAAATTCCAGCATACTAGCCACAAAGTGGGTTATACAATCAAGTCCGTTGGCACTTATTGGATTTTGGATTCCATACAATGGCAGGGCTACTGGGGTACCGCCCGTCACAGTACGTGGCCTAGATCACCGTACCGAGGATCACTCCCAATCCCCTGCAACACAAGGTCGGAACATCCCTTACTGGATAATTCCCGCACAAGATACCTCACGGTTGGGATCAGCAACCGCACCACTAAGTCGAAATAGAAAGGGACATCTAGACAGAGGTAACCTTGTCCTACTTGGGTGCTACCCACTAACCTTGCTGCACCTCCCCTGTTTTAGCCATTCCCGGTTTTTGAGGCTTGAGGTCACGATTACCTTTAAATAGAACACATCTATCTTAGAATGCTCATCGTCCACCTGACGATGTGCTGAAAGCATTCAATCCATACAAGTTCGTTCCGGGTTCGAACGAAACCGAAGGCATTATCTCGTTACACTCGTTTTGGAATCACCCTCAGAGTTAACGACAATAACCCTTGCACTCTGAATCTTCATCTTCACTTGATTCACGACCTATCGTAAATTTGGATCGATGTGGTATTCGGGTCTCCAGACCTGGAAATCCGGTATACGGAAACCCGATCCCGGTCTCATCGAAATCCAAGGCGTATCTTTTAAGGCCAAGTTGTTTTAAAGGTTAAAACAATTCAATTCTACTATCTATTTACACACAGATAGATAATTCACAATAGATAATCTACATTATCCCAAACAGATAATTCATATTATCATTTCAATTCAACCAAAGCATCTATATCATATATCAATCATATCTCATCAGAGATATCAAACAATGCAAAGCATTCAATATCATTCATCATCCTTAAGTAATGATTTATATCATCTCTAATCAATTTAAAGTGAATTAAATTAATTATTTCATTTTATAAATCCTTCTTACTTAATTATTAATTAACCAATTAATTAATCATTACTCTAAGTATCCATCTTAATTAACCATTTGTGATTAATAATCCTTTAATTACTTCAAGTAATTAATCCTTAATTAATTCCACAAATTAATTATCTTAATCCATTACAGAAATAAATCTTTAATTACTTCATTAATTTATTAACTATATTTAATTACATTATCCTTAATTAATAATTAATTAATTACTTTAATCACTTATTATTTATTAATTAATCTTAATTAATCAATCCTTAATTACATCATTAATTATATTAATTAATGATCCTTAATTACTCTTAATTAATTATCTTATTTAAATTAATTACATCTAATAATTAATTAGTCACATTTATTAATCACCTTTGATTGATCTCATTTAGTAATTAACTACTCTTAATTACTTTTTTTTATAAACTTATTACTCATTAATTAATTATCTTTTAATTAATCCCTTGATTAATTATTCAAAGTAATTAAACTCAAATTACTTTCATTATCCCCATTTAATTACATCCAGTAATTACCTTTAATTACTCTTTTCCTAAGTAAGTATACTTCACTAATTACATTTAAGTAATTACCTAACAAATCACCAAGTGATTTTCTTAAATTAATTTTAATTAATTAATTTAACTTTATCAAATTTATCTAATTAATTACCTTAAGTAATTAATTACTTTAATTACTTCCATTAAGTAATTCTACTTAACCAATTTATAAATGATTATTATTAATTACTTAATCTAATTGATTATCAAAATTAATCATATTAATTAAGTATTTAATAATCTTTAATTAATGATTTCTCATTAATATTAACAATTCTTTAATTACTTTCTTTAAGTAATTAAACTAAATCAACTATTATTAATTATAACTTAATAAATTCTTAATTATCAATTAATTAATTTCTAATTACCAAATTAATTTCTTAATCAATCTTTAATCATTTGATTAATTTATAATCATTTATTAATATCTATACTTATTTAAATGAATGATTCTTAATCCCAAATTAATTAATTTACTTATCATCCTAATTATTTAATTAATCAAATCATTAATTAATTAAATTATCAAATCATTCTTTAATTACCTTATTTATTTAATGATTCCTATATCATTAAACCTCTAAATTAAAGTATAAATATTTATAACTACTTTAATTATCATTTACAAAAGGCTTTGAAATCTTTTACTTTTAAATCTTCTTTTATTTCATTTCAAATTAAAGATTTAAAATAAATTATAAATTTAACTTTAACCAAATTTAAATTAAATTTACAATTCCCTTTTAAAAACCAAATGTTAAAGAACACTTAATCATTTATAAAAGAATTTACAAGATTTTTAAATTCATTCTTTAAAATTCAAACCTTTTTAATTTTACTTTAAACATCTTAATTTTGTTTAAATATTATAATACAAACTTATTCATTTCACATCTGTGATACAAAATAAACTTGAACCCTTATTTTAAACTTGATTTAAAACATAGTTTAAATCCTGCTTTTTTTTTTAAGTTTTAAAAACTCATTTTAAATTTAAAATACTGTCAGCCTTTTAAAACTGAACACAAAATCTACCCGAGACAAACTGAATTTACTTCGAGTCGAAACCCAATTGCTCCGAGCCTTACACGCGAAAACTCGAGACTTCCCTCTGTTAAACTTAACTTCTCCAGAATCCAATTTCCTCGAGTTTCCCCTGGAAACAACTCGAGCCAGATCCCAACAATCACGGCATGACTTCGAGTCACAGAGACTTCATCTCCTTCTTCCTCTAACCCAACTTCTTCCAGATGTACGAAATGTACATGTGCACATGCACAATCGCCAGAACGACTGCCGACCATCACCGCCGACTTCAACACTTCGCCTACCACCTCCTCGTTACACTCGAGCACCTAGCTCACCTAAATCATTATGAATACGAAATCGAGCTAAAAACTTCCACCTGGAATGAAACTGGAACAGGCAGCTCCATTCAACCAAAACTTGTCAATGGCCAGATCTTCCCCCTTCGATCATCGTTTGAGTTGAAACCTTGGCCATAACTTCGTCATGGTCCCAGCCACGTTTTCCCAAAGCCACAAAGCACTCGAACAACCATAAAGTCAGAAATGATCGAATTCAAAACCCGATCAAAAACTAGGTTTACGAATTACAGATGCTTGCCGCTATCGCCTCGATGATCGAGATCATCTCCATCCATTTTTCCCTGCATTCTCGTAAGCCCCTTCACCTCCACTCGAAACCCCGTGCCCCATAGATTCTTAAATCATCTGAATTCGCCAATCATACGAAATTTGAACAATCACAAACTGCTCCTTTATTTCCATTCGAAAAATGATGATTTAACCTTTAAAAATCATATTTAGATACAAGAATTCCATTTATACTCCGGAATTCGTAAATTATGAAGTTCGAATTTTTTTTTCATATTTAAAGTTATCACAAATTCCTTGAGTTCCTGAGTTATTTATAATATAATTTAATTCAATAGAATCCTAACTAAAGTTTGAAATGAACAACAATGTTCTTCTGAATCTTAAGTCTAAACAAAGATTAAAGAATTTTTAACTTTAAATCAAGACTTGAACAAAACACTGTAAACAGAAGAGTATAAATATTCACATGCCTGCATACCACATACTTCAGCAAATTTTAAACATGCAATCATTCTTCACAAATACAATATTAATCACAGCATTAATATTCAAACTAATTTATACTTTAAGTTCAATAATGAGGCTATTCACAGATTTTCAAAAAGATTTGAAGAACAGAGCTATCATAGGTAACATATATGCACATCAACATATATACATGCATGCATAGAGATATACCTAAAAATATATTCATAGATAACTTATTTTCAGAGATAAGCATGCAACCTGATTTTATCCTTAAATTTTTAAAAGTATTGTTACTCACCTGATTAAAGAAGACAGAGCCTTCATTTTTTTGAAAACAGCCTTTGCTTTGATTAAATTTGAAAACTTGAGTTGCTTCCTTATTTTTGATTTAAGCTTGCATGCCTTTGAATTTTGCTTTTAATTCCAGTTTTTGCTTGCCTCTGTTTTGAAGAATACATGCAGACTTTGATTTGAAGAGAACTTGCAGGCTTTTGATGTTGAAAAATGAATTTAGTTCAGGCTTATATACTTTTGAAAATGAATTTGCAGCCTTGAAACAGAACAGGCTTTTGATTTTTGGTTTGAGGAAAGTGAATTTCAGATTTGTTTTGAGCTTTGCAACTTGGTTACAGGTTGCTTTCAAAACAGAGAAGATTGATCTCTGCTTTGATTCCAGGTTGAAGAAGAGATAGGCTTTGATTACATTTTGGAATGAAGAGGATGTTTATTTCAGATTTGTTTATGAGGGAAGATTGAGTTCAGATTTGGTTTTGAGAAATATTGATTTTCTGGTTTGCTTTAGAAGTGGGAAATGAATTTCAGATTTTACAATGAAGTTAGAAAAGGAAATAGGAAAGAAGAAAAATGTTTTATACATAGGCTGAATTTATTTAAAAATAAAAATAAAAGAAAAACAAGATTAAATGACACTTGTCTCATTTCATTTTAATTATCTAACACTTGTAATATGAAGGCCTTAAATTAATAACACATGTCCTTTTTATTTAATGAGTATATATATTTAAAATGTTAATAAAGATTTTTCACTTAATTAATAATTCTTATGTAAATGTATATATGTATTTTAAAACTATATAGTTATTTATTAAATATCTTTGGAAAGCTTAATATTAATTTAAATCATAATTTCCAAATTACCAATATATATTAGAAATTTGAAAACATAATTTTATTTGTTAAATTCAAACCAACTTATCTATTTACAATATATAAAATTATATCTATATATTATAAATAGAAATCATTCTATTAACTTTTAAAAGATAGAATTCACTAATTAAATACTTATTTAATTAGATTATTAAATTAAATTCAAATTTTATTATCAAAGATCATCAATATCAATTTAATTATTTAACAGATTATTAAATTGATATTGTTAAAATTTCCGGGATATTACATTCCTCCCCCCTTAAAATAATTTCGTCCCCGAAATTTAAACAAAGGTAATTTAATAATCTTATTAAAGATTTAAATTCAAAACACAAGCATCTACTATCATCCATATGCTAGCAACCATAGCAACCAAATCATTCAATCAAACAATTCAACTATCTAGACTAAATTCTAGATAAAATTCCTCGAGTTTCCCCAAGTATATATATACCGGGATACTCGCTCTACAAACAATCTAAACAATCAATACTACTAAACTATAAAGCTCCTACTCATCTATATCTACAGAACTAAACAGAATATCAGACTACAGACGAGTCTGACTCAACTACCAAACTTCCAGAACTGCTGATTCTACAACCAGAGATAGATCAAATACGTAATCCCTCAGAGATACGTAAAACTCAATGAATTCCAGTTATCCAAACTGACAATTCAACCAAGTAGACCAATTACCTATCCAAATCAAAACAAGGAAGAGATCCACAACCTTACTCCTCAAACAATAGAAGACTGAACTAACTTCTCCTATCTAGGAAACAAGACAGATGCACTCCCAAACTGCTTCTGCTGCACAACTCTGATCTGAGGTAGATAAGAATGTTGATGAGCTCAACTGGATAACTCATCCCATAAAATATGGTTCACTGATCCATAAAGAAAACTCAGATACTCTATCAAATCCTGAGCTGCTTCACCAAACTCTATCTCTAGGAACTATCCTTCAACTAGACTGAACCACCGGTATCACTCCTGGAATCCAGTCGATAAGAAAACTCAACCTTCAGATGCGGACAAACTTCTGACTTCTCTGAAGACATCCAGAAAATTCTGACAACCCAAGAGAACACTCAGCAATCGCAAGTCACTTTTGCGATCAACCCATCCTAATTCCAAAGAAAAACTGTTCCTCTTTACACAATCCGAACAGCTCATACTTAACTATCCAATCCATCGAAGAAATGGATTTACTCTTACTGCTTCTGAACTTCACCTTCAGAAAAACTGCTCAGCCAGAAAACTTCCTGCCATCACAGAACACTCCGAGCTGCACTGCTGACACTGATGCCAAGGACTTCCTATTCCAAAGATCTTCGAGAAACTCGAACTTCAAACCAAAGCAGAAACACCGTGCTGAACTCAGCCACAACACTAAAACAGACACACTTCTTTAAACTTGTTCCAAAGAAAACATCTTCGGGAACATCCATCGTCACTGTATCTCATCATACAGCTACTATTACTTGAGGTATCAAGGTACCATCACTCGCTTCTGTTCAACCGACAGATCCAACTCTACTCATCCAAACTTCAAAGATAAACTCCGAACCATTACAGTTTCCTTCGGAGATCGATGAAATCCTTCACCACAGCAAAGCTTACTCGAGACAGTATTAGGTCTACAGTCTCGACAGATACACTTCCAACCTCAATACTCAAATTCCAACCATTGGTAGTCGTGTTTCACACACCACCACCCTATCTACCTTTATATCCTATATTGGAAAACCTGAACAGGTAACCCAACAAATAGGTAGAAATATATATATATTTAAAATGATACTTTTTATATAGAAATTATTTCTGGGTAAAATTATTTCATTTACCTCTTTAAAACAATATTGTGTCCGTTGGCCTGGTTCAAGTGTTTAGAGATCCCTATCAATAACGTTAGCTACTCGTATTGACCAGAATCCATATACCACTCAACCGATCAATTAACACAATATAAAACCATTTTATATAACTATAAAATACGTGCTCTCGTATATATATATATACACTCAAACAGGTTGCTACAGATCCTATCTCTAATGAACAACCCTTCCGAACCTAGGTATTCACTCAACCTAGTGTTCTGATATTCACTTAACCAAAAGCTTAGGCATTCGCTCAACCTATGCTCTGATACCACGTGTGACGACCCGGCTTTCCACTCCCGGAAAATCGCATCGACAGTAAGAAAGAAAGGGGTGAGAAGTAGAAAAGAGAAGAAGAGAAAAGAAACAAACACAAATACTCACAGCGGAAACGAACAAAATATATTATATCACATAAATATTACATAGTATCATATACAACACTTATCAGAGTTACACAGATTACACATCATATACTAGACAGTTATAAACATCTGTCTAGTTATTACAACCCAATACAAAACAAAGATCTAAACAAGATCAACACAGCGGAAACTACTATCTATCTACAACGCCGAAGCCTCTTGCTCCATTGCTCCTCCACAATTCGTCAAGGCTAACCTGAATCCCTTGGCTACTCGTAAAAATTTGAGTACCCAAGAGTTTATAAAACAGAAATAAACAACTTGGGTCAGACATGGGTCTGGTGTGAGTAACAGGTTAAACTTGTTTAACTTCAAAACCTTTTGAAAGAAAAGGTATCACGTAAGACTTCCCACACATAAACATGGGTAAGTTTTTACCTTACGCTAACCAAAACATTTGATAGGAAATTCGATTGTATTATAATAGGGTCTAGGGTTTTCAAATAAATATGAAATAGCTGAAATTGTTACATTATTAAATTCCAGCATACTAGCCACAAAGTGGGTTATACAATCAAGTCCGTTGGCACTTATTGGATTTTGGATTCCATACAATGGCAGGGCTACTGGGGTACCGCCCGTCACAGTACGTGGCCTAGATCACCGTACCGAGGATCACTCCCAATCCCCTGCAACACAAGGTCGGAACATCCCTTACTGGATAATTCCCGCACAAGATACCTCACGGTTGGGATCAGCAACCGCACCACTAAGTCGAAATAGAAAGGGACATCTAGACAGAGGTAACCTTGTCCTACTTGGGTGCTACCCACTAACCTTGCTGCACCTCCCCTGTTTTAGCCATTCCCGGTTTGTGAGGCTTGAGGTCACGATTACCTTTAAATAGAACACATCTATCTTAGAATGCTCATCGTCCACCTGACGATGTGCTGAAAGCATTCAATCCATACAAGTTCGTTCCGGGTTCGAACGAAACCGAAGGCATTATCTCGTTACACTCGTTTTGGAATCACCCTCAGAGTTAACGACAATAACCCTTGCACTCTGAATCTTCATCTTCACTTGATTCACAACCTATCGTAAATTTGGATCGATGTGGTATTCGGGTCTCCAGACCTGGAAATCCGGTATACGGAAACCCGATCCCGGTCTCATCGAAATCCAAGGCGTATCTTTTAAGGCCAAGTTGTTTTAAAGGTTAAAACAATTCAATTCTACTATCTATTTACACACAGATAGATAATTCACAATAGATAATCTACATTATCCCAAACAGATAATTCATATTATCATTTCAATTCAACCAAAGCATCTATATCATATATCAATCATATCTCATCAGAGATATCAAACAATGCAAAGCATTCAATATCATTCATCATCCTTAAGTAATGATTTATATCATCTCTAATCAATTTAAAGTGAATTAAATTAATTATTTCATTTTATAAATCCTTCTTACTTAATTATTAATTAACCAATTAATTAATCATTACTCTAAGTATCCATCTTAATTAACCATTTGTGATTAATAATCCTTTAATTACTTCAAGTAATTAATCCTTAATTAATTCCACAAATTAATTATCTTAATCCATTACAGAAATAAATCTTTAATTACTTCATTAATTTATTAACTATATTTAATTACATTATCCTTAATTAATAATTAATTAATTACTTTAATCACTTATTATTTATTAATTAATCTTAATTAATCAATCCTTAATTACATCATTAATTATATTAATTAATGATCCTTAATTACTCTTAATTAATTATCTTATTTAAATTAATTACATCTAATAATTAATTAGTCACATTTATTAATCACCTTTGATTGATCTCATTTAGTAATTAACTACTCTTAATTACTTTTTTTATAAACTTATTACTCATTAATTAATTATCTTTTAATTAATCCCTTGATTAATTATTCAAAGTAATTAAACTCAAATTACTTTCATTATCCCCATTTAATTACATCCAGTAATTACCTTTAATTACTCTTTTCCTAAGTAAGTATACTTCACTAATTACATTTAAGTAATTACCTAACAAATCACCAAGTGATTTTCTTAAATTAATTTTAATTAATTAATTTAACTTTATCAAATTTATCTAATTAATTACCTTAAGTAATTAATTACTTTAATTACTTCCATTAAGTAATTCTACTTAACCAATTTATAAATGATTATTATTAATTACTTAATCTAATTGATTATCAAAATTAATCATATTAATTAAGTATTTAATAATCTTTAATTAATGATTTCTCATTAATATTAACAATTCTTTAATTACTTTCTTTAAGTAATTAAACTAAATCAACTATTATTAATTATAACTTAATAAATTCTTAATTATCAATTAATTAATTTCTAATTACCAAATTAATTTCTTAATCAATCTTTAATCATTTGATTAATTTCTAATCATTTATTAATATCTATACTTATTTAAATGAATGATTCTTAATCCCAAATTAATTAATTTACTTATCATCCTAATTATTTAATTAATCAAATCATTAATTAATTAAATTATCAAATCATTCTTTAATTACCTTATTTATTTAATGATTCCTATATCATTAAACCTCTAAATTAAAGTATAAATATTTATAACTACTTTAATTATCATTTACAAAAGGCTTTGAAATCTTTTACTTTTAAATCTTCTTTTATTTCATTTCAAATTAAAGATTTAAAATAAATTATAAATTTAACTTTAACCAAATTTAAATTAAATTTACAATTCCCTTTTAAAAACCAAATGTTAAAGAACACTTAATCATTTATAAAAGAATTTACAAGATTTTTAAATTCATTCTTTAAAATTCAAACCTTTTTAATTTTACTTTAAACATCTTAATTTTGTTTAAATATTATAATACAAACTTATTCATTTCACATCTGTGATACAAAATAAACTTGAACCCTTATTTTAAACTTGATTTAAAACATAGTTTAAATCCTGCTTTTTTTTTTAAGTTTTAAAAACTCATTTTAAATTTAAAATACTGTCAGCCTTTTAAAACTGAACACAAAATCTACCCGAGACAAACTGAATTTACTTCGAGTCAAAACCCAATTGCTCCGAGCCTTACACGCGAAAACTCGAGACTTCCCTCTGTTAAACTTAACTTCTCCAGAATCCAATTTCCTCGAGTTTCCCCTGGAAACAACTCGAGCCAGATCCCAACAATCACGGCATGACTTCGAGTCACAGAGACTTCATCTCCTTCTTCCTCTAACCCAACTTCTTCCAGATGTACGAAATGTACATGTGCACATGCACAATCGCCAGAACGACTGCCGACCATCACCGCCGACTTCAACACTTCGCCTACCACCTCCTCGTTACACTCGAGCACCTAGCTCACCTAAATCATTATGAATACGAAATCGAGCTAAAAACTTCCACCTGGAATGAAACTGGAACAGGCAGCTCCATTCAACCAAAACTTGTCAACGGCCAGATCTTCCCCCTTCGATCATCGTTTGAGTTGAAACCTTGGCCATAACTTCGTCATGGTCCCAGCCACGTTTTCCCAAAGCCACAAAGCACTCGAACAACCATAAAGTCAGAAATGATCGAATTCAAAACCCGATCAAAAACTAGGTTTACGAATTACAGATGCTCGCCGCTATCGCCTCGATGATCGAGATCATCTCCATCCATTTTTCCCTGCATTCTCGTAAGCCCCTTCACCTCCACTCGAAACCCCGTGCCCCATAGATTCTTAAATCATCTGAATTCGCCAATCATACGAAATTTGAACAATCACAAACTGCTCCTTTATTTCCATTCGAAAAATGATGATTTAACCTTTAAAAATCATATTTAGATACAAGAATTCCATTTATACTCCGGAATTCGTAAATTATGAAGTTCGAATTTTTTTTTCATATTTAAAGTTATCACAAATTCCTTGAGTTCCTGAGTTATTTATAATATAATTTAATTCAATAGAATCCTAACTAAAGTTTGAAATGAACAACAATGTTCTTCTGAATCTTAAGTCTAAACAAAGATTAAAGAATTTTTAACTTTAAATCAAGACTTGAACAAAACACTGTAAACAGAAGAGTATAAATATTCACATGCCTGCATACCACATACTTCAGCAAATTTTAAACATGCAATCATTCTTCACAAATACAATATTAATCACAGCATTAATATTCAAACTAATTTATACTTTAAGTTCAATAATGAGGTTATTCACAGATTTTCAAAAAGATTTGAAGAACAGAGCTATCACAGGTAACATATATGCACATCAACATATATACATGCATGCATAGAGATATACCTAAAAATATATTCACAGATAACTTATTTTCAGAGATAAGCATGCAACCTGATTTTATCCTTAAATTTTTAAAAGTATTGTTACTCACCTGATTAAAGAAGACAGAGCCTTCATTTTTTTTAAAACAGCCTTTGCTTTGATTAAATTTGAAAACTTGAGTTGCTTCCTTATTTTTGATTTAAGCTTGCATGCCTTTGAATTTTGCTTTTAATTCCAGTTTTTGCTTGCCTCTGTTTTGAAGAATACATGCAGACTTTGATTTGAAGAGAACTTGCAGGCTTTTGATGTTGAAAAATGAATTTAGTTCAGGCTTATATACTTTTGAAAATGAATTTGCAGCCTTGAAACAGAACAGGCTTTTGATTTTTGGTTTGAGGAAAGTGAATTTCAGATTTGTTTTGAGCTTTGCAACTTGGTTACAGGTTGCTTTCAAAACAGAGAAGATTGATCTCTGCTTTGATTCCAGGTTGAAGAAGAGATAGGCTTTGATTACATTTTGGAATGAAGAGGATGTTTATTTCAGATTTGTTTATGAGGGAAGATTGAGTTCAGATTTGGTTTTGAGAAATATTGATTTTCTGGTTTGCTTTAGAAGTGGGAAATGAATTTCAGATTTTACAATGAAGTTAGAAAAGGAAATAGGAAAGAAGAAAAATGTTTTATATATAGGCTGAATTTATTTAAAAATAAAAATAAAAGAAAAACAAGATTAAATGACACTTGTCTCATTTCATTTTAATTATCTAACACTTGTAATATGGAGGCCTTAAATTAATAACACATGTCCTTTTTATTTAATGAGTATATATATTTAAAATGTTAATAAAGATTTTTCACTTAATTAATAATTCTTATGTAAATGTATATATGTATTTTAAAACTATATAGTTATTTATTAAATATCTTTGGAAAGCTTAATATTAATTTAAATCATAATTTCCAAATTACCAATATATATTAGAAATTTGAAAACATAATTTTATTTGTTAAATTCAAACCAACTTATCTATTTACAATATATAAAATTATATCTATATATTATAAATAGAAATCATTCTATTAACTTTTAAAAGATAGAATTCACTAATTAAATACTTATTTAATTAGATTATTAAATTAAATTCAAATTTTATTATCAAATATCATCAATATCAATTTAATTATTTAACAGATTATTAAATTGATATTGTTAAAATTTCCGGGATATTACATTCCTCCCCCCTTAAAATAATTTCGTCCCCGAAATTTAAACAAAGGTAATTTAATAATCTTATTAAAGATTTAAATTCAAAACACAAGCATCTACTATCATCCATATGCTAGCAACCATAGCAACCAAATCATTCAATCAAACAATTCAACTATCTAGACTAAATTCTAGATAAAATTCCTCGAGTTTCCCCAAGTATATATATACCGGGATACTCGCTCTACAAACAATCTAAACAATCAATACTACTAAACTATAAAGCTCCTACTCATCTATATCTACAGAACTAAACAGAATATCAGACTACAGACGAGTCTGACTCAACTACCAAACTTCCAGAACTGCTGATTCTACAACCAGAGATAGATCAAATACGTAATCCCTCAGAGATACGTAAAACTCAATGAATTCCAGTTATCCAAACTGACAATTCAACCAAGTAGACCAATTACCTATCCAAATCAAAACAAGGAAGAGATCCACAACCTTACTCCTCAAACAATAGAAGACTGAACTAACTTCTCCTATCCAGGAAACAAGACAGATGCACTCCCAAACTGCTTCTGCTGCACAACTCTGATCTGAGGTAGATAAGAATGTTGATGAGCTCAACTGGATAACTCATCCCATAAAATATGGTTCACTGATCCATAAAGAAAACTCAGATACTCTATCAAATCCTGAGCTGCTTCACCAAACTCTATCTCTAGGAACTATCCTTCAACTAGACTGAACCACCGGTATCACTCCTGGAATCCAGTCGATAAGAAAACTCAACCTTCAGATGCGGACAAACTTCTGACTTCTCTGAAGACATCCAGAAAATTCTGACAACCCAAGAGAACACTCAGCAATCGCAAGTCACTTTTGCGATCAACCCATCCTAATTCCAAAGAAAAACTGTTCCTCTTTACACAATCCGAACAGCTCATACTTAACTATCCAATCCATCGAAGAAATGGATTTACTCTTACTGCTTCTGAACTTCACCTTCAGAAAAACTGCTCAGCCAGAAAACTTCCTGCCATCACAGAACACTCCGAGCTGCACTGCTGACACTGATGCCAAGGACTTCCTATTCCAAAGATCTTCGAGAAACTCGAACTTCAAACCAAAGCAGAAACACCGTGCTGAACTCAGCCACAACACTAAAACAGACACACTTCTTTAAACTTGTTCCAAAGAAAACATCTTCGGGAACATCCATCGTCACTGTATCTCATCATACAGCTACTATTACTTGAGGTATCAAGGTACCATCACTCGCTTCTGTTCAACCGACAGATCCAACTCTACTCATCCAAACTTCAAAGATAAACTCCGAACCATTACAGTTTCCTTCGGAGATCGATGAAATCCTTCACCACAGCAAAGCTTACTCGAGACAGTATTAGGTCTACAGTCTCGACAGATACACTTCCAACCTCAATACTCAAATTCCAACCATTGGTAGTCGTGTTTCACACACCACCACCCTATCTACCTTTATATCCTATATTGGAAAACCTGAACAGGTAACCCAACAAATAGGTAGAAATATATATATATTTAAAATGATACTTTTTATATAGAAATTATTTCTGGGTAAAATTATTTCATTTACCTCTTTAAAACAATATTGTGTCCGTTGGCCTGGTTCAAGTGTTTAGAGATCCCTATCAATAACGTTAGCTACTCGTATTGACCAGAATCCATATACCACTCAACCGATCAATTAACACAATATAAAACCATTTTATATAACTAACAAATACGCGCTCTCGTATATATATATATACACTCAAACAGGTTGCTACAGATCCTATCTCTAATGAACAACCCTTCCGAACCTAGGTATTCACTCAACCTAGTGTTCTGATATTCACTTAACCAAAAGCTTAGGCATTCGCTCAACCTATGCTCTGATACCACGTGTGACGACCCGGCTTTCCACTCCCGGAAAATCGCATCGACAGTAAGAAAGAAAGGGGTGAGAAGTAGAAAAGAGAAGAAGAGAAAAGAAACAAACACAAATACTCACAGCGGAAACGAACAAAATATATTATATCACATAAATATTACATAGTATCATATACAACACTTATCAGAGTTACACAGATTACACATCATATACTAGACAGTTATAAACATCTGTCTAGTTATTACAACCCAATACAAAACAAAGATCTAAACAAGATCAACACAGCGGAAACTACTATCTATCTACAACGCCGAAGCCTCCTGCTCCATTGCTCCTCCACAATTCGTCAAGGCTAACCTGAATCCCTTGGCTACTCGTAAAAATTTGAGTACCCAAGAGTTTATAAAACAGAAATAAACAACTTGGGTCAGACATGGGTCTGGTGTGAGTAACAGGTTAAACTTGTTTAACTTCAAAACCTTTTGAAAGAAAAGGTATCACGTAAGACTTCCCACACATAAACATGGGTAAGTTTTTACCTTACGCTAACCAAAACATTTGATAGGAAATTCGATTGTATTATAATAGGGTCTAGGGTTTTCAAATAAATATGAAATAGCTGAAATTGTTACATTATTAAATTCCAGCATACTAGCCACAAAGTGGGTTATACAATCAAGTCCGTTGGCACTTATTGGATTTTGGATTCCATACAATGGCAGGGCTACTGGGGTACCGCCCGTCACAGTACGTGGCCTAGATCACCGTACCGAGGATCACTCCCAATCCCCTGCAACACAAGGTCGGAACATCCCTTACTGGATAATTCCCGCACAAGATACCTCACGGTTGGGATCAGCAACCGCACCACTAAGTCGAAATAGAAAGGGACATCTAGACAGAGGTAACCTTGTCCTACTTGGGTGCTACCCACTAACCTTGCTGCACCTCCCCTGTTTTAGCCATTCCCGGTTTGTGAGGCTTGAGGTCACGATTACCTTTAAATAGAACACATCTATCTTAGAATGCTCATCGTCCACCTGACGATGTGCTGAAAGCATTCAATCCATACAAGTTCGTTCCGGGTTCGAACGAAACCGAAGGCATTATCTCGTTACACTCGTTTTGGAATCACCCTCAGAGTTAACGACAATAACCCTTGCACTCTGAATCTTCATCTTCACTTGATTCACGACCTATCGTAAATTTGGATCGATGTGGTATTCGGGTCTCCAGACCTGGAAATCCGGTATACGGAAACCCGATCCCGGTCTCATCGAAATCCAAGGCGTATCTTTTAAGGCCAAGTTGTTTTAAAGGTTAAAACAATTCAATTCTACTATCTATTTACACACAGATAGATAATTCACAATAGATAATCTACATTATCCCAAACAGATAATTCATATTATCATTTCAATTCAACCAAAGCATCTATATCATATATCAATCATATCTCATCAGAGATATCAAACAATGCAAAGCATTCAATATCATTCATCATCCTTAAGTAATGATTTATATCATCTCTAATCAATTTAAAGTGAATTAAATTAATTATTTCATTTTATAAATCCTTCTTACTTAATTATTAATTAACCAATTAATTAATCATTACTCTAAGTATCCATCTTAATTAACCATTTCTGATTAATAATCCTTTAATTACTTCAAGTAATTAATCCTTAATTAATTCCACAAATTAATTATCTTAATCCATTACAGAAATAAATCTTTAATTACTTCATTAATTTATTAACTATATTTAATTACATTATCCTTAATTAATAATTAATTAATTACTTTAATCACTTATTATTTATTAATTAATCTTAATTAATCAATCCTTAATTACATCATTAATTATATTAATTAATGATCCTTAATTACTCTTAATTAATTATCTTATTTAAATTAATTACATCTAATAATTAATTAGTCACATTTATTAATCACCTTTGATTGATCTCATTTAGTAATTAACTACTCTTAATTACTTTTTTTTATAAATTTATTACTCATTAATTAATTATCTTTTAATTAATCCCTTGATTAATTATTCAAAGTAATTAAACTCAAATTACTTTCATTATCCCCATTTAATTACATCCAGTAATTACCTTTAATTACTCTTTTCCTAAGTAAGTATACTTCACTAATTACATTTAAGTAATTACCTAACAAATCACCAAGTGATTTTCTTAAATTAATTTTAATTAATTAATTTAACTTTATCAAATTTATCTAATTAATTACCTTAAGTAATTAATTACTTTAATTACTTCCATTAAGTAATTCTACTTAACCAATTTATAAATGATTATTATTAATTACTTAATCTAATTGATTATCAAAATTAATCATATTAATTAAGTATTTAATAATCTTTAATTAATGATTTCTCATTAATATTAACAATTCTTTAATTACTTTCTTTAAGTAATTAAACTAAATCAACTATTATTAATTATAACTTAATAAATTCTTAATTATCAATTAATTAATTTCTAATTACCAAATTAATTTCTTAATCAATCTTTAATCATTTGATTAATTTCTAATCATTTATTAATATCTATACTTATTTAAATGAATGATTCTTAATCCCAAATTAATTAATTTACTTATCATCCTAATTATTTAATTAATCAAATCATTAATTAATTAAATTATCAAATCATTCTTTAATTACCTTATTTATTTAATGATTCCTATATCATTAAACCTCTAAATTAAAGTATAAATATTTATAACTACTTTAATTATCATTTACAAAAGGCTTTGAAATCTTTTACTTTTAAATCTTCTTTTATTTCATTTCAAATTAAAGATTTAAAATAAATTATAAATTTAACTTTAACCAAATTTAAATTAAATTTACAATTCCCTTTTAAAAACCAAATGTTAAAGAACACTTAATCATTTATAAAAGAATTTACAAGATTTTTAAATTCATTCTTTAAAATTCAAACCTTTTTAATTTTACTTTAAACATCTTAATTTTGTTTAAATATTATAATACAAACTTATTCATTTCACATCTGTGATACAAAATAAACTTGAACCCTTATTTTAAACTTGATTTAAAACATAGTTTAAATCCTGCTTTTTTTTTAAAGTTTTAAAAACTCATTTTAAATTTAAAATACTGTCAGCCTTTTAAAACTGAACACAAAATCTACCCGAGACAAACTGAATTTAATTCGAGTCGAAACCCAATTGCTCCGAGCCTTACACGCGAAAACTCGAGACTTCCCTCTGTTAAACTTAACTTCTCCAGAATCCAATTTCCTCGAGTTTCCCCTGGAAACAACTCGAGCCAGATCCCAACAATCACGGCATGACTTCGAGTCACAGAGACTTCATCTCCTTCTTCCTCTAACCCAACTTCTTCCAAATGTACGAAAAGTACATGTGCACATGCACAATCGCCAGAACGACTGCCGACCATCACCGCCGACTTCAACACTTCGCCTACCACCTCCTCGTTACACTCGAGCACCTAGCTCAACTAAATCATTATGAATACGAAATCGAGCTAAAAACTTCCACCTGGAATGAAACTGGAACAGGCAGCTCCATTCAACCAAAACTTGTCAACGGCCAGATCTTCCCCCTTCGATCATCGTTTGAGTTGAAACCTTGGCCATAACTTCGTCATGGTCCCAGCCACGTTTTCCCAAAGCCACAAAGCACTCGAACAACCATAAAGTCAGAAATGATCGAATTCAAAACCCGATCAAAAACTAGGTTTACGAATTACAGATGCTCGCCGCTATCGCCTCGATGATCGAGATCATCTCCATCCATTTTTCCCTGCATTCTCGTAAGCCCCTTCACCTCCACTCGAAACCCCGTGCCCCATAGATTCTTAAATCATCTGAATTCGCCAATCATACGAAATTTGAACAATCACAAACTGCTCCTTTATTTCCATTCGAAAAATGATGATTTAACCTTTAAAAAATCATATTTAGATACAAGAATTCCATTTATACTCCGGAATTCGTAAATTATGAAGTTCGAATTTTTTTTTCATATTTAAAGTTATCACAAATTCCTTGAGTTCCTGAGTTATTTATAATATAATTTAATTCAATAGAATCCTAACTAAAGTTTGAAATAAACAACAATGTTCTTCTGAATCTTAAGTCTAAACAAAGATTAAAGAATTTTTAACTTTAAATCAAGACTTGAACAAAACACTGTAAACAGAAGAGTATAAATATTCACATGCCTGCATACCACATACTTCAGCAAATTTTAAACATGCAATCATTCTTCACAAATACAATATTAATCACAGCATTAATATTCAAACTAATTTATACTTTAAGTTCAATAATGAGGTTATTCACAGATTTTCAAAAAGATTTGAAGAACAGAGCTATCACAGGTAACATATATGCACATCAACATATATACATGCATGCATAGAGATATACCTAAAAATATATTCACAGATAACTTATTTTCAGAGATAAGCATGCAACCTGATTTTATCCTTAAATTTTTAAAAGTATTGTTACTCACCTGATTAAAGAAGACAGAGCCTTCATTTTTTTTAAAACAGCCTTTGCTTTGATTAAATTTGAAAACTTGAGTTGCTTCCTTATTTTTGATTTAAGCTTGCATGCCTTTGAATTTTGCTTTTAATTCCAGTTTTTGCTTGCCTCTGTTTTGAAGAATACATGCAGACTTTGATTTGAAGAGAACTTGCAGGCTTTTGATGTTGAAAAATGAATTTAGTTCAGGCTTATATACTTTTGAAAATGAATTTGCAGCCTTGAAACAGAACAGGCTTTTGATTTTTGGTTTGAGGAAAGTGAATTTCAGATTTGTTTTGAGCTTTGCAACTTGGTTACAGGTTGCTTTCAAAACAGAGAAGATTGATCTCTGCTTTGATTCCAGGTTGAAGAAGAGATAGGCTTTGATTACATTTTGGAATGAAGAGGATGTTTATTTCAGATTTGTTTATGAGGGAAGATTGAGTTCAGATTTGGTTTTGAGAAATATTGATTTTCTGGTTTGCTTTAGAAGTGGGAAATGAATTTCAGATTTTACAATGAAGTTAGAAAAGGAAATAGGAAAGAAGAAAAATGTTTTATATATAGGCTGAATTTATTTAAAAATAAAAATAAAAGAAAAACAAGATTAAATGACACTTGTCTCATTTCATTTTAATTATCTAACACTTGTAATATGGAGGCCTTAAATTAATAACACATGTCCTTTTTATTTAATGAGTATATATATTTAAAATGTTAATAAAGATTTTTCACTTAATTAATAATTCTTATGTAAATGTATATATGTATTTTAAAACTATATAGTTATTTATTAAATATCTTTGGAAAGCTTAATATTAATTTAAATCATAATTTCCAAATTACCAATATATATTAGAAATTTGAAAACATAATTTTATTTGTTAAATTCAAACCAACTTATCTATTTACAATATATAAAATTATATCTATATATTATAAATAGAAATCATTCTATTAACTTTTAAAAGATAGAATTCACTAATTAAATACTTATTTAATTAGATTATTAAATTAAATTCAAATTTTATTATCAAAGATCATCAATATCAATTTAATTATTTAACAGATTATTAAATTGATATTGTTAAAATTTCCGGGATATTACAAATCTGGTACCCTGCAAATAGGCAAAGACAAATATATCAGAGCTCAATTAAATATCTCACAGTGGAATTGACTAGAATATAATAGTAAGTAAATACTCACCAATAAAATAACACTTTCTAAACAAGTGTCTTAAAGCTGGGAAGTCTCTACCATCTACCTAACCTGTAGGATGTTATGAGGAGGGGGTCAGAACTAAAGTTCTGGTGAATGAATAAATTATATACTTCTAGGCTTAATTCTACATATATCGTTTTATTTCTATTTACTCTTATATTAGGTTCGTTAGATTACAATACTCCCGCCTCTGTTCGTGAACCGTGCCCATCTACTCCATAGTATATTAAAACCTAATAACTAATATATGCATATATGTAGCTATACGTACAATCACCATATTGGTCCTAGGTACCACCGATGGTACCTTCCGTTTCTTCCTCGAAAAGGGCTCCATCGTCTTTGTAACGACCCTAGATTTTAATTTAATTTAGATTGATAATTAAATGAATTTTTGAATAAAACTGTGAAATTAATCGATTAAGTGAACCGAGTTTCCCCGATTCAAATAGAATCGATATTAAGTCATATGAATTTAAATGATTTGTATATATGTGAATATATATATGTATATAGATATATATGAGTAAATTTGAATATATATGTGTATATATTGGATTTGAAATTAAATCTTAAATAAATGGTTTAATAATAATAAATGATAATAATAAATATTAAAGTAAAATAAATATTTAAGTTAGAAATAAAATTTTGATTTGGAAAGTTAAAATATTTTCAAGATGAATTTTCTTTAAAAAGTTATAAAAATGTTTAAAATAAAAACTACTTATCAATATTGGATATAAGTGTATAGGATAAAATATGTGTTATAGATTTAATACTTAAGTTAGAAATATAAGATAAATTGCAAAATATTAAGTAAACATACAAATGAACATCTATGTGATAAAATAATAACAAATGAAATGCAAACAAAACAAAAGGCAAGGATATCATCAGCCGAAGTCAATACAAAGAAACAAAGAATAAAATAGTATAATTTTTGTACAAGGCATTCAATGCCATACCTCTAATACATCTCAGCACAAATAGGTAAATTCGAATTTTTTAAAATATAATCTAGCCCATAACTAAAAACACTTCAGCCATACCCTGTTGTACAAACCAAACAAAATAATATATATCCCTATACAACAAATTTCTTTATACCAGCCTTCATTTCATTTTCGTTCATCACAACTGAAGAAATAAAAAGCAAGCATCATCTCAACTTAAAAGAAAAATCTCAACTTAAACAACTACAAATCAGAGATCGAATTGAAGACTTCAACTTTCACAAGCCTGGTTCAAATAGAAGAAGCTCTGTTCTTCTAAAAAAAATAATGTGAGTAACATTTTAAATTTAAAACTAAGTCTGCTTGCTTGTGAAGTCCTGAGATGGATGATGCTTTGTTTATGCATAATAAGTGATAACTCTGTGGTTATGAAAATATGTAGGTCTGCATATCTGATATGTATATCTGTGGCATTGAACAGCTCGTTTCTTGTTCGAAGCTTACAAACTTTGATCAAAATCCCAAATTTCTTTTATCTGTTCAATATAAATCCTTGGATTTTTAAACAAAATAAGTTGTTTAAACTTAAATCATGATCTAGGAATTGTCTTAAGCTTGATTATGGAGAGTTTGCTCTGTAACTCAGTTTCACTATAAAAAGACATATCATATGATAAATTCAAATATTTTGAAACATTAATTCGATCATAAAATATGAATCTACATTCAAAGATAAGATTTTTAAAACAATAATGGTAAATTTTAATCGAGTATGCAAAGTGCAGTTCGTAAAGGAACCAAAAATGCCTTTTTATGAATATCTGATGATTCAATAAAAAATTGATGTTGAAGTTTGTTGTGGAGCTAGATTGAATGTTGGAGATCACTAGAAAAATACAAGATGAATTTATAAATCTGTAAATTGTTAAGACGAGATTGATTTAGGGTTTAGTCTCGAGTTTTGAACGTGTCTGTAATTTGTTGTGTTCGCCTCCAATATGCGATCGAGCTGCACATGCTCGTGGGAAATGACAGTACGAAGTGTCGACGTGCTATGGCCAGAAGCATGGAATTTTCTGGTGGCCGGTGACGTGATCACGAGGGGGTTTTTGGTCGGAGTTTTGTTCAGGTTTTTCGATCGAGTGACGAAATCTAGATCTGAAATTTGTGACTTCAAGTTGAATATTGCAATCGAGCTTAGGGGTGATTCGTGACTTGCTGGAGGGAGCGAGGTTCGCCAGAGCGTCGCCATGGTGGTGTGCACGTGCACGTGAATGTATCAGTGTTGATGCGTGCGTGAGTGTGTTTTGTAATCCTACAGTTTGTATGTAGCTTAGCTAAATAAAAGAAACAGAAGTAAAAGAACAGGTAGGGGAAGAAGAAGAGTAGTGGAGAAAGTGGAACGTGGAAAACCAGGGGTGAAGATGCGAGTTAACTCGAGTAAACAACACGTTTACTTCGGGTCGTTTGAGTGAATTGCTCGAAGTCGTGGGAAGTTAGATTCGAAGTAATTTAAGATTAGCTCGGTTCGAATGTTTTGTCTCAGGTTTCAACATTTAAGCCTGTTCTATTTTTAAATCTAAAACAAATGATTTTTGAATTATAAGCAGAGTTTAAACAATGTTGTAAAACTAAATTTAAACCAGTTTTTAAGTATGATTTCAAAACTTAAATTTGTATTCATTTTAAATCATAAATTTAAAATGGAATGTAAAAGCAAAATTGTTTTAAATTGCTTGATAATGATAATTTGATCATTAGTAAGAATAATGTTTTATCTTAAGGTAAATTAAGATTTAAATAATTTAGAGTAATTAAATTATTAAGGTAATTAAATGGGTAATTAATTAATTTAATAAATTAAAGATATGAATGATTAATTAAGTAATTAAGAGTTCAAATTAATTAATTTAAGTTTAAGACAAATTATTTAAAGACTAATTAATTTGTGATTAAGGGCCATTAATTAAGTAAGATTAGATTTAATTAATGGTTAGGAATGAATTAATCAAGTAATGTAAGATTAATTAAGTTACAGTTAAAACTTAAATTAATTAAATAATTAGTGGTTAATTAATTGGTTATTAAGGATAAATTAACTTGTAATTAATATTGATTTATCTAAGTTTAATTTCTTAAAGAAAGAAATTAAGAATGGTTAATAGTTAATGAAGATCATTAACTTAAGATTTGTTTAATAATTAATCAATGTGATAATTTCCATAAATAATTAGATTAATTAATTAAGATAATCAGTTTTAAATTGTTAATTGCTTAATGAAAGTAATTAAGGGATTAATTACTTATTGTAATTAATGTTGGGTATTCTAATAAATTAAAGTTAATTAATAATCACTTGTTGTAATTAATTAAGAATGATTAATTAAAGGGTGATTAATTAAGGGTTGATTTATTTATTAATGAATTAATTAAAGGAAATTAATTAAAGGATAATTGAATAATTAAAGGTTAATTATTAAATAATTTAAGGTTAATTAATTTAATTAATAAATGATTAAAGGATAATCAATCAAATGATTTGAAATTAATTTATGTTAATTAACCACGATTGATGACTTATCTGATTTAAATTAATCAGACAATTAACTGACCTTACTTATGAATGTTTGGATTCTATTGAATGTGAATTGTTTGATATCCCTGATATGTGATGCTTTGTGATACATCTTGATTTATGTTGTGATCTGTAATTTACTTATCTGTGATATATATCTGTGAATGAAGATGAGCGTTATAGTTTATATCGCTTATCAACTATATTTCTGTATTCTGATCTGTGATGATTGATTGATGTTGCATTATTGTGTGTGAAAACCCTGGACCACACTTTTACACACACCAATATGGATTTCACGTGGAAATCGATTAAGTCACAGATAATTTAAATTCAATATTTTTGAAATTGAAATTTTAATTTCAATTGATTTTGAAATTAGAAATTTGGGTTTAAAGTGAAAAGCTTTTGAAATGGAATTTCAAAGATAAAAGTTATTTTGAATAACTTAATTGAGTTTTGAAAATTTAAATAATTTGATTTAAATTTGAATTCTATGATTTGAAACTAGGGATTGAAGATGCTGTATAAGTTATATATGGGTTGAACCATTTTAAAGATATTGATTTGGGAATTTGAATTTAAATTCAAAGGTTTTCACTCGTGTAAATAAAATTGGATTTTTCTGAAAAGAAAACTATTTGTTTTCAACTGATTAAAGCTTTCAAATAAGAAGTGAACTTCCAAATTGTGTTAAAAGGAAATTTAAGATTTAAATGAAAATGATTTCCATGTTATGGAAACGATTTGAAAGCTATAAGTTAAATCTTTAATTTAAAGATTTTAAATGAGTTTAACCATTCGAAATGGAATTGTTTTGAAAGCTATAAGTTAAATGTTGATTTAAAGATTTAACGAGTTAATCCAAGTGAAATGGAAATTGTTTTGAAATATATGAATGAATCTTTGTGAATGGGGTTAACCTTGTGAATTGAAATCTTTTTGTTTAAAAGATTGGAAATGGTAATTTGTTTTAACCATTCGAATGAAAAGTTTGGGTTTTAAGCTGTGACTTAATTGAAATCCATTATCCATATGTTTTTAAATATTTCGCTCACTATTCGGGTTAGCTGGGAAAGGACCTTTGGGTCGTATAACCCATTCCGAATATGTGATACATCGATATGGATGGCATTTGATGACCGGTGTTGAAGACCGGATATTTTTGAAAATGGAAGGATTACCATCGAGTTACTCTACATCGGCTGATCTCCGGTATAGAGGTTTTATCACCCTTAGTGACGGGAAGTCCGGACGTGATTGGAAATTATCCGGATTTGCAAGGGCTTCGTGAGAAGTGCCTTCGGTTCTGTTCGAACCCGGAACAGACTTGTATGGTTACAAGGCTGACATTACATTTTGAGATATAAAGCCGATTTCTTTCAAATACATTTCTGTTGGTGGCGGAGAATTTATTCTCTTAGCTTAACACCCTTCTCTGAGACGTACGAGCTCAGAGGTTATGTAGTTGAAGGTTATCAGCGATATACTCCCAATTTGGTAATGTGGCATGTTGAGTGTTGCTGTGTGATGATCAGTGTTTGATCATTTGTGATATGAATTTGTTTGATCATTTATCTTTGTGATCATTGGTTGATCATCTGTTGACCCAAAGCGTGGCTTTTTGAAAAAGCGTAGCATTGTGGACGAGACTTCATCAGACCTCACTCCCCAGAAATGGTCGAAACAGGAATATGCGGCAAGGTTATGAGGGTCGCGCCCTTTAGGGTATGTCACTTCCTTCTGGAAAAGGGTGGTATCATGGTATGGAGCCAGATACTTACTCATGTGGACACACTTTATTATTATGTGTGATGTTGGTTATCGAGGCCCCGGATAAAGGTCCCAAAGGACCGGGAGGTGGCATATTCGTGAGTTACCTGTTATAGGGGTAACCCAGCCTTGTGTTGGCAGAGAGCAGTTTGTCTCTCGGGATGTCCAGCCAGAGACGATCCCATTCGGCAGGAGGAAAGGAAGTTCCTTAGCCTGACCATTTGTTGGAAATTTATTTCCCAATATGGAACATGTACGGTTTTAGTTGTAGAACCTGCCATTTACTTATGGTGGCGCCCCACTGTTTAGATGGTAGCTATAGTAGGCATAGTTCGAAATGTCTATGTTGGCTAAGATTAATATTATACTTTCAAAAATGTTTTCCACTATGCACTAATAATAATAACCAATGATTTTGCGTAGTAAGCATCTTTGACTATCATAAGGAGAAATCTCCTCCGATTCTGCGTTTGCATTGTGTGTGTGTGCGGGAGGCCTTATGGTAGTTTCATTTTCAAAAAGCATTGCGAAATTCAATCTTACTTTGTTTTAAAGATAAACTGTGTTTTTGTTGCTCACACCAGTCCCACGACTGACTCGGAGTTTATTGTTCCTTTCCTAAACTCTGGGTGCTCATAATTTTCTACACGAGCAGTCTAGAGTTGGGGTTTTCAGATATTCAGGTTTAGTAGATTATCTGGAGCTAGTTCAGTTCTTGGAGTTCATGGACTGACGTTGCTTATCTTGGAGCATTCTATTGGAGACATTCTATTTCTGCTGGTGTTATCTATTTTCTTTCCGCTGCTATTTCTTGTATCATTATTCATCTCTGATATTGTTGTATCATATTGATATCATCGTTGTATATCATACTGGATATTGTATTCATTGGAGTTGTATATGATATCATTGATTTCTTTTTCTTCCGCTGTGTTATTTACTTAATGTTGTTATAAGCTCCGGCGAATCGGATTTGAATGGTCGAATCTGCGGCATTCTAGTACAATGTGAAGTACGGATGTCGATTTTCGAGCGGGCAAAATCCGCTTCGTTACATTTGGTATCAGAGCTAAGGTTGAACTTTAGCTCAGGAGTATAACACGTTAAGTAACTCATTAGAGATAGGGTGAAGTATCCCTAGAATGAGTATATCTCTAAGATATCCGTCTGAATGTCTTAGTAAATTCTCTTACTATCCACTGATAGTGAGTATGAGTGCAAGAAGAAGACGAGATAGGGGACGGGAATACGACTATAAATGGTCAATACCCTGCAACAGTGGAAACAACTTCCTTATCAATATCCTTTGATTCGTTTCCAAATTCTTTTGATTTCTTTGTATCAGCTACAAGAAGAAGTTTCAGTGTGATGATGGCTCTACGAATTGTTGTAGAAAATTCTTACTTCTTATCTTCATCGGTTTCTTATCAGTTTTCGATTTAAACTCTAATGAATATGAAGTTGGAATTAAAATTTTAAATGAATTTAAAATTTGAAGTTAGAAATTTAAATAAATTGGAAATTTTAATTTGAGTTAAATTGATTAATAGAAAATGAGGATAAATTTGAATTAAATCAATAAAACGATATCATTTGAAACCAAATTTCGAAATTCTATAGTAATTTCTTTTGAGTACCAAAGTTCGAAGAGGGACAAATTAGTATATATTCTGAGATATTCCGACTTGCGTTTGGAATTCATATCGTAAGTTTGAGGAATTATAGGAGATCGAATCTGTCTATTTCTGTGTTGTTTTCGTGCCTGCGAATTTCGAGGACGAAATTCTTTTAAGGGGGGAAGTTTGTAACGACCCTAGATTTTAATTTAATTTAGATTGATAATTAAATGAATTTTTGAATAAAACTGTGAAATTAATCGATTAAGTGAAGCGAGTTTCCCCGATTCAAATAGAATCTATATTAAGTCATATGAATTTAAACGATTTGTATATATGTGAATATATATATGTATATAGATATATATGAGTAAATTTGAAAATATATGTGTATATATTGGATTTGAAATTAAATCTTAAATAAATGGTTTAATAATAATAAATATTAAAGTAAAATAAATATTTAAGTTAGAAATAAAATTTTGATTTGGAAAGTTAAAATATTTTCAAGATGAATTTTCTATAAAATGTTATAAAAATGTTTAAAATAAAAACTACTTATCAATATTGGATATAAGTGTATAGGATAAAATATGTGTTATAGATTTAATACTTAAGTTAGAAATATAAGATAAATTGCAAAATATTAAGTAAACATACAAATGAACATCTATGTGATAAAATAATAACAAATGAAATGCAAACAAAACAAAAGGCAAGGATATCATCAGCCGAAGGCAATACAAAGAAAAAAAGAATAAAATAGTATAATTTTTGTACAAGGCATTCAATGCCATACCTCTAATACATCTCAGCACAAATAGGTAAATTCGAATTGTTTAAAATATAATCTAGCCCATAACTAAAAACACTTCAGCCATACCCTGTTGTACAAACCAAACAAAATAATATATATCCCTGTACAACAAATTTCTTTATACCAGCCTTCATTTCATTTTCGTTCATCACAACTGAAGAAATAAAAAGCAAGCATCATCTCAACTTAAAACAAAAATCTCAACTTAAACAACTACAAATCAGAGATCGAATTGAAGACTTCAACTTTCACAAGCCTGGTTCAAATAGAAGAAGCTCTGTTCTTCTGAAAAAAATAATGTGAGTAACATTTTAAATTTAAAACTAAGTCTTCTTGCATATGAAGTCCTGAGATGGATGATGCTTTGTTTATGCATAATAAGTGATAACTCTATGGTTATGAAAATATGTAGGTCTGCATATCTGATATGTATATCTGTGGCATTGAACAGCTCGTTTCTTGTTCGAAGCTTACAAACTTTGATCAAAATCCCATATTTCTTTTATCTGTTCAATATAAATCCTTGGATTTTTAAACAAAATAAGTTGTTTAAACTTAAATCATGATCTAGGAATTGTCTTAAGCTTGATTATGGAGAGTTTCTTCTGTAAACTCAGTTTCACTATAAAAAGACATATCATATGATAAATTCAAATATTTTGAAACATTAATTCGATCATTAAATATGAATCTACATTCAAAGATAAGATTTTTAAAACAATAATGGTAAATTTTAATCGAGTATGCAAAGTGCAGTTCGTAAAGGAACCAAAAATGCCTTTTTATGAATATCTGATGATTCAATAAAAAATTGATGTTGAAGTTTGTTGTGGAGCTAGATTGAATGTTGGAGATCACTAGAAAAATACAAGATTAATTTATAAATCTGTAAATTGTTAAGACGAGATTGATTTAGGGTTTAGTCTCGAGTTTTGAACGTGTCTGTAATTTGTTGTGTTCGCCTCCAATATGCGATCGAGCTGCACATGCTCATGGGAAATGACAATACGAAGTGTCGACGTGCTATGGCCAGAAGCATGGATTTTTCTGGTGGCCGGTGACGTGATCGCGAGGGGGTTTTTGGTCGGAGTTTTGTTCAGGTTTTTCGATCGAGTGACGAAATCTAGATCTGAAATTTTTGACTTCAAGTTGAATATTGCAATCGAGCTTAGGGATGATTCGTGACTTGCTGGAAGGAGCGAGGTTCACCAGAGCGTCGCCATGGTGGTGTGCACGTGCACGTGAATGTATCAGTGTTGATGCATGCGTGAGTGTGTTTTGTAATCCTACAGTTTGTATTTAGCTTAGCTAAATAAAAGAAACAAAAGTAAAAGAACAGGTAGGGGAAGAAGAAGAGTAGTGGAGAAAGTGGAACGCGGAAATCCAGGGGTGAAGATGTGAGTTAACTCGAGTAAACAACACGTTTACTTCGGGTCGTTTGAGTGAATTGCTCGAAGTCGTGGGAAGTTAGATTCGAAGTAATTTAAGATTAGCTCGGGTCGAATGTTTTGTCTCAGGTTTCAACATTTAAGCCTGTTCTGTTTTTAAATCTAAAACAAATGATTTTTGAATTATAAGCAGAGTTTAAACAATGTTTTAAAACTAAATTTAAACCAGTTTTTAAGTATGATTTCAAAACTTAAATTTGTATTCATTTTAAATCATAAATTTAAAATGGAATGTAAAAGCAAAATTGTTTTAAATTGCTTGATAATGATAATTTGATCATTAGTAAGAATAATGTTTTATCTTAAGGTAAATTAAGATTTAAATAATTTGGAGTAATTAAATTATTAAGGGAATTAAATGGGTAATTAATTAATTTAATAAATTAAAGATATGAATGATTAATTAAGTAATTAAGAGTTCAAATTAATTAATTTAAGTTTAAGACAAATTATTTAAAGACTAATTAATTTGTGATTAAGGGTCATTAATTAAGTAAGATTAGATTTAATTAATGGTTAGGAATGAATTAATCAAGTAATGTAAGATTAATTAAGTTACAGTTAAAACTTAAATTAACTAGATTGGAACCCGTGCTTCGCACACGGGTAGGTGTAAACAATATTAATTTGCTTAATCATTGGGTTGTGGGTTATTCATCGGTTTTGTTAACTATATTATTTTTAATGTATTTACGATGTAAAATGACTGTATATTAGAGCTGAAAATATAGTGGTAATTGTTGGAAGTGTTATCCCATGCAAACAATTATGTGTTATTCATTCAGTTACTTAAAACTGTTGATGACCCACAGTATAGCAGGTAGATTTTTTTGTATTATTACAGTGTCTTTACAGAATATTTAGGCGAAGATTACAGACTTGTACGACTAATTAAGTAATTATGCAGTCTGAAAGTACTAAGATTCATCGTACACCTTTTTGTTTATGTAAATGCAAACCTATATGATATCAGCACATCAGGGATTAATAGTAACCTAGAGTTTAAAGCACCAAAATAATGTAAGAATTTGGGTCGTGGGTCATCCTGCCACGGTTGTTTTGGTGTAGATGGAATTAATTAAATCATCTACAACTACAGCACACATGCATAGTCACATACAGTAATCATAAATATATCCAACAGCAACTATATAACATAGTGGAATATGCATACATTTACTATCCCTGCAAGTATATATTTATATCAAGATTTAAAAATGGTGGTACAGCTATAATTATGTAACATAGTAGTAGGACTGTTAGTTGGATTGTAAAAGAGCCAGCAGATAGCACATATATATAATAGGACTGATAGTTGTATTGTCAGATAACATGTGCTAGTTGTATAATCTAGGGATACTTCAACCATTTCTGAATCCATATCCGAAGACCATAATAACAGAAGTTAAAAAAAATCATTTTGAAGCATTGTTAATAAGTTGTAAGTCATACCAAACTGAGTAGAAGTAATAAGTAAAAGCAGCAATAACAGTGCATAGTCGGTAATTAGTGATAAAGAACAAATATTAAAACATTTAAGTTGAAAACAAACAGTTAAATGCAGGAGATAGTAGCTAAAAAGCAAATTGAAAAGGTACAAAAAAATTATTGTCTACATAAGATGGTAACAAACGCAAAACGCAAAGATGTAGTAGGAGAAGTGGTGGTCCTTCTTGTAGCAGATTTTTAATCATTCGTATTATCTTCCTTCTATCTCTTTTCATGCTTTGAACCATTGTAGCCAACGTATTCCACTCCGTAATCATGTAAATGGTTATAAAGATTGCAGTTTAAACGTTGGTTGTAAAATGTATTTACACTTTAGTATTTTTGGTTCTTTGTTTCAGGCCGTACGTAGTTGTTTGGTTTAAAAATATAGTTTATGAACATTTTTGGAATAACAGAGATGAACAAATATGACATAAAAAATGGTTGTGTGAAAAAAGAAGAGGCAGTTGTTATTATACACGGTAATAGGAAAACTTTAAATCAGTAATGTTAATTGAGCTAAAATTTGAATTTGTAAATGTGCATGTATGCTTAATACAGTGGATGGATAAGTGACTAACTCAAAATAGAGTCATCTATCATACATGTAAGAATGCAGCTCTGATAACAATACGAGACATATGTACCATAGCAATGAAGTTTAATCAATAACAATTACCATAGTGAACCCACTATACCTTGTTCATACCTTAAAGATGTAGAAACATTTAATATGTTGGATCCTTAAGCTATCGAAAGAGCAACCCAAGTGTGTCCTTGTAACTTCCCCACGTCACAACAAAGGGAGCCGATAGTTTTTGAGAATTAATGACTAATCAATGCATATTTAGACTAAAACCACATCATGTGTAAGCTTACCTCTCTTTATTCAATTATGTAATGTAGTAAATGAATCCATAATTTATCCTTTTATCTGAAATCATCTTGCTCAAAAATTCACATTATATACCATAGAAGGGTTCAAAAGTTACGAACAAACCTTTACGAAGTAAGAGATATAAAAAATAAAAGATAAAGACAAAGATTGAGTAAAATATGAAGAAAATGCAAATTAAAAAATTAATTAGGTAAAAAATATTGTCTATGATAAATGACGGAAACTTAATTTTAGATAAATATAAAATATTCATGGAAAAGTGAATAAATAATGGCATAGTAGAGAATAAAACACTAAATTTTTGGTTAATTGCACGTAATAAATTTAAAATTTTCATTCAAAACAAATTACAGAGAAAATCAATAATTACTTACCATTTAAATCTTTTGGCAATTAATTTTCAGCAAGCAACATCCTAGCAAGCTTGTAATGTAAAGTTTATAGCAGCTCTTCTTTTGTTCATGCTTCTTGCAATTGATATGAATATCGAATTTCCACATACTGATCAAACTTTTCACTATTCATACAAATATTTTTTTATTTACTTAATATTGTCTAGGATAAGAGACATGAACTTAATTTTGAATGTAATATTTATGGAAAAGTGTAAATTATAGCATAGTAGAAAATAAAACACATTTGTTGCTTACAACGACTTTGATATTACATTTCAAACAAATTAAACAAAAATTTCTTCCTAATTACTTATCATGTTAAGCTGTTTGGGAACTAATCTCAGCAAGCTGCTTTGATCCGTTACATTAAGATCAAACTCCTAAAAATTTGATCATCATGCAAAGAAGAACAAAATTGTTAAATCCACTGAAAATGAGTTTAAAATTAGAAGACGATAATAATGATTTCCTTAAAATTATGAACAAAGTAAAACAATTATAGAGATTGAATGCAAATGAAAATTTAAACACAAAATATAAGCCATGCATTATAAAACAAAATTACTGGATTATAAATTCATCGATAGAAGGATGTCAAGTTTTGTTAATCAGAATATTATAGAAAGTCTAACAATATTTGTATTGTAACGACCCCGAATTTTAATCTATTTTAAATCGATAATTAAATTTATTTTTGAATTAAATTGTGAAATTTATCGATAGATGGAAAGCTACCATTTGTCATTCACACATGTATACATAAGTAATAAACCAATACAATGACTAGAACAACTTTATAATATGTATATTTGTACTTGAGATTTAAATACAAAGCAAGCAAACAAATGAAGACAACATCACTTTAGCCATAAAATATCATCTCAGCCGAAGTCAACAAGTATGAACAAATACAAAGTAAAATTATATAGCTTGTAAAATAAGCCAGGCATGTAGAAAAGAAAAATAGGATAAGTATGAAAATGGAAGTATCATGGTACAAAGCATTTAATGCTAGTCATGCAAACATCTCCTCTAGCTCACAATATGTATTCTCAGCCTCCAGATTTTACAAAAATCTCTGAACAAAGCTTGTACCACGCAAATAAACTATCCTGTAAACTGTTTCCATATATCCATCCTCATTCACATTCGATCAGTTCAAAGCTAAAAAAAAATTGAAGTGAGTATCATTTATAATTTAAACAAAAGAAATTCAACTTTAAAACATCAATAAACAAGGCAAACCAGAGATCAAACGCAAGTGTTCAAGCTTTCGAACTGGAAAATCAAATTTGTAGTTTCAAATCAACAGAGTTCTCTGTTCTTCATGACTGAGGTGAGCAACCTTTTGTTTTAACCTTGAATTTGTTTATATGACTTGATGTTGTGATTGGTATTATAGTAAAGTGAGTAAACAAGAAATTTAAAGCTTTAAGTTCAATTTAAAAGCATTTCAGGATTTATGATAATATGGTTGGTATATGCTTTGATCTTAAAAGATAATACTGTGTTGCCATATGCTCCTCTGTTTAAGTGTTACAGGGTGAATATTTTTCAAAACTCAAATTTATTTTCTGCTAATCATTGTTAAGCTTTGATTTCTCAACAAACAAGATGTTAAACTTAAATTAAGATTTTTTTTAAGTTGATTAAACCATCTTTATAAAATTTATCACTGTAATATTGTTTTACAGGAAATCAAGTAATCAAGTGGTAAATTCGATTGTTACAAGAAGCTAATTCAAGTTTATAACTTGAATGCTACCTGAAATTCATGATTTTTAAAACTAAAACGAAGATTTTTAGTTTAGGATGTTAAGAGCAGTTTCTATGTGAGCAAAAATTGCATTTTTTCCATTTTCTAACAATCGAATCAATTTAAAATGTTGAAGTTTGGTTTGAAGCAAGTATGAACATCATGGATTTCGAGAAAATTGTCGAATTATTTTTCCATTGCATATATTTTGAATACGAGATCAAACTAGGGTTTAAGAACCCAGTTTTGTTCACGTTAGAAACTACGGTGCCGCGCCACCTAGGGATGATCGGAATGCGCGTCGGTGGGGCGAGTCGAAGCGTCGCATGATGGCAAAGCTTCAGACCAAAATTTGTGGCCGATAATGAACTAGAGGTGGCGATACGAGGCGATCTTGGGCAACTGGTTGGGTTCCAGTTTTGTTCAATTTGCTCAAAATTCGAATTCGTGACGAAATTGTTAAACTGGGTAGTGGAGTTCGTCGTCGAGGTCAGGGGCGACTCGTGGGTGGTGGCGACGTTGATCGGAAGACGTCAGAGCTCTTGTGCACATGCACGTGCATTTCGTATCTGGGTAGTTTTGGCTTTGGGGAAGACGAAGTTCTCGTGTGTTCGTGATTTTGAGGGATCGACTCGAAGTCGTACTCGGGGAAAAGCAGTTGTGGTTCGAGTTCAAGCTCGTGTAGTTTTTGGGTTTACCGGGTTAACACTTGAAAAAAAAAATTGAAGTTAAGAAAAAAAACATACGGGTTGATTTTTGAGAAAACTCGAAGTGGGTCTCGGGTATAACTGCATCTAGCTCGGGTTTCACTCGAGTTGCCTGGGGTTCATGATTTTTTTTTCCTCAAGTTTTAAAGCGGTTAATTTAATTTAAAGGTTTAAAGTGATTAAATGGTTAATTACTTAATTACTTAAAAGGATTTAATTTATGTGATTAAAGGTTAATTACTTTAAAAAAAAAAAATTTAAGGTTAATTAAATTATGATTAAAAGTTAATTAATTCGTAATTACTTAATGAAATTAAGGGATAACTAATTATGTAATTAACTAGAAGGTTAATTTATTAAATGTGATTAGTTAAGGAATAATTAATTAATTAATGTAATTAATTAAGAAATAATTAATCTATGAAGGTGATTAAGATTTAATTAATTAATTAATAATTAAGGATGAATTAATTTATATTAAGGATAATTAATTATTAATTAAAGGATAATATATAATTATATAATTATGTGATAGATTGATTATAATCACACTATTAATTCATCTAATCATTAGATGATTGATTATTATTGAACTGCTTTGATCAGTCTGATATTCCTGTTTGTGATTGTGATGCTTTGTGGTATGAATTACTTTGTGCTGAGCTGTGATTTCTGTTTCTGTGATATATTACTATGTGAATATGAAACCCTTGGCTGTAAAACGGCATTTGAATTTCGATGCGACAGGGAGTCGGATTCCAGTTGGTTATCCGAAACCCACATCGAATTGTAATAGTGAATCTTTGTGACTGATAAATTTATTTTATCTATGAATCTGTGAATGAAGATAAGCGTTATCCATTATACCGCTTATCGATATATCTGTGATGATTGATGTTGCACTATTGTGTAAAACCCCTGGACTACACTTTTACACACACAAATATGGATTTCACGTGGAAATCGGTTAAATCACAGATAAATTAAATTTGATGTTTTTGAAATGGAAATTTTAATTTCAATTGATTTTGAAATTAGAAATTTGGGTAAAGTGAAAAGCTTTTGAAATGGAATTTCAAAGATAAAAGTTATTTTGAATAACTTAATCGAGTTTTGAAATTTAAATAATTTGATTTAAATTTGAATTCAAGTTTGAAATTGAATTCTATGATTTGAAACTAAGGATTAAAGATGTTGTACAAGTTATATATGGGTTAAACCATTTTAAAGGTATTGATTTGGGAATTTGAATTTAATTCAAGGGTTTTAACTCGTGTAAATATAACTGGATTTTTATGAAACGAAAACTATTTGTTTTCAAATAATAATAGCTTTCATTTTAAGAAAAGATTTCCAAATTGTGTTGAACGGTTTCAAGTTTGAAATAGAATTGAAATGTTTTGAAAACTATGAAATGAGTCTTTGATTTCAAAGACCGGATGAGTTAATCTAACTTGGAATAGAATTGTTTTGAAAGACTATGAACGAATCTTGGAAATGAGTTTTGAAAGCTATAAGTTAAATCTTGACTTAAAGATTTAACGAGTTAATCCAAGTGAAATGGAAATTGTTTTGAAATCTATAAATGGATCTTTATGAACGGGGTAAACTTTGTGAATTAAATCTTTTTGTTTAAAAGATTAAAAGTGTGGAAATTGTTTAAACCATTGAAGGTTTTTGAAATAAATCTTTTTGTTTAAAAGATTGGAAATGGTAATTTGTTTTACCATTCGAATGAAAAGTTTTAAGCTTTAAGCTGTGCTTTAACTGAGACCCCAGTATCCATATGATTTTTAATTGCGCTCGTTATTCGGTTTAGCCGGGAGAGGACCTTTGTGTCATATAACCCATTCCGAATAGTGATACGACGTATATGGATAGCATTTGAAGACCGGTGGTGAAGACCGAGTATTTGCGAGAGCGATATGATGACCTATCGATTTTCTCTGCATCATGGCTCCGGTATAGAGATTCCCTAAGTGATGGGAAGTCCGATCGAGATTGTGAATACCCGGATTTGCAAGGGCTTCTTCGGAAGTGCCTTCGGTTCTGTTCGAACCCGGAACAGACTTGTATGGATGTGTGTCTGACGTTACACTTTGAGATGTAAAGCTGGTTTCTATCAAATACATTTCTATTGGTGGCGGAGAATTTATTCTCTTAGCTTAACACCCTTCTCTGAGACGTACGAGCTCAGAGGTTATGTAGTTGATGGTTACTAGTGATACATTCCCAATTTGGTAATGTGGCATACGAAGTGCTGCTGATCATTTGTTGATCGAAGCGTGGCTTTGTGAAAAAGCGTGGCTTTGTGAAAAAGCGTTGCTTTGTGAACGAGACTTCGTCGAGCCTCACGACCCGGTAATGGTCGAAACAGGAATGTTGCGGCAAAGGTTTGTAGGGGTAGCGCCCCTAGGGTATGTCATTTCCTTCTGGATAAAAGGTGATATCATGGTATGGAGCCTAGATATTTTACCTATGTTGATTATACTTTGTGGCTGTTGCTTTGCGATTGAGGATCCTCGGATAAAGGTCGGTAACGACCGGGGGATGACATGACTCGTGTGTTAGTTACCTAGTTACAGCTGTACAGCGTGAGGTAGCGTCAGTGTGTTAGTTACCTAGTTACAGCTGTACAGCGTGAGGTAGCGTCAGTGTGTTAGTTACCTAGTTACAGCTGTACAGCGTGAGGTAGCGTCGGCCTTTTGTTTGCAGAGATCCGGTTAGGATCCGGGGCGTCTTTCCAGAGGCGTTTCTATTTCGGTAAGGAAGTTCCTTAGCCTGATCATTTGTTGGAAATCCAAAGAAACAATACGAACCCTGTACGGTTTTAGTTGTATTACCTGCTATGGAATGTGGCGGTAACCTGCTATTGAACGTAGTAGCTATAGTAGGCATACGATGAAATGTTGTATGCTGGCTAAGATTGATATTATACTTTCGAAATGGTTTTCGACACTATGCACTAATGATAATAATATCGAATGATTTTGCGTAGTAAGCATTTTTGACTATCATAAGAAGAAATCTCCTCCAATTCTGCGATTGCATTGTGTGTGTGGTGGGAGGTCTTATGGTAGTTTCATTTTTTAAAAGCATTGCGGGTTTCAATGTTAAAAGCCTTTGTTGCTTGTTTTAAAGATAAACTGTTTTTGTTGCTCACACCAGTCCCATGACTGATCCGGAGTTTATTGTTCCCTTCCTAAACTCTGGGTGCCCACTATTTTCCACACGGGCAGTCTAGAGTTGGGTTTTTCAGATATTCAGGTTTAGTAGATTATCTGGAGCTAGTTCATTCATCGGAGTTGCTTATCTTGGAGTTGTGGATTCATTCTTGTCTGAAGATCATTTTGGAGTCATCACTTCTATTGATATTGTTCCGCTGCTGATGTTATCTTTTCTTTTTCGCTGCTATTTCTTGTATCATATCTCTGATGTATATAGATATTCATTGTATCATCATTGTATCTGGATATTGTATCAGATGTTGTATATCTATATTCTTTTTCTTTTCCGCTGTGTTGTTTACTTAATGTTGTTATAGCTCCGGCGAATCGGATTTGAACGGTCGAATCTGCGGCATCCTAGTACAATGTGAAGTACGGATGTTGATTTTCGAGCGCGAAAAATCCGAGACGTTACATTTGGTATCAGAGCTAAGGTTGAACTTTAGCTCAGGAGTGTAACACATTAAGTAGCTCATTAGAGATAGAGTGAAGTAAACTCTAGAATGAGTATTCCTCAGATATCCGTTCGAATGCCTCAGTAAATTCTCTTACTATCTACTGATAGTGAGTATGAGCGCAAGAAGAGGATGAGATAGGGGACAGGGGAATACGACTACAAATGGTCGATACTCTGAACAACGAGGAAACAATCTTTTCTCTATCAATCTCTTTTGATTAGCATTTTTTTCTCAATTCTTTGATAGTTTCTGGTAGATCCAGGAAGAAGATTTGATATATGAATATGGGAAATAAACTCCAGGTGAGCCAAAATTGTTTGTATGGATGAATTGTTTGCTTTGGTTGCTATGGTTGATAAGTATGCTTTAGTTTCTAAACTGGAAGTTTTGAAATTGTATCCATATATCTATCTATTCTTTGGGTCCTGATATGTTCTACGAATGGTTAGTTATCCCTTTGAACTAACCGATGCCACTGTATATTTCGTAGATCTGGATAACCCGAGTATCTTGTGAAGTGTTAAAACAAATTCGTTCTTGTATCTGTTATTGATATTCTGATTTGGTAAGCCAAATGCAGAATAGATGTTCAAGTTGATTTGATAAAATCTTTTTCATCTATCTTTGTGTCTCCTTGGCAAATTTCGAGGACGAAATTTTTTTAAGGGGGGAAGTCTGTAACGACCCCGAATTTTAATCTATTTTAAATCGATAATTAAATTTATTTTTGAATTAAATTGTGAAATTTATCGATAGATGGAAAGCTACCATTTGTCATTCACACATGTATACATAAGTAATAAACCAATACAATGACTAGAACAACTTTATAATATGTATATTTGTACTTGAGATTTAAATACAAAGCAAGCAAACAAATGAAGACAACATCACTTTAGCCATAAAATATCATCTCAGCCGAAGTCAACAAGTATGAACAAATACAAAGTAAAATTATATAGCTTGTAAAATAAGCCAGGCATGTAGAAAAGAAAAATAGGATAAGTATGAAAATGGAAGTATCATGGTACAAAGCATTTAATGCTAGTCATGCAAACATCTCCTCTAGCTCACAATATGTATTCTCAGCCTCCAGATTTTACAAAAATCTCTGAACAAAGCTTGTACCACGCAAATAAACTATCCTGTAAACTGTTTCCATATATCCATCCTCATTCACATTCGATCAGTTCAAAGCTAAAAAAAAATTGAAGTGAGTATCATTTATAATTTAAACAAAAGAAATTCAACTTTAAAACATCAATAAACAAGGCAAACCAGAGATCAAACGCAAGTGTTCAAGCTTTCGAACTGGAAAATCAAATTTGTAGTTTCAAATCAACAGAGTTCTCTGTTCTTCATGACTGAGGTGAGCAACCTTTTGTTTTAACCTTGAATTTGTTTATATGACTTGATGTTGTGATTGGTATTATAGTAAAGTGAGTAAACAAGAAATTTAAAGCTTTAAGTTCAATTTAAAAGCATTTCAGGATTTATGATAATATGGTTGGTATATGCTTTGATCTTAAAAGATAATACTGTGTTGCCATATGCTCCTCTGTTTAAGTGTTACAGGGTGAATATTTTTCAAAACTCAAATTTATTTTCTGCTAATCATTGTTAAGCTTTGATTTCTCAACAAACAAGATGTTAAACTTAAATTAAGATTTTTTTTTAAGTTGATTAAACCATCTTTATAAAATTTATCACTGTAATATTGTTTTACAGGAAATCAAGTAATCAAGTGGTAAATTCGATTGTTACAAGAAGCTAATTCAAGTTTATAACTTGAATGCTACCTGAAATTCATGATTTTTAAAACTAAAACGAAGATTTTTAGTTTGGGATGTTAAGAGCAGTTTCTATGTGAGCAAAAATTGCATTTTTTCCATTTTCTAACAATCGAATCAATATAAAATGTTGAAGTTTGGTTTGAAGCAAGTATGAACATCATGGATTTCGAGAAAATTGTCGAATTATTTTTCCATTGCATATATTTTGAATACGAGATCAAACTAGGGTTTAAGAACCCAGTTTTGTTCACGTTAGAAACTACGGTGCCGCGCCACCTAGGGATGATCGGAATGCGCGTCGGTGGGGCGAGTCGAAGCGTCGCATGATGGCAAAGCTTCAGACCAAAATTTGTGGCCGATAATGATCCGGAGGTGGCGATACGAGGCGATCTTGGGCAACTGGTTGGGTTCCAGTTTTGTTCAATTTGCTCAAAATTCGAATTCGTGACGAAATTGTTAAACTGGGTAGTGGAGTTCGTCGTCGAGGTCAGGGGCGACTCGTGGGTGGTGGCGACGTTGATCGGAAGACGTCAGAGCTCTTGTGCACGTGCACGTGCATTTCGTATCTGGGTAGTTTTGGCTTTGGGGAAGACGAAGTTCTCGTGTGTTCGTGATTTTGAGGGATCGACTCGAAGTCGTACTCGGGGAAAAGCAGTTGTGGTTCGAGTTCAAGCTCGTGTAGTTTTTGGGTTTACCGGGTTAACACTTGAAAAAAAAAATTGAAGTTAAGAAAAAAAACATACGGGTTGATTTTTGAGAAAACTCGAAGTGGGTCTCGGGTATAACTGCATCTAGCTCGGGTTTCACTCGAGTTGCCTGGGGTTCATGATTTTTTTTTCCTCAAGTTTTAAAGCGGTTAATTTAATTTAAAGGTTTAAAGTGATTAAATGGTTAATTACTTAATTACTTAAAAGGATTTAATTTATGTGATTAAAGGTTAATTACTTTAAAAAAAAAATTTAAGGTTAATTAAATTATGATTAAAAGTTAATTAATTCGTAATTACTTAATGAAATTAAGGGATAACTAATTATGTAATTAACTAGAAGGTTAATTTATTAAATGTGATTAGTTAAGGAATAATTAATTAATTAATGTAATTAATTAAGAAATAATTAATCTATGAAGGTGATTAAGATTTAATTAATTAATTAATAATTAAGGATGAATTAATTTATATTAAGGATAATTAATTATTAATTAAAGGATAATATATAATTATATAATTATGTGATAGATTGATTATAATCACACTATTAATTCATCTAATCATTAGATGATTGATTATTATTGAACTGCTTTGATCAGTCTGATATTCCTGTTTGTGATTGTGATGCTTTATGGTATGAATTACTTTGTGCTGAGCTGTGATTTCTGTTTCTGTGATATATTACTATGTGAATATGAAACCCTTGGCTGTAAAACGGCATTTGAATTTCGATGCGACAGGGAGTCGGATTCCAGTTGGTTATCCGAAACCCACATCGAATTGTAATAGTGAATCTTTGTGACTGATAAATTTATTTTATCTATGAATCTGTGAATGAAGATAAGCGTTATCCATTATACCGCTTATCGATATATCTGTGATGATTGATGTTGCACTATTGTGTAAAACCCCTGGACTACACTTTTACACACATAAATATGGATTTCACGTGGAAATCGGTTAAATCACAGATAAATTAAATTTGATGTTTTTGAAATGGAAATTTTAATTTCAATTGATTTTGAAATTAGAAATTTGGGTAAAGTGAAAAGCTTTTGAAATGGAATTTCAAAGATAAAAGTTATTTTGAATAACTTAATCGAGTTTTGAAATTTAAATAATTTGATTTAAATTTGAATTCAAGTTTGAAATTGAATTCTATGATTTGAAACTAAGGATTAAAGATGTTGTACAAGTTATATATGGGTTAAACCATTTTAAAGGTATTGATTTGGGAATTTGAATTTAATTCAAGGGTTTTAACTCGCGTAAATATAACTGGATTTTTATGAAACGAAAACTATTTGTTTTCAAATAATAATAGCTTTCATTTTAAGAAAAGATTTCCAAATTGTGTTGAACGGTTTCAAGTTTGAAATAGAATTGAAATGTTTTGAAAACTATGAAATGAGTCTTTGATTTCAAAGACCGGATGAGTTAATCTAACTTGGAATAGAATTGTTTTGAAAGACTATGAACGAATCTTGGAAATGAGTTTTGAAAGCTATAAGTTAAATCTTGACTTAAAGATTTAACGAGTTAATCCAAGTGAAATGGAAATTGTTTTGAAATCTATAAATGGATCTTTATGAACGGGGTAAACTTTGTGAATTAAATCTTTTTGTTTAAAAGATTAAAAGTGTGGAAATTGTTTAAACCATTGAAGGTTTTTGAAATAAATCTTTTTGTTTAAAAGATTGGAAATGGTAATTTGTTTTACCATTCGAATGAAAAGTTTTAAGCTTTAATCTGTGCTTTAACTGAGACCCCAGTATCCATATGATTTTTAATTGCGCTCGTTATTCGGTTTAGCCGGGAGAGGACCTTTGTGTCATATAACCCATTCCGAATAGTGATACGACGTATATGGATAGCATTTGAAGACCGGTGGTGAAGACCGGGTATTTGCGAGAGCGATATGATGACCTATCGATTTTCTCTGCATCATGGCTCCGGTATAGAGATTCCCTAAGTGATGGGAAGTCCGATCGAGATTGTGAATACCCGGATTTGCAAGGGCTTCTTCGGAAGTGCCTTCGGTTTTGTTCGAACCCGGAACAGACTTGTATGGATGTGTGTCTGACGTTACACTTTGAGATGTAAAGCTGGTTTCTATCAAATACATTTCTGTTGGTGGCGGAGAATTTATTCTCTTAGCTTAACACCCTTCTCTGAGACATACGAGCTCAGAGGTTATGTAGTTGATGGTTACTAGTGATACATTCCCAATTTGGTAATGTGGCATACGAAGTGCTGCTGATCATTTGTTGATCGAAGCGTGGCTTTGTGAAAAAGCGTGGCTTTGTGAAAAAGCGTTGCTTTGTGAACGAGACTTCGTCGAGCCTCACGACCCGGTAATGGTCGAAACAGGAATGTTGCGGCAAAGGTTTGTAGGGGTAGCGCCCCTAGGGTATGTCATTTCCTTCTGGATAAAAGGTGATATCATGGTATGGAGCCCAGATATTTTACCTATGTTGATTATACTTTGTGGCTGTTGCTTTGCGATTGAGGATCCTCGGATAAAGGTCGGTAACGACCGGGGGATGACATGACTCGTGTGTTAGTTACCTAGTTACAGCTGTACAGCGTGAGGTAGCGTCAGTGTGTTAGTTACCTAGTTACAGCTGTACAGCGTGAGGTAGCGTCGGCCTTTTGTTTGCAGAGATCCGGTTAGGATCTGGGGCGTCTTTCCAGAGGCGTTTCTATTTCGGTAAGGAATTTCCTTAGCCTGATCATTTGTTGGAAATCCAAAGAAACAATACGAACCCTGTACGGTTTTAGTTGTATTACCTGCTATGGAATGTGGCGGTAACCTGCTATTGAACGTAGTAGCTATAGTAGTCATACGATGAAATGTTGTATGCTGGCTAAGATTGATATTATACTTTCGAAATGGTTTTCGACACTATGCACTAATGATAATAATATCGAATGATTTTGCGTAGTAAGCATTTTTGACTATCATAAGAAGAAATCTCCTCCAATTCTGCGATTGCATTGTGTGTGTGGTGGGAGGTCTTATGGTAGTTTCATTTTTTAAAAGCATTGCGGGTTTCAATGTTAAAAGCCTTTGTTGCTTGTTTTAAAGATAAACTGTTTTTGTTGCTCACACCAGTCCCATGACTGATCCGGAGTTTATTGTTCCCTTCCTAAACTCTGGGTGCCCAATATTTTCCACACGGGCAGTCTAGAGTTGGGTTTTTCAGATATTCAGGTTTAGTAGATTATCTGGAGCTAGTTCATTCATCGGAGTTGCTTATCTTGGAGTTGTGGATTCATTCTTGTCTGAAGATCATTTTGGAGTCATCACTTCTATTGATATTGTTCCGCTGCTGATGTTATCTTTTCTTTTCCACTGCTATTTCTTGTATCATATCTCTGATGTATATAGATATTCATTGTATCATCATTGTATCTGGATATTGTATCAGATGTTGTATATCTATATTCTTTTTCTTTTCCGCTGTGTTGTTTACTTAATGTTGTTATAGCTCCGGCGAATCGGATTTGAACGGTCGAATCTGCGGCATCCTAGTACAATGTGAAGTACGGATGTTGATTTTCGAGCGCGAAAAATCCGAGACGTTACATGTATCCTTACCGAAGAGCTGTGTATTTAAAGGATTGCGACTTTCTCTTATGCATTCTAGTTTACACTATTGTAAAATTGATGTAAATGTCATAAACAGTGGACAAAGAGTTGACAAAGCATAATATTAAGCGGGCTTTATTTATTTGAATTGAATATTTTGGACATAAGCAAAGTCTACATAAAATGGTGTGAAAGAGCATAATACTAAGCCAATTTTAATTACTTGAATTGAAAATTTTAAATATAATGGAAGTCCTCTATAATATTGTAAACGACAATTCAATTCTCTATAGCAATTAAAAAACCAATACTAAAAAACCATGTCGTGTAAAATTCATTCATTATCAAACAATCACTTTTAGCTATTAAGAGCAAGTAGAAAATCCCTTCAACTAATTAAATAATGCAAACGTAGATAAAAAATAAACCACTATTCATGTAATGACCCGCTATTTTGGACCATTCAAATCGACAATAATCCACACATGTCTGACTTGAATAATTCAAAATAACAGATTGTAAATAAATTTGGAGCAAATGAAATCAAATACACAGAATCACAGACACAGAACATATCAGAATAACTCGCAGCGGAAATAAAATACCATAGTAGTTCATGAAGCTACTATATACAAACTCTCAAAAACATATTACATAATATCATTCTGAAAACATATACAATAGAAATCCCAAATACATAGAAGTTTATAAATACCAGATCTGAAATAGAACAACTGAACTGGAAGGAAATAGATAACTAGACAAGCAGAATCTCCAGCGATTCCTAGCTCCAGAACAAAATCCAAACCTAAGCTGTAAATACTCAGGCTGACCCGAGCGTAAAGTAAAACACAAAACACTCGAGTCAGGACAATATATACTTATATAATGTAAACCAACTCAAGTGAACTGTAGTAGAAATGCACAATAACTCAAAGGATGCTTGGGACCGCCCATCCTTTAAGGATCAGTTAAACTATAAATTAAATACATCCCGTGGTTAAAATTTCAAAATGGTATTTTATACTTCGAAATAAAATATCATTTCAAAATTCAATATCATTCAAAAATCCATTTCAAAATATCAAAATATCATATTTCAAAATAGTTTATATTTCAAAACAAATTACTTCATTTTAAATAATAAAATGAAGTTATTATATTTAATAATTAAATTATTAAATTTCCAAAAATTTAACTTTTCAAAGTTCATTCGTTCACTTAAATTAATTAAAACAATGAAAATTCAACTTTCGCAGCATTTAGAAAATGCTACGAAAAGTCACATTTAAAACAGTTCAATTTAACAAAAGACAGCATTTAAAATGCTGTAATAGGGTTACATTAGTTTCAAATAAACTTAGTTAAATTCAACCATTATAACATTTACAAAAATGCTATAATAGCCTTTAATTAAATTTAGCCATTTGGTTCATTATTATCAACTACAGCATTTACAAATGTTGTATTATCATTTACATTAGAATTAATAACATTTCAAAAATGCAGTTAATTAACTTCAAATATTCAGTATAATTTCACAAACAATTATATTTTTATATAAATCATTTTTAACTTATAAAATCATATAATTTCACTTTTAAAACAATCATTCAAATACCCTTATATTCATGATTTTATAAAGTTAAACCTCCATTCAAAAATCAAAATTTAATAATAATTCACTTATTAAATTCCAATATTAAATTATAAATTCATTAAATTAAATTAACTTAACACTTAAGTTTAAATTTTCAAATATAACTTAATTCCATTTTTATTTACTTAACTTAAATTTCACTTTTAAGCCAAATTCACAAATTTCCAATTTTAGTTATATTTCAAAATTTCAACTTAAATATTCATTCATTTCACATTTTTACTTTATTCAAAAATCATTAATATATTATAAAATCATTTAAATTAACTTTAATCCAAATTATCATGAATTTATCATATTTCATATTTAATTTAAATTCCAATTATCACCAAATTAAAATTTCCCAAAATAACTTACATTTCAGATTTTCTAACTTTACCATTAATTTATTTCACTTATAAATTTTCAAAAAAATCAATAATGCTTTACAAAAATCATTTAAATAAAATTTAAATCAAAATATTATAACATTTACATTTCTAAAATATTTTAAAATTTTTAGAAAAACATATTTTAACTACAGGTCTGTATTTCATTTTTAGCCTAGGTAAAGTGATACGGGTAATATATCATTTCAACCCGTAATTTACAAAGAAAACCCGGGTTTGATCATTTCAAACCCGCAATCCCAAGTAAATGAAAATAATTGAAAATCATTCAGGCCTATCATTTCAGCCCATAACGATTTTCTCCTATTCTAAAGTCCGTTCGGGTATGTATCATTTCAACCCATAGTGATTCTAATCTAAAGGGAACTTGCAGTGTGATAAACTGATAAAAATAATAGAACAGCATAATATAACAGTAACATATAATATAATAGGTGTTTAAGCATGGGTGAACATCATAAAATCATAACATAGCAGGTGTAACATGATAATGCATTTTACGGATTCAAAAGGGGTCAATTCACTAGTTATATATGTACATATTGTCTGGTGAGAATAACTCACTGGTTTGAGCTGGAGATACAACGACGAATACACAAATGAGATCCACACAAGCACGATAACACGACACAGAGATGAGTGGAAGAGCCAAAGTATCAATTCCCTTGAATACAAGTCACAGAAAACAATCTAATATACATAAGTTTTTAATTCAAAACTACTAAACTAGGCTAGAAATAACTGCATAAATCAAAGCTGAAATGCTTTGCACTTGCTTCCAACACACTCTAGGTTCAGCCATAAGGTATACTATAGGTCTAAGGTAAGATTTGGATCAGGTTTTGGTTGGGTATGGTCGGCCTAACATGGTTTGTTGATGAAGCAAAGGTTTGTGTGCATGAAACTGCACAACTATAAGGCACAAAACAACGTTTTCAAGGCAACAAAAGTGGTTTCCAAAGCAACAAAGGTCACGACCACAAGCAAGCATGGCACGGCCAGGTCTGTAGTGGACTGGAAGTGATGTGGCAGAGGGTTTCAGGTCTGGTAAGGGCTGGAGATGGTGGTGCAAGGGGCGGCCAAGGTGGTGGTTTGAGGTGATGAAGGCAAAGAAGCTAGGCTATGTACATATATGTGGGTTTTGCTCAATTTCTTGGTGGATCTGATCCACAAGGGTGCACGGATAGGCTTGGGTAGAGGGCTGGAGGTGGTGGAAACCTGATGTGGTGGTGTTGGAGGTGGCCATGGTGGTGGAGGAGGGAGTGGCCGAGCAAATAGATGAAGGCAAGTGCAAGTTACATAAGAAAAACAAGAAAAAAATGGAAAAAAAGAATGAAAGTTTACCAAGCTTTCCAAGGAGATGATGGCCGAAATTTTGTTGTGGTTGAGGAGTTTTTGATTGTACGTGAAAAATATGAGAATAGTCAGCTGAAAGAATGAGAAAAGAACGGCCAAAATTGAAGTGGTGTTGGTTGAAATGAAGAGGCAAGAATACAAAGAGACTAGGTATACAAAAGGACTCAAACTCTTCAAATTTCCCTAATTTCTTTTTGCATATTAAAACAAATGAAAATGCTGATAAATAAAGATAAAACTCAGAAGAAAAAAATGAATTCATAAAATAAATAAATAAATTTTAATTAAATATAATTAAATAAGGAAAATAGCTTAAAAATGTAAACTAGGCTAAAAAAATGGAAACAAATTCTATAAGCTTTGGAAAATTTTTATTTAAATTTAACTACATGTAAAATGAATATAAATAAAGTAGAAACACAGCAAATACAAGTGAATGCATAAAATAAATAAATAAATTTTAAATCATATATAATTAAATTAAGAAAATAGCAAAGAAAATGGGAACTAGGTTTTAAAATTGAAAATAAATTCAATAAACTTTAGAAAAATTCTATCAACACTTTAAAAATATTTAAAAGACAAAATATATATAATATAGCATAAATATACAAATTAGAATAAGATATATCAAATAAAAATATCATTTATATAAATTAAAATAAATAATATTGTTAAATAAAACAGTTTACACTCAATATTGTAAAAAGCATAATTTTCACAATATAACTCCGATTTCAACGAAACGAAAAGCAGTATTCTAAAAATTTAATCTATTTTCATAATAAAAGATAAAATTCAAAATTTCAAATATTTAAATTTAAAATTTAAAAGTCAAAGTTTGACCCAAATTGACCAAAAATCAATATTCAGGAAAATATTCAATTTATACCAGTTTGAAATTATAATTCACATAATAATCAACATTTATATTTAAAAATGAAATGTTTGAAAAAAAAATTTACAATTACTTAAAATAAAATAAAGTCAAATTTAAATATATGCAGAAATCTAGGGTTGTTACAATTCATAGAAGAATAAAGGATGGAAACATAATTTTAAATAGAGATTATTTATGAAAAAATGAAAAAGTTGTATCATAGTAGAGAATAAAACACAAAACAAAATACAATTTTTTTTGTTTGTTGCGTATAAAGGCTTTTAAATTACATTCAAAACAATTAAAAAAAAGAGGTGTCATAATTACGGACTATGTTGACATGTTTGGTGACTAAATGTCAGCAAGCAACTTAGCTCCATTACATTCAGATCAAATCCCTCAAACTGTTGATCAACATGCAAAGAAGAAAAAATATTTTTTTACCCTAAAATTATTATAATAATAGTAATTTCATGATTTTCATAAGACAATGCACAATGTAAAATAATTATGAAGATTGAATGTGAACAGTAATGTAAATTGAGCATTATAAAACAAAATTACGTATTCATAGACTGTTCAAAAAAAAAGAATGTCAAGTTCTAGCAGTCAGAAAATTTTAAAAAATCTTAATATCTTTATCTCTATTGAAGAGCTTCGTCTTTGTGGAATTGTGATGCTTTTCTTATGCATTTTAGTTTACACTATTGTAATATATATTCATTTAAGCATCATAAAATAGAGTGCAAAAAAGTCGAAAGAGCATCATCATATGAAGCAAGCTTTATTACTGGAATTGAACGTATTTTAAACATAAGCAAAGTCCTTTATAGAATTGTAAGGGACAATTCCCCATAAAAAAACAATACTAAAAAGAAGATAAGTGAGCTTTAGTTGCTTAAATTTGAGAACGACTTTGTTTTCAATCAATTAAATGCAGTAAATGTAAATAAACAATATACCAGTAAACGTAGAAGAAATATTATTCAATATCGCAAAATTGATGCTTAAACATACAAAGATTACCTTTGGAAGGCACGGATGATGAAAATGCATAGGTACGGATTGCAAAATCTGCATGTAAAAGGGGCACAGAGCATGGATTTGTAGTGTGAAAGCACAAAAATTGAAGAAGGAAAAAATAGTAAAAAAAATTTGGTTTAGGGAAAAGAGAGACCTATGGAGATGGAAGGCATTCACGGATAAAAAAACTATTTTGTGAATAAAAGAATGTGGAGAACTCATGTAAAAAAATGTGGAGAACTACGCAAATGAACGGTAATCCATTGGAAGAAGAAACAACTTTATCCCATTCTCAAACTGTATGAATGGCCATCTTTTCGACCACTCAATAGCAGAAGCCATGGATTAAACATCTATGAAGATGTGTAGAATTATTAACCAATTAGAATAATGAAGGAAGGTGGTAAAAATATGGAGAGTCCTAATTTTCAATTAACCCTTGCAAAATAACAGCTGTAAATTCAAAACACATGTGCGAAGGGGAAAAGCAGCATACATAGAAATCAAATTCAAACTAAAGGCAATCTCAAATAGTATGATGAAAGCAAAATGGGCTCTAGTGATTACTCAGCCGTTGGTTAAAATTAGATGCAACAAAAAATAAGTAGAACAAAAAAACGGAATTACTGATGGTAAACCGATTGTAACATATCGTCAACAGTTTTCAAATCAATGGATAATAAAGTTGAAATAGACAATAAAATTCATACAGAAATATAAAGTTAGTTGAAGGTACGACCATGAACATATATCTTTAGGACTGGAGAGTAGTACATACCTTATCAATTTCAACAGTGAATTAGGGTTCAGAAAAAAATTAGACCCCAAAGTATCAAATTGGAAGAAGCAAATCCAGTAAATAAATCCGTCTTGTACACTCCCTGAATCGACGTAGATTGCCTACACAGATCATTTATAGCAGTGGAAACTCATCAACAAATCGTTGAAGCTTTGAATTTTGTCGACTCGGCTAGCATTCAAATTGAGCAATTCAAAAAGCAGAGAAATTTGAGAGCGTATGAGGATCTGCTGCGTTGTGGCTCTGCTGTGATTAAAGGAGAAAGGGAAAATGTTTTTTAGGGTTTCAAACGGATGCAGGTGTTAAAATGGCTAGAAAAAAAAGGAAAGGTGGGTGGAGTTCGTGGGTGTATTGTTAGGAAGTCAAGGAATTGTATAAAAAAAATTGAGGAATGCAAACAGAGTTGAGAATTTTGAAATAGCAGAAGATAGCAATGCCACGTGAGCATAACTGAATTTGTGCTTTTAGGTTTAAGTAATAGATTAAATAATTAGTGGTTAATTAATTGGTTATTAAGGATAAATTAACTTGTAATTAATATTGATTTATCTAAGTTTAATTTCTTAAGGAAAGAAATTAAGAATGGTTAATAGTTAATGAAGATCATTAACTTAAGATTTGTTTAATAATTAATCAATGTGATAATTTTAATAAATAATTAGATTAATTAATTAAGATAATCAGTTTTAAATTGTTAATTGCTTAATGAAAGTAATTAAGGGATTAATTACTTATTGTAATTAATGTTGGATATTCTAATAAATTAAAGTTAATTAATAATCACTTGTTGTAATTAATTAAGAATGATTAATTAAAGGGTGATTAATTAAGAGTTGATTTATTTATTAATGAATTAATTAAAGGAAATTAATTAAAGGATAATTGAATAATTAAAGGTTAATTATTAAATAATTTAAGGTTAATTAATTTAATTAATAAATGATTAAAGGATAATCAATCAAATGATTTGAAATTAATTTATGTTAATTAACCACGATTGATGACTTATCTGATTTAAATTAATCAGACAATTAACTGACCTTACTTATGAATGTTTGGATTCTATGGAATTTGAATTGTTTGATATCCCTGATATGTGATGCTTTGTGATACATCTTGATTTATGTTGTGATCTGTAATTTACTTATCTGTGATATATATCTGTGAATGAAGATGAGCGTTATAGTTTATATCGCTTATCAACTATATTTCTGTATTTTGATCTGTGATGATTGATTGATGTTGCACTATTGTGTGTGAAAACCCTGGACCATACTTTTACACACACCAATATGGATTTCACGTGGAAATCAGTTAAGTCACGGATAATTTAAATTCAATATTTTTGAAATTGAAATTTTAATTTCAATTGTTTTGAAATTAGAAATTTGGGTTTAAAGTGAAAAGCTTTTGAAATGGAATTTCAAAGATAAAAGTTATTTTGAATAACTTAATTGAGTTTTGAAAATTTAAATAATTTGATTTAAATTTGAATTCAAGTTTGAAATTGAATTCTATGATTTGAAACTAGGGATTGAAGATGCTGTATAAGTTATATATGGGTTGAACCATTTTAAAGATATTGATTTGGGAATTTGAATTTAAATTCAAAGGTTTTCACTCGTGTAAATAAAATTGGATTTTTCTGAAAAGAAAACTATTTGTTTTCAACTGATTAAAGCTTTCAAATAAGAAGTGAACTTCCAAATTGTGTTAAAAGGAAATTTAAGATTTAAATGAAAATGATTTCCAAGTTATGGAAACGATTTGAAAGCTATAAGTTAAATCTTTAATTTAAAGATTTTAAATGAGTTTAACCATTCGAAATGGAATTGTTTTGAAAGCTATAAGTTAAATGTTGATTTAAAGATTTAACGAGTTAATCCAAGTGAAATGGAAATTGTTTTGAAATATATGAATGAATCTTTATGAATGGGGTTAACCTTGTGAATTGAAATTTTTTGTTTAAAAGATTGGAAATGGTAATTTGTTTTAACCATTCGAATGAAAAGTTTGGGTTTTAAGCTGTGACTTAATTGAAATCCATTATCCATATGTTTTTAAATATTTCGCTCACTATTCGGGTTAGCCGGGAAAGGACCTTTGGGTCGTATAACCCATTCCGAATATGTGATACATCGATATGGATGGCATTTGATGACCGGTGTTGAAGACCGGATATTTTTGAAAACGGAAGGATTACTGTCGAGTTACTCTACATCGGCTGATCTCCGGTATAGAGGTTTTATCACCCTTAGTGACGGGAAGTCCGGACGTGATTAGAAATTATCCGGATTTGCAAGGGCTTCGTGAGAAGTGCCTTCGGTTCTGTTCGAACCCGGAACAGACTTGTATGGTTACATGTCTGACATTACATTTTGAGATATAAAGCCGATTTCTTTCAAATACATTTCTGTTGGTGGCGGAGAATTTATTCTCTTAGCTTAACACCCTTCTCTGAGACGTACGAGCTCAGAGGTTATGTAGTTGAAGGTTATCAGCGATATACTCCCAATTTGGTAATGTGGCATGTTGAGTGTTGCTGTGTGATGATCAGTGTTTGATCATTTGTGATATGATCATTTGTTTGATCATTTATCTTTGTGATCATTGGTTGATCATCTGTTGACCCAAAGCGTGGCTTTTTGAAAAAGCGTAGCTTTGTGGACGAGACTTCGTCAGACCTCACTCCCCAGAAATGGTCGAAACAGGAATATGCGGCAAGGTTATGAGGGTCGCACCCTTTAGGGTATGTCATTTCCTTCTGGAAAAGGGTGGTATCATGGTATGGACCCCAGATACTTACTCATGTGGACACACTTTATTATTATGTGTGATGTTGGTTATCGAGGCCTCGGATAAAGGTCCCAAAGGACCGGAAGGTGGCATATTCGTGAGTTACCTGTTATAGGGGTAACCCGGCCTTGTGTTGGCAGAGAGCAGTTTGTCTCTCGGGACGTCCAGCCAGAGGCGATTACATTCGTCAGGAGGAAAGGAAGTTCCTTAGCCTGACCATTTGTTGGAAATCCATTTCCCAATACGGAACCTGTACGGTTTTAGTTGTAGAACCTGCCATTTACTTATGGTGGCGCCCCACTGTTTAGATGGCAGCTATAGTAGCATAGTTCGAAATGTCTATGTTGGCTAAGATTAATATTATACTTTCAAAAATGTTTTCCACTATGCACTAATAATAATAACCAATGATTTTGCGTAGTAAGCATCTTTGACTATCATAAGGAGAAATCTCCTCTGATTCTGCGTTTGCATTGTGTGTGTGTGCGGGAGGCCTTATGGTAGTTTCATTTTCAAAAAGCATTGCGAAATTCAATCTTACTTTGTTTTAAAGATAAACTGTGTTTTTGTTGCTCACACCAGTCCCACGACTGACTCGGAGTTTATTGTTCCTTTCCTAAACTCTGGGTGCTCATAATTTTCTACACGAGCAGTCTAGAGTTGGGGTTTTCAGATATTCAGGTTTAGTAGATTATCTGGAGCTAGTTCAGTTCTTTGAGTTCATGGACTGACGTTGCTTATCTTGGAGCACTCTATTGGAGACATTCTATTTCTGCTGGTGTTATCTATTTTCTTTCCGCTGCTATTTCTTGTATCATTATTCATCTCTGATATTGTTGTATCATATTGATATCATCGTTGTATATCATACTGGATATTGTATTCATTGGAGTTGTATATGATATCATTGATTTCTTTTTCTTCCGCTGTGTTATTTACTTAATGTTGTTATAAGCTCCGGCGAATCGAATTTGAACGGTCGAATCTGCGGCATTCTAGTACAATGTGAAGTACGGATGTCGATTTTCGAGCGGGCAAAATCCGCTTCGTTACAGTCTTGCTTCAAGAGCGTTCCATAACTACATATGTAAAGGACTGCTTCGTAAGGCCTACAATACATATGCTCCATCGTCTTGCTCCATAGATATATTAAGGACTGCTTCGTAAGGCCTATAATACAGATCTTCCATCGTCTTGCCCCATGAGTGTTCAGTAGCTACATCTGTAAAGGACTGCTTCGTAAGGCCTACAATACAGATGCTCCACTACTTACTATGAAAACGTAAATCGCGTCCGCACTAGTCTATGCCAGTACTCGGATATCCACAATGTACCACCCAGTGCGTACATTGAGGACTACGTAATCGTTCTGTCTACTATTTGAATCCCTCCAACAAGGTCTACCTTGTATGAAATTCAGTCGAGATTTTCTATATCTGTAAAGGACTGCTTCGTTAGGCCTACAATACGGATATTCTAGTTGGTCTGTCTCTTTTTCATCGTGGCTATGGCCCCACGCAGCCACCTCTCAATTAACCGAAAGACGTCTAAAGAGTTAAGTGGTAGTACCCTACTGCAAACAATCTAACATCCAAATGGCGATGCCCATCATCCAATGTCTTGATAGTGAAAGAACATTGGCCTGTTGGTTTAACTCTAGTCTTTCCCGAAATCGCTCTTGGTCTTGAAGCTGGTCGATATCCGCATGCGACTATCCTTAAACTTACTTGCAAGTATCGGACATACGAATACCCTACTCTGAACACCAAGCCCTACTGACTGCTTACAAATGTCTACTTCGTTAGGCCTACAATGTAAATGCAGTCAAGGCATACTCACTTGATGGAATACCTACAGACCTACCTCTGGGGGTGTAGCTTTGTTAGGCCTACCCAAAGGGCCATCCTAGTGTATCCTCACATCACGTTGAAGTCTCGTACTTTCTTCTAGCCCAAACTAACTAAGTTGGACGTGCTTCTTCTTTGTTGAAATCTGTGATGAACTGCTTTGTTAAACTCTTCATCCTTTGGGCTGCTCTTAACGCATCTCACTCTTTTATTAGACCCTAAGTCTAATCTTTTTTTTTGCGTTTAGTTTACTTTTCTTATTTTGTTGGCTACTTATTTACCCTAATTAGCATATTCTTGCCCTCGTCTCACTTTTGGCTATTGTGAGACCACCATTGATCTAATTGGGAATGTTGTTGGTATTGCCACTTCTATTACCTTGCTTATTAACTCAATTTAAGTCTTAAGTTTATTAAATAAGCATCTTCTATTATCTTTGTTCTATTTGCTTATTAACTTAGTATAAACTATTTTAAATAAGCCTTTATTATTATCCTTGCTATCATTGCTTATTTATTCTATGTCTCAAAATAAGCCTTTCCGTTCTTTTTACTTAATTATAACCTATGTTATAATTTCACTTGTAATTGTCACTTTTATCTTCTTTTATAATCTGTATATAATTACAAGTGCCTCTTTTCTATTCTTGCCAGTCTTCTTTTATTATGATATAGAATTCTCTTTAATTCCCTTATATTGTATACTTTACTTATCATAATAACTGTCTTATTATATAGTTTGTGCGGTAAATGCAGATCCATGTTCATTATCATTTACAGCTTCAAATTTTTATCTTATAATTTACTTGATTCCTTTCACACTTTACTTTATTTTCTACTATTCTAGGAAGTAATTCTATTTTATTGGGTTGGTGTTGAAAACTATACTAAAAATCCATTTTCATATTTTAATAATAAATAATACTATAAAAAATAATTCGTAACTACAAGATATTTCTTTTATTATTTTGGGATAGTATAAAATACAGTGGTTTTTCTATTTTACACTAGTTCTCTTTTTCTTTCTTTTATTCTAGCAATTACGTTCATTGTTGTCTTTTAAATATTAAATTATAGAAATGTATCATATTTTCTAAACCAACCAATTAATCTGTTATTTACTTCCAAATCAAGTTATTAGATTTATTATTTCCATTTTAGCGTAATTTATTGCAGAATTCCATTTTACTAGCTTTATTCCAATTTTTCTTATTTTACATCTAATTTCATAAAATCTAGTATTTTTCCCATTTTAATACTTAATCACGAATTTTCTTTCTAGTTATATTATTCGCTTAAAAAGAGAAAAAATGAAACTAGCATTTAGGCTAAATTATAACTTTAAAATAGATGTAAATAACTGTGGATTTCTTACAGTTCAGCATAACTAATTGACAGGGTTAATTACTGAAATACTGAATAAAATTATTTAATGGGAATCTGATGATAATATATCATAAACGTAAAAGAAATATAATTAAATCCACTCACATGTCGTTATAGCTTCAATCTCGATCCCTTTTAATTTGCTATACTTTACTCCGCTTTTTCCCCTTTTCAAATTGCTGTAAATTCTCTGATTTGTTTGCGCAATTCTCTGATTTACTTGTATGTATATCCTTGCTTAATTTTATTTTTTGTTTGGGGAAGATTTGATTGATAGAGGAGAAAGGAAGAGGGAGAAGAGAAGAGGAATTTGCTGTAAATGACAGCAGCTGATTCAGGGAAAATAGTGTGGGCTAGGGTTAAGTTACGTTCAATTTATAGGTGTAGTGAACAACTATGAACCATCCGATTAACCCTAAAAACAATCCTCGCCGTCATTTATTGATTTTTTTTACGTTAGCTTATAACGTATAATTCTCCAATGTTATTCATTTATTCCTTTGTTATACGACCCTATTAATTCACGTTTCCTCCTAAATAAGATTCTCCCATTAATTATCCAATTAATTAGATCATACATACATACATACATATATGTATGTATGTATGTATGTATGTATGTATATCCAATATTAATTGATTCTTATACCTTATAATTTCTTACCTATTTGAGCACGTCAATTAATACCTCTATTAATTGATTATATATAAAAGTTATAATTTTTAATTTATTCTTATTAACTTACCTTCATCATAAACTTAATTACTCCATTTTATTTTTGTACGCATTCCAATTCTTTTTTTTCTTTTTAACTTGGAAACAAATTATCCTATAACTGGCCTTTTCTTCTAGCTAATTAATTTACATTATTAGCTATTGTAACAAGGGCATATTTTTTGATTAATTGACACCCTTTTTAAAATGCTCAACTGATTGCCAATTAATTAATTGACACGTTTTCCCAATTTAATCATTATCCAAATTAATTCCTATGCATCACTCAATCACACGTTTATTAGTTGTATATATTTAAACCACCAATTCATTACCCAATTAATTGACATATAAGTTTCCCTCTTTTATTAATTGACGCTTACTTAATGTCTTTAATTAATTTCTTAATTAATTGATTGCGTCAATTATAAATTAATATATGTATGTTATCATTTAATTTATTCCCCGCATACATTTCCCTTTATTAGAAGATCCCTTAATTAATTAATGTTGTAAATGTGGCATATTCACTGACTAATTGACGCCTCTATGTCTCTTAATTAATTCCCCTTTTAATTGATTGATGCGTCAATTAATCACACACTCATTGCTTGCATAAATCTATGTAACCTCTTAATTCTTAAATGCATATATTTGACATTTATATTCTGTTTTGTAATTATGTTAATTCAATTGATTTATTTAATTATATAAAAATGTGGGGTGTTACAAGTTGTTTTGGAGCATAACTCTAGTAATCATCAATTTGATAGGGTTTTCATCGGTTTTGAAGCTTGTGCTCACGGTTTTCTATTTTGTCGGCTATTAATATTGGTGGATGCTACTTTTATGAGGGAAAGAGCTCAAGATTGTTCGATGGCTGCTTTTTGTAAAAATGACAATGAAGGTATGTTGTTTACTTTAAGTCTATTATGTTTCTACATCAATATCTACAATTATTCTAATTTATTGCTGATACGTCCGTAATTAATGTTAAAATTTGTTGATTTTTCTACAAATTTTCATACCGACTGCATAAAAATTTAAAATTGGTAATATAATTTTTCATTTATATTTGCTTCTTTCTCCTTTTCTGTTTTTTGCGTAATTGTTTTCAAACAATTCATATATAACTGTAAATGATATAATATTATCATTTTAATTCAATTATGAAGATTGTATGCATACTTGGCTGCAATTATTCACAATTATTGCTCTCTCGTCAGCATATATTCTAAATAATTGCATATTATTCTGTAGTTTTTTACAATAGTTTCTTCTTTTTCTGCAAATATTCTGATTTACTGCTGTAGATTTGTTTTTTTACTTAGTTATTTATATGCTTATTACTTTATCAGGTTTTTTCCCTATATGTGACGCCCCACCTCTATACTCACACTAACCAAGGGCACTACTGGGTAATGCCGTCAATTAGCACGAAGAATAAGGCTGTTGAGGAGCGACCAACTATATAATTGCATTGTGCAAATACCGATATGCCGGATAGAAGGTCATGCAATTCATTTCAAGAGGAAATCTGACATATCAAATACAAACTCAAAGCTACTACACAGTGGCTATGTGGCCTTCGGAAACAAATATAAAATAAGCATAACACAAAATCAGTCACAGATATTCATATCACTAAGGCGGAAACAGATATGAATTTAACACATAGAAGTGAACATCAAAGTAGTGGTCATACAAGATCCACTGCATCACAAAAGAATAGGTACAAGTGCTAGACAAAAGAATATGTATACATCAAAGAGTCTCTATCTCGAATGTATAAAAACAAAAACTACTAAGCTAAATTAGTTAGCATAAAGTCAGAAGCTAGTCCTTGCTAAGAAGTCAAGTGGAAGCACTTGAAACACCTCGGTCTGACCCGAGTATTATTTAAGATGAAAAATAATAAATGGATCAGTCTTGCTATAAATATCATATAAGATGAGATAGGATAAGAGATATGACAAAAATATATGATAACAATAATTCTATACCGTGACAAGTATATATTTGATAACAATGAAAATCATATAATATCTCCAATCTCCTCAAATATCCAAAAAGAATATCATATTCTTTAGCTTATTCACCAAACCTCAAATATTGACAAAACATATCAATGCAAATCACAAAAATTGTTGAAACACAAATTCTAGAAATCAATAATTAGAAATCCAGAAAACACAATGGGGGAGGCCTATCACAAACGAGAGCATGAAAACTCACCAACACGTGTATCACAAACGGGACGCTATCCCATGGGTCGCTAACCCGTAATGAGCCGAACATCGACGTACCTAAAAAGATACGCCCCATGGACAGAAACTCGATTGAGCCAAACATCGACGCACCTAAAAAGATACATCCCATGCATAGACTCATTGAGACGATTGCTCTACGAACGGTCAAAAGACCATAGGTCGCTACCCCACCAAATTGAGCCGAAGCTCTACAGAACAGAGTATAATCCCCCACACGGACAAATAGACATCGCATATCGCTAGTCTAAACCATAAAATGATCATCGTTGATCAATAAGTGTAAACTACATTAAGCTATTAAATAAATGAGTTTAGCTTCATGTCCCATAACCATTGGCTTAACTTAAATATTTATGAACAAATTGTAGATTTCCACTCGAAGAATGTCATGAGATTTCAATCGAACAAGTCCAAAAATTAACCGACGAAGTAAACTCAAGCATTTCATACCACTTGTTTTGCTAAGTCGTTTAGTTAGATTTCTCATACGAATGAGGTAAAGGTTTGTATATAATAATAGATTGGTAACCGGTTTTAAAAACGAGCTTTGTATTAAAAATAGTGTTGAAATCATTTTTTGTGAAAGAGTTTTAGTATTTACTACTAGTATAGAAAATTTTGTATTTTAAAGTGACAAATCATAGAAATGATTGTAAAAACAATCTATCACTAAAAATCCACATTCGACGACGTGAATTAAAACCATAAAAATCGATATCAAATCCATCGAATGGATACCCCCAAAAATCCAGAAAAGAAGTCATCAAAGTCAATAATAAATGACAACAACTAATCGGATCTACAAAAATCGATAAAAATCGAAAATCCACTCAAAAATAGGCAAATAGGCAAAATTTCACAAATTCAGACGTCTGGTAGGTGTAGCCAGACGTCTGGCTCTAGGTTTTGGAAATTTTATATTTTTTTCTTTCCAGAAGCCTCCCAGACGTCTGGTATGGTCTAACCAGACGTCTGGTTAAGGGCTTTGCCATTTTTTTCTTCTGTCGTATCTTTTTTTTCTTCTGGTGCCCTAACCAAACGTCTGGGTTCTTCAACCAGACGTCTGGTTGTCTGTATTGGGCAACAATTTTCCTAGGCCATTGATGGCCAAATCAATTCGGAAGCGATCGGACGAGCAATGGAGGCTAGGGATTTATGCCAAGCGACAACCCAGCCTTATAAGCTCTTCGATACACCCCAAATATCATGTCCAAATATCCATAGAAGTATTTTCATAAATTTTGACTTCAAAACCAAAAATTGGAAAATTCATCAAACTAATTCAAATCAAAAGCAATTGAACATAAAATAGATGTTAGGAATTCATACCTAACAACAATGAAAGCTATAGGCATAGATGTGAGTTCAAGAACTCACCTTTAAATTCAAATATAGAAATAAGAAGCTCTAAAACAAGCTAAGATTGATTTCTCTTCAACAACACCTCTAGAATCTTCAATCTACTATCAAAGGCAAAGTTTTTCCTAAGTTAGGTTATAGGAAATTTTGAAAATTGAAGTGAGATTGAGATGGAGAAGATGAAGAGGATGCTTACCTAAGCTTCTCTTTGATTTTAGAACTAGAACTTGAATTTCCTAAGAGAACTAGGGCTTAGGAATTTCTAATCTCCTCTCTTTCACCCATTTTTCATTTAGCTTGAGTGTTAGGAATTATTATGAGTATAATGAATGAAGGGGAGAGGAGTTAGGGTATTTGGTAGAAGAGTTTGGGTCTCTTATTGGGTCAATGGGCTAGAACCCAACCCAAAGCCCAATTGAAAATACCAAAATCCTAATCAACTCCAAACATATCGATGTTTATACTTAAACAAGTTGTAAACATCGTTTTAAACTCAATGGAAGTGGTCCCGAGTCCGGATTTGACTATTTACAAAAAGTCACATTTCGGACTTTAAATTCAACTAACGATGTTATATTTAAATAAAACATTTAAATATATAATCGTAGAATATTCGGGTTGTTACAGAGTCCCCTCCTTAAAGAAATTGCGTCCTCGCAATACTTAAGAGGAAAATAAAGAGTAATGGCCGCTCTAAGGTATAACAACACAAAAGAAAATTTTGAAGTGAGAAGTTGCCGGTAGTTGGAATAGCATTTTATGTCCAGTTGTTGATTTATATAATCGGGTTTGTCCTAGTAATTTGTAGCGAATCTACGGCTTTCCTTGTGCTCATGTTGTTAGATGCATTTTGAGTTGTGAAAAGTAGAATGTTTATGATTATAATGAAGATTATTTCAAAGTTGTGCATTTTCGATCAGCTTATGCTCATCCAACCAATCTAGTAATAAACTTCACAAAAGAAGATGTCTTGCCTGAAGATGTTGATATAGCACCTCCTAAAGGTAGAAGAATGCCTGACCGTCCATCAGCTTCTAAGAGAAATAAATCTGCTGGTGAAATTACAAAGATTATTAGATACAGTTTATGCAAGAAGTTGGCTCACAATAAAAGGACTTGTCCTTTGAAACACATGTAGTATTATTGTTTTTTCTTTTGGAAAAGTTTTAATGTACTGATAAAACATCATGTTTTCTTTATTCTATTTTTTTGTATTTCTGCTGTAATTATATTGAATATTTATTGTATTTTAAGTGAATGAAAAGAATAATTCCACCATGTTTTGCAATTATTGAGCAATACTGTTGTCATATCTGCAATTTTTCTAAATAATTGTGTATATTTCTGCACTTTCTTAATATTGTTGCTTACTTTCTTGCAACCATTCTAATAGTTCACTTCAATTCTAGAAGTTACTTATATAATTGTTTTCAGTTTAATAATATCATTCTAGTTCAACTATGAAGTTCATATCCATATTTCTCAATAATTATTCAAAAATAATTGCAGATACATCTGCAAGTATTCTGAATAACTGCGTAAATGTTTGCAATTATTCAAAATAGAGGCAGACATATCTGCAAGTATTTTGAAAAATTGGGTAAATGTCTACAATTGTTTAATATATTTTCTTACTTTCCTTTAACAATACTGATAACTCAATTCAATCCCATAAAATGCTTATATAACAATTCTGATAACAAAATTCTGATTATCATATTAAATTATTAATTTTGTCTTCCAAACATATAAGTTTGCACAAAAATATATATTTCATAAGTTCTAGATTACACAACAATTATTGCAAATTCTTTCGGTTGGCTTTTGATAATAAAAATTGCTGTGTTAGACTTTCTTCGATACTCCAGCTATACGGTTTACATGAGAGAATTTGATATGCTAATTCAGCTCTTTGTAATTCCACAGCATTATATCAATATTGAATATCCTCCTTGTTTATAACCTTGTTTTCACTTCTCACTTTCATGACATTCATTACAAACTTTCCACAATCAATCTTGTAATAATTGCATATTCTTTTTAAATTGCTCAGAATAATTGCAGCATGATATGTAAATGTTTCAAGTTTATTTGTTGTGGTGTACTTACGAATCACTACGTTGTTGTGGGCTGTCTGCAAATGTAATTAAATTTGAAGGTTTGTGATCCTTCGTTTTCAATTTCTTTAACAAGCTTGTTACATAAACTCTCTGTATAAAATAATAAAATTATTAGTTAAATTATTTTTAGTTTAATTAATATATTCTTTCTTTTTAATTTACATACCATTTTGCTTGTTGCTTTGGCATGTGGACCTTCATTTCATGGCTTTATCAAGTCATAATGAATCCACTATCTGTCTTTATTTATGAATTCTAGAAGAGTGAAATATGCTTTAGATGAATTGGGAAGAACATTTTATCATAGTTTGTAAAACTATTTTTGATCACATCAGCAATTAGAACTTGTGTGACTTTTTTTTGAATTGTTAAGTAGTAAAGTCTGTAGTAATATATATTAGCAAATTGAATTTATAACTTCTAAAAAAATATTTCATTGAATGGTTATAAAACTTATAGAAGTGTGGACTTTGAAGAACAGAATTCTTGAATGATTTTCCCCAACTCAAGTGTGTACCAATCAATGATCTACAAGAATATTTATTTCATTAAATAATAATATATTTATAAATTTTGGGAATTTATGAAGAATAACATGCAAATATTATGAATAATTGATGACATATCGGAAAGTAGTATGAATAATTGCAGATTTGTCTGCAATTATTTCAGTAGAAACATCAATTACTATGAATAATTGTAGATTCTTGTGTGTAAAATATAATGAAACTATTTTCTAGCTTTTGTACCTGGCAATTGAGGAATCTTCCATGAATTAATTCACCAAGGGCAGTTCCAAATATTATAATATCTTTGTCTCCATTGAGATACGCACTCTTTCTATCAAATTATTGAAGAATACTAGTATTATTATCAATATTCAGACAATACAACAATTATTATCGATATTTGTTGATATGTTTACAATTATTAGGTATATTTTCAGACAATAAAGCAATTATTCCCAATATTTGCTGATATGTCTGCCACTATTGGGAAAATTTTCACAACACAGCAAACATTTCCAATATTTGCTGATATGTCTGCAATTTTTGGGTATATTTTCAGACAACGAAGCAATTATTGGGGTTATTTTTCAAACAACACAGCAATTTAAAAAATTATTTAAATTTTATACTTTGTTGATATGTTTGCAGTTATTTTTACCTGAGGTCACTATTTCTGAAGAATTCTTCAAGCAGTTTGGTTCTCTCTTCGCCTAGCCTTTGGACATTCAAACATTATTTGACATTTATTTTTGCATATGTAGGTAACTCATTTGATCTTGGTTCTGCTTCATATTCTTTTACCATTTTTAGCTGGATTTATTTTTCTTTCTTTGCCTTTATGGATTCCTTTTCATTTTCTAATTCAATTTCTTCAGTTGATTTTGACCTTTTTTCTTATCTTTTGCTTTTGATCATTTGTTTTTTGTTTTTTTCAGTCTCTTCTTGTGCTTTTTTAAAGATATCATCAAGTTCTTAACCGCTTCTGAAATCTTGGGATTCACTATTGCTTTCACTTGAAAGTATTTTAAAGTTTGGGCCAATTCCAATAGTTTTGTCAATTTTGCTGAGCATTCTTTTGTAGGTTCTTTCGCAACAATGATTTCTTTCATTTTGTCTTGAGGAATCGTATCGACATTCTCAAGATTGTGTTCAACTTCAATTGTTGCATAATTAGCACCAGGATCAGCCTCATCTTTATTTCCTTCAGTTGTTTTAAACTGAAAAATACATTTGAAATTTAAATATTTAGTGCTTTTGAAATTTGCTGTTATTCTCCAAATAATAGGAAAAATTGTAGTCTATGCAGCACTTATTGATGATTATTGTAGGGTTATCTGCATTTATATTTTATAAATGAATTTGTTTCCTCAAATATTATAAATAAGTGCAGATATATCAGCAAACATTTTTTATTTTTGCATTTTTATTCTGAAACTATTAATAATTCAGAAAATTATCGAATTAATGATCTATTTGTTTTTTATCTTTTCCGTAGTAACATTTTCATCATCTTTCTTTTGTTCATCTGTATCTTTTTCTTCAACATCTTTATTTGCTTCATCATGTTTTTCTTCCTCATTCAAATTGCTTCCATCATCATTCTCATCTTCATTACTTTGCTTCTTTTCATCTTCTTTCTTCTCTTCATCATCATCTTTCTTCTCCTTTTCATCATCATCTTTTCTCTCTTCTTCATCATCTTTCCTATCTTCTTCTTCATATCATCCTCTCCCATCTTCATTCTTGTCTTCCTGCTCGACACTTTTAACAACTTTTACCCCCTTCTTCCCAACAATTTTATTCTTTGTAACACCTTCTTGCGCATCTTCTTCGTCTTCTTCTTCAACACCTTCTTCCTCCTCTTCATCATCTTCTTCCTCCTCTTCATCATATTCCTCTTCAACATCTTTGTCATCTTCTTCATTACCAGCCTTATTGTTTGTTAATACTTCAAATTGATCAGAAGCATCATCATTATCACTTTCTTCACTTTCTCCACTTTCTTCACTTTCAGAGAAATCATCTTCGCTACCACTTAATTCTTGTAAGGTTAATGTCATCATATCAGATTCAGTGGAAGATGATTCTTTTGTGTATTCACTCAGTTCCATTTTTAAACGGGCATTTTGATTTTGAAGCCTTTTCTTGTCCATTTCAAGCCTTTGTATTATTTCTTTGTATTTTTCTTCTCTTTCTTTGTATATCTTCTCGTATTCATTGCCTTTTTCTAAAGCATCTTTTAATATGTCAATTTGCTTCCTTTGGGCATCCTGAAACAAAGAGTTGAAACACATTTGTTTAGTAGCTTAAGAATTTATTACTAATAATTGCAGATAAAACATCAATTATTACTAATAATTGTAGATATATCTACAGTTATTGGGAAAATTTATACAACACAACAATTAAGATTTATTCTCAATATTTGCATTATGTTTGGACTTATTCGCCTATTAATAGTAATTCTCAAGTAATAACTGGAACGCTTACTAATACTGGTGGTTTAATTATGATTTTAACTGTAGTCTATGGCCTTCAGACCTCTGATCAGAGAAAAGAATTGTGGGAGCACATTTGTTACATATCTCGGCAATGTTCATTACCTTGGCTTGTAGCCGGGGATTTTAATACGGTTTTGTACAATGCTGATAGAATCGGTCCACGTAATAATGGAAACAATGCAGATGAGGATTTTTATGAGGCCATGCATTTCAGTGGGCTTTGTGAACTACAAGGTAAAGGGAACAAATTTACTTGGAGAGGAGGGAAAAATTACTCTATTCATAGTAAAATAGATAGAGTGTTCGCTAATCAAATTTGGAACAATTTAATGCATAACTATGATATATTTATCTTACCACACTCGATGAGTGATCACTGTGCCATTCTAGTACAACTAAACTCTGACTCTACCCAAAAGGCGAAAAAATCTTTTAAATATAATAATGCTTGGAGGCTGGGCTGGGGGTATCAGGACATTGTTCATAATGCTTGGCAGTATGCAACTGAAGGTAACCCTCTTCATAAATTTCTTTTTAAATTGAAACAAGTTAAAATTGCTGTCAAAAAATGGAATAAGGGTAGAACTTCCTTTAACAAACTAATTAATGACCATAGACAAAAGTGTGACAACCTTTATGGGCTGCTTCTTACTAGTCCCACAGATCAAGGTATTATTGATGCATATAAGGAAAATCTTTTTCAACTTGAGTGTGCTCTTCATAGTCATGCAATTGAGAATCAACAAAAATCTAAAGTTAGTTGGTTAACTGATGGAGACAGATGTACAAAGTTTTTTCATGCCAAAATGTCACACAATCATAAAATCAAAAGAATTACTGGCATATTTAACAAGGAAGGGAAGCCAGTTTTAGAGGCTGAAAACATTAAAAACTTGGCTTTGTCTTATTTTACTGAATTATATAATTCAAACTATAATAGAACTGAGTTTGATGATGTTATTTGTAAAAGAGTCTTAACTGAAAATGCACGGCAGTCTCTCATCGCGAAGGTGACAAAAGAGGAAATTAAGGAAGCCACTTTTCATATTAATGAAGATAGTAGCCCGGGGCCTGATGGTATTGGCTCCAAATTTTTTAAGCTTCATTGTGACTTTATTAGTAAGGACTTAGTAGCTGCTATAAAAGGCGTGTTCGACACTGGATTAATTGTTAAGGAAATCAACCATACTTTTATCACTTTGATTCCGAAAAAGGAGAACGCTAGTACCATATCAGATTACCGACCAATTGCTTGTTGCAACGTTTTATATAAAATCGTTGCTAATGTCATTTGTAACAGAATCAAATGTTATCTTGATGATTTGATCTCTTCTAACCAAAATGCTTTTATCCCGGGAAGAAATATTTCGGAGAATTCACTTTTGGCACATGAGATGTTGAGGACATTCAATCGAAAAGGCTCAAATAATTTATGTCTAAAAGTGGACTTGCAGAAAGCCTATGACAAAATTAATAGAGAATTCATCTGCCATGTGATGCTATGTATGGGTTTTCCGGTTGAGCTTGTGAGATTAATATTTACTTGCATTTCTACTCCTACTTTTTCGGTCATTATAGAGGGTAGCGCTCATGGATTTATCCACAGTAACCGTGGACTTCGACAGGGAGATCCGCTATCCCCATACTTATTTGCTATAGCTATGGAATTCTTATCTATCCAAATGGAGATTGCGCATCACGAAGGTAATATTATTCCTATTTATAAATGTACACCGGCAGTTAATCATTTGATGTATGCAGACGACTTGCTTGTTTTTTCGAAAGCTAATGAGAAAAGCGCGCAAACTATTAAAAATGTTCTCGACAAATTAAATGCAAATGCTGGACTGAACATTAATGAACAAAAATCCAAACTATTTTTCAGTAAAAGTGTCAGGGGTAAACATCAGATTACTTCAATTTTGAACATCGAATCTGCCCAACTCCCATTCATTTACCTGGGACTTCCTCTCAGCTGTACTAGTCTCAAGACTGCTGATTTTAACAAACTTATAGATAAAATTAAGAAAAGGCTGTTGTTATCCCGCCTTTTGGCAAGGCCGTAATACCAAGGACTTAACTAGAAAACGGTGACATATCGTCTCGGAAGTCGGTTACACGTAAGGATCGCTACGGATGTCGATGAAATTTGTTCAGGTCCGGATCGGGCTACAATTGATAAGATATGCTAAGCAAAGCAGTAGGAACCAACGTTCCAAATTTCGAAGCAATCCGAGTTCGTATGCTCGAGTTATCGCCATTGGAAGAACAATGGAGACGTGCTTCAGTTCGAGTCTATCAACATGCCTTGGTTCGACTCCATCGATATGCTTGGGTTCGAATCCTTCTATAATTCGAATCCATCAAAAGAGAATTGCTTCGAATCCATCGGCCCAGAGCCTCACCACGAATCCATCCTCACATAGCTTTCGTTCGAATCGATAGATCATTCGAATCCATCAAAAGAACTTCGAATCCATCCCTTTTTGTCTGCTTCGAATCCATCGTGGAAGCTTCACGTCGAATCGATAAGACCAAGCTTCACTTCGAATCGATGAGACATATCTTTACTTCGAATCCAGGAGACACGGCTTGCTCTCGACTCCACCATCTTCGAATCCAAGTCATGGATTCGACCCAGTCAAAGCGGAGTGCAAAGCGGACCGATTCGAAGAAAGCGCACCACGTCACCATCTTCACAAGCAGGAAGATCGATTCGAACGAATCGATTCAAGCATATCGATTCGAACGACTCCAGAATACGAAAAACACCAACTTGAATCGATCATAACTCGAGTTCTACAAGTCCAAATCCCATGAAATTTTCACAGAAGCTCAAATACATGATAAAGAATGTACACACCAAATTTCAGCTCGATTGGATGATTTCTTGATCGATTCGAACCAAGGGTCGAATCGATCCCAAAGTGGGCCCGGGTCTCTAAATTTCGGCCATGTGGGCCCCCTGACGTACCAGAACTGGTCTCCCCACATTTTGGGCGAAATACCAGCCTCCTACACCTATAAATAGACCCCCTGGTCATTCAGAAAAGGGGTCGGAGAATTCTAAGTACTGAAGAGCGCCCAGATTCTGCCAGATTTACTCCAGAACACCGCCGCTGCTTTAGATTGACACTTAGCATTTGAATTCAGTTGTATTACATTATCAACTACTGTAATCTTCAAGTAATCGAGCAATAAAATCATCAAACTTCATAGTGGACGTAGGCAAAACGCCGAACCACTCTAAATCGCTTGTCTTTGCAATTTACTTTCTGTTATTTGGAGTTTTTGTTAGATAATCCACAGTTTTAATTTTCATTCTGCGCGTTTATCTCTTCAAAGACTTCCGAAGAGTGTTGTGCCCATTTTTGGTACAAACACTTTGGTGCTTTCACTGAGAAAAAACCAGCTTTTTTCTCCTGCTCCTTGGATCTACCATCGATACCGGATTGCACAAATCCAAGAGGAAGATCCAGATCTTCGATTCACAGTCCTTCCATTCTACTCAGATTTGCGTAAAATCTAGGAAAAGGATTCATCATTCGAAATGGTTAGCACAAGAACCACTTCTACAGCTGCTGGACAAGAAGGTAGGGATGGACAAAATCCTGCTCAACAGCAGCCACCCAATCAAGACAACACTGCCCACTCGGATCCGTCTGGGGCAGTCACTAGACAAGAATTTCAGATGTTACTCCAAGAGTTGACTCAGAGTCGGCAACAGTTAGCCGAACAGTTGCGAGCCAATATTGAATTGACGAACCAACTGAACTGCCAGGGCCGTAGGAGGTCCAGAAGGGATGTTGTTTCCCGCTCATCCACTGAAAGTTCTGCTTCATCGGACTACTATCACAGATCTACCCGTCCTCGATTAGACGGGAGTCATGCACAAACGATCGGATATCAACCCGCTTTAACTATTGGACAGTTGATGGCAGGACCGTCAACCAGCTTTCAGGCCGGGCCCTCCACGCAAGGAGGCCCTACTACCCAGCATACCGCGGACAATCACGCCGCAGCTGCCACAATAGAAACAAGGGTTGATACCCGAAATCTTTCAGAGCCAAATAATCGGCAACGTGGACGTACTCCTGAACCGTACGTCTTGGATGACGCTGAGCCAAGGAGGCAGAATTTGGACCGTCGACAGCGCCCGGTCCGAACTCGCGCTGTAGAACCCGACCACACCTTAGCTCGGCAAGCTCAAAATGTAACAATGCCAGACATCTCGACTATGATACGTCAGATGATCCGCGAAAGCCAAGGCCTTACCAACGATGACTGGGGACTTTCCCGTAGTCACACTCCCTTCACAGACGAGATACTGAGTGCTGAACCTCCCCGGCGATTCAGAATGCCAACCCTTCCTGTGTACGAAGGAAATTCTGATCCCAATCAACACATCTTGAAATATGAATGGTCGATGAGCGCCGCAAGGGCCGATGACGCAATAAAATGTCGAAGTTTCCCCATCTCTCTAGGTGGAATTGCAACGATGTGGTTCACGAGATTGCCACCTAGGTCTATCTCTTCATTTGATCAACTGGCTAAGAAATTTGTGGAACAATTTCGCATGCATGTCGCTAGACCCAAAGATGTCAACACCTTATCCAGTGTTACCCAAGCTCGAGGGGAAACGCTAAGGCGTTACTTAGAGAGATTCCATGCGGCATGTGTGGAGATTAGTAATCCCAACGACAACTCAATCTTAATGGCATTGACAAAGGGGATTGACCCTGATTCTGAATTTGGAAACTGGTTAGCTGGAAAACCGCCCGCATCGTTGGACCGTTTCTACTCCAAAGCCGCGCAATTCTTACGACAAGAGGACGCGAAACAGTCTAGGAAGCAAGACGATGCGGGACCCAAGAGTGAAGGGATACAGAGCAATGTAGCAGTAAAACAGTCCGGTGACAATTCCGGAAAAGTTCAGTTGAACATACAGAACAAGCAAACTCAGCCAAGAGGAAACAATGATCAGAATAAGAAAAGAGATCCAAATCGAGGTCCACGGCGCGAGGCTCCAGTGTTCGATAATTACACACCATTGAATACATCGTTGGAAAATGTGTACCTACAGACTTGCAATACTATGCAATACAAGAAGCCGGCTCCGAAGCAATCGTCGGAGAGGCAGATTCAAACAGGAAAGTTCTGTAGATTCCACGAAAGTTATGGCCACAACACCAATGAATGTCGGCACTTGCAGGATCTTATTGAGAAGTTGATCAGAGAGAGGAAGTTAGATCAGTTTGTGCGGGCACCGCAGTCTGAAGAGGCGGGCCCCTCAAATCAAAATCATGTACAGAATCCAGAAAGACAGGAAGAACCAGGTCGTGTCGGAGGAAGACTGGTAATTAATGTTGTAAGTGATAGTCCTCGTACAGCGAAGCGAAGCTGGGGAGAAATGAAATCATATAACAACTTGGTTAGACGAACAGACTTTGAGTACGATGGTAACTTAGACAATAAACCTTCGACCAAACGAAAGAGAGCGACAATTAATGACATCACTTTCCGAGACAACGATACTGGTTATGTCGGAAGCCCAACTACGGACCCACTCGTGATATCGGCACAAGTAGGCCCAGCTTGGATGAAGAGGATACTAATTGACTGCGGGAGTTCCGTGAATATCCTTTTTACACATGCTTATAATCAAATGAGGGTGAATCCCAGAGATTTGGAACCTTGCCAAACTCACCTCCATGGATTCAACGGTAGCTCTACCGTACCTATTGGGGTGGTGAAGTTACCAGTTAGGTTAGGATCTAAGGAACATTGGAGAGTTCGAACATTACAGTTCACTGTGTTGAACATAGTCTCGCCATACAACGCCTTCTTAGGACGACCTGCCCTTACTGAATTCAGAGCTGTAATTGCCCCATGGTGCTTGACCTTAAAGTTTCCCACTATCAACGGAGTTGGAGTCGTCCAGGGCGATCAGGTTGACTTGAGGACAGTCATACACCGAAAACGAATCGCCCGATTACGCGATGCCAAAGACCGACTTAAAACTTTTGAACGCAATGAGATCGTCATTAAAAAAGAATACCCAGCACTGCTGTACATGAAACCAACATGGAAGGGATCACATGAGATTAAGCAAGAGCTCAGGGATGATTTACATGAGATGACGACCGCTAATGGTCTAGCTTCACCAAAGGCCTTGGACAGCGAAAGACTTCGTCGCCATCGCACATAACAGGCTGTGTTTATCTATTTAGTTTCAATTCTGTTTTAGAATTTGTTTCTGCATTTCGAAATTAGAATTTGTAATAAGGCAACTGACTTTGCCATGTTTTCTTATTTCAGCAATAAAATGCCATCTCTTTGAGCCAGAGCTGTGATTCATTAAATACAATGTACAACATCACGATGCACGAAGAGCTAAATTCCATCATGCAATGGAATTTATTCAAGCAGGGAGTGGCTATGAAGCAATCAACCACTCACCAAATGAAACCCGAGCTCGGGGGCAAGCCATCACATCAGGCCAGAAATGGGTTGATACACGACAACCTTTTTCCTTAAACCCAGCTTCCGAGAGCGCGAACTGGAGTATAAAACATTAACAAACTCCGTACTCCCAGAGTGCGAGGCGGAGTATAAACATTTTCCTAAATCCCAGAGTACTCCGAGAGCGCGAGCTGGGTACAAAACTCATTAACAAACTCCGTACTCCCAGAGTGCGAGGCGGAGTATAAACATTTTTCCTAAATCCCAGAGTACTCCGAGAGCGCGAGCTGGGTACAAAACTTTTTAACTAACTCCGTACTCCCAGAGTGCGAGGCGGAGTATAAACATTTTTCCTAAATCCCAGAGTACTCCGAGAGCGCGAGCTGGGTATAAACACTAACAAACTCCAGCTTCCGAGAGCGCGAACTGGAGTATAAACATTAACTAACTCCGGATTCCGAGAGCGCGAACCGGAGTATAAACATTAACAAACTCCAGCTTCCGAGAGCGCGAACTGGAGTATAAACATTAATTAACTCCGTACTCCCAGAGTGCGAGGCGGAGTATAAACATTTTTCCTAAACCCCAGAGTACTCCGAGAGCGCGAGCTGGGTACAAGCTTTTTACTTAACTCCGTACTCCCAGAGTGCGAGACGGAGTATAAACATTCATCTAACTCCGTACTCCCAGAGTGCGAGGCGGAGTATAAACATTCTCCTAAAAACTCCAGCATCCGAGAACGCGAACTGGAGTATAAACATTAACGAACTCCAGCTTCCGAGGACGCGAGCTGGAGTATAAACATTAATTAACTCCGTACTCCCAGAGTGCGAGGCGGAGTATAAACATTCCTTAACTCCGTACTCCCAGAGTGCGAGGCGGAGTATAAACATTCCTTAACTCCGTACTCCCAGAGTGCGAGGCGGAGTATAAACATTCATCTTACTCCGTACTCCGGAGCGCGAGACGGGGTATAAACATACGTCAACTCCGCACTAATCCCCAATACTGGGGGCAGAACCATAACACACAACAAGTTGGAGACAAAAGGGAATACATTCTCATTTCCACTATCAACAAAAAGAATATGATTACAAAGTGGTTCAAGAAATAGCTACTAGTGGGAGCCGAATCCACATCTATACACGGCTATAGAAGAATCAACAAAATGCTACCCTACACAACAAAGATTTAGGGAAAGAAGTTCATTCTTTCTTCTTCCTTATCTTCTTCTTTGGAGTAGCTCCACCTGATCCGCTGCCCGACTTCTTCCTCGATCGCTTGCTCTTTTCGGGCTTGCCCTCCGGCAGCGATATGATGTCGACATCTTCCTCAGAGCTGGAGGCGACAGAAGTTCTTCTAGGAGGACGAGCTGGGGGCATAGGAGTAGTAGCAGGAGGGGGAACAGGAGCGGTCTCGATCAACACAGTACCACCCGGCGAAATCACCATTAACGGGGCAGGCCCGGGTGGACTAGGACCTACATTCCCTGACGCCATCTCGGCAGCAATCTCAGTTAAAACGTCGTCCTCACGAGATGCTTGGGCCGCATCAGATGTGCCAATAGCTGGCATAGGTACACTAACGGCCGGAGCAGCCTCACTCACAGCATCGGACGGATTGGCAGAGGGATCGATGGGTTCGTTGAGAAGCTCCTCAATCATCTGAGCGCTGAAAGAGAACATATTTGCATCTCCCTCCTCGCCAATCAAAGTAGAAGTCGTGATGGCTTCAGAAAAAACTACCCCTTGTGTTTGATGAGGAACTGATAAAGCAAGGGGCGCAGAAACTATAACTTCGGTCACTGAAATGCAACAAAACGAAGATTGTTAGACAAGTGTATTGCTTAAGGTTCATCACAACAAAACTACGAGAAGCGTTCAAATACCTTCCTTAGTCTGGACCGAAACATGGGTAGAATCATCGGCGGAAGATAACAACGGTTGGTCAGGATTATATGCAGGAACGGATTGGGGGTCTACCGCACCAGTAGTCTCGGGCAATGTTGAGATTACGGCTCCAACACTTGCCTCGTGATGCGCGGTCCCCGAACCTTCGCCTGTCTCTGATGACTGGACGCCGAGTCTTTCTTTCGCCATAGAAATTACCACCTCATGAAGGGCTTTCCTCTCATCCTCAGTAAGCAGGCGCATCTCCAGTTCGAAGTCGTCAAGTGCTCCATCTGGATGCGCCGCTCTCTTCTCGTTCACCAGCCGGGTCCAGGCATTATACAAGATCATGGAGTCATCTCCCAGCCACGCTAGATTTCTGTGTTCCAGCACATTAGCGTTATACGTGACTAGGAGATCGTCAAACTCAGCATCTAGCCTGGACCTCTCCTCCAAGATTTTTTCCTGAATCTCCGCTTCCACAGACTTAGCCTTGATCGCCACCGCAGCTAGTTCGGCCCTGAGGGATACTGCTTGGTCGCAAGCCTCTTGAGCAGTAGCGTTCGCATCGTCTTTCTCCTTCACCATTTCAGCGAATTTGGCCTTGAGCTCGTTCAGCTCTTTAACGGCTAAGTCTCGCTCAGCTGCAACGGTGGTATTGCGATGGCCCATCTCTTCCACTGTGGCACAGTGTTCTTGCTGCATCCTCGCTAGTTTGGCCACGACATCCTCGTGTTTCTTAAGAGTTTCAAGCTCCGACTTTCGGGACGTCTCCACTTCGGATTGAAGAACTTGGATAATGCGTTTCTGCTTCGCAATGTCGACATCACGTTCAGCAATGATTTTCGCCCTGTCGAAAGCTACTCTAGAGGCCTTCACGGCTGCCTTATACCACTCTTTGTACTGAGCATAGAAGTCGTGAATGTAATTATGTGCAGTGGTCTCAGCTTCCGGAGGGATTCTTTTAAAATTAGGAGGGAAGATGTAGCCATCCATGCAAATTTCCGGATAGTCGTTTTTCATTTGGGCAAGCTTAGCGGCTCCCTCGCTTGTCAACTCAGCCGGAGCTTGTTCAATTATAGCAGCTGCCGTTGATTCCACTCTAGGCCGTTGAGCGTCAGGCCGAGAAGATTGAGAAGGCAATTGTTGCTGATGAGATGGCCCTGGGAGGTCTACTGGAGCCCTAGGAGGTGGAGGAGAACGAGATCGGGGTCGGTGCTGATACCCCCGGTCTCTATCAGAGTAATCGTAACCAGAACGGTTACGCGAGTAGTCTCTGTCTCTATCATAACGTTCCTGACTCGAGTAGCCTCGCCCATGGTCCCTATCTGTCTCTCTCCTACGGGAATCATAGAATGGAGAAGATTGACGCACGTTCCGAAGTCTATCTAGAGTGGAGCCGCGTCCTGACATCTCACCTGCGATAAGAAAGAATTACGGATTAAAATCCCATAAAGCAATGTTTATTATGCAGAAATCATGAAGTGCCGTGAAAGTGTGTGTAAATGTGTAAACCCCCAAACCGACCGGAAGTGTTGACCGCACTTAAAGGAAAGGGCTCGTTCATATTTAAGACATCTTGTAATTCCTCCAACCCAGGATTATGAGAGATTGATATATAATCTGGGATAGGAATATCGTCAAGCCCTTTAAGAGAATCTCTCGAATGAGAAGGGGCGGCCTCAGAAATCATAACTCCGGAAGCGGGAAGAAACACATCTACAGATTTTCCCCCTTTTGACTTAAGTTTTTTGGAAACGGCGGCCTTGCCTTTCCGTTTTTCTCCCGATTCCTCCAAGTTTCCCGAAAGGTCAGCCATCGGCTCTGAATCCGTCTGGGTTCTTTCTTCGTCACTCGCCTCGATTATTCTGGTCCCGAGTGACCTCTTCGCTTTTCTCTTCTTCGGTTTCTTCTTATTTTCCTTCTTGGAGACGGACTTTGAGAATCCCTCAACAACTATGCTTTGATTAATGTCGATCAAACCTAGAACTCTTAAGTTGTAGTCGTTCAGCACCGAGTCAATGTGCCTCAGCTCGCTCGGAACTTCTTGAAGACTCCGGACGGTACCTTTGAAACGCCCTCCATCGGGCCTAGAAATAATAGCTGAAAAAGGAATGAAATGTCAATTTTAACACCGAAGAGTTATTGGTCAAAGAAACAGGTTAAGGCGCTTACGTCTAGACAACCATCGCCTAGCGAAGCCCGGAGGACATCGAACGTAGAACCATTCGTTCTTGAAATAACTCAGGCGCGTCCAAGCTCCGACTACAACTTGGCAATTTCTAACTGCCTCCAAAAATGTAAACGACGGGCTATCACCCCTGCTCTTGAAGTTAAATATATGTCTGATTTCATAGGGCCTCGGCGGGCGAAAAAGACAGTCCATGAATATTATGAAGACACTATTCAGCAGCGCGTGCCCGTTGGGATGAAGTTGTGAAGGAGCGATCCCTAAATATGATAACATCCTTCGGGTATATTGATTGAAGGGAGGAAGAGTTCCAGCCGCACAAGCGTGACGGTAGAATGCTGTATATCCTTCAGGTGGATTGTGCGGTCTATCGGTAGCGCTGGGCAATAATACGTCACCCAAAGATATGTTATGCTTTAAGCATATTCGTCCCAACAAGGATTCAGATATGTTGGACTGAACCGAATCAACAGGGTCCTCGATAAATATCGCCTCCGGCAATTCATCTGGAGCCGGATCGATTACGTCGGCAGGGATGTCAGGAATCTCAAGCACAGGAGGAGTCGAGCTCTGCACCTCTTGTTGTTGGGAGCTCGAAGATTCCATAATTAGCTAACTCATCAGAAAGCAACGTTAAGTTCATAACCAGCCCGTACATGCCCCGGTATAGTGTGTGTGCGAACGTGTCGTGCAGTACAAATGATATGCATCACTTGAGCAAATTTAACAGAATAAAACAAGATGTTCGTACAACATATCTTGGGAATTTGAGAATGAAAATGACCGTCATCGCTGACCGTCACTTCCACAACATCCGAACACTACGAACCAACCTCGTGTATAAGTCAGTTGTGTTGTTGGTTAAGTCACAGTTCCATCGACGAGCTTCACAAAGGAGGTCAAATCTTTCGGTCAAGTTCGACTATGCAAGGCCGAAGCTCGTCGGAGTCAAGTATGCTAAAGTTCATTATGTTCGTCGAAATTCAACGTGAAACTGGTCGTAGTTCAGATGTTGGAATAAATCAGAAGAGCAGAAGTTTCGAAAGTCAGGACGTTCGAATCGATTGACTCGAATCGATATGAGTCGAATCAATGAAGTTCGAATCCACTGGCTCGAATCGATGTGAATCGATTCGATAAAGCTAAAATCCAAATACTTCGAATCCGTATGGTACGACTCGATGAAAACTGGAGAAGGAAAGATGCTTCGAATCCATGAGCATGACACAGCTTCGAATCGATCAGAATTTATGTCTTCGAATCGATCAGGGCAACATTGTTTCGAATCGATCGTTTTGATCTATTTTTTCTTTCATGATCATCGATTCGAAGCCTGACACTTAAGACTGATTCGAATTGCACGTTCCCAGATCGATGCAGAGCAGTAAAGAGGAACGAAGTCCATCCATAACAGGTTCCTTTCCCTGGATTCATCGATTCGACCCATCCCAGATCTACTGGTCCTTCATGCTTTTCAGAAGAAAAAATGGAATCGCTGTCAAGTTTTCCAAGTTTTAATGTTCTACACTCGAATCGGTTCCATGTTTACCTGATTGTATTCGACTATAGTCAAAGGCTTGGGAAAATTTGATCAATTCGTATGAGGACGCGAAGGTTTCCTGCTCTGAAGGGTCGAGTCGAAGAAGAAGCTCTCGTAACAGTAAAAAGTGAAAAGTGAGAAATGAATAGGAGCCCGGTATATATAGGGGAGATGTGGCGATTCGCCTCCCGGTATATCTGACCGGCTTTTATAGGTGGGATAATCGACTCGAGTCGATTCGTCGCGACATCGAATCCATTCAGTTCGAATCCCTCCTTTAGTTCGAATCCAACCGGCTTCGAATCCTCTGCCACATCGAATCCATTCCGGCAGCATCGAAACAAAACAACATTGATCCGAACACTCACAACTTCTACTCCATCTACTCTTCGAATCCATCAAAGCGACATTTCCACGAAGCTCATCGATACGAAGCTGCACCGATTCGAACTTCCATCGATACGAAGGAGTTAGCAAAAACAGAATTGAAACCGTCATGTACCTATCGATTCGGAGTGCCAGCCTCATATCCCTCGACTCGCAGCGGTTCGAAGGTCATCGATTCGAATGGGCACTTCGAATCCATCAAAACCATCTGTAAAAATGAACACATCGCTTAGGCATGAAAAGATTACTGGATTACCTTTTTACCTCGATTCAGGAGAGGATCGATACAAGAAGATAATCATAGGCAATCATCAAAGCAATGTTTTAGCTCGAATCTCAAATCTGTCCAGGAGAGGACCGATATAGGTTTCGATAGTGAACCGAACTGACAACGACTTGCGATCACGCAACGTTAATCAAAGCCAAGATAATACACGTATGCACGTATTTCTGACTAATGTTTGATCTTTATCATTTACAGGGATCGAATGTTCGTCTCGTCATGACTCAAAAAAAAACTGACAGCCAGTTACTACTGTACGACGGTCGATTACAGCAATGCAGAATGTAACTTTCGGTAAAACATGTCATAGCTGTCCAGTGAGAGACTACAACTTTTCAAAGCACGTCATGTTTACACAAGACGTACTTTGGGGGGCAAATGTTATCCCGCCTTTTGGCAAGGCCGTAATACCAAGGACTTAACTAGAAAACGGTGACATATCGTCTCGGAAGTCGGTTACACGTAAGGATCGCTACGGATGTCGATGAAATTTGTTCAGGTCCGGATCGGGCTACAATTGATAAGATATGCTAAGCAAAGCAGTAGGAACCAACGTTCCAAATTTCGAAGCAATCCGAGTTCGTATGCTCGAGTTATCGCCATTGGAAGAACAATGGAGACGTGCTTCAGTTCGAGTCTATCAACATGCCTTGGTTCGACTCCATCGATATGCTTGGGTTCGAATCCTTCTATAATTCGAATCCATCAAAAGAGAATTGCTTCGAATCCATCGGCCCAGAGCCTCACCACGAATCCATCCTCACATAGCTTTCGTTCGAATCGATAGATCATTCGAATCCATCAAAAGAACTTCGAATCCATCCCTTTTTGTCTGCTTCGAATCCATCGTGGAAGCTTCACGTCGAATCGATAAGACCAAGCTTCACTTCGAATCGATGAGACATATCTTTACTTCGAATCCAGGAGACACGGCTTGCTCTCGACTCCACCATCTTCGAATCCAAGTCATGGATTCGACCCAGTCAAAGCGGAGTGCAAAGCGGACCGATTCGAAGAAAGCGCACCACGTCACCATCTTCACAAGCAGGAAGATCGATTCGAACGAATCGATTCAAGCATATCGATTCGAACGACTCCAGAATACGAAAAACACCAACTTGAATCGATCATAACTCGAGTTCTACAAGTCCAAATCCCATGAAATTTTCACAGAAGCTCAAATACATGATAAAGAATGTACACACCAAATTTCAGCTCGATTGGATGATTTCTTGATCGATTCGAACCAAGGGTCGAATCGATCCCAAAGTGGGCCCGGGTCTCTAAATTTCGGCCATGTGGGCCCCCTGACGTACCAGAACTGGTCTCCCCACATTTTGGGCGAAATACCAGCCTCCTACACCTATAAATAGACCCCCTGGTCATTCAGAAAAGGGGTCGGAGAATTCTAAGTACTGAAGAGCGCCCAGATTCTGCCAGATTTACTCCAGAACACCGCCGCTGCTTTAGATTGACACTTAGCATTTGAATTCAGTTGTATTACATTATCAACTACTGTAATCTTCAAGTAATCGAGCAATAAAATCATCAAACTTCATAGTGGACGTAGGCAAAACGCCGAACCACTCTAAATCGCTTGTCTTTGCAATTTACTTTCTGTTATTTGGAGTTTTTGTTAGATAATCCACAGTTTTAATTTTCATTCTGCGCGTTTATCTCTTCAAAGACTTCCGAAGAGTGTTGTGCCCATTTTTGGTACAAACAGCTGTCTACCTAGAATAATACGTTATTAACTTTATCGGGTAGGTTGGAACTAATTAAGACTGTCATATACCCTATGATTTCCTTTTGGCTTCAAATCTGTCAAATGCCGATATGCGTCAGTAAGAAAATTGATTCCATATGTGCCAATTTCCTATGGGGCAGCAAACAACACAAAATTAATTGGAACCAAGTATGTATGCCTAAGGCAGAGGGTGGGCTGGGCTTAAGAAATATTCAGGATATACAAAAAGCTAATTCCATTAAATTATTATGGAAATTGCTGGAGAATAAAAGCTTATGGGCGAAATGGATGACAAATCGGTATTGTAAAGATAAGCAATTTTGGACTATTATAGACGATCCCACTGCCTCTGCTACCTGGAAATCCATTCTCAAAGCAAGGGATAATAGCAAAGGACTGATTGGTAAGTGTATTGCTAATGGACGAACCACTAGTCTTTGGTTCAAACCATGGATACATGGGGAGTCTTTGGTGCACAAACTGGGGTGGCAAAGGATGGTCTACGCTGGTAATAGCAAGCAACTAGTGTCTACTATAATCAGAGATAATGATTGGCACATTGGAACTGTTGGATTACCAAACGACATATGCAATATGGTGAGAAATATCAATATTGACAAACATAGTGAAGAGGACTATTGGTGGTAGCTACCATCAACTAGTGGTGAATTCTCCTTTAAATCAGCCTGGGATAGCATTCGAACGAAATCAAGTATTGTAGATTGGCATCATCATATATGGAATAGCATTTGTTCTCCTAAAATGTCTGCTTGTACATATTTTGCTGTTCTCAACAAACTGAATACGTTGGATAGAATTCATACGTGGAACAATTCTATCGCAACTACTACTTGTGCTCTTTGCAATATTATAGATGAAAGTCATAGCCACCTATTTTTTGAATGCGATTACTCAAAAAATATTTGGAATGAGGTCTGCCAACATATGCATATTAACTTACAACTCCATTCTAATTTGCAAGGCATGTTAACAAGCATTTCTCATAATCAGAATAGTAGCAAACAGCATATGCAGAAAATTGATGCATGTATTGTAGCTACTGTGTGGCATATATGGTGTGAAAGAAGTAATCGAATATATAATAAACAAAATCTCCCCTTCAAGGTCAGATCTGATCTTATAGCCAATGATGTTAAAATTATGATCTACAAGTTGAATAGTAAATAAAGAAGGTACCGACTTGCCACTGCCTTCGACTTAGATCGGTAGTTCTGTGTTTTCGCCTCGAAGTTGTGTTTCGCCTGCCATGGTTTTGGAAGACGATGCCATTTCTTTTCTTCGGCTGTAGTTATTTTTGGGATTTAATGAACTGGTGTTTATTTATGATGAGGTGGGAGAGAGTGTAAAGGGGGATGTGTAGCTGCTGTTTCCTGTTTGGCACATGATGTGTTTTGCAAGACACGCTAATGTTACTTTTGGCTCATGATGTGAGTGGGCAACATTTCGGTCGAGCTTGTTGCGTGACTTTCTTTTTTTGTCTGTGTCTTTGTGTTTTGTTTTGTTATTAGTTCGGTTTCCTTTTGTAGTCTGTTGTTTAAGTGGTCTCAGGTTATGATATTGTAGAGTGGTCAGTACGAGTGATTTGTTAGCGGTTTTTCTCACTTGTTTGACGATGTTCCTACATGGATTGTAACCTGCTGTTTCTAATATAAGTACCCATTTGCTTCAAAAAAAAATAATAGCAGATATGTTGCAAGTATTGTTGATAATTGCATATTTGTCTGCTAGTATTCAATATAATATCTTTTCCTTCAAATAATTTCACAATTTTGCAGATTCTAGTGCAATTGTTTGTAGACTTACAGATTTATATCTCATAGTCAGCAGCATGATTGGTTTGAGCTTTGAAATGCTCCATTTTGCGGCTAATGGATATGAGTTGTTGTATTCAGGTTTAGATGACTTTAACACATGAGTTTTTTCACAGATCCACTACTGAAAAGAAAATAATTAATATCAAAAAAATTATAAATAATTGGGAAACTTATCTATTTAAGTTGAAATATAATACCAATAATAATGTTAAACAAGTTATGATTTTTCTTGGCTTCTAAACATATTTTTCTATTTGATCCATAAGATGCTTATGAATTGTTTTTGGCCATGAAATCAATGACATTTTTTCCTTGCATACATAATAAGGAACCATGTTCCATGATACGTTCGAGTTAGAATTTGAAACAAGAAATGTTGCAGCCAAATATGGGAGGAGAAGTTTTGTTGTGTCTTCTCTATCCTCTTCCGTAGTTCCTTTTATTGCACAAAATAACTATTTTTCTATCTTCTTCTTGTGCATATTGGCATCCCCTTCAAAATGTTTGTTTATAAAAGAAGTATAGTCACTATCACTTTTGTCTTGCTTTTTAATGTGGCCAGAAGTTTTGACTAGTTTTCCTTTTGTAGGAACACTAAGCAATTGTCCTATGTCAAGTTCCAAAAATGTTATTTCTGATCACAAAACTGAAAATACCTCAAATGCTTTTTGTAGTTTCTCATAATTATATCAATAGAGGTTGAATTTTTGTAGTTTCTTCAACTAAAATTATTCCATCATAAATCACTATCAATAAATCTATAGAAAGGTAAAATTTTAAGATATTTTTGGTGAGAATTCTTGAGCAAATTTTCCTTTTTAATCTTCATCATGAGTTCAGGAAAAGGTTTTAAACTATTTCTGTAATTTTCTTGTTTAGCAGGAGTCTTTCATGCATCAGCTCTTTTTCTCTTTTTTTATTTTTGTATTGTTATCCTATCCAGATTCAACATTTTCTTCAACAGGAATGACAGATTTTTCTTCAATAACCTTTTGTTCTTCTTATATTCCCTTTTGAGTATCTTTTTGTAATAATATACATAAAATGCTTATATATCTGCAAACAATTAAATAATATCATTTCAATTCAATTATAAAAATACTATTGCTGTAGTTATTCAGTTATGAAAATACAAAATATGCTTATATGTTTGCAGTTATTCAGAATAATTGATGTCATTTATGCAATTATCTAGAATATTGGAATTGCATCTATTCCAATAATGATATGTGCCATTGTCGATTCTTCAAATCATTTTTTTCACAAACAATGAATTATTAGTGATTTGGCTGCAACTCTTCAAGGAGTTGGCGTTGTATTGTTGTTTTAATTCGTCAACAATAATGAGAAATGATGTGCAGAAGTTTTTCAACAAATGTTTAAAATACGTGCATTTTTCTACAAATATTGAGAATAATTGCATGTATTTTTGCACTTTTTTAAAATAATTACTTACTTACCTCCAACTTTTCAAATAATTGCAGAGAAAGAAGAATATAGTTCCTTTATTAAAGTAAAATGATTTTTTATATTATTTACAGTTATAAATGTCTTATTGTGAATTGAAATGAAATTATTTGAATTTGTAACATCCTGAAATTTTCAACCATTTGCATCCATACATGTCGGATTTGAATTGCTCAAAATATCAGATTGTTAATTTAAATTTGGCAAAACTCAACATATAAAGTAAATAAATAATACAGAATCACAGACATAGAGTAATATAACAACAATGCAGCGGAAACAAAGAATAGTAGTTCATGAAGCTACTATATATATATATAACAGAGTTAAACAAGATACAACAGAAGTCACGAATACATAGATGTCTCAATACAATAGTCAAATACAAGATCTGAATACATCACTGGAATCAACTGAATGACTGAAAGCAGAATTGATAGATGGATCTCCAAGCGAAGCTCCAACTCCAAAGGTGACTCTCGAATGTTGTATCACTCAGTCTAACCCGAGCGTAATGCAAAACATAAAACACTCGAGTCAGGATGAACATTCTTATATCTATAAATCCAACTAAAGTGAAATATCAACAGAAATACAAGTAACTCAAAGGATGTTTGGGATAACCATCCTCTAAGGATCCGTTAAACTATCTACTATGTAGTAATATACGCTATTATAATAATGTCTAAGGTAAAGTAAACTATCAAAATAGCATTAAGGCTTTACATTTTCCACCTTAACACATTTTATATTCTCATAGTCTATACAGTACTGTAATCTCCCCCGTATTGGGCGTCGGCAAAGGGCACTCCATAGGTATGGTACAAAACAAACTCGTAGTAAAGCACACTAGGGTAGGTGACACGGCACAACAAGGCAATGCCAGGGTAGATATACCAATTACGCATCCGGACTGGTGGTAACGCAGAGCCACAGCAATCGCTCACCTCGAGCCACACTCCCAAAATCTGAAGGTGCACACCAAATCAATCACAAAGTAATAGAATGGCATACGATGGAGTGTGTCCGATAAGAGGAGCTACCTCATTGGCCCGGAATTGCTCCTGTTTTAGCCACCTTATGCCAACTCACGGGAGTTGGGTCCACGTAAATATAGCTTTAGGATCGTCGCCACCATCCTACTTCATTTTGGAATATCCGCCGCGTACACAGTTATTAAATTGGTTTTCGGTATCGATAGAGAGTGTGCCCATAACCCATCCCGGTCTCTTTAACAACCAATCGTTATTATAACATCGCGGTCATTTCAAAATAGTTTATGCTTCAAAACCAAAATATCATTTCCATTTTTAAAACCATATCAAAACGACATCATTTTCACTTCAAATATATCCAATTCAAAAAATCATATCACTTTCCAAAGTTATAACACTTCCGAAATCAAAACACTTTGAAATCATAATATTTTGGAAAACCTTAACTTTGAAATCATAACTTCCACCCTTAAACAGTTTAGATATTAATAATAGTATATAATAAAATAGTTTATAAAATAAAAATAGTTTATATAAAATAGTTATAAGTTAAAATAGTTTATAATAAAATAATTTATATTGAGAATGAGTTATATTAAAATAGTTTATATGAATTTATAAAGTAAAATATAAATAGTTTTAAATATAGTTTAAAAATACTTTATATAAAAATAGCTTCCTCAAATTTCACAAATCGATTCAAATCAACTCGAATTACAAAATTCAAATTTAATCAAATCTCAAATCATCAATTCCAATTCGATTTAGTTTCTCAATAAACCATTTCAAATTATCGATTTAAAATACATATTTGAACCATAAAATAAGCCATTTCAATTTCAATATATTTCAAAGCTTTAAATATTCAACATTTCAAAACTAAATTCGATAATTTCACACACATATATATATATATCAAATTCACTTTACTATTATTTAGTTTTATAATATTCACTAAATAAATTTAATATCATTTAAATAAAAGCCCAAATTTCAAATCTCTAAATATTTCCTTTAATTTATTTAAACTTGAAATATTCATTTTAAATCATCTTAAACTAAAATTAAGTTATAAAATCATATCCTTTTAAAAACCCAAAATTCTATAAGTTTAGATAGATTTAATTAAATATAATTCTTAATTAAATACAATTTCGAATCAATTTCAAATCTATCTTTTCAACCTTAATTTATTAAATCATTTCAAACTTTATATTAAAAATATAATTTAAATAAATACTTAAACATATTATATATCAACTTTATTAAATCAACTTTAATAAATCTTTAAAATCAATATTTATTAAAACCATATGTTTCTTTTCAAAACCATCGAAATCATTTTCAATATATATATATATAGACCAACGGTGTTTGTATATAATTTTCTACCATATGGTCAAGTGATACGGATATTTATCATTTCAATCCATAATTTAAATATATACGGGTATATATCTTTTCAACCCGCAATCCCAAATTCAATTCAAATGAAAATCGCTTGGGTTTATCATTTCAACCCTTAACGATTTTCTCCTATTCTACAGATCGTTCGGGTATGTATCATTTCAACCAGTAGGGAATTATATACTAACAGGGAACTTGCAGAGTGATAACAGATATGTTAATAATATAACAGGCAGATATCATCAATATAAATAACAGATAATGGTGTCAGATGTCACTGGCGAACAGATACAGGTAACATCATATATATAGCAATGTAAATAACTAACAGCAGCATATTTCAATTGTCGTTTCAATTGAAATCAAATTTAATAAATATAAGAACGTTAATCGTGAGTGATTGCTCACCTTCCAAGGCTAGAGATGAACGAGAACAAGATGAGTTACAAATCCAAGCACGAATTTCCAAATCAAGGCTAGATTGGCACGAATTCGACGAACAAAGCCGATATACATAGAAATTGACAAGAAGAAATCAGAATCAACTCGATATATACAGATAAAATATATATTTGTTCCAAAATCAAAATTTAATACTTATATAAATAAAATTTCTATATACATATATTCAAAACCAACGTATTAACAAAATCATTATATAATATATATATATATATATATATATATATAATAAAACACATACAAATTTTTAAAATAAATATTATTACAAACCTACATACATATGCCAACATATCTTTGTAATTCATATATATATATATACCGTAATACATAGGTAATGCATTATTTATATAAAATAAATATAACCTTTCAGACTGTATATAAGTATACATAGTAGACTTAGAAAAAACTTATACATTTTACTGTAACCATATATATGTAATTGACTCACCGAAATAAAATAAAACATATATCATAACAGGCAAAACTACCTCTGTAAAACCCAACCGATCTTACATATATATAATACTTCTTATATATAACTTCTTATATATACATACAGCAACAGGATAGGAATAAGATTAATATAGACCCAACAAAATTTGTACAACTCAATATATATACTATATTTAAACTGAAACATACCTATTTTCAAAATACTAATATAACCTATGGATTTTAAACAAACAAAACATGAGATATAAATAAACACCGTACACTAGATTTTAACAAGTTAACATATATATTTATATACTTATATAAATATATATATATAACCCAAAACATACATATATATTTACTGTATAACAAAAAGAACAACTTATACTACATTCTTAATATAATAACAAAACATATTATATATAATAACAGACAACTTTTTATAAACAAATATACTAACAAATTTTTATAATCTATGTAAACTGTCATAAAAACACTATAACTTCATTCATCACATAATATATAGAAATCAATCATATACAACCTTGATATTTAAACAGCAAATACAATTTTAAAACTTACTCATATAAAATATATAACTAACATATCTAATACTAACATATTTATATACCAATATGCTTGCCAACAGAACATATATTAACTAAATATATATATATATATATCCTATATAATATAACACTCTATATAAAATATATATATATAGTAACATGTAAAACTTATAAATATACAATACCGAAATAAAATAAAATAAAATAAAATATAATATATATATATATATATAACATATCCATAATGCAATAAAGGGAGAAGGCTCGACGCTTTGCTGTCGTGGCCGATGGAAGAAGTATGTAGAGGAGGTCGGTGGAAGTTGTCAGGTGGTTTGCTTGCATGTCAGGCTGGGTTGGTCGGCGCTAGCGATGAGCGCGGAGGAAACGTGGTGGTGGGAGGCACGGTGGGGCGAAGCCGTGAAGGGTGGATCATGGGTTGTGGGCTCAAGTGGTGGAGATAATGCTCGGGTGGATGTTTAGTAGGCGTGGGTAGTGGGAGATCTCGGCAATAAGGTGGAGGTCGCAGAGGAAGGAGTGGTGTTGCTTTGGAGGGGAGGCTGTGCGAACAGAATGAAGGAGGGAGAGGAAGAATTTGCTGATAGCAGGTTTATAAACATAAGCTAGAAATGAAATAATATAAATTTCTTTTGGAAGAAGACAGGGAACCAAATAAAATGAAATTACGGAAGAGAATATTTTATCGAATGGTAAAGGAAAGGTCACGCGTGATTTTAGGAAATTATTAAAAGCAAGCAGCCGTTGGAATATATGGCAGGGCAAGTGAAAGGATAGAGCAAACAAAATTAAATACGGAACCGATAGCCAACATTTTGCAGATTGCACCGCACACCGAACTCCGAAATTCACAAACAAATATACCGCCGAGATCAGCACGACGAGGCGATCGAAACGGTATACAGATATCGGTGGTATGATCATCCAATCAAAAGTCGATAATCGGTATCGAAAATGCTGCTAAAACGCCGAAAATAAGTTAAACGGAGCAGTAGCAGTCAAAATTTGGAGAAACGAAATATGACGTCTCACTCAAAAGATGATTTACAAATTTATTGTATAAAATATTCAGGTTTGGAAAACATTTCATTATCATCAATATTTAACTGATTTGAATTTGAAATAAAATTACACAGTAAAAATAAACTTTCATATTATCAGATGAAAATTTACCATTTGCTATGTTTAAATATACGTATTCCAAATATCAAATTTATATTTCAAAATTTTATTATTTAAAATTTCACAAAATTTCAATTAAATATACTAATAAAACAAATAAAAATTATTAAAATTTACGGGTCGTTACTCTCTCCCCCACTCAAAACTTTTCGTCCCCGAAAAGGAAGGAGGTAGGAGAATCGAAACAACCAGAAGAAAATAGATTGAAATACAGAATACAATAATTAATTTTAAACTATATAAATTTCAATTTCAATTGATTTATATTAACAATTGATTTTCAAATTCAAAGTTTTCATTAAGTATATTTAATTTCAAATTTATTAATTTTTTTCTAAAAACAAACTTTATCTTATTTATCTCAGTTATTATTCAATTACCTTATTATTCCATTTATCTCCATTAACATCAAAATTTAAGTGTATAACATTTATTATAACCACTCAAATTTTATTTATAAATCATTTTATATTGTATATTATCCAATTACATACTCAACTTCTGAATAATTTAGGTAAGTTGTATTAAAATGTAATTGAATATTATACAAGTAAAATTTTCCAACTCAATTATTTCAAGTTTAAATATTTGTTCAAAATTTTTGGCTTCATTTTATAATTAAAATCTCCTTTAACGTAAATTTAAGAATTTGATTCCCGATTAACTTCAAACCATTTATACATAAGTATATTTTCAAATCAAATTTATAAACATATACCTATATATACATTATAAATCAAATCATATCCTAGAAATCCAAATCAAATTCAATTTCCAAAACAAAAGTGTAGCAAAGCTACTGAGTGGCCTCTCGTCTTCGAAACTCGAAAATGAATATCGATGATGCTGCAGTCACCACCGAAATTATTTTCCAGCGACAAAATAAGAGAGTACTGATTTAAAATTAAAAATTCTTTGAAACGATTTCAATTTGAAATTACCTTAAATAATATACACTTTAAAACTTTAAAACCAAAGTTTGAAATCACCGGAAATTAAATTCTCAAATTTTTGATTTAAATTCATTTAAATTCCAAATCAATTAATAAACCATGTTTATAAATTCATTATAGAACAATAAATGATAATCAAATATTATCATTTCAAACAACCAATTTAATTAACTTATTAAATTCTAGAAAATTTTACTTATATATTTATAATATAATCATACAAATTTATTTCATTTACCAAATTTGAAAATAATATCATGTTAGTTTGCTCTGTTCAAGTGTTTTGGAATCCCTATCGATAGCGCTGATCAGACAAAATCGAAACCCCAAATCAACATCAACAACTCAAACAACACAATATATAAAACATTTTAATATTAATACAAATACACTCCCTCACTCGATTATACATAAATGGATTTCAAAGCAAAGATAGAGATCCAAATATAGAGGAATCCTAACCAAAAGAATTCAACTAGAAGATAGGATCGATATGGAGATAAATAGATTCAGAGAGAGAAAAGAATGGATAGGCTTATATAAATCGCGGGCAACCTTAACCGGGTCAACCGTGACTTCAAGAATAAGGTCGATGCAGAATTCTGAGGCAAGTCGACATTCGATTGCCAGAGATAAAATTCAGGTACAGCAAAAGATAGCAGCATCATAACCCGAGGATACAAAAATCTTCAGTTAATCAATGCTAGTTGTAAAGGAGTTTCACACCTTGACAAATCATTCTAAGAATGGCGAAACCGCCGATTCATTATAGATATCAATCCGAAGTGGAGTTATGGGATACTCCAGATGTAACAACCCTACATTTTAGGCTTATTTTATTTTATATTTTATTTCTGTTAAATTGAATTTCCTGATTGAAAAACTTTATTTTAATTTGAAATTATTTTAAACTTGTTTTGTTTCAAATATTTCATTTCTAAATATATATTTTGATTGTTATGTAAATTATAATTTCAAACTGGTAAAAATTGGATATTTTACTGTAAAGTGAATTTCTGTTCAAACTGGTCAAACTTTGACTTTTAAACTTTAAATTTAAATATTTAAAATTCTTAAATTTTATCTTTTATTATGAAAATAGATTTAATTCCATGAATACTGCTTTTCGTTTCGTTGAAAACGGACTTATATTGTAGAAGTTATGTAATTTTCAATTTTGTGTATAAACTGTTTATTTTGCAATATTATTTATTTTAAAAACATATAAATTATATTTTATTTGTCATATTTTGTTCTAATATATGTTAATATTTTATTTTATGTATAATTTTGTCTTTTAAATAATTTAAAGTGATTATATAATTTTTCCAAAGCGTATTGAATTTATTTTCTATTTTTAAAGGCTAGTTTCTATTTTTCTGCTATTTTGTTCAATTAAATTATATTTAATTAAAATTTATTTATTCATTTTGTGAATGCATTTTTATTTTATGTTATTATCTTTGTTTATAAATGTTTTACAAGTCCATATGAATTTTCCAAAATTTATTCTGTTTATTTTCAAATTTTCTAGACTAGTTTTCATTTTTGTGCTAATTTCTTATTTTATCATATATTATTAATATTTATTTATTTATATTTTTTTATTTTTGTTACATTTTCGAATTGAAACTGAATTTTTAATTATATTCAGATATTTAAACTTATAAAAAGAGAATAGAAGAAATTCGAAGAGTTTTAAACTTTTGAAATTCCAAAGCCTCTTTGCATTTCCGACCTTTCCCTTTCCAAACTCCTTTCTTAATTGCTTGGCCGTGCCTTTGTTTCTCATTTTCAGCCGTACCTCCTTAATTTCTTTTCTCTTTCACGTGAACTTATCATTCCTCAAACAAAAATATACGGCTATCATCATTTGTTTGATCAAAAGTTAGGTAATCTCTTCTCTTTTTCTTTGTTTTTCCTATATTTCTACTTGATCTTTGCATTTGTTCTCCACTATTTTGATCAGCTCCTCCTACACCAGCCCTTGGCCGACCTCCACCACCATGTATGCTGACCATCATCACCTCCAGACCATCACCCCACCAGGTCGACCACACCATGGCATGAGATCATCACAAAATTGCACCAAAACCATTCCTATGTACACTAGATGACCTAGTTTTGCTCCACCACCTTCAATCAACCTCTAGCCACCACTTCCTCCACCACCACCACCTCTGACCTAACCTCCAACCTCTGCCACATCAGCCACCACCATCTGGACATCAGGCCATGAACATAGAGCTTGAGGCCGAGCCCAATAAGAGCCAAGATGTGATGATATTTGCCTTGTTTTGTAAAGTGTTGCACCTATACCTATTCACCTTGATAACCCATGATGGCCGACCCTTTTGTGACCCAAACCAGACCCAATCACCTGCCTTGGCTGAGCTTAACACATGTCTAACTGAAGCATATGAGGTTGAGAACAAGTGCAAAGAAATTGGCATTGTTTTGGGCTTTGAATTCTAATGTTATTTGATGTTTAATTCGAGTTGAAACTTACATATGCTTGTATTGTTTTGTGTAAATATTTGAACAAGTCCAATTGCTTTGGTTCTCCACTCTCAAGTCATATCCATGTCATCATGCCTTCATTATGTTTGTGTTGTGTGCTTTGGTGGATATCTCCAGCTCTGAACAAGTGAGTTATTCTCACCAGACAATATGTGCCTATATAACTAGTAAATTGACACCCTGTGAATCTGTAGAAATATGTTATCATGTTATATATGCCTATATTATTATCATATGATGTTCACACCTGTTATTACACCTGTTATATCATATGTTACTGTTATTTAATGTTATTCTGTTATTTATATCTGTTATCACCATTGCAAGTTCCCTGTAGACTAGAATCACTATGGGTTGAAATGATACATACCCGAACGGACTTTAGAATAGGGAAAAATCGTTATGGGCTGAAATGATAGGCCTGAATGGTTTTTATTTAATTTATTTTAACTTGGGATTGCGGGTTTGAAATGATAGAACCCGGATTTTTCTTTTTTAACTGCGGATTGAAATGATACATATCCGTATCACTTGACCTAGGTTAGAAAATTATATACAGGCCCGTGGTTATTTTATAAAGTGTTTTGAATATTTTTAAGTATTTTAAAAATATAAATTTATGAAATTTGATTTAAATAGATTTTGAAATGTTTAAAATAAAGAAATTATGATTTTTCTATGTGTTAAAAATGCAATTAATGAATGGTTTAACTGGATTTTTGAAATATAACTTAAGTTGGAAATTTGGAATTTGGTTAAAAATGATATTTAAGTTATATAAATAAAATGGATATTAAATTTTATTTGGAAATGGTAAATATGATAATTTGATTAAATGTGAATTTAAGTGATTTATTAAAGTATTATTGATTTTTTCTATGAATTTAAGTGGTTAAATAAATGAATGTTTAAAAGTGATCTTTTAAAATATAACTTGACTTGGAAATGTGAAATTTGGTTTTAATTAAAGGTTTTAGTTAATTAAATAAAATTGGAAATTTAGTTAAATTTGTGAAATGGTAATTTAAATTTGAAGTGTTAAGTTATTGTTGAAATGTGAAGAATTGGAAACTTTTACACTTAAATTTATTAAGTAAATTGTTGAAAATTGGATTTAATTATAAGAAATTTATTGTGAAAAAGATACATGTTAAATGATATGTAAATAAACATTTTAAATGTTAAATTATGATTTTTAAAATGTTTAAAGAGTTTAAAACGAAGTTATTTAATTGCTGGAAATACACTAAAAAGCTGGAAATCACTTTTAATAGCATTCAGAAATGCTATGGTTCTGAATTACACTAAAATTTGAATAAAAGGGCTACTACAGCATTTCTGAAATGCTGCAGTTGCTGCAGTTGAACTTATAGGCTAATATTGAACCCAGGTCTATTATAGCATTCTCTGGAAATGCTATAATGGTCTGCAGTCTTTGCTGAAACCAAATTTAACCCTTGTTTTGAAATCTGAACTACCGCAGCACTTCTGAATTGCTGTCTTTTCTGTTTTGAACTATAATTCAACTAAAACTGAGTTTTAACAGCAGTTTTAAGTGCTGTCTTTGCTGAATTAAAAATGTTTTCAAATATAACTTATAGCAGTTGTTTTTAAATGCTGTGAAATGCTGAAATTTTAATAATTAGGGTTTTTGACTTAGTAAACGAACTCAGAATGGTTTGAAACTTTGGAAATTGAATACTTGATTTGAAAATATAATAATTACACTTTTAAAAGGTTTAAATGAATTATTTTGATTGGAATATAAACTATTTAAAGGTGATTTGAAATGATAGTAAATGAACGATATCTTTGAATTTAAAAGGTATTTAAAGTTGAATATTGGATTTGAACTGATAGGATATTTTATTTTATTAAGATGATTTGAAATGAAGTTTTGTAAGGATATGATATTTTATTATATTAAAATGATTTGAAATGAAGTTTTGAAATTATATGAAAATTTAAATATATGGAAATGGTTTGGAATTGATTTAATCTTTATTTTGATAAAGATATGGTTTGAAATGATATTTTATTTTGAAGTAAAGTATTGTTTTTAAAAGTTATAACCACGGGTTATAATAACGTTGGGTTGTTAAAGAGACCGGGATCGGATATGGACATACTCTCTGTCTTACCGAAAACCACTTTGGCAACCGTGTACGCGGTGGAGATTCCAGAATGAAGTAGGATGGTGGCGACGATCCTAAGGTATATACGTGGACCCAACTCCCGTGAGTTGGCATAAGGTGGCTAAAACAGGAGCGATTGACGGACCAATGAGGTAGCACCTCTGATCAGACACACTTCTTCGATACCATTCTATTACTTGTGATTGATTTGGTGCGCACCCTTGATTTGGGAGTGTTGTTCGAGGTGGGCGGTAGTGGCTGCTATGCGTCACCACCAGTCCGGATGCGTAATTGGTATATCTACCCTGGCATTGCCTAGTTGTGCCGTGTCACCTACCATATCGAGCTTTACTACGATTATGATTTTAAGATCCGACCGCGTTAAGGTTCTCCATCCCCTTAACGCTATTTTCCGATATGATTATACTTTACTTATTTAGACACTATTATAATAGCGAATATTACTACATAGTAGATATTTTAACGGATCCTTAGAGGATGGGCGGTCCCAAGCATCTTCTAAGTTACTTGTACCCTTATTACAGTTCGCTTGAGTTGGTTTACATTATATAAGTATATATTGTCCTGACTCGAGTGTTTTGTGTTTTGCTTTACACTCGGGTCAGCCTGAGTTATTCACAGATTTGGATTTCCACTCTCTTGGAGATTTGAATCGCTGGAGATTATCTGCTTGTCATGTCCTATCTATTCCAGTTCCGTTGTTCTACTCAGCTTGTACTTGGTTATTTTATTGAGACTTTTGTTGTACTCTATTTCTTCTGTTGTATCTTATGTAACTCTGATATATTTATATAGTAGCTTCATGAACTACTATTTCTTTTACTTCCGCTGCATTATTTTACTCTGTGTCTGTGATCTGTGATTATATTTATTTACTGTATATTCTGAGATTTGCCAAATTTTATTTACAACGCGGTATTTTGGGCAATTCAACTCCGGCATGAGTGTCTACCTATACACTTATAATGGATGCGAATGGTTGAAAATATCGGGTCGTTACAGTTGGTATCAGAGCTTTGGCTTTGAGGCAAAACTCAGCATATGGAGTAGATTTATTTACAGAATCACTTTCGTTCGAGTTTGAATCTTTTCCTCTTGATTTGAATTTCCTTTGAATTTTTGGAACGTTCCCTGTGGTTCCAAAATTCATTCTTGTCCCTCACTATTCATCTTCTTTTGATTTTGGAGTATCACATAACTCCACTTCGAATGATCTTTATAGTAAATTGTCGGTCTCGCCAATATTCTAATTTTCTTGTAAAAGGGTGAAAATTCTTTATAATCAGCATCGATTCACCAGAGATTTATATTTATCCTTGGTTTAGATGCTAATATCTTTTATTATTCCAAACTCTATCTCTTGAGATCGAAGGTAGATTTACCCCAGAAAATCCACATTTGATCTTATCCATTAAGTCACGGTTGACCTGGTTAAGGTTGTCCGCGATTTATCTAAGCTTACCCATCTCTCTACTCTGTTTAATCATCTTGTCTTTTGTTCCAATCTATCTTCCAAACATTGTGAACTGTACTTGTAAATTAATGTTTTGTTTTATATTGTGTTGTTTGAGTTGTTGATGTTGATTTGGGTTTCCGATCGATTCGTCTGATCAACGCTATCGATAGGATTTCTAAAACACTTTGACAGAACAAACTGACACAATATTATTTTAAAATTTGGTTAATGAAATAAATTTGGATATATAATTTTATGGAACTTAATAAATTGATTTAAATTGATAATTTGAAATGATAATACTTGATTTATCAATTATTGTTCTACAAATGAATTTATAAATAGTTGTTTATAAATTTATTTGGGAACTGAAATGAATTTAAATCAAGAATTTGAGAATTTAATTTCCGATGGTTTCAAACCTTGTGTTTAAAATTTTTAAAAGGATATTATTTAAAGTATTTTGAATAAAATTTGTCTCTAAAGGATTTTAAAGTTTAAAAATTAAGTGCTCTTCTCTTTGTCGCTGGAAAATAATTTCGGTGATGACTGCAGCATCATCGACGTTCATTTTCGAGTTTCGAAGTGAAGAGACCGTTCTATAGTCTTGCTACAGCTTTGTTTTGGAAAATCTAATTGATTTGAATTTCTAAAAAATATGACTGGATTATAATATATATAGATATATGATTTAAATTTGATTTGACATATTATGTATATATAATTACTTATCTCTAAATGGTTTGAAGGGAATCGGAAGTTTAATTCTTAAATTTTATTTTAAAGAATAATTTCAGTTATAAGAAGAAAATCAAAAATTTGAATAAATGATTCAAACTTGAGATAATTGAATTGGAAGGTTTTACTTGTATAACACACAATTTCATTCCAATATAACTTACCTAAATTACACAGAAGTTGAATATGGAATTGGATAATATACAATATAAAAAGGATTTTTATAAATAAAATTTGAGTGGTTATAATACATGTTATACACTTAAATTTTAGTTATAAAAGATTAACAGAGGCAAATAGTGAAAAAGGAATTTAAAGAGATTTATTTAAATAACTTAATAATCAAATTTGATTTACTTTGGAACCTTAAGTCTAACCTAGGAATTTTAATAAAGGTTATTTCCTAAAATGAATATGTTGTATAATAAATAATGTATCTTTGAATAGATAAAATAAAATACATTTGAATTGGACTTTTGGTAATAAAGTTTATTTAACTTGAATTCATAGTTTAATTGATGTCTAAATGAATAAATGTGTAAAGAAATTTGATTGTTATATTTGCTATGATAAATATTTTATTTATGAAATTGATATGTCTTGAAAAATGAATAATTATGATTTAAATAGTTAAAATGTATTTTAACATCACTAAAACTTGATAATTGAGAATTTGGTTTTCAAATGGAAATTTTAAGTGTAACTTATTAAAGGAATATCTATTTATGAAATGGGTATTTTAAATAAAGTGTTAGGTTATGTGTTAAATTAAGAGCTAACTAAAATAGTGAACTTTTAACTTAATAAATGAAGTATAGTTTGATTTGAATATTCCATTCATAAAAGTTTGTTTTAATAAGTCATAAGTTAAATGATATCCAAATGAATATTTCTGATATTAAACTGATTTGAAATATTAATATATCTACTGTAGCATTTTATAAGTGTTGCTGTTTTGAAAATACAATGTTTTGGAAATTTTTATAATTGAATGAACTTAGAAATGTTACAACTTTAAAATGAATATTGTTTGATCTTGGATTAAAATGGTTTAAATGAAGATTATTTTTAAAAAGGTGTTATGATTTTCTAAGTGTTATGGTTTTTTAGGATAACATTTCCAAAGTGTTATGATTTTAGTAGTATGATTTCCAAATGATAAACATCCCTAAATTGTTATGATTTCAAAGCATTATGGTTTCAAATTTATTATCTTATTTTGTTTTTTTTTCAAACTATCTTTTCGTTGTCCTTATTTCTCTTATCTTGTTACAGAATGGGAAGGCTATTGCTTATACCAGTCTGTTTAGAAATCTTTCTATAATCTTTGTTACTCATCTGGATCTGAACACTGTTTTTCCATTCATAGACCGTCAGTCAAGTGAAAAGGGAGATTCAGACTCTAGAGGATCTTTTTTCGTGCTTATATTCTTGATTTGATCACCTCCATCTTGTCAAACTTACCTATAACAATAGTTATCAGGTGTAATTCCAATATTCTTATCATCTTGTCTTAATTCTATTTCATTTTTTTTCTTTTTCTGTGCTTTCCTGTACCTCATTCCTTTTCGGGGACGAAAAGTTTTGAGTGGGGGAGAGTGTAACAACCCTACATTTTAGGCTTATTTTATTTTATATTTTATTTCTGTTAAATTGAATTTCCTGATTGAAAAACTTTATTTTAATTTGAAATTATTTTAAACTTGTTTTGTTTCAAATATTTCATTTCTAAATATATATTTTGATTGTTATGTAAATTATAATTTCAAACTGGTAAAAATTGGATATTTTACTGTAAAGTGAATTTCTGTTCAAACTGGTCAAACTTTGACTTTTAAACTTTAAATTTAAATATTTAAAATTCTTAAATTTTATCTTTTATTATGAAAATAGATTTAATTCCATGAATACTGCTTTTCGTTTCGTTGAAAACGGACTTATATTGTAGAAGTTATGTAATTTTCAATTTTGTGTATAAACTGTTTATTTTGCAATATTATTTATTTTAAAAACATATAAATTATATTTTATTTGTCATATTTTGTTCTAATATATGTTAATATTTTATTTTATGTATAATTTTGTCTTTTAAATAATTTAAAGTGATTATATAATTTTTCCAAAGCGTATTGAATTTATTTTCTATTTTTAAAGGCTAGTTTCTATTTTTCTGCTATTTTGTTCAATTAAATTATATTTAATTAAAATTTATTTATTCATTTTGTGAATGCATTTTTATTTTATGTTATTATCTTTGTTTATAAATGTTTTACAAGTCCATATGAATTTTCCAAAATTTATTCTGTTTATTTTCAAATTTTCTAGACTAGTTTTCATTTTTGTGCTAATTTCTTATTTTATCATATATTATTAATATTTATTTATTTATATTTTTTTATTTTTGTTACATTTTCGAATTGAAACTGAATTTTTAATTATATTCAGATATTTAAACTTATAAAAAGAGAATAGAAGAAATTCGAAGAGTTTTAAACTTTTGAAATTCCAAAGCCTCTTTGCATTTCCGACCTTTCCCTTTCCAAACTCCTTTCTTAATTGCTTGGCCGTGCCTTTGTTTCTCATTTTCAGCCGTACCTCCTTAATTTCTTTTCTCTTTCACGTGAACTTATCATTCCTCAAACAAAAATATACGGCTATCATCATTTGTTTGATCAAAAGTTAGGTAATCTCTTCTCTTTTTCTTTGTTTTTCCTATATTTCTACTTGATCTTTGCATTTGTTCTCCACTATTTTGATCAGCTCCTCCTACACCAGCCCTTGGCCGACCTCCACCACCATGTATGCTGACCATCATCACCTCCAGACCATCACCCCACCAGGTCGACCACACCATGGCATGAGATCATCACAAAATTGCACCAAAACCATTCCTATGTACACTAGATGACCTAGTTTTGCTCCACCACCTTCAATCAACCTCTAGCCACCACTTCCTCCACCACCACCACCTCTGACCTAACCTCCAACCTCTGCCACATCAGCCACCACCATCTGGACATCAGGCCATGAACATAGAGCTTGAGGCCGAGCCCAATAAGAGCCAAGATGTGATGATATTTGCCTTGTTTTGTAAAGTGTTGCACCTATACCTATTCACCTTGATAACCCATGATGGCCGACCCTTTTGTGACCCAAACCAGACCCAATCACCTGCCTTGGCTGAGCTTAACACATGTCTAACTGAAGCATATGAGGTTGAGAACAAGTGCAAAGAAATTGGCATTGTTTTGGGCTTTGAATTCTAATGTTATTTGATGTTTAATTCGAGTTGAAACTTACATATGCTTGTATTGTTTTGTGTAAATATTTGAACAAGTCCAATTGCTTTGGTTCTCCACTCTCAAGTCATATCCATGTCATCATGCCTTCATTATGTTTGTGTTGTGTGCTTTGGTGGATATCTCCAGCTCTGAACAAGTGAGTTATTCTCACCAGACAATATGTGCCTATATAACTAGTAAATTGACACCCTGTGAATCTGTAGAAATATGTTATCATGTTATATATGCCTATATTATTATCATATGATGTTCACACCTGTTATTACACCTGTTATATCATATGTTACTGTTATTTAATGTTATTCTGTTATTTATATCTGTTATCACCATTGCAAGTTCCCTGTAGACTAGAATCACTATGGGTTGAAATGATACATACCCGAACGGACTTTAGAATAGGGAAAAATCGTTATGGGCTGAAATGATAGGCCTGAATGGTTTTTATTTAATTTATTTTAACTTGGGATTGCGGGTTTGAAATGATAGAACCCGGATTTTTCTTTTTTAACTGCGGATTGAAATGATACATATCCGTATCACTTGACCTAGGTTAGAAAATTATATACAGGCCCGTGGTTATTTTATAAAGTGTTTTGAATATTTTTAAGTATTTTAAAAATATAAATTTATGAAATTTGATTTAAATAGATTTTGAAATGTTTAAAATAAAGAAATTATGATTTTTCTATGTGTTAAAAATGCAATTAATGAATGGTTTAACTGGATTTTTGAAATATAACTTAAGTTGGAAATTTGGAATTTGGTTAAAAATGATATTTAAGTTATATAAATAAAATGGATATTAAATTTTATTTGGAAATGGTAAATATGATAATTTGATTAAATGTGAATTTAAGTGATTTATTAAAGTATTATTGATTTTTTCTATGAATTTAAGTGGTTAAATAAATGAATGTTTAAAAGTGATCTTTTAAAATATAACTTGACTTGGAAATGTGAAATTTGGTTTTAATTAAAGGTTTTAGTTAATTAAATAAAATTGGAAATTTAGTTAAATTTGTGAAATGGTAATTTAAATTTGAAGTGTTAAGTTATTGTTGAAATGTGAAGAATTGGAAACTTTTACACTTAAATTTATTAAGTAAATTGTTGAAAATTGGATTTAATTATAAGAAATTTATTGTGAAAAAGATACATGTTAAATGATATGTAAATAAACATTTTAAATGTTAAATTATGATTTTTAAAATGTTTAAAGAGTTTAAAACGAAGTTATTTAATTGCTGGAAATACACTAAAAAGCTGGAAATCACTTTTAATAGCATTCAGAAATGCTATGGTTCTGAATTACACTAAAATTTGAATAAAAGGGCTACTACAGCATTTCTGAAATGCTGCAGTTGCTGCAGTTGAACTTATAGGCTAATATTGAACCCAGGTCTATTATAGCATTCTCTGGAAATGCTATAATGGTCTGCAGTCTTTGCTGAAACCAAATTTAACCCTTGTTTTGAAATCTGAACTACCGCAGCACTTCTGAATTGCTGTCTTTTCTGTTTTGAACTATAATTCAACTAAAACTGAGTTTTAACAGCAGTTTTAAGTGCTGTCTTTGCTGAATTAAAAATGTTTTCAAATATAACTTATAGCAGTTGTTTTTAAATGCTGTGAAATGCTGAAATTTTAATAATTAGGGTTTTTGACTTAGTAAACGAACTCAGAATGGTTTGAAACTTTGGAAATTGAATACTTGATTTGAAAATATAATAATTACACTTTTAAAAGGTTTAAATGAATTATTTTGATTGGAATATAAACTATTTAAAGGTGATTTGAAATGATAGTAAATGAACGATATCTTTGAATTTAAAAGGTATTTAAAGTTGAATATTGGATTTGAACTGATAGGATATTTTATTTTATTAAGATGATTTGAAATGAAGTTTTGTAAGGATATGATATTTTATTATATTAAAATGATTTGAAATGAAGTTTTGAAATTATATGAAAATTTAAATATATGGAAATGGTTTGGAATTGATTTAATCTTTATTTTGATAAAGATATGGTTTGAAATGATATTTTATTTTGAAGTAAAGTATTGTTTTTAAAAGTTATAACCACGGGTTATAATAACGTTGGGTTGTTAAAGAGACCGGGATCGGATATGGACATACTCTCTGTCTTACCGAAAACCACTTTGGCAACCGTGTACGCGGTGGAGATTCCAGAATGAAGTAGGATGGTGGCGACGATCCTAAGGTATATACGTGGACCCAACTCCCGTGAGTTGGCATAAGGTGGCTAAAACAGGAGCGATTGACGGACCAATGAGGTAGCACCTCTGATCAGACACACTTCTTCGATACCATTCTATTACTTGTGATTGATTTGGTGCGCACCCTTGATTTGGGAGTGTTGTTCGAGGTGGGCGGTAGTGGCTGCTATGCGTCACCACCAGTCCGGATGCGTAATTGGTATATCTACCCTGGCATTGCCTAGTTGTGCCGTGTCACCTACCATATCGAGCTTTACTACGATTATGATTTTAAGATCCGACCGCGTTAAGGTTCTCCATCCCCTTAACGCTATTTTCCGATATGATTATACTTTACTTATTTAGACACTATTATAATAGCGAATATTACTACATAGTAGATATTTTAACGGATCCTTAGAGGATGGGCGGTCCCAAGCATCTTCTAAGTTACTTGTACCCTTATTACAGTTCGCTTGAGTTGGTTTACATTATATAAGTATATATTGTCCTGACTCGAGTGTTTTGTGTTTTGCTTTACGCTCGGGTCAGCCTGAGTTATTCACAGATTTGGATTTCCACTCTCTTGGAGATTTGAATCGCTGGAGATTATCTGCTTGTCATGTCCTATCTATTCCAGTTCCGTTGTTCTACTCAGCTTGTACTTGGTTATTTTATTGAGACTTTTGTTGTACTCTATTTCTTCTGTTGTATCTTATGTAACTCTGATATATTTATATAGTAGCTTCATGAACTACTATTTCTTTTACTTCCGCTGCATTATTTTACTCTGTGTCTGTGATCTGTGATTATATTTATTTACTGTATATTCTGAGATTTGCCAAATTTTATTTACAACGCGGTATTTTGGGCAATTCAACTCCGGCATGAGTGTCTACCTATACACTTATAATGGATGCGAATGGTTGAAAATATCGGGTCGTTACACCAGAATTAAGAAAACACGAATAGGGAGAGACAAGGATGGATTTCGGAACCGAGGGTAGAGTTCCAAGATTCAAAGGAAATCGTGTCAAAGAGGAAAAGATTCAAGCTCGAACGAAAGTGATTCTGTAATCAAATTTACTACATATGCTAAGTTTTCCTAAAACTAGAGCTCTGATACCAACTTTAACATCCTGAAATTTTCAACCATTCGCATCCATACATGTCAGATTTGAATTGCTCAAAATATCATATTATTAATTTAAATTTGGCAAAACTCAACATATACAGTAAATAAGTAATCACAGAATCACAGACATAAAGTAATATAACAATAATGCAGCGGAAACAAAGAATAGTAGTTCATGAAGCTACTATATATATAACAGAGTTAAACAAGATACAAAAGAAGTCACGAATACATAGATGTCTCAATACAATAGTCAAATACAAGATCCGAATACATCACTGGAATCAACTGAATGACTGAAAGCAGAATCGATAGATGGATCTCCAAGCGAAGCTCCAAATCCAAAGGTGAGTCTCGAATGCTGTATCACTCAGTCTAACCCGAGTGTAAAGAAAAACACAAAATACTCGAGTCAGGATTAACATTCTTATATCAATAAATCCAACTCAAGTGAAATATCAACAGAAACACGAGTAACTCAAATGATGTTTGGGATAACCATCCTCTAAGGATCCATTAAAATATCTACTATGTAGTAATATATGCTATTATAATAATGTCTAAAGTAAAGTAAACTATCAAAATAGCGTTAAGGCTTTACATTTTCCACCTTAACACATTTTATATTCCCATAGTCTATATAGTACCGTAATCTCCCCCATACTGGGCGTCGTCAGAGGGCAGTCCATAGGTAGGGTACAAAACAAACTCGTATTAAAGCACGCTAGGGTAGGTGACATGACACAACAAGGCAATGCCAGGGTAGATATACTGTAATGCCCCACCTCTATGCTCACAATAACAAAGAGTATTAAAAGAAATACTGTTTGTTATTACGAAGAATAAGGCTGGATAGGAGCGGTCATCCGTAGTTGGGCCTTACACTAGTATTGGTTACCTCGATAGGAGTGGTATATATTTTTATTTTTCATCTCTTATTTATTTACTCCCATCGACATACACAATTCCAGTATAAAACGACCTACAATGGTTCATAATAGTTTAGGACAATATATATAATAATAACACAGATGCTAAAAATGCGGAACACAGATAACAAAAGTCTCATATATATATATATATATATATATATATATATATATATATATAACTGATGTCAGTTACAATACATTTGACACAATACATATGATACAACTACAACTGTCGACTCTGGAAGTTATATATACAAGTACATTATTGACAATAATATACATGAATACATATCATCCTATACAATGACACGACTACTACAAAATGACGAAGACTACTTCAAAAGATATGAAAAGACTTCATAGCTCAAGCAGCAACCCAAAGAAAGATATCTCCAACCTAAAACAACTCGGTCTGACCCGAGTATTAAATTCAAAAGAAAATAATACACGGGCCAGTCTAATTCAAACTCAGTTATTAATGCACAGAAGCAATAATAATCAAATATCAAATAGACGATAGTCACAGAAATCTCGTATGTCCAACCCCTCGATAAGAGAATCGGATAACGACAGATATAACACTAAACTGTGTTAAACAACAAATCAGCAATTCCAAATCATCAACAAGGATACATAAAAAGATTATCGATGAAGATAATATGAAAACTCCAGAATTGCCTAAACAGCAATTAAAAACAAAATCCAATTATTAAATAAATAATTAGAAACTCAGAATCTAATTATCAAATAGATAATTAGACAAATCTCAAAATGATCAATCAAATCAAATTTCTGTGTGGCTGCAGTATACGCACGCATGCACTGCCTCACCACTACAGTACGTGAAATCATCACAACAGTGAATACTAACAGCAATCAGAACTGCAGAGGTCAAGTCACGACTATCGTGACTCAACTCAACTACAAAGAAATGAACCAGAGGAAGTCTAGATATAAAGCAACAGCAAACTCAAAACAACACAAAAGTCCTCAAATTCAACAAGACAGTAAGCATCAGTGCACAAGGGCAATGACACGTACGTATACATGAACCAGCAGAAGCAATTGAAGTGCAATAGTGGAACAACAAGGCACAAAGGCTACAAGTATGAACTGAACAAAGCAAGGCTACAGAGCTCGAGCTTATGCAAAGTCAACATCGCAACATAAATATACATTGAAGCAACTCGAACTCAAGTTAATGAAACAGCGTAAATAACAAAAATCTAATTATCGATATGATAATTAGAAAGCACATAATCTAACTATCCAAAAGATAATTAGATATCAACAAAATCATCCGATTAAACCAAATAAAAATACACTGAACAAGATCTGGCAACAGTGATGAACCAACAAATGCTCATACAAGTTCAAAAAGCAGAAATCATGTGATCAAGTAGATTCGAGTCATGCCAGAGATTCATGGAACTCAATAATGCTTAACACAAATGTACTAAGAGCAAACTATGATGAGCTCAACACAACATCATCAAAGACCAGTGAACAACAAATGATGGTAGCAGTTTAAAATCATGAAGCATGCAGCAGTCGACAGTGCACACAAATGCACAAAGAACAAATTACAACAGAGTGACAACCAGCACATTGCAACCCAGAGATTAAAGCAACTGAATACAAGTCAGAAACTACAAACTGCACATGAACTACATGACTTGAAGTTCATTGGATAGTGCAATGAAGGCCATATGGATACAAGGGCAACTGCAACTAAAAACTACAGCCACCACAAGATCACAATGCAACAAAAACTGTCTCGAAGCAAAATAGTCGAGACTATCAGAGTTCAGTAAAATCAGAAACAAGCTAAAATCAATACATCAAGAAACCAAATCAAGACAGTGAATATAAGGCACTGCAAATACAAGGCAGTGACAAGTCTCAGGAAACCAATACATAGCAGTGCATAAATGAAGACACTACAAATGCACCAGGTAAGGGATGAATACAAATAATCTCAAATCAGGTTCAAGTGCATCAGTACATGACACATCAAACCAGACAAGCCACAAACCAAAATGCAACAATGGTAGAATCAAAAATGAATTTAGTCCAGATACAACAAAACTAAAGAAGCATGTGCAGTTCAAAATCAGAGAGTGTATGCAGGAGGCAGCAAGCATACTTGAAGACTACAAGATTGCACAGTACAGTGATACATGCATGAATGTATGTGTTAGCAGTGGACACTAGTGACAACATAGCAGACTAATCAAATTAAACAATGCAATTGAATTCGAGTGAATGGCAACAACAGCAAAGCAGGACGACCACAAACCAATTATATAAACAATGTCAAGTTCGAAATATCAAAGTCCCAAAACAATGATATACAGCAAGTTCGCAAATCATGGATCAACCGTTACATCGCAAAACTATCAAGAGTCGAAGCCAACATAATGTCAACTGTCGAAAGCAAATATTCTCACAGAATCGACTACAACAAATACCCAAGTTAGGTGACAATGAACAAGTCAGAGTCAAGCCATAAATTCACAAAATTAAACCAACAGTTCAAAATCGAAGTCGAGTAAAAAAAATCAACATCGAAGCCTTGTTTCAAATCAAAGTCAGAAACATAATGACCAAGAAATCAAAATCAAAGTCGTGGTAATCACGGTGACAAACAAGTTCAAAATCAATGCCGTGGAAACCAAGTAATCATCATATATACGCATATGAACAAATCAGGGAAAATCACAGGCATTCGAAAATAATCGAACGGCAAGCCAAAGTATTATCAGACGAAGTCATAAAATATATACGACGAAAATAAAGGGTTTCGAACCCTAAATAAACAGAAACATCATAGGCAACCCACGAATTCAACAATGAAAGTCACAAATTTAATCAACCCAGAAATAATTCAAATTTGAATTAGATGTGAGTATAATACTCACCTTTTTCTTGAAGCAAAGATGAACTCAATTCCAAACTGCGGCCGAAAGCAAAGATCGAAGAATCGTAATCGAAGCTGTGGCATCACGAAGTCGATCGAATGAAATCGGCAGAAGCCCTAATCTTTGGAGACGAACGAGAATAAACGAGGCCGCCATTTTTCTTTTCTTTCGTTTAGATTAGGGTTTTGAACGAAAATGAATTGAGGGGAAACTGTGTTGCCTTAGGTAATTATCACGACAAAAATATACAGATGAAAATGTGGCCCAACACTAATTTTTATAAAGTCCACATATCATTCTCCAATTTTAAAAGAATTTCAATTCGATTAAAATTCCAATATCAATCTGTTAGCAATTTTACTCGTCTAACGATGATAACTAACTTTTACAAAATCACGGGTCGTTACAGACTCCCCTCCTTATAAAAATTGCGTCCCCGCAATTTTCATAATTAATGTTGTCTATAACAATTATTTTTCTAATATAAACTGGTTAAGCTAGAAAAATAAAGATCGAGAACACAAACGCCAAGGAAATCTTTTAATTTCATAAAAGAAATTCATAAATTCTCACAAAATCTAACTATCAAATAGATAATCAAAAAACAGCCAAACTGAATAAATACAATTATCAGTAATATCTAATTTTCGATTAGATGATTAGAATACAGAAATCACAAAACAACAATATCTAATTATCGATACGATAATTAGAAAACAGCAAAATCTAATTATCAACAAAGATAATTAGAAATCACAAATCGCAAATCTCATAACAGCAAATATCTAATTACCTGCAGATAATTAGAAACAACCAATATCTAGAAATCAATTAAGATACTCTAGAAAATCAACATAAAAGGTTGGTTCGATCCCATCAGATGGCGAGTTTTTAGCTACGCCGCACGTGCATCAACAAATGGCCGAAGCCTACCAAGTACTCAACATAATTTTGGCGCCCAACAAATGACCCGAAGGTCCGTAGAGTGACCCGAAGGTCTAGTACTGGTATTTGACCCGAAGGTCCATCAGAGTGGCCCGAAAGCCCAACAAATGACCCGAAGGTCCAACATAGTGGCTCGAAAGCACACAAAATCATCAAAATCATCAAACAGCAGATGTTTCAATTAACGAGTCCGGAATTAACCGAAATAGCAAACACACATGTCCCATACCACGTGTTTTACTAAATCGTTTGATTCTCTTCGTCGTTTCCTTGAAAATGCAAAATTGTGTATTTTTTAAAAATACATTTTACATTTTCAAACGGACAAGTCCGGAATTAAGCGAATCAGTAAAAGAAAGGGTTCATAGTCCTCGATTTTGCTGAATCGTTTAAGTCTCTTCCTCATTCTTTTGAAAGCGCAAATTGTAAAAAATTTGTATTTAAATAAATAACATTTTACGTACTCAAACGGACAAGTCCGGAATTAAGCGAATCAGTAAAAGAAAGGGTTCATAGTCCTCGATTTTGCTGAATCGTTTAAATCGCTTCCTCGTTCTTTTGAAAGCGCAAATTGTAAAGAATTTTAAAACAATTTTCAGAACACGTGATTAAAACAGCAACCTCAGTAGCAATTCCGAAAAGGAAATTGCAATTCGCAAAACATCGTAAAAACGAATCTTAAAATCAGCATTGTGGAATTACCGCTTGAAAATCCACTTTAAAATTGACGGTTACTGAAGTTAAAGCGACAGTAATTTTTAAACGTCAAAATCTCATCAAAATAATTCACATCAAAATGTAATACCGGTGAATTTTTATTCATTAAAAATGCCAACAAAACACCGTGCTTCAAAAACTTAACATCGGTGTAAAAATCCCGTTATAGAATAACGGCAACAGAATACGTTTAAACCAAACACCGGTTCAACGTAAAATAAATGCAGTAACGTGCAACTCAAATTTGCACGTATTACAAAATGAACAAAGAAATCATTCGAATATATCTTCAATGAAGATAATTCAAAACAGCAAGATCTAATCAATATATGATTAGCATAAAAGAAAACCAGCAAAAATCTCAACAAAAATCACATAACTGCAATCGCTTCGAATCCTCAAATCGGATTTGAAATTTTCAAAGAAACAAAATAAACCCAACTATGTAAACAACAATTGAAATTTATTTCAATTTCATATTTTGATTTTTAAATCAAAAAGATTATCAGCTGTATTCAGCGAAGACAGTCTCACTGTTTCCGCTACGCACTCTGATAAACAGAACACAAATTATTCAATCATCAAAACACAGTTTCACTTTTATTTTTAAATAAAGATATTTAAAAATTTCATCTAAATTTCAAAACTTTAGTTTTGACTCAAAGCACAAATAAAACATCAACAAATAGTTGTAACACATGTTCCATCCAAGTTATGTTTTATATTAGGTCCATAAACCCCAAGCTCTAATACCAACTGTAATGCCCCACCTCTATGCTCACAATAACAAAGAGTATTAAAAGAAATACTGTCTGTTATTACGAAGAATAAGGTTGGATAGGAGCGGCCATCCGTAGTTGGGCTTTACACTAGTATTGGTTACCTCGATAGGAGTGGTATATTTTTTTTCATCTCTTATTTATTTACTCCCATCGACATACCCAATTCCAGTATAAAACGAACTACGATGGTTCATAATAGTTTAGGACAATATATATAATAATAACACAGATACTAAAAATGTGGAACACAGATAACAAAAGTCTCATATATATATATAACTGATGTCAGTTACAATACATTTGACACAATACATATGATACAACTACAACTGTCGACTCTGGAAGTTATATATACAAGTACATTATTGACAATAATATACATGAATACATATCATCCTATACAACTGTAACAACCCGCATATTTATCGATTTTTATATTTAAATATTTTATTTAGATATTTTATCGTTAATCGGATTTTGGTCCGAAAAGCTACTTTTTGCATACGATCAAATTAGGACTCGAGACCACTCCCATTGAGTTCAAAATGATGTTTGCGATCTTTTTGAGTATAAACTTCGATATGTTTGGAGTTAGTGGAATTTTCTCCACTTTTTCCCGCTTGTGACTTTGGTTTGGACTGCACCCTTCATTTGCTCAGCCCAACCCTCCTCTTCATTTCATTCATCAATTCCTAATACTTCAAGCTTCTTCAAAAATGGTGGTGGGAATGGGAAATTAAAATTCCAAGCTCAAGTCTTCATTGCAAATCCATCATTCAACTTCAAATTCAAGTGAAGATTTTGATTCAAGCTAGTGGTTGATCTTTGCATAGCATTTCAAGCTTCATCTTCATCCATTTTAGTGAAAAGGTGAGATTTTTAAACTCACATCTTGCCTATAATCGTCATTGGACTGTTGGGAATGATTCCCCATCACTTTAGCATGTTTGTTTGCATTGGATTTGGATTGAATGGGTGAAAACACCAAATTTTCGAGTGTTTTTGGCATAATCTGGCCCTAGGTCGCTCTGGTCTCGATAGATCGTTCGCGTGGAAACGTCGTTCTGGCTTAGGTCGCACGGGGATAGGTCGCTAAGTCGTAGGTCGTCTCCGACCTTATATCGCCCGGCTTGTTTGAGTTAGGTCACGCCTCTTTTAGGTCGCGTCTCTTCTAGGTCGCTCTCCATTGGACCCCGTTAGGTCGCTCAACATTGACCTCGTTAGGTCGCACAACACACTATGTCGCTAAGTCGCTCGACTCTGGACTTCGTTAGCTCGCTCGGCCTTATCATTTTTACCTTGTTAGGTCGGTCGCGTGTTTCACTAGGTCGTTAGGCCTTTACCTCGTTAGGTCGTAGGTCACTCGACCTTATTACCTTGTTAGGTCGCGAGTGCCTTAAGTCGCTCACCTCTCTTAGGTCGCTCGCTTCTGCTAACTCGCGAACACCTCTAGGTCACAACCACTTAGGTCTTTGGACCTTATCCCCTTTAGGTCGTTAGACCTTATTACCTATAGGTCGCTTCCCCTTAGGTCGCGTACCACTTAGGTCGCGTACCTCTTAGGTCGCAACCACTAGGTCGCTTGGCCTTTGATTATAGGTCGTTAGACCTACTTCTGTTAGGTCGCTCGATCACATCCCTTTAGATCGCTCCATATTGTTAGGTCGCGTAACTCGATAGGTCGCACCATCTCTTGTCTTACCTTAGGTCGCTTGACCTGTAGGTCACTCCATTGCCTCTTTAACTCGCAATGCTTATATTCCTTAGCTCGGCTATGTTAGGTCGCAAGGACATTCATACTTTGATGGTTTTGGGATTGATTCCTTTGAACTTTATTCACGTCTTCGAATGTGAAATTTTGTGATTCGATTTGTTTCAACAATCGTTTTGTGACTTATCACTTTAAAAATGTGAAGGCTTCAATACTAGTAGTGAATATCAAAACTCTTTCATCAAAGCGATTTCAACACTGTTTTAACTACAAAGCTCTTTTTTCTCAAACCGTTTTCCAATCTACTAGTATATACAAGCCTTTACTTCACTTGGATGAGAAATCTAATTAAACGGCTTAGTAAAACGAGTGGTATGAAACACTTGCGTTCACTTCGTCGGTTAATTCTTGGACTTGTTCGATTGAACCTTTTGTGACAATTTTCTAGTGAAGATTTACAGCTTGTTCGTAAATATTTAAGTTAAGCAAGTGGTTATGGGACATGAAGCTAAACTCATATATTTACTAGCTTGGTGTGATTGACACTTCTTGATGATCATGATGATCATTTTTGTGATTTGATTTAGACTAGCGATTGAGCGATGTCTTTTTGTCTGTAAGGGATATTAGACCTCGTTTGTGTGATGTTTCTACTCACATTCGTGGAGCATTCGGCTCATAGGGTCTTCGGACTATTCGTGGAGCATTCGGCTCATAGGTCTTCGGACCATTCGTGGAGCATTCGACTCATAGGTCTTCGGACCATTCGTGGAGCATTCGGCTCATTGGTCTTCGGACCGTTCGTGGAGCATTCGGCTCATAGGCCTCCCCCTTTTATGATTTCTGGGATTTGTGCTTCACCAATTTTCGTTATTTTCATTGATAAGTTTTATCAATTTTTGTGTATTGGTGAATTTGTGTGTCATTGACTTGTTATGAATACGAGTTTGGGGTATGATACCCTATTTTATCTTTGAGAAGATTCTTGTGATATTGATTAATCTCTTGTTGATTTTCAATTACATACTTATAGTAGTATGACATTATGATTATTACATGTTCAATCCATGTCTGTTACTTTATACCATATCATCTGATATTTATAGTTAGACTGATCCGTTTATTATTTTCTTATAAATAATACTCGGGTCAGACCGAGATGTTACAGGTGCTTCTGCTTGACTTCTCTTCTAGGATTATTCTGACTTTTGGCTAATTACTTAGATTAGTAGTTTTTAGTTGTACACATTTGAGATATAGACTCTATGTTGTGTACTTATTCTTTTATATAGCACGTGATGCTATTATTTTGTATTATCGTGGATCTTTCTGACCACTACTCTGATGTACACTTCCATGTGTTATATATATATTCATATCTTCTTCCGCCTTTGTGATATGGATGTCTGTGACTGATTTATGTTATGTTTATTTCTATGTTTGTTTCCGAAGATTATATATAGCCACCGTGTGATAGCTTTGAGTTTGTATCGGTATGTCGGGTTTCCTCCTTAAATGAAGTTCATGCTATACTATCTGACATATCGGTGCTCGCACAAAGAAGTTACATGGAGGGTCGCTCCTCAACAGCCTTATTCTCCGTGCTAGTTGACAACATTACACCGTAGTGTTCTTGGCTAGCGTGGGTATAGAGGTGGGGCGTCACAGCTTGGTATCAGAGCCAAACTTCTGAACAATGTAGAATAACTTAACAAGGATCATCGTCCTAAGTCCAACTTAGGAGTCGTGCCCTAGGATTTAATTCGAGTTTTCGTACCGAATTATCCTATTTTCTTCTAAGTATCCTTGTTTTATCTATCAAGATTTGCTTGATATTTATTTGGAGAATAACTTTTCTTCTTCTCTCTTTCTTAAAGGAGAGAATGTCTAGACCAGGTCGTCCTAGAGCCGGACCATCTACTGTCACTCCCTAGGATGGAGTTTTTATGACTACCCAACAGCTTCTTGATTTAGTAAAGAATGCTCAGGCAGCTGGTCCTAATCCAGAACCTACTCATCCTAAGTCTGGGTTTGCACGCTTGTGCAACGATTATACCAACTTGGGTGGGAAACAATTCAAAGGTTCCGAAACTATTACCGAGGTCCAGGCTTGGTTGAGAACATGCGATCGAATCTTTTCTCGCATGAATCTTGTCGATATTCACCGTGTTCAGGTGGCTTCCAATATGCTCCAAGAGAAAGCATTGGATTGGTATGAACTTCTTGTTTCTAAAATTAATGAGGCAGATCTCACCTGGGAGCAATTCCGGGAACGCTTCGAATTGAAATTCGTACCAGAAGCAGAGAAGGTGACCTTGGCTCGTCGTTTTATAGATCTTGTTCAAGGTGAATCCTCTGTGATAGATTATGTCGCATCCTTCGAGTCACTATCTAACTATGGAGTTGAATACATCAACACCCCATTGAAAAAGAATCAAATATTCGTCTATGGCTTAAACAAAAATCTCAAGAATCCATTACTTCTAAAATTAGAAGTTTCTTTCGATCAACTCATTGATATCGCTCTTCGTCTTGAAGAAGCCGATAGAGAGTGTGATGTTGAAGTTGTGGGTGCCCAACAGAACTTCAACAATAATATGAAGAGGCCTATTATGTTCAAAGGCCCCAACCTCAACAAGAAAGGGAAACAAGAGACTTCTGTAGCAAAAACCCCTACCTCTAGCAGTGGGCAATGCTACAATTGTGGTTCCATGGACCACTATGCGAGGGAGTGTCCGAAACCCCTTCATTGTCGCTATTGCAAAGATTCAGGTCACCATATATCTTCTTGTCCCAAACTTCAAAGTAGGAGAGAGGGAAATCTAAATGCGCCTAGTGACACTTCTCGTGGTCGAGGTACTCCTCATTCAATCTTTGATGACATTTATTTTGTGATTATCTTATTCAAGTTCTTTTTGATATGAGTTCATCTCATTATTTTTATCAAAAGAACTTATGATTCATTTTCTTTAAACATTTATGGACTTGTTGACTTCTTTGAGGATTGCGAATCCGGTTGGTGGATTCGCAACACTCAATTTTCTTTTTATTTATGTCGAAATTATTTTATGTGATTTCTCTTTCCGAGCTTACTTATGCTTCGGAATTGACTTTTGTAAGGATTGGCTTAGTTATTACAAAGCCATATCCTTTGTCCCGTGTGGGCTATTCATCTCCGACATTTTCAATCTGCTAAGCAGATTTCTGTTTTTCCTTTGTGATTTTGATCCAATTTGATGACATCATTGTTTTCTGAGGGGAGGTTTGTTCTCCACCACAATCATAAATCTTTGGAATATTTATTTCGCATAAGGAACTTAATTTGCGTCAATCCCGTTGGCTCAAGTTCCTTGTATCTTATGATCTTTCTACCAAGTTCATCGGACGTTTCGGTGTACTTTGTTTTATTGAGCTTCGTCTCATTTCTTTTATGGTGTTTCGAATTTTTTTGAGTTTCTGTTCATTGGACGTACCGTTATTGTACTATGTCGGTGTTCGGAGTTATTCGAGTTTCCAGTTTCTTTGGCGTATCGCTTTTTGTGCTACGCCGTTGCACCGGCTCAATTTTCTGTTATTCATGACGTTTTCTCACGTCTTTTACTTACGGAAATGCCTTTGGGATTCCGATTCTTATTCTTAAGCCCGGTGTTATTATGGAGGTGGAAGTTTCGCCTATTTTTGACTTGTGAGCAACCTTCTATTCGCATCATTGCTTCGGAGGTTGAGCGCCTTCGAAATAAAGATGTTTTTCTTGTGAGAGTTCAATGATTTATCGAGGCGAACACGTTCAGACTTACTCTTTCATGCTCTTTATGGTGAACTTCTTATTTCAAATTTCTTTTGTGTTAATATGCTTTTATGGTTGTTACTTTTTATTTCCATCTTATATATTGCGAGGATGCAATTTCTTTAAGGAGGGGAGTCTGTAACAACCCGCATATTTATCGATTTTTATATTTAAATATTTTATTTAGATATTTTATCGTTAATCGGATTTTGGTTCGAAAAGCTACTTTTTGCATACGATCAAATTAGGACTCGAGACCACTCCCATTGAGTTCAAAATGACGTTTGCGATCTTTTTGTGTATAAACTTCGATATGTTTGGAGTTAGTGGAATTTTCGCCACTTTTTCCCGCTTGTGACTTTGGTTTGGACTGCACCCTTCATTTGCTCAGCCCAACCCTCCTCTTCATTTCATTCATCAATTCCTAATACTTCAAGCTTCTTCAAAAATGGTGGTGGGAATGGAAAATTAAAGTTCCAAGCTCAAGTCTTCATTGCAAATCCATCATTCAACTTCAAATTCAAGTGAAGATTTTGATTCAAGCTAGTGGTTGATATTTGCATAGCATTTCAAGCTTCATCTTCATCCATTTTAGTTAAAAGGTGAGATTTTTAATCTCACATCTTGCTTATAATCGTCATTGGACTGTTGGGAATGATTCCCCATCACTTTAGCATGTTTGTTTGCATTGGAATTGGATTGAATGGGTGAAAACCCCAAATTTTCGAGTGTTTTTGGCAAAATCTGGCCCTAGGTCGCTCTGGTCTCGATAGATCGTTCGCGTGGAAAAGTCGTTCTGGCTTAGGTCGCACGGGGATAGGTCGCTAAGTCGTAGGTTGTCTCCGACCTTATATCGCCCGGCTTGTTTGAGTTAGGTCGCGCCTCTTTTAGGTCGCGTCTCTTCTAGGTCGCTCTCCACTGGACCCCGTTAGGTCGCTCAACATTGACCTCGTTAGGTCGCTCAACACACTGTATCGCTAAGTCGCTCGACTCTAGACTTCGTTAGCTCGCTCGGCCTTATCATTTTTACCTCGTTAGGTCGCTCGCGTGTTTCACTAGGTCGTTAGGCCTATACCTCGTTAGGTCGTAGGTCGCTCTACCTTATTACCTTGTTAGGTCGCGAGTCCCTTAAGTCGCTCGCCTCTCTTAGGTCGCTCGCTTCTGCTAACTCGCGAACACCTCTAGGTCGCAACCACTTAGGTCTTTGGACCTTATCCCCTTTAGGTCATTAGACCTTATTACCTATAGGTCGCTTCCCCTTAGGTCGCGTACCACTTAGGTCGCGTACCCCTTAGGTCGCAACCACTAGGTCGCTTGGCCTCTGATTTTAGGTCGTTAGACCTACTTCTGTTAGGTCGCTCGACCACATCCCCTTAGATCGCTCCATACTGTTAGGTCGCGTAACTCGATAGGTCACACCATCTCTTGTCTTACCTTAGGTCGCTTGACCTGTAGGTCGCTCCATTGCCTCTTTAACTCACAATGCCTATATTCCTTAGCTCGGCTATGTTAGGTGGCAAGGACATTCATACTTTGATGGTTTTGGGATTGATTCCTTTGGATTTTACTCACGTATTCGAATGTGAAATTTTGTGATTCGATTTGTTTCAACAATCGTTTTGTGACTTGTCACTTTAAAAATGTGAAGGCTTCAATACTAGTAGTGAATATCAAAACTCTTTCATCAAAGCGGTTTCAACACTGTTTTAACTACAAAGCTCTTTTTTCTCAAACCGTTTTCCAATCTACTAGTATATACAAGCCTTTACTTCACTCGGATGAGAAATCTAATTAAACGGCTTAGTAAAACGAGTGGTATGAAATTCTTGCGTTCACTTCGTCGGTTAATTCTTGGACTTGTTCGATTGAACCTTTTGTGATAATTTTCTAGTGAAGATTTACAACTTGTTCGTAAATATTTAAGTTAAGCAAGTGGTTATGGGACATGAAGCTAAACTCATATATTTACTAGCTTGGTGTGATTGACACTTCTTGATGATCATGACGATCATTTTTGTGATTTGATTTAGACTAGTGATTGAGCGATGTCTTTTTGTCTGTGAGGGATATTAGACCTCGTTTGTGTGATGTTTCTACTCACATTCGTGGAGCATTCGGCTCATAGGTCTTCGGACCATTTGTGGAGCATTCGGCTCATAGGTCTTCGGACCATTCGTCGAGCATTCGGCTCATAGGCCTTCGGACCGTTTGTGGAGCATTTGGCACATTGGTCTTCGGACCATTCGTGGAGCATTCGGCTCATAGGCCTCCCCCTTTTATGATTTCTGGATTTCGTGTGTTCATTTCTGGGATTTGTGCTTTACCAATTTTCGTGATTTTCATTGATAAGTTTTATCAATTTTTGTGTATTGGTGAATTTGTGTGTCATTGACTTGTTGTGAATACGAGTTTGGGGTATGATACCCTATTTTATCTTTGAGAAGATTCTTGTGATATTGATTAATCTCTAGTGGATTTTCAATTACATACTTATAGTAGTATGCCATTATGATTATTACATGTTCATTCCATGTCTGTTACTTTACCATATCATCTGATATTTATAGCTAGACTGATCCGTTTATTATTTTCTTTAAATAATACTCGAGTCAGACCGAGATGTTACAGGTGCTTCTGCTTGACTTCTCTTCTGGGATTATTCTGACTTTTGGCTAATTACTTAGATTAGTAGTTTTTAGTTGTACACATTTGAGGTATAGACTCTATGTTGTGTACTTATTCTTTTGTATAGCATGTGTTGCTATTCTTTTGTATTATCATGGATCTTTCTGACCACTACTCTGATGTACACTTCCATGTGTTATATATATATTCATATCTTCTTCCGCCTTTGTGATATGGATGTCTGTGACTGATTTATGTTATGTTTATTTCTATGTTTGTTTCCGAAGATTATATATAGCCACCGTGTGATAGCTTTGAGTTTGTATCGGTATGTCAGATTTCCTCCTTAAATGAAGTTCATGCTATACTATCTGACATATCGGTGCTCGCACAAAGAAGTTACATGGAGGGTCGCTCCTCAACAGCCTTATTCTCCGTGCTAGTTGACAGCATTACACCGTAGTGTTCTTGGCTAGCGTGGGTATAGAGGTGGGGCGTCACAACAATGACACGACTACTATAAAATGACGAAGACTACTTCAAAAGATATGAAAAGACTTCATAGCTCAAGCAGCAACCCAAAGCAAGATATCTACAACCTGAAACAACTCGGTCTGACCCGAGTATTAAATTCAAAAGAAAATAATACACGGGTTAGTCTAATTCAAACTCAGTTATTAATGCACAGAAGCAATAATAATCAAATATCAAATAGACGACAGTCATAGAAATTTCGTATGTCCAACCCCTCGATAAGAGAATCGGATAACGACAGATATAACACTAAACAGTGTTAAACAACAAATCAGCAATTCCAAATCATCAACAAGGATACATAAAAAGATTATCGATGAAGATAATATGAAAACTCCAGAATTGCCTAAACAGCAATTAACAACAAAATCCAATTATTAAATAAATAATTAGAAACTCAGAATCTAATTATCAAATAGATAATTAGACAAATCTCAAAATGATCAATCAAATCAAATTTCTGTGTGGCTGCAGTACACGCACGCGTGCACTGCCTCGTCACTACAGTACGTGAAATCATCACAACAGTGAATACTAACAGCAATCAAAACTGCAGAGGTTAAGTCATGACTATCGTGACTCAACTCAACTACAAAGAAATGAACCAGAGGAAGTCTAGATATAAAGCAATAGCAAACTAAAAACAACACAAAAGTCCCCAAATTCAACAAGACAGTAAGCATCAGTGCACAAGGGCAATGACACGTACGTATACATGAACCAGCAGAAGCAATTGAAGTGCAACAGTGGAACAACAAGGCACAAAGGCTACAAGTATGAACTGAACAAAGCAAGGCTACAGAGCTCGAGCTTATGCAAAGTCAACATCGCAGCATAAATATACATTGAAGCAACTCAAACTCAAGTCAATGAAACAGCGTAAATAACAAAAATCTAATTATCGATATGATAATTAGAAAGCACATATTCTAACTATCCAAAAGATAATTAGATATCAACAAAATCATCCGATTAAACCAAATCAAAATACACTGAACAAGATCTGGCAAAAATGATGAACCAACAAATGCTCAGACAAGTTCAAACAGCAGAAATCATGTGATCAAGTAGATTCGAGTCATGCCAGAGATTCATGGAACTCAACAATGCTTAACACAAATGTACTAAGAGCAAACTATGATGAGCTCAACACAACATCATCAAAGACCAGTGAACAACAAATGATGGTAGCAGTTTCAAATCATGAAGCATGCTGCAGTCGACAGTGCACACAAATGCACAAAAAACAAAATACAACAGAGTGACAACCAGCACATTGCAACCCAGAGATTAAAGCAACTGATTACAAGTCAGAAACTACAAACTGCACATGAACTACATGACTTGAAGTTCAGTGGACAGTGCAATGAAGGCCACATGGATACAAGGGCATCTGCAACTAAAAACTACAGCCACCACAAGATCACAATGCAACAAAAACTGTCTCGAAGCAAAATAGTCGAGACTATCAGAGTTCAGTAAAATCATAAACAAGCTAAAATCAATACATCAAGAAACCAAATCAAGACAGTGACAATAAAGCAGTGCAAATACAAGGCAGTGACAAGTCTCAGGAAACCAATACATAGCAGTGCACAAATGAAGACACTACAAATGCACCAGGTAAGGGATGAATACAAATAATCTCAAATCAGGTTCAAGTGCATCAGTACATGACACATCAAACCAGACAAGCCACAAACCAAAATGCAACAATGGTAGAATCACAAATGAATTTAGTCCAGATACAACAAAACTAAAGAAGCATGTGCAGTTCAAAATCAAAGAGTGTATGCAGGAGGCAGCAAGCATACTTGAAGACTACAAGATTGCACAATACAGTGATATATGCATGAATGTATGTGTTAGCAGTGGACACTAGTGACAACATAGCAGACTAATCAAATTAAACAATGTAATTGAATTCTAGTGAATGGCAACAACAGCAAAGCAGGACGACCACAAACCAATTATTTTAACAATGTCAAGTTCGAAATATCAGAGTCCCAAAACAATGATATACAGCAAGTTCGCAAATCATGGATCAACTGTTACATTGCAAAACTATCAAGAGTCGAAGCCAACATAATGTCAACTGTCGAAAGCAAATATTCTCACAGAATCGACTACAACAAATACCCAAGTTAGGTGATAATAAACAAGTCAGAGTCAAGCCATAAATTCACAAAATTAAACCAACAGTTCAAAATCGAAGTCGAGCACAAAAAATCAACATCGAAGCCTTGTTTCAAATCAAAGTCAGAAACGTAATGACCAAGAAATCAAAATCAAAGCCTCGGTAATCACGGTGACAAACAAGTTCAAAATCAATGCCATGGAAACCAAGTAATCATCATATATACGCATATGAACAAATCAGGGAAAATCACAGGCATTCGAAAATAATCGAACGGCAAGCCAAAGAATTATCAGACGAAGTCATAAAATATATACGATGAAAATAAACGGTTTCGAACCCTAAATAAACAGAAACATCATAGGCAACCCACGAATTCAACAACGAAAGTCACAAATTTAATCAACCCAGAAATAATTCAAATTTGAATTAGATGTGAGTATAATACTCACCTTTTTCTTGAAGCAAAGATGAACTCAATTCCAAACTACGGCCGAAAGCAAAGATCGAAGAATCGTAATCGAAGGTGTGCAATCACGAAGTCGATCGAATGAAATCGGCAGAAGCCCTAATCTTTGGAGACGAACGAGAATAAACGAGGCCACCATTTTTCTTTTCTTTCGTTTAGATTAGGGTTTTGAACGAAAATGAATTGAGGGGAAACTGTGTTGCCTTAGATAATTATCATGGCAAAAATATACAAATGAAAATGTGGCCCAATACTAATTTTTATAAAGTCCACATATCATTCTCCAATTTTAAAAGAATTTCAATTCGATTAAAATTCCAATATCAATCTGTTAGCAATTTTAATCGTCTAACGATGAAAACTAACTTTTACAAAATCTCGGGTCGTTACATATACCAATTACGCATCGGACTAGTGGTAACGCAGAGCCGCAGCAAATGCCCACCTCGAGCCACACTCCCGAAATCCGAAGGTGCGCACCAAATCAATCACAAAGTAATAGAATGGCATACGATGGAGTGTGTCCGATAAGTGGAGCTACCTCATTGTCCCGGAATCTCTCATGTTTTAGCCACCTTATGCCAACTCACAGGATTTGGGTCCACGTAAAAATAACTTTAGGATCGTCGCCACCATCCTACTTCATTCTGGAATCTCCACCACGTACACAGTTGTTAAAGTGTTTTTCGGTATCGACAGAGAGTGTGCCCATATCCGATCCCGGTCTATTTAATAACCAACCGTTATTATAACTCCGCGGTCATTTAAAAATAGTTTATGCTTCAAAACCAAAATATCATTTCCATTTTTTAAACCATTTCAAAATGATATCATTTTCACTTCAAATATATCCAATTCAAAAAATCATATCACTTTCCAAAGTTATAACACTTCCGAAACCAAAACACTTTGAAATCATAATATTTTGGAAAACCTTAACTTTGAAATCATAACTTCCACCCTTAAACAGTTTAGATATTAATATTAGTATATAATAAATTAGTTTATAAAATAAAAATAGTTTATATAAAATAGTTATAAGTTAAAATAGTTTATAATAAAATAATTTATATTGAAAACGATTTATATTAAAATAGTTTATATTAAAATAATTTATAAAGTAAAATAAATAGTTTTAGATATAGTTTAAAAATACTTTCTATAAAAATAGCTTCCTCAAATTTCACAAATCGATTCAAATCAACTCGAATTCCAAAATTCAAATTTAATCAAATCTTAAATCATCAATTCCAATTCGATTTAGTTTCTCAATAAACCATTTCAAATTATCGATTTCAAATACATATTTGAACCATAAAATAAGCCATTTCAATTTCAATATATTTCAAAGCTTTAAATATTCAACATTTCAAAACTAAATTCGATAATTTCACACACACACACACACACACACACATATATATATATATATATCAAATTCACTTTACTATTATTTAGTTTTGCAATATTCACTAAATAAATTCAATATCATTTAAATAAAATCCCAAATTTCAAATCTCTAAATATTTCCTTCAATTTATTTAAACTTGAAATATTCATTTTAAATCATCTTAAACCAAAATCTAGTTATAAAACCATATCCTTTTGAAAAATCCAAATTCTATAAGTTTAGATAGATTTAATTAAATATAATTCTTAATTAAATACAATTTCAAATCTATCTTTTCAACCTTAATTTATTAAATCATTTCAAACTCTATATTAAAAATATAATTTAAATAAATACTTAAACATATTATATATCAACTTTATTAAATCAACTTTAATAAATCTTTAAAATCAATATTTTTTAAAACCATATGTTTCTTTTCAAAACCATAGAAATCATTTTCAAAATATATATATATATATATAGACAAATAGTGTTTGTATATAATTTTCTACCCTATGGTCAAGTGATACAGATATTTATCATTTCAATCCGTAATTTAAATATATACGAGTATATATCTTTTCAACCCACAATCCCAAATTCAATTCAAATGAAAATCGCTTGGGTTATCATTTCAACCCATAACGATTTTCTCCTATTCTATAGATCGTTCGGGTATGTATCATTTCAACCCGTAGGGAATTCTACACTAATAGGGAACTTGCAGAGTGGTAACAGATATGATAATAATATAACATGTAGATATCATCAATATAAATAACAGATAATGGTGTCATATGTCACTTGTGAATAGATACAGGTAACAGCATATATACAGCAATGTAAATAACTAACAGCAACATATTTCAATTGTCGTTTCAATTGAAATCAAATTTAATAAATATAAGAACGTTAATCGTGAGTGATTGCTCACCTTCCGAGGCTAGAGATAAACGAGAACGAGATGAGTTACAAATCCAAGCACGAATTTCCAAATCAAGGCTAGATTTGCACGAATTCAACGAACAAAGCTGATATACATAGAAATTGACAAGAACAAATCAGAATCAACTCGATATATACAAAAAACAAAAATTTGTTTCAAAATCAAAATTTAATACTTATATAAATAAAATTTCTATATACATATATTCAAAACCAACGTATTAACAAAATCATTATATAATATATATATAAAATAAAACACATACAAATTTTTAAAATAAATATTATTACAAACCTATATACATATGCCAACATATCTTTGTAATTCATATATATATACCACAATACATAGGTAATGCATTATTTATATAAAATAAATATAACCTTTCAGACTGTATATAAGTATACATAGTAGACTTAGACAAAACTTATACATTTTACTGTAACCATATATATGTAATAGACTCACAGAAATAAAATAACACATATATCATAACAGGCAAAACTACCTCTGTAAAACCCAACCAATTTTACATATATATAATACTTCTTATATATAACTTCTTATATATACATACAGAAACAGGATAGGAATAAGATTAATATAGACCCAACAAAATTTGTTCAACTCGATATATATACTATATTTAAACTGAAACATACCTATTTTTAAAATACTAATATAAACTATGTATTTTAAACAAACAAAACCTGAGATATAAATAAACACCGTAAACTAGATTTTAACAAGTTAACATATATATTTATATACTTATATAAATATATATATATATAACCCAAAACATATACATATATATTTACTGTATAACAAAAAGATCAACTTATACTACATTCTTAATATAACAACAAAACATATTATATATAATAACAGACAACTTTTTATAATCAAATATACTAACAAATTTTTATAATCTATATAAACTGTCATAAAAAAACTATAACTTCATTCATCACATAATATATAGAAATCAATCATATACAACCTTGATATTTAAACAGCAAATACAATTTTAAAACTTACTCATATAAAATATATAACTAACATATCTAATTCAAACAGATATATATACCAATATGCTTGCCAACAGAACATATATTAACTATATATATATATATATATCCTATATAATATAAATATACAATACCAAAATAAAATAAAATGAAATGTAATATAATATATATATATATATATATATAACATACCCATAATGCAATAAAGGGAGAAGGCTCGACGCTTTGCTGTCGTGGCCGATGGAAGAAGTATGCAGAGGAGGTCGGCGGAAGTTGTCAGTTGGTTTGCTTGCGTGCCCGGCTGGGTTGGTCGGCGCTAGGGATGAGCGCGGAGGAAACGTGGTGGTGGGAGGCACGGTGGGGCGAAGCCGTGAAGGGTGGAGCGTGGGTTGTGGGCTCAAGTGGTGGAGATGATGCTCGGGTGGGTGGCTAATAGGCGCTGGTAGTGGGAGATCTCGACAATAAGGAGGAGGTCGCGGAGGAAGGAGTGATGTACCTTTGGAGAGGAGGCCATGCGAATAGAATGAAGGAGGGAGAGGAAGAATTTGCTGATAGCAGGTGTAACAACCCAGGATTTTGTAATTTTTAATCATCGTCAAAATGACGATCAAACTGTTTGCAAATTGCTTTTGGAATTTAAATCAAGTTGAGATTCGTTTGAAAATTTGTTATAGTAGTATGCGGGCTTCAAAATGGATCCTAGCCTTTTTATCATTTTAGTTGCCGTGATGTTATATCAAACCCGTCCCCTTTACCTTATTCATTTTTCGTGGGAACCCTAAATCAAACGAGCGAAAAAATAAATGGCGGCCTCGTTTTCGTCTTCAAAAATTAGGGCTTTGATTTTCTCTGGCAATTCTGGATTGGGGATTGTATTCGAAGATGCCGACTTTAGACTGGTCGATCGTGTTTGATTTCGAACTTCGTTGCTTTGTCGATCGATTGATTCTTTGTTTCGCACACGGCTATTCCTCGATTGCTGATCGAATTCGACTAGTGACTTTGGTCTTGCTCGTCTTCTCTAAATTGTGGCTTCGATCGACTCGTGGTGCCACAGCTTCGCGCGCTCGAGCTAACGAGGGTTTCTTTTTCGAGCGTCTTCTATCTCTCGACTGATCAAATGTGAGTTTACTCACATCTATTTCATACTCATATGATGCTTCTGCAGTTTCGATTTTCTTTGCTTCCTTGTTGCTTTGAATTGCTTCTGTGGTGATTTTTGGTTTTGTCGACTTCGACTTTGTTCGATTGTATCTGCTGGTTAGTGGTTTGAGAGGTCACTGACACTTTGGGTTTTTGAGCTACAGCTCTGGCATTGGTTTTGATCCCATTTCACTTTGGTCACTTGTTTTTGAAATTCCAGGTCTTCGGCCTGATCTTGATTTTGTGATATTGCGAGTGCTATTTCCTTGATTTGGATGTGTATGTGTATTCATATATATGCATCCATGTCTTCTTGTATTTGCATCTTCTTGTTGTTGTTTCTGGTTCATCATGACGTCTGATTGATACTTGAATTTCGTTGATGATTTTGTATTGCTTCATTTTGTATCTGCAGTTTGGTTACTGGTTAATTACTGCATTAGCTTGTAAATTGTGTTGAAGTCACTTAACTTCGACATCTTTGGACACTCGATTTACTAACTGTCTTGACTGGGTTCACTGTGTTCACAGTGTTGTTCTTGTGCCTTGCTATTTCACTGGTGTCGTATCTTGTACGTGTGATACAGTGCATTGTTGGAACATTGAGTCGCATTTGTTTCTTTTTGAGTTTGGATCGATACTGTATTGAGTTACATCTGTACATCCAATTGTTGTTTGTATATATCATTTATATTCGAGTTGCACATTTTTCGGGCACTCATTTTGTAGTCTGATTGACATATTTCAAGTAGTCTTCTTATAGCTTGTTTATGTCTAAACTGCATAGCTTTTAACTCAAATTGCACTCTTGTTGTTTCCAGTTGCCCTTTTTAGTTGCACTGGTCCTGCTTGCATCACTGTGTTGTTCACCATTGCATACCACTTCATTTTTATCACTGCACTAATTATTTGCATATAAACTTGGATTTTGGTTGTACTTGTCTCTGTTTCGAGTCTGACATTTTGGAAGTTTCCATCTGTAGCTTGTAGTTCGTGTACCCGCTTTGACTTTGTGCCTTGTACATGTTATTCCTTTGGCATTGTTGCTAGTTACATTGTTAAGTAATTGGGTAATCTAAATTGTTGCCAGTTGCATTCCATTGTCGCCGGTAGCATTACTTTGCATTCGAGTCTGATGTTTTTGGAGCCTTGTACTGTCCTGTTTCACCATTGTACCTCAGTTTCATTTGCCATGTGCAGTTTGTTATGTACCATCACTTGCGTACATATTTCGTATTCTCTTAGTTGAAGCTTTATGCTGCTGCACTGCCTTTGTTCTCGAATCTGATACATTGCATTGATGCTTTGTATCCATTTGCATTTGGTCATTTTGCTTCACTGGTGATCTTATTTTCTAATGAGGCTGATCTGTGTCTTTTTCTATTGAGTGCTGTAGTGCCTTATCCTTGGTGCTCTCACCTTCAGTTTGCTATTTCACTGTGCCTTGCTTTGTGACATGTTGAACTTGTTTCACTTGTTGCCTCTGATCTTGTTTAGTATTGTTTTGAGTTGTTTTGTAGTGGCGAGGCAGTACATGCGCACGTGTACTGCAGCCCAAGCAGGATTGACAGATTTAGTTGATATTTCGATTGTTAAATTGTTTCGTTGGTTAAATTCAATATTTGGAAGTTGTATTTTGAAATGGTTCATTTTGATTTGAGTTGGATCCGTTTGCTTTTGGATTTATTGATCTTCTGAGTATTTCATAGGCTGTATAGGCGAGGCAGTACACGTTAGCGTGTACTGCAGCCAATCAGCATTGATGTTTTTAAATTGACATTTCAATTGTTTAAATTGATTTGGATTGTTGAATTGTTGTTTAACACTATATAGTGTTATATCTGCCGTTATCCGATTCTTTTATCAAGGAGTCGGATATACGAGATTTCCGTGACTGTTGTCTATTGGATATTTGATTATTACTGCTTCTATGCATTAATAACTGAGTTTGAATTAGACTGACCCGTGTATTATTTTCTTTTGAATTTAATACTCGGGTCAGACCCGAGTTATTTCAGGTTGTAGATTTCCTGCTTTGAGTTGCTGTTTGGGCTATGAAAACTTTTTATATCTTCTGAAGTAGTTTTCGTCATTTTGTAGATGTCGTGTCATTGTATCGGATGATATGTATTCATGTATATTAGTTGATAATGTACTTGTATATATAACTTCCAGAGTCGACAGTTGTAGTTGTTTCATATGTATTGTGTCAACTATATTGTAACTGACATCAGTTATATATATATATATATATATATATATATATATATGAGACTTTTGCTTTATCTGTGTTCCGCATTTATATTCTCTGTGTTATTATTATATCTAATGTCCTAAACTATTATGAACCATCGTAGTTTGTTTTATACTGATAATTGGGTATGTCGATGGGAGTAAATAAATAAGATGTAAAATGAAAAGTATATACCACTCCTATCGAGGTAACCAATATTAGCATAAGGCCAACTACGGATGGGCGCTCCTATCCAGCCTTATTCTTCGTAACAATAGACAGTATTTCTTTTAATACTCTTTGTTATTATGAGCATAGAGGTGGGGCATCACAGCAGGTTTATAAACATAAGCTAGAAACGAAATAATATAAATTTCTTTTGGAAGAAGACAAGGAACCAAATAAAATGAAATGACGGAAGAGAATATTTTATCGAATGGGAAAGGAAAGGTCACGCGTGATTTTAGGAAATTATTAAAAGCAAGCGACCGTTGGAATATATGGCAGGCCAAGTGAAAGGACAGAGCAAACAAAATTAAATACGGAACCGGTAGCCAACGTTTTGCAGATTGCACCGCACACTGAACTCCGAAATTCAAAAACAAATATACCATAGAGATCAGCACGACGAGACGATCAAAACAGTATACAAATATCGGTGGTACGATCATCTAATCAAATGTCGATAATCGGTATCGGAAATGCTGCTAAAATGCCGAAAATAAGGTAAACGGAGCAACAACAGTCAAAATTTGGAGAAACAAAATATGACATCTCACTCAGAAGATGATTTACAAATTTATTGTATAAAATATTCAGGTTTGGAAAACATTTCATTATCATCAATATTTAACTGATTTGAATTTGAAACAAAATTACACGGTAAAAATAAACTTTCATATTATCAGATGAAAATTTACCATTTGCTATGTTTTAATATACGTATTCCAAATATCAAATTTATATTTCAAAATTTTATTATTTCAAATTTCACAAAATTTCAATTAAATATACTAATAAAACAAATAAAAATTATTAAAATTTACGGGTCGTTACAGAATTATTGTTGTTCAATTATTGAGAATATTTGTAGACATAGATGCAACAATTGAGAATGTTTGCATATAACTATGTAACTATTCTCAATAACTGCAGAGTAAGATGTTTATAATCTTCTATTGAACTAAAATGATTTTTATATTATTTACAGTTATAAATCTTATTTTTAACTGAAATTATTACTTGAATTATTGCTAACAAGTAATCAATTATTCAAAACAATTGCAGAGGTATATGCAATTCTTTATAATAGTTGCATAAATCTCTACAATTAGTATGGATAATTGCATACAAAGATGAAAATAATTGATTTTAAGTGAATAATTGCTGATAACTATGCAATTATTATAAGTAATTGCAGAGAAACATGAATTTAATCTTCATAATTTAACTAAAATGCTTTGTTTTGTTATTTATAGTTACAAATACCTTTGAATTCTTTTTAATTATATAAATTGCTTACATGTCATCAAATATTATAGTAATATCATTTCAATTCAATTATAAAGAGTGCATGTATTTTTAACATCAATTATTTAGAATAACTGTTGTCATTACTGCAATTATTTTGAATAATTGCAGAATATTCTACAGTTGTACATATTATTTGGAAATATGTTTGCAGTTTTTTAGATAATTGCTTGCATGCATAAATTTGTGAATAATATTATTTGCATGTGTAATTATATATAACATACTCGCTGCAAATATTGTGAAATGAACTGTCTATAAACCCTACAAATATCAATTATAATGGAATAAAAATTGATATTATGAAGAAATTCAATTTGTTACCTTCGATTTTGTCATTTTGATTGATTTCATTTTCTAGATTTCACTTTTTTATTTCTTTTGATTTCACCTTCTGTCTTTCAATATTTTCGAATTATACTTGAGGAGATTAGGGTTTGTTTTGGAGGAAATGTCGATGAAATGAGTTTCTTGGGTTTTGGGTTTTGTTTTGAGAAGGCGGAAGGGTAGTTTTGGAAATAAAATAGCCGAATTCAAAAACAGGGACGTAATTTATAAATTTGTTTTAGGGAGGATGTTTTGTCTATTTTAAAACTTTACAAGGATGTGAGGAAAATGTTCCTTTATATTTTGAGAGTATTATGAATTATGACTAAGTTATAAGGATGTGAGGTCAGTTAAAAGCACTTAGATGTTTGCCCAGCTAATCTTGCTACCAACAGTGTGACATTGGGACTGGGGTAAGACATCGCCTATAATAAGCAACTAAGGATGACGTGAGATTAGTCCCAAATCTATAGGGTAAATCGGCCCAGCTAATCTGGCTACCAATTCCTAAGAATAGCCGGACAATGTGAGACGTCTCTGTGGGGTACATGTCATAATCCGAAGGACCTTCTTTGGAGATTGAAGGTATTAAATGGTTGTTTGAGGGCCAGCCACTTTCCCATGTCTGAAGTATTTAATGGTCGGGATTGTGTTTAGGCACGGTTGAGGATATCTTGGAAAGGTCTGCTTCAATGGGAAGTAGTAAGTGTCTGAAGATATTTCCATCAATGTTAGCTAGATGGGCACCTATGAGGAGTTTGCCTTGGTAGTAGGTATTAAATTATAAAGGCCTACGTCAATTGAAATCATATATGGTTAGAGTCCTCCTATTTTCCATTAAAAAGGTATTAAGTGGCTTGGGTAATATCTCTCGCATTAGTAGACATTAATAATGATGGTTATGGGTTATTTATTATAGAATTGGATAAGCCTTAGGGCTAATAGTTAGAAAGACTTTGAATATAGTTAAATGAGTAACACATATCCTTGTTTAAATTATATTGCCCAAGTACTTATATAGTAAGGCTCGACATTTTATTCATCGGACATTGTTGTTCTGACTCCCTCCTCACTATAACACATGTTAGGGAAGGAGACAATGATTCAGATGGAGATAACGATGAGAGGAGCTTGTGACGATAGTCTATTTATTTATTTATGTTATTTTCTCATGTACCCATTTAAAGATGACAATGTATTTTTTTACATGACGAATCTCGGTTATGTAACGGTCATTGTTGACATTGTATTGTGGTTTAATGACATTTGAGATTTTAAATGAAATGGGTACTGTTTATATTATTATATTTTATTCTTCCACTATGAGTCTGGAATGAATAGATAAATAGCTTTCTATTGTCCTTTTTACCAACCAACAACCAGCTTTGGGATGGGTCTAAGTTTTGATGGGCCTTTTCTAGGTTGTAATTTAGGCCTGTTTCAGGGCGAGTTGTTACACATCGCATATTTTAGAGGGTTAAAAGAGAATGTATACTACATAAAATGTTGTCACTTGCTTTCAAAAGCAAGGAGAGATCCAAAAGTAATAACTTACATTGTTATCTATTTTAATTTATATTTAACAGAACAACAAATATATACACAACATAATACAAATTAAATAGTGAGTTAACTTGTAACACCCCGTAAAATGAACCATAAATAAATGGAGTAAATTAAATTAAATGTGATAAGGTAGAAAATAGAAATTTTATAAAAGTTGGAATTTTATTGCAAAAGTTATACATTTGCGTTCATGACAAAATTTTGATTAATTTCCATATATAACATGCTGAAAACGGAGCTTAAACGAAGAAGTTATGAGCATTTGAAGTTTTTAGATTTAAAATAATTCGAATTGGATTCAAACAATTAATTAATTTCCTAATTTAAAATTTGAAATTAGTTGTGATTAGACTTGGAGGTTAAGTAACGTTCAAAATTAACAATTAATGTTAAAAGTTAATTAGTGTATGAAATCAATAAATAATCAAGCAACGGTAAAATAAAAAAAATACCTTCCCAAAATAAGGAAAGAACTCGACCCAGCACCTCAAGGGGTCAACCTAGTGGTTGACCGTAGGGGTCGACTGCTTGGACCAACAAGGGTCGAGCACTTCCTTGTTGCGAAGCCTATTTTGATGAGTTATACGTACCAGATTTATCCATTTTTGATCTATTCTCATTCAATGTTCTAGTACATTTCCAACTATAAATTAGACCCAAGATCTTTCACTTTTATCCATAAATAATTTGGGAATAATAGTGAAACTCTGCCATTGTAATCTCTCCAAATTAGGTTCAGAAACTCCGTAGCAAATTTAGGTAAGAATTCAATCCATTTTCCAATTATTTACTCTTCTTCCTCCAACCTATTCTTATTTTATTCTCCTCCAACTATTCTGAATCTAATAAATATATATACTTCTTCCCTATTGTGTTTGTATATATATCAAAAGAGAGAGATTCTGGAAGAGATTCCGAGGCATGCAAATCCAAGGAAGGCGAAATTAAGGCTATTCTGTGAGTGGAAAACTTAGTATTTCTTTTTCAGTAATTGTTAGTATATTTCTTTTGGATTTGAATATGCCTAAGAGATTTTGGGATTGCAAAAATATGACAGATAAAATCCCCTAAAATTGATTTTTATCTTGAAGTATCATTTCTATGTTGAGATTCTCAATTATTTACATTAATTTGATAGAATTTGTTTCGTTTATGCAATTTTTGATAATTTCATAGTCTTTTCCACTTCTTCTTCTTCTTTGGTTCAAATTGTGATTCTTTAATGAAATAAAGGGTTTAGATTACGAATTTTATTCGTAGCTTACACCACTTATTCTTACCTATTTCTTTGTAAAAGTGGAGTTGAATAGAATATGGTGTTTAGATTGTAATTCCTACTGTTTAGGATATTCCATTGAATTGGGGTAATAAATTGAGTTTCTATTTTATTTTACAAGTATGTTATTGCAGTTTTGGTTATGGATATTTAATTTCCTGTTTTGGATATTAGAATCCCGTATCTTGGTATGTTAAAATCTTGGGAATTTGAAGAAAAAGGTCTTGTAATAGTATTTGGTTAGGGAATTGGCATTTAACGCTAGGGTGTAAAATCCGTGCATTTAGACTTTATTAGGTGTGAATATTTATTTATCACTATTAGCGTAATTAATGTATAATTATTGCGCATATGGCGTAGTTAATTAGGTAATTATTTTCATTTATTTCCCCTATTAGGAATGTAATTGATTGTTAGGCGAAAATAAGAGGAAACTCTTATTTAGCCTAATTATTATTCTATAGTGTAGTAAGGAAGATTCCTTATAAGGCTTTATTTATGAAATGGTGAGAAGAGTATTACTATATATATGGAGTGTATTTAATATGGCTTAAGTCATAAGGATGCAAGGTCAATAGAGTTACATAATGGAAGCCTGCCCTACACTTTGAGGCTACCAGCAGTTGTGTACAGTTCCTATGGATGTGAGATATCCTTATGATAAATATTTATAATGATGCGAGGTTAGTCCTAAAATTCTGTAGGAGACATCTACCCAGCTAATCTGGCTATAAGTTCCAATGAATAGTCGGACTAATGTGAGATGTCATTATGAGTATGGGCCATAAGACGAAGCGCCAGCTTTAGGGTCTTGAGATATTAAGTGGTTGTTTAAGGACCCGCCTTTTTTCCCCAAATGAAGTATTAAATGGTCAGAGGGCTACGTTAGGTGGTATCTCAATGGGGGTTCGCTTCTAGAAATAGGTATTGAACGATGGGGTCCGCCGAAATTAAGGTATTAAATGATCATAGTCTTCCTATTTTCCACAAGGATAAGTGGCCTAAGATTTTCCATATGATGTCTGCTAGATAGTACCATTGAGGAGCATGTCTTGGAAATAGGTATTAAATGATGGGGTCTGCCTTAATTAAGGTATTAAATGAGCAGTGTCTGCCTTTTTTCCAATAAATGGTATTAAGTGGCTTGGGTACCGTCTCTCACATTTTTAGTTGTTTATGACGTATAATTAGGATATGGGATTCTAGAAACCTGCTTCTGGAATGGAAGTTATCAAGTGGTTGGACCCGCCTCCTTTCCTTATAAAAAAGTATTAAATGGTTTTAATGGTTTTATGTTCGTGGACATATTCTTATTTTGAAATATACTACCCAAAAACTTAAAAGGTAAGACTCAAGGTTTTTATTCACCGAAGACTTGTTGTTCTGACTCCCTCCTCATTACAACACAGGTTAAGGATGGAGTAACGGCGATGATGATGTTTAGAGATGGAGAAGCTTGGCTTGTAGTAGTATTTATCATTATCACTTGCTTTTATGTGTACCCATGCATATAGACAATTATTGTAACTGCTTTATGATGCGATTTGATGGTATTTTTTATTATGACATTTTATGGTTTTAAAATAAATGGGTATACTTTGCTATTATATTTTGTTCCATCTGCTCTGGGTTCTGAAAGTTTAGTTATGGCTCTATACTATTTTTTCTTAGTTCTACCAACAACTTACCTTAGAATGGACCTAAGTTTCAATGGGCCTTTTCTAGCTCGAAATCTAGGCATATTCCGAGGTGGGTTGTTACATAACTCACCTAAGCCCAAGTTAAAGCAAGACGTTGATAATCCTACTACGAGTGAAACGATGAAGACGATGTCTTAATTGGACCTTGTATGCAAAAGTTATGAATTTTATAAGAGTTTGGATTGATTAATTTAATTAACTAATTAATTAACAATTACCTTACTCTCCCTCTAATCCATCTTCCCTCGAATCAACACTACTATGCATGAGATATGCACAAACACACTGAAACCCATAGCCGTACTTCTTCCCTTGTCGATTTCTCCCTCCTCGCTTAACGATTCGATGAATTGTCTTGGCCAACGCATCACACATCGTAAGCTCTATTCCCCAGTCACCACCATGTCAAGCTCGACCCAACCAATCAAAATGCGACCTGGTCATCCTCCCTCATTCATGCAAATGTCGCGTTTTTCCTTGAGGAGTCGCACCTCCCTAAACTTCCTCCACCGACTCCCCTTCACATGAGAAGCTCTTTGCAAACATCGCCATGGCCTAACGCTGCCTAAATCGCCTCCTTACCTAAACCCTAGTTCGGCCAACTAATGTCTATCATCAACAAGTGTTGTCACACATGCCAAAACTTATATGGATTCGAAGCTCTCCATCACACGAGTTCAACGGATCCAGCATCATCCGATTCCATGGTCTGAAACTTTGGGCACAATTGAATTAAAGAGGAGGGAGTGTTTTTTCTTTATTACAGGAAAATTAAAAAAGAAAAGAGAGAAAGTGAGAGAGAAGAATGAAGGGATGGGTGTTTATATAAACAAATTATATTATTTTTAAATTCACAAATTAAATCAATGCAAGTTTTAAGCTCGCACGATCACACAGAACGTCGGATTGCTACTAAACTCATTGGCTTACATCATATCATTATTCTGATCTCGATGGCACTAGTTTTGTCATAATCCAAGACGGTGCCTTAGGATGATAATTTCACTTGTTTTGAGATCGTTTATCGAAAAATCGATTTTCGGTTATATTGTCAATATTTATCCGAACTACTTATTTTTGTAAATAAATTCGAAAAAAAAATTCTTATCATTAGTTAAAAGGGGGTTAACAAGGTTACCAAATCAATTTAATCACGTTAAATCCAATATTTAAATATTTATATATTTAAACACAAAGAGTTTGAAATTTCGGGTTGTTACATCCTCCCCCACAAAGAATATTTCGTCCTCGAACTCCCAACATAAGCAATAAACGAAAACAATCAAGCATCAACACCTAACAATATTATAGTCACTAGCAAAAATAGATCACGGTTTGCCCCAGTTAAAAGATCCTCTTATCGCACAAGGACAATAAACAATCTACTAAGTGTACCTTCTACTCAATAGCCTCAGATTTATTGCTTAGTCGATTATTCATACTGTAACGGCCCATAAATCTTAACTGTTTTAATAACATAATTAACTAAATTTTTGTGAAATTTTAAAAAATAAAATTTTGTAATAAAAATTTGATATTTGGAATGCGTCTGTTTAAACATAGCAGATGGTAAATTATCATCAGATAATATGGAAGTTAATTTTCTAGTGTAATTTTATTTCAATTTAAATCAGTTAAAACTGATGATAATGAAATGTTTTCCAAACCTGAATATTTTTATACAAAAAACTTGTAAATCATTTCTGAGTGAGACGTCATATTTTGTTTCTCCAAATTTTGACTTCTATTGCTTCGTTTATCTTATTTTCGATAGATTAGCAGCATTTTTCGGTACCGGTTATCGACTTTTGATAGGATGATCGTACCACTGATATCTGTATGCCGTTTTGATCATCTCGTTGTGCTGATCTCTGCGGTATATTCAATCCTATGTTTTGAAGTCTGGTACGCAGCAGAAACTGCGTAACAGTCCAATGCATCAGTATCCGTTTTAACTCTTTGATTACTGTGTCCATTCAAATTTTGAAACGGACACTTGCTTTTAATAATTTCCTGAATTTACGGTTGACCTTTCCTTTCCCATTCTCTATTTTCAATACAAAATTTATGACTTTCTTTCACATGCATTGCTCGGCTTTTCAGTTGGGTTCCGCACGTTTCTCTTGGGAAACGTACATCATGATATAAGTTAGATTTCCATTTTCTATCTGCTTCTCTTCCGTTCTATATATAAAAAAAACAAAAGAAAATATATACCTCCCTGTATATCGTCTGCCACCTGCTCATTCTCTAGTCTCCTCTTCTTGTTGTTTACCCATGCAAGCTGCTCTTCATTTCCAAACTGTTGCCGCATCCTTCAATCTCGAGCACCACAAATTTTTCCCACCGCTCGCCAAAATCCACCCTAGCCTCCTCCGCCTGTCACTTCGACAGCAGCCGTCTTCCTTGGCCAGCAACCGACAGCTCGCTCCTCCGCCTAACACCCTAGCAGCCTACCACCACCTCTACCGAGCAAACGGGTCACCCATCCCCTACAGCAGACCTCGGTGCCGATCCCACCACCTTCCTCTTTCCTTTTCGTGTGCCGAGCCCCTCCGCATGAATGCCCAGCCTCTCCTCCTTTGCCTCGCGCAGCTGAGCTCCACCTCACTCTCATCACCACCGTGCCTCTCCTCCCTGACTCACATGTGCCAGCAGCGCATATTTGGGGTGTGCATATATGTATATAGTTTATGTAAGTATACTTTTGGTTGCAAATTCATGTATTAGTATATATATAAGATTTACTCTTATGAATATATTATATATGATATGTGTAATATATCATATACCTGAGCTGTTGGATATACATAAGCCTTTATATGTATTTTGCTGGTACATATTTTATAAAGTTACTGCAGTATATATATGTTAATTTTATATGTCAGCAATATATATATATAGTTATAAAGTTATATAGTTTATCTATAGTCTGTTATACAAGTTGATTTCTTTCTCTGTTTTGTTTAAAGGTTATGTTATACTAATGTTATATATACTATTTTATATAAACTTAGACTTACATGTTGAACAGTATATAAAATTTTAATAATGAAGTCTTGTACAAGTTATGTTAGTGTAAGCATATAGTTACAACAATTTATATTTATATAGTAATATGTTATATAAGGTTTATATATATATTTTATATAAATTACATATTTACTGTTGTTCGTATATATATATGGGATATATAAAGCTATGTATTTGCTAGTTGCAATTCTGTCCTCCTTCTTACAGTTTGTATATATGTCCATTCACATTAGTTATATATATATATTGATTCCAAGTGTTATGCGTAAGTAAGTTTATATATACAGTTTTATATATATAAGTTACTGTAATATATAAGATTTTGTATAAGTCCGCTATATATATAGTCTGTAAAGGTTTGAATATTATATGAATGTGAGTTGTATGGTAAGAAGATATAAGTATGGGTTTTAAAATATGTATATGTTTTGATTTTTCAACATTTGAGTTTAAGAATTTTGATTTTGAAATCTTTATATTATTTTATTTTGTCTTAAACTAAAATACTGAATTTATATATATATATATATATATATAATATAATATAATATAATAATATGTATTCTCAGTTTATATCAAAACTGATTTTTGAATTGTTTCATCAATTCCCATTTTATCAGCTTCTTGTCCGTTCTGCCTGTTTTCTTCATCAAATTCGTGCCCATCTCACTTTGCTCTGGATTCGTAGCTTATTTCATTGTCAAATTTCTCTAGCCTCGAAAGCTGAGCAATCACTCACGATTAATGTTCTCATATTTATTAAATTTGATTTTCGAAACGACAATTGAAATATGTTGTTGTTAGTTATTTACATTGCTATATATATGCCATTTCTGTATCTGTTCACCTGTGACATCTGACACCATTATCTGTTATTTATCACCAATGATATATGCCTGTTACTGATTGTTATATTATTATCATATCTGTTATCACTCTGCAAGATCCCTGTTAGTATAGAATTCACTATGGGTTGAAATGATACACACCCGAACGATCTGTAGAATAGGAGAAAATCATTATGGGTTGAAATGATAAACCCAAGCGATTTTCATTGAATTGAATTTGGGATTGCGGTTTGAAAAGATATATACCCGTATATATTTAAATTGTGGATTGAAATGATAAATATCCGTATCACTTGACCATAGGGTAGAAAATTATATATAGACACCATTGGTCTATATGTAAATATTTTGAAAATGATTTCTATGGTTTTGAAAAGAAATATATGGTTTTGATAAATATTGGTTTTAAAGATTAAAGTTGATTTAATAAAGTTGATATATAATATGTTTAAGTATTTATTTAAAATTTATATTTTCGAATATAGAGTTTGTAATAATTCGGGTTGAAAAGATAAATTTGAAATTGATTTGAAATTATATTTATTTAAGAATTATACTTAAATAAGTTTGATTTGAAATTTATTGAATTTGAAATTTATTGAATTTGAAATTTTAAAGAAGTGTTTTACAACTTGAAATTTGATTAAAGGTGACTTAAATGGATATTTCAAACTTATATAAATTTAAATGGGATATTTTGTAAATTGTCTTTGTATTCAAATGATATTGAAATAATTAAGTAAATATTTCAAAACTAAATAATAGAAAAGTGAATTGATATATATATATATATATATATATATATATTTATCAAATTTAGTTTTGAAATGTGGAATATTTGAAGCTTTGAAATATATTGAAATTGAAATGGTTTATTTGTGGTTCAAATCGGTATTTGAAATCGATATAACTTGAAAATGTTTAATTGAATTGGAATTGAAATTGATGATTTAGATTTGATTAAATTTGAATTTGGAATTTGAATTGATTTGAATCGATTTGTGAAAGTTGAAGAAACTATTTTATTTTATAAAGTAAGTTTAAATTATATTTAAAACTATTGATATTTTACTTTATAAATTATTTTAATATAAACTATTTTAATATAAATCATTTTTAATATAAATCATTTTTAATATAAATTATTTTATTATAAACTATTTTAACTTATAACTATTTATATAAACTATTTTTATTTATAAACTATTTTAACCTATAACTATTTATATAAACTATTTTATTTATAAACTATTTTATTATATATACTAATTTTAATATCTAAACTGTTTAAGAGGAAAGTGTTATGATTTCCAAAATGCTATAATTTCAAAAGTGTTTTGATTTCCAAAATGCTATAATTTCAAAGTGTTATGATTTCCAAAATGCTATGATTTCAAAGCTGTGATTTCCAAAGTGTTTTGATTTTAAAAGACTATGATTACAAAAGCGTTATAACTTTGGAAAGTGATATGATTTTGGAAATGGATATACTTGAAATGGAAATGACATCGTATTGATTTGGGTTTTGAAATGAAAATGATATTTTTGTTTTGAAGTATAAATCATTTTGAATTTATAACCATGGGTTATAATAACGATTGGTTGTTAAAGAGACCGAGATCGGATATAGACATACTCTTTGTCGATACCGAAAACCACTTTAACAACTGTGTACGTGGTGGAGATTCCAGAATGAAGTAGGATGGTGGCGACGATCCTATTGAGGTATATACGTGGACCCAACTCCCGTGAGTTGGCATAAGGTGGCTAAAACAGGAGCGATCTAGGGCCAATGAGGTAGCACCTCTGATCAGACACATTTCTTCGATACTATTATATTACTTCTGATTGATTTGGTGGCCACCCTTCGATTTTTGATTTGGGAGTGTGTTCCGAGGTGGGCGGTAGTGGTTGCTACGCGTTTCCACCAGCCCGTGTGCGTAATTGGTATATATACCATGGCATTGCCTCGTTGTGCCGTGTCACCTACCATATCGAGCTTTACTACGAGTTTGGTTTTGTGCCGTAGCCTGTGGAGTATTTAAGGTTGCCTCCCGATCTGGAGGTACGCTGATACTGGATAGACTACTGGGACTATTTATGTGTTAAGATGGAAAATGTAAAGCCTTAACGCTATTTTAAAGTAATTTTATTTTACTATTAGACATTATTATAATAGCGTATGTTACTACATAGTAGATAGTTTAACGGATCCTTAAAGGATGGTTATCCCAAACATCCTTTAAGTTATTGTATTTCAGTTGATATTTCACTTGAGTTGGATTTATTGATATAAGAATGTTAATCCTGACTCGAGTGTTTTGTGTTTTGCTTTACGCTCGAGTCAGACTGAGTGATACAGCATTTGAGACTCACCTTTGGAGTTGGAGCTTCGCTTGGAGATCCAGCTATCTATCCGGCTTTCTGTTATTCAGTTGATTCCAGTGATGTATTCTGATCTTTTATTTGACTATTGTATTGAGACATCTATGTATTCGAGACTTCTGTTGTATCTTGTTTAACTCTGTTGTATTTATATATATGGTAGCTTCATGAACTACTATTCTTTTATTTCCGCTGCATTATTGTTATATTACTCTGTGTCTATGATTCTGTGATTATTTATTTACTATATATGCTGAGTTTTGCCAAATTTAAATTAACAATCTGATATTTTGAGTAATTCAAGTCCGACATGTTGGATGCGAATGGTTGAAATTTCAGGTCGTTACAGTTGGTATCAGAGCTCTGGTTTTAGGCAAAACTTAGCATATTTAATAAATTTAATTACGGAATCACTTTCGTTCGAGCTTTAATCTCTTCCTCTTTGATTCAGTTTTCCTTTGAACTTTGGAACGTCCCCTCGGTTCCAAAATCCATTCCTATCTCTCCCATTCATTTTGAAATTCATTTTGTTTCTTCCTATTCGTATTCGTTTGGTTTTGGAGCTGTGATGCCCCACTTCTATTGTGAAGACCCAAATTTTTGAGATAAAAATAATTTTTAAAAAAAAATGGAAATCAGTTAACATAGAATATTTAAAGAATAGAATAGTTTGAAAATAAATATTAAGAGTTAATGAAATAATTAAATAAGAGGATAGTGATTTTTCAATGAATAATAATGAGAAGAAAATGATCAAGTATGAGTGAGTTTTACATACACATATCTCATATATATATATATATATATATATATATATATCTATATATATATTAAATATGAGTAGCCAGAGAAATATAAAGTGATAAAATAAATCCTTCTGATAATTAAATTGCATAAAACCAATTTAGTATTATTTGTGCATAAATACATTTTTAAAATAAATCAAGAGAAAATAAATGGTTTGAAATAATAGCTAGGAATAATAACAAAAAGGGGTACGAGTGAACTATTCAGGTTTAACAAAATATACAATGAAGCTAAGTCACACAAAAATAATGTATAGGTGAATCATGCAAATAGCATGTACATAGAAAAGCAGTAAAACAACTGCTTTTACCTGAAATGGGAATCAAAAGAAAATGGCATAATTAGCCATAAACATGCATACAAAATTCTCTTATTTTTGTAAGGATAAAATGGGCTTTTCCTCCATTAAAACCCTAGCTAAATGATTTAAATCAAGGGGGAAGCAGTAGTTTTCTCTAAGGGAAAAACAGAAAGGCATTTTTTTTAAAAAAAGGAACAAACTCACACTGTCTTCAAGCTTAAGCATTCTCGGAAAAAGAGGAAGGAAGGTGAGTGATTAATCACCTATGAGATTTAAGGCATTAAGACCCATGTTAAGGGCAGCCATATCATTTTTATAAAATCTTAATATGCTTTTGTTTAATTTTTATTCTTTGAATAAATGAATGTTGAATATGGTTGATACTTTGGTTGAGTATTTGACTGCTGGTTTGGTTTGTTATGATTGTTTCAATTTTTGCTTTGAAATATAAATAATTAAACAAATACTCTGATCACGGAAATGGATTTTATAATCCAGCTTTATATGAAGATGAACTAAATATTTTACTGAGAAATAGGGTATCAATGAAAAAAAATGAAGTAGGCAGTATGAATAATGAGATTCATGCTTATGTCTAATTCATTCTAAAAGTGATATGAACAATGCAATATCATAAATATGTGCTGATTTGTTTAGATCACAAGCCAATATGTTTTTATGGGTTTTCTCAAAAACCATGCCCTATGTTCACAGTAAAACTAAGTGTAATATTTTGTATGATTTCACCAGATTTATGTAAGGCATGAGAATATTTATGGAAATAAATATTTATGCAAGATTTAGAAAATATAATTGAATAAAAATGACCTTAAAATGGGATGTGATGCTTTGCAAAAATACTGTGTATGTCTGGCTGAAACCAATGAGTATATTTTCTTTGATATATAGAAGGAAGAAAAGAAAATAAAGCATTTCTTTAATTAATAACATTTTTCCAGAAAGAAAAATAAGCATGGTCTCTAAATTACAAGCTAATTTAGGAGTATTGCCTTGATCTATTTATCATCAGGTGGATGATGAATATGTGCATGACTTGCTTAAGTCCGGTAGGCCTATGTGTAAAGGGTTAACAGAATTGAGCCCCTTTGCAATGCACACTTTGTGTTCAATGGCAAGAGTTCAGACCAAATAAAATAAAAAGATGAGATTGAGAAATTATGCTATGGAACTTAGGGAGTTAATCCATAGGAGCTTGTACATGTACAACTGAATGAAGTGAATGGATGAATGCTTGGGTGTATGTTTGTTAGATAAGCTTAAATATACATATACTCCGGTTTTAATATGATTTTGAATAGCATCTAACATATAAGCTCTCTACACAGCCTTAGGAATTTACAAGTTATTTTTAATCCTTGATTTCACTCACACCAGAATTTATTTCTGACCCTATTTGTTGCCTTTGCAATATTTGGGGTGTCTCATTTTATTGAGGTAGTTCAAAGTATTGTTGCAGGGAAAGATGCATGAGTAGCTTGCTTGCATGGATATTTGAAGATCTTGATGAATCTAAAATGCTTAAGCAAGTAGCAGTATAATTTGTAATAAATAATCCAAGCAAACTTTCTTTTATCTTATGTATTTCTCAGCATTGATGCTTGCTTTGTTCACTTGAAAAGAACATGTAAAAACTTAAGTATTATATGTGTGTTTATGAGTTACTGATTTAAGCAACTTATTTTGATGTTCTCTGGTGGAATATGATGAAGGAAATTATGCCATGTAATATGATATGTGGACATACATTCCTTGGCAATGTTTAATTAGTTTTAATTATAAAGATGAAGTTGTCTTTGAAAAAGTATGTACTAAATTTGTTAAGTGGATGGGTTGAATCTGGTCTTGGCTAACCAGTAAGGCTTGACCATGACTTATAATTGATATAAGTCCATGCAAAAGCTTGAAGACATAGCCTGTAATCCTATCTGGGCATTTGATTTTAAAGTAGAAACTTGTATTGCTTTGTGTAGTAGTTCATATGCATGCTTGGTACTTGTAGGCATAACTGCAAATTTATTTAACTAAACCCTATTATCTAGATACTTGATTCAAGTCTGGTTGCATTTGGTATAGTCAAACCTGTTGTAGTTTGTAGTATCATGTGATCTTGTTTGTAATAAGCATGTCCATCACTCCATAGCATATTGATCACTATCATTTGTTATTTACTTAGAGAACATCAGTTGTCTTCATTATAGATTCATCTGAAAGTTTTGCATTGGTCTGATTTTTGACATTGCCTTTATCATACTGTCTTCACGCATATGCTAAGTCTCCATTTGGCATGTTAGTTTGAGTTAGCATTCTGGTTTGATTGTATTGTTTTCCTCTGCTTGGCCTTTAAACTAGTTTACCACCTTAATATTCACCTGATCATTGCAAACTTTATAAACAAAAATATGAGTATTTTACCTGACATAAAATTGTTTGAGTTTGAAACAAGAATCCCGGGCTAAACTAATATGCATGAGTTGTTTTAACACCCTGTATCAATCAAAAACCACAAGTATCAAATTCCTAAATCCCAAAGATCAAATGCATGGGTTGTAAATCCAAGAATTAAATAATCTAGGCTATAGAACAAGCTGGGAAATAAAACAAGAAAATAATAAGTGGTCATATTTGAATTAAATATTAATCAAGCTTGAATTAAAAAAAGAGAAGAAGATTAAAAAGTAGAAATGGCTATGTGACACAAAATCTCTCAAATGTGAGAAATATTGTGTGATTGAATTTCTTTGCTATTTTAATTACTCTGATAGGCAAAGAAACATTTATATATCTTCATATATATAAATGACATGATTTGATTTATATACTAATATTTTTATATTGGTAAAATTGTGGATCTTGGGAAATTAATTAAGAGAAGTGATCCATTGTTTTATATATATAAAAAACTCAATCGAAAATCACTAAAATAGATATTGAGAGAAGTGGGTCACTTCAGTTGGTATCAGAGCTATGTTATCAAAAACATAGCATATATATATACATATAAAAATCTAATCTTCTTATATGGATAAAATTCTATGGCACAAACCATGAAAAAAAAATATAAAATATTCTCAGTAGGAATGAATTGCTGAAATAATTAAATTAGAAACAAGACTAACTAGCTATGCAATTTGAATAGTGAATCATGGTAGAAAGACCACCAAGCACTGGAGCAGGACCCTCTAATGCAACACCATTGGTCAATTTGGAAGATTTAGTGAGGGCATTTAGGGAAGGAATAGTGCAGAGGGAAGAAAATCCTCATGAGGAGTTAGCTAAGCTACTGAAAACATTTTCAAATTTAGGAGGCAAGGATTTTGAAGGCACTGAAGGAGTCATGGGTGTACAAACATGGTGAGGACCTTAGAAAGAATATTTGCAGATATGCAAATTAATGACCAAAGGAAGAGGCAGATAGCTTCTAGAAGGCTCAAGGGAGCATCACTAGACTGGTGGGAGGTGATCACCACAGGAAGACCAGAAAATGAGATAACATGGGATCAATACAAGGAGATGCTTGAGGCAAGATTTGTCCCAGCAACAGCTAAGGCAACACTGCTTGAGGAATTCATAAGGCTGAGACAAGGACCAATGAGTGTGAATGAATACACTCAAAAATTTGAGAGCTTGTCTAAGTATGGAACCATGCTCATAAGGAATGAGGAATCAAAGAATTCAAGATTTATTCAAGGACTTAATGCTGGTTTAAGTAGAGCAATGCTACCATACAAAGACAAAACATTTGATCAAGTCATATATCTCACTCTTTCTTTTGAACAACATGATAATGCAAGAGAGTAATTCAGGAATATGAGGGCTAATAACCAAAAGAAGGGGAAAAATAGAGCACATCCCTATGACAAAAAGAATCCAGATAAGAAGGTTGAAGGAGCAACTAGTGGGGAAGCTAAGAAGAAAATTGTTTGCTACAATTGTGGCAAGGAGGGACACATGGGTAATAGGTGTCAAGCAGCTAAGAAGATACCATTCAGTTGCTATAATTGTGGGAAAGAAGGTCATATCAAAAGGAATTGCCCAGAGTTCAAGAAGGGAGCAAAGGTAGGAGCATTAGAAGCCAAAGCAAAGGCAAGTGCAGTGGGAAGTTCTGGACAATTGGAAGGTATACTTCTAATTAAAAATTATCCAATTTCAGTTATATATGACACTGGGGCTACCCATTCTTTAATATCACAAGACATAGTGGATAAATTGGCTCTCACATGCAATTTAGTTGAAAAACCCTTGTTTATTCAGAGTCCCCTAGGTAGCCCTTGCCTGCTAGGATTAAGATGTTTGGGAGTAGAATTAAACATAGGTGGAAATGTGTTTAAATCTGACTTATTTGTGTTGAAATATCATGGAATAGGAATTATTCTAGGGGTAGATTGGTTGAGTAAATTCAAAGAAATTTTGAATTTAGAAAATTTTACTATTTCTTTGAAAACAGGAAATGGTAAAAATATTATAGTCATGAGTGAAACAGCCAAGATAAATTGCCTTAATCAAATATGGAGCATGATTGAAAAAGAATTGACTCTAGAAGATATAGAAGTGATAAAGGAATACCCAGATGTTTTTGGAGAGGTTATAGGAGTTCCAGAAAATAGGCAAGTTGAATTTCAAATAAGGTTAATCCCAGGATCAAGTCCTATCATCAAGAAGCCTACCAGAATGGGTCCAAAGGAATTAGTGGAATTAAAACAACAGCTAGAGGAATTGGAATAGAAAGGTTTCATAAGGCCTAGTAGTTCAAACTGGGGTTCTCCAGTGGTATTTGTGAAGAAGCATGATGGTACAATGAGAATGCATATTGATTACAGGGAATTAAATAAAGTCACCATCAAGAAAAAATACCCACTCCCCAGAATTGATGATTTATTTGACCAATTAAATGGAGCAAAAATCTTTTCAAGGCTAGACTTAGCCTCTGGATTCCATCAGATGAAGGTTGAGGAGGAGAGTATTAAATACATTGCATTCAATACAAGGTATGGGCTATATGAATTTTTAGTAATGCCTTTTGGATTGACAAATGCACCATCCTATTTTGTAGATTTAATGAATAGGACATTTAGAGATTTTATAGATAAATTTGTAGTTTTCTTTATTGATGATATATTGGTATATTCAAAATCAGAAGCGGAACATGCAAAGCACTTGCATCTGGTTTTGTCAAGACTAAGAGCACATAATTTAAAGGCAAAATTGACTAAGTGCACATTTTGGCAAAATGAAGTTAAATTTTTGGGACACATTATATCTCAACAGGGGATTAGTGTAGACCCAAACAAGGTCATGGCAGTGTAATCATGGAGCAGACCCAAATCAGTGACTGAGGTGAGGTCATTTTTAGGAATGGAAGGTTACTATTGAAGGTTCATAAAAGACTTTGCAAGGATAGCCATTCCACTTACCAAGTTAACCAGAAAAGAGCAACCATATCTGTGGATAGAAAAGTGTGAACAAGCTTTTGAATCATTAAAGAAAGCATTGATGGAAGCTCCAGTCTTACAAGTCCCATAGGGAAATGAAGGATTAGTGGTTTACACAGATGCTAGTGGGTCTGGGTTAGGGGCAGTACTCATGCAACATGGTAGAGTCATAGCATATGCATCAAGGCAACTCAAGCCAAATGAAACTAGATATGCTACACATGACTTAGAGCTTGCTGCTGTTGTTTATGCATTGAAGCTATGGAGACACTACTTGTTAGGTACTAAATTTGAATTGTTTACAGACCATAAATCACTTAAGTATTTGTTTTCCAAAAAAGACTTGAACATGAGGCAACATAGGTGGGTAGAATTTCTAGCTGCCTATGATCTTGATATATTATATACTCCTGGAAAAGCTAACAAAGTAGCAGATGCATTGAGTAGGCATCAAGCAAGATTGGAAAGCCTAATGATGACTGAATTCAAGGATTTAACAATCCTCAGTGAAGTAGACATAAGAGAAGAGATTGGTGCATCAGACAATGCACATAGTGACATGATTGAATGTGGAAGATTAAGTCTTATCTCCTTGAGATCAACTCTGGTTGATAAAATAGGAAGAATGCAGAGTCAAGATGCTAATTTGAAAGAAAAGAAGGACATGATATCACAAGGTATATCAGTGGAAAATTATGTAGTTGATGATAAAGGCTACTTAAGGAAGAAAGGGAAGCTCTGCATACCCAATGTGGAAGAACTGAAGCAAGAGGTTATGGATGAGCATCATAAAACAAAATACACTATACATCCAAGTGGTACAAAAATGTACCATGATCTTAAAAGAAATTATTGGTGGCTAGGTATGAAAAGGGCAGTGGCAAGATATGTGGCAAAGTGCTTAACATGTCAACAAGTCAAGGCAGATTATCAAAGACCCTCAGGCCTACTTCAACCACTAGAAGTACCTACCTGGAAATGGGAAAGTATTTCAATGGATTTTGTGGATGGTTTGCCAAGAACAAGAAGAGGTAATGATAGTATATGGGTTGTGGTTGATAGGCTCACAAAAACAGCACACTTTATCCCAGTGAACTCAAATAGAAATGCTCATAAATTAGCTCAATTATTTGTGAAAGAGATAGTGAGATTACATGGCATCCCCAAAACTATCATTAGTGATAGAGACACCTTGTTTACCCCAAGGTTCTGGGGTAGCTTTCAAGAAGCCATGGGGACAGAATTAAGCTTAAGCACAGCCTACCACCCACAAACAGATGGGCAAACAGAGATTGTTAACAAGATTTTAGAGGATTTACTTAGAGCATGTATACTTGACTTTGGAGGCAGTTGGGAAGATCATCTCTACTTAGCTGAATTTGCTTATAACAATAGTTACCAGTCCACTATAGGTATGGCTCCATTTAAGGCCTTGTACGGGAAGCCTTGTCTATCTCCTGCATGTTGGATGAAGGCAGGTGAAAGAGTGTTGCTTGGACCAGAACATGTGAAAGAAACCTCTGCAAGGATTGAACTAGTAAGGCAAAGAATGAAAGCAGCACAAGAGAGACAAAAAGCCTATGCAGATAGAGGAAGGAGGCCAGTGGAATTTGAGGTGGGAAATTATGTATTCCTCAAAGTTTCACCAATGAAAAAAATACTGAGATTTGGCAAGGCAGGAAAATTAACACCAAGATATATAAGTCCATATGAAATTATTCAAAGAGTAGGAACTTTGGCTTATAAGCTAAAATTGCCAGAGGAATTGAGTAATATACATGATGTATTTCATGTATCTCAATTGAGAAAATGGGTGCATGATAAGGAGACCATTCTTGAATCTCCTACACATGTTGAAATTCAAGAGAATTTGATTTATAAGAAAGAACCAGTGGGCATTGTGGCTAGAGAAGAAAAGAAATTGAGAAATAAAATAATTAAGTTAGTTAAAATCCAGTGGAGCTTAGATGAGAATGACTGTACATGGGAGGCTGAAGATAGCATGAAGGACAAATATCCTAATCTATTTTTTACTTAAAGGTATGTCTAAAAATTAGGATAAATTTAGATAGCATTTATGTGTATTTGAATGGTTTTGAATGCATGAGTTTCTGAAATCTCCGAGATGAAGTCATACTATAAAAAAAAATTGTGGGACACAATTCCTTTTAGGAGGGGAGTATGTGAAGACCCAAATTTTTGAGATAAAAATAATTTTAAAAAAACATTTGGAAATCGGTTAATAGAGAATATTTAAAGCATAGAATAGTTTGAAAATAAATATTAAGAGTGAGTGAAATAATTAAATAAGTGGATAGTGATTTTTCAATGAATAATAATGAGAAGAAAATGTACAAGTATGAGTGAGTTTTACATACACATATCTCATATATATATATATATATATATATATATATATTAAATATGAGTAGCTAGAGAAATATAAAATGATAAAATAAATCCTTTTGATAATTAAATTGCATAAAACCAGTTTAGTATTATTTGTGCATAAATACATTTTTAAAATAAATCAAGAGAAAATAAATGGTTTGAAATAATAGCTAGGAATAATAATAAAAAGGGGTACGAGTGAACTATTCAGGTTTAACAAAATATACAATGAAGCTAAGTCACACAAAAATAATGTATAGGTGAATCATGCAAATAGCATGTACATAGAAAAGCAGTAAAACAACTGCTTTTACCTGAAATGGGAATCAAAAGAAAATGGCATAATTAGCCATAAACATGCATACAAAATTATCTTATTTTTGTAAGGATAAAATAGGCTTTTCCTCCATTAAAACCCTAGCTAAATGATTTAAATCAAGGGGGAAGCAGTAGTTTTCTCTGAGGGAAAAACAGAAAGGCATTTTTTAAAAAAGGAACAAACTCACACTGTCTTTAAGCTTAAGCATTCTCGGGAAAAGAGGAAGGAAGGTGAGTGATTAATCACCTATGAGATTTAAGGCATTAAGACCCATGTTAAGGGCAGCCATATCATTTTTATAAAATCTTAATATGCTTTTGTTTAATTTTTATTCTTTGAATAAATGAATGTTGAATATGGTTGATACTTTGGTTGAGTATTTGACTGCTGTTTTGGTTTGTTATGATTGTTTCAATTTTTGCTTTGAAATATAAATAATTAAACAAATACTCTGATCACGGAAATGGATTTTATAATCCAGCTTTATATGAAGACAAACTAAATATTTTACTGAGAAATATGGTATCAATGAAAAAAAATGAAGTAGGTAGTATGAATAATGAGATTCATGCTTATGTCTAATTCATTCTAAAAGTGATATGAACAATGCAATATCATAAATATGTCCTGATTTGTTCAGATCACAAGCCAATATGTTTTTATGGGTTTTCTCAAAAACCATGCCCTATGTTCACAGTAAAACTAAGTGTAATATTTTGTATGATTTCACCAGATTTATGTAAGGCATGAGAATATTTATGGAAATAAATATTTATGCAAGATTTAGAAAATATAATTGAATAAAAATGACCTTAAAATGGGATGTGATGCTTTGCAAAAATACTTTGTATGTCTGGCTGAAACCACTGAGTATATTTTCTTTGATATATGGAAGGAAGAAAAGAAAATAAAGCATTTCTTTAATTAATAACATTTTTCCAGAAAGAAAAATAAGCATGGTCTCTAAATTACAAGCTAATTTAGGAGTATTGCCTTGATCTATTTATCATCAGGTGGATGATGAATATGTGCATGACTTGCTTAAGTCCGGTAGGCCTCTGTGTAAAGGGTTAAAAGAATTGAGCCCCTTTGCAATGCACACTTTGTGTTCAACGGCAAGAGTTCAGACCAAATAAAATAAAAAGATGAGATTGAGAAATTATGCTATGGAACTTAGGGAGTTAATCCATAGGAGCTTGTACATGTACAACTGAATGAAGTGAATGGATGAATGCTTGGGTGTATGTTTGTTAGATAAGCTTAAATATACATATACTCCGGTTTTAATATAAATTTGAATAGCATCTAACATATAAGCTCTCTACACAGCCTTAGGAATTTACAAGTTATTTTTAATCCTTGATTTCACTCACACCAGAATTTATTTCTAACCCTATTTGTTGCCTTTGCAATATTTGGGGTGTCTCATTTTATTGAGGCAGTTCAAAGTATTACTGCAGGGAAAGATGCATGAGTAGCTTGCTTGCATGGATATTTGAAGATCTTGATGAATCTAAAATGCTTAAGGAAGTAGTAGTATAATTTGTAATAAATAATCTAGGCAAACTTTCTTTTATCTTATGTATTTCTCAGCATTGATGCTTGCTTTGTTCACTTGAAAAGAACATGTAAAAACATAAGTATTATATGTGTGTTTATGAGTTACTGATTTAAGCAACTTATTTTGATGTTCTCTGGTGGAATATGATGAAGGAAATTATGCCATGTAATATGATATGTGGACATACATTCCTTGGCAATATTTAATTAATTTTAATTATAAAGATGAAGTTGTGTTTGAAAAAGTATGTACTAAATTTGTTAAGTGGATGGGTTGAATCTGGTCTTGGCTAACCAGTAAGGCTTGACCATGACTTATAATTGATATAAGTCCATGCAAAAGCTTGAAGACATAGCCTGTAATCCTATCTGGGCATTTGATTTTCAAGTAGAAACTTGTATTGCTTTGTGTAGTAGTTCATATGCATGCTTGGTACTTGTAGGCATCAATGCAAATTTATTTAACTAAACTCTATTATCTAGATACTTGATTCAAGTATGGTTGCATTTGGTATAGTCAAACCTGTTGTAGTTTGTAGTATCATGTGATCTTGTTTGTAATAAGCATGTCCATCACTCCACAGCATATTGATCACTATCATTTCTTATTTACTTAGAGAACATCAGTTGTCTTCATTATAGATTCATCTGAAAGTTTTGCATTGGTCTGATTTTTGACATTGCCTTAATCATACTGTCTTCACGCATATGCTAAGTCTCCATTTGGCATGTTAGTTTAAGTTAGCATTCTGGTTTGATTGTATTGTTTTCCTCTGCTTGGCCTTTAAACTAGTTTACCACCTTAATATTCACCTAATCATTGCATACTTTATAAACCAAAATATGAGTATTTTACCTGACATAAAATTGTTTGAGTTTGAAATAAGAATCCCGGGCTAAACTAATATGCATGAGTTGTTTTAACACCCTGTATCAATCAAAAACCACAAGTATCAAATTCCTAAATCCCAAAGATCAAATGCATGGGTTGTAAATCCAAGAATCAAATAATCTAGGCTATAGAACAAGCTGGGAAATAAAACAAGAAAATAATAAGTGGTCATATTTGAATTAAATATTAATCAAGCTTGAATTAAAAAAAAAGATTAAAAATTTGAAATGGCTATGTGACACAAAATCTCTCAAATGTGAGAAATACTGTGCGATTGAATTTCTTTGCTATTTTAATTACTCTGATAGGCAAAGAAACATTTATATATCTTCATATATATAAATGACATGATTTGATTTATATACTAATATTTTTATATTGGTAAAATTCTGGATCTTGGGAAATTAATTAAGAGAAGTGATCCATTGTTTTATATATAAAAAAACTCAACTGAAAATCACTAAAATAGATATTGAGAGAAGTGGGTCACTTCATCTATGCTCACAATAACAAAGGTTATTATAAGGAATAACGTCTGCTATTGCGAAGAATAAGGCTTGATAGAAGCGACCATCCGTAAGTTATGCCTTAGACGAGTATTGATTACATCGATAGGAGTTGTGTAAATTACTCCCAAAGATATATATTCAATCCAAATCTAAAACGGGACTACGGTGGCTAAAGAAAAATCCAGAACAACTCATAATAACAATAACACGGATAAGTATAATCACATCAGAATAGAAATATCAGATATATAGCGGAAGACAAGTCTGGATACATGCTACAACAATCGATAGTTCACATGAACCAAATGTACATATACATGTCATCAACATACATGAGACGAGAGTCAATGCACCAAAAAGAAACACCTCGAAGTCTGGACAAAAGATGATGTGAAATCCCAAAAGCTGAAGCAGCAACTGAATCAGAGATAGTGATTATCCTGAAATAACTCGGTCTGACCCGAGTATTATTTTAGAGAAAACACCCAAATTATAGTCTCGGATGAGACTATACAACATATTAATCAACATAGTTTAAATGGAGAAATCACATCAAACTCCATAAAAATCAACTTTCAAATTCACCATTGAATTCAAAACAGCAATTCACAAACTCTAGAAATAAAAAATAGACAAGTAGAAAAATCAACATAAAAGTGGATCGATCCCAGCATATGGCGAGTCTAACCTACGCCACACGTGCAATAACATATGGCCGGAGCCTACCAAGTATTGTCATCATAATTTTTGGCGCCCAACAAATGACCCGAAGGTCCAACATATGACCCGAAGCTCTAGTACTGGTAATTGACCCGAAGGTCCATCAGATGACCCGAAGGTCCAGCAGAGTGGCTCGAAAGCCTAACAAAATCATCAAAATTGTCAAACAGCAAATCCCCATCAAATATTTCAATTAACGAGTCCGAAATTAACCGAATTAGTAAAAGTGTGGTTCCATACTCTACACTTTTGCTAAATCGTTTAATTCTCTTCCTCGTTTCCTTGAAAGTGCAAAATTGTGTATTTTATATAAATAACATTTACGTTCTCAAAAGGACAAGTCCGGAATTAAGCGAATCAGTAAAAGTAAGGGTTCATAGTCCTCAATTTTGCTGAAGCGTTTAAGTCGCTTCCTCATTCTTTTGAACACGCAAACTGTAAATTTTTTGGAAACGATTTTATTTTAAAACGATTTTTAAAACACGTGATTAAACAGCAACATCTGTAGCAATTTCGACAAGGAAATTGCGCTTCATAAAACACCGTAAAAACGGATACCACATCAGCGTTGCGGGATAGCCACTTGAAAATTCACTTTTAAATTGACGGTTACTGAAGTCAAAACAACAGTAATTTTTATACGTCAAAATCTCATCAAAACAATACGCATCAAAAATATAACATCGGCGTAAAAATTCCGTTATAAAAATAACGGCAACTAATACGTTTTAAAATGAAACGCCGGTTCAAAATAACTTAAACCTTGACATCAATCTGGACATGGTCTATGCACCAATCTAAGGTAAAAATAAAGTGATTTTTGCTCACTTTCGTGTATAATTTAATACACACACAAATGGACTTTCAAATAATGCAACATGGACTCACTTCAATATGCATGCAAGTATAATATAACGCGACCTGGCCATAATTATAAATGCAAATGATCAGAGTATATTTCCATTCACATAACAAAATGGACAAGTTTACACACGATCTGGCAATGCACTTTACATGCGTTTACAACACTCTAAAGAGAAAGGCAATGCATGTAGGAAATCAAATAATATACTGGGTCTAGTTCCAAATACCCCAACCTCTTGTACGAAAATGTATAAATAATTTATTCTGAACAAATTTTCGCATAAATCACTTGCGTATGAATTAAAATGCATTTATCACATATTAACCAAAATATACTTCCTGTACTAGAAATTTATTCTTCTTTGTACGCATGGAAATGTTGTCCTGACGTGCACAACACACTTTTAGCATGCATGCATGTAAAAATGCCAAACACAATGTGATCTAAACACTTATGCACACAGAATGAACCCAAAAATACAAACTTTGCAATAAAACTTTATGCAGACCCATTAATAAAATGTACAATGGAATGTTTCAAAACAAACTGCTGTGAAAATATATAAACCTGGGCACACACGTAACGCGATAAAAATATAAATTAGAAATGTGAGTTTTCTGCACTCACAAAATTTTGCTTCCAAATCAGATAGCTACAAGGAGCGATTGGAACACAAACTCTGAACCGCCATTAATATTTGCACTAAGCTACTGAAGAAAAATGGAACAAAATGAACGTTGCAGTTTTCTTCTTTTCTTCCTTTCTTTTTTAAAAAAAAAGTATAAGTCAAAGCAACATGGGCTGGCAAACATTTTTGGTACAACTGCATTAAATTGTATACGTGCACTAGAAGAAGAAAAAGACTCACTGCAGTTAAATAATGATGGTAGCATAGTGAACTCAAACTTTGTATAATAAACTTGGTGACTGCAAGTTCATATATTTGCTTTTACAAAATTTGGTCACAGCAAAGTATCCACTTGCTACTTTAAAAATGTGACAATAAAATGCACGTCATTTGCAATCAGTGAGAAAATATACAAGTTGCATTTTATTCCTTTGCCTTCACGTGTGAGGCTAAGTAAACAAAAATTTGTTTCACAATATGGACCGTATATTTGCTCACGTGAATGAATTATGCAATTCATTCCACTGCTACCACTTGCAAGATTTCAACTGACTTTTCAACAAAATTTGCTTTGCAAATTTATTTTTCAAACTTCAATTTAAAATTTCTATTTAAAATATTTATTACGACAGTAATTACTTAAATCACGGTTGTTACAGACTCCTCCCCTTATAAAAATTGCATCCTCGCAATTTTCATACTAGAAGCAGTCAATAACACAAATAATTCATCACAACAAAGATTTAAAAGAAAAGATAGATAAGAATACTCACCCCCAACCGAAGAGGAGAGAAAACCCGGATAAGAACGCTCGATGAATTCTCTGGTTTCCAAAGTGCAATCCTTGGGGTTTGCGGACCATTGAATTTTCACAATCGGGACTTCTTTATTCCGAAGGCGTTTAACCTCCGAAGCTAGCACACGAATAGGATTTTGTACAATAGATAGGTCGGGTGATATCTCAAGATCTTGCAACACATGAGGATCAATAATAGAATCCGAATCTCGAAGGCATCGACGAAGCTGGGATACATGAAATACGTCATGAATTCCTGAAAACTGAATAAGTAGCGATACACAATAAGCAACAGGGCCAATGCGTTCCGTAATAGGAAACAGTCCAACATATCGAGGAGCCAATTTCCCGGAGCTACTAAAACGCACCACACCCTTCATCGGAGAAACACGAATGAACACGTGATCGCCAATAGAAAATTCCAAAGGCTTCCTACGATGATCGGCATAGGATTTCTTCCTATTCTGAGCCTCTTTCATTCTCTGTCTATTAATATCAATCCTCTCAGAAGAATCACAAATATAATCAGGGCCGAGAACTATCTTTCCCCCCGATTCCAACCAACAAGATGGTGATCGACACGGCCTTCCGTAAAGAGCATTGAAAGGAGCCATACCGATACTTGATTGAAAACCGTTGTTATAAGAAAATTCAACAAGAGATAAGTGGTCTTCCCAACTACCACCAAAATCAAGAATGCAAGCTCGAAGGAGATCTTTTAACACTTGATTCACCCTTTCAGTCTGACCATCGGACCGTGGATGATAAGTTGTACTGAGATTGAGCTTAGTGCCCAAAGCTTTCTGAAGGCTCTGCCAGAAACCACTAGTGAAAAGCGGATCTCTGTCACTAACAATAGAACTAGGCACACCATGAAGTCGAACGACTACTTTAATAAACAGCTTAGCCAACAAAGGAGCAGTCCGATTGAACTTGATAGGAATAAAATGGGCTGATTTGGTCAATCGGTCAACGATCACCCAAACACTAGTATGGCCCGACCTCGAACGAGGTAGACCATCAATGAAGTCCATAGAAATTTGATCTCATTTCCATAATGGAATCTCAAGAGGCTGCAAAAGACCACTAGGACGCTGGTGTTATGCTTTAACAAGTTGACAAGTCATGCAACGACTTACATAACTTGCAACATCACGCTTCATACCCTCCCAATAGTATAAGCGTTTCATATCAGCATACATCTTACTACTACCCGGATGGATAGTATACTTAGAACGATGATAGTCCTCAAGAATGTCATTTCTAAGATTAGAAACACTAGGCACGATCAATCTACCCTTCTTTCGAATACAACCATGAACATCAATATCGAAATCCTTTAGATCATCACTTCGGGATTCCGATTTACAACTCTGAATAAGATAAGCAAAATCTGGATCTTGTTTCTAGGCATCGGCAACACGATCCAACAAACTAGGACGAGCTTCCATGCTAAATAAAAGCACGGGAGAATCAGAAACTGAAGGACGGTCTCTAATATCACAAAGAGATAAAGCTTCCAAAATATTCCACTCTGCTAGCATCATGGAAACAACAGCTTGCTGCTTACGACTAAGCACATCGGCAACTCGATTACCCTTACTAGGGGTATACTGAATATCGAAATCATATGAAGCAAGAAATTCGAGCCAACACTGTTGCCTTATATTAAGTTCTTTCTGAATAAATAGATACTTCAGATATTTGTGATCAGTGAAGAGAATAAAACGCTCGCCCAATAAATAATGTCGCCAAATCTTTAGAGCAAAGACTATAACGGCTAACTACAAATCATGGGTAGCATAGCGAATCTCATTAGGCTTTAGTTGTCTAGAAGCATGGGCAACTACTCTATCTTTTTGCATGAGAACAGCACCGAGTCCATAACCACTAGCATCGGTATAAACAACAAGATCATGATTCCCTTCAGGAACCACTAAGATAGGAGCATGAGTAAGGAGATCTTTTAACTTCAAGAAATAATTCTCACACTTATCCAACCAAATAAAAGGAACACCTTTTCTCGTGAGAGTGGTAAGCGGTAAAGCAATATGAGAAAAGTCCTTAATGAATCGACGATAATAACCCGCCAATCCAAGGAAACTACGGATCTCAGTAACGGTCTCGGGCCTCTTCCAATTCTGAATAGATTCGATCTTGGAAGGATCGACAGAAATACCATCGGAAGAAACAATATGACCGAGAAACTTCACTTTATTCTCCCAGAAGTGACATTTGGAGAATTTGGCATAAAGCTGATGCTGACGAAGAGTGCTCAAAATAATCTCCAAATGTTGAATATGATCGGCTTCAGATTTGGAATAAATAAGAATATCATCAATGAAAACCAAGACGAACTTATCGAGATATTCTCGGAATATCTGATTCATAAGATCTACAAAATATGCTGGAGCGTTCGTTAAACCGAACGGCATAACAAGCCATTCATAAGAACCATAATGAGTACGGAATGTTATAAGAGGAATGCTATCTTCCGCAACTCGTAATTGATGAAAACCGGTAGCAAGATCGAGTTGGGAGAAGAGCTTAGCGCCACTTAATTGATCGAACATGTCATCGATCCTAGGCAATGGATACCTATTCTTGATAGTGAGCTCGTTAAGCTTGCGATAATCAACGCAAAGCCTAAGAGTACCATCTGGCTTCTTAATGAAGACAATGGCGGCGCCCTAAGGAGATGAGCTAAAACGAATAAAATGTTTGGCTTCCAACTCAGATAATTGTTGCTTGAGTTCCTCATTTTCCTTAGCAGACATCCTCGTAGGAGGACGACTGACAGGATGAGCACCAGAGTAAGATCAATACGGAACTCAATTGCCCTCTTCGGCGGCAATCTCGAAATAGGCTCAAAAATATCAGAAAAATCACAAACAACCGGAATATTAGCTATGACATCCTCCGATTCGAAGGAAGAAATAAGAGCATTCGAATCATGGTCCATGCTTCGAAATACAATAGATAACTGCTCGATAGCATCAGGATGCTTGAGATATAAAGTTCTTTCGGGACATAGGATTTGAACTTCATAACGAACGAGCCAATCCATACCCAAAATCATATCAAAACCAAGATGATCCATAACATGCAGATTCGCATGAAAGGAAAAACCACAAAGAATAATCTCAACATCAACACACAACAAACCAAGAGTAACGGATCCACCAATAGGATTTACGATCCTCAAAGGGTCGCAAAGAGTATCAACATCCAAAGGAATAACATCAACAAGCTCCTTTGACACGAATGAATGTGATGCACCCGTATCGAAAAGAACTCTAATAGAACGGCCATGAAATAAAATAAAACCTTCCAAAACAGAAGGAGTAATACCTTTGGGTTGAGAAGAATCACCAAAAGCTTTAGCAACATTAAGCTTTCCGGATTTGAAACCCTTAGGAGCAATAGGACAATCAGAAACCCAATGACCCTCTTTCTTGCAATAACGACAAATGCGAGGCTTAGGACAGCTACGAAGAAGATGAACCAAAGAACCACAATTATAGAACGCCCTCTGAATAGAAGGTGCACTACTAGGCTGAGAACTAGAGGTAGCTTGCTTCTTCTTCTTCTGGTTGGAAGAATTAGGCTTACGAAATGGAAACCTCTTCTTGTTGGGGTTCTTAGAAACCTCAACCTCATCACCACTATCCCGTTCCTTTTCAACAGCTTTAAGGCAAAGAGCCGAATCAACAAGCTCCTCAAAAGAGAGCTTAAGTTGAAGCAAAAGAACTTTCTTCAAATACTTCTTCAAACCATCAACAGAACGAAGATTCTTCTTACGCGGAGTGTTAATGAACTCAACTGTATATTTGGACAAGGCCTCGAAAGATGCAACATAATCGAAAATAGAGGACTTTCCTTGCTTCAACTCAAGGAAACTACGAGCAAGATTAGCCTTTTCTGATTCAGGAACGAACTTAAGTTCGAACGTTCCTTAAACTAAATCCATAAGAGAGAGGACTCATCAACTTCAGCAATAAAAAGCTCATACCAATCAAGCGCACGCTCTTGCAACATGCTAGATGCCACGAGAACGCGATGATGATCAGAAAGATCCATCCGAGAAAATATGCGCTCACAAGCGCGCAACCAAGTCTGAACCTCCAATACACTTTCTGATCCCCTGAAAGGCTTGCCTCCAAGGTGGGAATAGTCACTACACATTCGGGCGAAGGCAGACTTTTGAGCAGGAGCTGTGGGAGTAGCAACAGAAGGCTGAGTACCCCTAAATAGCTCTATAAACTGATCAGCTGACATATATACTCCGTCCTGATGAGAACCACTAGACGGACCTGCAGTAGAACGCTTCCCTCTACCTCTTCCAACCATAGGCTAAGAGACAAGAGAAGGAAAGGATTAATTGAACAGCACACAATTGATAAGAAATTTAACAGATGGAATACTGCGAGAATATGAGATTTATTCCTAGACATATTCCAACATGTTAAAGTGGAAAGACTAGATTAGAAAGGCACGAATAAAGCCCTCGAATAGTTGTAACGCATGTTCCATTCTGCTTCTGTTCCGTGTTTATTATAATTTGTTCTGAACCTCAGCTTTGATACCAAGCTGTGACGCCCTACCTCTATGCTCACAATAACAAAGGTTATTATAAGGAATAACGTCTTCTATTGCAAAGAATAAGGCTTGTTAGAAGCGACCATCCATAAGTTATGCCTTAGACGAGTATTGATTACATCGATAGGAGTTATGTAAATTACTCCCAAAGATATATATTCAATCCAAATCTAAAACGAAACTACGGTGGCTAAAGAAAAATCCAAAACAACTCATAATAACAATAACACAGATAAGTATAATCACATCAGAACAGAAATATCAGATATATAGCGGAAGACAAGTCTGGATACATGCTACAACAATCGATAGTTCACATGAACCAAATGTACATATACATGTCATCAACATACATGCGAGAGTCAATGCACCAAAAAGAAACACCTCGAAGTCTAGACAAAAGATGATGTGAAATCCCAAAAGCTGAAGCAGCAACTGAATCAGAAATAGTGATTATCCTGAAATAACTCGGTCTGACCCGAGTATTATTTAAGAGAAAATAATAAACGGATCAGTCTAATTTAAACTTCAGAAATAAGTGTATGATAAACAACACTTAAGCGATTAATTATACTCTCGAATGAGATTATACAGCATAAATAATCAGCATAGTTTAAAGGAAGAAATCTCATTAAACTCCATTAAAATCATCATTCGAATTCATAACTGAATTCAAAACAGCAATACACAAAATTATAATCTCGGATGAGACTATACACCAAATTATAATCTCGAATGAGACTATACCGAAAATTATAGTCTCGGATGAGACTATACAACATATTAATCAACATAGTTTAAATGGAGAAATCACATCAAACTCCATAAAAATCAACTTTCAAATTCACTATTGAATTCAAAACAACAATTGTGACGCCCCACCTCTTTACCCACGCTAGCCAAGAACACTACGGTGTAATGCTATCAACTAGCACGGAGAATAAGGCTGTTGAGGAGCGACCATCCATGTAACTTCTTTGTGTGAGCACCGATATGTCAGATAGTATAGCATGAACTTCATTTAAGGAGGAAATCCGACATACCGATACAAACTCAAAGCTATCACACGGTGGCTATATATAATCTTAGGAAACAAACATAGAAATAAACATAACATAAATTAGTCACAGACATCCATATCACAAAGGCGGAAAAAGATATGAATATAAATATAACACATGAAAGTGTACATCAGAGTAGTGGTCAAAAAGATCCACGATAATACAAGAGAATAGCAACATGTGCTATACAAAAGAATAAGTACACAACGTAGAGTCTATATCTCAAATGTGTACATCCAAAAACTACTAATCTAAGTAGTTAGCCAAAAGCCAGAATAATCCAAAAGAGAAGTCAAGCAGAAGCACCTGTAACATCTCGGTCTGACCCGAGTATTATTTATAAGAAAATAATAAATGGATCAGTCTAGCTATAAATATCAGATGATATGGTATAATGTAAAAGACATGACATGAACATGTAATAACCATAGTGGCATACTACTATAAGTATGTAATTGAAAATCAACAAGAGATAAGTCAATATCACAAGAATCTTCTCAAAGATAAAATAGGGTAACATACCCTAAACTTGTATTCATAACAAGTCAATGACACACAAATTCACCAATACACAAAAATTGATAAAACATATCAATGAAAATCATGAAAATTGGTGAAGCACAAATTCCAGAAATCAACACACGAAATCCAGAAATCACAAAATGGGGGGAAAGGCCTATGAGCTGAATGCTCCACGAACGGTCCGAAGACCAATGAGCCGAATGCTCCACGAACGGTCCGAAGACCTATGAGCCGAATGCTCCACGAATGGTCCGAAGACCTATGAGCCGAATGCTCCATGAATGGTCCGAAGACCTATGAGCCGAATGCTCCACGAATGTGAGTAGAAACATCACACAAACGAGGTCTAATCTCCCTCGCAGACAAAAAGACATCGCTCAATCGCTAGTCTAAATCAAATCACAAAAATGATCGTCATGATCATCAAGTAGTGTCAATCACACCAAGCTAGTAAATATATGAGTTTAGCTTCATGTCCCATAACCACTTGCTTAACTTAAATATTTACGAACAAGCTGTGAATCTTCACTAGAAAATTGTCACAAAAGGTTCAATCGAACAAGTCCAAGAATTAACCGACGAAGTGAACGCAAGCGTTTCATACCACTCGTTTTACTAAACCGTTTAATTAGATTTCTCATCCGAGTGAGGTAAAGGCTTGTATATACTAGTAGATTAGAAAACGGTTTGAGAAAAAGAGCTTTGTAGTAAAATAGAGTTGAAATCGCTTTGATGAAAGAGTTTTGATATTCGCTACTAGTATTGAAGCCTTCACATTTTTAAAGCGACAAGTCACAAATCGATTGTTGAAACAAATCGCATCACAAAATTTCACATTCGAAGACGTGAGAAAAATCCAAGGAAATCAGTTCCAAAATCATCATAGTAGAAATATACTTGCGACCTAACGTGGTCGAATTGAAGTGCAACGACTTTAAGTCAAATAGGTCGAATGACCTAAGGGTAGAATGCCGTGCGACCTAGCAGAAGAACAGGTCAAGCGACCTAGTGAAATACAGGTCAAACGACCTAATTGTAGAAAGGCGAGCGACCTAACTTGCTACGACCTAGTGGTCGAGCGAGGTAAGAAGTCATACGACCTAGTGGTTGAAGACTTAAAGTGGAATAGGTCGAACGACCTAAGTATTCAATGACCTAAACATGGAACGAACGACCTAACTAGGTGAGCGACCTAGGGGCCAGCGACCTAAAAAGGTAATAAGGTCGAGCGACCTACGACCTAACGAGGTAAAGGCCTAACGACCTAGTGAAACACGAGAACTAAAAGGTATGCGACCTAATGCGGCCGAGTAGTTTAAGGTCGGAGACGACCTACGACTTATAAAGGTAGACGGTTGAGCGACCTAGCAAGACTCGCGACCTAAAAATGACAAGGCCGAGCGAGCTAACGAAGCCCAGAGTCGAGCGACCTACCGACACAATGTGTTGAGCGACCTAACGAGGTCAATGTTGAGCGACCTAACGGGGTCCAGCGACCTAATGGGTCATGCGACCTAAGTTTAAAAAGGTGGGCGACTTAACAAAGTGACCGAGCGACCTACGATCTAGCGACCTACGAGCTAGCGACCTAGCGACTGAAGCACAGCGAGCGACCTACGACCTACGACCTACCGTAGCCGCTACCTAGTACCTCCGAGTGAGGTAAGGTCGGAAACAACCTAACGATCTAGAGTTGCTTCGACCTAGTGCTGCCAAGTGAAATAATGTCGGAAGCGACCTAACGAAGGCAGTGCGACCTAAATGCAGGAATTCGCCAAGAACGCTAGAAATTGGAGTTTTTCGCCAATCCGATCCAAACCAAATGCAAATATGCATGATAAGGTGATAGGAATTCCTTTCTAACAGTCCAAGATAGTTATAGACAAGAATGTGAGATAAAAATCTCACCTTTTCACTAAAATGGATGAAGATGAAGCTTGAAAGCAAGGTGAAGCAATCCAAAGCTTGAATCCAATATCTTTTACTTGAATTTGGAGTTGAATGTTGGATTTGCAATTGAATTTGAGTTTGGAGTTTTAATTTCCCATTCCCTCCTCCATTTTTGATGAAGCTTAGATGTTTTAGCAAAGAGTGAAGTTATGAAGGGAAGGGGGTTGGGCTGAACTAAAGAAGGTGCAGTCCAAACCGAAGTCACAAGCGGGAAAAAGTAGCGAAAATTCCACTAACTCCAAACATATCAAAGTTTATACTTAAAAAGATCTCAAACGTCATTTTGAACTCAATGGGAGTGGTCTCGAGTCCTAATTTGACCGTATGCAAAAAGTAGCTTTTCGGACCAAAATCTGATTAACGATAAAATATTTAAATATAAAATCGACAAATATGCGGGTTGTTACAGACTCCCCTCCTTAAAGAAATTGCGTCCTCGCAATAAGTAAGATGGAAATAAAAAGTAACAACCATAAAAGCATATTAACATAAAAGAGACTCGAAATAAAAAGTTCACCATAAAGAGCATGAAAGAGTAAGTCCGAACGTGTTCGCTCGATAAATCATTGAACTCTCACAAGAATACATCTTTATTTCGAAGGCGCTCAACCTCCGAAGCAATAATGCGAATAAAATGTTATTCACAAGTCAAATAGGCGAAACTTCAACTTCCACAATAACACCGGGCTCAAGAATAAAAAAATCGGAATCCCAAAGGTATTTCCGTAAATAAAAGACGTGAGAAAACGTCATGAATAACAGGAAATTGAGCCGGTGCAACGGCGTAGCACAAAAAGCGATACGCCAAAGAAACTGGAAACTCAAATAACTCCGAACACCGACGTAGTACAATAACGATACGTCCAATGAACGGAAACTCAAATAATTCGAAACACCATAAAAGAACATCGGACACGAGTCCATAAAAGAAATGAGACGAAGCTCAACAAAACGCAGTACATCGAAACGTCCGATGAATTTGGTAGAAAGATCATAAGATACAAGGAACTTGAGCCAACGGGGTTGATGCAAATTAAGTTCCTTATGAGAAATAAATATTCCAAAGGTTTATGATCAAGGTGGAGAACAAATTTCCCCACCGAAAACAATGATGCCATCAAATTGGACTAAAATCACAAAGGAAAAACGGGAATCTGCTTAGTAGATTAAAAAAAATGTCGAAGATGAATAGCCCACACGGGACAAAGGATATGGCTTTGTAATAATTAAGCCAATCCTTACTAAAGTCAATTCCGAAGCATAAGTAAGCTCGGAAAGAGAAATCACATAAAATAATTTCAACATAAATAAAAAGCAAATTGAGTGTTGCGGATCCACCAACCGGATTCGCAATTCTCAAAGAAGTCAACAAGCCCAAAAATGTTTAAAGAAAATGAATCACAAGTTCTTTTGATAAAAATAATGAGATGAACTCATATCAAAATGAACTTGAATAAGATAATCATAAAATAAATGTCATCAAAGATTGAATGAGGAGTACCTCGACCACGAGAAGTGTCACTTGGCGCATTTAGATTTCCCTCTCTCCTACTTTGAAGTTTGGGACAAGAAGATATATGGTGACCCGAATCTTTGCAATAACGACAATGAAGGGGTTTCGAACACTCCCTCGCATAGTGGTCCATGGAACCACAATTGTAGCATTGCCCACTGCTAGAGGTAGGGGTCTTTGCTACTGAAGTCTCTTGCTTCCCTTTCTTATTTGGGTTGGGGCCTTTGAACATAATAGGCCTCTTCATATCATTGTTGAAGTTTTGTTTGGCACCCACAACTTCAAAATCACACTCTTTATCGGCCTCTTCAAGACGAAGAGCGATATCAATGAGTTGATCGAAAGAAACTTCTAATTTTAGAAGTAATGGCTTCTTGAGATTTTTGTTTAAGCCATAAACGAAACTTTGATTCTTCTTCAATGGGGTGTTGATGTATTCAACCCCATATTTAGACAGTGACTCGAAGGATGTGACATAATCTGTCATAGAGGATTCACCTTGAACAAGGTCTATGAAACGACGAGCCAATGTTACTTTCTCTGCTTCAGGTACGAATTTTAATTCGAAGCGTTCCCGGAATTGCTCCCAGGTGAGATCTACTTCATTAATTTTAGAAATAAGAAGTTCGTACCAATCCAATACTCTCTCTTGGAGCATACTGGAAGCCACCTGAACACGGTGAAGATCGATAAGATTCATGCGAGAAAAGATTCGATCGCATGTTCTTAACCAAGCCTGGACCTTGATAATAGTTTTGGAACCTTTGAATGGTTTCCCACCCAAGTTGGTATAATCGTTGCCCAAGCGTGCAAACCCAGACTTAGGATGAGTAGGTTCCGGATTAGGACCAGCTGTTTGAGCATTCTTTACTAAATCAAGAAGCTGTTGAGCAGTCATAAAAACTCCATCCTGGGGAGTGACAGTAGATGGTCCGGCTCTAGGACGACCTGGTCTAGACATTCTCTCCTTTAAGAAAGAGAGAAGAAGAAAAGTTATTCTCCAAATAAATATCAAGCAAATCTTGATAGATAAAACAAGGATTCGTAGAAGGAAATAGGATAAATCGGTTCGAAGGCTCGAATTAAATCCTAAGGCACGACTCCTAAGTTGGAATTAGGACGATGATCTTGTTAAGTTATTCTACATTGTTCCCAAGTTTGGCTCTGATACCAAGCTGTGACGCCCCTCCTCTATACCCACGCTAGCCAAGAACACTATGGTGTTATGCTGTCAACTAGCACGGAGAATAAGGCTGTTGAGGAGCGACCATTCATGTAACTTCTTTGTGCGAGCACCGATATGTCAGATAGTATAGCATGAACTTCATTTAAGGAGGAAATCCGACATATCGATACAAACTCAAAGCTATCACACGGTGGCTATATATAATCTTCGGAAACAAACATAGAAATAAACAAAACATAAATCAGTCACAGACATCCATATCACAAAGGCGGAAAAAGATATGAATATAAATATAACACATGAAAGTGTACATCAGAGTAGTGGTGAAAAAGATCCACGATAATACAAGAGAATAGCAACACGTGCTATACAAAAGAATAAGTACACAACATAGAGTCTATATCTCAAATGTATACATCCAAAAACTACTAATCTAAGTAGTTAGCCAAAAGCCAGAATAATCCAGAAGAGAAGTCAAGCAGAAGCACCTGTAACATCTCGGTCTGACCCGAGTATTATTTATAAGAAAATAATAAACGGATCAGTCTAGCCATAAATATCAGATGATATGGTATAATGTAAAAGACATGACATGAACATGTAATAACCATAGTGGCATACTACTATAAGTATGTAATTGAAAATCAACAAGAGATAAGTCAATATCACAAGAATCTTCTCAAAGATAAAATAGGGTATCATACCCTAAACTTGTATTCATAACAAGTCAATGACACACAAATTCACCAATACACAAAAATTGATAAAACATATCAATGAAAATCACGAAAATTGGTGAAGCACAAATTCCAGAAATCAACACACGAAATCCAGAAATCGCAAAAAGGGGGGAAAGGCCTATGAGCCGAATGCTCCACGAACGGTCCGAAGACCAATGAACCGAATGCTCCACGAACGGTCCGAAGACCTATGAGCCGAATGCTCCACAAAATGCTCCACGAATGGTCCGAAGACCTATGAGCCGAATGCTCCACGAATGGTCCGAAGACCTATGAGCCGAATGCTCCACGAATGTGAGTAGAAACATCACACAAACGAGGTCTAATCTCCCTCGCAGACAAAAAGACATCGCTCAATCGCTAGTTTAAATCAAATCACAAAAATGATCGTCATGATCATCAAGTAGTGTCAATCACACCAAGCTAGTAAATATATGAGTTTAGCTTCATGTCCCATAACCACTTGCTTAACTTAAATATTTACGAACAAGCTGTGAATCTTCACTAGAAAATTGTCACAAAAGGTTCAATCGAACAAGTCCAAGAATTAACCGATGAAGTGAACGCAAGCGTTTCATACCACTCATTTTACTAAGCCGCTTAATTAGATTTCTCATCCGAGTGAGGTAAAGGCTTGTATATACTACTAGATTAGAAAACGGTTTGAGAAAAAGAGCTTTGTAGTAAAATAGAGTTGAAATCGCTTTGATGAAAGAGTTTTGATATTCGCTACTAGTATTGAAGCCTTCGCATTTTTAAAGTGACAAGTCACAAATAGATTGTTGAAACAAATCGCATCACAAAATTTCACATTCGAAGACGTGAGAAAAATCCAAGGAAATCAGTTCCAAAATCATCATAGTAGAAATATACTTGCGACCTAACGTGGTCGAATTGAAGTGCAACGACTTTAAGTCAAATAGGTCGAACGACCTAAGGGTAGAATGCCGTGCGACCTAGCAGAAGAACAGGTCAAGCGACCTAGTGAAATACAGGTCAAACGACCTAATTGTAGAAAGGCGAGCGACCTAACGTGCTACGACCTAGTGGTCGAGCGAGGTAAGAAGTCATAAGACCTATGGTTGAAGACTTAAAGTGGAATAGGTCAAACGACCTAAGTATTCAACGACCTAAACATGGAACGAATGACCTAACTAGGTGAGCGACCTAGGGGCCAGCGACCTAAAAAGGTAATAAGGTCGAGCGACCTACGACCTAACGAGGTAAAGGCCTAATGACCTAGTGAAACACGCGAACTAAAAGGTACGCGACCTAATGCGGCCTAGTAGTTTAAGGTCGGAGACGACCTACGACTTATAAAGGTAGACGGTTGAGCGACCTAGCAAGACTCGCGACCTAAAAATGACAAGGCCGAGCGAGCTAACGAAGCCCAGAGTCGAGCGACCTACCGACACAGTGTGTTGAGCGACCTAACAAGGTCAATGTTGAGCGACCTAACGGGGTCCAGCGACCTAATGAGTCATGCGACCTAAGTTTAAAAAGGTGGGCGACTTAACAAAGTGGCCGAGCGACCTACGAGCTAGCGACCTACGAGCTAGCGACCTAGCGACTGAAGCACAGCGAGCGACCTACGACCTACCGTAGCCGCTACCTAGTACCTCCGAGTGAGGTAAGGTCGAAAACAACCTAACAATCTAGAGTTGCTTCGACCTAGTGCTGCTAAGTGAAATAAGGTCGGAAGCGACCTAACGAAGGCAGTGCGACCTAAACGCAGGAATTCGCCAAGAATGCTAGAAATTGGAGTTTTTTGCCAATCCGATCCAAACCAAATGCAAATATGCATGCTAAGGTGATAGGAATTCCTTTCTAACAGTCCAAGATAGTTATAGATAAGAATGTGAGATAAAAATCTCACCTTTTCACTAAAATGGATGAAGATGAAGCTTGAAAGCAAGGAGAAGCAATCCAAAGCTTGAATCCAATATCTTCTACTTGAATTTGGAGTTGAATGTTGGATTTGCAATTGAATTTGAGTTTGGAGTTTTAATTTCCCATTCCCTCCTCCATTTTTGATGAAGCTTAGATGTTAGCAAAGAGTGAAGTTATGAAGGGAAGAGGGTTGGGCTGAGCTAAAGAAGGTGCAGTCCAAACCAAAGTCACAAGCGGGAGAAAGTAGCGAAAATTCCACTAACTCCAAACATATCAAAGATTATACTTAAAAAGATCTCAAACGTCATTTTGAACTCAATGGGAGTGGTCTCGAGTCCTAATTTGACCGTATGCAAAAAGTAGCTTTTCGGACCAAAATCTGATTAACAATAAAATATTTAAATATAAAATCGACAAATATGCGGGTTGTTACAGACTCCCCTCCTTAAAGAAATTGCGTCCTCGCAATAAGTAAGATGGAAATAAAAAGTAACAACCATAAAAGCATATTAACATAAAAGAGACCCGAAATAAGAAGTTCACCATAAAGAGCATGAAAGAGTAAGTCCGAACGTGTTCGCTCGATAAATCATTGAACTCTCACAAGAAAACATTTTTATTTCGAAGGCGCTCAACCTCCGAAGCACTGATGCGAATAAAATGTTGTTCACAATAGGCGAAACTTCAACTTCCACAATAACACCGGGCTCAAGAATAAAAAAATCGGAATCCCAAAGGTATTTCCGTAAATAAAAGACGTGAGAAAACATCATGAATAACAGGAAATTGAGCCGGTGCAACGGCGTAGCACAAAAAGCGATATGCCAAAGAAACTGGAAACTCGAATAACTCCGAACACTGACGTAGTACAATAACGGTACGTCCAATGAAAGGAAACTCAAATAATTCGAAACACCATAAAAGAACATCGGACACGAGTCCATAAAAGTAATGAGACGAAGCTCAACAAAACACAGTACATCGAAACGTCCGACGAATTTGGTAGAAAGATCATAAGATACAAGGAACTTGAGCCAACGGGGATGACGCAAATTAAGTTCCTTATGAGAAATAAATATTCCAAAGGTTTATGATCGAGGTGGAGAACAAATTTCCCCACCGAAAACAATGATGCCATCAAATTGGACCAAAATCATAAAGGAAAAACGGGAATCTGCTTAGCAGATTAAAAAAAATGTCGAAGATGAATAGCCCACACGGGACAAAGGATATGGCTTTGTAATAATTAAGCCAATCCTTACTAAAGTCAATTCCGAAGCATAAGTAAGCTCGGAAAGAGAAATCACATAAAATAATTTCGACATAAATAAAAAGCAAATTGAGTGTTGCGGATCCACCAACCGAATTCGCAATTCTCAAAGAAGTCAACAAGCCCAAAAATGTTTAAAGAAAATGAATCACAAGTTCTTTTGATAAAAATAATGAGATGAACTCATATCAAAATGAACTTGAATAAGATAATCACAAAATAAATGTCATCAAAGATTGAATGAGGAGTACCTCGACCACGAGAAGTGTCACTATGCGCATTTAGATTTCCCTCTCTCCTACTTTGAAGTTTGGGACAAGAAGATATATGGTGACCTGAATCTTTGCAATAACGACAATGAAGGGGTTTCGGACACTCCCTCGCATAGTGGTCCATGGAACCACAATTGTAGCATTGCCCACTGCTAGAGGTAGGGGTCTTTGCTACTGAAGTCTCTTGCTTCCCTTTCTTATTGGGGTTGGGGCCTTTGAACATAATAGGCCTCTTCATATCATTGTTGAAGTTCTGTTTGGCACCCACAACTTCAACATCACACTCATTATCGGCCTCTTCAAGACGAAGAGCGATATCAATGAGTTGATCGAAAGAAACTTCTAATTTTAGAAGTAATGGCTTCCTGAGATTTTTGTTTAAGCCATAGACGAATCTTTGATTCTTCTTCAATGGGGTGTTGATGTATTCAACTCCATATTTAGACAGTGACTCGAAGGATGTGACATAATCTGTCACAGAGGATTCACCTTGAACAAGGTCTATGAAACGATGAGCCAATGTTACTTTCTCTACTTCAGGTACGAATTTTAATTCGAAGCGTTCCCGGAATTGCTCCCAGGTGAGATCTACTTCATTAATTTCAGAAATAAGAAGTTCGTACCAATCCAATGCTCTCTCTTGGAGCATACTGGAAGCCACCTGAACACGGTGAAGATCGATAAGATTCATGCGAGAAAAGTGTCGATCGCATGTTCTTAACCAAGCCTGGACCTCGATAATAGTTTTGGAACCTTTGAATGGTTTCCCACCCAAGTTGGTATAATCGTTGCACAAGCGTGCAAACCCAAACTTAGGATGAGTAGGTTCCGGGTTAGGACCAGCTGCCTGAGCATTCTTTACTAAATCAAGAAGCTGTTGAGCAGTCATAAAAACTCCATCCTGGGGAGTGACAGTAGATGGTCCGGCTCTAGGACGAACAGTTCTACACATTCTCTCCTTTAAGAAAGAGAGAAGAAAAGTTATTCTCCAAATAAATATCAAGAAAATCTTGAAAGATAAAACAAGGATTCGTAGAAGGAAATAGGATAAATCGGTTCGAAGACTCGAATTAAATCCTAAGGCACAACTCCTAAGTTGGACTTAGGACGATGATCTTGTTAAGTTATTCTACATTGTTCCGAAGTTTGGCTCTGATACCAAGCTGTGACGCCCCTCCTCTATACCCACGCTAGCCAAGAACACTATGGTGTAATGCTGTCAACTAGCACGGAGAATAAGGCTGTTGAGGAGCGACCATCCATGTAACTTCTTTGTGCGAGCACCGATATGTCAGATAGTATAGCATGAACTTCATTTAAGGAGGAAATCCGACATACCGATACAAACTCAAAGCTATCACACGGTGGCTATATATAATCTTCGGAAACAAACATAGAAATAAACATAACATAAATCAGTCACAGACATCCATATCACAAAGGCGGAAAAAGATATGAATATAAATATAACACATGAAAGTGTGCATCAGAGTAGTGGTAAAAAAGATCCACGATAATACAAGAGAATAGCAACACGTGCTATACAAAGAATAAGTACACAACATAGAGTCTATATCTCAAATGTGTACATCCAAAAACTACTAATCTAAGTAGTTAGCCAAAAGCCAGAATAATCCAGAAGAGAAGTCAAGCAGAAGCACCTGTAACATCTCGGTCTGACCCGAGTATTATTTATAAGAAAATAATAAACGGATCAGTCTAGCTATAAATATCAGATGATATGGTATAATGTAAAAGACATGACATGAACATGTAATAACCATAGTGGCATACTACTATAAGTATGTAATTGAAAATCAACAAGAGATAAGTCAATATCACAAGAATCTTCTCAAAGATAAAATAGGGTATCATACCCTAAACTTGTTTTCATAACAAGTCAATGACACACAAATTCACCAATACACAAAAATTGATAAAACATATCAATGAAAATCACGAAAATTGGTGAAGCACAAATTCCAAAAATCAACACACGAAATCCAGAAATCACAAAAAGGGGGAAAGGCCTATGAGCCGAATGCTCCACGAACGGTCCGAAGACCAATGAGCCGAATGCTCCACGAACGGTCCGAAGACCAATGAGCCGAATGCTCCACAAAATGCTCCACGAATGGTCCGAAGACCTATGAGCCGAATGCTCCACGAATGGTCCGAAGACCTATGAGCCGAATGCTACACGAATGTGAGTAGAAACATCACACAAACGAGGTCTAATCTCCCTCGCAGACAAAAAGACATCGCTCAATCGCTAGTTTAAATCAAATCACAAAAATGATCGTCATGATCATCAAGTAGTGTCAATCACACCAAGCTAGTAAATATATGAGTTTAGCTTCATGTCCCATAACCACTTGCTTAACTTAAATATTTACGAACAAGCTGTGAATCTTCACTAGAAAATTGTCACAAAAGGTTCAATCGAACAAGTCCAAGAATTAACCGACGAAGTGAACGCAAGCGTTTCATACCACTCGTTTTACTAAGCCGTTTAATTAGATTTCTCATCCGAGTGAGGTAAAGGCTTGTATATACTAGTAGATTAGAAAACGGTTTGAGAAAAAGAGCTTTGTAGTAAAATAGAGTTGAAATCGCTTTGATGAAAGAGTTTTGATATTCGCTACTAGTATTGAAGCCTTCACATTTTTAAAGCGACAAGTCACAAATCGATAGTTGAAACAAATCGCATCACAAAATTTCACATTCGAAGACGTGAGAAAAATCCAAGGAAATCAGTTCCAAAATCATCATAGTAGAAATATAGTTGCGACCTAACGTGGTCGAATTGAAGTGCAACGACTTTAAGTCAAATAGGTCGAACGACTGAAGGGTAGAATGTCGTGCGACCTAGCAGAAGAACAGGTCAAGCGACCTAGTGAAATACAGGTCAAACGACCTAATTGTAGAAAGGCGAGCGACCTAACTTGCTACGACCTAGTGGTCGAGCGAGGTAAGAAGTCATACGACCTAGTGGTTGAAGACTTAAAGTGGAATAGGTCAAACGACCTAAGTATTCAACGACCTAAACATGGAACGAACGACCTAACTAGGTGAGCGACCTAGGGGCCAGCGACCTAAAAAGGTAATAAGGTCGAGCGACCTACGACCTAACGAGGTAAAGGCCTAACGACCTAGTGAAACACGCGAACTAAAAGGTACGCAACCTAATATGGCCGAGTAGTTTAAGGTCGGAGACGACCTACGACTTATAAAGGTAGACGGTTGAGCGACTTAGCAAGACTCGCGACCTAAAAATGACAAGGCCGAGCGAGCTAACGAAGCCCAGAGTCGAGCGACCTACCGACACAATGTGTTGAGCGACCTAACGAGGTCAATGTTGAGCGACCTAACGGGGTCCAGCGACCTAATGGGTCATGCGACCTAAGTTTAAAAAGGTGGGCGACTTAACAAAGTGGCCGAGCGACCTACGAGCTAGTGACCTACGAGCTAGCGACCTAGCGACTGAAGCACAGCGAGCGACCTACGACCTACCGTAGCCGCTACGTAGTACCTCCGAGTGAGGTAAGGTCGGAAACGACCTAACGATCTAGAGTTGCTTCGACCTAGTGCTGCCAAGTGAAATAAGGTCGGAAGCGACCTAACGAAGGCAGTGCGACCTAAATGTAGGAATTCGCCAAGAACGCTAGAAATTGGAGTTTTTCGCCAATCCGATCCAAACCAAATGCAAATATGCATGCTAAGGTGATAGGAATTCCTTTCCAACAGTCCAAGATAGTTATAGATAAGAATGTGAGATAAAAATCTCACCTTTTCACTAAAATGGATGAAGATGAAGCTTGAAAGTAAGGAGAAGCAATCCAAAGCTTGAATACAATATCTTCTACTTGAATTTGGAGTTGAATGTTGGATTTGCAATTGAATTTGAGTTTGGTGTTTTAATTTCCCATTCCCTCCTCCATTTTTGATGAAGCTTAAATATTTTAGCAAAGAGTGAAGTTATGAAGGGAAGAGGGTTGGGTTGAGCTAAAGAAGGTGCAGTCCAAACCAAAGTCACAAGCGGGAAAAAGTAGCAAAAATTCCACTAACTCCAAACATATCAAATTTTATACTTAAAAAGATCGCAAACGTCATTTTGAACTCAATGGGAGTGGTCTCGAGTCCTAATTTGACCGTATGCAAAAAGTAGCTTTTCGGATCAAAATCTGATTGACGATAAAATATTTAAATATAAAATCGACAAATATGCGGGTTGTTACAGCAATTCACAAACTCTAGAAATCAAAAATAGACAAGTAGAAAAATCAACATAAAAGTGGATCGATCCCAGCATTTGGCGAGCCTAAGCTACGCCGCACGTGCATCAACATATGACCGAAGCCTACTAAGTACTGTCATCATAATTTTTGTCGCCCAACAAATGACCCGAAGGTCCAACATATGACCCGAAGGTCTAGTACTGGTAATTGACCCGAAGGTCCATCAGATGACCCGAAGGTCCAGTAGAGTGGCTCGAAAGCCTAACAAAATCATCAAAATTGTCAAACAGCAAATCCCCAGCAAATATTTCAATTAACGAGTCTGAAATTAACCGAATTAGTAAAAGTGTGGTTCCATACTCCACACTTTTGCTAAATCGTTTAATTCTCTTCCTCGTTTCCTTAAAAGTGCAAAATTGTGTATTTTATATAAATAAAATTTACGTTCTCAAAAGGACAAGTCCGGAATTAAGCGAATCAGTAAAAGTAAGGGTTCATAGTCCTCAATTTTGCTGAAGCGTTTAAGTCGCTTCCTCATTCTTTTGAACGCGCAAACTGTAAATTTTTTGGAAATAATTTTATTTTAAAACTATTTTTAAAACACGTGATTAAACAGCAACATCTGTAGCAATTTCGACAAGGAAATTGCGCTTCACAAAACACCGTAAAAACGGATACCACATCAGCGTTGCGGGATAGCCGCTTGAAAATTCACTTTTAAATTGACGGTTACTGAAGTCAAAACAACAGTAATTTTTATACTTCAAAATCTCATCAAAACAATACGCATCAAAAATATATCATCGGCGTAAAAATTCCGTTATAAAAATAACAGCAACTAAATACGTTTTAAAATGAAACGCCGGTTCAAGATAACTTAAACCTTGACATCAATCTGGACATGGTCTATGCACCAATCTAAGGTAAAAATAAAGTGATTTTTGCTCACTTTCGTGTATAATTTAATACACACACAAATGGACTTTAAAATAATGCAACATGGACTCACTTCAATATGCATGCAAGTATAATATAACATGACCTGGCCATAATTATAATTGCAAACGATCAGAGTATATTTCCATTCACATAACAAAATGGACAAGTTTACACACGATCTGGCAATGCACTTTACACACGTTTACAACACTCTAAAGAGAAAGGCAATGCATGTAGGAAATCAAATCATATACTGGGTCTAGTTCCAAATACCCCAACCTCTTGTACGAAAATGTATTAATAATTTATTCTGAACAAATTTTCGCATAAATCACTTGCGTATGAATTAAAATGCATTTATCACATATTAACCAAATTATACCGCCTGTACTAGAAATTTATTCTTCTTTGTATGCATGGAAATGTTGTCCTGACGTGCGCAACACACTTTTAGCACGCATGCACGTAAAAATGCCAAACACAATGTGATCTAAACACTTATGCACATAGAAAGAACCCAAAAATACAAACTTTGCAATAAAACTTTATGCAGACCCATTAATAAAATGTACAATGGAATGTTTCAAAACAAACTGCTGTGAAAATATATAAATCTGGGCACACACGTAACGCGATAAAAATATAAATTAGAAATGTGAGTTTTCTGCACTCACAAAATTTTGCTTCCAAATCAGATAGCTACAAGGAGCGATTGGAACACAAACTCTGAACCGCCATTAATATTTGCACTGAGCTACTGAAGAAAAATGGAACAAAATGAACGTTGCAGTTTTCTTCTTTTCTTTCTTTCTTTTTTTTAAAAAAAAAGTATAAGTTAAAGCAACATGGGCTGACAAACATTTTTGGTACAACTGCATTAAATTATATACGTGCACTAGAAGAAGAAAAGGACTCACTGCAGTTAAATAATGATGGTAGCACAGTGAACTCAAACTTTGTATAATAAACTTGGTGACAGCAAGTTCATATATTTTCTTTTACAAAATTTGGTCACAGCAAAGTGTCCACTTGCTACTTTAAAAATGTGACAATAAAATGCACTTCATTTGCAATCAGTGAGAAAATATACAAGTTGCATTTTATTCCTTTGCCTTCACGTGTGAGGCTAAGTAAACAAAAATTTGTTTCACAATATGGACCCTATATTTGCTCACGTGAATGAATTATGCAATTTATTCCACTGCTACCACTTGTAAGATTTCAACTGACTTTTCAACAAAATTTGCTTTGCAAATTTATTTTTCAAACTTCAATTTAAAATTTCTATTTAAAATATTTATTACGACAGTAATTACTTAAATCACGGTCGTAACAAGAGCTTCCCATAACTCCACTTCGATCGATTTCTATAATAATCGGCGGTCTTGCCAATCTTTGAATGATTTGTAAAGGGGTAAAACTCCTTTACAATCGGTATTGATTCACCGGAGATTTCTGTATCATCGGTTTACGATGCTGCTACCTTTTGCTATACCCGAATTCTATCTCTGGCGATCCAATATCGATTTGCTCCAGAATACTACCTCGATCTTATGTTGAAGTCACGGTTGACCCGGTTAAGGTTGCCCGCGATTTATATAAGTCTACTCATTCTTTTCTCTCTCTGAAATCTATTTATCTTCCTATCGAGCCTATCTTCTAGTTGAATTCTTTTGGTTAGGATCCTTCTATAATTGAATCTCAGTCCTTGTTTTGAAATCCATCCTTGAATCATCGAGAGAGGGAGTGTTTTGTTATTAATATTAAAATGTTTTATAGTGTGTTGTTTGAGTTGTTGATGTTCGTTTGGATTTTCAATCGATTCGTCTGATCAACGCTATCGATAGGATTTCCAAAACACTTGAACAGAGCAAGCTGACACATATTATTTTCAAAATTAGGTAAATGAAATAAATTGTATAATTATAATACAAATTTATAAGTGAAATTTTCTAGAATTTCATAAGTTAATTAAATTGGTTGTTTGAAATGATAATATATGGTTATAATTTATTGTTCTAAATGAATTTATAAACATGGTTTATAAATTGATTTGGAACTGAAATTAGGAATTTGAGAATTTAATTTCCGGTGATTTCAAACTTTAGTTTTAAAAGTTTTAAAGTGTATAGTATTTAAAGTAATTTCAAATTGAAATCGTTTCAAAGAATTGTAAAGGTTTTAAAATCAGTACTCTTCTCTTTGTCGTTGGAAAATAATTTCGGTGATGATTGCAGCATCATCGATATTCATTTTCGAGTTTCGAAGAGGAGAGGCCACTCAGTAGCTTTGCTACATTTTTGTTTTGGAAATTAAATTGATTTAAATTTCTAAGGTATGACTTGATTTATATATATATTAGTATATGATTATAGATTTGATGTGATATATTGAATGTATATATATATATATATTTTTATCTCCAAATGGTTTGAAATTTATCGGAAATTTAATTCTTAAATTTATGTTAAAGGATGATTTTAAATAAAGCCAAAAATATTGAATAAATATTTAAATTTGAAATAATTGAATTGGAAAATTTTTACTTGTATAATACCCAATTTCATTCTAATACAACTTACCTAAACCATTCAGAAGTTGAATATGAAATTGAATAATTTACAATGTAAATTGATGTTGAATGATTTTATAAATTAAATTTTGAGTGGTTATAATAAATGTTATACACTTAAATTTTAATTATAAAAATGTTAATAGAGATAAATAGAATAATAAGTTAGTTGAATAATAAATGAGATAAATAAAATAAATTTTGTTTAAAGGAATTAATAAATTGAAATTAGATCAACTTATTGAAATACTTTGAATTTAAAATCAATTATCGAATATTAATTAATTTAAATTGAAATTTATATGGTTTAAATTAATTGTTTTATTTTGTTTTTTTTTAATCTATTTTCTTTCTGGTTGATCCTATTCTCCGACCTCTTTCCTTTTCGGGGACAAAAAGTTTTGAGTGGGGGAGAGTGTAACGACCCGTAAATCTTAATTATTTTAATAACGTAATTAACTAAATTTTTGTGAAATTTTAAACAATAAAATTTTGAAATAAAAATTTGATATTTGGAATGCATCTGTTTAAACATAGCAGATGGTAAATTATCATCAGATAATATGGAAGTTTATTTTCTAGTGTAATTTTATTTCAGTTTAAATCAGTTAAAATTGATGATAGTGAAATGTTTTCCAAACCTGAATATTTTTATACAGAAAACTTGTAAATCATCTTCTGAGTGAGATGCCATATTTTGTTTCTCCAAATTTTGACTTCTATTGCTTCGATTATCTTATTTTCGATAGATTAGCAGCATTTTTCGGTACCGATTATCGACTTTTGATAGGATGATCGTACCACTGATATCTGTATGCCGTTTTGATCGTCTCGTCATGCTGATTTCTGCGGTATATTTAATACTATGTTTTGAAGTCCGGTACGCAGTGGAAACTGTGTAACGGTCCAATGCATCGGTATCTGTTTTAACTCTTTGATTACTGTGTCCATTCAAATTTTGAAACGGACACTTGCTTTTAATAATTTCCTGAATTTACGGCTGACCTTTCCTTTCCCATTCTCTATTTTCAATACAAAATTTATGACTTCCTTTCACATGCATTGCTCGGCTTTTCAGTTGGGTTCCGCACGTTTCTCTTGGGAAACGTACATCATGATATAAGTTAGATTTCCATTTTCTATCTGCTTCTCTTCCGTTCTATATATAAAAAAACAAAAGAAAATATATACCTCCCTGTATATCATCTGCCACCTGCTCATTCTCTAGTCTCCTCTTCTTCTTGTTTACCCATACAAGCTGCTCTTCATTTCCAAACCGTTGCCGCATCCTTCAATCTGGAGCACCGCAAATTTTTCCCACCGCTCGCCAAAATCTACCCTAGCCTCCTCCGCCTGTCTCTTCGACAGCAGCCACCTTCCTTGGCCAGCAACCGACAGCCCGCTCCTCCGCCTAACACCCTAGCAGCCTACCACCGCCTTTGCCGAGCAAACGGGTCACCCATCCCCTGCAGCAGACCCTGGCGCCGAACCCACCACCTTCCTCTTTCCTTTTCGTGTGTCGAGTCCCTCCGCATGAATGCCCAGCCTCTCCTCCTTCGCCTCGCGCAGCTGAGCTCCACCTCACTCTCATCACCACCGTGCCTCTCCTCCCTGACTCACGTGCCAGCAGCGCATATTTGGGGTGTGCATATATGTATATAGATTATGTAAGTATACTTTTGGTTGCAAATTCATGTATTAGTACATATATAAGATTTACTCTGATGAATATATTATATATGATATGTGTAATATATCATATACCTGAGCTGTTGGATATACATAAGCCATTATATGTATTTTGCTGGCACATATTTTATAAAGTTACTGTAGTATATATATGTTAATTTTATATGTCAGCAATATATATAGTTATAAAGTAATAAAGTTATATAGTTTATCTATAGTCTGTTATACAAGTTGATTTCTTTCTCTATTTTGTTTAAAGGTTATGTTATACTTATGTTATATATACTATTTTATATAAACTTGGACTTACATGTTGAACAGTATACAAAATTTTAATAACGAAGTCTTGTACAAGTTATGTTAGTGTAAGCATATAGTTACAACAGTTTATATCTATATAGTAATATGTTATATAAGGTTTATATATATATTTGATATAAATTACATATTTATTGTTGTTCGTATATATATATGGGATATATAAAGCTATGTATTTGCTAGTTGCAGTTATGTCCTCCTTCTTACAGTTTGTATATATGTCCATTCACATTAGTTATATGTATATATATATATATATATATTGTTGATTCCAAGTGTTATGCGTAAGTAAGTTTCTATATACAGTTATATATATACAAGTTACTGTAAATATATAAGATTTTGTATAAGTCTGCTATATATATAGTCTGTAAAGATTTGAATATTATATGAATATGAGTTGTATGGTAAGAAGATATAAGTATGGGTTTTAAAATACGTATATGTTTTGATTTTTCAACATTTGAATTTAAGAATTTTGATTTTGAAATCTTTATATTATTTTATTTTGTCTTAAACTAAAATACTGAATTTATATAAATATATATATATATATATAATAATATGTATTCTCAGTTTATATAAAAACTAATTTTTGAATTGTTTCATCGATTCCCATTTTATCACCTTCTGGTCCGTCCTGCCTATTTTCTTCATCAAATTTGTGCCCATCTCATTTTGCTCTGGATTCGTAGATTATTTCATTGACAAATGTCTCTAGCCTCGAAAGGTGAGCAATCACTCACGATTAATGTTCTTATATTTATTAAATTTGATTTTAATTGAAACGACAATTGAAATATGCTGCTGTTAGTTATTTACATTGCTATATATATGCCATTTATGTATCTGTTTACCTGTGACATCTGACACCATTATCTGTTATTTACCACTGATGATATATGCATGTTACTGATTGTTATATTATTATCATATATGTTATCACTCTGCAAATTCCCTGTTAGTATAGAATTCATTATGGGTTGAAATGCATACCCGAACGATCTGTAGAATAGGAGAAAATCGTTATGGGTTGAAATGATAAACCCAAGCGATTTTCATTGAATTGAATTTGGGATTGCGGGTTGAAAAGATATATACCCGTATATATTTTAATTACGAATTGAAATGATATATATCCGTATCACTTGACCATAGGGTAGAAAATTATATACAGACACCGTTGGTGTAACGACCCACTATTTTGGACCATTCAAATTGATAATAAATCCACACATGCCGGACTTGAATAATTCAAAACAATGGATTGTAAATAAAATTTGGCAAAACTCAGCATATATAGTAAATAAAATAATCACAGACACAGACACAGAGTAATATAACAATAATGCAGTGGAAGCAAAGAAATAGTAGTTCATGAAGCTACTATATATATATGACAGAGTTAAACAAGATACAACAGAAGTCTCGAATACAATAGATGTCTCAATACAATAATCAAATACAAGATCTGAATGCATCACTGGAATCAATTGAATAACTGATAGCAGAATTGATAGCTGGATATCCAAGCGAAGCTCCAACTCTAAAGGTGAGTCTCAAATGTTGTATCACTCAATCTGACCCGAGCGTAAAGCAAAACACAAAACACTCGAGTCAGGATTAACATTCTTATATCAATAAATCCAACTCAAGTGAAATATCAACTGAAATACAAGTAACTTAAAGGATGTTTGGGACATCCCCTAAGGATCCGTTAAACTATCTACTATGTAGTAATATTCGCTATTATAATAATGTCTAATTATAAAATACACATACTTTTAAATAGCATTAAGGCTTTACATTTTCCACCTTAACATGTAATAGTCCCAGTAGTCTATCCAGTATTAGCATACTCCCAAAATAGGGGCTACCCTCGATACTCCACAGGCTACGGGAGAAATCACAACTCGTAGTAAAGCTCGATATGGTAGGTGACACGGCACACAAGGCAATGCCAGGGTAGATAAACCAATTGCGCATCCGGACTAGTGCTGATGCATAGCAGCCACTACCGCCCACCTCGAACAACACTCCCAAATCAAGGGGTGCACCCAATCAACCACAAAGTAATAGAATGGTATCGAAGAAGTTTGTCCGATCAGAGGTGCTACCTCCTTGGCCCGTCAATCGCTCCTATTTTAGCCACCTTATGCCAACTCACATGAGTTGGGTTTACGTATATACCTTAGGATCGTCGCCACCATCCTACTTCATTCTGGAAACTCTACCGCGTACACAGTTGTCAAAGTGGTTTTCGGTATCGACAGAGAGTATGTCCATATCCGATCCCGGTCTCTTTAACAACCAATCGTTATTATAACACCGTGGTCATTTCAAAATAGTTTATACTTCAAAACCAAAATATCATTTCCATTTAAAAACCCAAATTAATACGATATCATTTTCACTTCAAATATATCCATTTTCAAAATCATATCACTTCCCAAAGTTATAACACTTTCGAAATCATAGTCTTTTAAATCAAAACACTTTGGAAATCACAGCTTTGAAATCATAGCATTTTGGAAATCATAACACTTTCCTTTTAAACAGTTTATATATTAAAATTAGTATATATAATAAAATAGTTTATGAATAAAATAGTTTATATAAATAGTTATAGGTTAAAATGGTTTAAAATAAAATAATTTATATTAAAAATGATTTATATTAAAATAGTTTATATTAAAATAATTTATAACGTAAAATATCAATAGTTTAATAAAATTTAAAATTACTTTATAAAATAAAATATTTTCCTCAAATTTCACTAATCGATTCAAATCAACCCGAATTCCAAAATTTTAATTTAATCAAATCTTAAATCATCAATTTCAACTCGATTCAGCTTCTCAATAAACCATTTCAAATTATCAATTTCAAATACATATATGAACCATAAAATAAGCCATTTGAATTTCAATATATTTCAAAGCTTTAAATATTCACATTTCAAAACTAAATTCGATAATCTTATATATATATATATATATATATAAATCCACTTTTCTATTATTTAGTTTTGAAATATTTACTTAATTATTTCAATATCATTTGAATACAACTTCAATTTAAATAAAAAATATCCCATTTAAATATATATAAATTTGAAATATCCATTTAAGTCGCCTTTAATCAAATTTCAAGTTGTAAAACACTTCTTTAAATTTCAAATTCAATACATTTCTAATCAAACTTATTTAAGTATAATTCTTAAATAAATATAATTTCAAATCATTATAAACTCTATATTTGAAAATAGAGATATTAAATAAATACTTAGACATATTATTTATCAACTTTATTAAATAAACTTTAAATGAATCTTTAAAATCAATATTTATCAAAACCATATATTTCTTTCAAACCACAGAAATCATTTTTTTTAAATATTTATATATAGACCAACGGTGTCTGTATATAATTTTCTACCCTATGGTCAAGTGATACGGATATTTATCATTTCAATCTGCAATTTAAAACATATTCGGGTGTATATCTTTTCAACCCGAAATCCCAAATTCAATTAATTGAAAATCGCTTGGGTTTATCATTTCAACCCATAACGATTTTCTCATATTCTACAGATCGTTCGGGTATGTATCATTTCAACCCATAGTGAATTCTATACTAACAGGGATGTAATATCCCGGAAATTTTAACAATATCAATTTAATAATCTGTTAAATAATTAAATTGATATTGATGATCTTTGATAATAAAATTTGAATTTAATTTAATAATCTGATTAAATTAGTATTAATTGATGATTTTATTTTTTAAAAGTTAATAAGATATTTTCTATTTGAATATATATATTTATTTATATATATTGTAAATAGAAAGCATTGGAAAAATTGGTAATTTAGATTTAATTTAATATGACTTTTCAAAGTTATTTAAATTAATAATTTTATAGTTTTAAATATACTCTAAGTAAATATTTTTGTTTAAGAGATATTTTAACTTAAGTTTAAATAAATAAGATTTAACAAAAAGGCTTGTTTTATTTCTTTTTAAAATATTACTTGATAATATAATCTCTTAGATAAATTATTTTAAGTATCAAATATGTTAATTTCAAATAGTAAGTATAATATATTATTTTTATAAATATGAATAGATTTTAAAGACTATGGAATTGTTATTTTTAAATTGATAAGTAGTTGTGTATATATATATAACTTGACTTTTTAAATTGAATCTTAGGATTTAATTTTATTTCAATTTGAATTTAAGCTTTGAAATTCAAAAGGATAAATATTTAAATTGTTTTGGAATTTTAGAATATTTGTATAAACTTTTATTTATAAATATAAATTAGTTTTGTTCTTTTAAAAGTTATATATATAGATAAGTATTTTAATAAATAAGAAAAGGTTTTTATATACTTTTAAACTAAATAAAAATAAGATAAATACTTAGAAGACAAGTGTCATTTATCTAAAGCCTTTGTAAAACATGTGTAATTTAAGTAATAAATGTATAGGACAAGTGTCCTTAATTATTTTCATTTTCTTTTATTTTTATAAAAATCAAAATGTACTTATATAAACATATACATTTCATTCACTTCATTCTTTCCTCCTTTTCAAAACAAGAGAAACTCAAATGTAAATTCTCTAATACAAATCTGGAAATATTCAGTAACCCTTCTCAAACTCTTTCTCTAAATTGCAAAACTGAAATCCGAGAATCAAATGCCTCAAACCAAATCAAAGATCTGTAACATTCCTCAAACCAGAGAATTATCAAAATCAAAGTCTGTAACCAAGTTACAGATCTGAAATAAAAAGGTCTTGCAAACACTCTTTGAATCTACAACACTTTCTTTCATCTCTGCATCATATTCAAAGGTCTACCTGCCTCCATTTTCTTCAATCTGGAATCATCTCAAAAAGCCCTGCTGCATTCTATTCAACTCTGGAAGCAATTCAAACTGTCTACATTCAATTTTCAACCACTGGTAGTTGCATGCATGTAGTTTAATCAATCTAAAGCTCCAACAACTCCAGTTATTAAATCAAGTGAGGCATTCCAGTTTTAAGCAAAACAGTTTCAAAAGCTTTTCAATAAAATAGGCCTCTGTTCATCTTTGTCAAGGTGAGTAACATTCTATTTTTAAGGTTTAAATTAGGAAAGATGGTTGCATGTGAATATTTATAGGTGGTCCTACATATCTATGTATTGATGTATGATTATATATGTGAATTTCTATGTATACATGGATGAATAGTTATGTGTGCATATCTGTTATCTTTGAACCCTGTTCTGTTTGTTGCCCAGACTTAAGAATTTCCTTTAAAATCTCTTACCTCTGGATCTAGTTTTTGTAATGACTTAATTTACAAACAAAATATGATTGATTTGTAATAAACTAAAGTTTAAAAGGTTTAATTAAGTCAAAACTTTAACCTGAGTGCCTCTGTAAACTAAAATAACAGTGCATGTTATAAAATGTAAAAATTCAAACTGGGTAATTTATAGATTCAGGATTATATATGGAATATATAAGCTATAACATGATTTTTAACATTAATATCATAGTTTTTAGTTTAGAATTAAAAGAGCAGTTCTGGTTTTAACTGAAAATGGATTTTTGGTTAGAACTGTTAATCTAGGAGGATTGATTGACCAATATCATGTCTGGTAATAGTGGAATGATCAAGGATGAAGGGAAAATTACTAGAATTTAAATTAAGGCAGTGAGGTAGAAATAATTTAGGTTTTAAATTTTTAAACCTAGTTTTAACTAGGTTAAGAAAATCAATCACCACAGTTTCTCAAGTGGATCGAGTGCTTCAGGTTTTTGAGGGATTGAAGTTTGGTCGATGATGAAGATATGATCGGAGTTTCAGAAGTTCTGGTGATCGAAATTTTGAAGACGAGACAGTTCCTGTGATATCCCGGGTTTTTTTGAGCAATATAAATTTAATAATCTGTATTAATAATTCAATTGAATTGATAATTTTCCTTTATAATTTTAATTTAAATTGGTAATTTAATCTTTAAAGGATAATCAATATTTAATGTAGCGATACGGATTTTCGCACTCGAAAATCGACATCCATACTTTACATCGTACTCGAATGCCGTAGATTCGACCGTTCAAATCCGAGTCGCCGGAGCTTATAACAACATTAAGTAAATAACACAGCGGAATAAAAAGAATATAGATATACAACATCTGATACAATATCCAGATACAATGATGATACAATGAATATCTATATACAATCAGAGATATGATACAACAAATAGCAGCGGAAAGAAAAATAGATAACTAACATCAGCAGCGGAACAAAAACTCCAAGATAGTCTTCAAAAGAGAACTCCAGTAGTAGCTCGAACTCCCAATAACGATGCAGAAAGATAAGCAAGTGCAGTCCGATCCAAAGACTGAACTAGCTCCAGATAAATCTACAAATCTGACTATCTGAAAAACCCAACTCTAGACTGCTCGTGTAGAAAAATTTTGAGCATCCAGAGTTTAGGAAAGAAACAATAAACTCCGGATCAGTCATGGGACTGGTGTGAGCAACAAAAACAGTTTATCTTTAAAAACAAATAGTAGAGAATTTTAAAGTAAATTCGCAATGCTTTTGGAAAATGAAACTACCATAAGGCCTCCCGCCACACACACAATGCAAACGCAGACTTGGAGGAGATTTCTCCTTATGATAGTCAAAGATGCTTACTACGCAAAATCAAATCATTTTTGATATTATTATTAGTGCATAGTGTAGAAACATTTCGAAAGTATAATATTAATCTTAGCCAGCATAGGCATTCCGCACTTATGCCTACTATAGCTACTATGTTCAATAGCAGGTTACCGCCACATTCCATAGCAGGTAATACAACTAAAACCGTACACGTCGCGTATTGTTTCTTTGGATTTCCAACAAATGGTCAGGCTAAGGAACTTCCCATGCCACGGTGGGTACGTCCCTGGAATAGACGACCCGAGAACCTAACCGGATCTCTGCCAACACAAGGCCGGGTTACCTCTGCAAAAATAGGTAACTACTGACACGCGTATGCCATCCCCCGATCGTCACCGATCTTCCCGAGGATCCTCGATTTCCAACAACCACATAATAATAATAATGCAGTAACCACAGAGGTTAAGTATCTGGGCTCCATACCATGATACCACCTTTATCCAGAAGGAATGACATACACTAAGGGGCGCTACTCCCTAGAACCTTGCTGCATCCTTCCTGTTTCGACCATTTCCGGGGTGTGAGGCTCGACGAAGTCTCGTCCACAAAGCTACGCTTTGTCACAAAGCCATGCTTCGGGTCAAACAAATGATCAACCTATGATCACAAAGATATAAAATCAAATAAATGATCATATCGCAAATGATCAAACACTGATCATTTCACAGCAGCACTCAGCATGCCACATTACCAAATTGGGATATATCGCTGATAAATTTCAACTACATAACCTCTGAGCTCGTACGTCTCAGAGAAGGGTGTTAAACTAAGAGAATAAATTCTCCGCCACCAACAGAAATGTATTTGAAAGAAATCAGCTTTATATCTCAAAGTGTAATGTCAGACATGTAACCATATAAGTCTGTTCCGGGTTCGAACAGAATCGAAGGCACTTCTTACGAAGCCCTTGCAATTCCGGGTAATTTCCAATCACGTCCGGACTTCCCATCACAAAAGAGTGATATAAATCTCTATACCGGAGCAACTCAGTGCAGAGACATTGGACAGGTTGTCCTTTCATTTTCGAAAAATATCCGGTCTTCAACACCGGTCTTCAAATGCCATCCATATACGACGTATCACTATTCGGAATGGGTTATACGACCCAAATGTCTTTTCCCGGCTAACCCGAATAGTGAGCGCAATATTTAAAAATATATGGATATTGGGACTTCAATTAAGTCACAACTTAAACCCAAACTTTCATTTTAAATGGTTAAACAAATTACCATTTTAATCTTTTTAAACAAAAAGATTAAATTCACAAAGTTCACTTAATTTCACAAAGATTCATTCACAGATTTTCCAAATCGATTTCCATTTCAGTGTGATTAATTCGTTAAATCTTTAAATCAAAGATTTAACTAATATCTTTCAAAGCAATTCCGTTTCGAATGGGTTAAATAAATCATCATTTTAAATCTGTTAAAAATAAACAGATTTAATTCATAGCTTTTAAAACAATTCATTCATAACTTGAAAAATCCATTTTTCAATTCATTCTTGAAATTCCCCTAATTAACTGGAATTTCATTTCTTATCTAAAAGTGTTTATCATTTGAAAACAACAGTTTTCATTTTGGAAATCTGATTCATTTATACGAGTTGAAGTCTTTGGGTTAAATCCAAATTCCCCACTTATACTTTTTAAAATGGTTTAAATTCATACAAACACATTTATATCATCTTTAGTCCCTAGTTTCCAAATCATAGATTTAATTTCAAACTTGAATTCAAATTTAAATCTTATTATTTAAATTTTCAAAACTCGTTTAAGTTATTCAAAATAACTCTTATCTTTGAAATTCCATTTCAAATGCTTTTCACCTTTAAACCCAAATTCCTAATTTCAAAATTGAAATTGAAATTAAAACTTCAATTTCAAAAACATCAAATTTAAATTATCTGTGACTTAACCGATTTCCACGTGAAATCCATTTGTGTGTGTAACTGTGTAGTCTAGGGGTTTTACGCACAATAGTGCACAATATCAATCATCATAGATATATCGATAAGCGGTATAATCGATAACGCTTATCTTCATTCACAGATTCATAGATAAAATAAATTTATCAGTCACAAGGATTCACTATTACAATTCAATGTGGGTTTCGGATAACCAACTAGAAACCGACTCCCTGTCGCATCGAAATTCAAGTGCCGTTTTACGGGTCAAAGGTTTCATATTCACATAGTAATATATCACAGAAAAATCATACACAATCATCATCGATATATCAAAGCATATCACAAAAAAATCAGGACGTATCACAAAGCATCACAAATCAGGGATATCAAACAATTCAACATTCAATAAATTCTAAACATCCATAGGTAAGATCAATAAATTATCTGATTAATTTAAATCAGATTTATTTCTTATGAATTACTAATCCTGGTTAATTAACATTAATATATTACAAATCATTTTTGATTAATTATTCTTTAATCATTTATAAATTAACTTTTAATAATAAATTAATTAACCTTTAATTATAATTCATCAACCTCTAATTACTAAATAATAAATCTTTAATTATTTAATTCATTATTTAATTAATTATCTTCAATTAATAAATTAACCTTAAATTAATTATTCTCAAATTAATTACCTTAATTAATTAATCACATTAATTTACTAATTTCATTCATTAATTAATTACATAAATTAATTAATCAACCTTAATCAAATTCAAAGTTTATTTTAAAATAACGGCTATAGATATTAAACCACTTTAAACTTAATTACTTTAATATAATTCATTTTTTTTTTACCTTTAACTAATTTCAAACTTAAACAAATAATTATTTTAAAAGGAGTTGTTAAGAAAAGTTTAACTTAGTTTTGTTTAAAGTTTTAAAACTGTAACGTCAAATACTCAGACAAAACCCGAGCCAACCCGTCATTGTCCCGAGACCAAACCCGAGTTTCCCCTCCATTTTCCCGAGCTTCCTTTACTCTTTCATTTTAAAGTTGTTATAAAATTTAAATTTTTAAAACTTTATTAAATTTTAAAATTGAGCTTCAAACTTCATTCTATCCTAAACTAAATTTTGTTTTGAACTTAGTTTAATATCTGCTTTACATTTTGAAGCTTGCAGGTTTTAAAACCTGAAATTAATCTATCCGAGACATATACCAGGTGACTTCGAGCCCAAACAAAGTACTTCGAGCCAATGCCAACCGAACTTCGAGCGAACCCACCAACTGCTTCGAGCAAAACTCAAATTGCTACGAGTAAAGCCTGGAGTAACTCGAATAAACACCATATCAACCGAGTGCACCGTGCACGTGCACTGTGGCCTCGCCCACCTCCGGCCACCCACCAGTACGTCAACCCATCCACCACCATCATTCTAGCCGATCGAGATCACCAGACCATCCCCAAATCTCGAAATTCGAATTCGAGACTCCACCCACCTGAAACAAGAAAGACAGGGATCGATCAAACCTAGAACAAGCCTTCGTCCCCGCCGCCTCGTCCACCGGTGGCCACGAAAATTCCGGCCACGGCTTCACTTGACACCCCGCTACCAACCACCAAACTCCGGTTGCACTCGATGCCCTGAGGAATGTGCACGAGCCCAAATCCCAGATGCTCATTCCACTGTCCTTAAACCCTACATTGGGATCGTTCGACAAATTCACACATTCGAAAATTTATCTGGAAATTTTCTCATCATCCTAGAGGTCCAAACCAGCCTCAATTCAAATTTCAACACTTATCATTAAATCAATCACTGTAAATTCGAACAAATGTGATTTTTGTTCAAAAACTAACCACTCTATGAATATTGAACTAAAGATCTAAATTTTTGTTTTAAAATTCACATTAAAGTATGCGTATTCAATTTATATTCATGAAATTGTGAAATAAGAAACTCGAAAATTTCATATATGAAGATGGTTCTGTAGTTTTTAAGCATTTCCAGTGATATCACAAGTTTGTTTACTTAAACAAAATTTTAAACTAAAACTGATGGTATAAATAACACATTTGTTCAAGGCTTAAATCTTAACAAGGTTTGAATCAAGATCAAAATAAGTTTGAACCAAGTTTAAGCCTGAAACTAGAACAGGGATCCTCAGCCTTACAACAGTGAACAATGTGTATATATTTACAACTATATATTCACAGCATTTTATACTTGTATTATCACAGAGAACACATTCAGCCATGTTTAACTTAGATTATAATCTTTTAAAAAAAATAGTTACTCACAGATAAAAGATTTAAAGGAGGCCAGTTTAAAAGAAGGTTTGCTCACTGTTTTCAGAGGAAAAGAAACAAAGTTGCTCACCAGGCTTTTAGAAATAGAAAGCTTGCTCTTTTCTTGTTTTGAAACAGGAAACTCGAAAACTGGAAACTTGAAAACTTGCATTTATTTTTGTTGTTGATTCCAGAAAACTTTGAAATGCTTGAACTTGAAAACTGAAATGTTTGACTAGCTTTGAAACTGAAGTGTTTGGCTTCAAATTGATTTCCAGGTTTGTATACTTGTTTAAGACTTTTCCTTGTTTTCTAACTTGTAGAAACTGGATTTGCAAAGCTTTTGAAATGAAATAAGATGAGGCAAGTTGGCCAATATACAAATTTGTTTACTGCTCTGGTTTGCTTAATTGAAAGATGTTTTCAGTTTGAAAACGAACGAATGGAATGAAGTGGTGATGTATATAAAAGAGAAGATGTACAGAGTGATGTTTTGTTTTTGTTTTAAAAATACTAGGCAAGCCATGCTGAAATGATCTTTGCCATGCTGAAAGGTAGATAGCATTTAATGCTTCATGCTTCCCATCCCTGTTTCTTCATTTTTTTTCAAGTGTACATATTTAACTTGCCTTTGTTTATTTACATACTTGAGTATATTTATTCCTTTGCTTTCGGCTGGGCAAGTGTGTAAAGGTGTTATTTTGTACTTGCATTTATTTGTTTGAACACTTTTACTTTACATTGTATAAAACCATACAGTTTATTTATTTTCATTTGTAATTGAATATATTTCATTTCTAAACCATTTCTTCATGATTTAAATTCATATACACGTTATTAACAAAAATTTATTCTGTATAACGATATTTTGTTTTAAAGTTTAACTATAAACATTTTGTACATCATTTATTTATTAAATATGACTTAAATATTCAAATTCAATATATACAAATTTTTAAATCTATAACTTAATATATTTTCGATTCGATCGGGGAAACTCACTTCCGTTTCTAATAAATTTTACAATTTTTATCCAAAAATTTATTTAATTATCAATTTAAATTAATTAAAATTCTAGGGTCGTTACAAATTTCCCCCCTTAAAAGAATTTCGTCCTCGAAATTCGCAGGCACGAAAACAATACAGAGATAGACATATTCGATCTCCTATAATTCCTCAAACACAAGATACGGATTCCGAATTCAAGTCGGAATATCTCAAAACACATACCAATTTGTCCCTCTTCGGACTTTGGTATTCACAGAAATTTCAATAGAATTTCAAATTTTGTTTTAAACGAAATCGTTTTATTGATTTAATTCAAATTTAGCTTCATATTCTTTTAATCAATTTAACTCAAATTAAAACTTCCAATTTCAAATTCATTAAAGTTTAAATGGAAAAGCTGATAAGAAATCGATGAAATACGAAGTAAGGATTTTCTACAATGATACGTAGAGCTACCATCATATCGAAACTTCTTCTTGTAGCTGGTACGAAGCAATCAAAAGAATTTGGAAACGAATCAAAGGAAATTGATATGAAAGTTATTTCCACTGTTACAGGGTATTGACCATTTATAGTCGTACTCCCCTGTCCTCTATCTCGTCCTCTTCTTGCACTCATACTTACTATCAGTGGATAGTAAGAGAATTTACTGAGGCGTACGAACAGATATCTTAAGGATTACTCATTCTAGAGTTTACTTCACTCTATCTCTAATGAGCTACTTAACGTGTTATACTCCTGAGCTAAAGTTCAACCTTAGCTCTGATACCAAATGTAACGATACGGATTTTCGCGCTCGAAAATCGACATCCATACTTTACATCGTACTCGAATGCCGTAGATTCGACCGTTCAAATCCGAGTCGCCGGAGCTTATAACAACATTAAGTAAATAACACAGCGGAATAAAAAGAATATAGATATACAACATCTGATACAATATCCAGATACAATGATGATACAATGAATATCTATATACAATCAGAGATATGATACAACAAATAGCAGCGGAAAGAAAAATAGATAACTAACATCAGCAGCGGAACAAAAACTCCAAGATAGTCTTCAAAAGAGAACTCCAGTAGTAGCTCGAACTCCCAATAACGATGCAGAAAGATAAGCAAGTGCAGTCCGATCCAAAGACTGAACTAGCTCCAGATAAATCTACAAATCTGACTATCTGAAAAACCCAACTCTAGACTGCTCGTGTAGAAAAATTTTGAGCATCCAGAGTTTAGGAAAGAAACAATAAACTCCGGATCAGTCATGGGACTGGTGTGAGCAACAAAAACAGTTTATCTTTAAAAACAAATAGTAGAGAATTTTAAAGTAAATTCGCAATGCTTTTGGAAAATGAAACTACCATAAGGCCTCCCGCCACACACACAATGCAAACGCAGACTTGGAGGAGATTTCTCCTTATGATAGTCAAAGATGCTTACTACGCAAAATCAAATCATTTTTGATATTATTATTAGTGCATAGAGTAGAAACATTTCGAAAGTATAATATTAATCTTAGCCAGCATAGGCATTCCGCACTTATGCCTACTATAGCTACTATGTTCAATAGCAGGTTACCGCCACATTCCATAGCAGGTAATACAACTAAAACCGTACACGTCGCGTATTGTTTCTTTGGATTTCCAACAAATGGTCAGGCTAAGGAACTTCCCATGCCACGGTGGGTACGTCCCTGGAATAGACGACCCGAGAACCTAACCAGATCTCTGCCAACACAAGGCCGGGTTACCTCTGCAAAAATAGGTAACTACTGACATGCGTATGCCATCCCCCGATCGTCACCGATCTTCCCGAGGATCCTCGATTTCCAACAACCACATAATAATAATAATAATGCAGTAACCACAGAGGTTAAGTATCTGGGCTCCATACCATGATACCACCTTTATCCAGAAGGAATGACATACACTAAGGTGCGCTACTCCCTAGAACCTTGCTGCATCCTTCCTGTTTCGACCATTTCCGAGGTGTGAGGCTCGACGAAGTCTCGTCCACAAAGCTACGCTTTGTCACAAAGCCATGCTTCGGGTCAAACAAATGATCAACCTATGATCACAAAGATATAAAATCAAATAAATGATCATATCGCAAATGATCAAACACTGATCATTTCACAGCAGCACTCAGCATGCCACATTACCAAATTGGGATATATCGCTGATAAATTTCAACTACATAACCTCTGAGCTCGTACGTCTCAGAGAAGGGTGTTAAGCTAAGAGAATAAATTCTCCGCCACCAACAGAAATGTATTTGAAAGAAATCAGCTTTATATCTCAAAGTGTAATGTCAGACATGTAACCATATAAGTCTGTTCCGGGTTCGAACAGAACCGAAGGCACTTCTTACGAAGCCCTTGCAATTCCGGGTAATTTCCAATCACGTCCGGACTTCCCGTCACAAAAGAGTGATATAAATCTCTATACCGGAGCAACTCAGTGCAGAGACATTCGACAGGTTGTCCTTTCATTTTCGAAAAATATCCGGTCTTCAACACCGGTCTTCAAATGCCATCCATATACGACGTATCACTATTCGGAATGGGTTATACGACCCAAATGTCTTTTCCCGGCTAACCCGAATAGTGAGCGCAATATTTAAAAATATATGGATATTGGGATTTCAATTAAGTCACAACTTAAACCCAAACTTTCATTTTAAATGGTTAAATAAATTACCATTTTAATCTTTTTAAACAAAAAGATTAAATTCACAAAGTTCACTTAATTTCACAAAGATTCATTCACAAATTTTCCAAATCGATTTCCATTTCAGTGTGATTAATTCGTTAAATCTTTAAATCAAAGATTTAACTAATAGCTTTCAAAGCAATTCCGTTTCGAATGGGTTAAATAAATCATCATTTTAAATCTGTTAAAAATAAACAGATTTAATTCATAGCTTTTAAAACAATTCATTCATAACTTGAAAAATCCATTTTTCAATTCATTCTTGAAATTCCCCTAATTAACTGGAATTTCATTTCTTATCTAAAAGTGTTTATCATTTGAAAACAACAGTTTTCATTTTGGAAATCTGATTCATTTATACGAGTTGAAGTCTTTGGGTTAAATCCAAATTCCCCACTTATACTTTTTAAAATGGTTTAAATTCATACAAACACATTTATATCATCTTTAGTCCCTAGTTTCCAAATCATAGATTTAATTTCAAACTTGAATTCAAATTTAAATCTTATTATTTAAATTTTCAAAACTCGTTTAAGTTATTCAAAATAACTCTTATCTTTGAAATTCCATTTCAAATGCTTTTCACTTTTAAACCCAAATTCCTAATTTCAAAATTGAAATTGAAATTAAAACTTCAATTTCAAAAACATCAAATTTAAATTATCTGTGACTTAACCGATTTCCACGTGAAATCCATTTGTGTGTGTAACTGTGTAGTCTAGGGGTTTTACGCACAATAGTGCACAATATCAATCATCACAGATATATCGATAAGCGGTATAATCGATAACGCTTATCTTCATTCACAGATTCATAGATAAAATAAATTTATCAGTCACAAAGATTCACTATTACAATTCGATGTGGGTTTCGGATAACCAACTAGAAACCGACTCCCTGTCGCATCGAAATTCAAGTGCCGTTTTACGGGTCAAAGGTTTCATATTCACATAGTAATATATCACAGAAAAATCATACACAATCATCATCGATATATCAAAGCATATCACAAAAAAATCAGGACGTATCACAAAGCATCACAAATCAGGGATATCAAACAATTCAACATTCAATAAATTCTAAACATCCATAGGTAAGATCAATAAATTATCTGATTAATTTAAATCAGATTTATTTCTTATGAATTACTAATCCTGGTTAATTAACATTAATATATTACAAATCATTTTTGATTAATTATTCTTTAATCATTTATAAATTAACTTTTAATAATAAATTAATTAACCTTTAATTATAATTCATCAACCTCTAATTATTAAATAATAAATCTTTAATTATTTAATTCATTTTTTAATTAATTATCTTCAATTAATAAATTAACCTTAAATTAATTATTCTCAAATTAATTACCTTAATTAATTAATCACATTAATTTACTAATTTCATTCATTAATTAATTACATAAATTAATTAATCAACCTTAATCAAATTCAAAGTTTATTTTAAAATAACGGCTATAGATATTAAACCACTTTAAACTTAATTACTTTAATATAATTCATTTTTTTTACCTTTAACTAATTTCAAACTTAAACAAATAATTATTTTAAAAGGAGTTGTTAAGAAAAGTTTAGCTTAGTTTTGTTTAAAGTTTTAAAACTGTAACGTCAAATACTCAGACAAAACCCGAGCCAACCTGTCATTGTCCCGAGACCAAACCCGAGTTTCCCCTCCATTTTCCCGAGCTTCCTTTACTCTTTCATTTTAAAGTTGTTATAAAATTTAAATTTTTAAAACTTTATTAAATTTTAAAATTGAGCTTCAAACTTCATTCTATCCTAAACTAAATTTTGTTTTGAACTTAGTTTAATATCTGCTTTACATTTTGAAGCTTACAGGTTTTAAAACCTGAAATTAATCTATCCGAGACATATACCAGGTGACTTCGAGCCCAAACAAAGTACTTCGAGCCAATGCCAACCGGACTTCGAGCGAACCCACCAACTGCTTCGAGCAAAACTCAAATTGCTACGAGTAAAGCCTGGAGTAACTCGAATAAACACCATATCAACCGAGTGCACCGTGCACGTGCACTGTGGCCTCGCCCACCTCCGGCCACCCACCAGTACGTCAACCCATCCACCACCATCATTCTAGCCGATCGAGATCACCAGACCATCCCCAAATCTCGAAATTCGAATTCGAGACTCCACCCACCTGAAACAAGAAAGACAGGGATCGATCAAACCTGGAACAAGCCTTCGTCCCCGCCGCCTCGTCCACCGGTGGCCACGAAAATTCCGGCCACGGCTTCACTTGACACCCCGCTACCAACCACCAAACTCCGGTTGCACTCGATGCCCTGAGGAATGTGCACGAGCCCAAATCCCAAATGCTCATTCCACTGTCCTTAAACCCTACATTGGGATCGTTCGACAAATTCACACATTCGAAAATTTATCTGGAAATTTTCTCATCATCCTAGAGGTCCAAACCAGCCTCAATTCAAATTTCAACACTTATCATTAAATCAATCACTGTAAATTCGAACAAATGTGATTTTTGTTCAAAAACTAACCACTCTATGAATATTGAACTAAAGATCTAAATTTTTGTTTTAAAATTCACATTAAAGTATGCGTATTCAATTTATATTCATGAAATTGTGAAATAAGAAACTCGAAAATTTCATATATGAAGATGGTTCTGTAGTTTTTAAGCATTTCCAGTGATATCACAAGTTTGTTTACTTAAACAAAATTTTAAACTAAAACTGATGGTATAAATAACACATTTGTTCAAGGCTTAAATCTTAACAAGGTTTGAATCAAGATCAAAATAAGTTTGAACCAAGTTTAAGCCTGAAACTAGAACAGGGATCCTCAGCCTTACAACAGTGAACAATGTGTATATATTTACAACTATATATTCACAGCATTTTATACTTGTATTATCACAGAGAACACATTCAGCCATGTTTAACTTAGATTATAATCTTTTAAAAAAAAATAGTTACTCACAGATAAAAGATTTAAAGGAGGCCAGTTTAAAAGAAGGTTTGCTCACTGTTTTCAGAGGAAAAGAAACAAAGTTGCTCACCAGGCTTTTAGAAATAGAAAGCTTGCTCTTTTCTTGTTTTGAAACAGGAAACTCGAAAACTGGAAACTTGAAAACTTGCATTTATTTTTGTTGTTGATTCCAGAAAACTTTGAAATGCTTGAACTTGAAAACTGAAATGTTTGACTAGCTTTGAAACTGAAGTGTTTGGCTTCAAATTGATTTCCAGGTTTGTATACTTGTTTAAGACTTTTCCTTGTTTTCTAACTTGTAGAAACTGGATTTGCAAAGCTTTTGAAATGAAATAAGATGAGGCAAGTTGGCCAATATACAAATTTGTTTACTGCTCTGGTTTGCTTAATTGAAAGATGTTTTCAGTTTGAAAACGAACGAATGGAATGAAGTGGTGATGTATATAAAAGAGAAGATGTACAGAGTGATGTTTTGTTTTTGTTTTAAAAATACTAGGCAAGCCATGCTGAAATGATCTTTGCCATGCTGAAAGGTAGATAGCATTTAATGCTTCATGCTTCCCATCCCTGTTTCTTCATTTTTTTTCAAGTGTACATATTTAACTTGCCTTTGTTTATTTACATACTTGAGTATATTTATTCCTTTGCTTTCGGCTGGGCAAGTGTGTAAAGGTGTTATTTTGTACTTGCATTTATTTGTTTGAACACTTTTACTTTACATTGTATAAAACCATACAGTTTATTTATTTTCATTTGTAATTGAATATATTTCATTTCTAAACCATTTCTTCATGATTTAAATTCATATACACGTTATTAACAAAAATTTATTCTGTATAACGATATTTTGTTTTAAAGTTTAACTATAAACATTTTGTACATCATTTATTTATTAAATATGACTTAAATATTCAAATTCAATATATACAAATTTTTAAATCTATAACTTAATATATTTTCGATTCGATCGGGGAAACTCACTTCCGTTTCTAATAAATTTTACAATTTTTATCCAAAAATTTATTTAATTATCAATTTAAATTAATTAAAATTCTAGGGTCGTTACAAATTTCCCCCCTTAAAAGAATTTCGTCCTCGAAATTCGCAGGCACGAAAACAATACAGAGATAGACATATTCGATCTCCTATAATTCCTCAAACACAAGATACGGATTCCGAATTCAAGTCGGAATATCTCAAAACACATACCAATTTGTCCCTCTTCGGACTTTGGTATTCACAGAAATTTCAATAGAATTTCAAATTTTGTTTTAAACGAAATCGTTTTATTGATTTAATTCAAATTTAGCTTCATATTCTTTTAATCAATTTAACTCAAATTAAAACTTCCAATTTCAAATTCATTAAAGTTTAAATGGAAAAGCTGATAAGAAATCGATGAAATACGAAGTAAGGATTTTCTACAATGATACGTAGAGCTACCATCATATCGAAACTTCTTCTTGTAGCTGGTACGAAGCAATCAAAAGAATTTGGAAACGAATCAAAGGAAATTGATATGAAAGTTATTTCCACTGTTACAGGGTATTGACCATTTATAGTCGTACTCCCCTGTCCTCTATCTCGTCCTCTTCTTGCACTCATACTTACTATCAGTGGATAGTAAGAGAATTTACTGAGGCGTACGAACAGATATCTTAAGGATTACTCATTCTAGAGTTTACTTCACTCTATCTCTAATGAGCTACTTAACGTGTTATACTCCTGAGCTAAAGTTCAACCTTAGCTCTGATACCAAATGTAACGATACGGATTTTCGCGCTCGAAAATCGACATCCATACTTTACATCGTACTCGAATGCCGTAGATTCGACCGTTCAAATCCGAGTCGCCGGAGCTTATAACAACATTAAGTAAATAACACAGCGGAATAAAAAGAATATAGATATACAACATCTGATACAATATCCAGATACAATGATGATACAATGAATATCTATATACAATCAGAGATATGATACAACAAATAGCAGCGGAAAGAAAAATAGATAACTAACATCAGCAGCGGAACAAAAACTCCAAGATAGTCTTCAAAAGAGAACTCCAGTAGTAGCTCGAACTCCCAATAACGATGCAGAAAGATAAGCAAGTGCAGTCCGATCCAAAGACTGAACTAGCTCCAGATAAATCTACAAATCTGACTATCTGAAAAACCCAACTCTAGACTGCTCGTGTAGAAAAATTTTGAGCATCCAGAGTTTAGGAAAGAAACAATAAACTCCGGATCAGTCATGGGACTGGTGTGAGCAACAAAAACAGTTTATCTTTAAAAACAAATAGTAGAGAATTTTAAAGTAAATTCGCAATGCTTTTGGAAAATGAAACTACCATAAGGCCTCCCGCCACACACACAATGCAAACGCAGACTTGGAGGAGATTTCTCCTTATGATAGTCAAAGATGCTTACTACGCAAAATCAAATCATTTTTGATATTATTATTAGTGCATAGAGTAGAAACATTTCGAAAGTATAATATTAATCTTAGCCAGCATAGGCATTCCGCACTTATGCCTACTATAGCTACTATGTTCAATAGTAGGTTACCGCCACATTCCATAGCAGGTAATACAACTAAAACCGTACACGTCGCGTATTGTTTCTTTGGATTTCCAACAAATGGTCAGGCTAAGGAACTTCCCATGCCACGGTGGGTACGTCCCTGGAATAGACGACCCGAGAACCTAACCGGATCTCTGCCAACACAAGGCCGGGTTACCTCTGCAAAAATAGGTAACTACTGACATGCGTATGCCATCCCCCGATCGTCACCGATCTTCCCGAGGATCCTCGATTTCCAACAACCACATAATAATAATAATGCAGTAACCACAGAGGTTAAGTATCTGGGCTCCATACCATGATACCACCTTTATCCAGAAGGAATGACATACACTAAGGTGCGCTACTCCCTAGAACCTTGCTGCATCCTTCCTGTTTCGACCATTTCCGAGGTGTGAGGCTCGACGAAGTCTCGTCCACAAAGCTACGCTTTGTCACAAAGCCATGCTTCGGGTCAAACAAATGATCAACCTATGATCACAAAGATATAAAATCAAATAAATGATCATATCGCAAATGATCAAACACTGATCATTTCACAGCAGCACTCAGCATGCCACATTACCAAATTGGGATATATCGCTGATAAATTTCAACTACATAACCTCTGAGCTCGTACGTCTCAGAGAAGGGTGTTAAGCTAAGAGAATAAATTCTCCGCCACCAACAGAAATGTATTTGAAAGAAATCAGCTTTATATCTCAAAGTGTAATGTCAGACATGTAACCATATAAGTCTGTTCCGGGTTCGAACAGAACCGAAGGCACTTCTTACGAAGCCCTTGCAATTCCGGGTAATTTCCAATCACGTCCGGACTTCCCGTCACAAAAGAGTGATATAAATCTCTATACCGGAGCAACTCAGTGCAGAGACATTCGACAGGTTGTCCTTTCATTTTCGAAAAATATCCGGTCTTCAACACCGGTCTTCAAATGCCATCCATATACGACGTATCACTATTCGGAATGGGTTATACGACCCAAATGTCTTTTCCCGGCTAACCCGAATAGTGAGCGCAATATTTAAAAATATATGGATATTGGGATTTCAATTAAGTCACAACTTAAACCCAAACTTTCATTTTAAATGGTTAAATAAATTACCATTTTAATCTTTTTAAACAAAAAGATTAAATTCACAAAGTTCACTTAATTTCACAAAGATTCATTCACAGATTTTCCAAATCGATTTCCATTTCAGTGTGATTAATTCGTTAAATCTTTAAATCAAAGATTTAACTAATAGCTTTCAAAGCAATTCCGTTTCGAATGGGTTAAATAAATCATCATTTTAAATCTGTTAAAAATAAACAGATTTAATTCATAGCTTTTAAAACAATTCATTCATAACTTGAAAAATCCATTTTTCAATTCATTCTTGAAATTCCCCTAATTAACTGGAATTTCATTTCTTATCTAAAAGTGTTTATCATTTGAAAACAACAGTTTTCATTTTGGAAATCTGATTCATTTATACGAGTTGAAGTCTTTGGGTTAAATCCAAATTCCCCACTTATACTTTTTAAAATGGTTTAAATTCATACAAACACATTTATATCATCTTTAGTCCCTAGTTTCCAAATCATAGATTTAATTTCAAACTTGAATTCAAATTTAAATCTTATTATTTAAATTTTCAAAACTCGTTTAAGTTATTCAAAATAACTCTTATCTTTGAAATTCCATTTCAAATGCTTTTCACTTTTAAACCCAAATTCCTAATTTCAAAATTGAAATTGAAATTAAAACTTCAATTTCAAAAACATCAAATTTAAATTATCTGTGACTTAACCGATTTCCACGTGAAATCCATTTGTGTGTGTAACTGTGTAGTCTAGGGGTTTTACGCACAATAGTGCACAATATCAATCATCACAGATATATCGATAAGCGGTATAATCGATAACGCTTATCTTCATTCACAGATTCATAGATAAAATAAATTTATTAGTCACAAAGATTCACTATTACAATTCGATGTGGGTTTCGGATAACCAACTAGAAACCGACTCCCTGTCGCATCGAAATTCAAGTGCCGTTTTACGGGTCAAAGGTTTCATATTCACATAGTAATATATCACAGAAAAATCATACACAATCATCATCGATATATCAAAGCATATCACAAAAAAATCAGGACGTATCACAAAGCATCACAAATCAGGGATATCAAACAATTCAACATTCAATAAATTCTAAACATCCATAGGTAAGATCAATAAATTATCTGATTAATTTAAATCAGATTTATTTCTTATGAATTACTAATCCTGGTTAATTAACATTAATATATTACAAATCATTTTTGATTAATTATTCTTTAATCATTTATAAATTAACTTTTAATAATAAATTAATTAACCTTTAATTATAATTCATCAACCTCTAATTATTAAATAATAAATCTTTAATTATTTAATTCATTTTTTAATTAATTATCTTCAATTAATAAATTAACCTTAAATTAATTATTCTCAAATTAATTACCTTAATTAATTAATCACATTAATTTACTAATTTCATTCATTAATTAATTACATAAATTAATTAATCAACCTTAATCAAATTCAAAGTTTATTTTAAAATAACGGCTATAGATATTAAACCACTTTAAACTTAATTACTTTAATATAATTCATTTTTTTTACCTTTAACTAATTTCAAACTTAAACAAATAATTATTTTAAAAGGAGTTGTTAAGAAAAGTTTAGCTTAGTTTTGTTTAAAGTTTTAAAACTGTAACGTCAAATACTCAGACAAAACCCGAGCCAACCTGTCATTGTCCCGAGACCAAACCCGAGTTTCCCCTCCATTTTCCCGAGCTTCCTTTACTCTTTCATTTTAAAGTTGTTATAAAATTTAAATTTTTAAAACTTTATTAAATTTTAAAATTGAGCTTCAAACTTCATTCTATCCTAAACTAAATTTTGTTTTGAACTTAGTTTAATATCTGCTTTACATTTTGAAGCTTACAGGTTTTAAAACCTGAAATTAATCTATCCGAGACATATACCAGGTGACTTCGAGCCCAAACAAAGTACTTCGAGCCAATGCCAACCGGACTTCGAGCGAACCCACCAACTGCTTCGAGCAAAACTCAAATTGCTACGAGTAAAGCCTGGAGTAACTCGAATAAACACCATATCAACCGAGTGCACCGTGCACGTGCACTGTGGCCTCGCCCACCTCCGGCCACCCACCAGTACGTCAACCCATCCACCACCATCATTCTAGCCGATCGAGATCACCAGACCATCCCCAAATCTCGAAATTCGAATTCGAGACTCCACCCACCTGAAACAAGAAAGACAGGGATCGATCAAACCTGGAACAAGCCTTCGTCCCCGCCGCCTCGTCCACCGGTGGCCACGAAAATTCCGGCCACGGCTTCACTTGACACCCCGCTACCAACCACCAAACTCCGGTTGCACTCGATGCCCTGAGGAATGTGCACGAGCCCAAATCCCAAATGCTCATTCCACTGTCCTTAAACCCTACATTGGGATCGTTCGACAAATTCACACATTCGAAAATTTATCTGGAAATTTTCTCATCATCCTAGAGGTCCAAACCAGCCTCAATTCAAATTTCAACACTTATCATTAAATCAATCACTGTAAATTCGAACAAATGTGATTTTTGTTCAAAAACTAACCACTCTATGAATATTGAACTAAAGATCTAAATTTTTGTTTTAAAATTCACATTAAAGTATGCGTATTCAATTTATATTCATGAAATTGTGAAATAAGAAACTCGAAAATTTCATATATGAAGATGGTTCTGTAGTTTTTAAGCATTTCCAGTGATATCACAAGTTTGTTTACTTAAACAAAATTTTAAACTAAAACTGATGGTATAAATAACACATTTGTTCAAGGCTTAAATCTTAACAAGGTTTGAATCAAGATCAAAATAAGTTTGAACCAAGTTTAAGCCTGAAACTAGAACAGGGATCCTCAGCCTTACAACAGTGAACAATGTGTATATATTTAGAACTATATATTCACAGCATTTTATACTTGTATTATCACAGAGAACACATTCAGCCATGTTTAACTTAGATTATAATCTTTTAAAAAAAAATAGTTACTCACAGATAAAAGATTTAAAGGAGGCCAGTTTAAAAGAAGGTTTGCTCACTGTTTTCAGAGGAAAAGAAACAAAGTTGCTCACCAGGCTTTTAGAAATAGAAAGCTTGCTCTTTTCTTGTTTTGAAACAGGAAACTCGAAAACTGGAAACTTGAAAACTTGCATTTATTTTTGTTGTTGATTCCAGAAAACTTTGAAATGCTTGAACTTGAAAACTGAAATGTTTGACTAGCTTTGAAACTGAAGTGTTTGGCTTCAAATTGATTTCCAGGTTTGTATACTTGTTTAAGACTTTTCCTTGTTTTCTAACTTGTAGAAACTGGATTTGCAAAGCTTTTGAAATGAAATAAGATGAGGCAAGTTGGCCAATATACAAATTTGTTTACTGCTCTGGTTTGCTTAATTGAAAGATGTTTTCAGTTTGAAAACGAACGAATGGAATGAAGCGGTGATGTATATAAAAGAGAAGATGTACAGAGTGATGTTTTGTTTTTGTTTTAAAAATACTAGGCAAGCCATGCTGAAATGATCTTTGCCATGCTGAAAGGTAGATAGCATTTAATGCTTCATGCTTCCCATCCCTGTTTCTTCATTTTTTTTCAAGTGTACATATTTAACTTGCCTTTGTTTATTTACATACTTGAGTATATTTATTCCTTTGCTTTCGGCTGGGCAAGTGTGTAAAGGTGTTATTTTGTACTTGCATTTATTTGTTTGAACACTTTTACTTTACATTGTATAAAACCATACAGTTTATTTATTTTCATTTGTAATTGAATATATTTCATTTCTAAACCATTTCTTCATGATTTAAATTCATATACACGTTATTAACAAAAATTTATTCTGTATAACGATATTTTGTTTTAAAGTTTAACTATAAACATTTTGTACATCATTTATTTATTAAATATGACTTAAATATTCAAATTCAATATATACAAATTTTTAAATCTATAACTTAATATATTTTCGATTCGATCGGGGAAACTCACTTCCGTTTCTAATAAATTTTACAATTTTTATCCAAAAATTTATTTAATTATCAATTTAAATTAATTAAAATTCTAGGGTCGTTACATTTAATCTGGCAATATTGATCAATATCTTTTTAATAATTTAAAAAATGGATAAAATTTATCTTTGAAAGCTAATAAAATTTTATTCTGTATATAATATATATATATATATATATATATTTGATATATAGGATATCTTTTGTTTTAACTAAAAGTTGAATTTTTCAAATTGTAATTTTAAAAGCTTTGTTTTAAATTTAATATCTTTCAAATGTTAAGGATTAATTCATTGTTTTCAAAATATAAGATAATTGTTTGTTTTAAATATGATAGTTTAAAATAAGTTTAATCAAAAGTTTTACTTTTGTTTTCTTTTAAAGTGTTTAATTTAAAATGGTTATAAAAGTATATATGAATGTTTTAGATTTTAAATACATGTGAAAAGAGATTTATTTATATTATAACAAGTTTATAATATTACCTTTAAGGATTAAACTATTATATTCATACATAACTATAAAGTAAATTTAATAAGTAGGTTTATATTCACATTTAAATTAAATAAAATTTGTAAAAATACTTAAGTAACATGTGTCACTATATTAAACATCTTAAAACACATGTAAACCTATTAAACTAATTAACATGACAAATGTAAGTTAATTAACAAGTGGCCTTCATTTTTTTTCTTTTATTTGAAATGTAAATATACAAGAGAAAAAAAAATGAAACCTCCTTTCTTAACTCAATTAATGGCTGCCATAAACGTTCTCCAAAATCTGAAGTAGAATTACAAGCCAAAGTACTTCTCAATAAACAAATCTGAAAAATTTAAAAGCTGCAGTTCAATTGAAGTTCAACTCAGCAATTTCAACATCAATACAGCAGTTTTAATCAAATTTGTGAAGCATGCATGCATCCATTTCATCAACAAGGATAATCAAGCATGCAGTAGAATATCAGTTTCATTTAAGCTTGTCACAGATCAAAATTTTCAAAGCTGGAAGAAATAAATGAAAAATGGAAATCTGCTCAGCATAAGAAATTGGTGAGTAAACATTTTTAAAAACAGTTTGAGTTGGATGCTTGTGATGATATTTACTTATATCAAAATTCTTTTGCTTGAATCTGAATGAATTGGTATGAATATGTTAGGAGCTAGTCTGTTTATATATATATTCAAAATGTTCTCTGTCCTCTGTTTTAAACCAGTAAACAAACTTTATTTTAAACCTGATCATTCTTGACTGTTATGCTTGTGATGTTGATGATTTGGAAATGTGTTTATATAGATGAAAATGTATTGTATGTATATATATAAAAAGATATAGGCATGCATGTTTGAATTCATGTACATATATATACCTCTGTTAAAAACATACAGACATTAAACAATTTCGAAATTTAAATTCTCTTCTTCCAATCCTTTATAGGATATGATCTTTGAATGAAATGTGTTAGTATTACCCAGAATTCATTCTTAAAAATAATTTCAAGTAATTATATTAAGCAATAAATTCTAAAATAAGGTATCATAGTGATAATCAATATTAGTTAGAAAATCAAATGACTTAATCTCACGTTTTGATTCTATAATCTGATTAGTGCTTGCAAATGATGGATTTAGAAAAAGAAATCGTGATTTTTAGTGTAGTATTCGTCGAGATAATTGGAGTTGGTCAGTTTCGTCGTTTTCGTCAATTTGCGTTGATCGGCGGCGAGTTGTGGGCGAAGTTTGGACTGGAGGAGGTCAGTGGGTTGGGGATTGTAGAAAAAAATACTGAAAGTATTTATCGATGGTCGTGGCGATCAATCGGAGGCCAAGTAGGGTTTCGAATGGGTTTATGTTGAGGTCGGAAATTCCTCTACCGTGATGTCTCTGGGTGATCGAGTTTCACCAGAATTTGGGGGATGGTAGCGTGGAGGCTATCAAGTGTGGGGCCGGAGTTCTTGATTATCTGGTGATCGGCATCGGAGGATTCGTGGCAGTTTTGGTCGATGGGATGGTTTCCAGTTGACCTTGGAAGCTCGAATTTGATTGTGGGTTCGTGACGATGTCTGGGTGGATGGAATCGTTAGAGGAGGCGATCGATGACTTGCCAGAGGAGGAGCAGATCGCCGAAGCGCTGCCGTGGTCTTGTGCACGTGCACGTGTGCACGTTGTGATATCTGGTTCGTTTGAGTTAGGGAAGATGGAGGCGACTCGGTGAAGTGTTCGTGCGAATGGTGGTTTAACGCGAAGCAGATGAAGTTGGAAAAGACTCGGGGGAAGCTCGTGTTTTTAGTGGGTTTACTCGGGTTGTTTGGGGTTACTCGAGTTATTCTGTTTAAACTGGAAGTTGTTTTTTTTCGAAATGTTTCAAGTCCAAATATATAAGTTATTAAGGGTATGTTTAAATATAATTAAGTTTTAAAAGGGATGAGGTTTTGTTAAATTTATTAAACAAGATTTATCAAAATTCCAAGGATTTTAAATGTTAAAAATTTATGTTAATTTGTTTATTCAAATAAATCTTATATCTTTAATTATTTATAAATGTTTTCTAATGAAGACTAAATGATGTAATTGAGTAATTAATTAAGATAAAAGAATTTATCTTAAATTAATTAAGTTTATAATTAATAAGGATAATTAATTAATGGATGGTTAATAAATGAATTAGAGATTAAGTAATGATTTATTTATTAATTTATTTATATAATTTATTTTAGGAAGATAATCACTTATGTTTTTATTAAGTGAAATTATTTAGTGAGGTAATTAATGGATAATTAACCAATGTAATTAATTTAAGAGAAATTGCTTATGAAGGTAATTAGTGGATAATTACTTATGAAAGCAATTAAATATAAATTGATTAAGGGTTAATCGTTTGGTGGTATTAATTAAAGGATTAATTAATATAATGGATTTGAAGTTAATTAATTTAGAGAAATTAATTAAAATATTTAGGTTAATTAATAATGTGATTAATTTAATATGTTTAATTTAAGATTAATTACTAAGTGCAATTAATTTAAAAGTAATTAATTAAGGATTATTTGTTAATAAAATTGATTAATAATTACTTAATGAAGTAATTAAAGAATAATTAATTAGATTAATTAATCAAGGTTAATATAAATAATTAAGAAGTAATTAATTAAGATAAGTAATTACAAATTGTTAATTACTGATTATGATTAATTAAGACTGATTAATGAATGAAGTGGTTGATTAAAATTAATTATTTAATTAATTAAAAGGTTAATTAATTAATAAGAATTATTTAATGAATTAATCAAGGTTGATTAATAAAAGTAATTAAATTAAGTATGATTAATTAATTGTAATTAATTGAGGATTAATAAAATTAATTCTAGTTAATTGATTAATGAAGGTTCATTAATTATTGTAATTAATGATAGTAATTAAATGTTAATTACTGAATATGGTTAAGGATAATTACTTGAATGTAATTAAAGTAAAATTAATCAAGGAAGATTAAATAAGGAAGATCATTAAGATGTTTAATTAATTAATTTGTAATTAATTAATGATAATAAGCAGGATTAAGATAATCCAAGTAATTAAAGGATAGTAATTAATTTAATTAAAGGTTAATTAAATTGATTAGAGTTAATCAATTCTGTTTAGATAATTGATTAATACTGGATGTTTGATATTGGGTGATTGGTTGATATTGGATAATTTGAATATCTCTGATATATATATGATATATGCTGCTTTGTGAGATGAATGTTGATATGAATTATCAATTGTGATAATATGATTTATCTATCTGTTTATATCATCCTGAATAAGTTTAAATGTTTAAACCTTTAAACAACTTGGCCTTAAAAGATACGTTTTGGATTTCGATGAGACCGGGATCGGGTTTCCGTATACCGGTATTCCAGGTCTGGAGACCCGAATACCACATCGATCCAAATTAACGATAGGTCGTGAATCTCAAGTGAAGATGAAGATTCAGAGTGCAAGGGTTATTGTCGTTAACTCTGAGGGTGATTCCAAAATGAGTGTAACGAGATAATGCCTTCGGTTTCGTTCGAACCCGGAACGAACTTATATGGATTGAATGCTTTCAGCACATCGTCAGGCGGACGATGAGCATTCTAAGTGATATGTTCTGATTAAAGGTAATCGTAACCTCAAGCCTCATCAACCGGGAATGGCTAAAACAGGGGAGGTGCAGCAAGGCTTCGTGGGTAGCACCCATTGAGAGCAAGATAGATCCCTGTCTAGAGGTCCCTTTTCTTTTTATTCGGCTTAGTGTGTGGTTGGTCGCGCCAACTACGGGGTTATCTTGTTCGGGATTATCCAGTAAGGGATGGTTCCGGCTTTGTGTTGCAGGGGAGCGGGCGTACTCCTCGGTACGGTGATCTAGGCCACGTACTGTGACGGGCGGTACCCCAGTAGCCCTGCCATTGTATGGAATCCAAACTCCAATAAGTGCTGTACGTATTAGTTGTGCCCAACTACGTTGGAATGTGAGATGTAAGCATTTCAGCTATTTCTGTATTTTACTTGAAAACCCTAGACCCTATTATAATACAATCAGATTTCCTATCAAATGTTTTAGTTAGCGTAAGATAAAAACTTACCCATGTTTATTTGTGGGGAGTCTTACGTGATACTTTTGTTTTCAAAGGTTTTCAAAGTTAAGCAATCTAACCGTTTACTCACACCAGACCCATGTCTGACCCAAGTGTTTATTTTCTGTTTTATTAAACTCTTGGGTACTCAATATTGTATTGAGTAGTCGAGGGATTCAGGATAGTCTTGACGAATTCTGGAGGAGCTGAGGAGCAGGAGGCTTCAGCGTGTAGATATAAAAAGTTTCCGCTGTGTTTGTATTAATCTGTATTGTACTGATGTACTTGTGTTGTATAATAGACAGAAGTTTATAACTGTCTATTCTGTGATGTATAAGTTGTGTACTCTGATGTATATGATACTATGTAATATTTTATGTGATGTATTATATTTCATTCGTTTGCATTGTGAGATTCTTTTGTGTTGTTGTTTCTTCTTTTCTATCCTTTCTTCTTCTATCCCTTTCTTTCTTCATAATGATACGACTTTCTGTGGAGAAAAAGTCGGGTCGTTACAGTTCCAGGGATTGAAGATGTTCCAGTTTTGGGTTCGAGTTAGTTTTGGATGCTCGATTTTGTTCCTCTGGCATTTTGGGTGATCGAGTGATCGTGGATTGGTTGATGGTTGATCGTCGAAGTGGTGAAGAAGTCGTGGATGGTCGGAGTTGACGCTGGTGGATGTGCACGTGCACGAGATCGTGGGTGTATCTCTGGTAAAGTCTGGAATTTAACAGAGGGTTACTCGAGCTAGTTTGTATGTGACTCGGGTTTTTAGAGAGAGCGACTCGAAGTTTAGTGTGTGTATTGTATTGAGTTGTAATAACTAGACAGATGTTTATAACTGTCTAGTATGTGATGTGTATCTGTGTAACTCTGATAATTGATGTATACTATGTAATAGTTTATGTTATTAATATAATTTATTCATTCCGCTGTGAGATCGTTGTTGTTGTTTCTTTCTTTCTTCTCTTCTTTCTCTTTTCTATCCCTTTCTTTCTTCATAATGATGCGACTTTCTGGGCATAGGAAGTTGGGTCGTGACATTTGGTATCAGAGCATAGGTTGAGCGAATACCTAAGCTATTGGTTAAGTGAATATCAGAGCGCTGGGTTGAGTGAATACCTAGGTTCGGAAGGATTGTTCATTAGAGATAGGATCTGTAGCAACCTGTTTGAGTCTGAGTATATATATACGAGAGCGCGTATTTGTTAGTTATATAAAATGGTTTTATATTGTGTTAATTGATCGGTTGAGTGGTATATGGATTCTGGTCAATACGAGTAGCTAACGTTATTGATAGGGATCTCTAAACACTTGGACCAGGCCAACGGACACAATATTGTTTTAAAAAGGGGAAGGTGAAATAATTTTACCAGATATATTTTCTATATATAAAAAGTATCATTTTAAATGTATATGGTATTTGTAATGATTGGTTGAGATGATAATAATTTATCATCTAGGATTAGGAGTCTGAGTGTTGAGGTTGGAAGTGTATCTGCCGGGACGGTGTTGGGTCTACAGTCTTTCTCGAGTGAACTTTACAGTTGTGTAAGGATTTCACAATCTCTGAAGGAAACCTATTATGGTTCGGAGTTTATCTTTGAAGTTGGATGAGTAGATTTGGATCTGTCGGTTAAACAGAAGCGAGTGATGGTATCTTGATACCTCAGGTAATAGTAGCTGTGTGATGAGACGCAGTGAATATGGATGTTCCCGAAGATGTTTTCTTTGGAACAAGTTAATGAAGTGTGTATATTTCAGTGTTGTGGCTGAGTTCAGCATGGTGATTCTGTTTAGTTTGGGTCCGAGTTTCTCGAAGAGCTTTGGATTGAGAAGTCTTTGGCATCTGTGGCAGCAGTGCAGCTCGGGAGTATTCTTTGTGTTGACAGGAAATTTCTGACTGAGCAGTTTTTCTGAAGTGGAGTTCAGAAGCAGCAAAGTGGATCCATTTCTTCGATAGATAGGATAGATAAGTGTAAGCTGTTCTGATTGGTAAAGAGAGAACAGTTTCTTTGCATGTTGACTGGGTTGATCGCAAAAGTGACTTGCGATAGTTTGAGTATTCTTTTGAGTTATCTGAGATTTTCTGGGATGTGTTGTCCAGTTTGTGCTTGTGTTCTTCATCAGCATTCTTATCTATTCCAGATTAGAGTTGAGCAGCGAAAGCAGTTTGGGAGTATATCTCTGGATAGGAGAAGTAAGTTTGGAATCTACTGATATGTGTGAAGTAAAGTTATGTTTGGATCTCTTCTGTGTTCTGATTTGGATAAGTATTGGGTTTTCAGGATTGAATTGTCAGTTTGGATAACTGAGATTCATTGTGTTTCACGTATCTCTGAGGGAGTACGTATTTGATTTATCTTTGGTTTTGGAATCTGCAGTTCTGGAGGTTTGGTAGTTGAGTCAGACTCGTCTGTAGTCTGATATTCTGTTTAGACTTATAAATCTAGATGAGTAGAAGCTCGGTAGCTTAGTAGTATTAATTGTTTGTAGAGCGAGTATCCCGGAATATATATATACTTGGGGAAACTCGAGGAATTCTATCTAGAATTTTGTCTAGATAGTTAGAATTGTTTGATTGGATGATTGACTGCTATGGGTGCTAGCATATGAATGATAGTATATGCTTGTGTTTTGAATTAAAATCTTAATAAGATTATTAAATTACCTTTGTTTAAATTTCGGGGACGAAATTATTTTAAGGGGGGAGGAATGTAATATCCCGGAAATTTTAACAATATCAATTTAATAATCTGTTAAATAATTAAATTGATATTGATGATCTTTGATAATAAAATTTGAATTTAATTTAATAATCTGATTAAATTAGTATTAATTGATGATTTTATTTTTTAAAAGTTAATAAGATATTTTCTATTTGAATATATATATTTATTTATATATATTGTAAATAGAAAGCTTTGGAAAAATTGGGAATTTAGATTTAATTTAATATGACTTTTCAAAGTTATTTAAATTAATAATTTTATAGTTTTAAATATACTCTAAGTAAATATTTTTGTTTAAGAGATATTTTATGTAACGACCCGAGTTTTTCTAACACGAAAAACCGGACCATTTGGGTACAAAGAAGAGGTAGAAGAAGAAAATAAAAGAAAAACAACATCAGAATCTAACCATCGCAGCGGAATAAAATATAATATATCAACAGATCTTTACACAAATCAATATTTTATCTGTTTATACAATACATCATCAGAGTACATCAACATCCATAACATACAACTAAATACACAGCGGAAAAATAATAACAAGTACGGAAGTACGTATCGACATCCAGCTCGTCTCCTGAGCTCCACAGCATCATATCCTGAACCTGTTTATCTCGGTCTGACCCGAGCATCATATAAAACAATACCCGAGTCAGTCTGGAATACCAGCGTGAGAAAATCACACTCAATTGATTATTAAAGTTTCAAAAATCCTTTGAAAACAAAAGCATCTCGTAAGACCACGCCATAAATAAACATGTCGGGTTTTTACCTTACGATAGCTAAAACACTTTTTATCAAATTCCTCTGATATTATAATAGTGTCTATATACAAATACTTATTAAAATAGCTGAAATTGTTACATTATTAAATTCCAGCATACTAGCCACAAAGTGGGTAATACAAACAAATACCGTACAAGGCACGTAGGAAGAATGGATTTCCAACGAATGACTAGGCACTGGGGTACCACCTATCACAGTACGTGGCCTAGATCACCGTACCGAGGAGTACGCCCGCTCCCCTGCAACACAAGGCCGGAACCATCCCTTACTGGATGATCCCGAATAAAATCACCCCACGGTTGGGATCAGCAACCGCACCACTAAGCCGAAATAAAAAGGGACATCTAGACAGGGATGACCTTACCCTCCAGTGGGAGCTACCCACGAAGCCTTGCTGCATAACCCCTGATTTTCAGTCATTCCCGGTTGATGAGGTTCGAGGCTAAACGATACCTTTTAGAGAACATATCCCTTAGAATGCCCATCGTCCGCTGACGATGTTTCGCAAGCATTCGTCCATACAAGTCCGTCCTGGGTTTGAACGGAACCGAAGGCACTATTCCTACTACATCCATTTTGGAAATATCCTCAGGATTAGTAGCGACTAGCCCTTGCACTTCACTGCTCCATCTTCGACTCCGAAATCGTTACACGAAACGTACAAACCGGATCGAAGTGGTATTCGAGTCTCCAGACCTAGAATCCCGGTATACGGAAACTCGATCCCGGTCTCTTCGAAACGATCAGCGCATTTGGCCAATATTGATAATCGGTTATTTAACTATCAATTTACATCCACAAACAACCATCACACACAATAAATAATTTACCACATTATTTATTTGCCCAAATATCTTTCCAAGATATATTTCAAATTTTCAAAGCTCATTTGAAAACAATTTCAAAACAGTTTCCGCTTACGGAAAACATTTCCCAAATAATTATTTCCACTGAATCACCAAGTACAAAATACTTTTAATTTTAAAATAATTTAAAAACACTTTATTTTAAATATATCTTATAACATTGAAATTTAAACTACTTTAATACTTTATTAAAAATATATACTTTAAAATAAACCACTTTATAAATATAAACTAAATTTCTCCTTTTAAAACATAATAGCAAATCACTTTTATATAATTACTATAATAATATATTTTTGAAAATACTTACTTTAAAAAAGTTAACATTTAAAAATAATCAATTTTCTAAAACATGCTTTTTAAAACATATTAAAACTTTTAACTTATATTTAAAACTACCTTGAAAACGTACTTGGCTATCTAGAGAAATACACTTCTCATCACATCTTTTAATAATAAATCAACATTTATTTTTAAACCAATTCATATTCCTTTTATAAATTCCCACCTTGAATTTATATTCAAATATCCACTATATTTTATTTTACTTTATAAACCCAGTTCATATCTCCAAAATCTCACTTCTCTTTTAAAATTCCAATTTTAAACAACTAAATCAATTTCCAATTGATTTTCCAATTTACTTTACTTTACTTTGAAATAAATTTCCTTTACTACTTCATTTATTTCAAAATACATTAACTTTTAGATTTATTCCTTTATTTGAGTTAAAACCCTTTTTAACTGAAAATACCAATTTTAAACTTCCAAAATTCCTTCTTTAGCCTTTAATTAAATTTAATCCTTACATTCAAAATAAATCCTTTATTCTTTAAATTTAATATCACTTTAGTTTAAAGTTAATATTTCCCTTGTTATTTCGAAATTTCCTTATTCCAATTCACTTAAATTATTTACTTTACTCTTTTATTTCTTTCAAAATCCAATTCAATATATTTTGATAACTCCTTTTATTGAAATATTCAATCCAACCATATCATCCAATATTTCAATCATCAATAAAATCATCACAGGATATCAATATTCATAGAACAGAATATCAAATAATCTAAATAATTTTGAGGAATCCAGTTGGATCCCTCCAACCTGTTTCCCTGCATCCACAAACGTTAGCACAATACCAATTCCACTTCAAGGTGGAATATCGCGGTATATGGGATTTATATAAAATCATCCGCTATTATGCGGCGCATAAGGTCTCATCCGCTATATAATGCGGGAATATCAACAAGTCCAATATATACATATGCCAATATGTATATATTGCTATATACTACTATATATAGTATAGCACATCAATCAATGCAATCATCCAATCAATTATTTAAATTTAACCATTTAAATTTAAAATAAAAATTCAGCTGAGTGAGATTAACTCACCTTTTGCCTCTTCTATTTTGCAATTCAACCCAAATCAATAGTCCTCTTCACGATGCCAGACCTTGAATACATATTTATATGATTTTATTAATATTCGAATAAACCGAATATTCATTTATATAAATTTAATTAACTAACACTTAAGTTCAAACTAATTTTCCATTAAACATTTCTAGAATGATTAAATAAGTTAAGTAAACAAATTCATTACTTAAATAAGGTCTTTATTATTTTCTTTTTCTATGTTTCCCAAATCTATTCAGGTAACTAGCCAACAGCACTTCACTTCTGTTTATATATTTTAAACCCTAAGAGGAAGTTAAGACATATATATCATTAAATTTTTAAATATAAATAGTATATATGTTAATTTCGTTTAACCAAAACAGTTAAATTTTATACCTCTCTGCAAAATCGCAAACACAGGCTACCTCCTTAATCGCCTCAACGCTCGACGCTCCAGGTTCACCCTCCCACATCAACGCTCGCCTGAAACCCCCATCAGTGACCTCGCTTCCGTTCGTCGCTTCCAAATCTCGTAGCCGCGACTAAGATGGCCGCCTACCCTAACCTGCACCCCACCGTGCCTCGCCGCTGCCACCGAGATGCATGCAACACTAACTCGCGGAGCTTCCGCCGCGAATCCCAGCTCCGACTCCAACTCCCCCTTCGAGTCGCGCCATCTTGAGTTTTTCCAAACCCCAAAATCGAACGCAAACCCTCGTCTTCGTCTGGGCTTCAAATCAGCAGTAGAAAATATCGCGTAGGAGACAAGGATGAGCTGACGATGGCTGATGGCATAGCCGAGTACGCAGCGATGATTATTTCGAAGGCGTTGATTTTTGGAAACCCGAATTTTTCTGAGATGAAGAGGGAAACGAAGTAAACTTTGTAGATTAAAAATATGAGGAGGGGTTTGCTTCGCGATTATAAAGGAAAGAAGCGGCCATTTCGTTTTTTCTTTTAACTGAGAGGCTCGGTTGAAAAGTTGTAAAGGAGAAGGAGACGCGTGTACAGATGTTTCAACGCGTGGACAAACAGCGTGATCCAGAAGGCTCGTAGTCTAGATATGGAAAGAAATATCGATCAGTTAAAATATTAAATTTCCGATTAAATTTCAGCGCGTTTACATTCCGTACGATCACACGACAACTCCAAACACTACGAAAATTGAAATCCAATAATAATACAATATTACGGATCCAATGGAACTGGTTTCGTCGCATTCCGAGACTGTGCCTCGGACGGCTATTTTTAAATTCAATTTCAACGATATATTTTTAAAACTGAACAAAACTCTTTAAAATTCCATTTTAAAAGTTCTATCATCTTCTGTATTAACAATATAAATTTTCTGAACCTTTGAACTATTTTTAACAGGCTTAAAATCGAGATTCCATATTTTACCCAATCCCGATAATTAAATTTAATAATTAATTATCCAAATAAATACTGTATATTTGAAATTAAAGTTAAAATTTAACCTTCGAATATTTAAAATAACTTAAATATTCACATTTCAAATATACAAAAATTCCGGGTCGTCACATTCCTCCCCCCTTAAAAGAATTTCGTCCCCGAAATTACCAGTTAAGAGAAATGATTCGATACCCGTTCTTTTTCCCAATCCAAATAGTTTTAACAACTTTCCATAACAATTCTTTTATTAATGATACACTAATCATCCTTTAACTTCCCAAACTTATCCATAAGTTCAACCCATACCACCTGCTTATCCATTCAAATTTAAATTTGAATTCAAATTTTCTTATCAAAATTTTCCAAAACTTTTCTAACTCCCTAAATTTCCGAAAAATTTCGCCAGCGTCTCCTTTGCGCGGCTAGCTCGGCACTACTACAAAATGGCTCTACGGCCTCCCAATCTCAAAAAGAAAACAAAAAGCCAAGTGGCCGGATCCAAAACCCAATCAATTTCATATAGAAATCCAAATACATACCTTTTGTCGGGCCATTAAATTTTATCTTCTAAAATCAAAAATCCCAATTTATCCATTGCTTTTATACACCTGTATATCCTACTAAGCAATAATATCCAATCACAATTCCAAAGTCATTTTATCGACTTCTTTACAAATTTCCAATATTTGTTTTACTTCAGCCCGTACGATGCACATATATCATCCGTACGCAATATCACATTCGATCGCTCAATCGATCACACAATTTCACTTCCGAACTAGTATCGTCCACCCGACTTCCTAGTGCGGACTCAGATCTGGTTTCTTGATCAGAAACCGTCATTCTCCTTGCATAGCCACAAACTATGATAGAGAATATCCAGAATCAATCAACAATCCATATCCAGGTTCGCCGTTGAAAATCGAGTGAAAAATCCTAATTCGGATCGATAAAACTATCTCGAAATTCTGTGTTCGACATCTGGACCAAATAGCTATGCGAATAAAATAATATACGTACATCTTACATATAAATTCCAATTGATTATCAATTATATCAATTTTCTTTTATTCACATTTCTTTTTGATTGTTATCCCCTTATTCACAACTATCCCATTTCACAACTTCAGTTTTAGTCTTCATTCAACTATTCACTTAATATATATATTTTTTTTATTTTTCCATTCCAAAATTACTAAGTATATTTCCAATACAAATTTTCTTAAGAATTTCATTCTTCAATTCTTAAGTTCAATATAAAATTTTTCTTATATTTATTTACTACTTCACCATTGAAGTGTATATATTCAAATTGAACTCCCATTTCATATGAATTCCAACTTACTTTAATTTACTACTTCATTTCCAAATTTTTCTTAAATTCAATTCATCTACAACTTCCAAAAATGAATTTTATTTAGCTCGAAAACAATCCAAGTTAATTCATTCAATAACTATTTCCCAACTTATTTAAACCACCCCTCTGTTTGATTTCAGTTTCCATTCAACATTTACTTAAGTCAATAACTTAAGTTTATTTTCCATTTAACCAACCCTTTAAAGTTTTATTTCCATCTTTCATTTGATTCTTATTTAATCAAATTCCATCCATTTATTTATTTAATATAATTGGTTTATTCACTCAATCAATATGAATTTTAATTTCCATACTCAATTCATCTGGAATTGTTTTATTAATAACCAGGCCATTTCCAATTTATTTTCACTTATTTGGATTTCATTCGCAATTCAAACCATCACTATGTTAATCCAATTTCATTAACTCACAATTCAATTTCATTAACTAATTTATTATCAAATTAGTTCCTCCGCTGGTTAAAATTAAATACTTGCTTTTTAAATCCCAAATATCACTTCACTTAATCATCTTAAGTTCAATTTATTTTATAATTCAAGTTTGGATTTATTTAAAAATTAAGATTGCTCATCTTAGTCGTTTCCATTTGGTAATTACAATTTCAAATTATAACTCTTAATGGTTCAAAGTACTGGATTCCCATTTATGACTTACAATTTCATTTCAATTCATAAGTTTTAACTTACTTGCTGAAGACTTGAGACTATTCATTTAAGTCCATTTCATCTTTATAATCAAATTTCAAATTATTATACTTAAGAACTTAAGAATATGAATTTCTTTACACAATTATAAGCATTTTACATTACCTTTATATCCAATTCAATTCAACTTCAACTTAGTTACATTTAATTCCATTCCAATTCTCAATTTTATTTAACTCATCTTAAGTTAAATTCAAATATATTTTATTCACCTTCATATACTCGAATTAAATTTTAATTCTAGGATACAATTTTGTACAAGTTTTACAATTCATTCACCTTCAAGTTCTCTAACTCTTTTATCTACCAGCTTATATTACTCATTGAGTTAATTTCATCTCATAATTATAATCCCAGAATTAAACTTTCATTCCCTTCTTATTTCAATCAACTTCATTCTATACTTTATAGTGTTGATTCATTTAAATTTCCACATTTCTATTTTAAATAGAATTCCCATAATTCAATTGCCCGGTTTTATTTCAAAAACCATTTTGAATCCAAAAATAACTCATACACATCTGGTATATCACATCAAACCCCAATTTCCAAAATAATCTGCTTTTACCAAACAATTTTCCCTTTGAATTTCAAAACCAACCCAATTCACAATCATTTCCAATTTAAAACAGTCTGGTAGCAATTTCTTTTTTAGAAACTCGAAAATGAACATCGATGATGCTGCAGTCATCACCGAAATTATTTTCCAGCGACCGAAAGAGAATTTAATGCTTTTATCAATTTAAAACATTTCAAACATTCTTAAATCCCAAATCCCACCAGATTTCAATTCAATTTCAAAAATATTCATGAAATAATATCACTATTATTTCCCTAAAACCTTCAAAAACTATTTTTAAATCCAAAGGAATTTAAACCTTTCCCGAAACTTCAAATTCAAAACCCATTCAATTTTATATCCAAACATTACTCTGGAATTCTATCACATTTTACTTCAAGTTATAAATCACATTTACAATTTACATTTACAAATTTCATTTGTTTATGAATTTATCTCATTTGATTATAAATCACATTTGTAATTCACATTTGTATATAAAGTTTATTTCAATTTATAAATTTCATTTATAGTCTATATTCTCAAATTCCATTTGTTATATAAATTTATTCTTCAACTTAAGTTATAAGTTTTCAATTTCTACTCAATAATGAGACTAACTCATTATTGTCATTTTCTAACAACCAAACATCCAAATATAACTATAATAAATTTCAAATAATTATTTCTTTTATATACAAAATAATTTGGGCAAAATTATTTCATTCACCCTATTTAAAACAATACCGTGTCGAACTGTTCTATTCAAGTGTTTAGAAACCCCTTCGATACAGTTGTCCAGACTGTGTGTAACGACCCGGCTTCCTATGCCCAGGAAGACGCATCATTATGAAGAAAGAAAGGGATAGAAGAAGAAAAGAAAAGAAGAAAGAACCACAACACATCAGAAATCTCACAGCGGAACGAAAAAATATATTATCACATAAGATATTACATTGTATCATATACATCAGAGTATACTATTTATACATCACAGAATAGATAGTTATAAACTTCTGTCTATTATACAACACAAGTACATCAGTACTATATAGACTAATACAAACACAGCGGAAACTCTATATATCTACTCGCTGAAGCCTCCTGCTCCACAGCTCCTCCAGTATTCGTCAAGATTAACCTGAATCCCTCGACTACTCAATACAATATTGAGTACCCAAGAGTTTAATAAAACAGAAAATAAACACTTGGGTCAGACATGGGTCTGGTGTGAGTAAACGGTTTAAATTGCTTAACTTTTAAAACCTTTGAAAACAAAAGTATCACGTAAGACTTCCCACACATAAACATGGGTAAGTTTTTACCTTACGCTAACTAAAACATTTGATAGGAAATTCGATTGTATTATAATAGGGTCTAGGGTTTTCAAATAAATATGAAATAGCCGAAATTGTTACATTATTAAATTCCAGCATACTAGCCACAAAGTGGGTTATACAATCAAGTCCGTTGGCACTTATTGGATTTTGGATTCCATACAATGGCAGGGCTACTGGGGTACCGCCCGTCACAGTACGTGGCCTAGATCACCGTACCGAGGAGTACGCCCGCTCCCCTGCAACACAAAGCCGGAACCATCCCTTACTGGATAATTCCGAACAAGATAACCCCGTAGTTGGCGTGACCAACCCCACACTAAGCCGAATAAAAAGAAAAGGGACCTCTAGACAGGGATCTATCTTGCTCTCAGTGGGTGCTACCCACGAAGCCTTGCTGCACCTCCCCTGTTTTAGCCATTCCTGGTTGATGAGGCTTGAGGTTACGATTACCTTTAATTAGAACATATCACTTAGAATGCTCATCGTCCGCCTGACGATGTGCTGAAAGCATTCAATCCATACAAGTTCGTTCCGGGTTCGAACGAAACCGAAGGCATTATCTCGTTACACTCGTTTTGGAATCACCCTCAGAGTTAACGACAATAACCCTTGCACTCTGAATCTTCATCTTCACTTCAGATTCACGACCTATCGTTAATTTGGATCGATGTGGTATTCGGGTCTCCAGACCTGGAATACCGGTATACGGAAACCCGATCCCGGTCTCATCGAAATCCAAAACGTATCTTTTAAGGCCAAGTTGTTTAAAGGTTTAAACATTTAAACTTATTCAGGATGATATAAACAAATAGATAAATCATATTATCACAATTGATAATTCATATCAACATTCATCTCACAAAGCAGCATATATCATATATATATATGAGATATTCAAATCATCCAATATCAACCAATCACCCAATATCAAACATCCAGTATTAATCAATTATCTAAACAGAATTGATTAACTCTAATCAATTTAATTAACCTTTAATTAAATTAATTACTATTCTTTAATTACTTGGATTATCTTAATCCTGCTCACTATCATTAATTAATTACAAATTAATTAATTAAACATCTAAATGATCTTCCTTAATTAATCTCCTTTGATTAATTATCTTTAATTACATCAAGTAATTATCCTTAACCATATACAGTAATTAACCTTTAATTACTATCATTAATTACAATAACTAATGAACCTTCATTTATTTATTAACTATAATTAATTATATTAATCCTCAATTAATTACAATTAATTAATCATATTTAAATTAATTACTTTTATTAATCAACCTAGATTAATTCCATTAATTATATTAATAATCCTCTAATAACTTAATTAATTAATTAATTAATTAATTAATCTTTAATTAACTACATTCTTTAATCAGTTATTATTGATCAATTAATCCTAATTAATCAATCCTTAATTACATTATTTATTATATAAATTAATGATCCTTAATTACTTCCTTAATTAATTACTTTCTTTTAATTAATTACCTTAACTAGTAATTAATCATATTATTAATTAACCTTAATCCTTTAATTAATTAATTACTCTTTAATTAATTAACTTCAATTCAATTTTATTAATTATCCTTTAATTAATAACATCAAGTGATTAACCTTTAATTAATTTCATTTAATTACTTCCATGAGTAATTCTTCTTAATTTAATTACATTCAGTAATTACCCATTAATTACTTTACTAAGTAATTACACTTAATTAATCATAAATGATTATCTTAACTAATTAGACTAATTAATTAACCTAAAATTAATTACATTAATTAATTAATCAATAAAACATCACTTGACCTTTAATTAATTCATTTACCATCCACTAATTACTTTATTAAGTAATTATCCTTAATTACAAATAGTAATTAAGCCTTAATTTAGTTATTAATTATCCTTAATTAAACTCAAATTATTTACTTTATTAAAACTCATTTAAAAATTAATCATAAAATTAAAATGAAATTTTACTTTAAAACAATTCAAACCCTTAATTTTTATTATACTTAAAATCTTTGAAAATGCTTTTCAAACATGTTTAATAAATTAAACAATTATTTATCTTTGAAATAATTATCATTTTCTTTAAGCTTATCCATTTAAAATAAAACTTGAAATCTATTTTAAAACATTTCTTTATAATTTCTTTTGAATATAGCTTTAACTTAAAAACCTTGTTTTTACTTTGCTTTTAAACTCGAAAACATTTGTAAATCACTCTCAGATTTAAAAACCCAGAACAACCCGAGTCATACCCTTTACAAACCCGAGTAACCCACTAAAACTCCCGAGTCTTCCCTGAGTCCACGCGAAACCATCAGCTTCGAGTCGACCGTGAAATTTTACGAGACTTCCCCAAGATAACTTCTTCTTCCCCAAACCTTCAAACTCCAGTACATTCAAACGTGTACACGTGCACGTGATGCACCTGCACCGGCGCCTCCGACCACAGATGATTGTTGCGATGCTCCTCTCCGACTCCACGAACCCACTCGATCACTATTCCACACCCAGATCGACGAACTCACATGCAAATCGAATTCGAGCAACTTGACTACCCATTTGAACAAACTGGATTACCCAAAAACGCCTCGTTCCGGCGTCTCTGATCACCGGCCACCCCGCCTTCACGTCCCCAGTCTCGCCACTCACCTACGACTCGATTCCACCTGGTTTAGTCCCACTCGATGCAATAATGATGTCCCAAACGCCATCCAAACCAGATGACCAAAAACAGGCTCGAAAACCTAGTTTGTTCAAATTCGAACAATACAGCAGTTGGAAAAATTCCATTGCATTTTTTTCCATCATCCTCCACATATAAGCAAGCTCCGACCAAAGTTACGACCATTCACATGCCTCCGATCGACCGTGATCGACTAAAAACCCAATATTGCTCATTACAGCATAACCCAAGAATCCCTCCACTAAAAATTCTAATTTTACTTCCTAAAATCATCATCTTCCATTACTAATCTATTCCTAAATTCAGATTACTAAATTGTGATGATTTATTTCTGACATATATTTAGTTTTACTGTAAAATCCTATCTTCGAGATATTAACTAAATAATTCTGCTTTAAACTATTTTCAAAAATGAATTTACATTGTTATAATCGTTTTCTTTTTATTCATCATAACCTAACAGTGATTCTTTGGGAAGTTAGGAATTTTTAAAGGTGGTTCTTGAACCAGAGATTTTACAGAGACCAGTATATATATAACACACAATCATGCTCACAGTATATACATGCATTTATATCCATAAACTAAAAACTCAATCTACTAAATCATTCATTCATGCATTACATAACAACATAATACAGTTTTAAAACTGCTTTTAAAATAATTTACTCACCTGTTTTATAAGCAGAGAACAAGACAGAGCAATTTCCAGGTTTGATTTTATTTTGAATTCTTTGCAAGCTTGATCTCTGATTTTTATATTGCTGTTGAATTCCTTGTATGTTTGATTTACTTTGCTGCAGGTTGCATTTTGGAGATGATTCTTTATTACAGGCTTTGGAAATTTGCTTTATCAAGTTTGAGGTGGAATCAGTGTTGAATTTGTACTTGATTTAGTTGCAGATTTGATTTTGGTTTCCAGTTTTGATTTTGTTTGTAGGTTTTAGTTAAGAAAAGAGAAGAAAGAGTTTAGGATAGAAAATATTTTGAACTGAGAATGGAATACAGGTTTCTCCATCCTTTTTTTTTTGATTACAAAATTTTTATTAAAAATAAAAGAAAAAGAAAATGCCACTTGTTAAATAACTTACATTTGTCATGTTAATTAGCTTAATAAGTTTACATGTGTTTTAAGATGTTTAATATAGTGACACATGTTACTTAAGTATTTTTACAAATTTTATTTAATTTAAATGTGAATATAAACCTACTTATTAAATTTACTTTATAGTTATGTATAAATATAATAGTTTAATCCTTAAAGGTAATATTATAAAACTTGTTATAATATAAATAAATCTCTTTTCACATGTATTTAAAATCTAAAACATTCATATATATACTTTTATAACCATTTTAAATTAAACACTTTAAAAGAAAACAAAAGTAAAACTTTGATTAAACTTATTTTAAACTATCATATTTAAAACAAACATTTATCTTATATTTGAAAACAATGAATTAATCTTTAACTTTTGAAAGATATTAAATTTAAAACAAAGCTTTTAAAATTACAATTCATACATATATTCCTACTATATATATTATCAATACATTAAATTAAATTTCAAAACAATTTCAAATTATAACATATACTTACATATAAATTACAATTTGAAAAATTCATCTTTTAGTTAAAACAAAAGATATCCTATATATCCAATATATATATATTATATACAGAATAAAATTTTATTAGCTTTCAAAGATAAATTTTATCTATTTTAAATTATTGGAAAAGATATGAATTAATATTGCCAGATTATATATATATATTTATTAGCCTTTAAAGGATTAAATTACCAAATTAAATTAAAATTATAAAGAAAATTATCAATCCAAATAAATTATCAATACAGATTATTAAATTTATATTGCTAAAAACCCGGGATATCACATTCCTCCCCCCTTAAAATAATTTCGTCCCCGAAATTAAAGCAAAGTTAATTTAATAATCCAGCAAAGATTTTAAATTTTAAACACAAACCTATCATCCAATTCCTATCAATCAAAGCAACCAATCAAACAATCTAATCTAACTAACTATTCTGATACAAATCAGAATAGACTTCATAATACTATCTCGGGTTTCCCCGAGTAAAAATCACCGGGAGACTCGCTCTACAGAAGCTAAACAAACAACACCACCATAATCCAGAGCTCCTCTCTTCTTTAGATTCACCAATCTGAACAAAATATCAGATCATACCCAAGTCCAACTCAACTTCCAATCCATCTGAACTGCAGATTCTACAATCAGTAATAGATCATACACGTACTCCCTCAGAGATACGTAAAATAGAATGGATTCCAGATATCCAAACTGGCCATTCAACCCTGTAGACAAAGAATTACTCCTCTCAAGAATACAAGAAAATCCAAAATATTTCAGAGCTAACTTTCCAGACTTACTAAATCTTATAGCTCTTATAATCAAGGAAAATTTTAAACAGTTTCCAATTTCCAACTCCGAATTCCAAACTCTGACTCATATTTGCATAGCTCACCAGACGATCCCGAGCTACCTCATCTCTTCCTGATCAGCTCAACCTTTGCTGATGCTTTTTGAAACAATTATGAACCAAGCACAAAATGATCTTCAAATCTGCTGAAATCCACAAACTCTTCTCCACAAGAAATAGAAGACTGAACTTCCTTCTCCCAGATTCCAGAAAATTTTATACCCACTTAGAAATACACATAAACTTCTTGTAGAAATCTGAGGTTACTTCCTTTCTTTCACAGCTACTACCTTTGCTTTCGCTGTATAACTCTGATTTTGAAATAGATGAGAATGTTGATGAACTCGAGCACAAACTAGATCCATAAACAAGCGGAAACATTGGTTATCTTAAAGACATAACCAACTTCTCAAAGAATAGACGAGTCCTCGGTCAATGGTTCTGTCTTCAGCTATCCTTAGCTAGAGGAAACTCAAAATTAGAAACAGAAGAGAAAACACAGATACTCCATAAAATTCTAAGATGCTTCACCAATCCTTCTCTAGGAACAAATCGATATAAACTAAATCTTTACCTACGGGCAACCTTTGACCTCTTCGATAACTTTTACTTTCTCTTGAGATGCCTTAACTCCATACAAAAGATTATTCAAGATGAACTCTCAAACTAATCGCAAGTCACTTTTGCGATTTTATCTAGTTCGGATTCCAAAGAAACTGTTCTCACTTTACCAATTAAAACAGCCTTAAGCTTTTCCAAACAATGTTAACCCTTCAAGAAAAACTTCACCATCTACTCGGACTGCTGATAGAAGAACCACAAAGATTCCGGGACCATCGAAGAAACGAACCACACTGCTGCTTTCAAACTCTATCTCGACAGCACACCGAACACTCCGAGCTGCACTGCTATCACAGCTAACCCAGAACTTCTAATCCAAAGGCTTCTCAAAACAAAAACCATCAACAAACCTCTCAACGAATCTCCGAGATGGCAGACATCCAAAAGAACATCTCCTTCGGGAACATCCATAGATACTGCGTCTTATCACACAGCTACTCCTTCCTGAAGTTACCAAAATACCATCACTCGCTTCAGCTCATCCAATAGATCTACTCTATTCATCCAACTTCAAAGATAAACTCCGAATTTAAACAGTTTCCTTCGGAGATCGATGAAATCCTTACACCACAACAAAGTTACTCGAGACAGTATTTGGTCTACAGTCTCGTCAGATACACTTCCAACATCAACATTCAAACTCTAACTATTGGTAATTGTGTTACACACACTACCATCCTATCTACCCTTATAACTTATATTGGAAAACCCGAACAGGTAACCCAACAAATAGGTAGAAATATATATATATATATATATATATATATTTAAAATGATACTTTTTATATAGAAATTATTTCTGGGTAAAATTATTTCATTTACCTCTTTAAAACAATATTGTGTCCGTTGACCTGGTTCAAGTGTTTAGAGATCCCTATCAATAACGTTAGCTACTCGTATTGACTAGAATCCATATACCACTCAACCGTTCAATTAACACAATATAAAACCATTTTTATATAACTAACAATTACGCGCTCTCAAGATAGACACCACTTCAGAGCCTAGGTATTCACTCAACCTACTGCTCTGATACCAACTGTAACGACCCGGCTTCCTATGCCCAGGAAGACGCATCATTATGAAGAAAGAAAGGGATAGAAGAAGAAAAGAAAAGAAGAAAGAACCACAACACATCAGAAATCTCACAGCGGAACGAAAAAATATATTATCACATAAGATATTACATTGTATCATATACATCAGAGTATACTATTTATACATCACAGAATAGACAGTTATAAACTTCTGTCTATTATACAACACAAGTACATCAGTACTATATAGACTAATACAAACACAGCGGAAACTCTATATATCTACTCGCTGAAGCCTCCTGCTCCACAGCTCCTCCAGTATTCGTCAAGATTAACCTGAATCCCTCGACTACTCAATACAATATTGAGTACCCAAGAGTTTAATAAAACAGAAAATAAACACTTGGGTCAGACATGGGTCTGGTGTGAGTAAACGGTTTAAATTGCTTAACTTTTAAAACCTTTGAAAACAAAAGTATCACGTAAGACTTCCCACACATAAACATGGGTAAGTTTTTACCTTACGCTAACTAAAACATTTGATAGGAAATTCGATTGTATTATAATAGGGTCTAGGGTTTTCAAATAAATATGAAATAGCCGAAATTGTTACATTATTAAATTCCAGCATACTAGCCACAAAGTGGGTTATACAATCAAGTCCGTTGGCACTTATTGGATTTTGGATTCCATACAATGGCAGGGCTACTGGGGTACCGCCCGTCACAGTACGTGGCCTAGATCACCGTACCGAGGAGTACGCCCGCTCCCCTGCAACACAAAGCCGGAACCATCCCTTACTGGATAATTCCGAACAAGATAACCCCGTAGTTGGCGCGACCAACCACACACTAAGCCGAATAAAAAGAAAAGGGACCTCTAGACAGGGATCTATCTTGCTCTCAGTGGGTGCTACCCACGAAGCCTTGCTGCACCTCCCCTGTTTTAGCCATTCCTGGTTGATGAGGCTTGAGGTTACGATTACCTTTAATTAGAACATATCACTTAGAATGCTCATCGTCCGCCTGACGATGTGCTGAAAGCATTCAATCCATACAAGTTCGTTCCGGGTTCGAACGAAACCGAAGGCATTATCTCGTTACACTCGTTTTGGAATCACCCTCAGAGTTAACGACAATAACCCTTGCACTCTGAATCTTCATCTTCACTTCAGATTCACGACCTATCGTTAATTTGGATCGATGTGGTATTCGGGTCTCCAGACCTGGAATACCGGTATACGGAAACCCGATCCCGGTCTCATCGAAATCCAAAACGTATCTTTTAAGGCCAAGTTGTTTAAAGGTTTAAACATTTAAACTTATTCAGGATGATATAAACAAATAGATAAATCATATTATCACAATTGATAATTCATATCAACATTCATCTCACAAAGCAGCATATATCATATATATATATGAGATATTCAAATCATCCAATATCAACCAATCACCCAATATCAAACATCCAGTATTAATCAATTATCTAAACAGAATTGATTAACTCTAATCAATTTAATTAACCTTTAATTAAATTAATTACTATTCTTTAATTACTTGGATTATCTTAATCCTGCTCACTATCATTAATTAATTACAAATTAATTAATTAAACATCTAAATGATCTTCCTTAATTAATCTCCTTTGATTAATTATCTTTAATTACATCAAGTAATTATCCTTAACCATATACAGTAATTAACCTTTAATTACTATCATTAATTACAATAACTAATGAACCTTCATTTATTTATTAACTATAATTAATTATATTAATCCTCAATTAATTACAATTAATTAATCATATTTAAATTAATTACTTTTATTAATCAACCTAGATTAATTCCATTAATTATATTAATAATCCTCTAATAACTTAATTAATTAATTAATTAATTAATTAATCTTTAATTAACTACATTCTTTAATCAGTTATTATTGATCAATTAATCCTAATTAATCAATCCTTAATTACATTATTTATTATATAAATTAATGATCCTTAATTACTTCCTTAATTAATTACTTTCTTTTAATTAATTACCTTAACTAGTAATTAATCATATTATTAATTAACCTTAATCCTTTAATTAATTAATTACTCTTTAATTAATTAACTTCAATTCAATTTTATTAATTATCCTTTAATTAATAACATCAAGTGATTAACCTTTAATTAATTTCATTTAATTACTTCCATGAGTAATTCTTCTTAATTTAATTACATTCAGTAATTACCCATTAATTACTTTACTAAGTAATTACACTTAATTAATCATAAATGATTATCTTAACTAATTAGACTAATTAATTAACCTAAAATTAATTACATTAATTAATTAATCAATAAAACATCACTTGACCTTTAATTAATTCATTTACCATCCACTAATTACTTTATTAAGTAATTATCCTTAATTACAAATAGTAATTAAGCCTTAATTTAGTTATTAATTATCCTTAATTAAACTCAAATTATTTACTTTATTAAAACTCATTTAAAAATTAATCATAAAATTAAAATGAAATTTTACTTTAAAACAATTCAAACCCTTAATTTTTATTATACTTAAAATCTTTGAAAATGCTTTTCAAACATGTTTAATAAATTAAACAATTATTTATCTTTGAAATAATTATCATTTTCTTTAAGCTTATCCATTTAAAATAAAACTTGAAATCTATTTTAAAACATTTCTTTATAATTTCTTTTGAATATAGCTTTAACTTAAAAACCTTGTTTTTACTTTGCTTTTAAACTCGAAAACATTTGTAAATCACTCTCAGATTTAAAAACCCAGAACAACCCGAGTCATACCCTTTACAAACCCGAGTAACCCACTAAAACTCCCGAGTCTTCCCTGAGTCCACGCGAAACCATCAGCTTCGAGTCGACCGTGAAATTTTACGAGACTTCCCCGAGATAACTTCTTCTTCCCCAAACCTTCAAACTCCAGTACATTCAAACGTGTACACGTGCACGTGATGCACCTGCACCGGCGCCTCCGACCACAGATGATTGTTGCGATGCTCCTCTCCGACTCCACGAACCCACTCGATCACTATTCCACACCCAGATCGACGAACTCACATGCAAATCGAATTCGAGCAACTTGACTACCCATTTGAACAAACTGGATTACCCAAAAACGCCACGTTCCGGCGTCTCTGATCACCGGCCACCCCGCCTTCACGTCCCCAGTCTCGCCACTCACCTACAACTCGATTCCACCTGGTTTAGTCCCACTCGATGCAATAATGATGTCCCAAACGCCATCCAAACCAGATGACCAAAAACAGGCTCGAAAACCTAGTTTGTTCAAATTCGAACAATACAGCAGTTGGAAAAATTCCATTGCATTTTTTTCCATCATCCTCCACATATAAGCAAGCTCCGACCAAAGTTACGACCATTCACATGCCTCCGATCGACCGTGATCGACTAAAAACCCAATATTGCTCATTACAGCATAACCCAAGAATCCCTCCACTAAAAATTCTAATTTTACTTCCTAAAATCATCATCTTCCATTACTAATCTATTCCTAAATTCAGATTACTAAATTGTGATGATTTATTTCTGACATATATTTAGTTTTACTGTAAAATCCTATCTTCGAGATATTAACTAAATAATTCTGCTTTAAACTATTTTCAAAAATGAATTTACATTGTTATAATCGTTTTCTTTTTAATCATCATAACCTAACAGTGATTCTTTGGGAAGTTAGGAATTTTTAAAGGTGGTTCTTGAACCAGAGATTTTACAGAGACCAGTATATATATAACACACAATCATGCTCACAGTATATACATGCATTTATATCCATAAACTAAAAACTCAATCTACTAAATCATTCATTCATGCATTACATAACAACATAATACAGTTTTAAAACTGCTTTTAAAATAATTTACTCACCTGTTTTATAAGCAGAGAACAAGATAGAGCAATTTCCAGGTTTGATTTTATTTTGAATTCTTTGCAAGCTTGATCTCTGATTTTTATATTGCTGTTGAATTCCTTGTATGTTTGATTTACTTTGCTGCAGGTTGCATTTTGGAGATGATTCTTTATTACAGGCTTTGGAAATTTGCTTTATCAAGTTTGAGGTGGAATCAGTGTTGAATTTGTACTTGATTTAGTTGCAGATTTGATTTTGGTTTCCAGTTTTGATTTTGTTTGTAGGTTTTAGTTAAGAAAAGAGAAGAAAGAGTTTAGGATAGAAAATATTTTGAACTGAGAATGGAATACAGGTTTCTCCATCCTTTTTTTTTTTGATTACAAAATTTTTATTAAAAATAAAAGAAAAAGAAAATGCCACTTGTAAAATAACTTACATTTGTCATGTTAATTAGCTTAATAAGTTTACATGTGTTTTAAGATGTTTAATATAGTGACACATGTTACTTAAGTATTTTTACAAATTTTATTTAATTTAAATGTGAATATAAACCTACTTATTAAATTTACTTTATAGTTATGTATAAATATAATAGTTTAATCCTTAAAGGTAATATTATAAAACTTGTTATAATATAAATAAATCTCTTTTCACATGTATTTAAAATCTAAAACATTCATATATATACTTTTATAACCATTTTAAATTAAACACTTTAAAAGAAAACAAAAGTAAAACTTTGATTAAACTTATTTTAAACTATCATATTTAAAACAAACATTTATCTTATATTTGAAAACAATGAATTAATCTTTAACTTTTGAAAGATATTAAATTTAAAACAAAGCTTTTAAAATTACAATTCATACATATATTCCTACTATATATATTATCAATACATTAAATTAAATTTCAAAACAATTTCAAATTATAACATATACTTACATATAAATTACAATTTGAAAAATTCATCTTTTAGTTAAAACAAAAGATATCCTATATATCCAATATATATATATTATATACAGAATAAAATTTTATTAGCTTTCAAAGATAAATTTTATCTATTTTAAATTATTGGAAAAGATATGAATTAATATTGCCAGATTATATATATATTTATTAGCCTTTAAAGGATTAAATTACCAAATTAAATTAAAATTATAAAGAAAATTATCAATCCAAATAAATTATCAATACAGATTATTAAATTTATATTGCTAAAAACCCGGGATATCACACTGTGCCGACGAAGGTTCATATGCCACTCAATAAATCAACCAACACAATATAAAACCATTTTATATTCACTAACAAATACGCGCTCATATCTATTAGTACTCTCAAAATTCCCACCAGAGCCAAGGTTATCGCCAGCCTAAGCTCTGATACCAAGTGTTACGACCTAGGCTTTTCAACCTTCAGCAACGGTTCACGACCGGTAGGCTTTTCAACCATCCCAGCCCCGCTGTGGCTCACAGTGATACCTCGGGTTTGCTTTTACGGCCACCCTCTCGAGTCGCAACCAACCCCAAAAGGCCTTATACTACCCCCGGGGACATGTAGGGGTAAGAGTCTCCCGTTCGCCACCTAACGCAAAGCGAGAACCCCCTATCACGCTGTAATGTAGCAAACTCGATCCCGGTCTCTTCGAAACGATCAGCACATTTGGCCAATATTGATAATCGGTTATTTAACTATCAATTTACATCCACAAACAACCATCACACACAATAAATAATTTACCACATTATTTATTTGCCCAAATATCTTTCCAAGATATATTTCAAATTTTCAAAGCTCATTTGAAAACAATTTCAAAACAGTTTCCGCTTACGGAAAACATTTCCCAAATAATTATTTCCACTGAATCACCAAGTACAAAATACTTTTAATTTTAAAATAATTTAAAAACACTTTATTTTAAATATATCTTATAACATTGAAATTTAAACTACTTTAATACTTTATTAAAAATATATACTTTAAAATAAACCACTTTATAAATATAAACTAAATTTCTCCTTTTAAAACATAATAGCAAATCACTTTTATATAATTACTATAATAATATATTTTTGAAAATACTTACTTTAAAAAAGTTAACATTTAAAAATAATCAATTTTCTAAAACATGCTTTTTAAAACATATTAAAACTTTTAACTTATATTTAAAACTACCTTGAAAATGTACTTGGCTATCCAGAGAAATACACTTCTCATCACATCTTTTAATAATAAATCAACATTTATTTTTAAACCAATTCATATTCCTTTTATAAATTCCCACCTTGAATTTATATTCAAATATCCACTATATTTTATTTTACTTTATAAACCCAGTTCATATCTCCAAAATCTCACTTCTCTTTTAAAATTCCAATTTTAAACAACTAAATCAATTTCCAATTGATTTTCCAATTTACTTTACTTTACTTTGAAATAAATTTCCTTTACTACTTCATTTATTTCAAAATACATTAACTTTTAGATTTATTCCTTTATTTGAGTTAAAACCCTTTTTAACTGAAAATACCAATTTTAAACTTCCAAAATTCCTTCTTTAGCCTTTAATTAAATTTAATCCTTACATTCAAAATAAATCCTTTATTCTTTAAATTTAATATCACTTTAGTTTAAAGTTAATATTTCCCTTGTTATTTCGAAATTTCCTTATTCCAATTCACTTAAATTATTTACTTTACTCTTTTATTTCTTTCAAAATCCAATTCAATATATTTTGATAACTCCTTTTATTGAAATATTCAATCCAACCATATCATCCAATATTTCAATCATCAATAAAATCATCACAGGATATCAATATTCATAGAACAGAATATCAAATAATCTAAATAATTTTGAGGAATCCAGTTGGATCCCTCCAACCTGTTTCCCTGCATCCACAAACGTTAGCACAATACCAATTCCACTTCAAGGTGGAATATCGCGGTATATGGGATTTATATAAAATCATCCGCTATTATGCGGCGCATAAGGTCTCATCCGCTATATAATGCGGGAATATCAACAAGTCCAATATATACATATGCCAATATGTATATATTGCTATATACTACTATATATAGTATAGCACATCAATCAATGCAATCATCCAATCAATTATTTAAATTTAACCATTTAAATTTAAAATAAAAATTCAGCTGAGTGAGATTAACTCACCTTTTGCCTCTTCTATTTTGCAATTCAACCCAAATCAATAGTCCTCTTCACGATGCCAGACCTTGAATACATATTTATATGATTTTATTAATATTCGAATAAACCGAATATTCATTTATATAAATTTAATTAACTAACACTTAAGTTCAAACTAATTTTCCATTAACCATTTCTAGAATGATTAAATAAGTTAAGTAAACAAATTCATTACTTAAATAAGGTCTTTATTATTTTCTTTTTCTATGTTTCCCAAATCTATTCAGGTAACTAGCCAACAGCACTTCACTTCTGTTTATATATTTTAAACCCTAAGAGGAAGTTAAGACATATATATCATTAAATTTTTAAATATAAATAGTATATATGTTAATTTCGTTTAACCAAAACAGTTAAATTTTATACCTCTCTGCAAAATCGCAAACACAGGCTACCTCCTTAATCGCCTCAACGCTCGATGCTCCAGGTTCACCCTCCCACATCAACGCTCGCCTGAAACCCCCATCAGTGACCTCGCTTCCGTTCGTCGCTTCCAAATCTCGTAGCCGCGACTAAGATGGCCGCCTACCCTAACCTGCACCCCACCGTGCCTCGCCGCTGCCACCGAGATGCACGCAACACTAACTCGCGGAGCTTCCGCCGCGAATCCCAGCTCCGACTCCAACTCCCCCTTCGAGTCGCGCCATCTTGAGTTTTCCCAAACCCCAAAATCGAACGCAAACCCTCGTCTTCGTCTGGGCTTCAAATCAGCAGTAGAAAATATCGCGTAGGAGACAAGGATGAGCTGACGATGGCTGATGGCATAGCCGAGTACGCAGCGATGATTATTTCGAAGGCGTTGATTTTTGGAAACCCGAATTTTTCTGAGATGAAGAGGGAAACGAAGTAAACTTTGTAGATTAAAAATATGAGGAGGGGTTTGCTTCGCGATTATAAAGGAAAGAAGCGGCCATTTCGTTTTTTCTTTTAACTGAGAGGCTCGGTTGAAAAGTTGTAAAGGAGAAGGAGACGCGTGTACAGATGTTTCAACGCGTGGACAAACAGCGTGATCCAGAAGGCTCGTAGTCTAGATATGGAAAGAAATATCGATCAGTTAAAATATTAAATTTCCGATTAAATTTCAGCGCGTTTACATTCCGTACGATCACACGACAACTCCAAACACTACGAAAATTGAAATCCAATAATAATACAATATTACGGATCCAATGGAACTGGTTTCGTCGCATTCCGAGACTGTGCCTCGGACGGCTATTTTTAAATTCAATTTCAACGATATATTTTTAAAACTGAACAAAACTCTTTAAAATTCCATTTTAAAAGTTCTATCATCTTCAGTATTAACAATATAAATTTTCTGAACCTTTGAACTATTTTTAACAGGCTTAAAATCGAGATTCCATATTTTACCCAATCCCGATAATTAAATTTAATAATTAATTATCCAAATAAATACTGTATATTTGAAATTAAAGTTAAAATTTAAACTTCGAATATTTAAAATAACTTAAATATTCACATTTCAAATATACAAAAATTCCGGGTCGTCACATTTTAACTTAAGTTTAAATAAATAAGATTTAACAAAAAGGCTTGTTTTATTTCTTTTTAAAATATTACTTGATAATATAATCTCTTAGATAAATTATTTTAAGTATCAAATATGTTAATTTCAAATAGTAAGTATAATATATTATTTTTATAAATATGAATAGATTTTAAAGACTATGGAATTGTTATTTTTAAATTGATAAGTAGTTGTGTATATATATATATAACTTGACTTTTTAAATTGAATCTTAGGATTTAATTTTATTTCAATTTGAATTTAAGCTTTGAAATTCAAAAGGATAAATATTTAAATTGTTTTGGAATTTTAGAATATTTGTATAAACTTTTATTTATAAATATAAATTAGTTTTGTTCTTTTAAAAGTTATATATATAGATAAGTATTTTAATAAATAAGAAAAGGTTTTTATATACTTTTAAACTAAATAAAAATAAGATAAATACTTAGAAGACAAGTGTCATTTATCTAAAGCCTTTGTAAAACATGTGTAATTTAAGTAATAAATGTATAGGACAAGTGTCCTTAATTATTTTCATTTTCTTTTATTTTTATAAAAATCAAAATGTACTTATATAAACATATACATTTCATTCACTTCATTCTTTCCTCCTTTTCAAAACAAGAGAAACTCAAATGTAAATTCTCTAATACAAATCTGGAAATATTCAGTAACCCTTCTCAAACTCTTTCTCTAAATTGCAAAACTGAAATCCGAGAATCAAATGCCTCAAACCAAATCAAAGATCTGTAACATTCCTCAAACCAGAGAATTATCAAAATCAAAGTCTGTAACCAAGTTACAGATCTGAAATAAAAAGGTCTTGCAAACACTCTTTGAATCTGCAACACTTTCTTTCATCTCTGCATCATATTCAAAGGTCTGCCTGCCTCCATTTTCTTCAATCTGGAATCATCTCAAAAAGCCATGCTGCATTCTATTCAACTCTGGAAGCAATTCAAACTGTCTACATTCAATTTTCAACCACTGGTAGTTGCATGCATGTAGTTTAATCAATCTAAAGCTCCAACAACTCCAGTTATTAAATCAAGTGAGGCATTCCAGTTTTAAGCAAAACAGTTTCAAAAGCTTTTCAATAAAATAGGCCTCTGTTCATCTTTGTTAAGGTGAGTAACATTCTATTTTTAAGGTTTAAATTAGGAAAGATGGTTGCATGTGAATATTTATAGGTGGTCCTACATATCTATGTATTGATGTATGATTATATATGTGAATTTCTATGTATACATGGATGAATAATTATGTGTGCATATCTGTTATCTTTGAACCCTGTTCTGTTTGTTGCCCAGACTTAAGAATTTCCTTTAAAATCTCTTACCTCTGGATCTAGTTTTTGTAATGACTTAATTTACAAACAAAATATGATTGATTTGTAATAAACTAAAGTTTAAAAGGTTTAATTAAGTCAAAACTTTAACCTGAGTGCCTCTGTAAACTAAAATAACAGTGCATGTTATAAAATGTAAAAATTCAAACTGGGTAATTTATAGATTCAGGATTATATATGGAATATATAAGCTATAACATGATTTTTAACATTAATATCATAGTTTTTAGTTTAGAATTAAAAAAGCAGTTCTGGTTTTAACTGAAAATGGATTTTTGGTTAGAACTGTTAATCTAGGAGGATTGATTGACCAATATCATGTCTGGTAATAGTGGAATGATCAAGGACGAAGGGAAAATTACTAGAATTTAAATTAAGGCAGTGAGGTAGAAATAATTTAGGTTTTAAATTTTTAAACCTAGTTTTAACTAGGTTAAGAAAATCAATCACCACAGTTTCTCAAGTGGATCGAGTGCTTCGGGTTTTTGAGGGATTGAAGTTTGGTCGATGATGAAGATATGATCGGAGTTTCAGAAGTTCTGGTGATCGAAATTTTGAAGACGAGACAGTTCCAGGGATTGAAGATGTTCCAGTTTTGGGTTCGAGTTAGTTTTGGATGCTCGATTTTGTTCCTCTGGCATTTTGGGTGATCGAGTGATCGTGGATTGGTTGATGGTTGATCGTCGAAGTGGTGAAGAAGTCGTGGATGGTCGGAGTTGACGCTGGTGGATGTGCACGTGCACGAGATCGTGGGTGTATCTCTGGTAAAGTCTGGAATTTAACAGAGGGTTACTCGAGCTAGTTTGTATGTGACTCGGGTTTTTAGAGAGAGCGACTCGAAGTTTAGTGTGTGTATTGTATTGAGTTGTAATAACTAGACAGATGTTTATAACTGTCTAGTATGTGATGTGTATCTGTGTAACTCTGATAATTGATGTATACTATGTAATAGTTTATGTTATTAATATAATTTATTCATTCCGCTGTGAGATCGTTGTTGTTGTTTCTTTCTTTCTTCTCTTCTTTCTCTTTTCTATCCCTTTCTTTCTTCATAATGATGCGACTTTCTGGGCATAGGAAGTCGGGTTGTGACAAGGGAACTTGCAGAGTGATAACATATATGATAATAATATAACAACAATAACAGGCATATATCATCAGTATAAATAACAGATAATGGTGTCAGGTGTCATAGGTGAACAAATACAGATAATAGTATATATAACAATGTAAATAACTAACAGCAGCATATTTCAATTGACGTTTCAATTGAAATCAAATTTAATAAATATAAGAATGTTAATCGTGAGTGATTTCTCACCTTTCAAGGCTAGAGAAAACAGGAGATGACACAGATACGAACACAAATACGGACACTGAAATTGGGTTACGAATCCATCACGAATTCCAAAGCGAAGCTACATTGGCACGGGTTTGACGAATAGAGCTGATAACAGGAATCGATAAACAAATCAGAACCGGATTGATGAAGACAGATGGTATAAATGAATATATATATATAAACTACATATAATTATTTATATATCAAGCCATATTCTAAATTTAAGCATATGTTAAATTAAATAAACATGTATTTCAAAATCATTGTTTTTATATTAAGACACATATATAAAATCAACAATATATAATCTAAAATATATGTATACAAAAATAAAACGTAAAGTCCTTGCATAAAATAGTATTTCATTTGAAAATATCTATATATATTGAATAATCAATTCAACATATATCTTAAAATTAATATATATATATATATATGTACACATAACAAGTCCTAATACATATAAACTATATAAACTTACACTGCCAAGTTATACATATATGTGGCTATGGACCATATGCAGACTAATATATAAATAACAGAACATATTTTATAAGTTATATACTTTAAATCATATTACACATAGCACCCTTATATAAAACATATATCTAAAGCCTTACTTTATAAAAAAAATATTGTTAAACATACATTATGATATATGTACAACAGACGTGTATTACTAAAAATTTTTTTTGCATAAGCCTCTGTATTATGAATAACCCAAAGAAATCAAACATGCGATATCTATACATATATATATAAAATACCCACTTATATAAACTTATATATATATATAAAACAAAACACATATACAACTAAATCTACATATATACTAACGACATACTGATTTAAATATGCACTTATACAATACAAACTACTGTACTATATATATATACCAGCAAAGCAACACACACGCATATACTTATATATTCAAAAGCTTGCATGATTCACTTTAAATCCGCACTCATATTTTATGAAAAACTTGGGTTTGTATAAAACTTGAATGCTTATATAACTAACATCTCACTACCTATACAAATATATTAAACTGGGATTGTAACATAGAAACAACAAACCAAAATATTATAAAAATCTATACAACTATCACTACCAACCTAAACATATTATACTCATATTATATATATATATAAGAGACTACCAATACAGTGCATGCTATCAACAAAGATACCTCTGTAAACATATACATACGGTTGTAAATATATATATATAAGCTTATCTATATATAATACTATTATAGTTTTATATGAGCTGAAAACATATACTAATATAACATATAAAACAACTTAAACTTAATATAAAAATTCTCTGTATATACATAAACAAAGCGTTACTCGTATTAATCTTTTAAATATTATATATATAATACTCAAATAAACCATACATATGCCATATATATAAAACTAACAGTAAACAACTTTTATAAAACTCACATGAAAACTCTGGAAAACATATAAACCTATATAGAGCATAAGTATATATATACTAACCTGCCACCTACATCTAGAAGGATACAAGATAGAAGCAAGGGGAGCTGATGGGTCCCGGCCTCGGCAAGTTGAAGGGAAAGGCGGAGGTGTTGTTTGTGGTAGGTGCGGTCTTCAGCCATAGTTAGGTAAAGGTGATGGATGAGTTTAAGGTGGAGCTGCTAGTTGATGGGAGGGTGGATGCTCTCGGGTGGAAGGGTTAGCTTAGGTGGCTGAACACTTGAGAAGGGAAGAAAAATGGGGATGTGGTCTGGGAACTGGGCTCGGCTATAGGCATGGAGTGGAAAGATAGATCTCAGGAAAACAGAGGAAGAAGAAGTATCAGGAGATATATGTAAAGTTATAAAAGCAAAAGGAAAAATGAACCGGTTACAATATATACAAGATTTGAAGTAATGGCAACGATCACGAAAATCCAGCTGGCTCATTTAAAGCAATAAATATTGTTGTTTGGACTGCACGTCAAGAGTTTTAAAAGGGCAAGGAAACAAAAGTCACAGTTTTCGGTACCGATACGATGCTGTTTTCCTTCGTTTCCGTCGCTTACCGGGCCTCAAAATGCAGAATTGAATATAGTGCTGAGATCAGCACGATGAGACGATCAAAACGGTATATTGATATCAGTGGTATGATTGAATTATAAAAAGTCGAATTTTCTACCAATGGAAAATGCAGCAAAAACGTAGAAAAATAAGATCGATGGAGCTAAAGAAGACCGAATTTGGAAAAACGAAAAATGACGTCTTAGTCAGAAGATGAATTAGAATTTTTCTATGTAAAAATATTTAGGTTTGGAAAACATTTTATTATCATCAATTTTAACTGATATAAATTGGAATAAAATTACACAAGAAAATAAACTTGTATATTATCAGATGAAAATTTACCAGTTGCTATGTTTAATTAGACGTATTCCAAATATCAAATTTATACTTCAAAATTTTATTGTTTAAAATTTCACAAATTTCAATTAAATATATTAAATAAACCAATAAAAAATTATCTAAAATTTACGGATCGTTACACTCTCCCCCACTCAAAACTTTTCGTCCCCAAAAAGGAAGGAGGTAGGAGAATAGAAACAACCAGAAAGAAAAATAGCTTTGAAAATAAAATAAACAAAAATTTTTAAAACCATATAAATTTCAAATTAAACTAATTAATATCCAACATTTTGGTTAAATCCCTTTTAGTTCACTGAAGTTAAATCAATCTATCTATTTCTAAATTCATTATCTTATTATCTAGTCATCATCAATTAACTATTTCTATATCATTAATTTGTATAATCATTTATTATATTCATATTTTATTCAACAAATTTAATTCTTTTATTCCAAATTATTATTAAGTTTATCTCACTTAATATATCTTATTACATATATTTAACCATATAAATTAATTTAAACCATATAAATTTTAATTTAAATTAATTTATATTCAATAATTGATTTTTAAATTCAAGGTATCTCCATAACTTGATCTAATTTAAATTTATTAATTCCTTCAAAAAAATTATTTGTCTCATCTATTATTCAATTAACTTACTATTCTATTTATTTCCATTAATATTTATAACTAAAATTTGAGTGTAACCTTTATTATAACCACTCAAATTCTATTTATAAAAGTCATTTATATTGTATATTATCCAACTACATTTTCAACTTCTGAATAATTTAGGTAAGTTATATGAGAATGAAATTGGGTATTATACAAGTAAAAATTTCCAATTTAACTATTCCAATTTAAATATTTATTTAAGAATTTAAGAATTAAATTTCCGATTTTAACTCAAACCATTTAGATATAAGTATATATACTATATATATCAAATCAAATTTATGATCATATACCAATATATATATATATTATAAATCAAGTCATACTTTGGAAATTCAAATCAAATTAATTTCCGAAACAAAAATGTAGCAAAGCTACAGAATGGTTTCTCCATTTCGAAACTTGAAAATGAATGTCGATGATGCGGCCGCCATCACCGAAATTATTTTCCAGCGACAAATGAGGAGAGCACTGATTTCAACATTTTAAATTTTTTTTGAAACAATTTCTATTTGAAAATACTTTAAATAATATACACTTAAAACCTAAGTTTGAAATCACCAGAAATTAAATTCTCAAATTCCTGATTTAAATTCATTTAAATTTAAATGAATTTATAATTATAAACCATGTTTATAAATTCATTTATAGAACAATAAATGATAATCAAATATTATCATTCAAACAACCAATTTAATTAACTATTAAATTCCAGAAAATTTTACTTATATATATAATATAATCATACAAATTTATTTTATTTACCAATTTGAAAAACAGTATTGTGTCAGTTTGTTCTGTTCAAGTGTTTTGGAAATCCTATCGATAGCGTTGATCAGACAAATCGATCGAAAATCCAAATCAACATCAACAACTCAAACAACACAATATATAAAATATTTTAATATAAATTTACAAATACACACCCTCACTCGAATGATTCCAAAATAGGTTCCAAAATAAGGATAGAGATTCAAATTAGAGAGGTTCTAATCAAAAGAACTCATACTAGAAGATAGACTCGATAGGGAGATAGGATGATTGAATTTCGAATTGGGAGATGGATAAATTTATATAAATCGTGGGTAACCTTAACCGGGTCAACCGTGACTTCAAGAATACGATCGATGCGGAATTCTGAATCAAATCGACATCAGATCACAAGAGATAGAATTCGGGTAAAACAAAAGATAGCAGCATCTAAACCGAGGATACAGAAATCTCTGGTGAATCAATGCCTGTTGTAAAGGAGTTTCACCCCTTTACAAATCATTCAAAGATTGGCGAGACCGCTGATTTATTATAGAGATTATTCGAAGTGGAGTTATGGAATACTCTAGAATCAAGAAGACACGAATAGAAGAGACACGAATGGACTTTGGAACCGAAGGGAACGTTCCAAAATTCAAAGAATCTGAGTCAAAAAAGAAGGAATTCAAGCTCGAACGAAAGTGATTCTGTAATTGAATTTACTACATATGCTGAGTTTTGCCTAAAACCAGAGCTCTGATACCACATGTAACGACCCACTATTTTGGACCATTCAAATCGACAATAAATCCACACATGCCGGACTTGAATAATTCAAAACAATGGATTGTAAATAAAATTTGGCAAAACTCAGCATATACAGTAAATAAAATAATCACAGACACAGACACAGAGTAATATAACAATAATGCAGCGGAAGCAAAGAAATAGTAGTTCATGAAGCTACTATATATATGACAGAGTTAAACAAGATACAACAGAAGTCTCGAATACAATAAATGTCTCAATACAATAATCAAATACAAGATCTGAATGCATCACTGGAATCAACTGAATAACTGATAGCAGAATAGATAGCTGGATCTCCAAGCGAAGCTCCAACTCCAAAGGTGAGTCTCAAATGCTGTATCACTCAGTCTGACCCAAGCGTAAAGCAAAACACAAAACACTCGAGTCAGGATTAACATTCTTATATCAATAAATCCAACTCAAGTGAAATATCAACTGAAATACAAGTAACTTAAAGGATGTTTGGGACATCCCCTAAGGATCCGTTAAACTATCTACTATGTCGTAATATTCGCTATTATAATAATGTCTAATTATAAAATACACATACTTTTAAATAGAATTAAGGCTTTACATTTTCCACCTTAACACGTAATAGTCCCAGTAGTCTACCCAGTATTAGCATACTCCCAAAATGGGGGCTACCCTCGATACTCCACAGGCTACGGGAGAAATCACAACTCATAGTAAAGCTCGATATGGTAGGTGACACGGCACACAAGGCAATGCCAGGGTAGATATACCAATTACGCATCCGGACTGGTGGTGACACATTGTAGCCACTACCGCCCACCTCGAACAACACTCCCAAATCAAGGGGTGCACCCAATCAATCACAAAGTAATAGAATGGTATCGAAGAAGTGTGTTCGATCAGAGGTGCTACCTCCTTGGCCCGTCGATCGCTCCTGTTTAAGCCACCTTATCCCAACTCATGGGAGTTGGGTCCACGTATATACCTTAGGATCATCGCCACCATCCTACTTCATTCTGGAAACTCCACCACGTACACAGTTGTCAAAGTGGTTTTCGGTATCGACAGAGAGTATGTCCATATCCGATCCCGGTCTCTTTAATAACCAATCGTTATTATAACACCGTGGTCATTTCAAAATAGTTTATACTTCAAAACCAAAATATCATTTCCATTTAAAAACCCAAATTAATACGATATCATTTTCACTTCAAATATATCCATTTTCAAAATCATATCACTTCCCAAAGTTATAACACTTTCGAAATCATAGTCTTTTAAATCAAAACACTTTGGAAATCACAGCTTTGAAATCATAGCATTTTGTAAATCATAACACTTTCCTTTTAAACAGTTTATATATTAAAATTAGTATATATAATAAAATAGTTTATAAATAAAATAGTTTATATAAATAGTTATAGGTTAAATTGGTTTAAAATAAAATAATTTATATTAAAAATGATTTATATTAAATAGTTTATATTAAAATAATTTATAAAGCAAAATATCAATAGTTTAAATAAAATTTAAAATTACTTTATAAAATAAAATATTTTCCTCAAATTTCACTAATCGATTCAAATCAACCCGAATTCCAAAATTTTAATTTAATCAAATCTTAAATCATCAATTTCAACTCGATTTAGCTTCTCAATAAACCATTTCAAATTATCAATTTCAAATACATATCTGAACCATAAAATAAGCCATTTCAATTTCAATATATTTCAAAGCTTTAAATATTCACATTTCAAAACTATATTCGATAATCTTATATATATATATATAAATTCACTTTTCTATTATTTAGTTTTGAAATATTTACTTAATTATTTCAATATCATTTGAATACAACTTCAATTTAAATTAAAAAAATATCCCATTTAAATATATATAAGTTTGAAATATCCATTTAAGTCGCCTTTAATCAAATTCCAAGTTGTAAAACACTTCTTTAAATTTCAAATTCAATACATTTCAAATCAAACTTATTTAAGTATAATTCTTAAATAAATATAATTTCAAATCAATTTCAAATCATTATAAACTCTATATTTGAAAATAGAGATATTAAATAAATACTTAGACATGTTATTTATCAACTTTATTAAATAAACTTTAAATGAATCTTTAAAATCAATATTTATCAAAACCATATATTTCTTTCAAACCATTGAAATCATTTTTTTAAAATATTTATATATAGACCAACGGTGTCTGTATATAATTTTCTACCCTATGGTCAAGTGATACAGATATTTATCATTTCAATCCGCAATTTAAAACATATTCGGGTGTATATCTTTTCAACCTGAAATCCCAAATTCAATTAATTGAAAATTGCTTGGGTTTATCATTTCAACCCATACCGATTTTCTCATATTCTACAGATCGTTCGGGTATGTATCATTTCAACCCATAGTGAATTCTATACTAACAAGGAACTTGCAGAGTGATAACATATATGATAATAATATAACAACAATAACAGGCATATATCATCAGTATAAATAACAGATAATGGTGTCAGATGTCATAGGTGAACAAATACAGATAATAGTATATATAACAATGTAAATAACTAACAGCAGCATATTTCAATTGACGTTTCAGTTGAAATCAAATTTAATAAATATAAGAATGTTAATCGTGAGTGATTGCTCACCTTTCGAGGCTAGAGAAAATAGGAGATGACACAGATACGAACACAGATACGGACACTGAAATTGGGTTATGAATCCATCGCGAATTCCAAAGCGAAGCTAGATTGGCACGGATTTGACGAATAGAGCTGATAACAGGAATCGATAAACAAATCAGAACCGGATTGATGAAGACAGATGGTATAAATGAATATATATATAAACTACATATAATTATTTATATATCAAGCCATATTCTAAATTTAAGCATATGTTAAATTAAATAAACATGTATTTCAAAATCATTGTTTTTATATTAAGACACATATATAAAATCAACCATATATAATCTAAAATATATGTATACAAAAATAAAACGTAAAGTCCTTGCATAAAAATGTATTTCATTTGAAAATATCTATATATATTGAATAATCAATTCAACATATATCTCAAAATTAATATATATATCACACACATAACAAGTCCCAATATATATAAACTATATAAACTTACACTACCAAGTTATACATATATGCGGCTATGGACCATATGCAGACTAATATATAAATAACAGAATATATTTTATATGTTATATACTTTAAATCATATTACACATAGCACCCTTATATAAAACATATATCTAAAGCCTTACTTTATAAAACAAATATTGTTAAACATACATTATGATATATGTACAACAGACGTGTATTACTAAATTTTTTTTTGCATAAGCCTCTGTATTATGAATAACCCAAAGAAATCAAACATGCGATATCTATACATATATATATATTTATAATACCCACTTATATAAACTAATATATATATAAAACAAAACACATACACAACTAAATCTACATATATACTAACGACATACTAATTTAAATATGCACTTATACAATACAAACTACTGTACTATATATATATACCACCAAAGCAACACACACACACATATACTTATATATTCAAAAGCTTGCATGATTCAATTTAAAACCGCACTCATATTTTATGAAAAACTTGGGTTTGTATGAAACTTGAATGCTTACATAACTAACATCTCACTACCTGTACAAATATATTAAACTGGAATTGTAACATTGAAACAACAAACCAAAATATATAAAAATCTATACAACTATCAGTACCAACCTGAACATATTATACTCATATTATATATATATATAAGAGACTACCAATACAGTGCATGCTATCAACAAAGATACCTCTGTAAACATATACATACGGTTGTAAATATATATAAGCTTATCTATATATAATACTATTATAGTTTTATATGAGCCGAAAACATATACTAATATAACTTATATAAAACAACTTAAACTTAATATAAAAATTCTTTGTATATACATAAACAAAGTGTTACTCGTATTAATCTTTTAAATATTATATATATATAATGTGATAACCCGGATTTTTGGACATCTGTTAATTGGTAAATTAACAGGAATAAATTTATAAAAACACCGATTTGTATGTTAAACAAATAAATCTTTGGATAAATGAGTAATATATCTATATATATAAAGATATATGCAAAATTTATAATGTTGAAAATTTTAAATGTATACTTATACAAATATATAAGTGTGTAAATATATATATATATATGCCATGGGTGGTAGGATATTTGTAAATTTGTAAAAGTGTGGATACATATTTAAAAATAAGAACAAATTGAGAGTATGATAAATATATATTAAAATATATTAATACATGGAAATTACAAATGTAAGTTAAATATATACAATTTAACAAATTCTCATGAGATTAACAAGTGTAAAGGATTTATGCCATGCATTAAACAAGTGTGTACTAAATTTCTACATGTAATACAAGTGTCATTATTTTAAAATTATCAATTAAAGGAAATTTAAATTTATATACACATCTATACTTTTGCTCTTCAATTTTCTTGGATACATTTCTAACCTGAAGATTAAAAAAAAAAAAAAGAGAACTGAAAACAAAATTCAAACCTGAGAAGGAAATCTGTAACAAAAATCCAGTAAACAAAATCAAATCAAAGGGTATCTCTTCACAAGTTCAAATCTGAAACAAAAACATAGAAGCTCAACAAATTCTCAAACCAAACAAGGATCGGATCTGCAGCTTCAAGGATTCAACCTGATTTAAATTCTTCCAGTTTCAAGTGCAGGAGCAGCTTTCAGTTCAAAAAGCTTCTCTGTTCATACAGATGTGAGTAAATCTCATCTTTAAATCAAAATTTTATCAATATTCTGTGAGTAACTTTAAACTTAAAGTAAATTAAGGTTGCATGTTATTATTGTAGAAAATATTGCAATTGGGTATGTTTACAAGCATGTTTGTGCAGTTATTATTGATGAATTCTGCTGTATGAAGAGTGCATTTGAATATCTGGAACATCTCTGTTCCCAGTTCTAAATTTTTGGTTTCTAATTTAAATTCAAATCTTTTAGTTTAGTCATGTTAAGAACTTAAGTTTCAAAAGGAACTCTTGTGTTCCAGTAAAAATTTAGTTAAAATACATTTAAGTTAAATAGGATGATAACATCACTGGGAATCAAGGGGGAAGACTGAACAAACTTTATATGAGTAAAATGCAAACATCTTAATTTATAAATTTAAGAATGTAAACCTTATTATTACTCTAAATCATGATTTTTGAAGCTTAATTCATAATTTAAAATGATGGGATAATGGTGTAATTCTGTAATGAACAGAAAAAGGGAAATTAGGGGTTTTCTGATGATCTATCGATTTTGAGGGATCGGGGTTCATCTTGTGGGTAGAGGAGTTACCATTGAAGCTGGTAAAAATATGTGATGGTGAAGTAGATCATCATGGAAGTAGTGGCGAGGGTTCTTTGTCTGTAGCCCTAGTTTAAACTAGGTAAATTGTTTTAGTCAGTACAACCTATAGGTATGTTCGAGTTGAACGAGAATTTGGCAGAGGGAAGCTTGGTCGTGAGTGAAGGCATAGCCGCAGTGGTTGGATCTCTGGTGGTCGGAGCGTCATAGATGAAGAGATGACAGGTTCCGATGGGGTTTTGGTCTTCTGTTTCCAGGTTTTGGAATTTGAACTCGAATTCAAATTCGAGTTGTATATGAGCATTGTGATGTTCGTAATGGCTTGAGGGTTTGATCGTCGTTGTTAGGAAGCCACCGGAGGTGGATGGAGATGGCCGGAGGCACGGTGCACGTGCACCGTGCATTTTTTTGGGTTTTTGATGAACTCTGGGTGGCAGCAGTATTTTTGACTCGAGTTTTAACTCGAGATTTTGGTAGTTGCTCGAAGTTTATGGTTGGAGGACTCGAAGCAGGATGTTGGGTGTCTCGGGTTCAAAGAAAGGTTACAGGTTTTAAACAAACCTGTACTGTTAGTTTTAGAAATTTGTAAAACTGAAGCTTGTAAATGGAAAGAAAGGTTTAAACCTAGTTTTAAATCCAAGATTGAAATTTAGAATTCAAATTTGAGTTTAAATCTCGGTTTTAAAATAAATTAAGATTTTAAAGATTTGTAATTCATTAAATTTTTAAGGAAGTTTAATAGATAATTAATTTCTTTGATTAATTAATCATTTGGATTAATTAAATAAGTAATTAAGGTTTAAAATTAATTAATTAATTAATTAAGATTAATTAATTAAGGATAATTAATTTGTAATTAAGAACTATTAATTAGAAAATTAATTAATAATTAGAGGTTGATTAATTAGATATTCAAGATTAATTTTTAATAATTAATAAGATTAATTAATTGATGATAATCATTTGAGAATTGTTTAAATATAATTACTTAATGGAAGTAATTTAGAAATTAATTACTTAATGTAATTAATGGAGTTTAATGTGATTGGATTAAATTAATAAATTAAGTTTAATTAATTTTAATCACTTGATGATTTGATTACCTAATGTAATTGATGAAGTATAATTACTTAGTAAAGTAATTAATGATAATTACTGGATGTAATTAGAGGAAGATGGAATTGTGAAAGTAATTTGGATTAAATTATTTTCTATAATTAATCAAGGGATTAATTAGAGATAATTAAGGAATAATCAATTTATTTGACGAAGTAATTAAGGGTAGTTAATTACTAATGTTATTAATCAAGGGTGATTAATAATTATGGTAGCAATTAATTAATGAAATAATTAAAGGTTAATTACCGTATTGGGCTAAGGATAATTAATCTATGAAGTAATAAAGGGTTAATTACTTAATGTAATTAAAGAATAATTAATCAGGAATGATTAATTAAGATGGATAATTAAGGGATGATAAATTAATTGGATTGTAATTAATTAATGTTAAGTATGCAGGATTTGAAAGTAATTGAAGTAATTAATTTAATCCAATTGTGGTTAATTAAATTAATTAGAGATGGTATGGTTGGTTAATCTTTGAATAATATTGTATGCCTTAGATTAGTTGATATCTCTGGTATGTGATATGGAATGCTATGTGATATAATATGTTGGGTTAAAATAGTGTCACCCTGTATTTAAAGTTTGAATTGTTTTTCATTTGAATAATTTGGATTAAGATGACATCGGATTCGAAGAGGCAGGAGTCGGGTATTAGTTAATACCCGAAACCACTTCGATTCTTTTTAAATCGATATGTGAAGTAAGTATTGAGCATAACAAGTAATGAACTCGTAGTGAAGCATGAGTTACCCGGGTTTTCAAAGAAGTTTTACAACCTTAGAATTTTAAATTACATGGGTTTTCTCACGCTGGTTTCCAGCCTGACCCGGGTGTTACTTTGATGTAATGCTCGGGTCAGACCGAGTATTACAGATTTCCAGGTAAGGACGTTCTGAAGCTCAGGAGGCGAGCTGGAGGGCAGGAACGTATGGAGTTTACCGCTGTGTATTTGAGAACTTATTGATAGTAGTCTGGAACAGGTTAATAACTGTCTAGTCTATTTGTGTATATGTTGTAACTCTGATGTATTGAATGTAAAGTAACAATTACAGCTTTCTTTTATAAATGCTATTATTTGTTATTATATTTAATCCGCTGCGAATGTGAGATGTTGAGTTTTCTGTTCTTCTTTCTTCTTTCTGTTCTTTCTTCTATCTCTTTTCTTTTTCTCCTAACTATCTGGAATTTTCGGGTTCGAAAATTCCGGGTCGTTACACTTGGTATCAGAGCGAGGTTAAGTGAGAACCTTGGCTCTGGTGGGTGTATTCGTTAAGGATAGGGTCAATGGTACCCTAGAACGAGTTGAGTGTATATATATATAAGAGCGTACTTGTTATTTTCTTATATAAAGATTTTAAAATAATTTTAAAATTAATGATTTTAATATAAGTTTATCTTTTGATATATAAAGAAATAAATTTTCTAATTATTGAATATATTAAGGTAATTGGTTGTTATATTAATTAGATTAAATAAAATAATAAGAATTAAGTGGTAATACAACCAAATTAAAATTTGATGAAGTTAAGTTTGAAATGAATTCAAACTGAAATTAAATCTTGAATTTGTAGAGGTGTTATCAAGAATAAAGATAATAATGAATTGTTTTTTTTAGATATGAAAATCTTGGTTATTATCATAAATGGTAGTTGTGATTAATAAGGAATGTTGTTAATAATTAAGGAAAATGAAATGTTTTAGAGAAGTAAACTTTTAGGTGAATATGACTTATAATTTGTAAATTAAATTGGATTTAAATTGTGAAGTTTTGAATCCTAAGTTTGAAAACATTTGAAATTGTTTTCAAAATATTAAAAGAAAAAGAATAAATATTATTCAGGTCGTTTTTGAATATGGTCTTATTTTCAAATAAGAGTTGTTTGGAAAATTTAAAGAAATTTGTTTTTGAATTAAACCAAGAATGGTTTAAAATTTAAAGTATAACTTGGTGTGTAAAGAAAATGTATATATGAGGAATATACATAATACCAATGATGATTTGAAATAAACACTTAGTGTTGAGTTTTAAATTGGAATATGATATGAAAACCCAAAGTGATAAGTTTTTGAACTTATAAGTGGGACTATTATTAATATAAGGTTTAAAATTTGAATGGAAATTCAAATTGGGTAAAGATGACTAGATTAAATTGAATTTAACTTAAGGAAAGTTAAGTGAGTTTGGAATGAACAACTTGAATTGGAAATTTCAAGATGAAATTGAAATTTAACTTGGAAAGTTAAAATGGTGAATTTGATTAGTTTGAATGAATGAAGAAATGGATTGTGATAATATATCCATTATAAAGATAAATGAAAATTAAACCTTAATTTGAAATTAAGGATATGGAATCCCTTTTAACTTAAGATTTGAATATTAAGAATTGAATTTGTAACTTAAAATTGTTTAAGAATCGGTTTCAAAGTTGGAAGATAAAATTGGGCAATAAATTGAATTTTGAAGATAAAAATTTCTTTGAACTTTTAAATTTGAAATTTAAAATAAGTTAAGTAATGATAGTTTAAAATGGAATTTTGGATTTTGGATTGATTTGATTTAAAAGTAAGGGTTAATTTGACTTAAGTGATTAAATCAATATTTAAAATATTTAACTCGAATTTATATAATTCGAGATGGTTTTAAGTTGAGATTTAAATAAAATTTGTTCAAATTGAAATTGATTTGAAATAATTTGGAATTGTAATTAAAGTGAATATGTTTAAAATCAAATGGAATTTGATTTGAAATTTGGAAAGGAATTAAGATTAATTCAACTTGAATTGGGATTGAATAAAATTCAATGGAAATTGAAGTATTGAGTCAATTTAAATGGAAGTGGAAATTTAAATTGAATTAATGGGAAATTAATTGGAAATGGAGATTGGGAAATTAAACAGTTTGGCTCTGGATTATTTTCAAATTGTTTTAATACAAGTATATTTTTCCAAACTATTTACTATACAATCTTTCTTCTTAAACCCCCAAACTATCATATACTTATTTTACAATTATTTTGAAACTATTTAACTATTTTGAAACTGTCTTATAAACTAATTACTATTTTTCAGTTACTTATATCTAATCGCTATTTTAAAAACTATTTTGCAATTATCTAACTATTTTATACCTACTTAACTATTTTACAGCTATTTTACAAACTAATAACTATTTTTCAACTACTTATCTATTTTAAACTTTTTCAAGCTATTTTAAAATTTTATAGGTCAGAATTCAAACTGTTTGTAATTGAAGTAATAACTCAATTGGAAATGGAAGCAATTGAGATTAAGTGAATGAAATTAAAGGAAATATGAATAGAAAAGGAAACTGATTTGGCTAATAACCAATAAAGATAAATACGTAGGATATACGTATATTATTCTATTCGCATAATGATTTGATCTAGATTCGAGCACAGAATTTCGAGATAGTATTATCGATCCGAGTTGGGATTTTTTCGCTCGATTTTAGACGACGAACCTGGATATGGATTGTTGATTGGTTCTGGATATTCTCTATCATGGCTACGACTATGCAAGGAGAATGACGGTTTCTGATCAAGAAACTAGATCTGAGTCCGCACTAGGAAGTCGGGTGGACGATACTAGTTCGGAAGTGAAATTGTGTGATCGATTGAGTGATCAGATTGATATTGTGTACGGATGATATGTGTGCATCGTACGGATTTGAATGAAATTGATATTGAAGATTGGGAATAAGAACTGTAAAATGGTTTTTGAAAAGAAATATGGTTAATAACTTTATAAAAGATTTATCAAATGTGAATATTTGATTTAGAATAAAATAAAGTTATATATCCTTGTTATATAAGGTAAATCTTCCCTTATTGAATCTATTGCTAAAAGAAAAGGGTTTTGAAATATTTGAAGTATAAAAGAGGTTTTATACAAAGTTTGAAATGATCCAAAGATTTTCAAAGTATATATATATCTATATCTATATATATATAAAGGATCTTATGAGAATGATTTTGGAAAAGGTTTTGGGAACCTATGGATTTTGGAAAGGGCTTTTGATTTTTGAGAAATCAATTTTGGATTTTGGAAAGCCTAGTTTGAGAATTATCGATTTTTGGTAATCGATTTTGTGTAAAGGAGATTTTGATAAATCATAAAGGGTATGATTTGAAGATACTATAAGTATATAGTATAAAATGTTTTGAGTATAGCTCTGGGGAAAAAGGCGCTCCCTTGAAATGAACTTCTCAGGAGTGCCACTGGGTGGTACTGCCTTGAACCCCAAGGGGGGATTCTAAAGTTGATCCTGTGAGGAGTCCGGACAAAACTAGTTCCTGAGGATTATTTGTGTAGCGAAAGTCGAGGGGCTAGTGCCCACAGAGGCATTTGGGTTATTCTGTGACGACAATGTAACTCGATGTCACTGCGATCTACTGCAGACCATAGCGAAAGTCATGTGTGCCGCTGAGAGCCAACTGTCTACGTTTGATTTTATATCGGTAGACTGTGACACTATGGTAACATAGCGAAAGTCGTGTGTGCCGCTGAGAGCCAACTGTCTACGTTTGATTTTTTATCGGTAGACTGCGACCTATGTGGGAGAAGTTTCATTTTTTGGCAGCGAAATTCGGTGGCGCTGATGCCTACAGTTATATGGGTTTGTGCTGTGATAGCAACGTAAGGCCCGGGTATAACTGCGATCTGTAGCGGGTTCCATGGCGTAATCGAGGAGCGCGGAGACCTACAGTTATCTGTGGATTTTGCCGGGACGGCAACGTAACCATCGGGTTAACTGCGACCATGGATGGGGGTGATGATTTCCAGAGCATTCTCACCAAAGATATTTCTCGATTTCAAAAATGTTTTCTATATTTTCATAAATTATTTTCCAAATATTTTCACTGGGTGTTGAAAATGGGTCTGCTAAGTACTTATAGATTTTCAGTCTTACGCCTGATCAACGTATGACCGAATTTCTGTGAGAACGAGAATGGACTTGTTGAAACATCGAGTTATAAAAAGTATTTTTGTAAAAAAATTATTTTATAATATTATGAGGATTTTAAAAGTGTTTCAAAAATGATCAAAGAATAAATTATCTAATCTTAAGTTATTAAATAAATTCTAGCTTCGTTCCTTTTCGAGGACGAAAAGATTCAAAGGGGGAAGGAATGTGATAACCCGGATTTTTGGACATCTGTTAATTGGTAAATTAACAGGAATAAATTTATAAAAACACCGATTTGTATGTTAAACAAATAAATCTTTGGATAAATGAGTAATATATCTATATATATAAAGATATATGCAAAATTTATAATGTTGAAAATTTTAAATGTATACTTATACAAATATATAAGTGTGTAAATATATATATATATGCCATGGGTGGTAGGATATTTGTAAATTTGTAAAAGTGTGGATACATATTTAAAAATAAGAACAAATTGAGAGTATGATAAATATATATTAAAATATATTAATACATGGAAATTACAAATGTAAGTTAAATATATACAATTTAACAAATTCTCATGAGATTAACAAGTGTAAAGGATTTATGCCATGCATTAAACAAGTGTGTACTAAATTTCTACATGTAATACAAGTGTCATTATTTTAAAATTATCAATTAAAGGAAATTTAAATTTATATACACATCTATACTTTTGCTCTTCAATTTTCTTGGATACATTTCTAACCTGAAGATTAAAAAAAAAAAAAAAGAGAACTGAAAACAAAATTCAAACCTGAGAAGGAAATCTGTAACAAAAATCCAGTAAACAAAATCAAATCAAAGGGTATCTCTTCACAAGTTCAAATCTGAAACAAAAACATAGAAGCTCAACAAATTCTCAAACCAAACAAGGATCGGATCTGCAGCTTCAAGGATTCAACCTGATTTAAATTCTTCCAGTTTCAAGTGCAGGAGCAGCTTTCAGTTCAAAAAGCTTCTCTGTTCATACAGATGTGAGTAAATCTCATCTTTAAATCAAAATTTTATCAATATTCTGTGAGTAACTTTAAACTTAAAGTAAATTAAGGTTGCATGTTATTATTGTAGAAAATATTGCAATTGGGTATGTTTACAAGCATGTTTGTGCAGTTATTATTGATGAATTCTGCTGTATGAAGAGTGCATTTGAATATCTGGAACATCTCTGTTCCCAGTTCTAAATTTCTGGTTTCTAATTTAAATTCAAATCTTTTAGTTTAGTCATGTTAAGAACTTAAGTTTCAAAAGGAACTCTTGTGTTCCAGTAAAAATTTAGTTAAAATACATTTAAGTTAAATAGGATGATAACATCACTGGGAATCAAGGGGGAAGACTGAACAAACTTGATATGAGTAAAATGCAAACATCTTAATTTATAAATTTAAGAATGTAAACCTTATTATTACTCTAAATCATGATTTTTGAAGCTTAATTCATAATTTAAAATGATGGGATAATGGTGTAATTCTGTAATGAACAGAAAAAGGGAAATTAGGGGTTTTCTGATGATCTATCGATTTTGAGGGATCGGGGTTCATCTTGTGGGTAGAGGAGTTACCATTGAAGCTGGTAAAAATATGTGATGGTGAAGTAGATCATCATGGAAGTAGTGGCGAGGGTTCTTTGTTTGTAGCCCTAGTTTAAACTAGGTAAATTGTTTTAGTCAGTACAACCTATAGGTATGTTCGAGTTGAACGAGAATTTGGCAGAGGGAAGCTTGGTCGTGAGTGAAGGCATAGCCGCAGTGGTTGGATCTCTGGTGGTCGGAGCGTCATAGATGAAGAGATGACAGGTTCCGATGGGGTTTTGGTCTTCTGTTTCCAAGTTTTGGAATTTGAACTCGAATTCAAATTCGAGTTGTATATGAGCATTGTGATGTTCGTAATGGCTTGAGGGTTTGATCGTCGTTGTTAGGAAGCCACCGGAGGTGGATGGAGATGGCCGGAGGCACGGTGCACGTGCACCGTGCATTTTTTTGGGTTTTTGATGAACTCTGGGTGGCAGCAGTATTTTTGACTCGAGTTTTAACTCGAGATTTTGGTAGTTGCTCGAAGTTTATGGTTGGAGGACTCGAAGCAGGATGTTGGGTGTCTCGGGTTCAAAGAAAGGTTACAGGTTTTAAACAAACCTGTACTGTTAGTTTTAGAAATTTGTAAAACTGAAGCTTGTAAATGGAAAGAAAGGTTTAAACCTAGTTTAAATCCAAGATTGAAATTTAGAATTCAAATTTGAGTTTAAATCTCGGTTTTAAAATAAATTAAGATTTTAAAGATTTGTAATTCATTAAATTTTTAAGGAAGTTTAATAGATAATTAATTTCTTTGATTAATTAATCATTTGGATTAATTAAATAAGTAATTAAGGTTTAAAATTAATTAATTAATTAAGATTAATTAATTAAGGATAATTAATTTGTAATTAAGAACTATTAATTAGAAAATTAATTAATAATTAGAGGTTGATTAATTAGATATTCAAGATTAATTAATTGATGATAATCATTTGAGAATTGTTTAAATATAATTACTTAATGGAAGTAATTTAGAAATTAATTACTTAATGTAATTAATGGAGTTTAATGTGATTGGATTAAATTAATAAATTAAGTTTAATTAATTTTAATCACTTGATGATTTGATTACCTAATGTAATTGATGAAGTATAATTACTTAGTTAAGTAATTAATGATAATTACTGGATGTAATTAGAGGAAGATGGAATTGTGAAAGTAATTTGGATTAAATTATTTTCTATAATTAATCAAGGGATTAATTAGAGATAATTAAGGAATAATCAATTTATTTGATGAAGTAATTAATGGTAGTTAATTACTAATGTTATTAATCAAGGGTGATTAATAATTATGGTAGCAATTAATTAATGAAATAATTAAAGGTTAATTACCGTATTGGGCTAAGGATAATTAATCTATGAAGTAATAAAGGGTTAATTACTTAATGTAATTAAAGAATAATTAATCAGGAATGATTAATTAAGATGGATAATTAAGGGATGATAAATTAATTGGATTGTAATTAATTAATGTTAAGTATGCAGGATTTGAAAGTAATTGAAGTAATTAATTTAATCCAATTGTGGTTAATTAAATTAATTAGAGATGGTATGGTTGGTTAATCTTTGAATAATATTGTATGCCTTAGATTAGTTGATATCTCTGGTATGTGATATGGAATGCTATGTGATATAATATGTTGGGTTAAAATAGTGTCACCCTGTATTTAAAGTTTGAATTGTTTTTCATTTGAATAATTTGGATTAAGATGACATCGGATTCGAAGAGGCAGGAGTCGGGTATTAGTTAATACCCGAAACCACTTCGATTCTTTTTAAATCGATATGTGAAGTAAGTATTGAGCATAACAAGTAATGAACTCGTAGTGAAGCATGAGTTACCCGGGTTTTCAAAGAAGTTTTACAACCTTAGAGTTTTAAATTATATGGGTTTTCTCACGCTGGTTTCCAGCCTGACCCGGGTGTTACTTTGATGTAATGCTCGGGTCAGACCGAGTATTACAGATTTCCAGGTAAGGACGTTCTGAAGCTCAGGAGGCGAGCTGGAGGGCAGGAACGTATGGAGTTTACCGCTGTGTATTTGAGAACTTATTGATAGTAGTCTGGAACAGGTTGATAACTGTCTAGTCTATTTGTGTATATGTTGTAACTCTGATGTATTGAATGTAAAGTAACAATTACAGCTTTCTTTTATAAATGCTATTATTTGTTATTATATTTAATCCGCTGCGAATGTGAGATGTTGAGTTTTCTGTTCTTCTTTCTTCTTTCTGTTCTTTCTTCTATCTCTTTTCTTTTTCTCCTAACTATCTGGAATTTTCGGGTTCGAAAATTCCGGGTCGTTACATATAATACTCAAATAAACCATACATATGCCATATATATAAAACTAACAGTAAACAACTTTTATAAAACTCACATGAAAACTCTGGAAAACATATAAACCTATATAGAGCATAAGTATATATACACTAACCTGCCACCTACATATAGAAGGATATAAGATAGAAGCAAGGGGAGCCAATGGGTCCCGGCCTCGGCAAGTTGAAGGGAAAGGCGGAGGTGTGGTCTGTGGTAGGTGCGGTCTTCAGCCATAGTTAGGTGAAGTTGATGGATGAGTTTAAGGTGGAGCTGCTAGTTCATGGGAGGGTGGATGCTCTCGGGTGGAAGGGTTAGCTTAGGTGGCCGAACACTTGAGAAGGGAAGAAAAATGGGGATGTGGTCTGGGAACTGGGCTCGGCTATAGGCATGGAGTGGAAAGATAGATCTCAGGAAAACAGAGGAAGAAGAAGTATCAGGAGATATATGTAAAGTTATAAAAGCAAAGGGAAAAATGAACCGGTTACAATATATACAAGATTTGAAGTAATAGCAACGGTCACGAAAATCCAGCTGGCTCATTTAAAGCAATAAATATTGCTGTTTGGACAGCACGTCAAGAGTTTTAAAAGGGCAAGGAAACAAAAGGTCACAGTTTTCGGTACCGATACGACGTAGTTTTCCTTCGTTTTCGTCGCTTACCGGGCCTCAAAATGCAGAATTAAATATAGTGCTGAGATCAGCACGATGAGACGATCAAAATGGTATATTGATATCAGTGGTACGATTGAATAATAAAAATTCGAATTTTCTACACCAACGGAAAATGCAGCAAAAACGCAGAATAATAAGATCGACGGAGCTAAAGAAGTCCGAATTTGGAAAAACGAAAAATGACGTCTTAGTCAGAAGATGAATTAGAATTTTTCTATGTAAAAGTATTCAGGTTTGGAAAACATTTTATTATCATCAATTTTAACTGATATAAATTGGAATAAAATTACACAAGAAAATAAACTTCCATATTATCAGATGAAAATTTACCAGTTGCTATGTTTAATTAGACGTATTCCAAATATCAAATTTATACTTCAAAATTTTCTGTTTAAAATTTCACAAATTTCAATTAAATATATTAAATAAACCAATAAAAAAATTATCTAAAATTTACGGGTCGTTACAGTTGGTCTATATATAAATATTTTGAAAATGATTTCTATGGTTTTGAAAAGAAATATATGTTTTTGATAAATATTGATTTTAAAGATTTATTAAAGTTGATTTAATAAAGTTGTTATATAATATGTTTAAGTATTTATTTAAAATTTATATTTTCGAATATAGAGTTTGTAATAATTCGGGTTGTAAAGATAAATTTGAAATTGATTTGAAATTATATTTATTTAAGAATTATACTTAAATAAGTTTGATTTGAAATTTATTGAATTTGGAATTTTAAAGAAGTGTTTTACAACTTGAAATTTGATTAAAGGTGACTTAAATGGATATTTCAAACTTATATAAATTTAAATGGGATATTTTGTAAATTGAAGTTGTATTCAAATGATATTGAAATAATTAAGTAAATATTTCAAAACTAAATAACAGAAAAGTGAATTGATATATATATAAAATTATCGAATTTAGTTTTGAAATGTGGAATATTTGAAGCTTTGAAATATATTGAAATTGAAATGGTTTATTTGTGGTTCAAATCGGTATTTGAAATCGATATAACTTGAAAATGTTTAATTGAATTGGAATTGAAATTGATGATTTAGATTTGATTAAATTTGAATTTGGAATTCGAATTGATTTGAATCGATTTATGAAAGTCGAGGAAACTATTTTATTTTATAAAGTAATTTTAAATTATATTTAAAACTATTGATATTTTACTTTATAAATTATTTTAATATAAACTATTTTAATATAAATCATTTTTAATATAAATTATTTTATTATAAACTATTTTAACTTATTACTATTTATATAAACTATTTTTATTTATAAACTATTTTAACTTATAACTATTTATATAAACTATTTTATTTATAAACTATTTTATTTATAAACTATTTTATTATATATACTAATTTTAATATCTAAACTGTTTAAGAGGAAAGTGTTATGATTTCCAAAATGCTATAATTCAAAAGTGTTATGATTTCCAAAATGCTATAATTTCAAAGTGTTATGATTTCCAAAATGCTATGATTTCAAAGCTATGATTTCCAAAGTGTTTTGATTTTAAAAGACTATGATTTTGAAAGCGTTATAACTTTGGAAAGTGATATGATTTTGGAAATGGATATATTTGAAATGGAAATGACATCGTATTGATTTGGTTTTTGAAATGAAAATGATATTTTGGTTTTGAATTATAAATCATTTTTTATTTATAACCATAGGTTGTAATAACGATTGGTTGTTAAAGAGAGCGGGACCGGATATGGACATACTCTGTGTCGATACCGAAAACCACTTTAACAACTATGTACACGATAGAGATTCCAGAATGAAGTAGGATGGTGGCGACGATCCTATTAAGGTATATACGTGGGCCCGATTCCCGTGAGTTGGCATAAGGTGGCTAAAACCGGAATGATCTCAAGCCAATGAGGTAGCACCTCTGATCAGACACATTTCTTCGATACTATTCTATTACTTGTGATTGATTTGGTGGCCAACCTTCGATTTTTGATTTAGGAGTGTGTTCCGAGGTGGGCGGTAGTGGCTGCTATGCGTTTCCACCAACCCGTGTGTGTAATTGGTATATCTACCCTGGCATTGCCTTGTTATGCTGTGTCACCTACCATAGCGAGCTTTACTACGAGTTTGGTTTTGTGCCGTAGCCTGTGGAGTATTTAGGGTAGCTTCCCGATCTGGAGGTACGCTGATACTGGATAGACTACTGGGACTATTTATGTGTTAAGGTGGAAAATGTAAAGCCTTAACTCTATTTTAAAGTAAGTTTATTTTACTATTAAACATTATTATAATAGCGTATGTTAATACATAGTAGATAGTTTAACGGATCCTTAGAGGATGGTTATCCCAAACATTCTTTAAGTTACTGTATTTCAGTTGATATTTCACTTGAGTTGGATTTATTGATATAAGAATGTTAATCCTAACTCGAGTGTTTTGTGTTTTGCTTTATGCTCGGGTCAGACTGAGTGATACAACATTTGAGACTCACCTTTGGAGTTGGAGCTTCGCTTGGAGATCCAGCTATCTATCCAGCTTTCTGTTATTCAGTTGATTCCAGTGATGTATTCTGATCTTGTATTTGACTATTGTATTGAGACATCTATGTATTCGAGACTTCTGTTGTATCTTGTTTAACTCTGTTATATTTATTTATATAGTAGCCTCATGAACTACTATTCTTTTGTTTCCGCTGCATTATTGTTATATTACTCTGTGTCTGTGATTCTGCGATTATTTATTTACTGTATATGCTGAGTTTTGCCTAATTTAAATTAACAATCTGATATTTTGGGCAATTCAAGTCTGACATGTTGGATGCGAATGGTTGAAAATTTCAGGTTGTTACACATACTACCTTAAACAATTTGAAGAGTTGTCACTCAAACTCTCAAGCCAACAAAACATGGTATACAAATATACTAAAGCCCGTACGGTGTACATATGTCATCCATACAAAATATCAAATCCGATCACTTACTCAATCATGTAGATTTCAATTCCAAAGTAGTATAGATCACTTGACCTCTCTAGTGCAGACTCTGATCCGGTTCCTTAATTAACGACCTCTATTCTCCTTATATAGCCATAACTATGATAGAAAACTTTTTTATTTAGCCATAACTCAGCAACTTTATTTATAAAACATTTCATTAAAATAAATTTTCATTTTACAACAATTCAACAAAACATTACTTTCATTTATAAACATTTGACATTACATTTATTTATAAACATTTCACATTACTTTTATTTAACAAGGATGTTCTATAAATTTTAAACTTGAATTAACTTACTATCTTCCCGATTTAAGAGTTATAAAAATTCAACTTTTAAATCTTTTCAAAATTACCTAGTCCTAAATTTCTATATCAATTCGGAAGTTTCTGATTGTCCAAAATCACTGAAAATTCCGTTTTATTTCAACAATTGAAAACTACCAAATAGCCTATTAGAACATGATGCACAAATCAAACTACCCTAATGCATAGGATACATGTGTCCATAAAAATAACTTAACATGAGAACGTCAGAACTAAACACTGGGTTTTATTCCAAATCATTTTGAAATAATAATGTGTACTTATAACTTTTGTATATCAAATCATACTTCGAGATAAAATCAAAATCTGTTTTACCAAAACAACTTGTAAAAAACTATTGTAGTAGTACCCTACTTAGAAACTCAAAAATAAGCGCCGGTCTTGCTATAGTCATCTCCAGAATTATTTTCCAATGAGAGAAGTGAGTTCAGTACTTTCTACCTCTTTAAAATTATTTCTAAAAATATTTATATTCTTGAATATTTTTAAATAATACTATTAAAATTTTCTTATAAAACTTTGAAAAACAATTTTCAAAGCACCGGGATTTAAATTCTTAAATTCTCAGTTTAAATCCTTTTTATTTATAAACTACATTTTATAAATCATACTTTTAAACCATATTTATATAAAATCACTTTTTCATATAAACTCATTTCACAAATATTTTTCCACTATATCTTATTTTTTCTTTTAGATTATAAATAACATCTTTTATTAAAGTTAATTTTTTAACCCAACATCTACATCAAACGCCTTACACTCAAACTGTGAAACTTATCACAAGGTGTTTGTTTCAATGTTTCCATAATTTACTATTTACCCAACCCATGTTGTAAAAAGGTAAAACTGCTTATAAACTAGTCGAATACAAACAATAATCAACAAATAGTAGTTAATGCTCATAAAATGGTCGAGCATAGCTAACCAATTGACAAACGATAATAATGCTTGTAAACTGGTTAGGCAATATTAAGCTAATAATTTTACAATGATAATAATGCTCATAAACTGGCCGAGCAGACTAAACTAATTAATGAGAGGTAACGAAAGAACATCATTAATCCCTATATTAATTGAACTACCCTATCAACTTATACTTATATAAGTAGAGCTTTTAATTTTCGCTGTTGGAATTACCTTTAAGGGTTTATAACAAATACAAATATGCTCTCATATGTATAATACACTCAACTCATGCTAGGGAAATCCATTACCCTATCTCTTAATGAGTTATACCCCACCAAAGCCAAGGTTCTCGCTTAAACTGCAGCTCTAATACCAAATGTAACACCCTTAATTTTTGTTTAACGTTATTCGGCGAATTTAATTAGATAAATTAAATAGAATAATGTGATGTGATGTGATAAGGAGAATGAGATTTGTTAACTAATTAGGTCGTGCCTTAAGTAATAAATTACAAAGATTGCTTTAAATATAGAATAGAATAGAATTAATGAGAGGGGCATAATAGGGATAACTCCTTATTACATTCCCTAAACCCTTCTTCTCTCATCCATTTTAATTTTTAATTTCTAAATCAAAACAAAACATAAGAAGGGGACGGTAATTACTAAGGGAAAAGAAAGGGAAACCTAAGGGACTTAAAGCGAAAAGCTTAGGGAAACTAATCTACATCAAATTTCAATCTCATTTATCCAATCTAAGGTGAATAAAATTATCCATCTCATTTATTTATGTTTTTTTGTGATTTATGTTTGATTTCTGTATATTGTGATAATATGTCATGCTTGGTTTGATGATATCATTATTAGCTTGAATAATGAGATATTGGAATTTTATGGAAATTGTTTTAATAGGTTTTAAAGGTGAAAAACCTAGTTATTGATCTCCAATTGACTTGAAATTTGAATATGTGGTGTAAAACATTATTTTGGAGACGGATGTTCAATTTTATAATTTTCCAAGCTTGTATGAATATTTTATGAATTTTCCCGGGGGGCGGGGGGGCAGTGTTTAATTCGGGTTTTAATTATTAAAAATAATTAAACTAATATTTTATTCCCGAAATTTTTATATGTGGAAGAAGAAGGACATTTGGATTTTTGGTGATTTTTAGGGAATTTTCTCTAATGGTTATGATTTTCTATGAATTTATTATTCTACAAAAGTGTTTAAGTAATACAAGTTAAATATATTAATTATAAGGGCTTGTAAAGTTATTTGTGAAGGTAGAACGTGATCTACCAGCAACTTTTGAAAAGAATATGAAAAGTATTTTGTTGTCTAATAATAATTTGATATGGGGTAATACTTAGTGGAAAGATTTAACTTTAAAAGGAAATAAAACAATATTTATTTTATTTAATGAAATGCCATTGTAAAGTTGTGATACCCTTACTTTAGAGATATTCGGCATCTATAAAGGCCGATACATGGAATAACTACTTGATAGTTATATGATGTGTTTACTTTATAGACTCACATCTATAAGGGTAGATGCATGCAATAGCTACTTAGTAGCTATGTAATGTATCTGCTTATATAGAAACTCGACATGCTCATATTTTAGAGGTTCGGTATCTCAAAGTTGTAGAGGCTCGACAATCTTATGGTTTCGGGACTTACCACCATTCTTTTTAAATTCGACACTTCTTGTTAGGGGTTCGGCACCCTTATGTTTTTAAAGGCTCGGCATCCCTAAATGTTTTAAACTTGATACCTCCTATCTTTTGTTACTCAATAATTCAATATCTATGTTTTTGCGGCATAATAGCCTTGTTTTTCACAAACCCAAGTCACTATGTTTTAGATGTTCGACATCTATGTTTTAGCAGCTTAATATCCATATGTTTTATAAACCAAATAGTACAATTTTAGAGGCACGATATAGAGTGTTTGCGCCAAAAATGGTCACAAACCCCGAATGTTGTGAAAGCACCAGTGTATGAATACAAATTAGCAATATTCAAACACAAATCTCAGATCTAAACAAGCAACAAACAGCAATCCAGAAATAATGAACAAAAACATGAGATTTATAGTGGTTCGGCTATCTCCGGCCTACGTCCACTCCAAAGTTTTTATCTTTTATTGATTGATGCTTGAAGATTACAATTTCCTATCGCGTAGTACAACGGATTTTATGATTATAATCTGAATCTAAGGCAGCAATGGTGATCTGGAGTAAATCTGGCAGAGTCCGGGCGCTCTTTAGCTCTCAAAATTGTCCGACCCCTTTTCTGAATGACCTGGGGGTCTATTTATAGGTGTATGAGGCTGATATTTCGCCTAAAATGAGGGAAGACCAGTTCTGGCACGTGAGGGGGCCCACATGCCCGCTTTCTGGAAATCCGGGCCCACTTTGGGGATCGATTCGAAGCTATGTTCGAATCGATCAAGAAATTGTCCAATCGAGCTGAAATTTGGCGTGAACATTCTTCAACATGTGCTCAAGCTACTGTGAAAATTTCATAGCATTTGGACTTGTAAATCTCAAGATATGATCGATTCGAGATCATGTTTCCGGTTGATAAGCTCCCTTCGAATCGATCTTCCTTCGAATCGATTAGGTCGAATCGATGGTGTCGCGTGCCCAAGTGATGATGTGGTGCGTGTTTCCTGGGTCAATCCTCCTTCCTCGCCATGTTGAATGCTTCCTTCCTGGATATGCGCTCGCATCCATACCTCGTGCCCAGTCCACATCCATCTATAGCCATAGCGTGCTTCGAATCCATTGCTTCGCATCCATTGCTTCGCATCCATAAAATCTGTTTCGTTCGTATCCACAACTTTGTATCCATGACTTCGTATCTACGAAGCCGTCTCCCAACGTATCCTTCTCGTATGCCTTTGATCTTCTTCGAATCGATCCGTATGTGAGTCCTTCGTATCGATTTTAGCATAGATCGATACGAACTGCATCGTTACTCCTCGCCTCCCTTCCGATACGAACTATATGGATACGAGGCCTGTAGCCTGAATCCATCTTGATCGATACGAAACGTATCGATTCGAACAAACCTCTGCGTGCTTTCCTACCAATCTGGGCGTGTCACCATCGAGTCGAAATCCACCTAGCTTTCCTACCTGATCGATACGAACATGCTGTCATCCTTCACCATCTTATTGATGCGAAGTTCCATCGATTCGAACCAACATCTATCGATACGAAGTTCCATCGATTCGAACCAACAAACCTATTTTCACATAATTTGACCCATCCATATTTTGAGCATACGAACTCCGATTAACCTGAAATTTGAAATGTAGCCTCTCCTAGTCCTCATCATCATCTCCAATCGATTCCGTCCTAATTGGAGCTCGGTCAAATTTTGACGACATCCATCGCAGCCTTGTTTCCAATCGACTCCCAATCCTGATATCCATCCTTTTGTAATACCCCAAGATTTTGAGGAAAATTCTTTTAATAAATGATTAAAATTCTGGGGGAAAATCAGAATTATTATATAGGTGGGATTTTCAGTGGTGCAAGGTTGTGTGCATGTGTGCACGTGCACACTAGTTATGGCACTAAGAGAAAATCCAGAATTCCTGGATAATAAAACAAGGAAGGAAAACATTTAGATAAAATGTTTTAAATAAAGAAAATATAGACTTAGACATGAGTATTAAAAATTCCTGAGGATGTGTGTATATATATATATCTATATATATATGCCTATGTATGACTTGTCTGAAAATTTAGACAGAAGAAAACATTGATTTATAATGAATAAGTGAAATTTTAAATAGGTGTAGAAATGCACATAAGTATGCACATGTTTTCTGCAAATAAATGGTTAAAATTAAATTAACACCCATGGTTGTATAAATGTATATATATATATATATCCAGATATTATGGAGCAGAAAATAAATAAAGGAAGCACTAAAACAGTAAGAACCAAAATGCAAGAAAGCAAATGTACATAGGCAGAAAAATAGAAAGTCACACCATTATCATGTTTGAGGTAAATATAATAAAAATACTTAAAGTTATCACTTTCTGAAAAGAAAGGAAAATAGGCACAATTTAGTCTTGTTTTAAAATATTGGCCGGGACATTAAGGGTTAGGAGGGAAGGAATGTGCAATGCCAAATGCATGATTCTGGTCTGGGCTAAAATAGGGATTTTGCATCACCCAAAACCCTAGACAGAACCCTTATTTAAACCAAGAGCCCAATCAGAAAACTGCTCTCTCACTAATTAATTAACCTAAGGAAGAAGAGGAAGATAAGGCTAAAAATTTGAAGGGTTTTCTGGTTTGAGTTTGTGTAAGCATTTAGGTGAGTATCCTCACTCATATACATGGCATTAAGACCTGGGATTAGGCAGCCAAGCTTTTATATGTTATATTTTGCATGTTTTGATTTACAAACTATGTTGGCTGCTGATGGTTTCATGAATGTTTGATGAGATATGATCTGCTATGCTGGATGTATAACTATTGTTGTTCTATTTTTCATCTCTGTATATTATACCAAAACCTTAAGGAACATATATCAGAGTATTTGTAACTAGTTTGAATAATGGCTTAAGACAAAGAATGAAAAGATAAAGAAAACTATGAGCTGCATATACATTGGTATGGTGCTGAGGCTTGAAATAATTGGTTGAGGGTGCAATGGAGTTTTTCTCTATAAGTGCTGAGCCCTTAAACTAAACAGAAATTTACAAGCCTAAAAACTATGTTTAAACAAGATTGAAAATCTGGCTAAATATAGTTGCTTGCAAAATCAAAATAAACTCAATAGAGCCATGTATTTATTCTTAGTTGCAAACATTCTGGTATATGCTTGAATAGGGTGTTTATATGCTAAATAATGTGAGATGGAATGACTGGGGTGTTATAGCTCTAGAAAGTAACCTTTAACTTGCTTGCAATATTATGTCTGCAAGGTAACTAGTATGTTTCATGAGTACTGGTGGTATGTACACCTAGCTATCATTGATAGAATGAACATAAATACACTTAGTGATATAACTAAGGATTTTGTGCCAAGAAGGCTGCTGGAATGCTTGTCCTATTTGAAGTAGACAAGTTGGCACATGGCTTGTTTAAGTCCTGAGATCTTTGTGCCATAATGTTAATTAGTTCATGGCAATGTGTCCCTTTGATTCCTTATAGCAGATGAGGCCAGGAATTTATAAGAAAAAGAAAAGGCAACCTAGTAGTCCCAGATAAAAGTTGTTGTATTGCATATGTTTGCTCTTATGTATTGTACATGATAATACCTGTCAAGTATGTAAAGTATATTCATGCTGTATCCTTAGCTTAATATCATGGATATGTTAGAAATGCTCACACCAGATCATAGATCTGACCCTTATTTGCTCATGGCACATGGGGGTGTCTCATTTATAATGAGGCAGCCACTAATGCTTTTGCAGGTTATGATGGAGCTAAGTAAGCAAGATTAAAAAGATATGGAATAGAGGATGCTAAGATAATTAGAAATAAAAGCTAGAAAGTGTTAATTTATGCATGTATTCCCTGATTAATATGGCTATCTAAATGTATTAAGTAGGAAGAACTTGTAAGAGACATGTGCTATGTTGTTTCTGGTTGTTTCTGATTTGGTATGTACTAAGGATCTTGATATTAAACAGATTTGAAAACCTATTTGCTAAAGTTGTTTTGATTTTGAGGAAAACCTGGATTTTAAAGCATAATTATTTTATGATGATTTCAGTAAATCCTGAGTTCTTTCAAAAAGAATAAAGATATATAGAAAATTATATTGAGCACACCCAGAAAAGAATTAAACTGCTATATCTTCAATTTATAATATTGACATAAGTCCAGATGCAAGAAAAAGTGTTTATACCCTGAAGATGTATTTTTTTAAAAGAGAAGTATGATTAGGAAGAATGATATATATCTGATCACAAAATGTCTGATTCATACAAATATATATACATGCTTTTGGAAAGGAAAGGTATCAATGTTTTGTGTATAATCTGGGTTTTAAAAATGCAAACAAAAGACTGGCCAGGGTAACCATATGGTTAGGCCATAGGTTGGGCCAAATGTTTCACTTCAAATCAATGAAGCAAGGGAACAATTGAGCTCAGTTTTCTGGAAAAAGAACAAAAACACTGACATGTACATGTATATCTGTGTACATGCTGATATTGGGCAAAAATATAAATGTAGATTCTTAAAACAGTTGAAAGAATGGGTTTTAAAAATAGTTATGCAAGAAGAATTGTTTTGTATGTTAGGTTATAGGCAAAAATTAAATATATATGTACAATTATAAGTAGGTATCAGATTTCAGCCTTACAGGAGAAAATAAAAAGAAAAAAAAAAATTGTGTTTGAACCGACCAGCATAGTACTCGAACTAGTGACCTTGTATGAATAAGTTAGGCGCGTTTCCATTACGCCTAGATGTTGCTTGTGTTCACTTAGGATCCACTTTCTTTTAACCTGAGTTTGATAATATTCAGACTTTAAGAAAATCATCTATATTATAAGCTTGCTTTCCACTGATTATTGTTTGATCATTTCTTAAGTTTAATAACAGCCTAAAGTACATATTCTCAGTAGACACTATAGTCAAAAATCAGGATACATTAAGCTTTAATTTAAAAAGGGAATTTATCACATTTATGCAAATTTAAAAAGGATTTCTACTTATTATCATGCTCTGATTCAAGTAGAATATAACATAGATATCTTCATATATGTATGTTAAAAATGATTTAGAATTAAAACAATATTTCTATATTGTGAAAGATCCTGGATATATTTTTGTTATTAGAGAAAAGAAATTGAGCCAGGGAAATATATTTGTAATAGATGATATATCTATATATCATCTCAAAAAAAAAAAAATCACCAATAAAATTAGTGAGTAAATAGGAGGGTCATTTCATTTGGTATCAGAGCTATGTTTTAATTAACATAGCAAATGTTTGTATGCTTATGTTTATACTAGGTTTGTTTGTATATTTGACTGCTTATAAGTATTCCCTGAATGTATGTATGTGTGTGCATGTGACATACACAATGATTAAATAGGAAAGATGCAATCAATTTAAAATTAAAGCTAAGTGTTATAAACTAATAAGATGAAATACATATACTTTTAGAAATATGGTAGGAAGAGGGTCTCATCATCAAGGAGGATCTAGCACACCACAGATGCTTGACATGCAGGAATTTGTGAGAGTTTTGAGAGATGGAATTGGGCACAGACCTGAGAACCCACATGAGGAGCTCTCCAAGTTAGTGAAGACTTATACCAACTTGGGAGGTAAGAGCTTTGAAGGAACTGAAAGTGTAATGGAGATTCAAGCATGGCTGAGGACATTAGAGAGGATCTTCACTGATATGCAACTAGATGACCAAAGGAAGAGGCAAGTGGCCTCAAGGCAATTAAAAGGTGCAGCTTTGAGTTGGTGGGAGGTGATCATAGCTGGCAGGAATGAAAATGATATTAATTGGAATCAATTTAAGGAGATGTTAGAGGCAAGGTTTGTTCCAGCCTCAGCAAAAACCACTTTACTTGAGGAGTTCATCAAACTTAGACAAGGGACTATGAATGTCACAGAATACACCCAGAAGTTTGAGGGATTGTCTACCTATGGGGCAATGTTAGTGGCTGATGAAGCATCCAAAAATGATAGATACATCAAGGGATTGAACCCAGGGCTTAGCAGGGCTATACTACCTTATGCTGACAGAACTTTTGATCAAGTGATAGATTTGGCTCTGAAGATTGAGCAGCATGACAAGGAAAGAGATAAGTTCAGAAACTTCAAAAACAATAGTAACAAGAAGAACAAAGGAAAGTACCACCCTTATGATAAGAAGAAAGGAGAGGCAGATGGTAAGAAGGCAGTAGATGCAAAGCCCAATGAAGCCAAAAGAAAAATAGTTTGCAACCATTGTGGGAAAGAAGGCCATATTAAGCCAAGATGCCCAGAGCTAAAAGGGGGAGCTTTCAAATGCTATCTATGTGGGAAGGAAGGGCATATGAAAAGAAATTGCCCAGAATACAAGCAACAAGGAAAAGTGGCAAACCTGGAAGGTAGGGGCAAGGCCATAATTGAGGCAAATGCTGAAAACCATGGTCAAGTGGAAGGTACACTATTTATTTGTACCATACCTTTAGCTGTAATATATGATACCGGGGCAACCCACTCACTCATTTCCCATGAAATAGTTAAAAGGTTGAAAATGAACTGCAATTTGGCTGAAGTACCTCTGTTAATACAAAGCCCTTTAGGAAGTTCTAGTGTATTAGATATGATCTGTGTGGATGTGAGTTTGAACATAGGAGGAAACACATTTGTTTCCAATTTATATGTTCTAAACTTCCCAAATATAGGAGTTATATTAGGGGCAAATTGGCTAAGACAATTCAAAGCCATAATTGACCTAGATGCATCCACCATTTCACTACAAAATTCTAAAGGCCAAAGGGTTACAATTCTATGTGAACCTATCAAAGAAAACAGTCTAAATCATTTAATTGAATTAGAAAATAATCCCAAGGAAATAGCTATTAATGAAATCCCCATAGTTAAAGAATACTTGGATGTATTTGGGGAAGTAAAAGGTGTCTCACACCATAGACATGTTGAATTCCAGATTAACCTTATGCCTGGGGCTAGCCCAGTTATCAAAAAACCTACAAGGATGGGGCCAAGTGAATTAAAGGAGCTAAAGAACCAGCTGGAAGAATTAGAAGCCAAGGGGTTTATAAGGCCAAGTAATTCATGCTGGGGTGCTCCTGTAGTATTTGTTAAAAAGCATGATGGTACTTTAAGAATGTGTATAGATTACAGAGAATTAAACAAAGTAACCATCAAAAACAAATACCCATTACCCAGGATAGATGATCTCTTTGATCAGCTCAGTGGAGCTAAAGTGTTTTCTAGGCTAGACTTGGCATTTGGGTTTCATCAGATGAAGGTTGAGGAATCAAGTATTAAATATACAGCATTCAACACGAGATATGGTTTGTATGAGTTTCTGGTTATGCCATTTGGGCTAACAAATGCCCCTTCTTACTTTGTAGACCTAATGAATAGGATATTCAGAGATTACTTAGACAAATTTGTTCTGATTTTTATAGATGATATTCTAATCTACTCTAAAACAATAGAGGAACATGAGAACCACTTACATTTGGTCTTATCTAGATTAAGAGAAAAAGATTTGAAAGCAAAGTTCTCTAAGTGTGTGTTCTGGCAAGAGGAAGTACACTTTCTTGGACATGTTGTCTCTGCTAGAGGAATTTCAGTAAACCCCAATAAGATAGTAGCAATCCAAGCATGGAAGAAGCCTAACAATGTTAGTGAAGTTAGGTCATTCATGGGGATGGAAGGATACTATAGGAGGTTCATACAAGGATTTTCTAAAATAGAAATGCCACTCACTAACCTGACTAGGAAGAACCAAAAGTTTATATGGACTGATAAGTGTGAACAAGCTTTCACCCAGATCAAGGAGGCTTTGGTAAAATCACCAGTGTTGAGAGTACCAGAAGGCAATGAGGGATTGGTTGTATATACAGATGCATGTGGGTCAGGGCTAGGGGCTGTGTTGATGCAGCAAGATCTGGTCATAGCTTATGCATCTAGACAACTAAAACCCCATGAAACTAGATATGCAACTCATGATCTTGAGTTGGCAGCAGTAGTATATGCCTTAAAGCTCTGGAGGCATTATTTATTGGGTGCAAAGTTCATTTTATACACTGATCACAAGGCCTTAAAATATCTCTTTTCACAAAAAGATTTAAATATGAGACAACACAGATGGGTTGAATTTCTTGCTGCTTATGACTTAGATATACTTTATACACCAGGCAAGGCTAATAAAGTGGCAGATGCATTGAGTAGGCAGCATGCAAAAATGGCCATGTTAATGATGGAGGAGTTTAGAGATTTGACCATGCTCACTGATTTGGAAATAGATGAGAACAGTGGGATAAGTATGGAGATAATTGAGGAAGAAAAGAGTAAAGGAAGGTTAAGTTTAATTACTTTACAATCAAACTTGGCCTTGAAGGTGGCAAAAATGCAAGAAGAAGATCAAGACTTAGCAGAAAAGAGGTCTCTCCTATTAAAGAAGGAAGAAGTGAAGGATTATCACATAGATGTAAAAGGATACTTAAGGTACAAGGGAAGGATATGTGTCCCAAACATCATAGAATTGAAAGAAGAAATCCTTAATGAGTACCATAGGAGCAAATATTCCATACATCCAGGCAGCACCAAAATGTACCAAAACTTAAAAAGGGATTATTGGTGGAAGGGAATGAAGTCTGATGTAGCCAGATATGTTGCTAAGTGCATGGTTTGTCAACAAATAAAAGCTGAGACCCAAAGACCTTCAGGGTTATTACAGCCACTTAGCATACCACAGTGGAAGTGGGAAGACATATCTATGGATTTCATAGATGGTCTTCCTAGATCCAAGAGGGGAAATACAAGTATTTGGGTGATTGTAGATAGGCTGACTAAAGTAGCCCACTTCATACCAGTGAAAGCAGACAGAAATGCACCTAGGTTAGCCCAAATTTTTATGAGAGAAGTGGTAAAACTGCATGGTGTTCCTAAAACTATAGTGAGTGATAGGGATACAATCTTCACTTCAAGATTCTGGAAGAGCTTCCAAGAAGCTATGGGGAGTGAATTGTGCCTAAGCACTGCTTATCACCCCCAATCAGATGGGCAAACAGAAGTGGTAAACAAGATTTTAGAGGATTTGCTTAGAGCATGTGTGTTAGACTTTGGAGGAAATTGGGAGGACCACCTCCATTTGGCTGAGTTCACATACAATAATAGCCACCAAAGTACAATTGGAATGGCACCCTTTGAAGCCCTATATGGGAAACCATGTCTATCACCTATGTGTTGGGCTGAGGCAGGAGAGAAAGCTATCCTAGGGCCAGAATATGTCAAAGACATCACAGAGAAAATAGAACTGGTGAGAAAGAGGATGGCAATAGCTCAAGATAGGCAAAAGAAGTATGCTGATGCAAAGAGGAAGACAGTGGAATTCAAAGTAGGTGATTATGTCTTCATTAAGGTTTCACCAATGAAGAAAGTCTTGAGATTTGGCAAGCAGGGGAAACTCAGACCCAGATATGTTGGACCATACAAGATTTTGGAAAGGATAGGCTCACTAGCCTATAAGCTGGAGCTTCCAGAGAAGATGAGTGCAATGCACAATGTGTTTCATGTGTCACAACTAAGGAGATGGGTACATGACAAGGAGGAAATCTTAGAAAAGCCTACTGAAGTTCAGATTAATCCAGATCTAATCTATGAAAAAGAGCCAGTGGGAATTGTGGCAAGGGAAGAAAAGAAATTAAGAAACAAGACATTGAAGCTTGTAAAAATTCAATGGAGTATAGATCCTAGTGATTGTACTTGGGAGCTAGAGGATAAAATCAGGATGGATTACCCTAGGCTCTTTGCAAATTTGAAAGGTAAATTCTTAGATTACTAAGAAAGTTTGATATGTATGATAGACAGTGGCTATTTGAATTGCTCATGCATATTTGAATAATTTTCCTAAGAAAGTAGGAGTACTCAAAGAATATGTTGTGAATTGTGAGGGCACAATTCCTAAAAGAAGGGGTGATTGTAATACCCCAAGATTTTGAGGAAAATTCTTTTAATAAATGATTAAAATTCTGGGGGAAAATCAGAATTATTATATAGGTGGGATTTTCAGTGGTGCAAGGTTGTGTGCATGTGTGCACGTGCACACTAGTTATGGCACTAAGAGAAAATCCAGAATTCCTGGATAATAAAACAAGGAAGGAAAACATTTAGATAAAATGTTTTAAATAAAGAAAATATAGACTTAGACATGAGTATTAAAAATTCCTGAGGATGTGTGTGTATATATATATATCTATATATATATGCCTATGTATGACTTGTCTGAAAATTTAGACAAAAGAAAACATTGATTTATAATGAATAAGTGAAATTTTAAATAGGTGTAGAAATGCACATAAGTATGCACATGTTTTCTGCAAATAAATGGTTAAAATTAAATTAACACCCATGGTTGTATAAATGTATATATATATATATCCAGATATTATGGAGCAGAAAATAAATAAAGGAAGCACTAAAACAGTAAGAACCAAAATGCAAGAAAGCAAATGTACATAGGCAGAAAAATAGAAAGTCACACCATTATCATGTTTGAGGTAAATATAATAAAAATACTTAAAGTTATCACTTTCTGAAAAGAAAGGAAAATAGGCACAATTTAGTCTTGTTTTAAAATATTGGCCGGGACATTAAGGGTTAGGAGGGAAGGAATGTGCAATGCCAAATGCATGATTCTGGTCTGGGCTAAAATAGGGATTTTGCATCACCCAAAACCCTAGACAGAACCCTTATTTAAACCAAGAGCCCAATCAGAAAACTGCTCTCTCACTAATTAATTAACCTAAGGAAGAAGAGGAAGATAAGGCTAAAAATTTGAAGGGTTTTCTGGTTTGAGTTTGTGTAAGCATTTAGGTGAGTATCCTCACTCATATACATGGCATTAAGACCTGGGATTAGGCAGCCAAGCTTTTATATGTTATATTTTGCATGTTTTGATTTACAAACTATGTTGGCTGCTGATGGTTTCATGAATGTTTGATGAGATATGATCTGCTATGCTGGATGTATAACTATTGTTGTTCTATTTTTCATCTCTGTATATTATACCAAAACCTTAAGGAACATATATCAGAGTATTTGTAACTAGTTTGAATAATGGCTTAAGACAAAGAATGAAAAGATAAAGAAAACTATGAGCTGCATATACATTGGTATGGTGCTGAGGCTTGAAATAATTGGTTGAGGGTGCAATGGAGTTTTTCTCTATAAGTGCTGAGCCCTTAAACTAAACAGAAATTTACAAGCCTAAAAACTATGTTTAAACAAGATTGAAAATCTGGCTAAATATAGTTGCTTGCAAAATCAAAATAAACTCAATAGAGCCATGTATTTATTCTTAGTTGCAAACATTCTGGTATATGCTTGAATAGGGTGTTTATATGCTAAATAATGTGAGATGGAATGACTGGGGTGTTATAGCTCTAGAAAGTAACCTTTAACTTGCTTGCAATATTATGTCTGCAAGGTAACTAGTATGTTTCATGAGTACTGGTGGTATGTACACCTAGCTATCATTGATAGAATGAACATAAATACACTTAGTGATATAACTAAGGATTTTGTGCCAAGAAGGCTGCTGGAATGCTTGTCCTATTTGAAGTAGACAAGTTGGCACATGGCTTGTTTAAGTCCTGAGATCTTTGTGCCATAATGTTAATTAGTTCATGGCAATGTGTCCCTTTGATTCCTTATAGCAGATGAGGCCAGGAATTTATAAGAAAAAGAAAAGGCAACCTAGTAGTCCCAGATAAAAGTTGTTGTATTGCATATGTTTGCTCTTATGTATTGTACATGATAATACCTGTCAAGTATGTAAAGTATATTCATGCTGTATCCTTAGCTTAATATCATGGATATGTTAGAAATGCTCACACCAGATCATAGATCTGACCCTTATTTGCTCATGGCACATGGGGGTGTCTCATTTATAATGAGGCAGCCACTAATGCTTTTGCAGGTTATGATGGAGCTAAGTAAGCAAGATTAAAAAGATATGGAATAGAGGATGCTAAGATAATTAGAAATAAAAGCTAGAAAGTGTTAATTTATGCATGTATTCCCTGATTAATATGGCTATCTAAATGTATTAAGTAGGAAGAACTTGTAAGAGACATGTGCTATGTTGTTTCTGGTTGTTTCTGATTTGGTATGTACTAAGGATCTTGATATTAAACAGATTTGAAAACCTATTTGCTAAAGTTGTTTTGATTTTGAGGAAAACCTGGATTTTAAAGCATAATTATTTTATGATGATTTCAGTAAATCCTGAGTTCTTTCAAAAAGAATAAAGATATATAGAAAATTATATTGAGCACACCCAGAAAAGAATTAAACTGCTATATCTTCAATTTATAATATTGACATAAGTCCAGATGCAAGAAAAAGTGTTTATACCCTGAAGATGTATTTTTTTAAAAGAGAAGTATGATTAGGAAGAATGATATATATCTGATCACAAAATGTCTGATTCATACAAATATATATACATGCTTTTGGAAAGGAAAGGTATCAATGTTTTGTGTATAATCTGGGTTTTAAAAATGCAAACAAAAGACTGGCCAGGGTAACCATATGGTTAGGCCATAGGTTGGGCCAAATGTTTCACTTCAAATCAATGAAGCAAGGGAACAATTGAGCTCAGTTTTCTGGAAAAAGAACAAAAACACTGACATGTACATGTATATCTGTGTACATGCTGATATTGGGCAAAAATATAAATGTAGATTCTTAAAACAGTTGAAAGAATGGGTTTTAAAAATAGTTATGCAAGAAGAATTGTTTTGTATGTTAGGTTATAGGCAAAAATTAAATATATATGTACAATTATAAGTAGGTATCAGATTTCAGCCTTACAGGAGAAAATAAAAAGAAAAACAAAAATTGTGTTTGAACCGACCAGCATAGTACTCGAACTAGTGACCTTGTATGAATAAGTTAGGCGCGTTTCCATTACGCCTAGATGTTGCTTGTGTTCACTTAGGATCCACTTTCTTTTAACCTGAGTTTGATAATATTCAGACTTTAAGAAAATCATCTATATTATAAGCTTGCTTTCCACTGATTATTGTTTGATCATTTCTTAAGTTTAATAACAGCCTAAAGTACATATTCTCAATAGACACTATAGTCAAAAATCAGGATACATTAAGCTTTAATTTAAAAAGGGAATTTATCACATTTATGCAAATTTAAAAAGGATTTCTACTTATTATCATGCTCTGATTCAAGTAGAATATAACATAGATATCTTCATATATGTATGTTAAAAATGATTTAGAATTAAAACAATATTTCTATATTGTGAAAGATCCTGGATATATTTTTGTTATTAGAGAAAAGAAAATGACCCAGGGAAATATATTTGTAATAGATGATATATCTATATATCATCTCAAAAAAAAAAAATCACCAATAAAATTAGTGAGTAAATAGGAGGGTCATTTCACCTTTTCTGTCGATTTGTTTGATATTCCGGCTTTGACCAAAAAGCGGGATAACATTTGCCCCCCAAAATATGCCTTGTGATAAGAAGGCGTGTTTTGAATAGTTTCCAAATCCAATGTCCAAAGTCCATAGCCAATTCCGTGCCCATCCAAACTCGAAGGCTGAGTTATCAGTCCGTCCTTATCCAACAATCGAATCCAAGACCTCTCCGGGTCGATATCCAAATCCGTAACCTCTCTGGGCTTTTGCCGAGCGCAATCCACACCTGACGATCGTGGTCCAGTGTCCCTGGACGTTGAACTAACCTCTCCGGGTTCTTACCAAGCGCAATCCACACCTGACGACCGTGGCCCAGTGTCCCTGGACGTTGAACTAACCTCTCCGGGTTCTTGCCAAGCGCAATCCACACCTGACGACCGTGGTCCAGTGTCGCTGGACGTAAGTAATGCCATGGCTTAAGTCCTAAGCCGAATCCTAGTCGCTCCGGACCCTTGTTGATCATAGTCCATACTCAACGACCTGAAATGATAACCGATAATATAGGGCCTAAATCCTAGGCCGAACCCTGGTCTCTCCGGACCCTTGTCGAGCATAGTCCATACCCGACGACCGTTTATCAAAAACTAAAAAGAATCCAATCAAAATCCAATCCAAAATCCAAATCAAATCCGAAAATCAGAAATCCAGACCAACATCCAAAACAGAAAACCCAAAACAAAAACCAGTCATCCGAACGAAAATCCAAAACAGAAAGCAAACAAAAACCAGGAGTTCAATCCAAACTCCAAAACCACCAGAAAACCAAGTGTCCAATCAAAAACAAAAGACAGATTTCGCAAACCATGGCTTTGCGGTTTATCATCATTCAGAGCATGCCTAGGGGCTATCTCCGTCCCCATACATGTGTAAATGACTTGGTTGCTCGCCAATGGTTTGTTACTTATTTCATAATATCCTGGTCAATGGATAACCAATCGACCATCATTCCTGGGCCTCATGCCATCATGGCTTGAGGTGGGCGGTGGTTGCTCCTGCTCCACCGCTGCATTCCGAGCCCCAACATACTGCGTCAATTGTCCATTCCTCACATGCTCCTCAATTATGTCCTTTAGGTGCCTGCAGCTGTTGGTATCGTGTCCATCCAAATCATGGAAGAGACAGTGCTTTCCTGATGCCCTTTCTCGTTCAGAAGGTTCTCTCCTAGCTGGCCTTCGGTAAGGAAGGCGATTCCGGGTTTCCATGTATATCCGCTCCTGCGTCTCATTTAATCCTGTGTATGTGGAAAACTTTGGATCCTTCCATTGCTTCCCGACTTTTCCTGAATCGTCGTCTAGCTTCCTTTTTCCTTTGTCTTTATCCGAGCTTCCGTTGGATGGTCCTCCACCCCCAGTCACATTCACCTCCTTTAACTTTAAATCAGTACATGCGTCTTCTTGCTGAAGGAACCTTTCAGCTTCATGGAAGAATTCCCCAAGATCCAGTGGTGGGTCTCGTACTAAAGATACCTTAAAATCTGAATCCTCTCTGACTCCCGATACTACCGCCATCAAAACCATTGCTGGATCCGGCCGATCCACCGAAGCAACCGCCGCATTAAATCGAGTTAAAAATGCTCTAAGTGATTCATCCGTTCTTTGCTTTACCGATGTTAACGTCATCACGTTCTTAGGTCTTTTGATATGAACCCGAAATTGTCCCAAAAACCTATCCACCAGTTCCCTCCAAGTCCTGATAGATCCTTCTTCCAACTGCCTAAACCAGATTGCCGCTAGGTCTGTCAAGTATAAAGGGAAACACCTGGCCATCACTTCCTCCGATGCCCCCAACACTTCCATGTGTCTAGTGTATCTCATCAAGTGATCAGTCGGGTCAGCCTTTCCATTATATACTTCCACGCTAGGTAACTTGAACTTAGGTGGACTCTGAGCTATCCTGATTTCCCGAGCGAACGGACTCCTGTTCACCCCTTCCAAGTCTCTATTGGTCGAACCTCCATGCATAGTCTTCCTAATGATTTCCATTAATCCAGCATTGCCTGTTAGGTGTTGCCCCCCATGCTCCCGAGGGAACTCCGGCACATATTCTTCATGTGGCTCATTAGCCGCAACGTTGGCTCTAGCCTGCTGAACTCCTTCTAAAGGTCCTTCTGCGTTGGATCCTGTGGGCCTGCCCCCAAGCCCTTGCTGATTGCCTTCCGGTTCCGTATTCTGTCCTCCATTGGGTTCCGCAACCCTAGTTCCTTGTTCCACATTTGCAGTCGCCGTAGTTGGTCCAATGTTATGTGTTCCTGCAGCTCTCATCTGCTCGAAGAAATTCTGCATCATATCCTGTTGACTCTTCAGCAACCTTTCATGTAATGAATTTGCCATAGCTTCCATTTCGTCTCTGGTAATGTAAATCGAAGCTCGTCCTTCTCCAGCTCCGGAGGATGCCTCTTGACTTCCTCCTTGTTGGCTTCTCTCAGCTCTTTGTCTTATTTGTCGAGTCATTGTAGTCAATCCGAATCCTTCAAACTTTCAAGGCTAAACTTTGAATTGGTGTAGCGGGTGTTAGTTCCTCTCAGTGAAAGCACCAAAGTATTTGCGCCAAAAATGGTCACAAACCCCGAATGTTGTGAAAGCACTAGTGTATGAATACAAATTAGCAATATTCAAACACAAATCTCAGATCTAAACAAGCAACAAACAGCAATCCAGAAATAATGAACAAAAACACGAGATTTATAGTGGTTCGGCTATCTCCGGCCTACGTCCACTCCAAAGTTTTTATCTTTTATTGATTGATGCTTGAAGATTACAATTTCCTATCGCGTAGTACAACGGATTTTATGATTATAATCTGAATCTAAGGCAGCAATGGTGATCTAGAGTAAATCTGGCAGAGTCCGGGCGCTCTTTAGCTCTCAAAATTGTCCGACCCCTTTTCTGAATGACCTGGGGGTCTATTTATAGGTGTAGGAGGCTGATATTTCGCCTAAAATGAGGGAAGACCAGTTCTGGCACGTGAGGGGGCCCACATGCCCGCTTTCTGGAAATCCGGGCCCACTTTGGGGATCGATTGAAGCTATGTTCGAATCGATCAAGAAATTGTCCAATCGAGCTGAAATTTGGCGTGAACATTCTTCAACATGTGCTCAAGCTACTGTGAAAATTTCATAGCATTTGGACTTGTAAATCTCAAGATATGATCGATTCGAGATCATGTTTCCGGTTGATAAGCTCCCTTCGAATCGATCTTCCTTCGAATCGATTAGGTCGAATCGATGGTGTCACGTGCCCAAGTGATGATGTGGTGCGTGTTTCCTGGGTCAATCCTCCTTCCTCGCCATGTTGAACGCTTCCTTCCTGGATATGCGCTCGCATCCATACCTCGTGCCCAGTCCACATCCATCTATAGCCATAGCGTGCTTCGAATCCATTGCTTCGCATCCATTGCTTCGCATCCATAAAATCTGTTTCGTTCGTATCCACAACTTTGTATCCATGACTTCGTATCTACGAAGCCGTCTCCCAACGTATCCTTCTCGTATGCCTTTGATCTTCTTCGAATCAATCCGTATGTGAGTCCTTCGTATCGATTTTAGCATAGATCGATACGAACTGCATCGTTACTCCTCGCCTCCTTTCCGATACGAACTATATGGATACGAGGCCTGTAGCCTGAATCCATCTTAATCGATACGAAACGTATCGATTCGAACAAACCTCTGCGTGCTTTCCTACCAATCTGGGCGTGTCACCATCGAGTCGAAATCCACCTAGCTTTCCTACCTGATCGATACGAACATGCTGTCATCCTTCACCATCTTATCGATGCAAAGTTCCATCGATTCGAACCAACATCTATCGATACGAAGTTCCATCGATTCGAACCAACAAACCTATTTTCACACAATTTGACCCATCCATATTTGTAGCATACGAACTCCGATTAACCTGAAATTTGAAATGTAGCCTCTCCTAGTCCTCATCATCATCTCCAATCGATTCCGTCCTAATTGGAGCTCGGTCAAATTTTGACGACATCCATCGCAGCCTTGTTTCCAATCGACTCCCAATCCTGATATCCATCCTTTTCTGTCGATTTGTTTGATATTCCGGCTTTGACCAAAAAGCGGGATAACATAGAGAATCGACAACTATATTTTAGCGGTATGGTAGGCATATGTTTTATAACCAAGAGCTATGTTTTAGAGGATCGATATCCCTGTATTTTATGGGGTTGACAACCCTATCTCGATAATAGATGTTTTGAAAGATATGTAAGGATGTTATTTCTTCGACACAAGATTTTGGCTAAGTGTTTGGGCTATGTTTTCCTTGTTTTTATAGAAAGATTTCGAGTGTATAATCACCTCTGAAGATAAATGTTATTAAGGAAATGAAAGGGTATTTTGGCTCAATTTTATATGAGTTTTGCCGAAGGTTCTTATTACTTAAGTTTAAGTAATTTTGCGATGCCTATGACTATTGATTGATTATATTTTAATGAATGATGTTTTATGTTCTTGTTATCATTTGATCAGTTAAATTTACATATTTTCATTTGTTATACGCACACATGCATTACCCATGATTGCTTCTTCGGATTTAAGAACAGAATTACCAGTTAGGTTGTTCCAGTAGTAAGTATGGTCAGACTAAACTCCTGAGTGAGTAGAATTGCATCTAGGAGATCAGATAGATCAATTGTGTTAGGATGCCTTAAACTGATCAAAGAAATATGACTCATGAATTTAAAAAAGGATAAGATTATGTGGGACTGGTGTAGGATTACACCTTATGCTTCAGCTATTAGCCCTCGGTTGGTAAAGGTCTGCGATTCTAGTGCATAGGGATTTGTCGGTAGTGAGACTAAAAAGGATGTTTACGCATAGAAAGGAAATCATAGCTCTATATGCTCGTAGGAAAAGGCTGTAGGTTAACCTACAAAACCATTAGATTTAAAGTGACCCTAGAAAAACTATGATTCGGACAGACAGTCCAGTTTCCTCCTAACCATATTTAGAGACCTCCTAACTACATTTGGAGATTTTGGTACTTTTGGTTATGTTTTGGCCCGAGTTATCCTGATACGTTATTAGTTGGACCGTGATAACTAATAGGTTTATAGTGACCCTAGAAAAACTATGATTTGAGACGCACGGTCAATTTTATGGGATGGATAAACTTTGGAAATGCATAACCCTATAGTGACAAATAGCTGACTTACGCATGTAGCCTGCATGCATATGATTAGATCATGTTAATTTTAACCATTATGGTTGCATGTGCATGATTTATGTTCAAATTGATATATTTTGATAAGATGCTAGTGAGGGGAAAACATATTTCGTTTTACAACATGGTCTCACTAGATATCTCTTTTTCGTTCGAGATGGTATATTATTATTCACACTAGACTTTTTGTTTGATCCGAAGTTTTTATTCTTCCCCTTAAACTCTGGGTACTTAATTGAGTAGATCGGAAGTAGGAATTTTAGGTTAGACAAATAAGCTTCCAAAGATGTGCAGGAGGCAAGATAATGTTAGGAGTTATTTCTGCTGTGTTCGTTGAAGCTTTATTTTATTTGAATGGATTAACGACATAATTTATTGCTATCGAGTAGTCAAAATCTAATCAACTAAGGGGGCATCTTCATATGTCACCCTTGGAATACAATTTTAATTATTATATTTCCTCTGAACGTGGAATCGATGGGATTATGTAATGAATGTGAAAGTTACTAACGGAATGCGTTTTGAAAATTCGCATATTCATGTGCTCCTAACGTTATGGATATAATTAACTAGTATCATTTTATTACCGGAAATTAATACTATGGATGACTACAGCATCCATAGTGCATAGTTTCGGGCTTCAAAATGAGGAATGTTACACTAAACTGCAACGACCGCCTTTTTGACCCTCGAATGTCGACACTAATACATCCACGGTATTCAAGTGCCGAGCACCAAAGTGTTGGAAAGACAGAACGTTAGGGAAAGAAAAATATGGAAAGAAACGGAACAAGAAAGAGGAGAACAAAAACATCAGTCTCACGTTGGAATGATAACATATAATATCAAACTCTAATATACATAGTATTTTAGAGTTACTAATCAGAGTACTATCATCAGCCTGGACAATTATAACAGTTTGTCCTAACAATTGCTGATATATATACATAAATTCATGTAGCAGAAATAAGAATAATACGGTATTTAAACATCCAACTCCTCTCCAAAAGCTCAATGAACATCAATGAAAATCTGCCTTTCTCAGACTACTCGAAAGAGCATATGAGGAATTTTTGAAAAACTAAAGCCATATGTCAGACATAACTCTGGTGTTAGAAACTCAAAAAGTATGTATACAGCATATAACAACACCTTTTGTGACCATCATAACGGTTATCCCCTCAAAAGGGCCAAACCATCTAATACGTACATACTGTGATATAATAGATAATGTCTAGGGTAAGGAATATAAATTAGAAAATAGTCGTGCCACTTACATCTCATGACACAACAATATTGAAGTACAATCAAAACCGCTAAGGTACGCATGCGTAATGGATTTTCCACGGAGATCTCTCTGGCCAGGCCGAATCCAATTTCCTACATAAGGGCCAAAAACTACCTCCGAGCGTCGTATATCTCTAGATATAATATATCAATAAGGAAAGCAATGTTGGACCATGCCTGAACACGTGATGCCAAATATCATTAACTCCTTAGTGAAACATATCAAAACCATTTCTAGATATGGAGTTGATATACCCTTGGGTTAGCTAAACCCACTAGCTATGTCCTTACTCTATTTTTAGTCATTACCGATGGTGAAGTCACATTCAATATCTCAATGCACGAGCCATCGTCACTCGAACAGATCATGAATCCCCAAATGGATTCCAGCATATCGAACAGATCTCAAAACCACACATGGATTCCAGCATCTTGAATAGATCCACTTCCAAAAAAATTGAACATGTATCTCGGTCTTAAAGGGGTTTTCGATAAGAAAAACACTTATCGATCCTGGTCTCTCCAAGACTGAATCGACAAATTTTTTAAGTTAATTTGGTCATATTCAACAACAATGAGAACGATCGATATGGAAACCAAGTATAGTATACTTATCACGTTTTCGAACTTCTCAACTTCCGCTATCCCTCGGTTAAGAGTGAAGCTCGGTAGGTTAGAGCACTATTGCTTCTACACTCTACTCGGATCATCATTCTTAACTCTCACTGATAGAAACAAGTCTACTTTGTCAGCTTTAGTGCTAAGTACACGATTAAATACTTTCTATACACAAGTAAACACACAAAACACGATCAAGTCACATAAATAACTTTCAATACTCTTTTTATTTAATTAATCCTTTATTAATTAAAACCACTTTTTATTAGTAAAACTCTTATTAATTAAAACTTCTTTCATTTAACTAAAACTTCCTTATTTAGTTAAACTTTTTTATTAATTAATCTTCCTTATTAATTAAAACTCCACTTAATTATTTAAACTTCTTATTTATTAAAACTTTAGTTATTTAATTAATAACTTAACTTATTGATTAAACTTCTTATTTATTAAAAATTCAGTTATTTAATTAATAACTGAACTCATTAATTAAACTTCTTATCTATTAAAACTTCATTTATTTAATTAATAACTTGACTTATAACTAAACTTCTTATTTATTAAAAATTCACTTATTTAATTAATAACTTAACTTATTAATTAAACTTCCTATTAAACTTGTATATAGATTTTAATTCCTCCTTATATATATTTATATTTTACTATTCACATATTACTATTCACATATTTATTATTCATTTATACTCTCTATACTTTAAATGTATTCATATACTTATCTCAAATGGTATGAGTAATTTCATAAATCATTAACAAGATTTACTTACCTTAAAATATAATCAAAGACGTTAAAAACAAATGTTACTTAAACATTGTTACTATAAACCTCTTCTCTTTTATAAATTAAACATATAATTTTTCTATCTTTGTTTCAAAAGGTTTCATACTTGTTATTATCTTTAAAATTTCGTTTTTAAAGATCTAATTATATTTATAATATTTTTCCACTTTAAAATATAATTCAAGGGTTTATAAATAAATGTTACTAAAACATTATTTACTACAAACCCAAATCACTTTCCACTTACTCATTATCTTCAAAACTCTCTTTTAAAGATCTAATTACTTTTATAAGGGTTTAAGACAAGTGTTACTTAAACATTGTCACAACAACCCAAATCTATTCACTTATAATCCTATTTAAAATATTCATTATTTAAGCTCTAATTATATTCAAAATTATAATTCTAATTATATTCCAAATAATAACTAATTATAAGCTTAATTATAACCTTATTTACATCTTAATTATAACCTTAAGTATAATCTTTATTGCATCTTAGTTATAATCTCAATTATAATCTTACAGTGATTTAACAAGTTAATACACTTTTTACTTAACTTTACAAAACCATTTATTTTAACTGAAGTGTTACAATCCAAACCTTATGTTATTTCTTTATAAAAGATTGAACTTGTTTTTCCCAACTTTATATTTACTAAAACCTTTCTAAAATGATATATATACACTAATTTATTTATAAGGTAAAATATTTAATAATAACGCCAATTAAAAAGGATATTACATTACATAAGCTTCTATTTATTTTAATAAAATATTTAACTAATCTTCCAAAAAAATTATATATATTAAAAATACTTTAAAAATACTTATACTATGGTTTAAAACATTTATTTTTAATATTATTTAGAAATGCTTATTTTATAATTTATTTGAAAACCATAAAAAGCACGTTTTATAATTTAAACCGTTTATTTAAAAATTAATATATAATTATTAGAACTTTATTGAAACCTTTTATAATTTCCTAATAATAAATACCCTTATAGTGCTTAGTAAAAAATACAAACAAAGCCCTAGGATGTCTTTCAAAGTTAACTTTAAAAATCGCCTAACAAAAGGCATTTTCAAAGTGCATCCATCGCGACCTTTTCGCTTCCAATTTTCACAATTTCCATTCCCATTTTCTGTAACTTCCCAAACCAATTCTTTTATGTCAAACACACCAAACATACTGGGAATAACCAAATATATATTTTCACAATATATTAACAATTTAACATATGTTAAATACAAGGGATTTCAAAGTGCGTTTATAGCGACAATTTCGCTTCAATCATTCAAAATACACTATCAAACATGTAAACAACAAGTCTCGGCCACGTCACATATTTTAGAGGGTCATAAAAGAATGTATACTATATATAATATTGTTACTTTCTTTCAAAAGCAAGAAGGGGTCCAAAAGTAATAACTTGCATTGTAATCTATTTTAATTTATATTTAACACAGCAAAAAATATATACACAACATAGTACAAATTAAATAGTGATTTAACTCACCCAAGCCTGAGTCAAACCAAGACGTAGATAATCTCACTATGAGTGTAAAGGCAAAGATGGCATCTTGATTGACCTTGCATGCAAAAGTTATGGATTTTATAAGTTGGAATAATTAATTAACAATAACCTTAATCTTCCTCTAACCCATCTTCCCCAAACCAACACTACTGTGCATGAGATATGCACAAACACACTGAAACACATAGCCGCACTTCTCCCTTTGTCTATTTCTCCCTCCTCGCTTGACGATTCGACGAACCGTCTTCGCCAACGTGTCGCACATCGCAAGTTCTACACCTCGATCACCACCATGTCAAGCTCGACCTAACCAATCAAAATACTACCTGGCCATCCTCCCTCACGCACGTAAATGTTGCATTTTACCCTAAGGAGCCACACCTCCCTAAACTTCCACTACCGACTCCCTTTCATACGAGAAGCTCTTTGCAAACATCGCCATGGCCTAACTCCGCCAAAATTGCCTCCATACGTAAACCCCAGTTCTTCCAACTAACGTTGATTATCCCTAAGTGTTGTCGCACATCCCAAAACTAATATGGATTCAGAGCTCTCCATCACAGAAGTTTAACGGATCCAATGTCGTCCGATCTCGTAGTCTGAAACTCTAGGAACACTTGAATTAAAGAGGCAGTCGTGTTTTTTCTTTGTTACAGGAAAATGAAAAACAAAAGGAAAAGAGAGAATGTGAGAGTAAATAGTAGAGGGAGGGATGTTTATATAATAAAATTCTATTATTCTTAAATTGTAACGACCCAGAATTCAAGTCATTTGAAATTCTGATATTTAATTGATTTTAAATATTCAAAAGCTAATTTTATAAGTCGAATAACTTATATTTCAAATATCTTAATTTATTTGGATAATTAAATTGTTAATTTAATATTTGAAATTGTGTAAATAATTGAATTTTGAATTTAATCTGAATGAAAATGATTTATAAAGTTGAATTAAATTCTATTTGAATTAGAATGGAGTTAGGGAACCTTTAAATTTGATTTAAAAGTAAATTTATAGAAATTGAAAATTTTAATATTTAATTAACGTGTAAAAATAGTCATTTTTGACATGGTCTCGGATTTCGACAAAACTAGTTTCATTAGATCCGTAATGTTATATTATTGTAGGATTTCAAATTTTGTGTCAATCGGACTTACGGTTTGGTTATGCAAAGCTAAAACGAGTAGAAATTTATTGAAGTAATTTTTAATTAAAAAAATTCGATTTGGAAACCTATCTTCCAAATACGATGGAATTGGATCCCGATATATATTCCATTGTGTTCAGAATAGGGGTAAAACATTATAAACGCCAGGCAGCACGCTTCGATTGGAGTTCGAAAATTTTCCGGATAAATAGTGTTTTGAAATTTTCTATAAAAGGCCATATTTTCTTCACATTTTTCACACACCCTAACTTCCCTAGGGCTAGCCACCGTTTTCAATTTTAATGGCCAGAAACGCTCAATTCTTACTCCCTCATTTCCTCTCAGTTCGTAAACAATTACGAAAAAGTTCCAACTAGAAGATTGTAGAGGGTAGTGAGTACTACAAGGTCAACGGCTGTGATCTGATTTTGAGCGTCGTGGTGACCGCTAGGGCCTTGCATTTGGCGCGCGTTCTAGCACAATTTTCAAGGCGAAAGGATGGCCAACCTTCAGGAGGCTGAGGGCGGTGATGGAGTAGGCCATGGGCTTCGACGTGGCGTTGTTCGATCAACCTATAAGCAAGCGATGGAGGAGCATAATTCAAAGGAAAAACAGCGGCTATGGGTTCTCTCATTCAAACGTGAACGATGATGAAGAAGAAAGTAAGCAACGACCATGATCTATTCTTTTGAAATCATGTGGCCTAGACTTTTGCAAGGTTGATTTAAAATTAAAAAAATAAAAAGAAATTGTAAATAATTTACATATAAAATTGTATCATCTTTAAAATGCTATAACTTGTTCGTACGAGGTCGGAATCGGACGAAACAAGTTGCGTTGGGTTCGAATTCATGAACACTACGCGATGAAGCTAGTTTGGAGTTGATTAGTGCTAGTGAAAATTTTAGGTAAAATTAAACGTCCATTTAATTTTATTCGGAATAAAAAGCTGCAACGACTATTGGAATCAAAGTGAGTACAACTCACACTATCTGACTCGCTTATATTTTTATATAAGTGAGAATAAATTTATTTTATGCTGATTGATGATTATCATGATATATGATATATATATATATATTGATTGGTTTGGATATATTCTTGCCTATTGGAGAAGATGAGATCCTATACGTTCCCGTGTATGAGCGGATGATCTTTTGTACGCGTGTCTTCCTCAAAGCGGACATAGTACATATTTTTTAATATGTATATTTGTTGCAGGTGACAGGTTGGAGGGATCCAACTGGATTCCTCACCCGTGTTGATTTTTATTTACAGATATTGTTATATATGCTGTTATCATATGATATATGATGATTTGGATGCCATGATGGATATGATTGATGTGAATCACTTTATTTAGTGATGTTGCAGCATTGGGCCATATTTTGGAATTTTAAAAATATTAAAGTGATAATTTTAAATTAAAAAGGATTTCAAAGTGGTTTTGAAAATATATGTTTTATTAATTTTTGAATTGTTAAGGAATGGATTTATTTTAAATAAATAAAAAGATATAATTTTTATGTTGTAAAAATTATGATTTTTGTGAAATATACTTAATTATGATTTTTTGAAGTTATATAAGTTTTAATAATGATTTGTAAATTATTAAAAGAAGAAGTTTATTTAAATGGAATCGAAATATGATTTTTGAAATAAGAAGTTAACTATTTTGTAAATTAAGTTAAAGTGGGATTTTGAATTTATTATAAATGGTTTATGTATAAGCTTTATAAAATTGATATTTTATAAATAAAAATAATGGACTTATAAACGAGTTTTATAAGTGTTTAAAATGAAGTTATAAATGGATGTTATAAATGAATAAGATTTACGAATTTATGAAGTTATAAAAGAATGAGTTTGTAAATAAAGAGATTTATAAGTAAATAAACTTATAATTGGATTTTTGCATATAAATGAGATAAATGGAATTGGTTAATAAAAGAATTTTATATATGGAAGTTTTTATAGAATAAAAATGTGGATTATAAACATTGTTTTATAAATCCGAAATTAATTTATTTTGATAAGTTAAATATGAAAGCTTATTAAAGGAATTATATTCACGATTTTTGGACAGTGGATAATTCTTTTAATAAATGTGTAGAAGTAATGAATTTGGTAAGAGGATTTTATTTACAATTTTGGGCAGTGAATAATCTTTTAAATAAAATGGATATTTTTGGAAAGTGATATCATAAAATGGAGTTTGAATGGTTTGGAAATAAGATAAAATGTGAATTCACTTATTATTAAAATAAGTGTATGGAGATGTTTTCCAAATAGTGAATTATTGAAATGGTTTTGAGAATACATCTTTTTAAAGATAATTTGAAGTGAATATTTGGAAAGTGATTTAATTAATAAAAGATTAATTAAAAGGGCCTAGTGATTGCTTATGGTGCTAGATATTTATTTGTTGCTCTGATAGTTAAATAACCAACTATCAAATTTGGCCGTTTTAGTTCCTCGACTTGATGTGGGAACTATTTAGTTGTATACTAAGTACGTAGCCATATGTGTAGGCTTGATTATCATTTGTGTTGAGGATGTTGATTCGTGTAGTGCGGAGTATTACTCCAATCTATCGAGCTTCCTTCTTGGTCGAAGAATAGCAAGTTGAAAGTTGGCGACGTGATAAGTCTATGAGACTTAGTTTCTGTGTGAGGTTGAGAAACGCTTTTGCATTGTTAGTGCAAAGAGACCGGGATCGGTTTATCCGAAAACCACTTCAAACCAACGTATATGCATTCGCAGTTTATCGATGATATTGATATTTAGAATTTTCATAGTGAAGGACTACTTGTTGATCGTTTGGGGTTAAAATCCTAATATACATCTAGTAGCAGTAGTCTCTTCGTTATGAAATATCCAATGCAAGGACTATTTGCTGCTAATCCTAGGGATTTCCCGACAGGATGTGGTAGGAAAGTACCTTCGGTTTGTCCTGTTCCTAGACAACTTGTATGGACGAGTGTCTGACATTGCATTTCTAAGATTACGTACACTGGTTTTTACAAACGTACATTAATGGTGGCGGAGGAGGCAACTTCTCTTAGCTTAACACCCTCCTTGAGACGTAGAAGCTCAAGGGTTATATTTTTATGGAAGGCAATTAGTAGTTAACGGAAATGGCAATGTGGCATTCAAAGTGATGTGATATGTGATATGTGAAAGGTTATCGTTACCTTAGGCCTCATCAACCAAAAATTACCAAAATAGGGTTGGATGCAGCAAGCTAAGTGGGTCATTCCCAATTAGGATATGATCATCCTCTTATAGATGAATTTCTTCCCGCTATGACGTTCGGGATGTAAATTAATGTGGTTTGTATGCTATGAGGGCCCTCGGAAAAGTCGGTAATGACCGGGGGATGATATATTCGGTACTACCTAGTTATAAAGGTAGGCCGGTCTTATGTTGGTAGAGGTTCCTTTGTGATGTTCCTTGGTACATTCCTCTAGAGATGTACTGTCGGAAGGTAGTCCATTCACCTGGTCATTTGTATGGAAATCCAAACTCCACTACGTGCCTGCCATTTTGTTTGTAGAGCCTAGTATGTTGGAATTTAATAATGGTAACAATTTCAGCTATTTTAATATTATTTATGCAATAGACACTATTATAATATAAAAGAATTTGATATGAAAGGTTTTGGTTATCGTAAGGTAAAAACATGTCTGTGTTTATGTGTGGGCGTGTCTTACGAGATACTTTTGTTTTGAAAGGAAAAGTTTTGGTAATTTAATAAATTCAATTCAGTGTGTTTCTCACGCTGGTTTACCAGACTTATCCGGGCGTTCTTCCCTTTCAATGCTCGGGTCAGACCGAGTATATTTACAGGTACAGATTTGGTGCTTTTGGAGCTTCAGCAGGCGAGCTGGAGATCTTCATTTTCGTATATACATATCTATTTATTTTCCGCTGCTTTGTTATTGTTTTTATTATCAGCAATTGTAAGGACGGGTTATTATAACTGTCTAGGCTGATGACTAGTGATTGATTGTTGAACTCTGATTGATGTATATATGATATACAGTTTCTGTTTTGTAAAGATCATTGATATGATATTACATGTTTTCTGCTGCGATGTGAGATTGTGTATTGTTCTATTTGGTTCTCTCTTTCTTCTCTTATCTTCTTCTCTCTTCTTTTCTTTCTCATGACTTTCCATCAGTTTGTGCTTTTTCGGTCGGACATGTGTGGTTTATTGTCGATTCAAAGGGTATGGATTTGCGGGTCGTCACACGTGGTATCAGAGCTTAGATTTAGTATATTCCTAGGCTTTGATGTGTACTCAGTACAGATAGGGTCAGTAGCACCCTAGATTGAGTTTGATTGTATTATATATATGAGCGCGTATTTGTTAGTGATTATAAAATTTTTTATATTGTGTTTACTTATCCGTTGAGTTGTTTATGAGATCTGGTCGGTGTGTGGGACGCCACGTTATCGCTAGGGTTTTCTAAACACTTAAACGAGGCAATCGACATAGTATTATTTTTAAATTGGGTAAATGAAATAATTTTACCTTGATTATATTTTATATATAAAGGGAACATTTTTTCAAAAATTATTATAGTGTATATAAATTGATTGTTTGGTTGTTTGAAAATGTAAATCTATATAAGTTAATAAAAGCTGTTTGAATAATCTAAATAAAAAAACAGTTGTAAAAGAATAAATTATATAAGCTAATGAATTATAAAGTATGGAATTATTATTAATATGATTTACAATTGTGAAATAATCTTATATATAAGAAATGGAACAACAGGAGTATATTTATAAATATGAGTTGTAAATGAAAATGGATTTAAACTAAGAATTTGAGAATTTGAATCCCGTTGATTTTGAAATTTTTTTTCAAAGTTTAAAGGTGTTATACTATTATAAATCTAACTAAGATAAATGAATTTGGAACGGATCTTATATAAGTGAAGTAAAATAGTGAAATTATATAAGTAAAAGATTTATAAATGTGATTTATAAATATAAAAAGGGATTTTTAAAAGAATATAAAGCACTGAATTTACTACTGTTACTGGAAAATAATAAGGGTAATGACTGCTGCATCATCGGTATCATTTTCGAGTTTCTGTGCGATTGATTTGTTAACAATTAGTAAATTGAAAATTTATGTTTTGTTGCGATAAACAAACTTGAATTTAAAATCCAAGTTGAAATTGATAAATATAAGTAAAATGAGTTTTGGAATTATAACATGAAATAAAATTTAATTTTAGTAAAGTTAAATAAATCGAATTGGATTTAAACTAGATTAGATAAGTTATTGAAATGGAAAATTAAACTTAAGTTGTAAAATGATTGTATAACCATGAACTGAAATTATAAAATGAGTTTGGTGAATGGAAGTAAACTTAAGTAAATGTTCATGGAATAAAAAAAATACATTTTATAAGTTATAAAATGAGTTAATGAAATGAGTTAAACAAAATAGAATTTGAATTAAATTAGTAATGAACTTAAGTTCTATAGTGAAAGTAAATGTAAGTGAGAATGAAATGAAACATAACTTAAGTGATGATGAATGAAGTTGAGTTTGATATCAAAATGAATTAATAAAGTGAAGTGATGAATATGAATATAAACTTGAATTATTATAATGAAATTCAACTTTAGTTGTAAAATGAATTAGCAATTGAATTAATAAATGAATTGAATTGGACTAATGAAATAAATTAGTAAATAAAATATGGATTGAATGTTAATCAATCGAATGTAAATGAATTGATATGGAATAATGGATGTAAGGGTTAATTCATTAGAAGCTAATGAAATTGGAAATTGAATAATTGAATGAAAGTCAATTAGATATTAAGCCAATTAAAATTAAAAGTGTTAAACCAAATTGAAGGTAAACGAAGTAAATATAACTGTTTGAGTGTAAAGTAAATTAAACAAATTTGGTTATGTTGGATATGCATTGGTTGTTAGATGGATGTTAGTTGATTGTATAGAAATTCATTAAGTGTTAATGAAATTGAGTTAATGAAATTGAAAACTAAATAATTGAATTTAAATTAGAAGTAATTGAATTTAAATAGAATTGAATTTGATTTGAATTGGAAGTGAACTAACTCGAATGTAAATTAGTGAATGTAAACTAATTGGATATAAATAAATGAATGTTAGTAAAATCTAATGTTAATGAATCAAATTGATTAAATTGAAAACCAGTTCAATGAATATTAAGGATAAATGAATGTATATTGATTTGGTAATGGATTGATTGGATAGTTATTGATTCGTTGGATGTTGGTTGGATGATAGTTGTTTGATGGTTGAATTTGGTTGCATTCGTTGTATTGACATACATAGTTGTTATATTGGTATATGTTGTATATTGATATTACTTTCCATATATGTGTTCTCATTTTGTTGTTGAGTTTAGTAGGTGCGGATGGCGTATGCTTCGCATTTGGAGCTCGCTTTCGCGCTATATTAGCCGTATATGCTCATTGATAATATATAAGGTACATATCTCGGATTACATATCGTGCTTTTATATTTTTCCCTACGGGATGCCTCATCCTCGAAGATGAGATGTATATTTGTGATATTATATATATTGTGATTTTTTTGGATCGAACCACGCAAAGGAGGCTATGGCGAAATTTTCTGAAAACTTAAGGCGTTAGAAATTTTTTGAGAAAATTGGAAAAAAAATTGATAACTAAAATGTTGATTTGAGTTATAATTTGAAATGATATTAGTTTGTTTTGAAAAGATAACTATAAATGGATTTGAAAACATAGAAAAGTTTTTATAAGAAGTTCATCTAATGGATTTTGAAAAGGTTAAAAGGTTTAAATAATGTTAGTAATCTAGTTTGAACGATTTGTTTTTGAAAAGTTAATGGATTTTGTGGTTTTTTCCTTACTTGGTAATTTCGAGGACGAAATTTGTAACGACCCGCTATTTTGAACCATTCAAATCGACAATAGTGCATAAGCAGACACACATGTCAAACTTGAATTGCTCAAAATAATAGATTGTTATTTATATTTGGCAAAACTTAGTATATACAGTAAATAAACCAATCACAGACACAGAGTAATACAACAATACGCAGCGGAATAGATAAATAGTAGTTCATGAAGCTACTACAACATCAGAGTCTAAAGCAAATACAACATAAATCCTAAATACAAAGAAGTCTCTAATACATAAGCAAATGACAAGTTTTGTGACGCCCCACCTTTATACCCACGCTAACCAAGAATACTACGGTGTAGTGCTGTCAATTAGCATGGAGAATAAGGCTGTTGAGGAGCGACCATCCATGTAACTTCTTTATGCGAGTACCGATATGTCAGATAGTATAGAATGCATATCATTTAAGGAGGAAATCCGACATACCGATACAAACTCAAAGCTATCACACAGTGGCTATATATATAATCTTCGGAAACAAATATAGAAATAAATATAACATAAATCAGTCACAGACATCCATATCACAAAGGCGGAAGAAGATATGAATAAATATACAAAACATGAAAGTGTACATCAGAGTAGGGGTCAGAAAGATCCACGATAATACAAAAGAATAGCATCACATGCTATACAAAAGAATAAGTACACATCATAGAGTCTATATCTCAAAAGTGTACAACCAAAAACTACTAATCTATGTAGTTGGCCAAAAGTCAGAATAATCCTGAAGGGAAGTCAAGCAGAAGCACTTGTAACATCTCGGTCTGACCCGAGTATTATTTATAAGAAAATAATAAACGGATCAGTCTAACTATAAATATCAGATGATATGGTATATAGTAAAAGGCATGACATGAACATGTAATAACCATAACGGCATACTACGATAAGTATGTAAATGATAACCAACAAAAGATTAATCAATATCACAAGAATCTTCTCAAAGATAAAAATAGGGTATCATACCCTAAACTTGTATTCATAACAAGTCAATAATACATAAATTCACCAATGCACAAAAACTGATATCATATCAATGAAAATCATGTAAATTGGTGAAGCACAAAATTCCAGAAATCATCACCAGAAATCCAGAAAACACATAAAAGGGGGAGGCCTAACACATGAATGGGAGCATGAAAACTCACCTACACGTAAACACATGAATGAGAAGCTATCTCATGGAAGCTATCCATTAAATTTCCACACAGAAATGGCCCGAAGACCATGGGTAGCTACCCCCATATGTGTGAATCGAAATCACACCAACGAGGTATAGACTAACCTTGAAGACGAAGAGATATTTGTGAATCGAAATCACATAAATGGTGCCTAGTCTAACCTCGCAAACAAAGAGACATCGCTCAATCGCTAGTCTAAGTCACAAAAATGATCGCCATGATCATTAGGAAGTGTCAATTACACTAAGCTAGTAAATATATGAGTTTAGCTTCATGTCCCATAACCACTAGCTTAACTTAAATATTTATGAACAAACTGTAGATCTCCACTAGGAAATTGTCACAAAAGGGTTCGATCGAACAAGTCTAAGAGCTAACCGACAAAGTGAACGCGAGCGTTTCATACCACTCGTTTTACAAAGCCGTTTAATTCGATTTCTCATCCGAGTGAAGTAAAGGCTTGTATATACTAATAGATTGGAAAACGGTTTAGGAAAAGAGCTTTGTTAATAAAATAGTGTTGAAATCGTTTGATGGAAGAGTTTTGATATTTACTACTAGTATTGAAACCTTTATATTTTTAAAGTGACAAGTCACAAAACGATTGTAGAAACAATCAATTATCCAAAATTCACGTTCAAAGACGTGAATCAAGTCCAATTAAACCGATAAAGAATTCATTGAAATGGATATTCAAAAATCCCGAAAAAGGAGTCATCAAAGTCATAATAAATGATAACAACCACTAAGAACCAACATGAATCGATAAAATTTGGAAAACCAATCAAAATGATCTGAAATAGGCAAAACAGGAAAACAGGAGCAGGTCAGTCGACTGAAATCCCTGTCCAGTCGACTGAATACTGTCCAGAAAATTCCGGGCTTCAGCTCAGTCGACTGAACAGAGGATTCAGTCGACTGAACCTGATTTCCTACATTTCCTATCCTATTTGAAATGAAGTGCAAACTCTCTCTAATTGCAATCGGACAAGCACGGACGCTAGGGGTTTACGCCTATCGGCTACCCGGCCCTATAAGCTCTACGATTTATCACCAAAAACATGATCCAACATCAAGCTATGATTTTTAGAGTTTTAGACTTCCAAAACACAAAAAATTGCAATGCTCACAAAACCCATCCGAATCAAAAGCAATTGCACATGGATAATTGTTAGGAATTCATAACAAGAAATCAAGGATAGTTATAGAAATAGATGTGAGATAAAAATCTCACCTTTGAACCCAAACAAATGAAGAAGAAGCTTTGGAGCAATGGCAAGAGCAATTACACTTCAATTCCAACTCAACAACCTTGAATTCAAAGCTTAAAATAAGAACACTCCAAAGTTAGGTTTAGGAATTTCTAAAATTGGAAGGAGAAAGAGTTGGAGAAGAAGAAGGAGATGCTTACCAATGGGTTCACTTGAATTTGGAGCTAGAAGTTGGATTTGCTAATGAAGACTAGGGCTTGGAGTTTTCAATTTCCCATTCCTCTCCACCATTTTCAGTTGTAGCTTGAATGTATAAGGAAAATGAAATGAATGAAGATAAGTGGGGAGTGGTTGGGTGGATATAACCAGATTTGAACAAGTGGGCTGAACCCAAACCCAACCCTAAAGTGAAAATGGTCAAATTTTGGCTAGCTCCAAACATATCGATGTTTATACTCAAAAAGGTCGCAAACGGCATTTTGAACTCAATGGAAGGGGTCTCGAGTCCCAATTCGACTGTTTGCAAAAAGTAACTTTTCGGACAATAATCCAACTTACGATGAAATATTTAAATAAAATATTTAAATATAAAAATCGATAAATATGCGGGTTGTTACAGACTCCCCTCCTTAAAGAAATTGCGTCCCCGCAATATATAAGATGGAAATAAAAAGTAACAACCATAAAAGCATATTAACCTAAAAGAAATTTAAAGTAAGAAGTTTACCTCAAAGAGTATGAGAAAGTAAGTCCGGATGTGTACGCTCAATAAATACTCTAGATTCCCAAGAGCAATCCTTAGGATTTTAGGACCATTGAACTTTAACAAGCGAAACATCTTTATTTCGAAGTCGTTTGACCTTCGAAGCAATAATTCGAATAGGATGCTGCTCATAAGTTAAATTAGGCGAAACTTCAATCTCTTCCACAACACCGGGCTCGAGAATAGAATCGGAATCCCGAAGGCACTTCCGTAATTGAGAAACGTGAAACACGTCATGCATGGCAGAAAACTGAGCCGGTAATGAAAGGCGATAAGTCATGGAGCCAATACGTTCAGTGATAGGAAATGGCCCAATATATCGAGGCGCTAACTTTCTCGATCGACTGAAGCGTACAACACCCTTCATAGGGGAAACACGAATAAATACAAGATCTCCAACAGAAAATTCTAATTTCCTTCTTCGATTATCGGCATAGGATTTTTGTCTACTCTGGGTTTCTTCCATCCTATGACGAATAAGTTCAATCTTTTCTATGGAATCGCGAATGAAATCTGGACCTAAAACCAGCTTCTCACCGGCCTCAAGGCAACAAGAAGGAGATCGACATGGCCTTCCATAGAGTGCCTCGAAAGGTGCCATACCAATACTAGATTGGAAGCTATTATTATAGGAAAATTCAACTAGTGAAATATGATCTTCCCAACTTCCACCAAAGTCCAGCACACAAGAACGAAGAAGATCTTCAAGAGTTTGATTCACACGCTCCGTTTGTCCATCGGATTGGGGGTGATAAGCGGTGCTAAAATTAAGTTTCGTTCCCAAAGCTTTTTGAAGACTCTTCCAGAATCCACTAGTAAATAATGGATCATGATCACTAACAATGGAAGTAGGGACTCCATGTAATCTAACAATTTCTTTGATAAAGAGTTTGGCCAGAAGAGGAACGGTTCGGTTCGACCGAACGGGAATAAAATGGGCGGATTTAGTAAGTCTATCAACGATCACCCATAAGCTATCATGACCCGAACGAGAACGGGGAAGGCCATCAATAAAATCCATGGAAATTTGATCCCACTTCCAAACTGGAATTTCCAATGGTTGCAATAACCCACCGGGCCTTTGATGTTCAGCTTTGACAAGTTGGCAAGTCATGCAACACTTAACAAAATTAGCAATATCTGATTTCATTCCCTCCCAGTAATAAAGTCGCTTCATATCTGCGTACATTTTACTGCTACCGGGATTAATGGAATACTTGGAACGATGATAATCTTCTAGTATATCTTTACGAAGATCACTAATATTTGATACAACAAGTCTACCAAATTTTCGAATGCCGCCACGAGAATCAATATCGAAGTCTTTCAAGCCTTCAATATCGGTTTTATCCCTAATATTTTGGCTTAGCAAAGCCAATTTAGGATCTAGCTTTTGAGCTTCAAGAATGCGGTCTAAAAGGGAAGGACGAGCCTCAAGGCTACACAAAACAAGAGATGAACATAAATCGGAGACACGATCTCGAATTTCACAAGTGGATAAAACCTCGAGATCCCTCCATTCGAAAATCATCATCGAAACAACCGCTTGTTGCTTGCGACTAAGTGCACCGGCAACTCGATTTCCCTTTCCAAGAGTATAAAGAATATCAAGATCATATGAAGCAAGGAATTCGAGCCAACGCTGTTGACGCAAATTAAGTTCCTTTTGAGAGAACAAATATTTCAAAGACTTATGATCAGTATAAAGTATAAACTTCTCTCCCAAAAGATAGTGTCGCCAAATACGAAGGGCGAAAACGATAGCCGCGAGTTCTAAATCATGTGTGGCATATCTAGTCTCAGCCGGCTTCAATTGCCTAGAAGCATACGCAATAACACGTTCCTTTTGCATAAGAACGGCACCCAAACCAACGCGACTAGCATCGGTATAAACGACAAAGTCTTGATTCCCTTTGGGAATAATAAGAATAGGAGCATCAGAAAGGAGTTCTTTTAATTTCTGAAAAGAAGTTTCACATTTGTCCGACCAAATGTATTTAACACCTTTCTTTGTTAAGCCAGTAAGAGGAACGACAATCTTAGAAAAGTCTTTTATGAAGCGGCGGTAATAACCTGCCAACCCGAGAAAGCTACGGATTTCAATCACACTCTCTGGTCTCTTCCAATTTTGAATCACTTCAATCTTTGAAGGATCCACTGAAATTCCGGATTCGGAAATAATATGACCGAGAAACTTCACACTAGATTGCCAAAAATGGCATTTGGAAAATTTTGCTTTTAGTTGATTGCTCCTAAGAGTTTCCAATACAATTCGAAGATGCTTTTCATGTTCCTCTTCGGTTTTAGAATACACAAGAATATCATCAATAAAGATGAGAACAAACCGATCGAGGAAATCTTTGAAGACTCGATTCATGAGGTCAACGAAGTAAGCCGGAGAATTCGTTAAACCAAATGGCATAACAAGCCATTCATACGATCCATATCGAGTACGGAACGAAGTCAAAGGAATGCTATCCTCTGCGATACGAAGCTGATGAAAACCGGTAGCCAAGTCCAATTGTGAAAAGACTCTAGCACCACTAAGCTGATCAAACAGATCATCAATCCGAGGTAAAGGATATTTATTCCTAATAGTAAGATCATTGAGCTTGCGGTAGTCGACGCAAAGCCTAAGTGTACCATCGGACTTACTTACGAAAATAGCTGAAGCTCCCCAAGGCGAGGAACTAGAGTGAACAAGTTGCTTCATCTCTAACTCGGATAATTGTTTTCGCATCTCTTCATTCTCCTTATTCGACATGCGATAAGTAGGACGAGTAATAGGTTGAGCTCCAGGTATAAGATTAATTTTGAACTCAATTGCTCGCTTAGGTGGTAGTCCTAAAACGGGCTCAAAGATGTCGGAAAATTCACGAACGACGCGAATAAGAGAAATGACGTCTTCCTCATCATCATTATCATCATCTCGAGGGTTTAAAGAATATAAAGATGCAACCAAAGCGGAATCCGAATCTTTAAGAATAATAGAAATCTGATTAACAGATTGCGGATGACGGAGATAAATAGTCCGCTCAGGACATAGGATATGAGCTTCATAATGAGTAAGCCAATCCATACCCAAAATCATTCCAAAACCTAAGTAACGCATGACATGCAAATCGGCTAGGAAAGAAAAATCATACAAAATAATCTCCACATCTTTACAAAGCAAACTAAGAGTTGCGGATCCACCAACCGGATTTGCAATTCTTAAAGAAGTCATTAGAGCAACAACACTTAAGGAAAAAGTATCGACAAGTTCCTTTGATATAAAAGAATGGGATGCACCCGTATCAAAGAGAACTCGAATAGGTTGATCACGAAATATAATGATGCCATCAAGGACAGAATGAGACATACCTTGACCGCGAGATGTGTTGCCAGGGGCTTGAGCAACGTTTAACTTTCCCTTCTTCTCTTGAAGCTTAGGGCATTGGTGCATAAAATGATCTGGACTTTTACAGTAGCGGCAAGAGCGGGGCTTTGAACACTTGTTCGAAAAATGGCCCTTAGCACCACAGTTGAAGCATTTCTGATCACTAGGGGAAAATGTCTTTGCAGCAGGAGTTGCTTGCTTACCCTTTTTGTTGGGATAAGGACCTTTGAATTTGTTTGGCCTCTTCTTGTTGTTGAAGTTTGGTTTGGCAACCACCATTTCAACTTCGTTGTCCTTATCAGCCTCTTCAAGACGAAGAGCGATATCAATAAGTTGGTCGAAAGAAACTTCTAACTTTAGAAGTAATGGCTTCTTGAGATTCTTGTTTAAGCCATAGACGAATCTTTGATTCTTCTTCAATGGAGTGTTGATGTATTTAACCCCATATTTAGACAGTGACTCGAAGGATGCGACATAATCTGTCACAGAGGATTCACCTTGAACAAGGTCTATAAAACGACGAGCCAATGTCACCTTTTCTACTTCTGGTACGAATTTTAATTCGAAGCGTTCCCGGAATTTCTCCCAGGTGAGATCTGCTTCATTAATTTCAGAAATAAGAAGTTCATACCAATCCAGTGCTCTTTCTTGGAGCATACTGGAGGCCGCCTGAACACGGTGAAGATCGATAAGATTCATGCGAGAAAAGATTCTATCGCATGTTCTTAACCAAGCCTGGACTTAAATAATAGTTTCAGAACCTTTGAATGGCTTCCCACCCAAGTTGGTATAATCGTTGCACAAGCGTGCAAATCCAGACCTTGGGTGAGTAGGTTCCGGATTAGGTCCGGCTGCTTGTGCGTTCTTTACTAGATCAAGAAGCTGCTGGGCGGACATAAAAACTGCATCCTGGGGAGTGACAGTAGATGGTCCAGCTCTGGGACGACCTGGTCTAGACATTCTCTTTTTAAAGGAAGAGAAAAGAAGAAAAGTTATTCTCCAAATAAATATCAAGCAAGTCTTGATAGATAAAACAAGGATTCATAAGATGAAATAGGATGAGTCGGTTCGAAGACTCGACTTAAATCCTAAGGCACGACTCCTAAGTTGGACTTAGGACGATGATCTTTGTTAAGTTATTCTATATTGTACCGAAGTTTGGCTCTGATACCAAGCTGTGACGCCCCACCTTTATACCCACGCTAACCAAGAACACTACGGTGTAGTGCTGTCAATTAGCACGGAGAATAAGGCTGTTGAGGAGCGACCATCCATGTAACTTCTTTGTGCGAGTACCGATATGTCAGATAGTATAGAATGCATATCATTTAAGGAGGAAATCTGACATACCGATACAAACTCAAAGCTATCACACAGTGGCTATATATATAATCTTCGGAAACAAATATAGAAATAAACATAATATAAATCAGTCACAGACATCCATATCACAAAGGCGGAAGAAGATATGAATAAATATACAACACATGAAAGTGTACATCAGAGTAGGGGTCAGAAAGATCCACGATAATACAAAAGAATAGCATCACATGCTATACAAAAGAATAAGTACACATCATAGAGTCTATATCTCAAAAGTGTACAACCAAAAACTACTAATCTATGTAGTTGGCCAAAAGTCAGAATAATCCATAAAAGACGTCAAGCAGAAGCACCTGTAACATCTCGGTCTGACACGAGTATTATTTATAAGAAAATAATAAACGGATCAGTCTAACTATAAATATCAGATGATATGGTATATAGTAAAAAGCATGACATGAACATGTACTAACCATAACGACATACTACGATAAGTATGTAAATGATAACCAACAAAAGATTAATCAATATCACAAGAATCTTCTCAAAGATAAAAATAGGGTATCATACCCTAAACTTGTATTCATAACAAGTCAATAATACATAAATTCACCAATGCACAAAAACTGATATCATATCAATGAAAATCATGTAAATTGGTGAAGCACAAAATTCTAGAAATCATCACCAGAAATCCAGAAAACACATAAAAGGGGGAGGCCTAACACATGAATGGGAGCATGAAAACTCACCTACGCGTAAACACATGAATGAGAAGCTATCTCATGGAAGCTATCCATTAAATTTCCACATAGAAATGGCCCGAAGACCATGGGGAGCTACCCCATATGTGTGAATCGAAATCACACCAATGAGGTATAGACTAACCTTGAAGACGAAGAGATATGTGTGAATCGAAATCACACAAATGGTGTCTAGTCTAACCTCGCAAACAAAGAGACATCGCTCAATCGCTAGTCTAAATCACAAAAATGATCGTCATGATCATTAGGAAGTGTCAATTACACTAAGCTAGTAAATATATGAGTTTAGCTTCATGCTCCATAACCACTAGCTTAACTTAAATATTTACGAACAAACTGTAGATGTAATATCCCGGAAATTTTAACAATATCAATTTAATAATCTGTTAAATAATTAAATTGATATTGATGATCTTTGATAATAAGATTTGAATTTAATTTAATAATCTGATTAAATTAGTATTAATTGGTGATTTTATCTTTTAAAAGTTAATAAGATATTTTCTATTTGAATATATATATTTATTTATATATATTGTAAATAGAAGCTTTGGGTAAATTGGGAATTTAGATTTAATTTAATATGACTTTTCAAAGTTATTTAAATTAGTAAATTTATAGTTTTAAAATACTTTAATTGCTTAAGATATTTTTACTTAAGTTTAAAATTATATAAGAGTTAACAAAAAGGCTTGTTTTGTTTCTTTTTAAAATATCACTTGATAATATAATCTCTTATATAAATTATTTAAATATCAAATATGTTAATTTCAAATAATAAGTATAATGTATTATTTTTATTAATATGAATGGATTTTAAAGAATATGAAATTGTTATTTAATTGAATAAATAGTTATATATGTATATATATATATAACTTGACTTTTTAAATTGAATCTTAGGATTTAATTTAATTGAATTTGAATTTAAGCTTTGAAATTCAAGAGGATAAATATTTAAATTGTTTTGGATATTATAATATTTGTATAACTTTTAATTATAAATATAATTGGTTTTGTTTCTTTAAAATGATTTATATATATAGATAAGTGTTTAATAAATAAGAAAAAGGCTTTTTAATTACTTTAAAATAAATAGAAATAAGATAAATACTTAAAAGACATGTGTCTTTATCTAATGACTTGTTTTAACATGTGTTAGGCAATGGATTAAACAATGTGACAAGTGTCTTAATTATTTTCATTTTCTTTTATTTTTATAAAATCATAAATTTAGTTATATATACATTTGCATCCCTTTACTTCATTCCTTCTATTTTCTTTTCAAAACAAGAAACTCAAACTCCTTTCTCTAGTAAAAATCTGAAATTAGAAATCTAAAAGCCTCAAACCAGAATTATCAAAAATCAAAGATCCCTGTAATTCATTTTTCAAATCAAATCCACTCAAGCTAAACAATCAAAAGTCTTCTGTTTGCATTCATTTGCAATCTGGAATCAATTCAAGAAGCTGTCTGCCTTCATTTGCAACCTGGAAGCCAGCATGCATATAATTTAAATCAAGTTTAAAGCCAGCAACTCAAGTTTAGAATCAAATCTAAAGAGGAATTCAAGTTTCCCTGTTTCAAGTCTAAAGTCTTCAAAAATTAAAGAACTGCCTCTGTTTAAATCAAGTGAGTAACAATTTTAATTTAAACTAATTTAAGTGAATATAGTTGCTTGATTTTTCTTGTGATAATCATGTTTGGAGTGATAGAACTCTCTGTAGTGTGTATGGTTTTGAATGTATGTTTGGGTTTGATATGTTATTGCCTGTAACTTCTCTGTTTTGTTTGCCCAGACTCAAGAATTTCTTTTAAAAGCTTTTACCACTTGATCTAGTTTTTATAATGACTTAATTTACAAGCAATAATTGTTTGATTTATCATATACTAATGTTTAGAAAATTTAATTAAGTCAAATTTAAAGTCTGAGTTCTATGTAACCAAAATCAACATGTGCATGTATATAAAAGTAAAAACTCAAATATTGTAAATTGCTATTCCAGGTATATAAATTAAATACATATGCTATAACATGATTTTTAGTATAAAAATCAAAAATTTTAGTTTAGAAATATAGGTGCAGTTCTGTATTTAACTAAAAATGAATATTTGGTTAAATCTGTTAATCTCGATGGTTGGGTATATTGAATTCTTCAGTAGTAATGGTGGGATGATCGAAGATTCAAGGAAAATTTTTAGAATTTGAATTAAAGTAGTGGGGCAGAAATGATTTAGGATTAAAGAATTTAACCCTAGTTTTTACTAGTCTTGATAAAATGATCTTCACGAATTCTCCAATGGATCGAGTGCAAAGCGGTTTTGGGGGAGTGAAGCTTGGTCGATAACGATGACATGGTCGGAGTTGCAGGAGTTCAGGTGGTCGGGATTTCGAAGTCGAGGTGATGTTGACAGGTTTTGGTCATTGCGATTGTTCTGTTCCAAGTTTTGGTTTTATGCTCGAATTTGAATTCGAGTAGGAATCGATGAAGTTGGGATTTGGTTCGTCTGAAGTGGTGAACGCCGACTTGTGAGGGTTAGTGGTGATGGTCGGAGGCGACTGCACCTCCGGTGCACGTGCACGCGATCGAGCATGTATCTGGTGATGTCTGGTTATTTCGAGTGATGTTCGAAGTATTCAGAGAGGCAACTCGAGTTATTTTTCTCGGGTTTCTTCGTGAGAGACTCGATGTTTTGAAGGGGGCGACTCGAAGTATTTTAAGGGTTCTCGGGTTAAAGTCTGGTTTCCAGATTTTAGGACTAAACAGTTTAAAAATTTGAAACAAAATTTAAAAGGTTAAGTAAAAGTTTTAAACAAGTCTAAAGTCTAAGTTTAAAAATGATTTAAGTTAAATTTGAATCTCGGTTCAAAAATATAATAAGTTGTTGAAATTTAGAATATTTAGCAACTTTAAAATGATGAGATAGTTGAATTTAAAAGGATGAAGTTTAAAACTTTGTTAAAATAAATTGGTATTCATTTTAAATCCAGAATTTAAAATGAAATTTAAAAGTAGATTTGCAAATGGATGTTTTCAAATATAAATTGTGAATGATAATTTATCCATGAATAAGAAAATGTATTATCTTAAAGTTTAAATCATTAAATCTTTAAGATAATTAAAATAGTTAAATTAATTTAATTAATTAATGAATTGGATTAATTAATTTGTAATTTAAATACTTTGTAAATGATAACTTGTTTATCAATAAGAAATGTTTTATCTTAAAGAAATTAAAGATTCGTGTTCAATAAATTAATTAGGAGATTAAATGGATAATTAATTTGTTTGATTAATTAATCATTTGGATTAATTAAATAAATAATTTAAGGTTTAAACTAATTAATTAATGATTAAGATTAATTAATTAGGAATAATAAAATTTATAATTAAGGATTATAAATTAGAGTATTAATTAATGATTAAGAATTAATTAAAAAGAGTAATTAAAGATTAATTAAGTAGAGTTAACACTTAATTAATTAAGTAATTAAAGTTTAATTAATTAGTTATTAAGATTTATCAATTTGAAATTAATAATAATTAATCTAAGTTAATTACTTAAGAAAAGTAATTAAATAATAGTTAATGAAGGTCATTAACTATGGATTATTAAATAATTAATTAATGTGATTAATTTTAATAATTAATTAGATTAATTAATTTAAAGATAATCAATTATAGAATTTGTTTTAAATAAATTAATTAATGGAAGTAATTAAGAAATTAATTATTCATTTGTAATTAATTAAGTTAATTTGATTAGTTAAATTAATTAATTAAGTTTAATTAATTTAGAATAATCAATGGATGATTTGATAAATAATTACTTAATATAAGGTATGATTATTTAAGGAAGTAAATAATAGATAATTACTGGAAGTAATTAAGTGAATAATGATTTTATTAATGGAAGTAATTTGAGTTTAATTACTTGTGAATTAATCAAAGGATTAATTAAGAAATTAATTAAGGAGTAATTAATTTATTTAAAGAAGTAATTAAGGGAAGTTAATTACTGAATGAGATTAATCAGATGTGATTAATAAATGTGGTTTAATTAAAGGTTAATTACTTAATGTAATTAATTTAATTAATAATAAAATATAATTAAGGATCATTAATTAATATAATTAATGATGTAATTAAGAATTGATTAATTAAGAATAATTAATAAATAAAGTGATTAATTAATGTAATTAATTAAGGATTAATTTAATTAATTAATTAGTGAAGTAATTAAAGGTTAATTACTATAAGTGGTTAAGGTTAATTAATTTGAGTAATTAATTAAGGATAAATTACTTGAAGGTAATTAAAAGATAATTAATCAAAGATGATTAATTGAAAAAGGTAATTAGAGGATAATTAATTAATTTGTAATTAATTAATGTTTAAGTAAGAAGGATTTATAAAATAAAAGTAATTAATTTAATTAACTTTAAATTAATTAGAGATGATATAGATCATTACTTATGGATGGATGATAATACTGAATGCTTTGCATTTGATTGATATCTCTGATGAGATATATGCTATGTGATATGGATGTTTAGTTGAATTGTGATAATATGGATTATCTGATGATATTGATAATGTTGATTATCTATTGTGAGTTTTCTTTCTAAGTGTATAAAGATAATTGAATTAAATTGTTTTAACCTTTAAAACAACTTGGCCTTAAAAGATACGTTTTGGATTTCGATGAGACCGGGATCGGGTTTCCGTATACCGGATTTCCAGGTCTGGAGACCCGAATACCACATCGATCCAAATTACGTTAGGACGTGAAATCCAAATGGAGCAAGTGAAGACTCGAGGTGTAAGAACGATTCTTTGTCAGTATAACTCAGTGGGTGATTCCGTAATGAGTTGACGGAGATAGTACTTTCAGATTCGAGATAAAGATTTAGAGTGCAAGGGTTATTGTCGTTAACTCTGAGGGTGATTCCAATACGAGTGTAATGAGATAATGCCTTCGGTTTCGTTCGAACCCGGAACGAACTTGTATGGATTGAATGCTTTTAGCACATCGTCAGGTGGACGATGAGCATTCTAAGATAGATGTATTCTTTTAAAAAGGTAATCGTGACCTCAAGCCTCACAAACCGGGAATGGCTAAAACAGGGGAGGTGCAGCAAGGTTAGTGGGTAGCACCCAAGTAGGACAAGATGACCTCTGTCTAGATGTCCCTTTCTATTTTCGACTTAGTGTGTGCGGTTGGTCATGACAACCGTGAGGTATCTTGTGCGGGAATTATCCAGTAAGGGATGTTCCGACCTTGTGTTGCAGGGGATTGGGAGTGATCCTCGGTACGGTGATCTAGGCCACGTACTGTGACGGGCGGTACCCCGGTAGCCCTGCCATTGATGGAATCCAAACTCCAATAAGTGCCGTACGTTTTAGTTGTGCCCAACTATGTTGGAACGTGAGATGTAAGCATTCCAGCTATTTCATATTTATTTGAAAACCCTAGACCTATTATAATACAATCGAATTTCCTATCAAATGTTTTGGTTAGCGTAAGGTAAAAACTTACCCATATTTATTGGTGGGGAGTCTTACGTGATACCTTTTCTTTCAAAAGGTTTTGAAGTTAAACAAGTTTAACCTGTTACTCACACCAGACCCATGTCTGACCCAAGTTGTTTATTTCTGTTTTATAAACTCTTGGGTACTCAAATTTTTACGAGTAGCCAAGGGATTCAGGTTTAGCTTTGACGAGTAATCTGGAGGAGCAATGGAGCAGGAGGCTTCGGCGTTGTAGATATAGATAGTAGTTTTCCGCTGTGTTGATCTTTGTATTGATCTGTATTGTGTTGAGATGTAATAACTAGACAGATGTTTATAACTGTCTAGTATGTGATGTGTAATCTATGTAACTCTGATAGATGATGTATATGATACTATGTAATATTTATGTGATATATTATATTTCGTTTCGTTTCCGCTGTGAGTATCTGTTGTTGTTTTTCTTTTCTCTTCTTCTCTTTTCTATTTCTCACCCCTTTCTTTCTTTCTGTCGATGCGATTTTCCGGGAGTGGAAAGTCGGGTCGTCACACGTGGTATCAGAGCTTAGGTTGAGCGAATGCCTAAGCTTTTGGTTAAGTGAATATCAGAGCTATTGGTTGAGTGAATACCTAGCTCTGGAGTGGTATCTATCGTGAGAGAGCGTATTTGTAATTTTTATATAACTATATATATATATATATTCTACCTATGTTGTTGGGTTACCCGTACAGGTTCTCCAATATAAGATATAAAGGTAGATAGGGTAGTAGTGTATGAAACACGACTACCAATGGTTGGAATTAAGGTTGGAAGTGTATTTATCGAGACTGTAGACCCAATACTGTCTCGAGTAAGTTTTGCTGTGATGAAGGATTTCATCGAATCTCTGAAGGAAACCTGTTAAGGTTCGGAGTTTATCTGTAAAGTTGGATGAGTAGAGTTTGGATCTATCGGTTGAACAGAAGCAAGTGATGGTATCTTGATACCTCAGGTAATAGTAGCTGTGTGATGAGATGCAGTGACGATGGATGTTCCTGAAGATGTTTTCTTTGGAACGAGTTTAAGGAAGTGTGTCTGTTTCAGTGTTATGGCTGAGTTCAGCATGGTATTTCTGTTTGGTTTGGGGTTCGAGTTTCTTGAAGATCTTTGGATAGAAAGTCCTTGGCATCAGTATCAGCAGTGCAGCTCGGAGTATTCTGTGATGGCAGGAAGTTGTCAGGCTGAGTAGCTTTTCTGGAGGTGAAATTCAGAAGCAGCAGGGTGCATCCATTTCTTAGATGGATTGGATAGTTAAGTATGGGCTGTTCTGATTTGTTAAGAGGAACAGTTTTCTTTGGAAATAGGCTGGGTTGATCGCAAAAGTGACTTGCGATAGTTTGAGGGTTCTCTTGGGTTATCAGAGTTTTTCTGAGTGTCTTCAGAGAAGTCAGGAGTTGTCCGCATCTGAAGGTTGAGTTTTCTTATCGACTGGATTCCAGGAGTAGTATCGGTAGTTCAGTCTAGTTGAAGGATGTTTCCTAGAGATGGAGTTGGTGCAGCAACTCAAGTTTTGATGAAGTATCTGAGTTTTATTTATGGATCAGTGAACCTTATTTCTGGAATGAGTTGTCCAGTCTGTGCTTGTGTTCTACCTCAGATCAGAATTGAGCAGCGAAAGCAGTTTGGAGTATATCTCTGGATAGGAGAAGTAAGTTTGGAATCTACTGATGTTGTGAAGTAAAGTTATGTTTGGATCTCTTCTGTGTTCTGATTTGGATAAGTATTGGGTTTTCAGGATTGAATTGTCAGTTTGGACAATTGGAATTCATTGAGTTTTATGTATCTCTGAGGGGTACGTGTAAGATCTATCTCTGGTTTTAGAATCAGCAGTTCTGGAAGGTTTAGTTGTTGAGTCAGACTCGTCTGTAGTCTGATATTCTGTTTAGTTCTGTAGATCTAGATGAGTAGGAGATCTATAGCTTAGTAGTTTAGATTGTTTGTAGAGCGAGTATCCCGGTATATATATACTTGGGGAAACTCGAGGAATTCTATCTAGAATTTTGTCTGGATAGTTAGATTTGATTGATTGGATGAATTGGTTGCTATGGTTGTTAGCATATGGTTGATAGTATATGCTTGTGTTTTGAATTAAAATCTCTAATAAGATTATTAAATTACCTTTGTTTAAATTTCAGGGACGAAATTATTTTAAGGGGGAAGGAATGTAATATCCCGGAAATTTTAACAATATCAATTTAATAATCTGTTAAATAATTAAATTGATATTGATGATCTTTGATAATAAGATTTGAATTTAATTTAATAATCTGATTAAATTAGTATTAATTGGTGATTTTATCTTTTAAAAGTTAATAAGATATTTTCTATTTGAATATATATATTTATTGTTTGCACAAAAAATGGACAAACACCTCAAAGTTGTATGATTTAGTAGATCTTATGTTGTTCTTAGTGATTTTAGAGGTTTATGCAAATATATGAAAAACAGGGGCTAAACTGTAAAAAGACACGCAGATTTATAGTGGTTCAGCCAGAATGTGCCTACGTCCACTTTATATGTTATTTCTCTTCTTTTGTTGTGATTACAAGTACAAGGCTTTGATACAAGTAAAAGAAAGTTGTTTGAGAATTCCTTCCGTGCTTGAGCTCTCCAACTTGTCCCCATTGCCGTATCCCTGCCCCTCTATTTATAGAGTGAAGCTGGGGGTAGGGGTCTTGGAGGTATATAGCAGCTGGCGGGCCTGGGCTGAGACAATCTGGCCTGGAACACTTTGGTTCGGCATCCCTTGATTCGGTGGTAGGTCGATTCGGTGAGGAGTTGGTCCGGTCGTGTAGTTCGGTCCGGTGTAGGTTGATTCGGCATAGGTTGATTCGGTGAGGAGTTGGTCCGGTCGCGTAGTTTGGACCGGTGTAGGTTGATTCGGCATAGGTTGATTCGGTGAGGAGTTAGTCCGGTCGTGTAGTTCGGTCCGGTGTAGGTTGATTCGGCCTAGGTTGATTCGGTGAGGAGTTGGTCCGGTGTAACTTGGTGGGTGTTTGGTCCGGTAGGGAGTCGAACATGGTGGATGTTTGGTCCGGTAGGGTCAAAATATACCCAACACTTGCCCCCAAAGCAGGGTAGGTGCATGCACGTATCCTGCTTTGTTTTTGACCATCCTAATTCTCCGTTTTTATCTGGTCCGGTAGCCCGCTTTCGTCTATAAGTAGACGGTTAGGGCCTCCGTTTTTCCATCTACCGAACCATTCCGTTGTCTCTTGCCGAATCAAAGCGTATCCGAATTAATCTCAGGCGTTGCCGAACCAAGCAATTTACCGGACCAAGCAGCTTAGCCGAACCAGGTGAGATTTTCTCTGCCGAATGGGACTTCGTATTGAGAACACCGAATGAGTTATTACCGAATTGACTCAGGGATTCCGAGCGCCGAATGAAATCCCATTCGTGAATAGCCGGATGAACTCGGGTAACCCGAGAGGACCGAATGAACTGTTGCATCTGTTTCCGAATGAACTTGTACCGAGTGAACATGTGCTTTATACTTCGAACTTCCAGTGAAATTCCAAATCATACTGCTTGTATATTCTAACGATATATTTTTCCCATTTTTGCAGATAAATGTCTCGAAAAGTTGAGACTCGATCAGATAAGAGGAGATCCGGGGGTGAAGGAGAGTCCTCGGCCGTGCCCCCAGCTCAATCAGGATCGGAGCGTCATGGGCCTGCCCCGAGGTCATTAGTGGATGGGTATGGTCCTCAGGAGTTGCTGGATTCCCCGCCTGACTGCTTTCCTAGCTTTCTCAAAGAGGAGCAACTCGATGTTATATCTCGTTCCTTTGGGATTGATAGAGCCCTCATGCTGCTGCCGGGTCCAGGAGTCATGCCATACAGTCCTCCCGAAGGATACTTTGCTTATAGTAGGTACCATTGCATGTGTGGTGCTATCCCGCCTCTCAATGCTTGGATAATCAGCTTCCTCACGTACCTGAAGGTGGCCCCATTTCAGCTTCAGCCCAACTCTTACGCCATACTGGTGAGCCTTTTCGTTATTTTTCGGAGGAAGTATGGTCGCGCTCCCTCCAACCGGGAGATCCGGTACTTGTACAATTTAAGGGGCTACAAGAAGGGGTCCCCATATATTAACTTGGAATCTGCTGTGACCTTCAAGCTGGTCCTGGACCTTTATTCCAAATTCAGCATGTTCAAGAAAGAGTGGTTCTTTGTTAGGGACGACTCCGTCTCTATCCGGCGCTTTACCTCTGGATGTAAGTTGATGCTTTTACTTATAATTTCTATCCTGATTGTGATGCTTCTTCTCATACTTTCTCATTTTTGCTAGCGACAGGTGGCTTTCCTGTTGTGGAGACTGACCGCCTGGTTCAGACGGCGGCGGAGATAGAAGGCATTCTTGGGAAGTACAGATCATCTGCTTACTTGATTAGAAATGCGATCCTTCTAGAATACAACTTGATCCTTCCGCAGCAGTCTGTAGTTAAGTTGAGGGAAACGGCGGAAGAGAGGGCGGCTGCTCAGGCCAAGGGAGGCGTTGCGGCAGAGGGTGGAAAGAGAAAACCATTCACGAAACCTCCAACCGTTGGAGGTAAGAAACTTAAGAGGTCAGACGGTCCTTCTCCCAGCAATTGTCCACTTACTCAGGGGGAGATAGACGCGGAGGAGGAAAGAGGTGAGGCGGAGGGCGGAAGTGACGTTGAGCGTCTTGGTGACGAGGGTGGCGATGGACAGGGTGGTGATGGTTCCAGGGCTCTGTCTTCTGGGCAAGTAGGCGAGATGCAAGAGTGGACGGATGATGCTCTCCGTCAAGCTTTTGAGGGGTTGGGTGATGATCCGACTTTGGTAGAGAAGACCGGGGAGGCGGACAAAACCGGGACTGGTGCAAGTGAGTCTTCTCCGACTATTCCGGCCAAGGTGGCTCTGACAACTCAAGGTGAACTCTTGACCCCTGCATGCTTCACTAATGATAGGGACTTAGGAATATTTTATGACCCGCTCCCGTCCTGGAATGAAATCCGGGACTTATTGCAGTATCCCACTCCTCCCCAGGGTTTGTACAACCACAGCTGTGTTTCTTTTCCTTTTCTAACTTGTAACCTACCGCGTTTCTTGAATCATATAGTAATGTAAGATTATGACACTTGTTCTTTATATCAGGAGCAGGCAAGACGCCCAAAGCTTCAGACCTTCGACACAGGCTCGAGCAATATAAACGTTCCAAAATTTCTGCTAAGCCGAAGCCCTCAGCCCAACGCTCCGGGGATGTAGTCGGGTACCGTCCTCTTCTTGGGGTCATCGAAGAGGGTATTCAGCAGAGGAAGAGGGGTCACCCTTTATCCGAAACTTCGCTCGGTCCTCAGCCTCCGGCTCAGCCTATTCATGACATTACTGAGGAGGGCAGCGAGTTTGTACCCTCTCCACACCCGTCCGGAAACCCTTCTGTTATTCATATCGACCGTCCCGACTTGGCCCGTAATCCCTTCGCGGGTCATCCTGATCTGGATCCAGGTTCTCAGGATATCACTTTTGACGAAGCTACTGGTGAACACCTTCTCCCTCGTAACCCCATGGTACGAGTACTTGACGAAGCCAAGTCCTTAGACCTTGATCTACTCACCACTCGTATAGTCACTATGGGAGACGAGGCCAAAGCTAATATTGATCGGGTGGCAGAGGAGGCCAAGAAGCTGATGGGGCATCACGCTCGGCTGGTTAAGGCCGGAGAGGAGATAGGGAGCGCCAATATCCGACTTCGATTGGTGGTCTCGGATCAGGCCAAGCAGCTTGCGGATCAGGCTATCCAGATTTCTCAGCATGAGGCTGCTACTGGGCGATTGAGGAGAACCATGGAAGAGGCCAGTCGGGCCGAATTGCGGAAAATGGAAGCTGCTTGCAAAGAGCGGATTGACATGGCTATTACCACGGTGGATGAGGTTCGGAGAGCGGATCTCGAGCAGGTGGAGGAATTGTCCGAGAAGCTTGAGGCTGCAGAGCTTGCTCAAGCTAAGTTGAGTGAAGAGATGGAGGTGATGCGGAGGTCCCTTCAAGCTGATTGCTCGAGATACAGACTGGAGAGAGATGCTGCCGTGGAAAGGTTGTCGGCCTCCGATGCCCGGATGAGGGAGTTTGAGGAGAACGAAGGAATGATGGATGACATGCTCCAGGACATGTATTTCCGGACTTGGAAGCAGGGTAACCTCTCTTGGATGGATGATTATCCCAGAGTCATGGCCAAGACATATCTTCGGGCTTTGGAGGAGGCTAAGGCTGATGCAGATAAAGAGGGTGGAACGGTCTTCAGTATGGATGTGGTCACTGCCCAGTTCACCAAGGAGGAGAAAGTGGCGGTAAAGGAGGGTATGCGGCTGCTTGCTGCTGAAGAGGCGGGTGTGCAGGTAGAGGATGACGACCAGGATGGTCAAGAAGCTAGTACTGGTAAGTCTTCCTTTCTAGTCTTTCTGTTAACTTGGTTACTCATCACTAATGAATCCTTTTTATGACCGGACAGGCGGGCAAAAGAACAAGGACAAGACTTCGACGCAACCAGCTCCATGACTGAACCTGAAAAATTCTTTTTGTAGGCTTGGCATTGTTGTATCTGTTAGCCTTAAGACAGTAGAGTAACCTCTAAGTTGTAATTCTTGCTACTTGTAATAACATTATTCTTGACGTGTACTTTTTTTTTTAGCTCAAGTTGATTTTGTCATTTCTTGAATATTTGTTGCTATTTCGACATATCGTACGAGAAATGTAGCTATGTGTATTCTTGTAATTAAATTGCGTTTGATGTCAGATTCTGGTTTTAAATCATAATCTCATGACTTGCAATGTTAGCGTGTGGTGTGAAAAAATCAAATTATAGTCATGTATTTGTACATAAAGGAAGAAAATACCGCCTTTCATGTTCTGTTTGTAAATGGCAGTTTCGAATATCTTGTATGACCAAGCATGGAAAGCAGTTGACTGCCCTGCCATCTGATTGTGAATCTCTGCATCCATTGGCGGGTATCCCTTACCCTGCATCCTGTACTTTATGGTTTGTTATAGAGGATAGGAGGAAAGTTTTTCAAGTAAAATTGAAATATGTGAAATAGTAAAACTTCCAATCACGGAAGGCCTTCGATGTGCTTAAGTTCGTGGCAAACGGGTTTTGTAGTCACTTTCCCTAGCTGTGGGTCTTGGAGACATTTGTCACCCATCTTACGCCTCCGCGGGGAGTTAATTCTTTTTTACCACAGCCGCACTTAAGACACACCGGAGCCGAGATCGCGCACAGTAACTACCCGGGCCATTATGGCCCGTACTCATGGGTATTATTCGACTTACTGTGGCCGGCTAGCGTGGGTGCCGATCGTCAACTGTGAACTGCCCCTGGCTGGCCACACCTTATGTTGGGGCTTATAATCGGTTCACAGTCGCCGGCGAGCCTAACGCCGTAATGAGCTGCCTCGGCTATAGTCGGCCTTCTCGGTGGCTTATAATCGGCTCATTACAGTTGGCTTTAAGGGCCGTCGCGAGCAATGAGTTAACCCGCAGCAGAGGGATGCTGGAGCAAAAGTGTCTCATTGGCGAGGGCATAGATTCGCATAGTACCTGTTGGGGCTTGTCCACGTGAGGTTGCATTGTGGAGTGCTTTGAATAGAACTGCTATATGCTCAGGATTTTGTTCAACAGAAAAGGATAAAGTTTAACAAGCAGCCAAGATACAAAGGAACAAGTTAAAAAAGAGACAGGGCTTTTTTAAAGTGGTTCGGCACGAAAAAGTGCCTACGTCCACTGATTCTCTTTGTTAATTCACTTCATATGGGCAATACAAGTTAAGAAAAGTATCGACGGAGGTGTTGGATGTTCCATGCCCTCTGGAACACCTCTCCGTCCACTGTTGACAAAATATAGGCTCCGTTGCGGAGATCTTTATGAATTACATATGGTCCATCCCAGATTGGGTCTAGTGCTCCGGGGCGAGGGAAGATTCGCTTGAGGACAAGATCTCCTTCTTGTAAGGTACGATGCTTGACTTTGGAGTTGTATTGTGCTGCCACCTTTTGCTTGTGGGCTGCTGTTTTTAGGACTGCATCATTCCTTCTCTCCTCGACTAGATCCAAAGACATGTTGAGGAGCTCTTCGTTTTCTTCTGGGTTATAGTGGATCCTACGGTGGGAAGGCACAATGGTTTCAACTGGGAGCATAGCCTCCGATCTGTATGCCAAAGAGAAAGGAGTGTGCCCTGTTGATGTTCTGAAAGATGTGCGGTAGGCCCATAGTGCCGTAGGGAGTTCATCCACCCAAGCGCCCTTTGACTTTTCGAGCTTCTTTTTGATCAGAGTTTTCAGAATTTTGTTGACTGCTTCGACTTGTCCGTTTGCTTGGGGATATGCTACGGATGAGAAGCTTTTGTGAATTCCATGTTCTTGGCACCAGTTGGCGAATTCCTCGCTGTCAAACTGAAGTCCATTGTCTGATATGATTTTTAGTGGGACTCCGTACCTGCACAGAACATTTTTGATTAAGAAGTTGATAACTTTCGCTGAAGATACTTTATTTAGAGGTTCTGCTTCCACCCATTTGGTGAAATAGTCGACTGCTACTATAGCATATTTGGCGCCGCCTCGACCCATTGGCAGTTCACCGATTAAGTCAATTCCCCATACTGCAAAGGGCCAAGGGCTGGTCATCTGAGTAATCTCGGTTGTTGGTAGCCGAGGGATCTTAGCAAATTTTTGGCATCTGTCACACTTCTTGACGAAATCTAAGGCGTCCTTGCTTAAGGTGGGCCAGAAATATCCGTATCGGAGTATCTTTTTTGCTAATGTTTGCCCTCCGGTGTGATCTCCGCAGCTTCCTTGATGAATGTTGGATAAGATTTCCTTGGCTTCCCTTCCGGCGACACACCGTAATAATGGGTTAGAGAACCCGCGCCGATAGAGGATGTCTCCTTGTATTGTGTAGCGGGACGCTTTCCTCAAGATTTTCTTGACTTCGTTACGCCCGTCGGGTAGTGTGCCATCTTGTAGGTAGTCTCGGATGGGAGTCATCCAAGTTGCTTCTTCGGTTGCAGCTATCAGATTCACTTGCTCAAAACTTGGGATCACTTGCTTTGAGACAGTTACTGCCCCGAAGATGGCGACGTCTCTCATACTTGCTTGCTTTGCCAATTCGTCGGCCTCTTGGTTCTCTTCCCGAGGGATGTGTTTGACTAAGTAGTGGTCCAATCGGCTGAGAAGTAACTTGGTCTTCTTTAGATATGCTATGAGTCGTTCTTCTCGAGCTTGGAATTCCCCTAGTATTTGATTAACAATAAGCTGAGAATCGCTGTGAAGACACAAAGAATTGGCTCCGATCTCGATAGCAATTTCTAATCCGGCTATTACTGCTTCGTATTCTGCATCGTTGTTGGTGGCAGCGAACTCCAACCTTATAGCATAGTGCAGTTTATTTCCCCTGGGAGTGATGATTACCACACCTGCCCCCGAGCCTTGTTCGTTAGATGCACCGTCCACAAAGAGATTCCACTTGATATCTTCTGTTATTTCCAGTTGCTCCTTATCCTCGTTGGTAGTGAATTCTGCAATGAAATCAGCCATGGCTTGTCCCTTGATGGCGGTGCGAGGGTGATAGGTGATATCATATTGACTCAGCTCAATACACCATTTAAGTAGTCGCCCGGAAGTGTCGGGACGATGGAGTACCTGCCTTAGTGGTTGATCGGTTAGAACCTTGATGGAATGGGATTGGAAGTAATGACGTAGCTTTCGTGAAGTGATTAGCAAACAGTATGCTAACTTTTCAAGCTTAGGATATCTGACTTCTGCCCCAGTAAACCTTTTACTGACGAAGTAAACTGGCCGTTGCGTACGGTTATCTTCTCTTACCAAGGCAGCGCTTAGAGCGTGAGATGACACAGCAAGGTATAGGTATAATTCTTCGCCTTCGCTTGGGGTCGAGAGTACTGGTGGTTTCTGGAGGTGTTCGATTAGGTTAAGGAAAGCGGTCAGGCATTCGTCCGTCCATTCGAACTTTCCTTTATCTTTCTTTAGAGCTTCGAAAAAGGGGACGCACTTGTCCGTTGCTTTGGAGATGAATCGGCTTAGGGCAGCCACTTTTCCATTTAGGCTTTGCATTTCCTTTCGGGTGGAAGGTATCTTGATGTCTCTTAATGCTCGGACTTGTTCAGGGTTTGCTTCTATCCCTCGGGCATGGACGATGAATCCTAAGAATTTTCCTGATGACACTCCGAAGGAGCACTTTAGTGGATTCAACTTCATTCCATACTGTCGAAGTACCTGGAACATCTCGCCCAGGTGGCTTACGTGATCTTTGGCTTTCCGTGATTTTACCAGCATGTCGTCTACATATACTTCCATTGTTTGTCCTATTAGCCCTGCGAACATCTTGTTGACGAGGCGCTGGTAGGTGGCTCCTGCATTTTTAAGTCCGAAGGGCATCACTTTGTAGCAGTACAAACCCCGGTCGGTGATGAAACTAGTGTGATCTTGGTCGGGAGCATGCATAGGAATTTGGTTATATCCTGAGTATGCATCCATAAAAGACAGGAGTTCGTGCCCGGCTGTGCTGTCTACAAGTTGGTCGATTCTGGGAAGCGGGAAGCAATCCTTTGGGCAGGCGTCATTTAGGTTGGAGAAGTCAATGCAGGTCCGCCACTTCCCATTAGCCTTCTTTACTAGTACCGGGTTGGCGATCCATTCTGGGTAAATAGCTTCTCGTATGAAGTCATTGGCGAGTAGATTCTTTACTTCTTCATCGAGGGCTGCTGATCGCTCTGCCCCCATACTTCTCTTTTTTTGTTTTACGGGTGCCTTGGTAGGATCAATTTTTAATACGTGGCACGCTATGTTGGGGGAGATTCCGGTCATGTCAGCGTGCGACCAAGCGAATACATCCAAGTTGTGGCGGAGAAAATCAACGAGTTGTTCCTTCAATTCAGTTTTCAGCTGCGACCCAATTTTCAGTAGCCTACTTGAGTCGTGCTTGTCTACAGATATAAACTCCATAGCCTCTGCAGGCTCGGCGGTGGCCTCCTCCTCTTTGTCCCTAGGGTCTAATTCATTGAAAGGGTCGCTGGTGTATCGAAGAGGAGGGGCTTTCTTTAGTTGCTATGCTTCAAGGCTTTTTGTGCAGAGGGCAATCTCTACACCTTTCCCTTTATCTCTCCTGTGGTTGTTGCGAAGTTCGGTTACATAGCAGTCTCGTGCAATATCTTGGTCTCCTTCCACTTCCCCTACCCCACTGTCTGTTGGAAATTTCATTTTCAGGCACCACGGGGCTAGGACAATCTGGAAGTCAGATAGGGCTGGTCTTCCTAGGAAGGCGTTGTAGGCCGAATGGTTTTCTATCAGCACAAACGTCTGTTTTCTTACAACGGAGCGGGGATGGCTTCCGATTTCAACGAAGAGGTCCAGCTGCCCGATGGGCATTTTCGCATCTCCAGTGAAACCGTGTAGCGGTTTATCGCAGGGAGATACGTCCTTCATTGACAACCTCATTTTGTCGAATGCGTGTTTGAACAGGATATTTATAGAGCTTCCAGTGTCTACCAGGATTCGGTAAACCTCGGCGGGACCGAGTCGGGCAGAGATAACCATGGGATCCATGTGAGGGTACTGTCTTCCTTCTAGGTCGCGTTTACTGAATGTGATGTCATTACTTTCTTTCCGCTTTGGGTGGCGCTCTTCTATAACCGTATTGACACAGTCTCTATTGTCTCTGAGCGACTTCCCATATCTTTCCATCTCTTTCCAACTTCTGTCTGCGATGTGTGGACCTCCTGAGATGGTATGGACCACTATCTTCTCTTGACTAGAGCTGCTAGCGTTGCGGTCGCCTCTGCCGGTCCCTGGTGAGGGTAGCCTTGGGTTTTCATTGGCAGGAGCTGGAGTCCTGTCTTGACTTTTTACATAGCGCTCCAGTTTCTTTCTTCTGATGTGTTCCTCAATCAGATCTCGGAGATGATGGCATTCGTTGGTATCATGTCCGTGGGATTCGTGGAAACGGCAGAATTTTCCAGATTTCTGTGCGCTATCTGATTCCTTCTTGTATGGTGGGCGTTTGTATCTAACTTCGCCTTGGGTGGCAAGGAAGATGTTTTCGACGGTCTCATTCAAAGGGGTGTAAGAGTCGAATCTTGGTCCTGGCCGATATAGGCGTTTCTCTACTTTCTTGCCCCCAGCATTGTCTCTGGAATCATTTCTTCGAACGTCCCTTGCCACAGCAGGGGCGTTGCCATGGGTCGTCTTACTTTGCTGTCCTGACTGCCCCTCAATGGCAGCATCCTCAAGCCTCATGTATTTCCCGGCTTCATGGAAGAAATCGGGTAAAGTAGCTGGTTTTTCTTTTGTCAATCTCCTAGCAAACTTAGTGTCCGGATGCACCCCACTGCAGAGGGCCATTAGGATAAGTTTCTCATCGGCATCTTGAACTGCGGCTACTGCGGCGTTGAATCTGGTTAGGTATTGCTGCAGGTTTTCTCCAGGTTTCTGTTTGACGCTGGATAAGGAATAAGCGTCCTTAGGTTGCTCCACATGAATGCGGAACTGACTGATGAATTTTTCTTTCAACATTTCCCATGAGCTGATGGATCCTTGGGGTAGATGACAGAACCAGGAGGTAGCAAGATCTGCTAAGAAGAGCGGGAAGCATTTGCACAGCACTCCCTCTGTTGCTCCACTCATGAGCATATGCTGCGTGTACCTCTGTAAGTGTACAACGGGATCGGAGGTTCCCTTGTAGGGTTCCATTGTTGGCATCTTCCATTCTCGGGGGGTGATAGCAATTTCGATATTGCGGGCGAAAGGGCTGGTTACCCTAGCGCCTATCCCTCGATCTCTTTGCTCCCGTTGGACACACTCTCTGAATAAGCGTGCCATCCTTTCATCAGAACTAGGAGCGGACAGAAATGAGTTTGGTTCCGTTCTGTGGGGTTGATTCCGACCAGACAACCTGTAGGGATGGTATCGTCTATCATTCCTCATATTTTCCAGTGGCTGCCTTTGATCTTCTGGGAGCATGCTTGGGTCAGCTACAGTTGGCCCTTGCCTTGATCTTCCCCTGTTGGGTTCTGATCTAAGCACTTCCTCGGGTCCAACTTCGGGCTGAACTCTAGCTCGGCCCCGTTCATTGGTGTTTCTGTGGTTAGGCAGCATGACCGGCTCAGCTGCAGTTGACCTCCGCCCGGTACCTTCCCCGTTGGGTTCGGCACCAAACGTTTCCTCAGGCCTAACTTCGGGCTGAGCTCGGTCTCGGCTCCTACCATGGCTACTCCTGCCGTTAGCTCCTTCGAAGAAGGAAGATCTTTGCTGTCTCTGAGATCCTCCAGATTGGGACTCGCCCCATGATTCAGTGTTGCGGTTGGATTCTTCAGCGTCCCTCAAGCGTGACATGAGATGGTCCACCAAGGCTTCCTGCTGGGACGTGAAGCGGTTAGTTACTTCAACAACAACTCTGTCCAAATCTGCCCTAGTAATTGCTGCAGGCTGTTCTGTGGCAGGAGTGGCTGGGTTAGCCTGTCCTTCAGTTGTTGCCGTTGCTGGAGGAGGACGATTCACTTGATTCGCGGCAGCTGGATCAGGAAGGCTGCTGGATGCGATGTTTTTTCCTTTGTTAACATCTTTTCTCTGTTTGGGAGGCATGTTTTCCAAGTGGCGGACGATGCTGTTAGGAAAACTTGTTAAGTGGATGAAGCTGAAGCTTCGAGCTTCTACTTCTTAGTGAAAGCACCAAAAATGTTTGCACAAAAAATGGACAAACACCTCAAAGTTGTATGATTTAGTAGATCTTATGTTGTTCTTAGTGATTTTAGAGGTTTATGCAAATATATGAAAAACAGGGGCTAAACTGTAAAAAGACACGCAGATTTATAGTGGTTCAGCCAGAATGTGCCTACGTCCACTTTATATGTTATTTCTCTTCTTTTGTTGTGATTACAAGTACAAGGCTTTGATACAAGTAAAAGAAAGTTGTTTGAGAATTCCTTCCGTGCTTGAGCTCTCCAACTTGTCCCCATTGCCGTATCCCTGCCCCTCTATTTATAGAGTGAAGCTGGGGGTAGGGGTCTTGGAGGTATATAGCAGCTGGCGGGCCTGGGCTGAGACAATCTGGCCTGGAACACTTTGGTTCGGCATCCCTTGATTCGGTGGTAGGTCGATTCGGTGAGGAGTTGGTCCGGTCGTGTAGTTCGGTCCGGTGTAGGTTGATTCGGCATAGGTTGATTCGGTGAGGAGTTGGTCCGGTCGCGTAGTTTGGACCGGTGTAGGTTGATTCGGCATAGGTTGATTCGGTGAGGAGTTGGTCCGGTCGTGTAGTTCGGTCCGGTGTAGGTTGATTCGGCCTAGGTTGATTCGGTGAGGAGTTGGTCTGGTGTAACTTGGTGGGTGTTTGGTCCGGTAGGGAGTCGAACATGGTGGATGTTTGGTCCGGTAGGGTCAAAATATACCCAACATTTATTTATATATATTGTAAATAGAAGCTTTGGGTAAATTGGGAATTTAGATTTAATTTAATATGACTTTTCAAAGTTATTTAAATTAGTAAATTTATAGTTTTAAAATACTTTAATTGCTTAAGATATTTTTACTTAAGTTTAAAATTATATAAGAGTTAACAAAAAGGCTTGTTTTGTTTCTTTTTAAAATATCACTTGATAATATAATCTCTTATATAAATTATTTAAATATCAAATATGTTAATTTCAAATAATAAGTATAATGTATTATTTTTATTAATATGAATGGATTTTAAAGAATATGAAATTGTTATTTAATTGAATAAATAGTTATATATGTATATATATATATAACTTGACTTTTTAAATTGAATCTTAGGATTTAATTTAATTGAATTTGAATTTAAGCTTTGAAATTCAAGAGGATAAATATTTAAATTGTTTTGGATATTATAATATTTGTATAACTTTTAATTATAAATATAATTGGTTTTGTTTCTTTAAAATGATTTATATATATAGATAAGTGTTTAATAAATAAGAAAAAGGCTTTTTAATTACTTTAAAATAAATAGAAATAAGATAAATACTTAAAAGACATGTGTCTTTATCTAATGACTTGTTTTAACATGTGTTAGGCAATGGATTAAACAATGTGACAAGTGTCTTAATTATTTTCATTTTCTTTTATTTTTATAAAATCATAAATTTAGTTATATATACATTTGCATCCCTTTACTTCATTCCTTCTATTTTCTTTTCAAAACAAGAAACTCAAACTCCTTTCTCTAGTAAAAATCTGAAATTAGAAATCTAAAAGCCTCAAACCAGAATTATCAAAAATCAAAGATCCCTGTAATTCATTTTTCAAATCAAATCCACTCAAGCTAAACAATCAAAAGTCTTCTGTTTGCATTCATTTGCAATCTGGAATCAATTCAAGAAGCTGTCTGCCTTCATTTGCAACCTGGAAGCCAGCATGCATATAATTTAAATCAAGTTTAAAGCCAGCAACTCAAGTTTAGAATCAAATCTAAAGAGGAATTCAAGTTTCCCTGTTTCAAGTCTAAAGTCTTCAAAAATTAAAGAACTGCCTCTGTTTAAATCAAGTGAGTAACAATTTTAATTTAAACTAATTTAAGTGAATATAGTTGCTTGATTTTTCTTGTGATAATCATGTTTGGAGTGATAGAACTCTCTGTAGTGTGTATGGTTTTGAATGTATGTTTGGGTTTGATATGTTATTGCCTGTAACTTCTCTGTTTTGTTTGCCCAGACTCAAGAATTTCTTTTAAAAGCTTTTACCACTTGATCTAGTTTTTATAATGACTTAATTTACAAGCAATAATTGTTTGATTTATCATATACTAATGTTTAGAAAATTTAATTAAGTCAAATTTAAAGTCTGAGTTCTCTGTAACCAAAATCAACATGTGCATGTATATAAAAGTAAAAACTCAAATATTGTAAATTGCTATTCCAGGTATATAAATTAAATACATATGCTATAACATGATTTTTAGTATAAAAATCAAAAATTTTAGTTTAGAAATATAGGTGCAGTTCTGTATTTAACTAAAAATGAATATTTGGTTAAATCTGTTAATCTCGATGGTTGGGTATATTGAATTCTTCAGTAGTAATGGTGGGATGATCGAAGATTCAAGGAAAATTTTTAGAATTTGAATTAAAGTAGTGGGGCAGAAATGATTTAGGATTAAAGAATTTAACCCTAGTTTTTACTAGTCTTGATAAAATGATCTTCACGAATTCTCCAATGGATCGAGTGCAAAGCGGTTTTGGGGGAGTGAAGCTTGGTCGATAACGATGACATGGTCGGAGTTGCAGGAGTTCAGGTGGTCGGGATTTCGAAGTCGAGGTGATGTTGACAGGTTTTGGTCATTGCGATTGTTCTGTTCCAAGTTTTGGTTTTATGCTCGAATTTGAATTCGAGTAGGAATCGATGAAGTTGGGATTTGGTTCGTCTGAAGTGGTGAACGCCGACTTGTGAGGGTTAGTGGTGATGGTCGGAGGCGACTGCACCTCCGGTGCACGTGCACGCGATCGAGCATGTATCTGGTGATGTCTGGTTATTTCGAGTGATGTTCGAAGTATTCAGAGAGGCAACTCGAGTTATTTTTCTCGGGTTTCTTCGTGAGAGACTCGATGTTTTGAAGGGGGCGACTCGAAGTATTTTAAGGGTTCTCGGGTTAAAGTCTGGTTTCCAGATTTTAGGACTAAACAGTTTAAAAATTTGAAACAAAATTTAAAAGGTTAAGTAAAAGTTTTAAACAAGTCTAAAGTCTAAGTTTAAAAATGATTTAAGTTAAATTTGAATCTCGGTTCAAAAATATAATAAGTTGTTGAAATTTAGAATATTTAGCAACTTTAAAATGATGAGATAGTTGAATTTAAAAGGATGAAGTTTAAAACTTTGTTAAAATAAATTGGTATTCATTTTAAATCCAGAATTTAAAATGAAATTTAAAAGTAGATTTGCAAATGGATGTTTTCAAATATAAATTGTGAATGATAATTTATCCATGAATAAGAAAATGTATTATCTTAAAGTTTAAATCATTAAATCTTTAAGATAATTAAAATAGTTAAATTAATTTAATTAATTAATGAATTGGATTAATTAATTTGTAATTTAAATACTTTGTAAATGATAACTTGTTTATCAATAAGAAATGTTTTATCTTAAAGAAATTAAAGATTCGTGTTCAATAAATTAATTAGGAGATTAAATGGATAATTAATTTGTTTGATTAATTAATCATTTGGATTAATTAAATAAATAATTTAAGGTTTAAACTAATTAATTAATGATTAAGATTAATTAATTAGGAATAATAAAATTTATAATTAAGGATTATAAATTAGAGTATTAATTAATGATTAAGAATTAATTAAAAAGAGTAATTAAAGATTAATTAAGTAGAGTTAACACTTAATTAATTAAGTAATTAAAGTTTAATTAATTAGTTATTAAGATTTATCAATTTGAAATTAATAATAATTAATCTAAGTTAATTACTTAAGAAAAGTAATTAAATAATAGTTAATGAAGGTCATTAACTATGGATTATTAAATAATTAATTAATGTGATTAATTTTAATAATTAATTAGATTAATTAATTTAAAGATAATCAATTATAGAATTTGTTTTAAATAAATTAATTAATGGAAGTAATTAAGAAATTAATTATTCATTTGTAATTAATTAAGTTAATTTGATTAGTTAAATTAATTAATTAAGTTTAATTAATTTAGAATAATCAATGGATGATTTGATAAATAATTACTTAATATAAGGTATGATTATTTAAGGAAGTAAATAATAGATAATTACTGGAAGTAATTAAGTGAATAATGATTTTATTAATGGAAGTAATTTGAGTTTAATTACTTGTGAATTAATCAAAGGATTAATTAAGAAATTAATTAAGGAGTAATTAATTTATTTAAAGAAGTAATTAAGGGAAGTTAATTACTGAATGAGATTAATCAGATGTGATTAATAAATGTGGTTTAATTAAAGGTTAATTACTTAATGTAATTAATTTAATTAATAATAAAATATAATTAAGGATCATTAATTAATATAATTAATGATGTAATTAAGAATTGATTAATTAAGAATAATTAATAAATAAAGTGATTAATTAATGTAATTAATTAAGGATTAATTTAATTAATTAATTAGTGAAGTAATTAAAGGTTAATTACTATAAGTGGTTATGGTTAATTAATTTGAGTAATTAATTAAGGATAAATTACTTGAAGGTAATTAAAAGATAATTAATCAAAGATGATTAATTGAAAAAGGTAATTAGAGGATAATTAATTAATTTGTAATTAATTAATGTTTAAGTAAGAAGGATTTATAAAATAAAAGTAATTAATTTAATTAACTTTAAATTAATTAGAGATGATATAGATCATTACTTATGGATGGATGATAATACTGAATGCTTTGCATTTGATTGATATCTCTGATGAGATATATGCTATGTGATATGGATGTTTAGTTGAATTGTGATAATATGGATTATCTGATGATATTGATAATGTTGATTATCTATTGTGAGTTTTCTTTCTAAGTGTATAAAGATAATTGAATTAAATTGTTTTAACCTTTAAAACAACTTGGCCTTAAAAGATACGTTTTGGATTTCGATGAGACCGGGATCGGGTTTCCGTATACCGGATTTCCAGGTCTGGAGACCCGAATACCACATCGATCCAAATTACGTTAGGACGTGAAATCCAAATGGAGCAAGTGAAGACTCGAGGTGTAAGAACGATTCTTTGTCAGTATAACTCAGTGGGTGATTCCATAATGAGTTGACGGAGATAGTACTTTCAGATTCGAGATAAAGATTTAGAGTGCAAGGGTTATTGTCGTTAACTCTGAGGGTGATTCCAATACGAGTGTAACGAGATAATGCCTTCGGTTTCGTTCGAACCCGGAACGAACTTGTATGGATTGAATGCTTTCAGCACATCGTCAGGTGGACGATGAGCATTCTAAGATAGATGTATTCTTTTAAAAAGGTAATCGTGACCTCAAGTCTCACAAACCGGGAATGGCTAAAACAGGGGAGGTGCAGCAAGGTTAGTGGGTAGCACCCAAGTAGGACAAGATGACCTCTGTCTAGATGTCCCTTTCTATTTTCGACTTAGTGTGTGCGGTTGGTCATGACAACCGTGAGGTATCTTGTGCGGGAATTATCCAGTAAGGGATGTTCCGGCCTTGTGTTGCAGGGGATTGGGAGTGATCCTCGGTACGGTGATCTAGGCCACGTACTGTGACGGGCGGTACCCCGGTAGCCCTGCCATTGATGGAATCCAAACTCCAATAAGTGCCGTACGTTTTAGTTGTGCCCAACTATGTTGGAACGTGAGATGTAAGCATTCCAGCTATTTCATATTTATTTGAAAACCCTAGACCTATTATAATACAATCGAATTTCCTATCAAATGTTTTGGTTAGCGTAAGGTAAAAACTTACCCATATTTATTGGTGGGGAGTCTTACGTGATACCTTTTCTTTCAAAAGGTTTTGAAGTTAAACAAGTTTAACCTGTTACTCACACCAGACCCATGTCTGACCCAAGTTGTTTATTTCTATTTTATAAACTCTTGGGTACTCAAATTTTTACGAGTAGCCAAGGGATTCAGGTTTAGCTTTGACGAGTAATCTGGAGGAGCAATGGAGCAGGAGGCTTCGGCGTTGTAGATATAGATAGTAGTTTTCCGCTGTGTTGATCTTTGTATTGATCTGTATTGTGTTGAGATGTAATAACTAGACAGATGTTTATAACTGTCTAGTATGTGATGTGTAATCTGTGTAACTCTGATAGATGATGTATATGATACTATGTAATATTTATGTGATATATTATATTTCGTTTCGTTTCCGCTGTGAGTATCTGTTGTTGTTTTTCTTTTCTCTTCTTCTCTTTTCTATTTCTCACCCCTTTCTTTCTTTCTGTCGATGCGATTTTCCGGGAGTGGAAAGTCGGGTCGTCACAGTAGATCTCCACTAGGAAATTGTCACAAAAGGGTTCAATCGAACAAGTCCAAGAGCTAACCGACAAAGTGAACGCGAGCGTTTCATACCACTCGTTTTACTAAGCTGTTTAATTCGATTTCTCATCCGAGTGAAGTAAAGGCTTGTATATACTAATAGATTGGAAAACAGTTTAGGAAAAGAGCTTTCTTAATAAAATAGTGTTGAAATCGTTTGATGGAAGAGTTTTGATATTTACTACTAGTATTGAAACCTTTATATTTTTAAAGTGGCAAGTCACAAAACGATTGTAGAAACAATCAATTATCCAAAATTCGCGTTCGAAGATGTGAATCAAATCCAATTAAACCGATAAAGAATTCATTGAAATGGATATTCAAAAATCCCGAAAAAGGAGTCATCAAAGTCATAATAAATGATAACAACGACTAAGAACCAACATGAATCGATAAAATTCGGAAAACCAATCAAAATGAGCTGAAATAGGCAAAACCGGAAAATAGGAGCAGGTCAGTCGACTGAAATCCCTGTTCAGTCGACTGAATACTATCCAGAAAATTCCGGGCTTCAACTCAGTCGACTGAACAGAGGATTCAGTCGACTGAACCTGATTTCCTGCATTTCCTATCCTATTTTAAATGAAGTGCAAACTCTCACTAATTGCAATCGGACAAGCACGGACGCTAGGGGTTTACGCCTATCGGCTACCCGGCCCTATAAGCTCTACGATTTATCACCAAAAACATGATCCAACATCAAGCTATGATTTTTAGAGTTTTAGACTTCCAAAACACCAAAAATTGCAATCTCACAAAACCCATCCGAATCAAAAGCAATTGCACATGGATAATTGTTAGGAATTCATAACAAGAAATCAAGGATAGTTATAGAAATAGATGTGAGATAAAAATCTCACCTTTGAACCCAAACAAATGAAGAAGAAGCTTTGGAGCAATGGCAAGAGCAATTACACTTCAATTCCAACTCAACAACCTTGAATTCAAAGCTTAAAATAAGAACACTCCAAAGTTAGGTTTAGGAATTTCTGAAATTGGAAGGAGAAAGAGTTGGAGAAGAAGAAGGAGATGCTTACCAATGGGTTCACTTGAATTTGGAGCTAGAAGTTGGATTTGCTAATGAAGACTAGGGCTTGGAGTTTTCAATTTCCCATTCCTCTCCACCATTTTTAGTTGTAGCTTGAATGTATAAGGAAAATGAAATGAATGAAGATAAGTGGGGAGTGGTTGGGTGGATATAACCAGATTTGAACAAGTGGGCTGAACCCAAACCCAACCCAAAGTGAAAATGGTCAAATTTTGGCTAGCTCCAAACATATCAATGTTTATACTCAAAAAGGTCGCAAACAGCATTTTGAACTCAATGGAAGGGGTCACGAGTCCCAATTCGACTGTTTGCAAAAAGTAACTTTTCGGACAATAATCCGACTTACGATGAAATATTTAAATAAAATATTTAAATATAAAAATCGATAAATATGCGGGTTGTTACTAGTTTGATCATAGATAACTGGAAATAACTGAAATAACTGAGATAACTGAAAAGTTGAATAGATAAAAGATAGATCTCCAAGCAAAGCTCCAAGCTCCAAAGGTGAATCTCAAATGTTGTGATACTCAGGCTGACCCGAGCATAAAGCAAAACACAGAACACTCGAGTCAGGATTAAAAATCTTATGCAAGTAAACCAACTCAAGTGAAATGTCAAAATGAGATGCAATAACTTAAAGAATGTTTGGGATTTCCATCCTTTAAGGATCCGTGGAACTATCTACATACATAATACAATACGCTACATAAATAATAAGTAAAATATTAAAATAGCGTTAAGGCATTACCCATATCCCCCTTAACACATTTTTATATAAATGTCATAGTCTATAGAGTATTATAAACTCCACCGTAATCTGGTGGGATATCAGGGAGCACTCCATAGGTATGACACAAACCAAACTCGTAATGGGCGCGATAAGGCATGTGATAAGGCACGCGAGGCAATGCCAGGGTAGGATTCTACCATTTGCAGAACTGGGCTGGTGGTAACGCATAGTAGCTACTACCGCCCAACTCGGAACACACTCCCTAATCAAATCAAAGGGTGGCCACTAAATCAATCACAAAGTCATAATATGGTATCGAAGAAGCATGTCCGATCGGAGGTGCGACCTCACTTGGCCCAGGTATAGCTCCTGTTTTAGCCATATCAAGCTGACTCGCAGGAATCAAGGTTATGTAAATACCTCATATAGAATCGTTCGCCAAACCATCCTACTTCATTCTGGAATCTCCACCACGTGCACAGTTGTTAAAGTGGTTTTCGGTATTGGCAGAGAGTATGACAATATCTGATCCCGGTCTCTCTAACAACCAAACGCTTATTTCACACCAGTTGGTTCTTTTACATTTCCAAAACCGGTTCATAATTTATATGAAAATATCATATTCACTTCAAAATCACATCACTTTCGAAATCATATTCACTTCAAAAACATATCACTTTCGAAATCATATTCACTTCCGAAATCATATTCATTTTCAAAATAATAACCACAAAATAGGTTAAACCATCATATCAAAATATTCGCATTTTAAATCAATTAAATCTAAATCATAATAGTTCCAACTTTAAAATTTTGAATATTGAAAGCAATTTATATATTAGAATAGTTACACATTAAAAATAGTTTATATTTTAAAAATAGGTTATAGATTGAAATAGTTTATATATTAGAAATAGTTTATATATTAAAATAGGTTATAGATTGAAACAGTTTATATATTAGAAATAGTTTATATATTAAAATAGATTATATATTAAAATAAATATATTAATTTAAATATTTTCAACATAATATATTTTATTTTTATTAAATTTTATTAAATTAAATATTATATTATGAAAAAAAGTAAATAAAGTTATAAGTAAAACCTTAAAATTTACATTTTAAAACTTAACTTATAAATTTAGAATTGTTGAAACGTATAATTTTAAAATCTAAATTTTACATATATGTTTTAAAATAAAATCTTTATATTAAATTTAAAAATCTTTTTTTCCAATTTCCTAAATTTCAGAAATCACTTTAAAAACAGACCAACGATGTCCGTATATAGTTTCTATCCTAGGGTCAAGTGATACGGATATTTATCATTTCAATCCGCAATAATTTAAAATTTACGGGTATATATCATTTCAACCCGCAATCCCAAATTTCCAAAATCAATAAAATCACTTAGGTTTATCATTTCAACCCATAATGATTTTCCTTAATCTAAAAGATCATTTAGGTATGTATAATTTCAACCCATAGTGATTTCATAAAGCTAAGGGAACTTGCAGCATGATTTAAATAAAATAAATAACATAACACATATTCATACATAACATATTACACAAGGTAGCACATAACTTACATAACAAATCGCATAACATAGCATGTAACTTACATAAATAAATTACATAACATAGCATGTAACTTACATAAAAAATTGCATAACATAGCATGTAACTTACATAAATAAATTGCATAACATAGCGTATAACTTACATAATTAATTACATAACATAGCAGGTGTAACGACCCGCCATTCATTCCAAAGAATGACGCATCATTAATAAGAAAGAAAGGGATAGAAAAGAGAAAAGAAGAGAAGAGAGAAAGAAACAACATCAGAATCTCAACAGCGGAACGAATAAATTATATTAATAACATAAGTATTACATAATATACAACAACTATCAGAGTTACATAGATTACACATCACATACTAGACAGTTATAAACACCTGTCTAGCTATTACAACTCAATACAATACAAACACTAACACAGAGATCAACACAGCGGAACACTATATATCTACGAACGCTGAAGCCTCCTGCTCCATTGCTCCTTCATAATTCGTCAAAGCTAACCTGAATCCCTTGGCTACTCGTAAAAATTTGAGTACCCAAGAATTTATAAAACAGAAAATAAACACTTGGGTCAGACATGGGTCTGGTGTGAGTAACAGGTTAAAGTTGCTTAACTTTGAAAACCATTTGGAAAGAAAAGGTATCTCGTAAGACTTCCCACAAATAAACATGGGAAAGTTTTTACCTTACGATAACCAAAACATTGATAGGAAATCCAGTTATATTATAATAGGGTCTATGGTTTTCAAGTAAAATACAGAAATAGCTGGAATGCTTACATCTCACGTTCCAACATAGTTGGGCACAACTAATACGTACGGCACTTATTGGAGTTTGGATTCCATACAATGGCAGGGCTACCGGGGTACCACCCGTCACAGTACGTGGCCTAGATCACCGTACCGAGGATTACTCCCAATCCCCTGCAACACAAAGCCGGAACCATCCCTTACTGGATAATCTCGAATAAAAATCACCCCACGGTTGTGTACATCAACCGCACCACTAAGCCGAAATAGAAAAGGGACATCTAGACAGGGATGACCTTACTCTCAGTGGGTGCTACCCACGAAGCCTTGCTGCACCTCCCCTGTTTTAGCCATTCCCAGTTGATGAGGCTTGAGGCTACGATTACCTTTAATCAGAACACATCACTTAGAATGCTCATCGTCCACCTGACGATGTGCTGAAAGCATTCAATCCATACAAGTTCGTTCCGGGTTCGAACGAAACCGAAGGCATTATCTCGTTACACTCATTTTGGAATCACCCTCAGAGTTAATCACAATAACCCTTGCACTCTGAATCTTCATCTTCACTTGTGAATCTGTGATTCACGACCTATCGTTAATTTGGATCGATGTGGTATTCGGATATCCAAATCTGGAAACCCGATCCCGGTCTCATCGAAATCCAAAACGTATCTTTTAAGGCCAAGTTGTTTTAAAGTTAAAACAAATTCAATTCTTTATCTATATACACAGGGATAGATAATTCACAATAGATAATCCATATTATCATCACAAACAGATAATTCACATTATCATTACAATTCAACCAAAACGTCCATATCATAGATCAGCACATATCTCATCAGAGATATCAAACAATGCAAAGCATTCAATATTATTCATCCATTCTTAAGTAATGATTTATACCATCTCTAATTAATTTAAAGTGAATTAAATTAATTACTTCATTATATAAATCCTGCTTACTTAATCATTAATTAAACCAATTAATTAATCATACTCTAAGTATCCATTTTAATTAATCATTCCTGATTAATTATCCTTTAATTACTTTAAGTAATTAATCCTTAATTAATTTCTCAAATTAATTATCTTAAACCATTACAGTAATTAATCTTTAATTACTTCATTAATTAATTAACTATACTTAATTACATTCTTAATTAATTACAATTAATTAATTACTTTAATCACTTATCATTGATTAATTAGTTTAATTAATCAATCCTTAATTACATCATTAATTATATTAATCAATGATCCTTAATTACTCTTAAATTATCCAATTACATTTAATAATTAATCTTTAATTAGTCACATTTATTAATCACCTTTGATTAATCTCATTTAGTAATTAACTACCCTTAATTACTTTTTTAAATAAATTAATTACTCCTTAATTAATCTCTTAATTAATCCCTTGATTAATTCCATTAAGTAATTAACTACCCTTAATTACTCCATTAATTACATCAGTAATTATCTATTAATTACTTTCCTAAGTAATTATACTTCATTAAATTACATTAAGTAATTATCTTCACAAATCATTAAGTGATTATCTTAAATTAATTAAACTTAATTAATTAACTTAACTAATCAAATTAAACTCAATTAATTACAATGAGTAATTAATTTCTTAATTACTTCCATTAAGTGATTATATTTAAATAATTTCCACAAATGATTAACCTTAATTAATTAATCTATTTATCAAAATTAATCACATTAATTAATTATTTATTAAACCGAAGTTAATGATCTACATTAACTATTAAATATTCTTTAATTATTTTTCTTAAATAATTAAACTTTAATTAACCATTATTAATTACAAATTAATTAATTCTAATTACCAATAAATTAATCTCTAATTACTTAATTAATTAAGTACCTAACAATAACTTAATTAATCCTTAATTACTTGATTAATTTATTCCGAACCATTAATTAATAATATTAACTTATCAAATTAATGATCCTTAATTTCAAATTAATTAACCTTTAATTATTTTAATTAAATCTTAATTAATCAATTTAAACCCTTAATTACTTAATTAATTAATCCAAATCACTAATTAATTAAATTATATAAACCATTTTAATTACCTTAAAGATTTAATGATTTTAACTTTAAGATAAAAACATTTCCTTATCCATGGTTAAATTATTATTTACAAATATATTTGAAAACATCTATTTTCAAATTTACTTTTAAATTTCATTTTAAATTCGGGATTTAAAATGAATACCCATTTATCTTTAACAAAGTTTAAAACCAATTTTAAAAAAAAAAAACCTTTTAAATTCACATGTTAAAGAATACTTATCTTATAAAAGAATTTTAAAAGAGTTTAAATCAAATTCCTTTTTAAATTCAAACCTTTAAAATATAACTTAACATTTAAACTTATTAAACATTTAAATTTATAAGACTTTATTTAAATCCTTTCTTTACATTTTCAAACTCCATTTTAAATTCAAATTCTTTTAAATACACTTAATTTCTTAAACTCTTTTAAGTTATTTAAAACAATTTGAATTAAAAAACTTAATTTATTCCCAAACTAAGATTCAAATTAAACTTGAATCTATTTTTAAACTTAGATTTAAACTTAATTTAATTCTTCTTTAGATTTTAAAAACCCAGTTTTAGATTTTTAAAACAAAGCAGATTTAAACCTTAACCCAGAAAATTTAACCCGAGCCTTACTTAAATTACTTCGAGCCAAAACCCAAGATACTTCGAGTCACCAACCTAAATTACTCGAGAAACTCGAGACTACAACACTACCCAAACCCAGACTGATACAACACACTGCCGTGCACATGCACAACCAAACGCGGCGACTCCGACCATCAGCGTTGATCCTCACAAGTCGACGACCAGCCTCACACAAGATTCCGACCATCAGAACATTAATTCAAACTCGAAATCGAATTCGAGCACTCGAGCACCCACCTAGAACCAAAACAATCCCTGGAAAACTTCTCGTACTCCTACCTCCGATCATCAGAGTGGCTGAAACTCCGTCTACACCATTGCCAACATCTCCTCTACTATCTCCCTGAATCTCGTTGAACTCGATTATCCAGAGAAGTCGTAATGATCAAAATACCCAACCTAGCTAAGACTAGGGTTACAAACTAAAAACAATCACCACTGTCACCACCGGTCTCTGACCAACATCCTGGCATTTTTCCCTTATCCACTGATCATCAGACTATCACCAGATAGAACCCCTTCCTCCCAGACCACATAGATCATCAGAAAACCCCATATTTCCATTTCCAGTTCATCCCAGAACTACACACTCAATTCATCATTAAAAATTATTATTTTAGTTTTAAAAATCATGTTTTTGTTTATGAATTCAATTTATAATACTGAATTTATAAATTACAATATTTGAATTTTCACATTATTTAACATGCACTGATGTTTTTCCTACTGCCACAGACAATTAGGCTTTATTTTGACTAACTTAAATTTTTAAACATTAATTTATGTTAAATCAAACAACATTTATTCATAAATCAAATCCTATCAGAAACTAGATTAAGTGGTAATGGATTTAATTGGAATTTTTGAACCTGGGAATAACCAAACAGAACAAAGCACGCATATGAACAGCATGCATATCAAACATTCATATGTACACAACATATTTCACCATACAGATTTATTTCAACAATATTTGCATGCAACCATATTTTATAGTTAACTTTTAAAAATAAAGTTACTCACCATTTTAAAATAGAGACAGAGCCTTTAGTTTGAAATAGCTTTTGAATTTGAGTTGCTGGAAATGCTTTGATTTAAAACTGAAAACTTGCATTGCCCTTTGCTTTTAAAAATCTTAAACTTGAATGCTGCTTTGATTTAAATACTTGAGTTGCTGACCCTATAGAACTGGAATACTTGAACAGAGACTACTTGATTCCAGGTTAAAGAATACATGCAGGCTTTTGATTTTGGTTTGATTCCAGATTGAAGAAGAATGCTTGCATGTTAATGGTTTGATTTATTTGAAAATGAATTACAGGCTTTTGATTTACATTTCAGATTTGAGGAGGATTGTTGATTTCATGTTTTGTTTTGAGGAGGGTTTGATTTAAGGTTTGTACAGGCTGAAAACATTTTCTCAAGTTTTGAAAAGAGAAAATGGGAAAAGAATGAAGGTAAGGTAACATATGTATAAAGGTTGAAATGATTTAATAAAAAGAAAAAGAAAAATTAAATTAAATGTGACACTTGTCATATACATTAGCTATTTAAATTACACATGTTTTATTAAGCTTTAATATGGTGACATTTGTCTTTTAAGTATTTTGTTTTTATTTTAAATGTTAATAAAGATTTTTAACTTAATTAATAAATTCTTATGTAAATGTATATATGAATTTCTCTTTAAAGGAAATGTAATAAAACAAATTATATATAATTAAAGGCTTATCCAAATATTTTTAAAAATGTTTATTCTTTTGAATTTCAAAATTAATTCAAATTCAAATTAAATTTTAAAATCCAATTTTAAAATCAAGTTATATATATGCATATATAACTACCATTTAAATTTAAAATAACAATTCCATTGTCTTTAAAATCCATTTATATAAAAAGAATACATTATACTTATTATTTGAAAACAACATATTTGACAAATTTAAATAATTTATAAAAGAAATTGTCTTATTACATATATAAATTACTTATCTTTCTAAATGAATTAATATATCATATGCTATATTGTATTTTAAACTTTCCTATCTAATTTCAAATCATATTTATTAAGCAATATTTAAAAAGAAAATAAAATAAACCTTATTATTGATCTTATTTAAACTTAAGCACAAATCTATTTAAACAATTAAACATTTATTTTATGTATTTAAAACCATATAGTTATTTATTAAATAGCTTTCAAAAGCTTAATATTAAATTAATCATGATTTCCAAATTACCAAAATATATATATTAGAAATTTAAAAACAAGATTTTATTTATTTATTAAATTTCAAACCAAAGCTTATCTATTTACAATATATACACTCATATATATACATTATAAATAGAAATCATTTTATAAATATCACTAATTAAATATTTATTTAATTAGATTGTTAAATTAATTCAAATTTATTAATAAAGATTATCAAATCAATTTAATTTTTAATACAGATTATTAAATTGATATTGCCCAAAATTCCGGGATATCACAGCAGGTAACTTATATAATTAATTACATAACATAGCATATAACATGCATAATTAATTACATAACATAGCATGTAACTTACATAATTATACATAATTAATTATATATTTAGCATATAACTTGCATAACAAATTTTCATAACATAGCATATATTCATATTTAACATGGAATGTGACATAAAATTTTCTACCATAACATAACATAATATTACATCATTTCTAATGTAGCACTTTAGGTGATTTCCAATATTACAACATAACACATATATGCATGTAAATTTTTTTCTTTTTCTTCTTTCCACTCTTTAATTTACACATATCATATTAGTGACATTTTTCAAAACATGGGTGACAACTTTTTAAACTAATATAACATTTCTCTTTTTTTTCAACATAGAAATTTCATATTAACGTCATGAAGCATATCAATAACCATATCATCACATCTATTTTTATAAATAAACAACATATTATAAATAACAATACCATGTCAAAATAATAAGTGAACATATGTCATATCAAAATCATAAACAAACTATGCAAAAAATTTAAACTATTGCAACATTCCAGTAACATATCAATTGATATTCATTCACTTAGCATAAGATTATAAATCGTGAGTGAACAGCTCACCTTTCGAGGCTAAGACAATTTGACAAAACAAAGCTATGAATTTGAATCTAAATTCCAAAGCAAAGCAAGCTAGAATCGATACCAAAATAGAAATATGTAACTTTTTCTTTTTTTATAAAAAGAGGAGGAAGAGGGGTTCAAAGGGCTCGACCTAGGTGCTTGGATGGAGATGAGGAGGAGGAGATGGCCTTGGGTATGGAGGAGAGTGGCGGCTAAAGGAGGAGGAAGGAAGAGTTTTGAAAGAGAGGAGGAAGGAGTTTTGATTTGGAGAAGTTTTGAGTTTTTAGATCTAGAACTCTCTGTAGATTTGGAGAGGAAGAAGGAAGTGTGATGAGAAAGTTTTCTCAAGAGAAAATTATGTACGTACAAGTTAGTCAGAAGGAAACAAATTGTCATAGGCATAGGAATAGATACAAGTCTCTTGGCATGGTTAGAGTCTCTTGGTTAACCAAGGCCCATTAAGACTAAACCAAACCCATTAGGACTTAGCCAAATTTCACAACTAAACACCACAAACTTATGTAAGTTTTTCACAGAAATTCAAATATTTAGAGCAATAGGAATTTGATTTTGATGAAACGAAAAGTGGAGAAAAGATCAGAATTCAGTCTAGTATCATAAAAAAAGAACAAATTATTAAAATTCAAATTTAAAATTTTCAACCAAAGGTCAAATTTTGACTAAGTTTGACCAAACTTTAAAATTTTAGAAAATTTTCTATTCATTGAATTTGGAAAAATATATTACTCAAAATTCCAAAAAAAATTCTTTAATTTTAACCTTTAAATTTTATTTAAATTCAAATAATAATATATTTAAAATTGACTGAATTGAACCTTCATTTTATTAACATTGGTTTGTCTTCATTCAAATGTTCATTTTATTCAATTCAACATATGTTGATTATTCTTGACTGAATCAATTACCATCTGTTTCCTTTTATCTTAATTAAAAGATTTCCAATTAATTCAATATTAAATTTCCAATTGAATTGTAACATCCCACCTTTTTGTACGCTTAAGCAGACACACGTGCCAACTTAAACCATACAGAAGGGCGGATTGTTATGGGGTAAACAAGAAAAAAATGGAGAAATAAAAGAAACAAAATAGAATCTTGCAGCGGAACGATAAAATATAATAATCAAATAACAGTTCATGAAGCTGTTTTACAAAACATTTGATTATACTTATACAATACATATCAGAGTTACACATACCCGAGAATATTAATAATGCAGCGGAATACAATGGTGTAGTGGAATATAATAAATAGTAGTAATAAAATCTTCGTCTTCGTCCTCCAGAAATAGGGCCTTCAAATCCTAAAATGCTCAGGCTGACCCGAGCGAATTGAAAAGACAAAAAACTCGAGTCAGAACTAAAAGATCTTATGTAAGTTAAATCAATGAAATAAATATGAGTGTAAACGGCGTCAGAGATGTTTACGGGGTTTGACATCTCCTAACCAGTGTCTAACGTGAGTGCAGTAACTTAAGAAATGTTCGGGATTCACATCTCTTAAAGATCCGTTAAACTATCAACTATGTAGTAATATTCGCTATTATAATAATGTCTAATCATAAAATAAACATACTTTTAAATAGCATTAAGGCTTTACATTTTCCACCTTAACACGTAATAGTCCCAGTAGTCTATCCAGTATTAGCATACTCCCAAAATGGGGGCTACCCTCGATACTCCACAGGCTACGGGAGAAATCACAAATCGTAGTAAAGCTCGATATGGTAGGTGACACGGCACACAAGGTAATGCCAGGGTAGATATACCAATTACGCACACGGACTGATGGAAACGCATAGTAGCCACTACTGCTCCACCTCGAACAACACTCCCAAATCAAGGGTGGCCACCAAAAATCACAAAGTAATAGAATGGTATCGAAGAAGTGCGTCCGATAAGAGGTGCTACCTCACTGGTCCGACATCGCTCCTGTTTTAGCCACCTTATGCCAACTCACGGGAGTTGGGTCCACGTATATACCTTAGGATCGTCGCCACCATCCTACTTCATTCTGGAAACTCCACCACGTACATAGTTTTCAAAGTGGTTTTCAGTATCGACAGAGAGTATGTCCATATCCGATCCCGGTCTCTTTAACAACCAATCGTTATTATAACACCGTGGTCATTTAAAAATATATATACTTTAAAAACCCATAATATCATTTCCATTTCAAAACATAACCTTTATTTCAAAATAGTATATACTTCAAAACAAAATTCAATAATATATCATTTAAATAAAATCCAAATTTTCAATCACTATTCTTACTTTTATTTATAAAACTTGAAATATTCTTTAAAACCATCTTAAACCCAAATCACATAATGCGGTCATATTCTAAATCTCAAAATTTCAATCGGTTTCAAATCAATATATTCAAAGATAATTCTTAAATAAATTCTATTTCAAATAAATTCATTTTTCAAACCATGTTACTTTCGTAGTTATAACAGTTTCAAAACCAACACCTTGAAACAATAATACTTTAATTCCGATAAAACATTTCAATTTTGATATATATTTCAAATCTTTAAATATTCCAAAATTTCCAAACCAAATCTGATAATCTCATATATTTCTTAATTCAATTTACTATTATTTAGTTTAAAATTATTTATCAAATAAATTTAATAGCATTTACATAAAGCTCAAACTTGAAATATTCGTAAATTAACTTAAAACATCATCAAGTTATACATAACTTAAATTTTAAGAATTTAATAATATTTATTTAATATCAAAATCAGTATTTATATAAACCCTTTGTCACGACCCGACTTTCTATGCCCAGAAAGACGTATCGTGAATTAAGAAAGAAAGGGATAGAAGAAGAAAAGAAAGAAATGAAGAAAGAACAACAACATCAGAAACTCACAGCGGAACGAATGAAATATAATATATCATATAAAATATTACATAGTATCATATACATCGGAGTACACAACTTATACATCACAGAATAGACAGTTATAAACTTCTGTCTATTATACAACACAAGTACATCAGTACAATACAGACTAATACAAACACAGCGGAATCATCATATATCTACACGGTGAAGCCTCCTGCTCCAAATCTCCTCCAGAATTCGTCAAAGCTAACCTGAATCCCTCGACTACTCAATACAATAATGAGTACCCAAGAGTTTAATAAAACAGAAAATAAACACTTGGGTCAGACATGGGTCTGGTGTGAGTAAACGGTTAGATTGCTTAACTTTGAAAACTTTTGAAAACAAAAGTATCACGTAAGACTCCCCACAAATAAACATGGGTAAGTTTTTACCTTACGCTAACTAAAACGTTGGATAGGAAATCTGATTGTATTATAATAGGGTCTAGGGTTTTCAAGTAAAATACAGAAATAGCTGAAATGCTTACATCTCACATTCCAACATAGTTGGGCACAACTAATACGTACGGCACTTATTGGAGTTTGGATTCCATACAATGGCAGGGCTACTGGGGTACCGCCCGTCACAGTACGTGGCCTAGATCACCGTACCGAGGAGTACGCCCGCTCCCCTGCAACACAAAGCCGGAACCATCCCTTATTGGATAATTCCGAACAAGATAACCCCGTAGTTGGCGCGACCAACCACACACTAAGCCGAATAAAAAGAAAAGGGACCTCTAGACAGGGATCTATCTTGCTCTCAGTGGGTGCTACCCACGAAGCCTTGCTGCACCTCCCCTGTTTTAGCCATTCCCGGTTGATGAGGCTTGAGGTTACGATTACCTTTAATCAGAACATATCACTTAGAATGCTCATCGTCCGCCTGACGATGTGCTGAAAGCATTCAATCCATACAAGTTCGTTCCGGGTTCGAACGAAACCGAAGGCATTATCTCGTTACACTCGTTTTGGAATCACCCTCAGAGTTAACGACAATAACCCTTGCACTCTGAATCTTCATCTTCACTTGAGATTCACGACCTATCGTAAATTTGGATCGATGTGGTATTCGGGTCTCCAGACCTGGAATTCCGATATACGGAAACCCGATCCCGGTCTCATCGAAATCCAAAACGTATCTTTTAAGGCCAAGTTATTTAAAGGTTTAAACATTTAAACTTATTCAGGATGATATAAACAGATAGATAAATCATATTATCACAATTGATAATTCATATCAACATTCATCTCATAAAGCAGCATATATCATATATATATCAGAGATATTCAAATCATCCAATATCAACCAATCACCCAATATCAAACATCCAGTATTAATCAATTATCTAAACAGAATTGATTAACTCTAATCAATTTAATTAACCTTTAATTAAATTAATTACTATCCTTTAATTACTTGGATTATCTTAATCCTGCTTATTATCATTAATTAATTACAAATTAATTAATTAAACATCTAAATGATCTTCCTTAATTAATCTCCTGTGATTAATTATACTTTAATTACATCAAGTAATTATCCTTAACCATATACAATAATTAACCTTTAATTACTATCATTAATTACAATAATCCTTATTAATTAATTAACCTTTTTTTTATTAATTAAATAATTAATTTTAATCAACCACTTCATTAATTAATTAGACTTAATTAATCATAAACAGTAATTAACAATTTGTAATTACTTATCTTAATTAATTACTTCTTAATTAATTATATTAACCTTGATTAATAAATCTAATTAGTTAATCTTTAATTACTTCATTAAGTATTATTAATCAATTTTAATTTAACAAATAATCCTTAATTAATTACTTTTAATTAATTACACTTAGTAATTAATCTTAAATTAAAAACAATTAATTAATCACATTAATTAATTAACTAAAATAATTAAGTAATTAACTCTTAATTACTTACATAAGTAATTATCTTCTAATTACTTTATTTAAATGATCTCGATTTCTTTCTTAATTAATTACTTAACAAATAATTAATTCCATCATTTAATAATTCTTAATTAATTACTACATAATTAATTAACTCAAAAACAATTTATATTAATTAATTCCTTAATTAATAACATCATGTGATTATTCATTAATCACTTCCACTTTAATTACTCTTTTCTTAATTACAAGGAATAATATTTAAGTTTTATAAATTTGTTTACCTTCATAAGCTCGTTTATAGTTTAAGGTCTAATTTCTTTTATTCAACTCAATTTCACTTTGCAACATTTTCTTTAATTCTACAGTACAAAACATTATAGAACTAACTAAACAAACAACCTATAATATTCGAGATAACTCAGCAATTTAAACTTACGCAGCGAAACCCAAATCAAACTCGAGATAAACCCAGAAACTACTCGCGCCTATCCCAAAGCAAACCCAGCGACTCCCTGTACCCAAACCCGAGTCAATCCCTCTAAAACCCCGAGTTGTCTTCGAGTCCTCGCGATCATTCACCTACTTCGAGAAAAACTACCAATAACACGAGACCGTCCCGAGTTTCCCCTTCGTCTTCCCCAACGAAAACGTCCAGACACCCAACATGCACACGTGCACGTGGTGCACTTGCACCATCGCCTCCGACCACCAACGTCCATCGCGACCATCCCCATCAGTCCCATAAACCCACGTGAGCATGAATTCAAACCCACATCGATCAAATAACACGCGAGTTAAAATTTCGATCACTGATCGAAAAACTGAACGCACATTCGACCACAAACCAACCAATCGCCGACAATCATGACGCCTGGAACCCATGGCTCTCCTACCAGAGCAACGCCGCATCTCCACACCTCTATCCCCCATCTCGCGATCGCTTCCGGTCCCCTTCCCATGCCGTAAACGTCACGACATTCAAACCGAAACCAAACCAGCTAAAACCCTAAATCGTTCGAATTCGAACAATTCAAACATTGAAAAAAATTCGATTGTATTTTTCCCATGATCACAATCAATCAACCCTCCTCCATACCAAAAATCGTTCAACTCCAACATGCGGATCACCACTAATCGCCGATCAACCCAAATTCGAACAAACCCAAATTACGTTCGAATTTCCAAACTAAAATTTTTGATATGCATGCCTAAATTCATGGTTTTCCAGTACGATTTCCTATATATAATTCAATTTAGAATTTAGAGCAATTGATTTTTAACTTATATTTTAATTTCACTGTATTTTCTTCAATTCGAGGGAAATTTCAAATTATAAAATCCTAGAATTATTCTTAGATGATAATTTACATGATTACAAACAACCTTCATTTACGAATCAAAGTCCAGTTCGTATTCAAAATCAAGATATTGAAATTTTTCTCAGATTTGAAAACTGTTTATAAACACAGTAACAATCCTTTACTCTGCAGGAAATTCAAAGTATTCAATTCAACATGCATTCAATTTAAAACAGATATTGCATATAACATTGTTATATCATCACAAAATCACGAAGAAATCTAAGATCAACTGTTTTTAAAATAATTTACTCACCTTTTTATTTGCAGAGAACAAAGCAGAGCACTGTTTATCACTTCCAGGCTTTTTAAATTTTGAATTCTGGCAACTTGCATTTGATTTTGTTTCTGGTACTTTACATTTGAAAAGATCTGAAGCTTCATCATTGAATTTGCTTATTTACTTGTTGAAATCTGAAGCCTTTGCATTTGAATTATAGTTGAACTTCCTTTTAGTTGCAGATTTGAATTTCAGGTTGAAGAAAATTTGAGAACTGATATTATTTTTCTTTTAACTTTGATTTCAGTTTTAGAAGAAGATAGAAAAACTGAGAAAACGTTTTGAACTGAAAAATAGAAGCAAGGTTTCTATACAACATTATATTTGTTATTTCATTTTCCAAAGAAATTTGCCACTTGTATTTTTTTAAAACTTACAAGTGTCCTTTATCACCTAATTACCCTACACTTGTTACCACTAAGTGTTAATGTATTTACACATGTCCTTTTTAATATATTAAATAATTTTTTTTTTAATTTAAATGTTAATATAAAACCTTTATACTTAATTCACTAATTAATAAACACTTACCTTAGTATATGTATATATAAACTATTTTTAGAGAAAATATCATAAAACCAATTACTCTTTGAAAAATATTTATATTTTAAAACCTTATTTACAAAAGTATTTATGTTATATTAATTATGTGAATATGGATTTATATAAATTCATTTACTTGTTTACAAACTATTTAATTTAAGAGATATTTTAAAAAGAAAGTTTATTTAAAACCATATATATACACACTTATAACCATTTTAGTCTTATACTTATTAAAAGAAAACAAGATAAAAATAAATCTTTTATTAAATCTTATTTAAACTATCATACTTTTGGAAATAATAATTATTTTATATTTTTAAAACAAATGAATTAATCTTTAACTTTTGAAAGATATTAAATTTAAAACAAAGCTTAAATCACAATATATTCCTACTATATATATATCAATAGATTAAATTAAATTTCAAAACAATTTCAAATTATAACATATACTTACATACAATTTGAAAAATTCATCTTTTAGTTAAAACAAAAGATATCCTATTCACAATATATATCAAATATATATATTATATACAGAATAAATTTTATTAGCTTTCAAAGATAAATTTTATCCATTTTAAATTATTAAAAGGATATTGATCAATATTGCCAGATTAAATATTGATTAAATTACCAATTTAAACTAAAATTATATAGGATAATTATCAAATCAATTAAATTATCAATACAGATTATTAAATTTATATTGCTAAAAAACCCGGGATATCACATTCCTCCCCCCTTAAAATAATTTCGTCCCCGAAATTAAAAGCAAAGTTAATTTAATAACCCAGCAAAGATTTTTAATTTTAAACACAAACCTATCATCCAATTCCTATCAATCAAAGCAACCAATCAAACAATCTAATCTAACTAACTATTCTGACATAAATCAGAATAGACTTCATAATACTATCTCGAGTTTTCCCGAGTAAAAATCACCGGGAGACTCGCTCTACAGAAGCTAAATAAACTACACACCATAATCCAGAGCTCCTCTCTTCTTTAGATTCACCAATCTGAACAAAATATCAGATCATACCCAAGTCCAACTCAACTTCCAAATCCATCTGAACTGCAGATTCTACAATCAGTAATAGATCATACACGTACTCCCTCAGAGATACGTGAAATACAACGAATTTCCAGATATCCAAACTGGCCATTTAATCCTGTAGACAAAGAACTACTTCTCTCGAGAACACAGGAAAATCCAAAATACTTTTGGAGCTAACTTTCCAGACTTACCAAATCTTATAGTTCTTTAATCGGAGAAAAACTTAAACAACTTCCAATTTCCAACTCCGAATTCCAAACTCCGTCTTATATCTGCCTAACTCATCAGACGATCCCGAGCTACCTCATCTCTTCCCGATCAGCTCAACCTTCGCTGATGCTTCTTGAAACAAATATGAACCAAGCACAAAATGATCTTCAAATCTGCTGAAATCCACAAACTCTACTCCACAAGAAATAGAAGACTGAACTTCCTTCTCCCAGATTCCAGAAAATTCTATACACACTTAGAAATTCACATAAACTTCTTGTAGAAATCTGAGGTTACTTCCTTTCTTGCACAGCTACTACCTTTTCTTTCGCTGCACAACTCTGATTTGAAATAGATGAGAATGTCGATGAACTCGAGCACAAACTAGATCCACAAACAAGCGGAAACATTGGTTATCTTAAAGACATAACCAACTTCTCAAAGAATAGACGAGTCCTCGGTCAAGGGTACTGTCTTCAGTTATCCTTGGCTAGAGGAAACTCGAAACTAGAAGCAGAAGAGAAAACACAGATACTTCATAAAATTCTAAGTTACTTCACCAAATCCTTCTCTAGGAACCAAATCGATATAAACTAAATCTTTGACCTCTTCGATAACTTTTACTTCCTCTTGAGATGTCTCAATTTCATACAAAAGATTACTCAAGATGAACTCTCAAAATAATCGCAATTCACTTTTGCGATCCTACCTAGTTCGGATTCCAAAGAAACTGTTCTCTCTTTACTAATTAAAACAGCCTTAAACTTTTCCAAACAAGGTTAACCCTTCAAGAAAACATTCACCATCTTCCCGGACTGCTGATAGAAGAATCACAAAGATTCCGGTACCATCGAAGAAACGAACCACACTGCTGCTTCCAAACTCTATCTCGACAGCACACCGAACACTCCGAGTTGCACTGCTATCACAGCTAACCAAGAACTTCTAATCCAAAGGCTTCTCAAAACTAAAACCATCAACAACTCTCAACGAATCTCCGAGATGGCAGACATCCAAAAGAAACTCGGGCTCCAAACCAATCGCCAATAACTTACTCTTCTTAAGGGAACAATGAGACCATGTCCGAAGAACAACTAATCGACCTTAGTCCCATACTTCAAAATAGACAAAACTCTCTTACTTGATATCAGAGAATTTCTATACAGTCGAGTCTTTCCTACGGTAGACATCAACTGTTCCTCCAATACCTTCTTAATCTTGTTCCAAAAGAAAATCTCCTTCGGGAACATCCATAGATACTGCGTCTTATCACACAACTGCTCCTTCCTGAAGTCGCCAAGCTACCATCACTTACTTCTGTACAACTGATAGATTCAACTCTAGAAAATCTGCTCACCCGAGCTCAACCAATTTTACATTCCAATAATGGACTCCGAATCTTGAAAAGGATTTTCTTCAGAGATCCGAGACATCCTTACTCCATACTGCCAATTTACTCGAGACGATATTGGGTTTACAGTCTCGATATATACTTCCAACCTCAAACATTCAAACTCCAACTATTGGTAATTGTGTTACACACACTACCACCTTATCTACCTTTATAACTTATATTGGAAAACCCGAACAGGTAACCCAATAAATAGGTAGAAATACATAAATATATATATTTAAAATGATATATTTTTTTTATATAGAAATTATTTCTGGGTAAAATTATTTCATCTACCTCTTTAAAACAATATTGTGTCCGTTGGCCTGGTTCAAGTGTTTAGAGATCCTTATCAATAACGTTAGCTACTCGTATTGACCAGAATCCATATACCACTCAACCGATCAATTAACACAATATAAAACCATTTTTATATAACTTACAATTACGCGCTCTCAAGATAGACACCACTTCAGAGCCTAGGTATTCACTCAACCTACTGCTCTGATACCAACTGTCACGACCCGACTTTCTATGCCCAGATAGACGTATCGTGAATTAAGAAAGAAAGGGATAGAAGAAGAAAAGAAAGAAAAGAAGAAAGAACAACAACATCAGAAACTCACAGCGGAACGAATGAAATATAATATATCATATAAAATATTACATAGTATCATATACATCGGAGTACACAACTTATACATCACAGAATAGACAGTTATAAACTTCTGTCTATTATACAACACAAGTACATCAGTACAATACAGACTAATACAAACACAGCGGAATCATCATATATCTACACGGTGAAGCCTCCTGCTCCAAATCTCCTCCAGAATTCGTCAAAGCTAACCTGAATCCCTCGACTACTCAATACAATATTGAGTACCCAAGAGTTTAATAAAACAGAAAATAAACACTTGGGTCAGACATGGGTCTGGTGTGAGTAAACGGTTAGATTGCTTAACTTTGAAAACTTTTGAAAACAAAAGTATCACGTAAGACTCCCCACAAATAAACATGGGTAAGTTTTTACCTTACGCTAACTAAAACGTTTGATAGGAAATCTGATTGTATTATAATAGGGTCTAGGGTTTTCAAGTAAAATACAGAAATAGCTGAAATGCTTACATCTCACATTCCAACATAGTTGGGCACAACTAATACGTACGGCACTTATTGGAGTTTGGATTCCATACAATGGCAGGGCTACTGGGGTACCGCCCGTCACAGTACGTGGCCTAGATCACCGTACCGAGGAGTACGCCCGCTCCCCTGCAACACAAAGCCGGAACCATCCCTTACTGGATAATTCCGAACAAGATAACCCCGTAGTTGGCGCGACCAACCACACACTAAGCCGAATAAAAAGAAAAGGGACCTCTAGACAGGGATCTATCTTGCTCTCAGTGGGTGCTACCCACGAAGCCTTGCTGCACCTCCCCTGTTTTAGCCATTCCCGGTTGATGAGGCTTGAGGTTACGATTACCTTTAATCAGAACATATCACTTAGAATGCTCATCGTCCGCCTGACGATGTGCTGAAAGCATTCAATCCATACAAGTTCGTTCCGGGTTCGAACGAAACCGAAGGCATTATCTCGTTACACTCGTTTTGGAATCACCCTCAGAGTTAACGACAATAACCCTTGCACTCTGAATCTTCATCTTCACTTGAGATTCACGACCTATCGTAAATTTGGATGGATGTGGTATTCGGGTCTCCAGACCTGGAATTCCGGTATACGGAAACCCGATCCCGGTCTCATCGAAATCCAAAACGTATCTTTTAAGGCCAAGTTGTTTAAAGGTTTATACATTTAAACTTATTCAGGATGATATAAACAGATAGATAAATCATATTATCACAATTGATAATTCATATCAACATTCATCTCACAAAGCAGCATATATCATATATATATCAGAGATATTCAAATCATCCAATATCAACCAATCACCCAATATCAAACATCCAGTATTAATCAATTATCTAAACAGAATTGATTAACTCTAATCAATTTAATTAACCTTTAATTAAATTAATTACTATCCTTTAATTACTTGGATTATCTTAATCTTTCTTATTATCATTAATTAATTACAAATTAATTAATTAAACATCTAAATGATCTTCCTTAATTAATCTCCTTTGATTAATTATACTTTAATTACATCAAGTAATTATCCTTAACCATATACAATAATTAACCTTTAATTACTATCATTAATTACAATAATCCTTATTAATTAATTAACCTTTTTTTTATTAATTAAATAATTAATTTTAATCAACCACTTCATTAATTAATTAGACTTAATTAATCATAAACAGTAATTAACAATTTGTAATTACTTATCTTAATTAATTACTTCTTAATTAATTATATTAACCTTGATTAATAAATCTAATTAGTTAATCTTTAATTACTTCATTAAGTATTATTAATCAATTTTAATTTAACAAATAATCCTTAATTAATTACTTTTAATTAATTACACTTAGTAATTAATCTTAAATTAAAAACAATTAATTAATCACATTAATTAATTAACTAAAATAATTAAGTAATTAACTCTTAATTACTTACATAAGTAATTATCTTCTAATTACTTTATTTAAATGATCTCGATTTCTTTCTTAATTAATTACTTAACAAATAATTAATTCCATCATTTAATAATTCTTAATTAATTACTACATAATTAATTAACTCAAAAACAATTTATATTAATTAATTCCTTAATTAATAACATCATGTGATTATTCATTAATCACTTCCACTTTAATTACTCTTTTCTTAATTACAAGGAATAATATTTAAGTTTTATAAATTTGTTTACCTTCATAAGCTCGTTTATAGTTTAAGGTCTAATTTCTTTTATTCAACTCAATTTCACTTTGCAACATTTTCTTTAATTCTACAGTACAAAACATTATAGAACTAACTAAACAAACAACCTATAATATTCGAGATAACTCAGCAATTTAAACTTACGCAGCGAAACCCAAATCAAACTCGAGATAAACCCAGAAACTACTCGCGCCTATCCCAAAGCAAACCCAGCGACTCCCTGTACCCAAACCCGAGTCAATCCCTCTAAAACCCCGAGTTGTCTTCGAGTCCTCGCGATCATTCACCTACTTCGAGAAAAACTGCCAATAACACGAGACCGTCCCGAGTTTCCCCTTCGTCTTCCCCAACGAAAACGTCCAGACACCCAACATGCACACGTGCACGTGGTGCACTTGCACCATCGCCTCCGACCACCAACGTCCATCGCGACCATCCCCATCAGTCCCATAAACCCACGCGAGCATGAATTCAAACCCACATCGATCAAATAACACGCGAGTTAAAATTTCGATCACTGATCGAAAAACTGAACGCACATTCGACCACAAACCAACCAATCGCCGACAATCATGACGCCTGGAACCCATGGCTCTCCTACCAGAGCAACGCCGCATCTCCACACCTCTATCCCCCATCTCGCGATCGCTTCCGGTCCCCTTCCCATGCCGTAAACGTCACGACATTCAAACCGAAACCAAACCAGCTAAAACCCTAAATCGTTCGAATTCGAACAATTCAAACATTGAAAAAAATTCGATTGTATTTTTCCCATGATCACAATCAATCAACCCTCCTCCATACCAAAAATCGTTCAACTCCAACATGCGGATCACCACTAATCGCCGATCAACCCAAATTCGAACAAACCCAAATTACGTTCGAATTTCCAAACTAAAATTTTTGATATGCATGCCTAAATTCATGGTTTTCCAGTACGATTTCCTATATATAATTCAATTTAGAATTTAGAGCAATTGATTTTTAACTTATATTTTAATTTCACTGTATTTTCTTCAATTCGAGGGAAATTTCAAATTATAAAATCCTAGAATTATTCTTAGATGATAATTTACATGATTACAAACAACCTTCATTTACAAATCAAAGTCCAGTTTGTATTCAAAATCAAGATATTGAAATTTTTCTCAGATTTGAAAACTGTTTATAAACACAGTAACAATCCTTTACTCTACAGGAAATTCAAAGTATTCAATTCAACATGCATTCAATTTAAAACAGATATTGCATATAACATTGTTATATCATCACAAAATCACGAAGAAATCTAAGATCAACTGTTTTTAAAATAATTTACTCACCTTTTTATTTGCAGAGAACAAAGCAGAGCACTGTTTATCACTTCCAGGCTTTTTAAATTTTGAATTCTGGCAACTTGCATTTGATTTTGTTTCTGGTACTTTACATTTGAAAAGATCTGAAGCTTCATCATTGAATTTGCTTATTTACTTGTTGAAATCTGAAGCCTTTGCATTTGAATTATAGTTGAACTTCCTTTTAGTTGCAGATTTGAATTTCAGGTTGAAGAAAATTTGAGAACTGATATTATTTTTCTTTTAACTTTGATTTCAGTTTTAGAAGAAGAAAGAAAAACTGAGAAAACGTTTTGAACTGAAAAATAGAAGCAAGGTTTCTATACAACATTATATTTGTTATTTCATTTTCCAAAGAAATTTGCCACTTGTATTTTTTTAAAACTTACATGTGTCCTTTATCACCTAATTACCCTACACTTGTTACCACTAAGTGTTAATGTATTTACACATGTCCTTTTTAATATATTAAATAAATTTTTTATTTAATTTAAATGTTAATATAAAACCTTTATACTTAATTCACTAATTAATAAACACTTACCTTAGTATATGTATATATAAACTATTTTTAGAGAAAATATCATAAAACCAATTACTCTTTGAAAAATATTTATATTTTAAAACTTTATTTACAAAAGTATTTATGTTATATTAATTATGTGAATATGGATTTATATAAATTCATTTACTTGTTTACAAACTATTTAATTTAAGAGATATTTTAAAAAGAAAGTTTATTTAAAACCATATATATACACACTTATAACCATTTTAGTCTTATACTTATTAAAAGAAAACAAGATAAAAATAAATCTTTTATTAAATCTTATTTAAACTATCATACTTTTGGAAATAATAATTATTTTATATTTTTAAAACAAATGAATTAATCTTTAACTTTTGAAAGATATTAAATTTAAAACAAAGCTTAAATCACAATATATTCCTACTATATATATATATCAATAGATTAAATTAAATTTCAAAACAATTTCAAATTATAACATATACTTACATACAATTTGAAAAATTCATCTTTTAGTTAAAACAAAAGATATCCTATTCACAATATATATCAAATATATATATTATATACAGAATAAATTTTATTAGCTTTCAAAGATAAATTTTATCCATTTTAAATTATTAAAAGGATATTGATCAATATTGCCAGATTAAATATTGATTAAATTACCAATTTAAACTAAAATTATATAGGATAATTATCAAATCAATTAAATTATCAATACAGATTATTAAATTTATATTGCTAAAAAACCCGGGATATCACACCCTTATTTTTCCAAAAGCCATAGAAATCATTTCAAAAATAGATATATATATATATATAGACCAACTGTGTCTGTATATAATTTTCTATCCTATGGTCAAGTGATACGGATATTTATCATTTCAATCCGCAATTTAAAATAAAATTACGGTTATATATCATTTCAAACCGCAATCCCGAATAAAATAAATCCATAATGAACTTGCAGATTATAATGATATAAAATAAAACATCCATTCATCCAATATTAATCATCAAGCATTTATCACAATCATCATTCAATTAAATCAATAACATCAAAATAGAACAAATAATAAATAACAGGCATTTACTGGCAGTGTATATTGAATAACAAATAAAATAACTGTTTAACTGGAAATTTATATGCAATAATAAATTAAATAACAATTTAATTCAATAAATTCAATTTAACTGAGATGATGAATAAAAATATGCCAAACAGTCATAAATAAATTTCAAATCACATCATAAATCTGAACCAAGGCGTTGCCGAACCAACCTGGCCAGGCCAGATTACATCAGCCCAAGCCCACCAGCAGCTATATACCTCCAAGACCCCTACCCCCTGCCTCACTCTATAAATAGAGGGGTAGGGGTACAATAATGGCGGAGAAGTTTGAGAGCTCAAGCATAGATAGAACTTTCAAACAACTTTCATATTCTTGTATCAAAGCTTTGTACTTGTAATTTGAACAGTAAAGAAGAATAACATATAAAGTGGACGTAGGCACATTCTGGCCGAACCACTATAAATCTGTGTCTTTTACAGTTTAGTCCCTGTTTTTTTATATATTTGCATAAATCACCCAGATAACTAAAAGCAACATAAAATCAACTAAATCATACGACTTGGAGGTGTTTGCCCATTTTTTGTGCAAACATTTTTGGTGCTTTCACTGAGAAACGGGAGCTCGAAGCTTCAGCTTCTCCCACTTAACCTTCTTCCTAACAGCGTCGTTCATTGCTTGGAAAACATGCCTCCCAAGCAGAAAAAAGACGTTAACAAAGGAAAAAACATCGCAACCAGCAGTATTCCAGATCCAGTGGTCACAGATCAAGTAAATCGTCCCATTCCAACAATAGTACCAAATGAAGGTCAGGAAAATCCAACAACCCCTGCCACGGAACAGCCGGCAGCAATTACTAGGGCAGATCTAGACAGGGTTGTGGCTGAAGTGACTAACCGCTTCACATCCCAACAGGAAGCCTTGGTGAACCAACTCATGTCACGCTTAAGGGATGCTGAAGAGTCCAACCGCAACACTGAATCATGGGGTGAGTCCCGGTCTGGAGGATCTCAAAGGCGACAAAGATCTTCCTTCTTCGAAGAAGCCAACGACAGAAGCGGCCATGGTAGGAGCCGAGACCGAGCTCAGCCCAAAGTTGGACCTGAGGAAACGCTTGGAACCAAACCCAACGGGGGAGGTACCAGGCGGAGGTCAACTATAGCTGAGCCTGTCATGCTGCCTAACCACAGAAACACCAATGAAAGGGGCCGAGCTAGAGTCCAGGCCGAAGGTGGACCTGAGGAAGTGCTTAGAACAGAACCCAGCAGGGGAAGATCAAGGCAAGGGCCAACTGTAGCTGAACCTAGCATGCTCCCAGAAGACCAAAGACAGCCACTGGAAAATATTAGGAATGATAGACGATACCATCCCTACAGGTCATCTGGACGGAATCAATCCCAAAGAGCAGAACCGAACTCATTTCTATCTGCTCCAAATTCTGATGAAAGGATGGCACACTTGTTCAGAGAGTGCGTCCAACGAGATCAAAGAGATCGAGGGATAGGCGCTAGGGTAACCAGCCCCTTCGCCCGCAATATCGAAATTGCCATCACCCCCCGAGAATGGAAAATGCCTACAATGGAACCTTACAAGGGAACCTCTGACCCCGTCGTACACTTACAGAGATACACACATCATATGCTCATGAGCGGAGCAACAGAAGGAGTGCTGTGCAAATGCTTTCCACTATTCTTATCAGATCTAGCTACCTCCTGGTTCTGCCATCTACCCCAAGGATCCATCAGCTCATGGGAGACGTTGAAAGAAAAGTTCATCAGCCAGTTCCACATTCATATGGACCAACCTAAGGACGCTTATTCCTTATCCAGCATCAAACAGAAACCTGGAGAGAAGGTGCAGCAATATCTAACCCGATTCAATGCCGCAGCGGCCGCAGTCCAAGATGCCGATGAGAAGCTTATCTTAATGGCCCTCTGTAGTGGTGTGCATCCGGATACTAAATTTGCTAGAAGATTGACAAAAGGAAAACCAGCTACTTTACCCGATTTCTTCCATTAAGCCGGGAAATATATGAGACTTGAAGACGCTGCCACTGAGGGGCAGTCAAGGCAACAAAATAAGGCAGCTCACGGCAACACGCCCGCTGTAGCAAAGGACGTTCGAAGAAATGACTCTAGAGACAATGCTGGGGGCAAGAAGGGAGAAAAGCGTCTATATCGGTCAGGACCGAGATTTGACGCTTACACCCCTTTGAACGAAACGATCGAAAACATCTTCCTGGCCACTCAAGACGAAGTTAAATACAAACGCCCCCCACACAAGAAGGAATCAGATAACGCAATTAAGTCTGGAAAATTCTGCCGCTTCCACGAATCCCATGGGCATGATACCAACGAATGCCATCATCTTCGGGACTTGATTGAAGAACATATCAGAAGAAGGAGACTAGAACGCTATGTAAAAGGTCAGAACAGGACTCCAGTTCCTGCCAGCGAGAACCCAAGGTTACCCTCCCCCGAAATAGGCAGAGGAAATCGCAACACCAGCGGCTCTAGTCAAGAGAAGATAGTGGTGCATACCATCTCGGGAGGGCCACACATCGCCGACAGAAGCTGGGCAGAGATGGAAAGGTATGGAAAGTCACTTAGAAACAATGAAGAATGCGTCAATTCTATTATAGAAGAACGCCACCCGAAGCGGATAGAGAATGGTGACATCACATTCAGCAGGCGTGACCTGGAGGGAAGGCAGTACCCTCACACGGATCCTATGGTTATCTCTGCCCGGCTCGGTCCAGCCGAAGTTTTCCAAATTCTAGTAGACACTGGAAGCTCAGTAAATATCCTATTCAAGCATGCCTTCGACAAAATGAAGCTGTCATTAAAGGATGTTCTTCCCTGCAATAAACCACTACACGGTTTCACAGGAAATGCGAAGATGCCCCTCGGGCGACTGGACCTCTTTGTTGAAATTGGAAGTCATCCTAGCTCCATTGTGCGGAAACAAACATTTGTGCTGATAGCCTTCTTAGGAAGGCCAGCCTTGTCTGACTTCCAAATTGTCCTGGCCCCATGGTGCCTGAAGATGAAATTTCCAACGGACAATGGAATAGGGGAAGTAGAGGGAGACCAGGACATCGCTCGAGATTGCTATGTAACTGAACTCCGCAATAACCGCAGGAAGGATATAGGGAAGAGTGCAGAAACTTCCCTCTGCACGAAAAGTTTGGAAGCATAACAACTAAAGAAAGCCCCTCCTCTTCGATATACCAGTGACCCTTTCAATGAATTAGACCCCAGGGACAAAGAGGAGGAGGCCACCGCCGAGCCTGCAGAGGCTATGGAATTTGTATCTGTGGACAAACATGACTCAAATAGACTATTGAAAGTCGGGTTCCAACTAAAAGCAGAATTGAAGGGACAACTCATTGATTTTCTCTGCCACAACTTGGATGTATTTGCATGGTCACACGCTGACATGACTGGAATCTCCCCTGACATAGCATACCACGTACTAAACATCGATCCTACCAAGGCGCCAGTAAAACAGAAAAAGAGAAGTATGGGGGTAGAACGATCAGCAGCCCTCGATGAAGAAGTAAAAAACCTACTTGCCAATGACTTCATACGAGAAGCCATCTACCCGGAGTGGATCGCCAATCTGGTACTAGTAAAGAAGGCTAATGGGAAGTGGCGAACATGCATTGACTTCTCCAACTTAAATGACGCCTGCCCAAAGGATTGCTTCCCACTTGCCCGAATTGACCAGCTCGTGGACAGCACGGCCGGGCACGAACTCTTATCTTTTATGGATGCATACTCAGGATATAACCAAATTCCTATGCATGCTCCCGATCAAGACCACACTAGTTTCATCACTGACTGGGGATTGTACTGCTACAAAGTAATGCCTTTTGGACTTAAAAACGCAGGAGCCACCTATCAGCGCCTCGTCAACAAGATGTTTGCAGGGCTAATAGGACAAACTATGGAATTTTATGTGAATGACATGCTGGTAAAGTCAAGGAAAGCCGATGATCACGTAAGCCATCTGGGCAAGATGTTTCAAGTACTTCGCCAATATGGAATGAAGCTGAATCCTCTAAAGTGCTCCTTCGGAGTATCATCAGGAAAGTTCCTGGGATTCATCGTCCATGCTAGAGGAATTGAAGCAAACCCTGAACAAGTCTGAGCTCTGAAAGATATCAGGATACCTTCTACCCGAAAAGAAATGCAAAGCCTAAATGGGAAGGTGGCCGCCCTGAGCAGATTCATCTCTAAAGCAACTGACAAATGCATCCCCTTCTTCGAAGCTCTAAAGAAAGACAAAGGAAAGTTCGAATGGACCGACGAATGCTTGACAGCTTTCCTTAACTTAATCAAACACATCCCTTGGGAAGAGAACCAAGAGGCTGACGAATTGGCGAAGCAAGCTAGCATGAGAGACGGCACTATTCCCGGAGCAATGGCCATATCAAAGCAACTGACCCCAAGTTTCGAGCAGGTGAATCTGATAGCTACAATCAGAGAGGAAACTTGGATGACTCCCATCCAAAAATACTTACAAGACGACACACTGCCCGACAAGCGTAACGAAGTCAAGAAAATCTTAAGGAGAGCTTCCCGCTACACAATACAAGAAGGCACCCTTTATCGGCGCGGCTTCTCTAACCCCTTATTAAGGTGTGTCGCTGAAAGGGAAGCAAAGGAAATCTTATCCAGCATCCATCAAGAAAGCTGCGGAGATCACACTGGAAGGCAAGCTCTGGCAAAGAAAATACTCCGATATGGATACTTCTGGCCCACCTTAAACAAAGACGCCTTAGAATTCATCAAAAAATGTGACAGATGTCAGAAGTTTGTGAAGATTCCACGGCTACCCACAACTGAGATTACCCAAATGACCAGCCCTTGGCCCTTTGCAGTATGGGGAATTAACCTGATTGGCGAACTGCCAATGGGCCGAGGCAGAGCCAAATATGCTATAGTGGTAGTCGACTATTTCACCAAATGGGTGGAAGCAGAACCCCTAAATAAAGTATCTCCAGCAAAAATTATCAACTTCTTGATCAAAAATGTTCTATGCAGGTACGGGGTCCCACTTAAAATCATATCGGACAACGGACTTCAGTTTGACAGCGAGGAGTTCACCAACTGGTGTCAAGAGCACGGAATTCACAAAAGCTTCTCATCTGTAGCTTATCCCCAGGCAAACGGACAAGTCGAAGTTTTCAACAAAATTCTCAAAACTCTAATCAAAAAGAAACTTGAAAAGTCAAAAGGCGCTTGGGTGGATGAACTTCCGACGGCACTTTGGGCCTATCGCACATCTTTCAGAACATCAACGGGGCATACTCCTTTCTCTTTGGCATACGGATCGGAGGCTATGCTCCCAGTTGAAACTATAGTGCCTTCCCACCGTAGGATCCACTATAACCCAGAAGAGAACGAGGAACTCCTTCACATGTCTTTGGATCTAATTGAGGAAAGAAGAAATGATGCAGCCCTCAAAGCAGCAACTCACAAGCAAAAAGTGGCAGCGCAATACAACTCCAAAGTCAAGCATCGTAGCTTACAAGAGGGGGATCTTGTTCTCAAGCGAATCTTCCCGCGCCCCGGAGCACTAGATCCAATCTGGGACGAACCATATGTAATTCATAAAGATCTCCACAACGAAGCTTATATTTTGTCAACAGTGGACGGAGAGGTGTTCCAAAGGGCATGGAACATCCAACACTTTCATCGATACTTTTCTTAACTTGTACTGTCCATATGAAGTGAATTTAAAAAGAGAATCAGTGGACGTAGGAATTTTCGTGCCGAACCACTTTAAAAAACCTATCTCTTTTTTAACTTGTTCCTTTGTGTCTTGGCTACTTGTTAACTTTATCCTTTTCTGTTGAACAAAATCCTGTGCATATATCATTTCCATTTAAGGCACTCCACAACGCGACTTCACCTGGACAAGACCTAACAGGTACTATGTGAATCTATGCCCTCGCCAATGAGACACTTTTGCTCCGGCATCCCTCTGTTGCAGGTTAACTCATTGCTCGCGACGGCCCTTAAAGCCAACTGTAATGAGCCGATTATAAGCCACCGAGAAGGCCGACTATAGCCGAGGCAGCTCATTACGGCGTTCGGCTCGCCGGCAGCCGTGAACCTACTTTAAGCCCCAACATAAGGTGTGTCCAGCCAGGGGTAGTTCACGGTTGACGATCGGCACCCACGCTAGCCGGCCACGGTAAATCGAATAATACCCACGATTATGGGCCATAATGGCCCGGGTAGTTACTGTGCGCGATCTCGGCTCCGATGTGTCTTAAGTACAGCTATGGTAAAAAAAAAAGATAAACTCCCCGCGGAGGCGTAAGATGGGTGACAAATGTCTCCAAGACCCACAGCTAGGGAAAGTGAGTGCAAAACCCGTTTGCCACGAACTTAAGCACATCGAAGGCCTTCCATGATTGGAAGTTTTACTATTTATTATATTTCTATTTTATTTAAAAACTTTCCTCCTATCCTCTATGACAATCCCTAAAGTACAGGACACAAGATAGGAGACGCTCACTAAGAACTCACAATTGGATGACGAGTCAATCAACTGCATTCCATACTCAGTCATATAAGACATTTGAAACAACCGTCTACAACTAAAACATGAAGGGCTGTACTTTCTTCTTTTGTGTATAAATACGTAGCTATAATTTATTCGCACATCACATTAAACATTGCAAGGTATGAAATTACATGTTAAGCCAGAACTTGACATCAAACACGATCGAATCATAGGCATATGCACGGTTATACTTCTTATGCAACACATCAAAATAACGAAAGCATTCAAATACGATAGAATTAGCCTAAGTTAAAAATTACACGCCACGAATAAAGTCGTTTGTTACAAGTAACATAATTACAGCCTCAAAGTTACGTTGCTGATTTGAGACTAACATAGACAGCAATGTCAAGTAAACAAAAAATATCCAGGTCAAGTCATGGAGTCGGCTGCGTCGGAGCTGTACCCTTATCCTGCTGGCCCTCCGGGATCTCTTTAACTGTGGAGTGGGAACTCTCAGCATGTTGACCAGAGAAAGTTGGTGCTCCGGAGGTCCCGCCTGTCCGATCAAGGAAAGAATTCATTAATAATAAGCAACCAAGTTACGGAAAGCTAAAAGGAAAAACTTACCAGCATCTGCTCCTTGATCATCATCCTCTAACTGCACACCGACCTCCTCAGCAGCAAGCAGCCGCATACCCTCTTTCACCGCCACCTTCTCCTCCTTGGTGAATTGAGCCGTAACCACATCCATTCTAAAGGCCACACCACCCTCCTTATCTGCATCGGACTTAGCCTCCTCCAAGGTCCTGAGATAAATCCTGGCCATGACTCGGGGGTAATCATCCATCCAAGATAAGTTGCCTTGTTTCCAAGTGCGAAAGTATATATCATGAAGCATCTCAGCCATTATCCCCTCATTCTCCTCGAACTCCCTTATTCGGTCCTCAGAAGCCAACAGCTTTGCAGCGGTAGCGTCCCTCTCCGATCGGTATCGCGAGCAGTCAGCCTGAAAGGTTTTTCTCATCACCTCCATCTCCTCCTTCAGCTTGGTTTGGGCAAGCTCCGCAGCCTCAAGTTTCCCGGACAGCTCCTGTACCCGCTCGAGATCTGCTTTCTGAACCTCATCCACCGTTGCAATAGCCATATCAATCCGTTCCTTACAAACGACCTCCATTCTCCGCATCTCTGCCCTGCTGACCTCTTCCATAGTCTTCTTTAATTGCCTAGATGCAAACTCATGTTGGGAAATCTGGATGGCTTGATCAGCGAGTTGTTTGGCCTGGTCGGAAACCATTAAACGCAGTCGAATGTTAGCACTGCCAAATTTTCTCCAGCCTTAACCAGTCGAGCATGATGCCCCATCAGCTTCCTGGTTTCCTCAGCAACTCGGTCAATGTTTTCCTTAGCTTCGTCCCCAAAGGTTGCAACCCGAGTGGTAAGCAAATCAAGGTCCAGGGACTTGGCCTCGTCAAGCACCCTTACCATGGGATTACGAGGGAGAAGGTGCTCACCAGTAGCTACATCAAAGGAAATATCGTGAGAATCCGGATCCAGATCCAGATGACCCGCAAACGGATTACGAGCCAAGCCAGGATGGTCTATCGGGATAACGGTAGGATTTTTTAGACGGGAGCGGGGAAGGAATAAACTCAGTGTTCTCCTCCGTGGTATCCTGAAGACGATGAGTCGAGGGCCATGTGGAGAGTCAAACAAGGATCGACTCCTCTTCTTCTTTCGGATATCCTCTTTGATAACTCCAAGAAGAGGACGGTAGCCGACTACGTCTCCAGAGCGGTTAGTCGGAGGCTTTGGTTTAGTAGAAGCCCTGAGAAGTTTATATTGTTCAAGACGGTGCCGAACTTCTGATGTCTTGACCGCTTTACCCATTCCTGGGATAAAAAACCAAGTGTTACAAGCTGACATCAAACTATAATTCAAGAAATATATCAAGTTAGGAAGAGCAAAGAGACACTCATGTTATACAAACCCTGGGGAGAAGTGGGATACTACAATAAGTCCTGGATCTCATTCCAGGATGGGAGTTGACCATAAAATATTCCTAAGTCCTTATCACAAATGGAGTCTGCAGAAGTCAAAAATTCACCTTGAGTCGTGGGGGCTGCCTCAACTAGAACACTTTTGGAAGGTGAATCGGCGCCGGCTCGGGCCTTGTCAGCTTTCTTAAACTTCTCTACTAGAGCAGGTTCTTCCTCCAGCCCTTCGAAAGCTAGGTGGAAAGCATCGTCTGTCCACTTCTGGATCACACCCGCTTGCTTAGAAGACAAAGCCCCAGCATCATCACCACTTTGTCCATCACCTTCTCCATCGCTTCCGCTCTCCCCCTCACCTCTTTCATCCTTACCTTTTTTCTCCTCCACATCTCCCTCCTCCGGGATGTCTGGACATGTGCTAGGGGAGGGACCGTCGGACTTCTTAAGTTTCTTCGCCCCGACAATTGGATGTTTCAGGAAAGGTGTCCTTTTACCGCTCTTCACCGTAGCCCCTCCTTTAGCCTTGGCGGCCCTCTCCTCAGCCGTGTCTCTCTGCTTGACCACAGACTGATGTGGCAGAATCAGGTTGTGCCCCAGAAGAGTAGCGTTCCTGATCAAATAGGAAGCCGACCTCTCCCTTCCCCGAATGGCTTCTATTTCCTCAACCATCTGAACCAAACGATCGTTCTCCACAACCGCAAAGCCACCTGTCGCTAGCAAGAAATAAGGCATGTAAGGAAGAGTATTACGGTCAGAACGAAAAATTATAAATAAGATTCAACTTACAGCCAGAGGTGAAGCGGCAGAAAGAAACGGAGTCATCTCTGACAAAAAACCATTCCTTCTTGAACATGCTGAACTTCGAGTATAAATCCAGGACTGGTTTGAAGGACACGGCCGACTCCAAGCTAATATACGGAGACCCCTTCTTGTAGCCTCTTAAGTTGTATAGATACCCGATTGGAAGGAGGACGCCCGTATCTCCTCTGGAAGATGACAAACAGGCTCGCCAAGATGGCATAGGAGTTGGGCTGAAGCTGGAAAGGAGCCACCTTCAAGTATGTGATGAAGCTGACTATCCAAGCATTGATAGGTGGGATGGCACCACACATGCAATGATACCTGCTATAAGCAAAATATCCTTCAGGGGGTTATACGGCATCACTCCTTCCCCCGGCAACAACATATGCGCTCTATTGATCCCAAAAGAGCGAGAAATAACATCAAGCTGCTCATCTTTGAGGGAGCTAGGAAAGCAATCAGGCGGTGAGTTCAGGAGCTCTTGAGGACCGTACCCTTCTACTAGCGATCTCGGGGTTGGTCCATGTCGTTCTGGTGTTGCCTGAACTGGGGGCACTATGGAAGACTCTCCTTGGTCCTTAGACTTCTTTTTGTCAGAACGAGTTTCTACTTTGTGAGACATTATCTGCAACACGAGAAAACACATTGTTAGAACAAGAAGTGTGGAGACATAAACAAGCAAGTACATACGGCATGGAATATTGTTCATAATTCAAAACATAAAAGCCCGATCGGTAGTTCGAGACTAAAGTTCATTTGGCACTCAAGTTCATCCGGTAGCTCAAGGCTCGAAAGTTCATTCGGCATTCAAACTCCTCGATCTCATTCGGTATTTCCAACATAAAAAAAAAGGTTCCCTCGGAAGTTTAGGTCTTATAATTCGTTCGGCAATCAAACTCCCCATGGTCATTCGGGGGTTCAAGGCCTGGAATTCATTCGGTACTCGTGCTCTCTGATCCCATTCGGTAGTTTAATCATAAAAGTTCGTTCAACAGGAGGAAAACCTCACCTGGTCCGACGGTCGAGACTGGTTCGGTACTTGGTTGATTCAGCTATTTCAAACAGTCAAGTCTGGTTCGGTACTTGATTGATTCGGCTACTTCAAACGATAGAAGATGAACAGTGACATGAAGCCCGTATTTATAGGCAAACAAAGATGACCGAACCAACTGGTTCGGCACGTAGGACCGAATGAGAATGTCCAAGTTGAAACAAAGCACGACATATGCTGGCATATGCCCCACTTTGGGGGGGCAAATGTTGGGTGCGTTTCCATCACCACCGAACCAAAGGGAAGAAGGCACCACCGAATCACATGTTACCGGACCAACATACTCCCGGATCAGAGCCACCGCCGAACCAACCCACTTCCAGAGCCACTGCCGAACCAACCCACTTCCTAAGAACTGCCGAACCAACTCATAACCAACCACCACCGGACCAACTCCACTCACAACCGAACCAATCCACACCCCTCTCATCACCAAACCAGAATAATGCTACCACCACCGAACCAGACCACCACCGAACCAAAGCCACTCCAACCATCTCTGAACCAAGGCATTGCCGAACCAACCTGGCCAGGCCAGATTACATCAGCCCAAGCCCACCAGCAGCTATATACCTCCAAGACCCCTACCCCCTGCCTCACTCTATAAATAGAGGGGTAGGGGTACAACAATGGCGGAGAAGTTTGAGAGCTCAAGCACGGATAGAACTTTCAAACAACTTTCATATTCTTGTATCAAAGCTTTGTACTTGTAATCTGAACAGTTTAGGAGAATAACATATAAAGTGGACGTAGGCACATTCTGGCCGAACCATTATAAATCTGTGTGTCTTTTACAGTTTAGTCCCTATTTTTTATATATTTGCATAAATCACCCAGATCACTAAAAGCAACGTAAAATCAACTAAATCATACGACTTAGAGGTGTTTGCCCATTTTTTGTGCAAACAAGATGGAAAGAATTAAATGTAGCCTAAAGGTCTAGGCTAAGGTATTAAATAGAAGGAGAAATGAACGGACCAAGTATTAATAATGAGATAACTATTTTAAAACGTACATGTGATAAAAAAATGAAGGGACCACATACACATTTTGAAATTCAATTTCTCCGAAACGTAACCAAATGAATTTCATTCACTCAAATAATACTCAATTTGTACACGTATAATTTTTATCTACGCACAATTAATAAAATTATACTTACCTTAAAAAATGAAAACGTTCAATTCTTTTATTTCCTTTAAAGCGCTATTTCTGTTTAACACAAAACGCGCGTTTCTTTTATTAAATCTATTAATTACAATCAACGTTTCTTTCCTTTTACGTTTTCTTTCCTTTTAATTAAAATATTTCCATTACATTGATTGCAATTAATAACAAAGTTAAATTTCAAAATAGACAAACAAAAATGGATGAACAATAGAAGAATTGTTTCCTTAAGTCATTTAAAGATGTTTAGACATTTGTTTTTTATACACCATAGTAATAAATAACTTACTTAAATTATACTCCTATTCTTGTAATCAATCTATATGCTAAAACAGCGTTTAAATAAATAAATATATATATATATATTCCCTTTTATTTTTATTTTTTTACAAATCATTCTATTCTTTACTCTAATGAAACTAAATCTACACTCACAAATGAAACATTCATTTTATTTGATATAAACGTTCTTCTTTTCATTAAATCAAACTTTCCTTATATTTTCACAAAACATAAGCTATGTTTAATTACACTTATAAACTTACAATTTAATGTTCTCTCTCTTATAAATTCAATACTTACATTTGTTTACCTATGTTTCACTTATAACAAATTGTATTATCCCCACTATTTCAATCGATTATAACTTACTATTTTATATAAATTCATAAATTGTCAATTGCTATCCAAATGAATCCATTCATTTGAATCTTTCCTTATTTTCCTTATTATGAATCAATTATAAATTTACCATCTTAAGGGTAATGTCAACACTTTAAATTATTAATTTAGCTTTTATATCATTATAAATTAATGCACACCCAGATTAAGATTTTAAATCACATTAATCATTTCATCTTGGTTCCACTCTTTTATTACATCAACTTTCTTTCTTTATTGTGTATTAACTAATTTTTCCACTAGTATTGAAATTTTTGCTAAATATACATTTGCATTACTTCCTTTATTGGGATTTCATTCAACTTATGTATAGTCAACCTATATTAACATCACTACCCTTCCTTTTAATTATCAATTCATTCATAACCATTAACAATACATTATTACCAAATTACCTTAAATCCACACTAACGTAACATTTAATTCCATTTATTGCAATAGGTTTCAATTAATAGTGACTGCGCTAAATTAGTTTGCATAAACGTTATTCCATTAATTATTGTCAAATAGATGGGTTTACCATTGGATTCAAACTATTACATAAATTTTCTCATATTCCATCTTCATTGCAAATAATGTATTATTTAGCTATATTCAATTTCGTTAAATTGCAATAAATCCAATTATTGAATTTTATATTTCAATTAAATAAAATCTAGGTTTCCATTCTTTAAATCAATCAATTCATATTAGGAGTAAAATTAACATTACTTAAATTTACATTAACCAAACGTTAAATTTGGATTTACTGTAATTGATTACCAAAGTTTATTTACAAAATAAATAAACAACCTATATTAAATGTCACCTATTGCTTTTGATTGCATTTAAAAGTTCGTTACTTATCGATCCAAATTATAATTCCATATATAACGCTAATGATTTCATTACATTAAAATACGCTTAATCACATCTTTACTTGAATAAATATTACATTCTAAATGTGTACTTTTATCAATTGAATAAATTAATTTAGGTTTAAATCCAATTAATGAATTTACCTTAATATAAGTCACGTTTCTATAAATTTTACATTCACACTTCCTTTACTACACTTATTTTCATTAAAGTTATATTTAAATATTTTGTATGCTCATTCTTCCCAACTAGTTGCCACCTATTATATTATTACTTTACAAATTAAATAAATTCATTAATTAATTGAATGCTTACATTTATTACCATATATCCAATTTGTAGCTAAGTATAACATCTACATTAATCTCATTTCATTCAATCCATTAATTATTAACCTTCAATTAGCATTGGCTATATCTTGATGCATTAATATTTCCAAATTTCATTACAGTCCTTATTTATGTAATATTCCAACATCAAATTTTATTAAATTCCAATAAATCCACTTAATTACATTTATTTAAAAAAAATTATTTCACATTCTTACTTTATTATCAAAACAACTATTATACTTACTCTTTAGCATAAATCCTATCAACTACAATTTATTGCATAATGTTTACCTTGCATTAACATTATTGCCTAAATTTACATTCAGTTACTTTAAATCAATATATTATTACATTGGTAAATTAAATGCTTACCTTTTATTACTTATTTTAATTTCACTTAAATTTTCAACAATTAGTTCTAATAACCATTACTACAATTAATTTTAACATTTACTTCAAATTTATTATAAAATTTCTATTGCTTTCTAAATTTAATTACGAAAATCTTATTAATTTAACCAATTAAATTATCAAAATTTACGGGTCGTTACACTCTCCCCCACTCAAAACTTTTCGTCCCCGAAAAGGAAAAAGAAGGGAAAAAAAGAAGAATTAAGAAATCAATATATCTTACTTAAAATATTAAATTTATAAAATAAAACAATTTAAAATAAAATATACCAATTTATAACCATTTACATCCTTTTTATACTTAAATTATTAAAGTTTGGAAACATTTTCAAAATTTTCTAAGTCCAAAATTTACAGAAAATTTCAGCAGAGTCTCCTTTGTACGGAGAGGCTCCGAAGAAAATATAATAACAATATATAACTTAAAATTTCAAAATAATATATCCCAACATAGGAAAAATATAATAATGCTATAAAATCGAAATTCGGAAACGTACCTATTTGTCGAGCAAACAACACTTAAATTATGAAACCAAAAGCAGTAGCAATTGCTTCCATAACTTGTATTTCACTTATAAAATATAGAAGAGTTAAAAATTATATAGAATGAAATATTTGAAGTTGTTTCAACCAAAAAAAAACCAATCAATACAAACAACAATCACTTGCAACAAGGCATACAACCATCACATCAACACAAATCAATCATCCATTCATATCAAACAAACAAATAGTTGTTCGGGTTCAAAACTTTAAATTGTACGGAATGAGAAGTAACTACTAAGTGTACCCTTTTACTCACCAGTCTTAGGCGAACTAAATAGATTATTTATTCATCCAACAATTGTAAAGTATCCTTGCCCAAACAACCATAAATTAAACAAACAACAAATTCAAACAATAGATCAAGTTCATTCTTATTAATTTCATTCCATATATTGTTGCTTGATTTCCTCTTCATTCAATTAATACTTATCTTCATTAAATTTATTCTCATCATGTCAATTCTCTTCTTATTGTATTATATTCATCCATTACTTGATTCCATTTATTTACATTCATTTATTAATAATATTCATGTTCAATTCAGTTACTTAGCATAACAATTATAACCTTAATTCTTATTAATAAAAGCAATTTACTGAACAATTTCATTATATAAGTTTACTTGTACAATTTCCATTACATTTTCTTATTAAACATTTCAACTTTTAATATTTGGTAAGTTATATATGTTCTTTTAAAGAATGTAATTGAAAGTTATACAAGTTTCTCTCAATTCTTTTAATTAATTTAAATGTTCAATAATAATCCTTTGTTTTATATGTTACAAATTTAAATTTTCTTTTTATTTAATTTATAACTTAGCATTAAATCACTTATTTTCTTTAGAGGCTTCAATTATTAGTTAAATTCCATTTCACTACACTAATTGAAACTATTAATTAATGGAAACTCAAGAACTAAATACCAGGTTAAGTTTCAAATCATTTTAAAATAACAGCTAAATATATACTTAAAATTTATATATCTAATTTTATTTAAAACAATTTAAAATTTATATTTGCTTATCAAAACAAATCTGTAGTAAAACTACTACAGTGGCATTCCCACTTTGAAACTCGAAAATGAATGTCGATGATGCGGCCGCCATCACCGAAATTATTTTCCAGCGATAGAGAGGGAAGTACAGAACTTATTTCTTTCCAAAGTTTCTTTAAAATAAAATTTTCAAATTATATTGAAATATTTATATCAGAAAATACTTCTAATAATATTATCATTATATTTCAAAATCATTTAAAAGGAAATTTTCAAAAATCCCGGGACTTAGATTCTAAGTTTCCAATTTTTATTTATTTTACTTAATATTTATAGATTACACTACCTAACAACCAATATATGCAACCAAATATATATATATATATCATTTATAAAAATTTATTTTATATATAGAAAATATAATAGGCAAAATTATTTCATTCACCTATATTAAAAACAAATATTATGTCGGTATGTCCTATTAAGTGTTTAGAAATCCCTATTGATGTCATAGCGTCCCATGCACCAACCAGAACTTATAAATACAAAACGGAACAGATTAACACAATATTAAAACCTTTTTATTACACTAACAAATACGCTCTCTCATATATATACACTCAGCGACCCATCATAGGGTATTACTACCCTATTAGTAAAGAGTCAGACCCCACAAAGCTAAGGTTTATCGCTAGAGACCAAAGCTCTGATACCAGATGTAACATCCCACCTTTTTGTACGCTTAAGCAGACACACGTGCCAACTTAAACCATACAGAAGGGAAGATTGTTATGGGGTAAATAAGAAAAAATGGATAAATAAAAGAAACAAAATAGAATCTTGCAGCGGAACGATAAAATATAATAATCAAATAACAGTTCATGAAGCTGTTTTACAAAACATTTGATTATACTTATACAATACATATCAGAGTTACACATACCCGAGAATATTAATAATGTAGCGGAATACAATGGTGTAGTGGAATATACTAAATAGTAGTAATAAAATCTTCGTCTTCGTCCTCCAAAAATAGGGCCTTCAAATCCTGAAATGCTCAGGCTGACCCGAGCGAATTGAAAAGACAAAACACTCGAGTCAGAACTAAAAGATCTTATGTAAGTTAAATCAATGAAATAAATATGAGTGTAAACGGCGTCAGAGATGTTTACGGGGTTTGACATCTCCTAACCAATGTCTAATGTGAGTGCATTAACTTAAGAAATGTTCGGGATTCACATCTCTTAAGGATCTGTTAAACTATCTACTATGTAGTAATATTCGCTATTATAATAATGTCTAACCATAAAATAAACATACTTTTAAATAGCATTAAGGCTTTACATTTTCCACCTTAACACGTAATAGTCCCAGTAGTCTACCCAGTATTAGCATACTCCCAAAATGGGGGCTACCCTCGATACTCCACAGGCTATGGGAGAAATCACAAATCGTAGTAAAGCTCGATATGGTAGGTGACACGGCACACAAGGCAATGCCAGGGTAGATATACTAATTACGCACACGGACTGATGGAAACGCATAGCAGCCACTACCGCTCCACCTCGAACAACACTCCCAAATCAAGGGTGGCCACCAAAAATCACAAAGTAATAGAATGGTATCGAAGAAGTGCGTCCGATAAGAGGTGCTACCTCACTGGTCCGAGATCGCTCCTGTTTTGGCCACCTTATGCCAACTCACGAGAGTTGGGTCCACGTATATACCTTAGGATCGTCGCCACCATCCTACTTCATTCTGGAAACTCCACCGCGTACATAGTTTTCAAAGTGGTTTTCGGTATCGACAGAGAGTATTTCCATATCCGATCTCGGTCTCTTTAACAACCAATCGTTATTATAACACCGTGGTCATTTAAAAATATATATACTTTAAAAACCCATAATATCATTCCCATTTCAAAACATAACCTTTATTTCAAAATAGTATATACTTCAAAACCAAATTCAATAATATATCATTTAAATAAAATCTAAATTTTCAATCACTATTCTTACTTTTATGTATAAAACTTGAAATATTCTTTAAAACCATCTTAAACCCAAACCACATAATGCAGTCATATTCTAAATCTCAAAATTTCAATCGGTTTCAAATCAATATATTCAAAGATAATTCTTAAATAAATTCTATTTCAAATAAATTCATTTTTCAAACCATGTTACTTTCATAGTTATAACAGTTTCAAAACCAACACCTTGAAACAATAATACTTTAATTCCAATAAAACATTTCAATTTTGATATATATATTTCAAATCTTTAAATATTCCAAAATTTCCAAACCAAATCTGATAATCTCATATATTTCTTAATTCAATTTACTATTATTTAGTTTAAAATTACTTATCAAATAAATTTAATAGCATTTACATAAAGCTCAAACTTGAAATATTCGTAAATCAACTTAAAACATCATCAAGTTATACATAGCTTAAATTTTAAGAATTTAATAATATTTATTTAATATCAAAATCAGTATTTATATAAACCCTTATTTTTCCAAAAGCCATAGAAATCATTTCAAAAATAGATATATATATAGACCAACTGTGTTTGTATATAATTTTCTATCCTATGGTCAAGTGATACGGATATTTATCATTTCAATCCGCAATTTAAAATAAAATTACGGTTATATATCATTTCAAACCGCAATCCCGAAGAAAATAAATCCATAACGAACTTGCAGAATATAATGATATAAAATAAAACATCCATTCATCCAATATCAATCATTAAGCATTTATCACAATCATCATCCAATTAAATCAATAACATCAAAATAGAACAGATAATAAATAACAGGCATTTACTAGTAGTTTATATTCAATAACAAATAAAATAACTATTTAACTGGTAGTTTATATGCAATAATAAATTAAATAACAATTTAATTCAATAAATTCAATTTAACTGAGATGATGAATAAAAATATGCCAAAAAGTCATAAATAAATTTCAAATCACATCATATATCAATTTAATAAACATAAGAAATTTTTAGAAGTTGTGAGTGGGTTAAAACACTCACCTTTATATGAATCTAAAAAAACTTCTAATCCATAGCTCCGCTCTATGTTTCCTTAGTCTCCTTCTTGATTGCTATCTAAATCTCTCTCTTTTTTTAGAAATGTTTTGGAAGAGAAAGAGAAGTTTGTATGGATCTGGATTTGAAGAAGAAGATGTAACGCCCCACCTTTATGCTCACAATAACAAAGAGTATTAAAGGGAAATACTGTCTGTTATCACGAAGAATAAGGCTGGATAGGAGCGGCCATCCGTAGTTGGCCTTACACTAGTATTGGTTACCTCGATAGGAGTGGTATATATTTTTCATTTTTCATCGCTTATTTATTTACTCCCATCGACATACCCAATTACCAGTATAAAACAAACTACGGTGGTTCATAATAGTTTAGGACAATATATATAATAATAACACAGATACAAAAGAATGCGGAACACAGATAATAAAAGTCTCATATATATATAACTGATGTCAGTTACGATACAGTTGACACAATACATATGATACAACTACAATTGTCGACTCTGGAAGTTATGTATACAAGTACATTATCGACTAATATACATGAATACATATCAACCCTAAAGAGACACACTGACTACTACAACAAGACGAAGACCACTTCAAAAGATGTGAAAAGTCTTCATAGCTCAAACAGCAACTCAAAGCAGGAAATCTACAACCTGAAATAACTCGGGTCTGACCCGAGTATTAAATTCAAAAGAAAATAATACACGGGTCAGTCTAATTCAAACTCAGTTATTAATGCACAGAAGCAATAATAATCAGTATCATATAGACGACAGTCATAGAAATCTCGTATATCCGACTCCTCGACAAGAGAATCGGATAACGATAGATATAACACTAAACAGTGTTAAACAACATATCAGTAAATCTAAATCATCAACAAAGATAGATAAAAAGATTACCGATGCAGATAATTTAGAAAACTACAAAATTTCCTAAACAGCAATTTAACAACAAAATCCAATTATTAAATAAATAATTATAAAATCTCAAAACAGTTAAATCAACCAAACTCTGTGTGGCTGCAGTACACGCACGCGTGCACTGCCTTGCCACTACAGTACGTGAAATCATCACAACAGTGAATACTAACAGCAATCAAAACTGCAGAGGTCAAAGTGAAATCCAAGCCAACAAAACAGCGTAAGCAACAAAAATCTAATTATCGATACGATAATTAGAAAACATGTAATCTAATTATCTAAAAGATAATTATATATCAACAAAATCATCAGCTTAAACCAAATCAGAATACAACTCAAAATATTGAATTGAACCAACGAAACAATTCAACAATCGAAATATCAATTTACTCCGTCAATTCTGCTAGGGCTGCAGTACACGCACGCGTGTACTGCCTCGCCACTATAACTCAAATTACACAACAACTCAATGAAAGTTCACAAACGGGCACAAGGTCGAACCCAAAGGAAAAGTCAGGTTCAACACAAATGTAATGCCAACACAAAGTAAAGCCTCAGAAATACAGAACAACGAATCAATATCAATGCAACACTACAGGCCAAGACAGTAACCATATGCAAATGAATACAAAGCATCAATGCAATGTATCAGATTCGATAATAAAGGCAGTGGACAGAGTGTGCATATAAAGCAACCAGGCCTGACTGGTAGGTTCAGACATGAACCATAATTCAATATCAAACCAAACTTCACAGGAGATCATTGCACATAACCTAAATGAACCAGATCCTATATTGAACAAGTGGAAATGGCCACAACGTCAATGAACAGAGAAAATGTCAGCAAGTGGTACAAGACTGAACCAGACAAATGCAACTGAGTTCAAGTGTATGGAACAACATGAACTCGATGCAGTGCAACTACATGATGGCCAGACCAGATTAGTGTGACAACAAGTACTAGCTCCACCAATCAAGTGGATAACCAAAGTGACAATGCATACTACAGGTCAGGATAACATGAATGTATAATCACACATGTATAAAATTAACTTACAGGGATATAAAACCAACAATGTACATAGTGGCCAGAGAAGTAATTGAAAATCAACAAACCAATAAACACAACAGTGAAGTATGAATGCCATGACATCAGAGGTGACTTCCTGTGACGACCCGGTATTTTAGCAGTAATTATTTTAGATATTTAATCTAATGTAAATAAAATGTAAACTGATCGTTTCAAAATGAATATGACTTTTGAAATATTTGCCATTTGTTTATATACATCTGTATTTTGAAAAGGGAGATTTGATTTGAAAATTTGGAAATAAATCTCTTAATAATATTTACAATAAGATTATCTTAACTTATATAATTGAACTAAAATGCTTTCACTTGTTAACATTTGGTATAAAAATATATATATGGATGATAATGTTTGGAATAATATCAAATTCTATCAATATAAATATAAGTATATGATATAAGTAAACCATATGAACATGATTTTAATAGTGATAGTCAAGATAGAAATATAACATAAGTTGATGTTTTGTAAGAACAAATGTATAAAGTAAAATCAGAAGAAAAAAATGTAAATAAATTACTCAAGCTAGGAAACAAATATCTTCAAGGCACAAAAACCAGATGTTCCTGCAAGTGCATATTTTCAACCAATATCTATATACAACAAAATATAATAATAAGGTGTTAACAAATGAGGAAACTATGGCATTTAATGCAATCTTCTCAGCCAAAATTTTGTCATTTCAAAATTGTACAAATCTTATATTTTAGAAATAAAAATCTGTTCATAAGAAAACATTTGGCTAGATAATACCTTCCTTAAGCTTCCAGTTCTTTTCTTATAAATATGAATACTGATGTAAATAAGTATAAACATTATATTAATATTGAGAGAGGCATACGTGTAACTGCACACTATCAGGAAATGAAATAGCATGAATGTATACATAAAGATATATATATATATATATATATATATATCTACATCAAGGAATGTACATGTAAACATACAAGGGGGACAAGCATTTATTGCACAGTTCAACTCAAGCATACAATACATCATTTCAAGTTATAAAATATAAGATCATGTCAGGTCGAAAACATCTTTGGCAAAGCAAACTGGAAGAAAAAAAAAATCTCTGGTTAAAAGAAATAAAATAAAGATGTAAAAGTAAAAGCAAACAGAAGCTTGCTGAGGAAGGCAGCTTACTTCTCTATACATGCCTCTACATTTGCCTCATTCTTCCATTCATTCGAACTAATACCAGTAAAAGAAAAAAAGCAACATCCCCATTTTAAATAAAGCAGAGTATAAATCTGTTATTAGAAGTAAAGAAGGAAAAAAAAAGACTCAACTGAAATCAAACTGTCTCAAATCATCTAGTATCTTCCAGTTTAAAAAGACAATCAGAGCATCATCACCTTCAGCTTTCAAGGCAGGTTCAGGATCTCTGTTTGCATAATTTAAGGTGAGTAAACAGTCTTTTGGGAAACAGTAATTTAAATTTACATTTAATGCCTGCGATAATATTGTTTGAATGGAAGTTCTTTGATTGGATATGTTGGATGATATATAGTTTAGCAAGTCTGTATATATACATAGATGTCTGAACTCTACAAATTTCCTAGTTCTGTTTACCTTTTAAAAATTCACGCATCTCAATCTAAACCATATTAGCCTCTGAAATTCAAAAGAAAGTTGCTATTGAAGTCTACAATTGTTTATTAACATCGTTTCTGGATTAAAAGTTCACCAACTAATTTTAGCAATGAAAACAACAGTCAAATTCATATATATGATAAAAATCAACAGTCTAAATCTCTGCTTTGGGTTTCATGAATAAATTAGAAAGGGAAAATCATGATTTTTAACATGCTCTCCATGATTTCTAGTTTGATAATTCGTTGGAAATTTTGGGTTGACCATTTGGAGCATTTTTGGAGATTTCCACCGATCGGCATGATGGGAATGATCGATTTTTGGCCAGGAGGTGGCCGGGAAGCGATCGATCCCAAGAAAAATGAAGGATGTGATAATCGATCATTATGGTGATTAGGGTGGATCGAAGTAGGGTTTTATTCAAGGTTATGTCGTTATGGTTTTAGCGAAGATTTTGACACCGCGACTTGATCGAAAGGAATCGCGATGGGAGAAATGACTCGAAGCGTAGGTCGGGTTATGGTGTAGGTAGCTCGGGTAAACTTGACGTAGCTGGAGTGTTGCTCCAGATTGAAGTGTAATAGTAAAAAAAAAAAGGAAGAGGAGAGATTGAGAAATGCGGGTACTTGTTCGAATCACTCTTGGATTTCCTCGGTATGGATGGTCAGGTTTCAAGAGAAGTGATAACACAATAAATTTTTCTATTATTTCACTTAAATTGATATTTTAAATAAAGGGGATTGTTTTAAAAGTTAATGTCGTTGATTCTTAAACGTCTTTAACTTAATTAATAAAAGGAAGAATTAATGTGTTCTAAATCATTAATTCAACTTAAGCGTCAAGTTGAATTTTAGATTAATGATAATTCAAAGATTATTTAGTGAGATCTTAATGAAGATGAAGAAGTTAATTATGATGAATAGCTGGTCTTTTGATTAATTTAAAAATTGGGTAATTAGGATTTCTTAATTACAAAAAGATTGATTAATATAAGCAATTATGGGTGGATTAATTTTAAGGTAAATGATAATTGTGAATTATAAATTATGAATCAAGGTAAGTGATTATAGGATAATGAATTTGAGAAATTAAATCAAGGATAAATGTGTTTAATGTGAAAGAGGAAGATAAATAAGTTGGGTACAGTAACTAGGAATTAATTTCTTAATATAACTGTAACGACCCCGAAATTTAATTTAATTTAAATTAATAATTTATTGAATTTTTGAGTTAAATTTAATATTAAATAAATGGTTTAATAATAATAAATGATAATAATAAGTTTTAAAAGTAAAATAAATGCTTAAGTTAGAAATATAAGATAACTATAAAGTAAATAAATTAGATAAAATTTAACAACATGTTAAATATAGGAGTTTACTCATCTTATAACAATTGAGATAAGGCAAAATAAAATCTAATAACATTATAAAGTGATGAAATATTTACAAACAAAATAATCAAAGCATATGTAATTAAACAAAAGCATAGCAAATAAAAATCTATGTACATACATAACAAAATAAAGTATGCAAACCATCTCATATACCTATCAGCCGAAGTCAAAAAAAAATGCAAGTAAACAAAACTAAAGTAGTAAGAAAAATAGAGAAAACAAATAAACATAGAAATGGTCATTTTTAATTCTTGATAGATATATATATATATATATATATATATGTAAACAAAAGATAAAACAAAATATCTCCAAGCTTGAAGAATAAGATAGAGTAAATATACCTATAAGTAAGTATGCAGGCATGTCTTATAAAAGTGAAGAGTACAAAATAAATAAAGTGTGAATTAACTTGTAAATACCAACAAGAAAACAAGGCAACAAAGTATAAATAACCTCAGCCGAAATAAAACAAGACAAAGATAAAATTCAAAGTTAAAAAGAAAAGAAACAAATAAAATACATATACACTTAAACAAATACAAGCCATCACTGTCATCTCAAATTTGTACAGCCGAGACAAACAAATATGGCTTAGGGAAACATAGAGTACATAGCATTAAATGCTTCCATTCCTTAGCAGCCATGCCTTAGTACAAAACCAAACATCACCTTTACAACAAACATCACTTGTAGCTTCTTGTATATGTCAACCTCTTCATTTCATCTCAGTTTTTATTCATTCGAAACTAAAAAGAGAAACTGAAGTAAAACATCTCAAAGCTTAAAAACAATAAGAAGTATATCAAAGAAAAGGAATGCTGTTCAACATCATTTTCAGTTATAAACAAATATTATCAAAAGTGAAGCCTGAGAAGAAGGGAAGGTTTCCAGTCTCAAATTCAAAACCAGAAAAGAAAAATGTAGATATCATCATCTACAAACTCAAAACATCGTTTAGCTTAAAGAAAACAAAAACAGGGCTAAAGACTGATCAAAGCTGTAGTTTTCAAACAACAAAGCAGTTCTCTGTTCTTCTCTGCTTCAACAAAAACAGGTGAGCAACCTTTTGTTTTAACCTCGAATTTGTTATATGACTTGATGCTTGTGAGTAACTTTTCTTTTTAAACCAGATTTCTTTGTTTTACCTGTGAGTAAATTTGTGATCTTAAATTAGTTTAAAAATCTAAGACTTGAACCTGATACATAAATGAGACCTTGTAGTTCAATGTTTTGAAATGATTCGTATGTATGTTTAGAGGTAAATGGATGTGTATACATGTTGTGATATGGCTAATGATCATCTCTGTTTATTTTACAGTGTCATTCATCAAATAAACAATCCATAATTTCAATTGTATTTGATTATAGGTTAGGATCTAAGAAAGGAAAAGGTTTACAAATTTATATAGTTATTTTTAAAAGTATTTTTAAATTAATATATAATGTATTTATAAAGAAAAATTGAAATCTACAGGTCTGATTATATCATAGGTTAAAATCAAGTGTCCTGAATTCTTGAATTAATCCTTTAACAAGATTCTAGATTGCTAATGATGAATTTAGAAACCAGAATCATGATTTTCAGCTTGGTAATCTCCGAGTTAATCGAAATTGAAGAATTTTGGGTTATTAACCAATATCTTGCGATCGATGGTGATTCAGAGGTAGGGGTTGTTGTCGAAGATGACCTAGGGGATATGGATCACTGGAAAAATAGTTAAAGAATTTTCTGATGATCGGAGTTGCGTGGAGCGGCTAAACTAGGGTTTTTGGAGTTTGTTCTGTCGCTTTTAATGGCAAGGTGATCTCGTCTAACTTGAAGCATCGAGTTCGATTTCAGGTGATAAGATGGTTGCGTGGGTCAATGAAGGGGTCGAGGTCTGAAGGATGAAGATTCCAGTCGCCTTGATCGTCGGCGATGGGTGTTTGGGTCAATTGAGTTCGAATGGCTGCTGCTTTAAGATGCTCGATTTCGCGTCACTGGCTATTCGACGAAGATGAGTGATAAAATCGTTGGTGTGGGTGGTTGTCGGTCTGAGGATGGTCATGGCATGGATCATCGATGGTCGGAGCTCGGGTACATGTCACTACGCCATAGATTGCATACTGCAACACCAAAGAAGTGATGTAGGAAGTGCCAAAAAATGATGCTGTAGGCTAAAAAAGGGCAAAGGCAACACTTTCTCGGTGTTGCATTTTGCCGCGTTGCCGCAGACCTCAAAGGCAACATTTTGACTATCTAAGGCAACATAAGAAATATTGTTGCAATAGAACCATATTTGGGTCTATAGCAACATCCATAGGTGTCTGTACTAACATTCCAAAATGTTGCTATAGATATTAACTTTCTGAATTTGCGGGGCCCACAATGTAGAGCATATTTGATTTTTTAATAGAAATAAATATTTATTTAATAAAATGCTATTGCACAGAATTGGTATTCAAACAGTAATTTATTTAAATAAATATTTTATTTCAACATTTGAAATAGTACAAATTCCTGACTCCACTATTTTACAATTCAATGATATATAACACTGATATTTACATATACAGATAATCCTCACTACATCACTCAGTTCACTCATTACATATGCAGTTTCAATTTATACAAACACCGACACTGACAAATATATGACGAGCTGAGTGCCGAGCCGAAGGCGAGCCGAGAAGCGGGTCCGGGCGCAGCGCCGGCGGGGGTCCGGGGCACCGTAGTCCCGGCGGGGATCGAGCCTTCTTTGAAACCTGTCTTCAGCTCATGCATTCATACACTCATGCACATTTGATTTGACTCTGTCTTCAAGCTTGTATCCAGCTGTCCAGTCTTCAATACCTGTCACATATAATTCAAAAGCAATAATCTGGAAAATAATATTTAACTCAAACAGAAAATGAAAATATTTTTGTTATAATATTTGCCTCAGGTATTTGGGTTGTTTCTTTTCATAAGTGCATAAGCCAAACATGAATGCAACACATGGATACAAGGACACGGCACAAGGTCAAACCCGAGTCATCGACTGGATTCAACTCAGGGCCAAGCAACCAACAAAACAAACAAGAACCAGGTTCAGCAAAATGTAGACAAGCCAGTGCAAGAAACACAGCAGTACACATAGGCAGCCCATCAAGCAAAAACAGTGAATGCATCAGGCATGTACAAGAGAAACATAGGCAGTAATATGATATACAGAGGACCTGGAGCATCAGTTCATGTTAAAGAACAAGGCTAGCATGGTACCAGTTCAGTCCAGACCAAGAAAAACCAACAAAGCTCAACACACATATGTTTGTATATATCGTGGAAATCAAAACTCAATGTTCAGATTAGTCAACAGTTTTAGAAAACCAAAGATCACTTTCAAAGTTCTGATTTTCAAAATGCAGAAGTTTTCAAGTGAAGCAGTTTTCTAGAGGACAGCAGAATACAAATACTTCAAGTTCTGGTTTAACAAATGCAGCAAGGTACAAAGGTATGTGAACAAGTTTAACAAAGGTTCAAGTTCTGGTTTAACAAAGGTTCAAGTTCTGGTTTAACAAATGCAGCAGAAAGGAGCTAACAAGCTCAGATTAGAAATCAAAAACAAGCCAGTGAACCAAAATCCAACATACCAAATAATATCACATCGCAATTCATCATCGGCAAAGCAAAATCAAGCCAGTGAACCAAAATCCAACATACCAATACATCATCACAATCCAACATACCAGATTTCTCAAAGTCCAACAGAAAGATTAAACTCGAGATTATAGGAAATAAAGCCTATAAATAAATCCCAATTCATCATCGGCAAAAGCGTGCGAGTGTAATCAAAATCGAGAATAATCAAGTAAACCAGAAGGCAGAAAACATACCAAATAATATCACATCGCACCGGACGACGAAGTCAAAGCAATTCGAGCAATCAATCAAGGAGAATGAAGGAGCAAGCTACCAGGAACGTTTCTCACACTAGATTCGATCAATCAGAGCATCAAAGCAACTGGAATCGCGTGCCCTAGTTTTCACAGAATGGAACGAGAAAGAAAAATGCCGTGCCCTAATTTTCACACAAAGAGGAACGAGAAAGAAAAGTAAAGCGAGAAATGAAAATTGCTAAGGTGTGGATTGATGGTGTGGATTGACGGTTGAGATTTTGTTTTAAATGATGGTGTGGATCGCTGAGGTGTAAAATTTTATTAATTTTATTAATTTGAATATATTTATAGCTACTGCAACATTTTGCTGATATCTATGCTAACACATTGAAGTGAATGTTGCAATAGACAAAAATCAGCATAGCTATCGTTACATTGTAGCTAGCAACACCTTGTAATTTCATTGCAATAGGCCATCTATGGCGTAGTGTGTGCATGCGTGTGCACAGATATCTGGTAGGTTGAAGTTTGGAAGGGATGGCTTCGTCTCGAGCGCGTGATCGCGTATTACTGTGATTAATTCGAAGCAGTGAGAATTCGTGGATTTGGCGCGGTGGATCTCGAAACTGGTGGGTACGTGATTGAGTTACCTGATATTAACTGGAAAAAAAAGGAAAAAAAAGAAAAGAGGAAGAAGAAGCATACGAGAGGAATGTCGGGGAAAAATATTAGGGAAACTCGAGGGACACTGGAGTAAAACTGGGGTATTCTCGGGTTTGTGTTCAAAAGCCTTAGCAACGTAAGTTAATGTTAAACAATTTTAGTACTAATGAAATAACTAATGCTCGACTATTTTAAGTTAAGAATTTATTACAAGTTTAATTGTTAAGAAAATACTTAACGATGTTTTCTAAAATCTTAATGAATATTTTAATTAAATAGATAATTTAGGTTAAGTGTTGAAATTTAATTAACATTAAAGTTTTGTAGTTAGTAATAATTTGATTTTCAAAGTAATTAAAGAAATTTTAATGGTTAATAAAGGTTATTAACTAAGATTAATTTAGTAATTAAAGATTAATTGATTCATTAATTAAGAATGATTTGTTAATAATTAAAGGGTAACTAATAAATGATTAAAAGGGGAATTTAATTCAGATAATTTGTAATTAACTTATATTAATCCGGATTAATGATTTATTCATAAGGAATACATATGATTTAAATTAATCAGTTGATTAATAAATTTTACTTATGGATGTTTGGGTTTTATTGAATGGTTGAATTGTTGATATCCTTGATATGTGATGCTTTGTGATATATCCTGATTTGTGCTGTTATCTGTAATTTACTTATCTGTGATATGTGAATAAACGATAAGCGTTATAACTTATATCGCTTATCAACTATATCCTGTATTTTGATGTGTGATAATTCATTGTGTTGCACTATTGTGTGAAACCCCTGGACTACACCTTTACACACACAAATATGGATTTCACGTGGAAATCGGTTAAGTCGCAGATAATTTAAATTATGTTTTTGGAATTGAAATTTAAGTTTCAATTGATTTTGAAATTTGAAATTTGGGTTTAAAATAAAAAGTGAAAAGCTTTTGAAATAAAATTTCAAAGATAAAAGTTATTTTGAATAACTTAAACGAGTTTTGAAAATTTAAATAATTAGATTTAAATTTGAATTCAAGTTTGAAATTAAATCTATGATTTGGAAACTAGGGATAAAAGATGATATAAATGTGTTTGTATGAATTAAACCATTGTAAAGTATTAATTTGGGAATTTGAATTTAAACCAAGGATTTAAACTCGTATGAATGAATCAGATTTCCAAATTGAAAACTGTTGTTTTCAAATGATAAAAGCTTTTAGATAAGAAAAGAAATTCCAGTTTAAATTAAAGGAATTTCAAGTAAATTGAAAAATGGATTTTCCAAGTTATGAATTGTTTTGAAAGCTATGAATCAAATCTGTTTATTTTTAACAGATTTAAAATGATGTTTTGTTTAAACCATTCGAAATGAAATTGTTTTGAAAGCTATAAGTTAGATCTTTGATTTAAAGATTTAACGAGTTAATCAAATTAAAATGGAAATTGTTTTGGAAAATCTGTGAATGAATCTGTGGAATTAAGTGAACTTTGTGAATTGAATCTTTTTATTTAAAAAGATTAAAATGGTAATTTGTTAAACCATTTGAAAAGAAAGTTTGGGTTTAAATCATGACTTAATTGAAATCCCAACATCCATATATTTTTGAATATTGCGCTCACTATTCGGGTTAGCCGGGAAAGGACCTTTGGGTCGTATAACTCATTCCGAATAGTGATACGTCGTATATGGATAGCATTTGAAGACCGGTGTTGAAGACCGGATATTTTCGAAAATGAAAGGACAACCTATCGAATGTCTCTGCACTGGGTAGCTCCCGGTATAGAGATTTATATCACTCTTTTTGTGATGGGAAGTCTGGACGTGTTTTGAAAATTATCCGGATTTGCAAGGGCTTCGTGAGAAGTGCCTTCGGTTCTGTTCGAACTCGGAACAGACTTATATGGATACATGTCTGACATTACACTTTGAGATATAAAGCCGATTTCTTTCAAATACATTTCTGTTTGGTGGCGGAGAATTTATTCTCTTAGCTTAACACCCTTCTCTGAGACGTACGAGCTCAGAGGTTATGTAGTTGAAATTTATCAGCGATATATCCCAATTTGGTAATGTGGCATGCTGAGTGTTGCTGTGTGATGATCAATGTTTGATCATTTGTGATATGATCTTTTGTTTGATCATTTATCTTTGTGATCATAGGTTGATCATCTGTTGACCCAAAGCGTGTCTTTTTGAAAAAGCGTAGCTTTGTGGACGAGACTTCGTCGAGCCTCACAACCCGGTAATGGTCGAAACAGGAATCGTGCGGCAAGGTTTTCAGGGGTAGCTCCCCTAGGGTATGACCATTCCTTCTGGAAAAGGGTAGTATCATGGTATGGAGCCCAGATACTTACTCGTGTGGATACACTTTCTTTATGATGTGTGATGTTGGTTATCGAGCGCTCGGATAAAGGTCCCAAAGGGCCGGGGGTGGCATATCTGAGGTTTCTTTTATCCCTTGGGAAAAGGGGTTGCCGGCCTTGTTTGGCAGAGAACAGTTGGTTCTCGGAACGTCTCGCCAGAGGCGTTTCTTTCGTGGAATAGGAAGTTCATTAGCCTGACCATTTGTTGGAAATCCAAACAAAACAATACGAGCCCTGTACGGTTTTAGTTGTATTACCTGCCATGGAATGTGGTGGTAACCTGCTATTGAACATGGTAGCTATAGTAGGCATAAGTGCGAAATGTCTATGCTGGCTAAGATTTATATTCTACTTTCGAAATTGTTTTCTACACTATGCACTAGTAATAATATCAAATGATTTGATTTTGCGTAGTAAGCATCTTTGACTATCATAAGAAGAAATCTCCTCCAATTCTGCGTTTGCATTGTGTGTGTGGCGGGAGGTCTTATGGTAGTTTCATTTTCCAAAAGCATTTCGAATTGACTTTAAAATTCTTTGCTATTTGTTTTAAAGATAAACTGTTTTGTTGCTCACACCAGTCCCATGACTGATCCGGAGTTTATTGTTTCTTTCCTAAACTCTGGATGCTCAAAATTTTCTACACGAGCAGTCTAGAGTTTGGTTTTTCAGATATTCAGATTTAGTAGATTATCTGGAGCTAGTTCAGTCTTTGGATCAGACTGCACTTGCTTATCTTTGTGCCTCGTTATTGGGAGTTCGAGCTATTTATGGATTGACGCTTTGAAGATGGAGATTATCCGCTGCTGATGTTATCGTTTTCTTTTCCGCTGCTATTTGTTGTATCATATCTCTGATGTATATAGATATTCATTGTATCATCATTGTATCTGGATATTGCATCAGATATTGTATATCTATATTCTTTTATTCCCGCTGTGTTGTTTACTTAATGTTGTTATAAGCTCCGGCGACTCGGATTTGAAAGCTCGAATCTACGACATTCGAGTACGATGTAAAGTATGGATGTCGATTTTCGAACGCGAAAATCTGGGACGTTACAATAACTAAGGGATAATTTAGATAAAGGTAATCTATGTGATTAAAGACTGGTAACTAATTTAATTTTGGTAAACTAAATTAATTCTGGAAGTAATATATTGCTTGAAGGATATAAAATCCCTTAAATTGGTTGATAACTTTTAAGTGAAATATTTTATGTTATGATTGGTGGGGTAGACCGCGATAGTATGGATATCTATCGTTGGTGAATTGCTATATATAAAAGTATCATCTTGTATTTAAAGATTAAATTTATTTCATTTAGATAACATGGGTTAAGATGATATTGAACTTGAAGAGACCGGAGTCTGGTATTGGCTATAACAAGTAATGAACTCGTAGTGGAGTACGAGTTACCCGGGATTTATATAAGTTGTGTACTTTTGTATTCCATGTTAGTTGAGTTTACTCACGCTGGTTTCCAGCCTAACCCGGGTGTTACTTTGTTGTAATGCTCGGGTCAGACCGAGTATTACAGATTTTCAGGTTAGGACGTTCTGGAGCTTAGGTGGCGAGCTGGATGACAGGAACGTATGAAGTATATTCCGCTGAGCATAGTACTGTTGTTTATTTGAGACATGTTAATTCTAACTGTCTAGTATATTTGTAAATGGTTGTAACTCTGATATAGAGAATGTAAAATAACAATTACAGCTTTCTTTGTGTAAAGAATATTATTTGATATTATATTTTATCCGCTACGAATGTGAGAATATGTGAGCATCTGTGTTATGTTTTCTGTTTCTTTTCTTCTATCTCTTCTTCTTTTCATAACTATCTGGAATTTTCGGGTTCGAAATTTCCGGGTCGTTACACTTCCACATAACCACAACATCAATGCAGACTTGACTACATGTGCTAATCCATATGACAGCATAGACAGTGCTATTTCAAGTGAAGCAAAAGTCAGGTGACAATGAACGAGTCATAGTCAAGTACTCATGATAACATGCCTCGAAAACAGGTCATAAAAGAGGCAAACTAGTGATGTACAACTGAATGCATCAGTGATCAATACCAGTGCAGACTCATGTGCTACTAGATAACAAGGTAGCAAGAAGGGAACATGTAGAACAGTGAACCAAGTTGAACTGCCAAAATAAAGAGATTGTCGAATGAATTCAAAAGAACAAGTGCAGCCTCTACATGAAGTTCAAAAGAACCAACATCGAAACGAAATTACCAAGAAAACGAACAACCCAAAATCAACGTCAAAACAAATCGAATTGTCGAGGTATAATACTCATGTCGTATTATGTGTGGGTGAAATAAAAGCCACTCATACTAGGGACAAGCAAAGGGTACCAGTTCGAATAACAAAACCTAAAGCCAAAGTCTATAGAAATCAAAATCGTGGCAACTACAAACGATCTCAATATCGTCAAACCCAAAACCGATTAGTGATGTCCACAAAAACGAACAACACGAAACCATATAGCACAATAGTATATAGTTCAAAAACAAGAAACAATGCCACAAATATCACAGAGTCGAACCAAATCAGAAATTACCAACAACAAGACAAAAATCGAACCATAGCCAAATCAAACTCAAGGCATCGTACTAAGTCAAATTAGATATGAGTGAATTAAAAATCACTCACCTCATATCCAAGAATCGATCGGAGAAAAACCCTATGCACTCGTTCGAAGTGAAGGCGAACTCGTCCCAAGCAGGAGGAGTCGCGAGTGATCCAGTTGATCGTGAAAGGATTCAAAGCATTTTAGTGGTGCCTTCAACTTTCCCACAAGCCCCAGATTTGAAAAGAGGAACGAACGAGAATCGGAGCCACCATTATTATTTTTTTCTTTGTATTTGATTAGGTTTGAAATGAACGAGAAAATGAATAAAGGGGATCGGGTCTTCGGATCAATAAAAGAGAATGACACCAAAGCAATGTAGACGTGGGCTAGATTCGAAATGTAAAGCCCACTTCACTCATTTAACAATTTATAAAAGAATCTCAACTTGATTTAAATTCTCCAATTAGCAATTAGCAATAATAATAGTAATCGTCTAATGACGATAATTAAATAAATCGCGAAATCCCGGGTTGCTACAGACTCCCCTCCTTATAAAAATTGCGTCCCCGCAATTTTCATACTTAAAGTCGTCTATAACAATTGTTTTTCTAACCTAAACTGGTTAAGCTAGAAAATAAAAGTCGGGAATACAAACGCCAAAGCAATCTTTTAATTCCACAAAAGAAATTCACACATTCTCAACGAAATCTAACTATCAAATAGATAATCAGAAAACAGCGAAACTGAATAAATGCAATCATCAGCAATATTCAATTTTCAATCAGATAGTCAGAATACAGAAATCACAAAACAGCAATATCTAATTATCGATACGATAATTAGAAAACAACAAAATCTAATTATCAACAAAGATAATTATGAAACACAAATCACAAATCGCAAACTGCAAATATCTAGTTATCCAACAATTAACTAGAAAACACAAATTCCATAGTCAACAAACTCTAACTATTAACAGAAATAGATAGAAAACAGCGATTCAATAAAATCAGCATACTCTAGGATCAATTTGAGACTAGGAAATCTCAAAATCATCAAAACTGGCTAATCTCCAATCATCAAAACGATAATCAGAAAGCAACAAATATCTAATTATCAAAAGCGATAATCAGAAATCTCAAATCAACAAATATTCAATTGTCAAAAACGATAATCAAATTTCAAATCAACAAATATTCGATTATCAAAATGATAATCAAATTTCAAATCAACAAATATTTAATTATCACAAACGATAATCAAATTTCAAATCAACAAATATTCGATTATCAAAACAATAATCAAATTTCAAATCAACAAATATTTAATTATCACAAACGATAATCAAATTTCAAATTAACAAATATTCAATTACCACAAACGGTAATCAAATTTCAAATCAATAAATATTTAATTACAACAAACGATAATCAAATTTTTAAATTAACCATTATTCAATTACCACAAACGGTAATCAAATTTCAAATCAACAAATATTTGATTATCAAAACGATAATCAAATTTCAAATCAACAAATATTTATTTATCACAAACGATAATCAAATTTCAAATTAACAAATATTCAATTACCACAAACGGTAATCAAATTTCAAATCAACAAATATTTAATTATCAAAAACGATAATTAAATCTCAAATCGACAAATATTCAATTATCAAAAACGATAATTAAATCACAAATCAACAATTATTTAATTATCAAAAGCGATAATTAAATCCCAAATCAGCAAATATTTAATTATCAAAAGCGATAATTAAATCTCAAATCAACAAATATTCAATTACCACAAACGGTAATCAAATTTCAAATCAACAAATATTTAATTACCACAAACGATAATCAAAATTTTAAATTAACCATTAATCAATTACCACAAACGATAATCAAATTTCAAATCAACAAATATTTAATTATCAAAAGCGATAATTAAATCCCAAATCAGCAAATATTTAATTATCAAAAGCGATAATTAAATCTCAAATCAACAAATATTTAATTACCAAAAGCGATAATTAAAATCAACAAATATCTAATTATCACAAACGATAATTAGAAACAACAAATATCCGATTATCAAAAACGATAATCAGAATCAACAAATATCTAATTATCACAAACAATAATTAGAAACAACAAATATCCGATTATCAAAAACGATAATCAGAATCAACAAATATCTAATTATCACAAACGATAATTAGAAACAACAAATATCCAATTATCAAAAACGATAATCAGAATCAACAAATATCTAATTATCACAAACGATAATTAGAAACAACAAATATCTGATTATCAAAAACGATAATCAGAATTCTCAAATATTTAATTATCGATACAATAATTAAACCTCATAACATCAGATATCTAATTACCTGCAGATAATTAGAAACAACAAATATCTAGAAATCAATTAAGAAGACTAGAAAATCAACATAGAAGCTTGGATCGATCCCATCAAATGGCGAGTTTTTAGTTCGCCGCACGTGCATCAACAAATGGCCGAAGCGTACCAAGTACTCAACATAATTTTTGGCGTCCATCAGATTGACCTGAAGGTCCGGAGAGTGACCCGAAGGTCTAGTACTGGTATTTGACCCGAAGGTCTATCAGAGTGGCCCGAAAGCCCAACAAATGACCCGAAGGTCCAAAAAAGTGGCTCGAAAGCACACAAAATCATCATAATCATCAAAACAACAAATGTTTCAATTAACGAGTCCAGAATTAACCGAAATAGCAAACGCACATGTCCCATACCACGTGTTTTACTAAATCGTTTGATTCTCTTCATCGTTTCCTTGAAAGTGCAAAATTGTGGATTTTGTAAAAATACATTTTACATTCTCAAACGGACAAGTCCGAAATTAAGCGAATCAGTAAAAGAAAGGGGTCATAGTCCTCGATTTTGCTGAAACATTTAAATCGCTTCCTCATTCTTTTGAAAGCGTAAACTGTAAAATTCCTGAAAACAATTTTATTCATTTTATAAAAATAACAATTCACATTCTCAACTGGACAAGTCCGGAGTTAAGCGAAACAGTAAAAGAAAGGGGTCATAGTCCTCGATTATGCTGAATCGTTTAAATCGCTTCCTCATTCTTTTAAAAGCGCAAACTGTTAAAAAATTTATAAAACAATTTTCATTTTAAAATGATTCTCCAATCACGTGATTAAAGCAACAACATCAGTAGCAATTTCGAAAAAAGAATTGCACTTCTCAAAACATCGTAAAACGAATCTCAAAATCAGCATTGCGGAATAACCGCTTGAAAATCCACTTTTTAAAATTTGACGGTTACCGAAGCCAAAGCGACAGTAATTTTTAAACGTCAAAATCTCATCAAAATAATTTACATCAGAATGTAATATCAGCGAATTTTCATTCATCAAAAATGCCACACAACACCGTGCTTCAAAAATTTAGCATTGGTGTAAAAATCCCGTTATAAAAATAACGGCAACAAAATACGTTTCATAACCAAGCGTCGGTTCAATGTAAAATTAATGCAGTAACGTGCAATTTATATTTGCACGCACACTACGATATATACAAAGAAATTACTTTATTATCTTCAATGAAGATAATTTAAAACAGCAAAAACCTAATCAACATGTGATTAACATAAAATAAAATCAGCAAAAATCTCAACAAGAATCACATAACTGCAATCGTTTCGAATCCTCAATTCGGATTCGAAATTCTCAAAGAAACAAAATAAACACAGCTATGTAAACAGCAAATGAAATTTATTTCAATTTCATATTTTGATTTTTAAATCAAAAGGATTATCAGTTGTACTTAGCGAAGACAGTTTCACTGTTTCCGCTGCGCACTCTGATTAACAGAACACAATTTAATAAATCAACAAAACTCAGTTACACTATTATTTTTAAATAAAGATATTTAAAATTTCATCAAAATTTCAAAACTTTAGTTTTGACTCAAAGCACAATTAAAAACATCGACCAATAGTTGTAACATATGTTCCATCTAAGTTATGTTTTATATTATGTCCATAAACCCCAAGCTCTGATACCAACTGTAACGCCCAACCTTTATGCTCACAATAACAAAGAGTATTAAAGGGAAATACTGTCTGTTATCACGAAGAATAAGGCTGGATAGGAGCGGCCATCCGTAGTTGGCCTTAAACTAGTATTAGTTACCTCGATAGGAGTGGTATATATTTTTCATTTTTCATCGCTTATTTATTTACTCCAATCGACATACCCAATTACCAGTATAAAACAAACTACGATGGTTCATAATAGTTTAGGACAATATATATAATAATAACACAGATACAAAAGAATGCGGAACACAGATAATAAAAGTCTCATATATATATAACTGATGTCAGTTACGGTACAGTTGACACAATACATATGATATAACTACAACTGTCGACTCTGGAAGTTATATATACAAGTACATTATCGACTAATTTACATGAATACATATCAACCCTAAAGAGACACACAGACTACTACAACAAGACGAAGACCACTTCAAAAGATGTGAAAAGTCTTCATAGCTCAAACAGCAACTCAAAGCAGGAAATCTACAACCTGAAATAACTCGGGTCTAACCCGAGTATTAAATTCAAAAGAAAATAATACATGGGTCAGTCTAATTCAAACTCAGTTATTAATGCACAGAAGCAATAATAATCAGTATCAAATAGACGACAGTCACATAAATCTCGTATATCCAACTCCTCGACAAGAGAATCGGATAACAACAGATATAACACTAAATAGTGTTAAACAACATATCAGTAAATCTAAATCATCAACAAAGATAGATAAAAAGATTACCGATGCAGATAATTTAGAAAACTACAGAATTGCCTAAACAGCAATTTAACAACAAAATCCAATTATTAAATAAATAATTATAAAATCTCAAAACGATTAAATCAACCAAACTCCGTGTGGCTGCAGTACATGCACGCGTGCACTGCCTTGCCACTACAGTACGTGAAATCATCACAACAGTGAATACTAACAGCAATCAAAACTGCAGAGGTCAAAGTGAAACCCAAGCCAATAAAACAGCATAAGCAACAAAAATCTAATTATCGATAGGATAATTAGAAAACATGTAATCTAATTATCTAAAAGATAATTAAATATCAACAAAATCATCAGCTTAAACCAAATCAGAATACAACTCAAAATATTGAATTGAACCAACGAAACAATTCAACAATCGAAATATCAATTTACTCCATCAATTCTGCTAGGGCTACAGTACACGCACGCGTGTATTGGCTCGCCACTACAACTCAAATTACACAACAACTCAATGAAAGTTCACAAACGGGCACAAGGTCGAACCCAAAGGAAAAGTCAGATTCAACACAAATGTAATGCCAACACAAAGTAAAGCCTCAGAAATACAGAACAACGAATCAATATCAATGCAACACTACAGGCCAAGACAGTAACCAGATGCAAATGAATACAAAGCATCAATGCAATGTATCAGATTCGATAATAAAGGCAGTGGACAGAGTGTGCATATGAAGCAACCAGGCCTGACTGGTAGGTTCAGACATGAACCATAATTCAATATCAAACCAAACTACATAGGAGATCATTGCACATAACCTAAATGAACCAGATCCTATATTGAACAAGTGGAAATGGCCACAGCGTCAATGAACAGAGAAAATGTCAGCAAGTGGTACAAGACTGAACCAGACAAATGCAACTGAGTTCAAGTGTATGGCACAACATGAACTCGATGCAGTGCAACTACATGATGGTCAGACCAGATTAGTGTGACAACAAGTACTAGCTCCACCAATCAAGTGGATAACCAGAGTGACAATGCATACTACAGGTCAGGATAACATGAATGTATAATCACACATGTATAAAATTAACTTACAGGGATATAAAACCAACAATGTACATAGTGGCCAGAGAAGTAATTGAAAATCAACAAACCAATAAACACAACAGTGAAGTATGAATGCCATGACATCAGAGGTGACTTCCACATAACCACAACGTCAATGCAGACTTGACTACATGTGCTAATCCATATGACAGCATAGACAGTGCTATTTCAAGTGAAGCAAAAGTCAGGTGACAATGAACGAGTCATAGTCAAGTACTCATGATAACATGCCTCGAAAACAGGTCATAAAAGAGGCAAACTAGTGATGTACAACTGAATGCATCAGTGATCAATACCAGTGCAGACTCATGTGCTACTAGATAACAAGGTAGCAAGAAGGGAACATGTAGAACAGTGAACCAAGTTGAACTGCCAAAATAAAGAGATTGGCGAATGAATTCAAAAGAACAAGTGCAGCCTCTACATGAAGTTCAAAAGAACCAACATCGAAACGAAATTACCAAGAAAATGAACAACCTAAAATCAACGTCAAAACAAATCGAACTGTCAAGGTATAATACTCATGTCGTATTATGTGTGGGTGAAATAAAAGCCACTCATACTAGGGACAAGCAAAGGGTACCAGTTCGAATAACAAAACCTAAAGCCAAAGTCAACAGAAATCAAAATCGTGGTAACTGCAAACGATCTCAATATCGTCAAACCCAAAACCGATTAGTGATGTCCACGAAAACGAACAACACGAAACCATATAGCACAATAGTATACAGTTCAAAAACAAGAAACAATGCCACAAATATCACAGAGTCGAACCAAATCAGAAATTACCAACAACAAGAAAAAAATCGAACCACAACCAAATCAAACGCAAGGCATCGTACTAAGTCAAATTAGATGTGAGTGAATTATAAATCACTCACCTCATATCCAAGAATCGATCGGAGAAAAACCCTATGCACTCGTTCGAAGTGAAGGAGAACTCGTCCCAAGCAGGAGGAGTCGCGAGTGATCCAGTTGATCGTGAAAGGATTTGAAGCATTTTAGCGGCGCCTTCAACTTTCCCACAAGCCCCAGATTTGAAAAGAGGAACGAACGAGAATCGGAGCCGCCATTATTATTTTTTTCTTTGTTTTTGATTAGGTTTGAAATGAACGAGAAAATGAATAAAGGGGATCGGGTCTTCGGATCAATAAAGAGAATGGCACCAAAGCAATGTAGACGTGGGCTAGATTCGAAATGTAAAGCCCACTTCACTCATTTAACAATTTATAAAAGAATCTCAACTTGATTTAAATTCTCCAATTAGCAATTAGCAATAATAATAGTAATCGTCTAATGACGTTAATTAAATAAATCGCGAAATCCCAAGTTGCTATAGAATATTTGGAAAAAAAAAGAAGAATGTTTGAAAAAGAAGAAGAAAATTTAAAGAAGATGAAGAATTGAAAAAGAAAAGAAGCTTTCAAAAAGAAGAAGAAGAAGATTTGAAGAAGAAAGAAAAAAAATGAAAAAGAAAGGAGGAAGGTGAAGAGAGAAAAGAATGAGATGGAAAGAATTAAATGTAGCCTAAAGGTCTAGGCTTAGGTATTAAATAGAAGGAGAAATGAATGGACCAAGTATTATTAATGAGATAACTATTTTAAAACGTACATGTGATAAAAAAAATGAAGGGACCATATACACATTTTGAAATTCAATTTCTCCGAAACGTAACCTAATTAATTTCATTCACTCAAATAATACTCAATTTGTACACATATAATTTTTATCTATGCACAGTTAATAAAATTATACTTACCTTAAAAAATGAAAACGTTCAATTCTTTTATTTCCTTTAAAGCGCTATTTCTGTTTAACACAAAACGCGCGTTTCTTTTATTAAATCTATTAATTACAATCAACGTTTCTTTCCTTTTACGTTTTCTTTCCTTTTAATTAAAATATTTCCATTACATTGATTGCAATTAATAACAAAGTTAAATGTCAAAATAGACAAACAAAAATGGATGAAAAATAGAACAATTGTTTCCTTAAGTCATTTAAAGATGTTTAGACATTTGTTGTTTATACACCATAGTAATAAATAACTTACTTAAATTATACTACTATTCTTGTAATCAATCTATATGCTAAAACAGCATTCAAATAAATAAATATATATATATATATATATATATTCCCTTTTATTTTTATTTTTTTACAAATCATTCTATTCTTTACTCTAATGAAACTAAATCTACACTCACAAATGAAACATTCATTTTATTTGATATAAACGTTCTTCTTTTCATTAAATCAAACTTTCCTTATATTTTCCCAAAACATAAGCTATGTTTAATTACATTTATAAACTTACAATTTAATGTTCTCTCTCATATAAATTCAATACTTACATTTGTTTACCTATGTTTCACTTATAACAAATTGTATTATCCCCACTATTTCAATCAATTATAACTTACTATTTTATATAAATTCATAAATTGTCAATTGCTATCCAAATGAATCCATTCATTTGAATCTTTCCTTATTTTCCTTATTGTGAATCAATTATAAAATTACCATCTTAAGGGTAATGTCAACACTTTAAATTATTAATTTAGCTTTTATATCATTATAAATTAATGCACACCCGGATTAATATTTTAAATCACATTAATCATTTCATCTTGGTTGCACTCTTTTATTACATCAACTTTCTTTCTTTATTGTGTATTAACTTATTTTCCACTAGTATTGAAATTTTTGCTAAATATACATTTGCATTACTTCCTTTATTGGGATTTCATTCAACTTATGTATAGTCGACCTATATTAACATCACTACCCTTCCTTTCAATTATCAATTCATTCATAACCATTAATAATACATTATTACCAAATTACCTTAAATCCACACTAACGTAATATTTAATTCCATTTATTGCAATAGGTTTCAATTAATAGTGACTGTGCTAAATTAGTTTGCATAAACGTTATTCCATTAATTATTGTCAAATAGATGGGTTTACCATTGGGTTCAAACTATTACATAAATTTTCTCATATTCCATCTTCATCGCAAATAACGTATTATTTAGCTATATTCAATTTCGTTAAATTGCAATAAATCCAATTATTGAATTTTATATTTCAGTTAAATAAAATCTTGGTTTCCATACTTTAAATCAATCAATTCATATTAGGAGTAAAATTAACATTACTTAAATTTACATTAACCAAACGTTAAATTTGGATTTACTGTAATTGATTACCAAAGTTTATTTACAAAATAAATAAACAACCTATATTAAATGTCACCTATTGCTTTTGATTGCATTTAAAAGTTCGTTACTTATCGATCCAGATTATAATTCCATATATAACGCTAATTATTTCATTACATTAAAATACGCCTAATCACATCTTTACTTGAATAAATATTACATTCTAAATGTGTACTTTTATCAATTGAACACATTAATTTAGGTTTAAATCTAATTAATGAATTTACCTTAATATAATTCACGTTTCTATAAATTTTACCTTCACACTTCCTTTACTACATTTATTTTCATTAAAGTAATATTTAATTATGTTGTATGCTCATTCTTCCCAACTAGTGAATGCTTACATTATAATATTACTTTACAAATTAAATAAATTCATTAATTAATTGAATGCTTACATTTATTACCATATATCCAATTTGTAGCTAAGTATAACATCTACATAAATCTCATTTCATTCAATCCATTAATTATTAACCTTCAATTAGCATTGGCTATATCTTGATGCATTAATATTTCCAAATTTCATCACAGTCCTTATTTATGTAATATTCCAACATCAAATGTTATTAAATTCCAATAAATCCACTTAATTACATTTATTTAAAAAAAATTATGTGACGCCCCACCTCAATACCCACGCTAGCCAAGGACACTACGATGTAGTGCTGTCAACTAGCATGGAGAATAAGGCTGTTGAGGAGCGACCATCCATGTAATTGCTTATCACACGGTGGCTATAAAATAATCTTCGGAAACAAACATAGAAATAAACATAACACAAATCAGTCACAGACATCCATATCACAAAGGCGGAAGAAGATATGAATATATAACTAACACATGAAAGTGTACATCAGAGTAGTGGTCAAAAAGATCCACAATAATACAAAAGAATAGCAACACGTGCTATACCAAAAGAATACAACTATGAGTCCATATCTCAAGTGTATACAACAAAAACTGCTAAACTAAATAGTTAGCCAAAAGTCAGAGTAGCAAATCCCGGGAGGAAGTCAAGCAGAAGCACCTGTAACATCTCGGTCTGACCCGAGTATTATTTAAGAAAATAATAAACGGATCAGTCTAACTATAAATATCAGATGACATGATATAAAATAAAAGATATGGCATAAACATAAAATATCCATACTGACATACTACTATAAGTATGAAAATGATGATCAACAGGAGATCAACCGATGAGAAATGATCAATATCACAAGAATCTTCTCAAAGATCCAAAGAGGGCATCATACCCTAAACTTGTACTCATAACAAGTCAATGACATAAAAATCCAGAAATCAAAACAAGAAATCCAGAAATCATAAAAAGAGAAAGAGGCCTATCAAATGATGGTCCGAAGACCATGGGGAGCTACCCCATATGTGTGAGTCGGAATCACACAGATTGAGGTCTAGGCTAACCAAAAAGCAAAAAGGTATGTGTGAGTGGAATCACACAAGTGGTGTCTAGTCTAACCTCGCAAACAAAAAGGTATGTGTGAATGGAATCACACAAGTGGTGTCTAGACTAACCTTGTGGACAAAGAGATATGTGTGAGTCGGAATCACACCAATGCGGTCTAGTCTAACCTTGCAAACAAAGAGACATCGCACAATTGCTAGTCTAAATCATAAAATGATCGTCATGATCAACGAGAAGTGTCAATCACACCAAGCTAGTAAATATATGAGTTTAGCTTCATGTCCCATAACCACTTGCTTAACTTAAATATTTACGAACAAGCTGTAAATCTTCACTAGGAAATTGTCACAAAAAGGGTTCAATCGAACAAGTCCAAGAGCTAACCGACGAAGTGAACGCAAGCGTTTCATACCACTCGTTTTACTAAGTCGTTTAAGTCGATTTCTCATTCGAGTGAAGTAAAGGCTTGTATATACTAGTAGATTGGAAATCGGTTTGAGAAAATGAACTTTTGATATTTAAAATAGTGTTGAAATTGCTTTGATGAAAGAGTTTTGATATTTAGTACTAGTATTGAAACCTTCATATATCTTTAAAGTGACAAGTCATAAAACGATTGTAGAAACAAATCAAATCACATCAATTCACGTTCGAAGACGTGAGTAAAGTCCAAAGAAGTCAATCCCAAAACCATCAAAGTAGAAATTCTGATAAATGTTTTTCAGATAAGATCCCCAACGCAGAGTAATACGGGGTTCGACCTAGTGAAGGCAAGCTGGTCCAGCGACCTAAGGAAAAATAGGTCATACGACCTAAGGAAATCGCGACCTAGCGAATGACAGGTCATTCGACCTAAGGGTAAGGTCGGAGGCGACCTACGACTTAGTGGTGGAAGACGGAGCGACCTAAGTGGAATGGCCACGCGCCAACGACCTAACGAAGGAAGCGACTTAACGAAGGAACAGGGTGCGGGACCTACAGGGTTCACGACCTAAGAGGGTTCACGACCTAACGGGTCAAAGGTCCAGCGACCTAACTGATGCAGGCCAAGCGACCTAAAGGGGTAATGGATCGAACGACCTAAAGAGAATGCGCGACCTAACTGGGTTGGCGACCTAAGATAGGCGAACGACCTAACTGGGTTCGCGACCTAACAAGGTGCGACCTAAGGTCTTGCGACCTAAGGGAAAAAAGTCTTACGACCTAACAGTTAAAAGGTCCTACGACCTAACAGTTTAAAGGTCCTACGACCTAGAGTGGAACAAGGCCATGCGACCTAAAGTGCCACGCGACCTACAACTTAAGGCCTGGAACGATCTAGTGGAGTTAGGTTGGGGACGACCTAAAACATTAACTCGTGGACGACCTATGGCTTAACTCGTGAACGACTTAGCGCAGGCGAACAGAAATACGAAGGCGATGACTTTTCAATGCGCGCGACCTAAAGCCCTAACTCGCGTACGACCTAGCGATGGCCAGAACGACCTAACGCCAGAAAATCACCAAAACACCAAAATTTGTAGTTTTTCGCCAATCCAATCCAAACCAGATGCAAACAAACATGCTAAAGTGATGAGGAATCATTCCCAACAGTCTAATGACGATTATAGGCAAGATGTGAGATCAAAAATCTCACCTTTTCACGGAATTTGATGAAGATGGAGATTGAAAGCAAGGAGAAGCAATCCAAAGCTTGAATCCACAATCTTCTACTTGAATTTGGAGTTGAATCTCGGATTTGCAATAGAATTTGAGTTTGGAGTTTTAATTTCCACTTCCCACCACCATTTTTGATGAAGCTTGAAAGTTAAAACAAATGGTGAATGAAGTGAGGAAGAGGGTTGGGCTGAACTAAGGAAGGTGCAGTCCAAACCAAAGTCACAAGCGGGAAAAGTGACGAAAATTTCACTATCTCCAAACATATCTAAGTTTACACTCAAAAAGATCGCAAACGTCATTTTGAACTCAATGGGGGTGGTCTCGAGTCCTAATTTGACCGTATGCAAAAAGTAGCTTTTCGGACTAACATCCGACTAACGATAAAATATTTAAATAAAATATTTAAATATAAAATCGACAAATATGCGGGTTGTTACAAATTATTTCACATTCTTACTTTATTATCAAAACAACTATTATACTTACTCTTTAGCATAAATCCTATCAACTACAATTTATTACATAATGTTTACCTTGAATTAACATTATTGCCTAAATTTACATTGGTAAATTAATAGTTTACCTTTTATTACTTATTTTAAATTCACTTAAATTTTCAACAATTAGTTCTAATAACCATTACTACAATTCATTCTTAACATTTACTTCAAATTTATTATAAAATTTCTATTGCTTTCTAAATTTAATTACGAAAATCTTATTAATTTAATGTGACGACCGCCCATGACCCCTGCACCGAATCTAGAGATAGAGCACTGTAAAGTGTGCCAGTCGACCATGGACGATTGTCAATGTAAGATTAAAACAACAGAATCTATCGTATTACTCACAGCGCATGGACAAAATACAATAGAACATATGTATAGTGAAGCTTTACAGAACAAAATGACATCATATAAAACTCCATAATAGTTGAATACAAGCATCCACATAATCAATACATCAAGCCTCACTACATATCTCTCAGAGAATACAAAACAGCGGAATATCCAGTACATATAATAAGAAGATAATATGCAACCCTCAAGCTCGTCTTCGATATCAGCATCGTGAGAAGAGAACAGCACCTGTCACCTGCTACCTAGTCTGCCCGTCCCAAAATGGACGAACAGCCCAAGGCAATAAGAATTAAAACATAAAGCCTTGAGTCAGACAACAGTCTTAGTGAGTAGTAAATTAACTAACAACATACCAAAAGAGCATAAAGGAAAAGGAATAGGGAATACAACCCTCCCACTCCAACCTCATTCTACAGTGATAGCCACCAGACACACACTAAGCAGAAGCAAACATAGCAGAGCATACAATTTAAAGTAAGCTACTATCACTCGAGTCAAGGGCGATGTTTTCCAAGTACCAAGGCCTAAATCAGATAAGCACCCAGAAAATACCGCTCTTGAGTCCGAATGACGATACAACCAAACATCCATGACTCTGGCTATCACTGTTATCATTGCTTCGATATCACCGTTAATTGAATGACCGGCACATTCTTTCAGCCGTCCGTCAAGGGCTAATGGAAACCCCGGTTCTAGACATAACTCTCGCACGTCGTCGCAACCCGTGCCTAGGACTATCGAATCTGCCCAGAGTACTCGACCTTCAACGGTTGGTCGTTGGGACTATCGAATCTGCCCAAACGTACTCTTGCTTAGAGCATGCTAGAACCTTCAACAACGATGCTATCCAAACCTCCTAGTCATCCTCCTCGACGACTATTCTCATATCCATTCATTATCCTCAACTCGAATCATATCGCCGAGTTATCAACATGCTTGGAATGATCCCGTCTGGATTAGACCAAGTCTTCATCACATGATTGCCTTGCTTCATCACATCCTCGCAAAGCCTTATCTCAACATTACATCATCAAATCTATGCATAAGAGCTTCATCATCCCGCTACATATGCCACGAGCAGCTTTCCCAATTCAAGAGCCTTTCCCTTAGCTTTTGAATCATCTTCGATCTAAATCTAATCATCAATCATCTAGTTCATAACAATCAATCAAATCAAACATCAATCCAAGCAATCAAGCATTCAAAAATGATCTAAGTAGACAATTATAACAATAATGGCATTTTCGTAATTAAAGAGTTGAAAGTCCAACAAGCATGAAAACATGGATTATATCTTTACAAACTTGATGAATGAACTTGCATAGGTTAACATATGATAAAATGGATGTAACATCATCATGAACAATGGATCTATATGGATCTACACTTTGGATGAAGAAAATGCATGGAAATCTTTATTTTAACACCAAATCGAGCCAACAATCCGATATACTCCTTTGGATTCGTGTGAGAGATAATCACCACTCACCAAATCACCTAAACAACCTCAAATCAACACGCTTCAGATCTGGACAGCAAAGGGTCAAACTTGATCTATCACGAATCCGCTTCAAACGAAGAAATCTCTCTTGAAAAGATGAAGATCTTCAATCTAAGCTCTTGAATCTTCAATTTGATTTTCAACTTGGATGGATGGAAGCACTAGATTAGAGTGGAGAAAAGAAGTGAAGAAGTGTAGAAATCGAGCTCTCAAAATGGCAGCACTTCGTCGCTTCAAAATCCGGATCCCAAAAATGAAGAGAAACTCTCCTATTTATAGCTGAAACCCCTAACTCGTCTGCCCTCATGAGTCGTTTATGACTTACGACTCAACACCCTACGACTTAACTTCTGGCTTCCACGACTTAACACACTTCTGCCTATGACTCACGACAAAACAGCTATCTCCTAAGTCGTCTCCGACTTATAGCATGCGCCTACGACTCACCAGACCCCCTGTCTACGACTTAAATGTGCACGCGCCCTACTTGGTTAGACGACTCAACTACTAACTCGTATACGACTTAACACAAAGGCTACGACTCATCCACTTGCGCGAGTTATCACCTACGCGCGACTCAACAGCTTACCGGGATACGACTCATCAGATAACTGGGTTGCGACTCAACTCCTAAGTCGTCTACGACTCAATACATAGGCTACGACTTAAAGGATACGACTTAACTGGTTAGACGACTCATCACTTAACTCGGTCAGCTCTTATGTCGTAAATCCCTAGGTCGGTCACTTACTTAGGTTGTCTATCCCTTAACTCGGCGACGACTTACAACCTACGACTTAACACTTGCCGAGTTAACTACGACCTACTGACTTAGCCCAGCTACGACTTATCTCCTTAGGTCGCCCTTTCCTTAAGTCGCTCACGACTTACTACTTAACTCGGAAATCCCCTGGGTAGCTCCTATCCCCTAAGTCGTATACGACTTATGACACTAAGTCGTGAACGACTTAGGACTTAGCCATTTTCGCTCAAAATCTGAAATGGCTCAAAAATGCTAAAATTCCAGATTTGAACGAACTTTTCGATCCATAAAATACGGGTCGTTACATTCTCTCCCCCTTAGGAATTTCGCCCCCGAAATTCCAAACAAACAAAGCAATCAAAGACTATTCTGTACGCCTACCATCCATAACAATCAGCAAACCATGCATCCAATTCTAGCTTAGCGTACAGAATTCTAAGACTTAGAACAAGTTACAATGTTGTTAGACGATACGACACCTTAGGGTCATACCTTGAAGAGTTCGGGATGAGCTGCTTTCATCCTCTCTTCCACCTCCCATGTACAGTCGTTATCATCGTCACTCCATTGTATCTTGAGCTACTTAACTACCTTCCTCCTAAGCTGTTTCATGTCGGTTTCCACAACAAGAAGCGGCTTACGAGGTCTTCTATCGACTGGATCAACTTCGAAGTCTTCACATCTATCAGCAGAAACCACCGTATTCGAGTCGTGCACATACTTCCGTAGATACGACACGTGAAAAACATTGTGCACACCCGACATCTTCTCCGGTAATTCCAATCTATAGGCAAGCTTTCCAATTCGCTCGATGATCGGGAATGGTCCAACAAATCTCGGAGTCAATTTTCCTTTCTTCCCGAATCGAATAACATTCTTCAGTGGAGAAATCTTTACAAAAACCATATCTCCTACGTCGAATTCCAAATCCTTACGACGCTTATCGGCATAACTCTTCTGACGGTCTTGGGCTACCTTCATTCATTGCCGAATGATCTCTATGCAATCTGAAGTCTGCCGAATCATCTCTGGCCCAAGCATCAGCTTTTCTCCAGTTTCCAACCAACATGTTGGAGAGTTACACGGTCTTCCACACAATGCCTCATACGGTGCCATACCAATGCTTGACTGGTAACTGTTGTTGTACGCAAACTCCACCAAATGAAGGTGATCTTCCCATGATCCTCCGAAATCCAAAACACAAGCTCTGAGGAGATATTCCAAAACCCGATTAACTCTCTCGGTCTGACCATCTGTTTGAGGGTGATAAGCTGTACTCAAACACAACTCGGTTCCCAAGACTTCCTGGAAGCTCTTCCAAAATCCACTAGTGAACAACGGGTCTCGATCGCTCACTATACTCTTCGGAATACCATGGAATCGAACTATCCACTTAACATACAACTCAGCCAACTTTGATGCAGTCCTAGTCAATCGAACAGGAATGAATCGTGCACTCTTAGTCAGACGATCCACAATGACCCAAATCCCTTCATTTCCCGTTCTGGTTCTAGGCAATCCATCGATAAAATCCATCGACACTTGTTCCCACTTCCATGTAGGAACTTCTAATGGCTGAAGCAATCCACTTGGCTTCTTCTGTTCGGCTTTTACCAACTGGCAGTTCATACATTTGGAAATAAAATTTCCAACATCCTTCTTCATACCTTCCCAGTAATAGATTCTCTTCATATCCCGATACATCTTATTTCCACCTGGATGAATTATCAACTTCGAGTGATGACTTTCCTTCAGAACTTCACTCCTCAATTCATCTATATCGGGAACAACTAGTCGTCCTTGCTTCCGAAGCCAACCCTCTCGATCGACCTCGAATCCTTTATCCTTTTCTGGATCCAATCCAGATTCCAAATCACGGATAATCCTGACAAGCTTATCGTCTCGCTTTTGGCTCTCGCCAATCCGTTCCACAAGAGAAGGTCTTATCGATAAGTTTGCCAACATCTCAGGTTCCAATTCATATCTAGGCCTGAAGTCAAATCCAGCTAAATACTCGAGATTCTTCCATTCAGAAAACATGGCTCCCAATCTTGCATGTCTTCGACTTAATGCATCTGCCACCGCGTTACCTTTTCCCGGAGTATAAGCTATACCAAAATCATATGATGCTAAAAACTCTAGCCAACGTTGCTGCCGAAGATTCAAATCCTTTTGGGAGAAAAGATACTTCAACGACTTGTGATCCGTAAACAACTCGAATCGAACTCCCAACAGATAATGCCTCCACATCTTCAGAGCAAATACAATCGCCGCTAATTCCAAATCATGAGTTGGGTAATTCCTTTCATGCGACTTCAGTTGTCGACTGGCATACGCAACAACTTTATCCTTCTGCATCAGCACTGCTCCAAGTCCAGTACCACATACGTCGGTGTAAACCACCATCTCATCATTCCCACTTGGAATAGTCAAAACAGGAGCACTCGTCAGTCTCTCTTTCAGGATTCCGAAAGCTTGCTCACACTTAGCATCCCAACTGAACACTTGGTTCTTTTTCGTCAATCCTTTTAGCGGTGCAGCTATCTTGGAGAAGTCTTTGATAAACCGTCGATAATATCCTGCTAATCCAAGAAAACTTCTCACTTCTGATGCATTCTTAGGTCTAACCCAATCCTGGATTGCTGCCACCTTAGCGGGATCAACCGCTATTCCATTTTCAGAAATCACATGGCCTAAGAACCTCACTTCACTCTTCCAGAAGTGACACTTCGAAAACTTAGCCTTCAGCTGATGTTTCCGCAAGATTTCCAAAACAATACGCAAGTGCGTCTTATGCTCTTCTTCCGTTCTAGAATAAATCAGAATATCATCCACGAACACAAGTACGAACTTGTTCAACTGATCTCTGAACACTCTATTCATAAGATCCACAAAATATGCTGGCGCGTTCGTCAATCCAAACGGCATTACCAACCACTCAAAGAAACCGGATGGTGTCCGAAAAGCAGTCTTCGGCACACTATCCTTAGCCACTCTCAACTGGTGAAATCCCGTTGCCAAATCCATCTGAGAAAACACCTTGGCTTCGTGAAGCTGATCAAACAAGTCATCTATTCTCGGCAATGGATACTTGTTCTTCTTAGTCACCTTATTCAGCTCACGATAATCCACACACAATCTCAACGACCCATCTGCCTTGGTTGCAAACACAACTGGTGCACCACACTCGGACACACTACGCCGAATGAATCCTTTCTGCAAAAGATCATCAACTTGCACCCTCAACTCCTGCTGTTCCCTAGGCGCCATCCGCCTAAGAGGCATCACAACAGGTCTGGCTCCTTCAACTAGATCTATTCGAAACTCGATCTCTCTATGCGGCGGCAACCCTTTGACTTCATCAAAGACATCCTCGAATCCATTAGCGATTGGCACTGATGACAGTCCATCCCGTGGAACAACCAGCGAATACATGAAGCTCATGAAGACGCCTTCCTCATGCTTACATCATATCAAAACCTTTCGCCCCTCCACATCCTCGACTGTCACTTCCAACCTCTCGCAATCAACCTTTGCCGCATACTTCCTAAGCCAGTCCATACCCAAAATAATTCCGAACCCCGCAAAGTTCAGAACAAAGCAATCACAAACAAAAGAGCAACCATGACTCGATACAACTAGACCACGGCATAACATACACAAACAAGACGAACCCCCAACTGGATTAGTCACAACCAATGACCTATCAACAATATCTGGTTCCAAACCTAACCGGCCTACAAGTTCACTACAAACAAACGAATGCGACGCTCCAGTATCAAACAGAACTCTAACTGGAATACCACATAGGAAAAGAGTACCTTGAACCACCACACTCTTTCCCTTCTCTTCTGCGGTAGGAGCTTTCGAAGACGACGGAACAGCTCCCAAAGCATAAGCTTGCACAATCTGCCTGTCCTTCCTCGGTTCTGGACAATTCTTCCTGATGTGCCCTGGCTTGTCACAGTTGTGACACTTCATCGGTGCCTTCGGATTCTTACAATCCTTAGAGAAATGGCCCTTCTGCTGACAATTGTAGCAAGTCACCTTGCCTTTCGGCTTCTTCTGGCCATCCTTACCCTTCTGCTGCTGCTGCTTCCTCTTCTTGTTTCCACCCTGCTGGGGTTTAGACTCTTCCCTGGTCACAGCAACAACAGATCCTTCCTTAGGAAACAGACTCTCATGCCTGAGAGCTTTCTCTACAAGCTTCTCAAATGAATCATCCAAATGATCCACCAACTGCCTCCCAAGATAACTGTCCAAGCCTGTCACGAACTTCTCATTCTTCTAATAAGCAGATTCAATATATGACCGGGCATACTTGGACAAAGCTTCAAACTCAGAAACATACTCAAGGACTGATCTTCCACCTTGCTTGAGCTCCACAAACTTCTTGAACAGAACAGACTTCTGAGCTGTAGAAATAAACTTAGCTTCAAATCTAGCTTGGAATTTCTCCCAAGTAATCTCCTCCTCCGCAGTATTGATGGTGATAGAGTTCCACCAATCAGAGGCTCTCCCTTGAAGCTGCCTTGATTCCAACTTCCTCTTAGTTGCATCATCAATTCCCAAATCACCAAAGATCCTTCTACAAGCATCTATCCATCTCTGGACTTCGATAGTTGATTCTGTTCCCAAGAAAACCTTCCCTCCAAGAGCAGTATAATCCTTGCACAACTTAGCAAAATCCACTGGTTTCGGAGTTTGGACTTGAACTCCAACATCTACTGCTGCCCCCGGAACTGGTATCCTTCTCATGATCGAAGTCATCATAGCTTCGAACATGGCTGCATAATCAGCAGTCTCTTCAGTAGCACGGCCTTCCCTAGCAGCTGGTCTCCCTCTTCGACTCATTCTCAATATCTATAAAAAGGAATGATCAGAACACCTTAGAGAAACAACTGCATAAAGGACTAACTTACTTCTAAGCTACTATATTATATATAGTAATCATCCATCAAATTACAATTACGTCTCTCATACGTAGCTACGACAGCGAGCATTGGGTAAAATCGATTAACCAATGCTCTGATACCAAATGTGACGACCGCCCATGACCCCTGCACCGAATCTAGAGATAGAGCGCTGTAAAGTGTGCCAGGCGACCATGGACGATTATCAAGGTAAGATTAAAACAACAGAATCTATCGTATTACTCACAGCGCATGGACAAAATACAATAGAACATATGTATAGTGAAGCTTTACAGAACACAATGACATCATATAAAACTCCATAATAGTTGAATACAAGCATCCACATAATCAATACATCAAGCCTCACTACATATCTCTCAGAGAATACAAAACAGCGGAATATCCAGTACATATAATAAGAAGATAATATGCAACCCTCAAGCTCGTCTTCGATATCAGCATCGTGAGAAGAGAACAGCACCTGTCACCTGCTACCTAGTCTGCCCGTCCCAAAATGGACGAACAGCCCAAGGCAATAAGAATTAAAACATAAAGCCTTGAGTCAGACAACAGTCTTAGTGAGCAGTAAATTAACTAACAACATACCAAAAGAGCATAAAGGAAAAGGAATAGGGAATACAACCCTCCCACTCCAACCTCATTCTACAGTGATAGCCCCCAGACACACACTAAGCAGAAGCAAACATAGCAGAGCATACAATTTAAAGTAAGCTACTATCACTCGAGTCAAGGGCGATGTTTTCCAAGTACCAAGGCCTAAATCAGATAAGCACCCAGAAAATACCGCTCTTGAGTCCGAATGACGATACAACCAAACATCCATGACTCTGGCTATCACTGTTATCATTGCTTCGATATCACCGTTAATTGAATGACCGACACATTCTTTCAGCCGTCCGTTAAGGGCTAATGGAAACCCCGGTTCTAGACATAACTCCTGCACGTCGTCGCAACCCGTGCCTAGGACTATCGAATCTGCCCAGAGTACTTGACCTTCAACGGTTGGTCGTTGGGACTATCGAATCTGCCCAAACGTACTCTTGCTTAGAGCATGCTAGAACCTTCAACAACGATGCTATCCAAACCTCCTAGTCATCCTCCTCGATGACTATTCTCATATCCATTCATTATCCACAACTCGAATCATATCACCGAGTTATCAACATGCTTGGAATGATCCCGTCTGGATTAGACCAAGTCTTCATCACATGATTACCTTGCTTCATCACATCCTCGCAAAGCCTCATCTCAACATTACATCATCAAATCTATGCATAAGAGCTTCATCATCCCGCTACATATGCCACGAGCAGCTTTCCCAATTCAAGAGCCTTTCCCTTAGCTTTTGAATCATCTTCGATCTAAATCTAATCATCAATCATCTAGTTCATAACAATCAATCAAATCAAACATCAATCCAAGCAATCAAGCATTCAAAAATGATCTAAGTAGACAATTATAACAATAATGGCATTTTCGTAATTAAAGAGTTGAAAGTCCAACAAGCATGAAAACATGGATTATATCTTTACAAACTTGATGAATGAACTTGCATATGTTAACATATGATAAAATGTATGTAACATCATCATGAACAATGGATCTATATGGATCTACACTTTGGATGAAGAAAATGCATGGAAATCTCTATTTTAACACCAAATCGAGCCAACAATCCGATATACTCCTTTGGATCCGTGTGAGAGATAATCACCACTCACCAAATCACCTAAATAATCTCAAATCAACATGCTTCAGATCTGGACAGCAAAGGGTCAAGCTTGATCTATCACGAATCCGCTTCAAACGAAGAAATCTCTCTTGAAAAGATGAAGATCTTCAATCTAAGCTCTTGAATATTCAATTTGATCTTCAACTTGGATGGATGGAAGCACTAGATTAGAGTGGAGAAAAGAAGTGAAGAAGTGTAGAAGTCGAGCTCTCAAAATGGCAGCACTTCGTCGCTTCAAAATCCGGATCCCAAAAATGAAGAGAAACTCTCCTATTTATAGCTGAAACCCCTAACTCGTCTGCCCTCATGAGTCATTTACGACTTACGACTCAACACCCTACGACTTAACTTCTGGCTTCCACGACTTAACACACTTCTGCCTATGACTCACGACAAAACAGCTATCTCCTAAGTCGTCTCCGACTTATAGCATGCGCCTACGACTCACCAGACCCCCTGTCTACGACTTAAATGCGCACGCGCCCTACTTGGTTAGACGACTCAACTACTAACTCGTATACGACTAAACACAAAGGCTACGACTCATCCACTTGCACGAGTTATCACCTACGCGCGACTCAACAGCTTACCGGGATACGACTCATCAGATAACTGGGATACGACTCATCAGATAACTGGGTTGCGACTCAACTCCTAAGTCGTCTACGACTCAATACATAGGCTACGACTTAAAGGATACGACTTAACTGGTTAGACGACTCATCACTTAACTCGGTCAGCTCTTATGTCGTAAATCCCTAGGTCGGTCACTTACTTAGGTTGTCTATCCCTTAACTCGGCGACGACTTACAACCTACGACTTAACACTTGCCGAGTTAACTTCGACCTACTGACTTAGCCCAGCTACGACTTATCTCCTTAGGTCGCCCTTTCCTTAAGTCGCTCACGACTTACTACTTAACTCGGAAATCCCCTGGGTAGCTCCTATCCCCTAAGTCGTATACGACTTATGACACTAAGTCGTGAACGACTTAGGACTTAGCCATTTTTGCTCAAAATCTGAAATGGCTCAAAAATGCTAAAATTCCAGATTTGAACGAACTTTTCGATCCGTAAAATACGGGTCGTTACATTTAACCAATTAAATTATCAAAATTTACGGGTCGTTACACTCTCCCCCACTCAAAACTTTTCGTCCCCGAAAAGGAAAAAGAAGGGAAAAAAAGAAGAATTAAGAAATCAATATATCTTACTTAAAATATTAAATTTATAAAATAAAATAATTTAAAATAAAATATACCAATTTATAACCATTTACATCCTTTTTATACTTAAATTATTAAAGTTGGGAAACATTTTCAAAATTTTCTAAGTCCAAAATTTACGGAAAATTTCGGCAGAGTCTCCTTTGTACGGAGAGGCTCCGAAGAAAATATAATAACAATATATAACTTAAAATTTCAAAATAATATATCCCAACACAGGAAAAATATAATAACGCTATAAAACCAAAATCCGGAAACGTACCTATTTGTCGGGCAAACAACGCTTAAATTATGAAACCAAAAGCAGTAGCAATTGCTTCCATAACATGTATTTCACTTATAAAATCTAGAAGAATTAAAAATTATATAGAATGAAATATTTGAAGTTGTTTCAACCAAAAAAAACCAATCAATACAAACAACAATCACTTGAAACAAGGCATTCAACCATCACATCAACACAAATCAATCATCCATTCATATCAAACAAACAAATAGTTGTTCGGGTTCAAAACTTTAAATCGTACGGAATGAGAAATAACTACTAAGTGTACCCTTTTACTCACCAGTCTTAGGCGAACTAAATAGATTATTTATTCATCCAACAATTGTAAAGTATCCTTTCCCAAACAACCATAAATTAAACAAACAACAAATTCAAACAATAGATCAATTTCATTCTTATTAATTTCATTCCATATATTGTTGCTTGATTTCCTCTTCATTCAATTAATACTTATCTTCATTAAATTTATTCTCATCATGCCAATTCTCTTATTATTGTATTATATTCATCCATTACTTGATTCCATTTATTTACATTCATTTATTAATAATATTCATGTTCAATTCAGTTACTTGGCATAACAATTATAACCTTAATTCTTATTAATAAAAGCAATTTACTGAACACTTTCATTATATAAGTTTACTTGTACAATTTCCATTACATTTTCTTATTAAACATTTCAACTTTTAATATTTGGTAAGTTATATATGTGCTTTCAAAGAATGTAATTGAAAGTTATACAAGTTTCTCTCAATTCTTTTAATTAATTTGAATGTTCAATAATAATCCTTTGTTTTATATGTTACAAATTTAAATTTTCTTTTTATTTAATTTATAACTTAGCATTAAATCACTTATTTTCTTTAGAGGCTTCAATTATTAGTTAAATTCCATTTCACTACACTAATTGAAACTATTAATTAATGGAAACTCAAGAACTAAATACCAGGTTAAGTTTCAAATCATTTTAAAATAATAGCTAAATATATACTTAAAATTTATATATCTAATTTTATTTAAAACAATTTAAAATTTATATTTTCTTATCAAAATAAATCTGTAGTAAAACTACTACAGTGGCATTCCCACTTAGAAACTCGAAAATGAATGTCGATGATGCGGCCGTCATCATTGAAATTATTTTCCAGCGATAGAAAGGGAAGTACATAACTTATTTCTTTCCAAAGTTTCTTTAAAATAAAATTTTCAAATTATATTGAAATATTTATATCAGAAAATACTTCTAATAATATTATCATTATATTTCAAAATCATTTAAAAGGAAATTTTCTAAAATCCCGGGACTTAGATTCTAAGTTTCCAATTTTTATTTATTTTACTTAATATTTATAGATTACACTACCTAACAACCAATATATGCAACCAAATATATATATATATCATTTATAAAAATTTATTTTATATATAGAAAATATAATAGGCAAAATTATTTCATTCACCTATATTAAAAACAAATATTATGTCGGTCTGTCCTATTAAGTGTTTAGAAATCCCTATTGATGTCATAGCGTCCCATGCACCAACCAGAACTTATAAATACAAAACGAAACAGATTAACACAATATTAAAACCTTTTTATAACACTAACAAATACGCTCTCTCATATATATACATTCAGCGACCCATCATAGGGTATTACTACCCTATTAGTAAAGAGTCAGACCCCACAAAGCTAAGGTTTATCGCTAGAGACCAAAGCTCTGATACTAGATGTAACATCCCACCTTTTTGTACGCTTAAGCAGACACACGTGCCAACTTAAACCATACAGAAGGGCGGATTGTTATGGGGTAAATAAGAAAAAAATGGAGAAATAAAAGAAACAAAATAGAATCTTGCAGCGGAACGATAAAATATAATAATCAAATAACAGTTCATGAAGCTGTTTTACAAAACATTTGATTATACTTATACAATACATATTAGAGTTACACATACCCGAGAATATTAATAATGCAGCGGAATACAATGGTGTAGTGGAATATAATAAATAGTAGTAATAAAATCTTCATCTTCGTCCTCCAGAAATAGGGCCTTCAAATCCTGAAATGCTCAGGCTGACCCGAGCGAATTGAAAAGACAAAACACTCGAGTCATAACTAAAAGATCTTATGTAAGTTAAATCAATGAAATAAATATGAGTGTAAACGACGTCAGAGATGTTTACGGGGTTTGACATCTCCTAACCAGTGTCTAACGTGAGTGCAGTAACTTAAGAAATGTTCGGGATTCACATCTCTTAAGGATCCGTTAAACTATCTACTATGTAGTAATATTCACTATTATAATAATGTCTAATCATAAAATAAACATACATTTAAATAGCATTAAGGCTTTACATTTTCCACCTTAACACGTAATAGTCCCAGTAGTCTATCCAGTATTAGCATACTCCCAAAATGGGGGCTACCCTCGATACTCCACAGGCTACGGGAGAAATCACAAATCGTAGTAAAGCTCGATATGGTAGGTGACACGGCACACAAGGCAATGCCAGGGTAGATATACCAATTACGCACACGGACTGATGGAAACGCATAGCAGCCACTACCGCTCCACCTCGAACAATACTCCCAAATCAAGGGTGGCCACCAAAAATCACAAAGTAATAGAATGGTATCGAAGAAGTGCGTCCGATAAGAGGTGCTACCTCACTGGTCCGAGATCGCTCCTGTTTTAGCCACCTTATGCCAACTCACGAGAGTTGGGTCCACGTATATACCTTAGGATCATCGCCACCATCCTACTTCATTCTGGAAACTCCACCGCGTACACAGTTTTCAAAGTGGTTTTCGGTATCGACAGAGAGTATGTCCATATCCGATCCCGGTCTCTTTAACAACCAATCGTTATTATAACACCGTGGTCATTTAAAAATATATATACTTTAAAAACCCATAATATCATTTCCATTTCAAAACATAACCTTTATTTCAAAATAGTATATACTTCAAAACCAAATTCAATAATATATCATTTAAATAAAATCCAAATTTTCAATCACTATTCTTACTTTTATTTATAAAACTTGAAATATTCTTTAAAACCATCTTAAACCCAAATCACATAATGCAGTCATATTCTAAATCTCAAAATTTCAATTGGTTTCAAATCAATATATTCAAAGATAATTCTTAAATAAATTCTATTTCAAATAAATTCATTTTTCAAACCATGTTACTTTCGTAGTTATAATAGTTTCAAAACCAACACCTTGAAACAATAATACTTTAATTCCGATAAAACATTTCAATTTTGATATATATTTCAAATCTTTAAATATTCCAAAATTTCCAAACCAAATCTGATAATCTCATATATTTCTTAATTTAATTTACTATTATTTAGTTTAAAATTATTTATCAAAAAAATTTAATAGCATTTACATAAAGCTCAAACTTGAAATATTCGTAAATCAACTTAAAACATCATCAAGTTATACATAGCTTAAATTTTAAGAATTTAATAATATTTATTTAATATCAAAATCAGTATTTATATAAACCCTTATTTTTCCAAAAGCCATAGAAATAATTTCAAAAATATATATATATATATATAGACCAACTGTATCTGTATATAATTTTCTATCCTATGGTCAAGTGATACGGATATTTATCATTTCAATCCGAAATTTAAAATAAAATTACGGTTATATATCATTTCAAACCGCAATCCCGAATAAAATAAATCCATAACGAACTTGCAGATTATAATGATATAAAATAAAACATCCATTCATCCAATATCAATCATCAAGCATTTATCACAATCATCATCCAATTAAATCAATAACATCAAAATAGAACAGATAATAAATAACAGGCATTTACTGGCAGTTTATATTCAATAACAAATAAAATAACTGTTTAACTGGCAGTTTATATGCAATAATAAATTAAATAACAATTTAATTCAATAAATTCAATTTAACTGAGATGATGAATAAAAATATGCCAAACAGTCATAAATAAATTTCAAATCACATCATATATAAATTTAACAAACATAAGAAATTTTTTAGAAGTTGTGAGTGGGTTAAAACACTCACCTTTATACAATTCTAAAAAAAATAAACTTCTAATCCATAGCTCCGCTCTATGTTTCCTTAGTCTCCTTCTTGATTGCTATCTTAATCTCTCTCTTTTTTTTAGAAATGTTTTGGAAGAGAAAGAGAAGTTTGTATGGATCTGGATTTGAAGAAGAAGATTTGGAAAAAAAAGAATGTTTGAAAAAGGAGAAGAAAATTTGTAAAGACCCGTAAATTTCGACCATTTGAATATGTTGATTTAAATTGATTTTTGTAATTTAAGGTAAAAAGAAATGAAAATTTAATATTTTATATTGGAGCGTATGTTAGAAACTTAATGTTGCATTGGTAAATATAATAAATGCTTGACAAATTTTAATGAAATCCAATTGAAGGAATAGTAGGAACCATTATAATTGGTTAATTAAGTTTGATTGTGTAATTAATATTGGAAGAAATAAATTTGAAATAGTATTAATGAAATAATAACTGAATCGAATTGCAATTATATAAATGGAAGTAAATTTGATTAAGTGGACGTCAATATTGAATAAATTAATGGAAATAAAATCTAAATGAATATTTGGATAGAACATAAGAGAATGCAATTGGTAGTATGGAGATAAATGCCAACCTGTAGTTGTAATTGAATATGAGAGATAAAGGAAAAGGATTAAATTGATTTATGCAATAAAACACTGTAACGGTATTTGTTCGTAAATTTAGATAATAAGGTAGTACGTTATTTGAAATAAATTTAAGGGTAGAATAACAACTATTACAAATTTCCAAATTAATTGGTCAATGAATTTATTTGGAATTAAAGTTCATATAAATATTAAGTAATTATGATATAGTAACGGAGGAGTAAATGAAATGCAACCGTGGAAACTTAAGCCAAGTATTAACAAGTGAAATGAAATGTCGTTTAAATGGAGTACTATAAATTGTCATACTAAGCTAAGAATTGAATATAAGAAAACAAAGGCAAATAGTAAATCAATCAATGAATTTATATATATTGTAAAGTTATAATAATAAATAGTAATTGGGTGTCCTGTACGAAGTTATAATATTGTGTGAATTATTAACAAAGAATAACTAGAATGGGATTCAAATTCGTATAATAATGGAAAGTGTTAATTGTTGCTCTTGAGCATAAAAATTTAAATAAGTAATTTAAAGAAAACATTTAATTTACCAATGCAATAAGATTTTCTAATATTGACCGTGTAAATTTAGGTAGCAGTGTAAATGGCAGTTGATGGATAACCAAATTCAATACAATCCAATTGATTGTAACGACTGTTAGGTTATAATTGAATATAAAGTAAAATAGAAACGTAAACTTAATACAAGATAGTAATTTAGGGAAATAAAAAAGGTATGAAACCAAGAAATAGTTACAGAGAATATTTAATTGGAATTAATGTATCTATTTGGCAGAAATATAATAAGTGTAGTACAATCCAAATTTATGTAAGCAAATTGTGAAGTTCTAATTTATTGAAATTAGTAAATTTTATAAGATGAAATTAATACTAGACCTATTTAGATTATGACAGTTGGCTAATCTACAGAATAGGAAGCTATATTTATTTATTTAATTGGAAAATTTAATTACTTTCTTTGAGATTATTGTGAATAAATGAAATATAACAGTTAAATTTTAACGTTGAAGGAAGTGTAGAGGAAATCTAAGAAAATAAATGTAAACAATAGTGAGCCAATGTAAATTGAATCTTTTTGATAATAATAGACTGAATAATAGAATGAAAGGTAATTAAATGAAATTTTGAAAATTTAATTTATAATTTCTAAATTCAATGAATTTGAGATAAACACTGAAATTGATAAATTTATCAATTTTTAAATTTACTTTTAATTTGGTTAAAACATTGTAATTTACTGAGCAATATAAAAGGGTTAAAATTGGTAAATTTTAAGATTTAAATTAAAAGTTGGATTTTATTAATTTATTTTTAATTTATTTAATTGATTGAAAAATAGTCATTTTGGCCACTGACTCGGATTTTGATGAAACAAGTTTCATCAGATCCGTAGCGGTGAATTATAATAGTGTTTCAAGTTTCGTAACAATCGGATTTGTCATTTGATCGTACAGACTCGAAACGCCTTGAAATAAATGTAATTGTAATCAATTGAAATCAATTTGAAATTTTTGATTTTAGCATAACTTCTTCATACGATGGAATTTGGACTTGAAACCTTTTCCATTGCATTAAAATATTTTAAAACACCTACTTTGATATATGGGTTTACCCAATTTCGTTCCGGAGACAGAACGGGCTTTTTGGACCACTTTGGCGTTAGCGCGTAAATCTATCTTATCCATCCATTCAAATGTCAACCCTACCTATTTATATCCTGTTATAAACCCTAGCCTCCCTAATCTTCATTTGTCTGTACATACAATTCATCTTTTTCTTTAGCTCCTCATTCCAATGGCAGACAAAACCTAATTCCCAAATTCCAAAATATAATTTCAAATAAAAAAATAAAAATAATTTTTTTTTTGAGATTTACGCGCATCGGGTCGCGCTTGGGGTTTCAGGGGGAAAAACCCTGGAGCTACTTCGGATCACGATGAAAATGACTCGGGTCTCTGGGTCGTTTTGGCAAAAACTCAGAGCAAGCATCGGGTATTTGAGGCGGTGGACCGGGTTGAACTCGAAGTCGACTCAGGACCAGAATTTTCCAATCTTCAAATTTTTATAACTTTTGCATACGAACTCGGATTCATGCGCGGTTTGTTTTGCTGGGATCGTATTGAAATTCCGGACCTGATGACGTTGGTTTGGACGAATTCTGAGATGGTCAAATTTTTGGGTTTAAATTGAATTTAAATTCAAAAGGTGAGCGTTTTAACCCACTCACAACTTCTAAGATTTCTTATGTTTGTTAAATTAAATTTTGATGTGATTTAAAATTTATTTATGATTGTTTGGGCATATATTTAATCATCATCTCAGTTAGATAGCATTCATTTAAATTAAATTGTTATTTAATTTTATTATTGTATAAAAATTGACAGTTAAATTTATTTATTATTTCATATAAACTGCCAGTTAAATAGTTATTAATTTTTATTGAATATAAACTATTCGTTGATGCCTGTTATATTTATATGCTTTATATTGATGTTTTGTTTAAATTGGATGATGATTGTAATAAATGGTTGTTTATTGATATTTGGATGAATGAATGCTATATTTTATATAAACTGCATGTTATTATGCATTTTCATTCCATTCGGGATTGCGGTTTGAAATGATACATAACCGTAAACTTTTATTTTTAAAATTACGGATTGAAATGATAAATATCTGTATCACTTGACCATAGGATAGAAAATTATATACAGGCACCGTGGTCTATATATAAATATTTTAAAGTGATTTTCTATGGGTTTTAAAAAATAAGGGTTTATATATATACTAATTTTGATATTATATAAATATTATTTTTGTATAGGGTTAAATTCGAAAATTTAAGCTAAGTAAAATTTGATGATGTTTTAAGTTTGATTTACGAATATTTCAAGTTTGAGCTTTATTTAAGTGATATTGAATTTATTAAATAAATATTTCTAAACTAAATAATAGTAAATTGAATTAAGGTATATATAAGATTATCAGATTTGGTTGGGAATTTTGGAATATTTAAAGATTTGAAATAAATATCAAAATTGAAATGTTTTATCGGAATTAAAGTATTATTGTTTCAAAGTGTTGGTTTTGAAACTGTTATAACTATGAAAGTAATATGGTTTGAAAAATGAATTTATTTGAAATAGAATTTATTTAAGAATTATCTGTGAATATATTGATTGGAAACCTATTGAAATTGAAAATTTAGAATATGAGTTCAAAATGTGGTTTGGGTTTAAGATGATTTAAAAGAATATTTCAAGTTATCTAAATTAAAGAAAGATTAGTGATTGGAAATTGGGTTTTATTTAAATAATATATTATTGAATTATTTTGGAAATGGAAATGATATATTATTGAATTGGGTTTTGAAATGGAAATAATACATTGATAATTTGGGTTTGAAATAGTAATAATATTTTGGTTTTAAAGTATATGCTATTTTGAAGTAAAGGATATGTTTTGAAATGGCAAAAATATTTTGGGTTTTAAAGTATATACAATTTTGAAGTAAAGGATATGGTTTGAAATGGCAATAATATTTTGGTTTTTAAAGTATATACTATTTTGAAGTAAAGGATATGTTTTGAAATAGCAAAAATATTTTGGGTTTTAAAGTATATACTATTTTGAAGTAAAGGATATGGTTTGAAATGGCAATAATATTTTGGTTTTTGAAGTATATACTATTTTGAAATAAAGAGTATGTTTTGAAAGGGCAATGATTGTGTTTTTAAAAGTATATATATTTTTAAATGACCACGGTGTTAGAATAACGTTTGGTTGTTAAAGAGACCGAGATCGGATATGAACATACTCTCTGTCAATACCGAAAACCACTTTGACAACTGTGTACGTGGTGGAGTTTCCAGAATGAAGTAGGATGGTGGTGACGATCCTAAGGTATATACGTGGACCCAACTCCCATGAGTTGGCATAAGGTGGCTAAAACAGGAGCGATTGACGGACCAAGGAGGTAGCACCTATGATCGGACACACTTCTTCGATACCATTCTATTACTTGTGATTTATTTGGTGGCCACCCTTCGATTTGGGAGTGTTGTTCGAGGTGGGCGATAGTGGCTGCTATGCGTCACCACCAGTCCGGATGTGTAATTGGTATATCTACCATGGCATTGTCTTGTGTGCCGTGTCACCTACCATATCAAGCTTTACTACGATTTGTGATTTCTCCCGTAGCCTGTGGAGTATCGAGGGTAGCCCCCATTTTGGGAGTATGTTAATACTGGATAGACTACTGGGACTATTATGTGTTAAGGGGAATATTGGGTCACTCCTTAATGCTATTTAAAAGTATGTTTATTTTATATTAGACATTATTATAATAGCGAATATTACTACATAGTAGATAGTTTAACGGATGCTTAAGAGATGTGAATCCCGAACATTTCTTAAGTTACTGCATTCACGTTAGACACTGGATAGGAGATGTCAAACCCCGTAAACATCTCTGACGCCGTTTACACTCATATTTATTTCATTGATTTAACTTACATAAGATCTTTTAGTTTTGACTCGAGTGTTTTGTCTTTTCAATTCGCTCGGGTCAGCCTGAGCATTTCAGGATTTGAAGACCCTATTTCTGAAGGACGAAGAGTGGAGTTCGGGGTGTTCTGTGTGTTGGCAGGAAGTTTTCTGGCTGAGCATTTTTCTAAAGGTGGAGTTCAGAAGCAGCAAAGTGGATCCATTTCTTCGATGGATTGGATAGTTAAGTATGATCTGTTCTGATTTGTTAAGAGAGAACAGATTTCTTTGGAATTAGACTGGGTTGATCGCAAAAGTGACTTGCGATAGTTTGAGTATTCCCTTGGGTTATCTGATATTTTCTGGGATGTGTTGTCCAGTCTATGCTTGTGTTCTTCATCAGTATTTTCATTCTATTCTATATCAGAGTGGTGCAGCGAAAGCAGTTTGGCGAGTGCTCCTGTTTGTCTTTTCCAGATAGGAGAAGTTAGTTCGGTATTCTGATGTTTGTGAGTAGAGTTGGTGTTCTTGGTCTTGGTTGATCTTGAGAGGATCATTTTGTTGAGTTATTTTTGGTCCTGTTTGTTTCTAGAAGCATCGGCGAAGGTTGAGCTGATCAAGAAGGATTTGTAGGAAGCCAGGATCGTCAGAAGAGTCTTGTGGATAAGAGACGGAGGAATATTGGATCTCTTCTATGTTCTGATTTGGATAAGAGCTTGGTCTACAAGGTTGAATTGTCAGTTTGGATAACTGGAATTCAATGTATTTTACGTATCTCTGAGGGAGTACGTGTTTGATCTATCTCTGGTTGTGGAACCAGCAGTTTAAGGAGATTTGGTAGTTGAGTCAGACTCGTCTATAGTCTGATATTCTGTTTAGTTTTGTAGATCTAGATGAGTTGGAACTCTATAGCTTAGTAGTATTGATTGTTTGGATTCTGTAGGGCGAGTATCCCGGTATTTATACTTGGGAAACTCTAGGAAATTCTATCCAAATTTTTTTCTGGATAATTAGAATTGTTTGATTAGGTGAATTGGTTGCTATGGTTGTTAGCATATGGATGATAATTTATGCTTGTGATTTAAATAGATTATTAAATTACCTTTGTTATAAATTTCGGGGACGAAATTCTTTTAAGGGGGGAGGAATGTGATATCCCGGAATTTTTGGACAATATCAATTTAATAATCTGTTTAAATAATTAAATTGATCTGATAATCTTTGATAATAAAATTTGAATTGGTTTAATAATCTAATTAAATAAATATTTAATTAGTGAATTTTATCTTTTAAAAACTAATAAAATGATTTCTATTTATAATGTATATATATGTGTGTATATATTGTAAATAGATAAGCTTTGGTTTGAAATTTAATAAATAAATAAAATCTTGTTTTTAAATTTCTAATATATATATATATTGATAGTTTGGAAATTTTGATTTATTTAATATTAAGCTTTTCAAAGCTATTTAAACAAAATAACTATATGGTTTTAAGTAAGGTTAATAATAAGGTTTATTTTATATTGCTTAATAAATATGATTTAAGAGTATATATATAAGTTTAAAATACAATTTACATATGATATGTTAATTCATTTAGTAATAGTAGAAATTTATAATCTCTTTTATAAATTATTTTAAAATTGAAAAATGGTTATTTTAAAATTAAATGTGTGTTATAAATTGACTTTAAATTGGATTTTTAAATTTAATTTGAATTTGAATTTGGAATTAAAAAGGGTAGATATTTTAAAATGTTTGGATTTTAAATTCATGTATAAGATTTTATTTGTATATAATTTGTTTTATAATATTTTCTTTAAAATAACTTATATATATATAAATTTAAATAAGCATTTATAAATAAAGAAAAAGGCTTTTTAACATTTAAAATAAATACTAATTAATTAAAGGGACATGTGTTATTTCCTAAGGCTTCATTATAACACGTGTTAAATAATTAAATAGGGTGAAAGACAAGTGTCATTTTTGTTTTAATTTTTCTTTTTATTTTAAAAATAAATCATTATACTTACAAAACATGTTTTCCCCTTTTCTTTTCTTTCTAATCTTCATTTCAAAAATCTGCAATTCATTTTCCACTTCTAAAAGCAAACCAGAAAATCAAATTCAGCACTCCTATAAACCAAAATTTCTCGAAACAAATCTGTAATCCACTTCCACAAACCAGAAAACTTCTTCAACTCTGTAATTCATTTTCAAAACCAAGCATGTAAACCTTTCTTCAATTTGAAAACAAAAAGCCTGCATTTCTTTAAAGCCTGAATACTTTCTTCCTCAAACCTGATCTAAGCAACACATATCAACAAGAAAGTTTCATTAGCATGCATGCAAGTTTCTATAGCAAGCAACTCAAGTTTTAAATCGAAGAAGCAAAAGGCAATTCAAGTTTTTAAATCAAAAGCATTTGCCAGATCAAAATTTAAAGCCTGGGAATTTCTCTGCTTTTAAAAAAATGGTGAGTAACATTCATTTTAAAACTTAAGTATATGATATTTGTTTGCATATGGATTTCTGGAATAAAATGTGTATTGTATGGATGAATATGATTGAAATTTCTATGTATATATATGGATGTATAGATGCATGTTTGTAGTTGTATTTGTTTCTGCCTGTTCTTAGTTCAAAAGCTAAATTTTAATCAAAATTCATTATCTCCCTATCTGGTCTTTATTAGAACTTAGGATTCAAACAATATTTGTTTGTTTAGTCATGGGTTAGTGTTTAAAATTTTATTTAAGTTAAAATAAAACTCGAATGGCTATGAAAATCAAAACAACAGAGCAATCTGAAATAAGTGAAAATTTCAAACTTCTAAATTTATTGATTCAGGCATATGATCTGAATCCTGGTGTGAAAACATGATTTTTAAGATTTAAATCTTGATTTTTAGAAGTAGGATGAGAGAGCAGCTCGAGGTTGAACAGATTTTACATTTTTGGTAGTCTCTGATGATCTAAATGCTCGGGGAGGTTGTGGTTTCAACTGGAGATAGAGGGATGATCGGAGAGTTTGAGAAAAATGTCTGATGATGGTGAAATTCACTGCGGCGATGGGGGTTGATCGGGAAAGCATGTAGACCTAATTTTTGATGTGGTTGGAATAATTGTCATCACGGTGTCTCTGGGATCGAGTTCCACCAGACTCTGGGAACTGGTAGCGCGAAGACTAGCGAAGGCGTGGTTGGAAGGTCAGGTGCTCCGGTGATCGGAAAGGTGGATTCAGGCTTTGGGTTCCTGTTCTTGATGGTGATGGGATACTCGATTTCAAATTCGAGTTGATGTCGAGGTTCTAGTGATCAAGTTTGGGTATGAAGGTGAACGTTGACTTGAGGAGATCATCGGCGGTGATCGAAGTGGAGCGGCGTCACCGTGCATGTGCACGGTGATGATTTGGATACTGGTGAGTTTGGGTTTTTAACAGAGAAGTGTTACTCGAGTAAATTGATGAATTGACTCGAAGCGTGGAGGGTTTCGACTCGAAGCATTTTTGATAAAACTCGGGGTAATTGAGTGGTTACAGGTTTTAAAGCCTGTTTGTTTTTAAAATTTTAAAATTGATTTAAAATTTGAAAAACAGAAATTTAAACAAAGTTTAAAATCAAATCTTTAGGTGTGGATTCAAATTTAAACTTGAATTCCAGTGTAAAATAAATAAGTTTTTATTAAAATGTTTAAACAACTTTTTAAAGAATAATTTAAAAAGGTTTGAATAAATGAATTGGTTTAAAAATCTTAAATTTCTTTTGTAAATGTTAAGTGTTTCTTTAACATTTGGATTTAAAAAGTTTTGTAAATTTGATTTAAATTTGGTTAAAGTTAAATTTGTAATTCAAATTTAAATCTTTAATTTGAATTGAATAAAAAGGAAGATTTTAAAAGTAAAAATGTTTCAAAACTTTTGTTAATAATAATTAAAGTAGTTATAAAGGTTAATACTTTAATTTAGAGATTAATTAAGGTTTAATGATTTAGAATTCATTAAATTAATATGGTAATTAGAGAGTAATTTAATAATTTAATTAATTAATGATTTGGTGTTAATTAATTAAATAATTAGGATTATAAGCTAATTAATTAAGGGTTAATTAATTTGAAGTTAGAATCTTTAATTAGATAAGTATAGATTATTAATAAATGATTAGGAATCAATTAATCAAGTGATAAAAGATAATTAAGCAATTAATTAAGAAATAGTGATTTATTAATTGGTAATTAATAATTAATTAATTTGTAAATCAATAATGGTTGATTTAAGTTTAATTACTTAAATAAAGAATTGTAATAATTAATGAGAGATCATTAATTAGGGATTATTAAATAATGTGATTAATTTGATAATCAATTAGATTAATTAGTTAAATATGAAATTGGTTAAGTATAATTACTTAATGGAAGTAATTAAAGGAATTAATTACTTAAGGAAATTAATTAAATAAATTTGATAAGTTTAATTTATTAATTAAATTAAATTAAGATAATCATTGGTGATTTGATAAGTATAATTACTTAAATGTAATTAATGAAGTGTAATTATTTAGGAAAGTAATTAAAGGTAATTACTAGATGTAATTAATTAAAGGAGATTTAATAATGAAAGTAATTTGAGTTTAATTACTTTTTATAATTAATCAAGGGATTAATTAAAAGATAATTAATTAAGGAGTAATTAATTTATTTAAAGAAGTAATTAAGGGTAGTTGATTACTAAATGAGATTAATCAAAGGTGATTAATAAATGTGACTAATTAAAGATTAATTATTAAATGTAATTAATTTAAATAGGATAATTAATTAAGAGTAATTAAGGATCATTAATTAATATAATTAAGAGTTGATTAATTTAAACTAATTAATCAATAATAAGTGATTAAAGAGTAATTAATTAATTGTAATTAATTAAGGATTAATGTAATTAAGTATAGTTAATTAATTAGTGAAGTAATTAAAGATTAATTACTGTAATGGTTTAAGATAATTAATTTATGAAATTAATTAAGGATTAATTACTTAAAGTAATTAAAGGATAATTAATCAGGAATGATTAATTAAGATAGATACTTAGAGTATGATTAATTAATTGGTTTAATTAATGATTAAGTAAGCAGGATTTATAGAATGAAGTAATTAATTTAATTCACTTTAAATTAATTAGAGATGATAAATCATTACTTATGGATGGATGAATGATATTAAATGCTTTGCATTGTTTGATATCTCTGATAAGATATGTGCTGATCTATGATATGGATGTTTTGGTTGAATTATAATGATAATGTGAATTATCTGTTTGTGATGATAATATGGATTATCTATTGTGAATTATCTATCTCTGTGTATATAGATAAAGAATTGAATTTTTTTAACTTTAAAACAACTTGGCCTTAAAAGATACGTTTTGGATTTCGATGAGACCGGGATCGGGTTTCCAGATTTGGATATCCGAATACCACATCGATCCAAATTAACGATAGGTCGTGAATCTCAAGTGAAGATGAAGATTCAGAGTGCAAGGGTTATTGTCGTTAACTCTGAGGGTGATTCCAAAAACGAGTGTAACGAGATAATGCCTTCGGTTTCGTTCGAACCCGGAACGAACTTGTATGGATTGAATGCTTTCAAAACATCGTCAGGTGGACGATGAGCATTCTAAGTGGTGTGTTCTGATTAAAGGTAATCGTAGCCTCAAGCCTCATCAACCGGGAATGGCTAAAACAGGGGAGGTGCAGCAAGGCTTCGTGGGTAGCACCCACTGAGAGTAAGGTCATCCCTGTCTAGAGAGTTCCTTTATTTCGGCTTAGTGGTGCAGTTGGCGACGGCCATCTGTGGGGTGATTTTTATTCGGAATTATCCAGTAAGGGATGGTTCCGGCTTTGTGTTGTAGGGGATTGGGAGTAATCCTCGGTACGGTGATCTAGGCCCCGTACTGTGATGGGCGGTACCCCGGTAGCCCTGCCATTGTATGGAATCCAACTTCCAATAAGTGATCTCGGACTTGATTGTATACCTATATATGCTGGAATTTAATGAATGTAACAATTTCGGCTATGTGAATATTTATTTGAGAACCCTAGACCCTATTATAATATAACTGGATTCCTATTAATGTTTTGGTTATCGTAAGGTAAAAACTTTTCCGTGTTTATGTGCGGAAAGTCTTACGAGATACCTTTTCTTTCCAAATGGTTTTCAAAGTTAAGCAACTTTAACCTGTTACTCACACCAGACCCATGTCTGACCCAAGTGTTTATTTTCTGTTTTATAAACTCTTGGGTACTCAAATTTTTACGAGTAGCCAAGGGATTCAGGTTAGCATTGACGAATTGTGGAGGAGCAATGGAGCAGGAGGCTTCAGCGTTCGTAGATATATAGTGTTCCGCTGTGTTGATCTGTGATAGTGTCTTGTATTGTATTGAGTTGTAATGTCTAGACAGATGTTTATAACTGTCTAGTATGTGATGTATGTTGTGTAACTCTGATAAGTGTTGTATACTATGTAATAGTTTATGTTATTAATATAATTTATTCGTTCCGCTGTTGAGATTCTAATGTTGTTTCTTTCTCTCTTCTCTTCTTTTCTCTTTTCTATCCCTTTCTTTCTTCAAGATGATATGACTTTCTGTGGAGAAAAAGTCGGGTCATCACAGTTGGTATCAGAGCAATTGATTGAGTGAATACCTAAGCTCTGGAGTGGTGTCTATCTTGAGAGCGCGTATTTGTAATTTTTATAACTATATATATATATATTTCTACCTATTTGTTGGGTTACCTGTTCGGGTTTTCCAATATGATTTTTAAAGGTAGATGAGGTGGTGGTGTGTGTAACATGAATACCAATGGTTGGAGTTTGAGGTTGGAAGTGTATCCGACGAGACTGTAGACCTAATACCGTCTCGAGTAAGCTTTGCAGTGGTGTAAGGATTTCACAAATCTCTGAAGGAAACCTATTAAGGTTCGGAGTTTATCTTTGAAGTTGGATGAGTAGGGTTGGATCTGTCGATTAGGCAGAAGCGAGTGATGGTATCTCAGGAAATTGTAGATGTGTGATGAGACGCAGTGACTATGGATGTTCCCGAAGATGTTTTCTTTGGAACAAGTTTGAGGAAGTGTGTCTGCTTCGGTGTTATGGCTGAGTTCAGCATGGTGTTTCTGTTTGGTTTGGGTTTCGAGTTTCTCGAAGAGCTTTGGATTGAGAAGTCTTTGGCATTTGTGGCAGTAGTGCAGCTCGGGGTGTTATGTGTGTTGGCAGGAAGTTTTCTAGCTGAGCATTTTTCTAAAGGTGGAGTTCAGAAGCAGCAAAGTGGATCCATTTCTTCGATGGATTGGATAGTTAAGTATGATCTGTTCTGATTTGTTAAGAGAGAACAGATTTCTTTGGAATTAGACTGGGTTGATCGCAAAAGTGACTTGCGATAGTTTGAGTATTCCCTTGGGTTATCTGAGATTTTCTGGGATGTGTTGTCCAGTCTGTGCTTGTGTTCTTCATCAGTATTTTCATTTTATTCCATATCAGAGTGGTGCAGCGAAAGCAGTTTGGTGAGTGCTCCTGTTTGTCTTTTCCAGATAGGAGAAGTTAGTTCGGTATTCTGTTGTTTGTGAGTAGAGTTGGTGTTCTTGGTCTTGGTTGATCTTGAGAGGATCATTTTGTTGAGTTATTTTTGGTCCTGTTTGTTTCTAGAAGCATCGGCGAAGGTTGAGCTGATCAAGAAGGATTTGTAGGAAGCCAGGATCGTCAGAAGAGTCTTGTGGATAAGAGACGGAGGAATATTGGATCTTTTCTATGTTCTGATTTGGATAAGAGCTTGGTCTACAAGGTTGAATTGTCAGTTTGGATAACTGGAATTCAATGTATTTTACGTATCTCTGAGGGAGTACGTGTTTGATCTATCTCTGGTTGTGGAACTAGCAGTTTAGGGAGATTTGGTTGTTGAGTCAGACTCGTCTGTAGTCTGATATTCTGTTTAGTTTTGTAGATCTAGATGAGTGGGAACTCTATAGCTTAGTAGTATTGATTGTTTGGATTCTGTAGGGCGAGTATCCCGGTATTTATACTTGGGAAACTCTAGGAAATTCTATCCAGAATTTTGTCTGGATAATTAGAATTGTTTGATTAGGTGAATTGGTTGCTATGGTTGTTAGCATATGGATGATAATTTATGCTTGTGATTTAAATAGATTATTAAATAACCTATGTTATAAATTTCGGGGACGAAATTCTTTTAAGGGGGGAGGAATGTGATATCCCGGAATTTTTGGACAATATCAATTTAATAATCTATTTAAATAATTAAATTGATTTGATAATCTTTGATAATAAAATTTGAATTGGTTTAATAATCTAATTAAATAAATATTTAATTAGTGAATTTTATCTTTTAAAAACTAATAAAATGATTTCTATTTATAATGTATATATATGTGTGTGTGTATTGTAAACAGATAAGCTTTGGTTTGAAATTTAATAAATAAATAAAATCTTGTTTTTAAATTTCTAATATATATATATATATATATATATATTGATAGTTTGGAAATTTTGATTTATTTAATATTAAGCTTTTCAAAGCTATTTAAACAAAATAACTATATGGTTTTAAGTAAGGTTAATAATAAGGTTTATTTTATATTGCTTAATAAATATGATTTAAGAGTATATATATAAGTTTAAAATACAATTTACATATGATATGTTAATTCATTTAGTAATAGTAGAAATTTATAATCTCTTTTATAAATTATTTTAAAATTGACAAATGGTTATTTTCAAATTAAATGTGTGTTATAAATTGACTTTAAATTGGATTTTTAAATTTAATTTGAATTTGAATTTGGAATTAAAAAGGGTAGATATTTTAAAATGTTTGGATTTTAAATTCATGTATAAGATTTTATTTGTATATAATTTGTTTTATAATATTTTCTTTAAAATAACTTATATATATATAAATTTAAATAAGCATTTATAAATAAAGAAAAAGGCTTTTTAACATTTAAAATAAATACTAATTAATTAAAGGGACATGTGTTATTTCCTAAGGCTTCATTATAACATGTGTTAAGTAATTAAATAGGGTGAAAGACAAGTGTCATTTTTGTTTTAATTTTTCTTTTTATTTTAAAAATAAATCATTATACTTATAAAACATGTTTTCCCCTTTTCCTTTCTTTCTAATCTTCATTTCAAAAATCTGCAATTCATTTTCCACTTCTAAAAGCAAACCAGAAAATCAAATTCAACACTCCTATAAACCAAAATTTCTCGAAACAAATCTGTAATCCACTTCCACAAACCAGAAAACTTCTTCAACTCTGTAATTCATTTTCAAAACCAAGCATGTAAACCTTTCTTCAATCTGAAAACAAAAAGCCTGCATTTCTTTAAAGCCTGAATACTTTCTTCCTCAAACCTGATCTAAGCAACACATATCAACAAGCAAGTTTCATTAGCATGCATGCAAGTTTCTATAGCAAGCAACTCAAGTTTTAAATCGAAGAAGCAAAAGGCAATTCAAGTTTTTAAATCAAAAGCATTTGCCAGATCAAAATTTAAGGCCTGGGAATTTCTCTGCTTTTAAAAAAATGGTGAGTAACATTCATTTTAAAACTTAAGTATATGATATCTGTTTGCATATGGATTTCTGGAATAAAATGTGTATTGTATGGATGAATATGATTGAAATTTCTATGTATATATATGGATGTATAGATGCATGTTTGTAGTTGTATTTGTTTCTGCATGTTCTTAGTTCAGAAGCTAAATTTTAATCAAAATTCATTATCTCCCTATCTGGTCTTTATTAGAACTTAGGATTCAAACAATATTTGTTTGTTTAGTCATGGGTTAGTGTTTAAAATTTTATTTAAGTTAAAATAAAACTCGAATGGCTATGAAAATCAAAACAACAAAGCAATCTGAAATAAGTGAAAATTCCAAACTTCTAAATTTATTGATTCAGGCATATGATCTGAATCCTGGTGTGAAAACATGATTTTTAAGATTTAAATCTTGATTTTTAGAAGTAGGATGAGAGAGAAGTTCGAGGTTGAACAGATTTTACATTTTTGGTAGTCTCTGATGATCTAAATGCTCGGGGAGGTTGTGGTTTCAACTGGAGATAGAGGGATGATCAGAGAGTTTGAGAAAAATGTCTGATGATGGTGAAATTCACTGCGGCGATGGGGGTTGATCGGGAAAGTATGTAGACCTAGTTTTTGATGTGGTCGGAATAATTGTCATCACGGTGTCTCTGGTGGATCGAGTTCCACCAGACTCTGGGAACTGGTAGCGGGAAGACTAGCAAAGGCGTGGCTGGAAGGTTAGGTGCTCCGGTGATCGGAAAGGTGGATTCAGGCTTTGGGTTCCTGTTCTTGATGGTGATGGGATACTCGATTTCAAATTCGAGTTGATGTCGAGGTTCTGGTAATCAAGTTTGGGTATGAAGGTGAACGTTGACTTGAGGAGATCATCGGCAGTGATCGAAGTGGAGCGGCGTCACCGTGCAGGTGCACGGTGATGATTTGGATACTGGTGAGTTTGGGTTTTTAATAGAGAAGTGTTACTCGAGTAAATTGATGAATTGACTCGAAGCATGGAGTGTTTCGACTCGAAGCATTTTTGATAAAACTCGGGGTAATTGAGTGGTTACAGGTTTTAAAGCCTATTTGTTTTTAAAATTTTAAAATTGATTTAAAATTTGAAAAACAGAAATTTAAACAAAGTTTAAAATCAAATCTTTAGGTGTGGATTCAAATTTAAACTTGAATTCCAGTTGTAAAATAAATAAGTTTTTATTAAAATGTTTAAACAACTTTTTAAAGAATAATTTAAAAAGATTTGAATAAATGAATTGGTTTAAAAATCTTAAATTTCTTTTGTAAATGTTAAGTGTTTCTTTATCATTTGGATTTAAAAAGTTTTGTAAATTTGATTTAAATTTGGTTAAAGTTTATATTGTAATTCAAATTTAAATCTTTAATTTGAATTGAATAAAAAGGAAGATTTTAAAAGTAAAAATGTTTCAAATCTTTTGTTAATAATAATTAAAGTAGTTATAAAGGTTAATACTTTAATTTAGAGATTAATTAAGGTTTAATGATTTAGAATTCATTAAATTAATAAGGTAATTAGAGAGTAATTTAATAATTTAATTAATTAATGATTTGGTGTTAATTAATTAAATAATTAGGATTATAAGCTAATTAATTAAGGGGTAATTAATTTGAAGTTAAGAATCTTTAATTAGATAAGTATAGATTATTAATAAATGATTAGGAATTAATTAATCAAGTGATAAAAGATTAATTAAGCAATTAATTATGAAATAGAGATTTATTAATTGGTAATTAAGAATTAATTAATTTGTAAATCAATAATGGTTGATTTAAGTTTAATTACTTAAATAAAGAATTGTAATAATTAATGAGAGATCATTAATTAGGGATTATTAAATAATGTGATTAATTTGATAATCAATTAGATTAATTAGTTAAATATGAAATTGGTTAAGTATAATTACTTAATGGAAGTAATTAAAGGAATTAATTACTTAAGGTAATTAATTAAATAAATTTGATAAGTTTAATTTATTAATTAAATTAAATTAAGATAATCATTGGTGATTTGATAAGTATAATTACTTAAATGTAATTAATGAAGTGTAATTATTTAGGAAAGTAATTAAAGGTAATTACTAGATGTAATTAATTAAAGGAGATTTAATAATGAAAGTAATTTGAGTTTAATTACTTTGTATAATTAATCAAGGGATTAATTAAAAGATAATTAATTAAGGAGTAATTAATTTATTTAAAGAAGTAATTAAGGGTAGTTAATTACTAAATGAGATTAATCAAAGGTGATTAATAAATGTGACTAATTAAAGATTAATTATTAAATGTAATTAATTTAATAGGATAATTAATTAAGAGTAATTAAGGATCATTAATTAATATAATTAAGAGTTGATCAATTTAAACTAATTAATCAATAATAAGTGATTAAAGAGTAATTAATTAATTGTAATTAATTAAGGATTAATGTAATTAAGTATAGTTAATTAATTAGTGAAGTAATTAAAGATTAATTACTGTAATGGTTTAAGATAATTAATTTATGAAATTAATTAAGGATTAATTACTTAAAGTAATTAAAGGATAATTAATCAGGAATGATTAATTAAGATAGATACTTAGAGTATGATTAATTAATTGGTATAATTAATGATTAAGTAAGCAGGATTTATAGAATGAAGTAATTAATTTAATTCACTTTAAATTAATTAGAGATGATAAATCATTACTTAGGGATGGATGAATGATATTAAATGCTTTGCATTGTTTGATATCTCTGATAAGATATGTGCTGATCTATGATATGGATGTTTTGGTTGAATTATAATGATAATGTGAATTATCTGTTTGTGATGATAGTATGGATTATCTATTGTGAATTATCTATCTCTGTGTATATAGATAAAGAATTGAATTGTTTTAACTTTAAAACAACTTGGCCTTAAAAGATACGTTTTGGATTTCGATGAGACCGGGATCGGGTTTCCAGATTTGGATATCCGAATACCACATCGATCCAAATTAACGATAGGTCGTGAATCTCAAGTGAAGATGAAGATTCAGAGTGCTAGGGTTATTGTTGTTAACTCTGAGGGTGATTCCAAAAACGAGTGTAACGAGATAATGCCTTCAGTTTCGTTCGAACCCGGAACGCACTTGTATGGATTGAATGCTTTCAAAACATCGTCAGGTGGCCGATGAGCATTCTAAGTGGTGTGTTCTGATTAAAGGTACTCGTAGCCTCAAGCCTCATCAACCGGGAATGGCTAAAACATGGGAGGTGCAGCAAGGCTTCGTGGGTAGCACCCACTGAGAGTAAGGTCATCCCTGTCTAGAGAGTTCCTTTATTTCGGCTTAGTGGTGCAGTTGGCGACGACCATCTGTGGGGTGATTTTTATTCGGAATTATCCAGTAAGGGATGGTTCCGGCTTTGTGTTGTAGTGGATTGGGATTAATCCTCGGTACGGTGATCTAGGCCCCGTACTGTGATGGGCGGTACCCCGGTAGCCCTGCCATTGTATGGAATCCAACTTCCAATAAGTGATCTCGGACTTGATTGTATACCTATATATGCTGGAATTTAATGAATGTAACAATTTCGGCTATGTGAATATTTATTTGAGAACCCTAGACCCTATTATAATATAACTGGATTTCCTATTAATGTTTTGGTTATCGTAAGGTAAAAAATTTTCCGTGTTTATGTGCGGAAAGTCTTACGAGATACCTTTTCTTTCCAAATGGTTTTCAAAGTTAAGCAACTTTAACCTGTTACTCACACCAGACCCATGTCTGACCCAAGTGTTTATTTTCTGTTTTATAAACTCTTGGGTACTCAAATTTTTATGAGTAGCCAAGGGATTCAGGTTAGCATTGATGAATTGTGGAGGAGCAATGGAGCAGGAGGCTTCAGCATTCGTAGATGTATAGTGTTCCACTGTGTTGATCTGTGATAGTGTCTTGTATTGTATTGAGTTGTAATATCTAGACAGATGTTTATAACTGTCTAGTATGTGATGTATTCTGTGTAACTCTGATAAGTGTTGTATACTATGTAATAGTTTATGTTATTAATATAATTTATTTGTTCCTCTGTTGAGATTCTGATGTTGTTTCTTTCTCTCTTCTCTTCTTTTCTCTTTTCTATCCCTTTCTTTCTTCAAGATGATACGACTTTCTGTGGAGAAAAAGTCGGGTCATCACAGTTGGTATCAGAGCAATTGGTTGAGTGAATACCTAAGCTCTGGAGTGGTGTCTATCTTGAGAGCGCGTATTTGTAATTTTTATAACTATATATATATATATGTAACAACCCAGTATTTTGCATCAATTGATTATCGGAATTAGATGATTGAAATTGCTATTGGAATTTAAAATCAATTTGAAATTTTCTTTTGAAAAATAAAAATAAAATGGTTAAGTCTTTTTGGTTGCCGTGATAACTAACCAAGACAACCCGATCCCCTATTGAATATTATCTTCTGCCCTTCTTCCTTTTGGCTTGTGAGAATGGTGGCTCGTCTGGAATTAGGGCTTCGGCCTCGTCGCTTCCAAAATTGGGGCTTTGTCATTGTTCGTTCCACTGGCAAATTAGGAGCTTCGGCTCTGTCAATCTTTGAAGCTCTGGTGAACTCGCGTGTGACTTCGATTTCGAATTCGCTCGTCTTTGTGATGCTTGGCCGCTTCCATGGAGTCGTTCTCGTCGCCGCTTCGAAGCAAGGTGAGTTAAACTCACATCTAATTCGAACTGTTACATGAGTATCTTGAATTCGTTCGTATGTTCGATTTTCGTGACTTGGGATTTAAGTGATTTAGTAATTGATGGTTCGCTTAATTTGGGTTTGAACCCCTCGTTTTCATTCGTATATGGTCTTTGAATTGTGATGGTTCAGGTTTCTCGACTTGTTCGATTTCGTTCAATCTTGTTGTTTGTTTCTCGGCTATCACTGCTGTGAACTCGAGTGATTTCTTATCACTCACATTTAGCCCAATTTAATGCTTTCTGCCTTCTTCGATTGGTATAATGTGTTGCTTGTCACGGCTTGATTTGCAGTCGAATTCGTCTGTTTATTTTGTTGTAGTTGCCTTTAGCTTCGACTTGATTCTTCGATGTTGCTTATGATCGACGTTTGCCATACTATTCTATATCTTTGGTAGTACGTTCAACCTTATTCCTTTAATTATATACTTATGTAACGTTAGCTGGGCATGTTGCATACAGATTTGATTGCATTATGTGGTCTGATTCATGTGTAGTCTGCTGCCCCCTATGCAGTTTGTACTTGGTATACAGGCGCATGTTTATGTTAGTGTTGATTCGCCTCACTGCTCGATTCTGTATCACCTTATGGTTTGAGGTTACACATGTTTATAGGGTCATTTTGACTATGTATGTTTCACTGTGTTCATATGTCCGCACTTGCAGTGTTCACATATGGCTTTGACTTTACCATTTCCTGACTTCAGCACTGTCTTCATGTAAATGCATCAAAATCTGGGTTAGATAGATTGGCCACTATGTACATTGTTGGTTTATATTCCTATAAGTTAATTTCATACATGTGTGATTATACCTTCAAGCTACCCTGACCTGCAGTATGCATGGTCACTCTGGGATTCCACTTGTCTTGGTGGAGCTCGTACTGTTGTCACACTATTCTGGTCTGGTCATTGTGTAGTTGCATTGCATTGAGTTCCTGTTGTACCATACACTTGAACTCAGTTGCCTTGTCTGGTTAAGTCTTGTACCACTCGCAGATATTTTCTCTATTCATTGATGCAGTGGCCATCTCCACTTGTTCAATACAGGATCTAGTTCATTTAAGTTATGTGTGTTGACCTCCTGTGTAGTTTAGTTTGACATTGAATTAGGGTTCATGTCTGAACCTACCAGTCAGGCCTGATTACCTCATATGTATGCTCTGTCCACTGTTCTTGTTCTCGAATCTGATACATTGCATTGATGCCTTGTATCATTTGCATTTTTCTTGTCATTTTGCTTCACTGATGACCTTATCTTCTATGGAGGCTGATCTGCGTCTTTTCTGTGAGTGTGACATTGTTGTTGCATTGCTACCAGTTTACTTGACCATTTGTATATGTCTGTATGTTAGTGCATTGCTCTGTGCTTTGACATTTTAATCTTGGCCTTGATGTTCTCTGTTCTGTATTGACATTTATGTATGGCTTCACTTGCATCTGTTCTCACTGTGTTGTACATGTGTACTTTGATGAGCTCTGTATTCTCCCTGGGTGTATATTCAGTCTTCATTATTCATGTTGTAGCTGTGCACATTCACATTGATGCACTGTTTCGTTTATTTCCTTGCTGTAGATCTCACTTCTTAGTTCATCTGGACATTTCGGTTCCTGTCTGCATTGCATACAAGCAATTGCATTCGTTATAGATAAGTTGAAGCTTATGTTGTGGCTTCACTCGTATCTCTTGTGATATCTTTTGAGTCTGTTTACTTTCTGACCAATATGGGTTAGATATTTTGATTTCTTCGACGTATTAATTACTATTAATACTCGGAATTGTAGTGACTTTATATTCTGTTGTGGCGAGGCAGTGCACGCGTGCGTGCACTGCAGCCACACCGAATTTACAGATTTTAATCGATATCTCTTTTATTCTTAATTCATCGACCTGTTGCGTAATTCGTAGGCTGTATTGGCGAGGCACTACACGTTAGCGTGTACTGCAGCCAATTAGCATTGATATTTTTAAATTGACATTTCAATTGCTTAAACTGCTTTGGGTTTCTGTTTTGTGGATTAACACTGTTTAGTGTTATATCTGCCGTTATCCAATTCTCGTACCGAGAGTTGGATATACGAGATTTCTGTGACTGTCATCTATATTGAGATTGATTATTATTGCTTCTATGCTCTAATAACTGATTTTGAATTAGACTGATCCGAGTATTATTTTCTTTTGAATGTAATACTCGGGTCAGACCGAGTATTTACAGGTTGTAGATTTTTAGCTTTGGGTTGCTGCTAGAGCTATGAAGACTTTTTTTTATATCATTTGAAGAGGTCTTCGTCGTGTTGTAGTAGTCAGTGTGTCTGTTTTAAGATGATAATGTATTCGTGTATATTAGTCGATAATGTACGTGTATATATAACTTTTTGAGTCGACAGCTGTAGTTGTATCATTTGTCTTGTGTCAAATGTATTGTAACTGATATCAGTTATTGTATATATGAGACTTCTCGTTCCATCTTTATTCCGCATTTATGTTATCTGTGTTATTTTTATATCTATTGTCCTAAACTATTATAGCCACTGTGTAGTAGCTTTGAGTTTGTTTCGGTATGTCGGATTTCCTCTAAAGATGAAATGCAATGTTTTATTATCTGACATATCGGTGCTCGCACAAGGCAATTACATAGATGGTCGCCCCTCAACAGCCTTATTCTCCGTGCTAGTTGACAGCACTACACCGTAGTGTTCTTGGCTAGCGTGGGTATAGAGGTGGGGCGTCACAGCTTGGTATCAGAGCCTGGGGTTTAGGACAATTATAAAACATAACTTAGATGGAGCATATGTTACAACTATTTGTCGATGTTTTATCTCTCATCTTTACATATGATTATTTTTGACTGTTAGGTATGAATTCCTAACGCTTATTTTTGTGTTTTCCTAATCTGGATTTCCCTTCGACTTCGGTCACTTTGTTTTTGAGAAATTGCTAATTCCTTGATTCTCAAGACTCTGATTTTGTTTGCCGTTGGTTTCTTTGATAATGATGATTGATTCATTTTATACTCGACTGCGGCTATTAATTGTTGACTTCGACGTTGACTTGATTCTTACTTTTGTTGAAGTCATTTATGCATTTCTGCTCGACTTGCTTTGTTTTTCCAGTTGATAATCGATCCTTCTTCTCTTATTAGTTGTTATCACCTTTATTGATTTTGATAACTTCTATTTCTGGAATTTTTGGTATTCCTACTTTGATGAATTTGGAATCGAATTCTTTGGATTCTACTCACATCTTCGTATGTGAATTCTTGTGATTGATTGTTTCTACAATCATTTTTGTGATTTGTCACTTTAAAAATATATAGGTTTTCTATACTAGTAGTAAATATTAAAATCCTTTTTTCCAAACGATTTCAAAACTATTTTACTACAAAGCTCTTTTCCTAAATCGTTTTTCCAATCTATTAGTATATACAAGCCTTTATTTCACTCGTATGAGAAATTGAATTAAACGGCCTAGTAAAACAAGTGGTATGAAACACTTACGTTTACTTCGTCGGTTAGCTCTTGGACTTGTTCGATTGAACCCTTTTCGTGACAATTTCCTAGTGAAGATTTACAGCTTGTTCGTAAATATTTAAGTTAAGCAAGTGGTTATGGGACATGAAGCTAAACTCATATATTTACTAGCTTGGTGTGATTGACACTTCTTTATGATCATGACGATCATTTTTATGATTTAGACTGGACCTCATCGGTGTGATTTCGTCTCACACATATCTCTTGGGCTTTGAGGATTGTCTAGACACCAGTGTGTGATTTCGTCTCACACATATTGCACGGTTAGACTAGGCCTCATCGGTGTGATTTCGTCTCACACATATCTCTTGGGCTTTGAGGGTTGTCTGAATACTCTTTGTGTGATTTTTGTGATTTAGACTAGCAACTGTGCGATGTCTCTTTGTCTGCGAGGGAGACTAAACCCCGCTTTGTTGTAGGGTAGCGCCCTACGGTCTTCGGGCCATTCCTGTGTGAAAATTTAATGGATGGCTTCCATGAGATAGCGTCTCGTCATGTGATACCGGTCGGTGAGTTTTCATACTCCCATTTTTGTGATAGGCCTTTCCCCTTTTCTTTTTATGATTTAGACTAGCGATTATGCGATGTCTCTTTGTCTGCGAGGGAGACTAAACCCTGCTTTGTTGTAGGGTAGCGCCCTACGGTCTTCGGACCATTCCTGTGTGAAACTTTATTGGTTAGCCGCCAAGAGATAGCGTCTCGTTCATGTGATACCGGTGTTTTGGAGTTTTCATACTCCCATTTTTTATGCTAGGCCTTTCCCCCCCTTCATGTGTTTTCTGGATTTCTTGTGATGATTTCTAGAATTTGTGCTTCACCAATTTTCGTGATTTCTATTGACAAGTTTCGTCAATTTATGTGTATTGGTGAATTCATGTGTTATTGACTTGTTATGAATACAAGTTTAGGGTATGATATCCCTTTCTATCTTTGAGAAGATTCTTGTGACATCTTTGATGAATGAAAATTCATTTGGTATTATATTTTGGTGCCAGTTATTTTAATGAGACTTTGACGTGTTAACTTCGGTAACCGTCAATTTTGAAATGGATTTACAAGCGGTTCTCCTGCAACACTGATATTGCTAATTTAATCACGCGTTTTAAAAATTCTTTATTTTTAAAAGTTGTTTCAAAAATATAAATTAAAATTGTTTTCAAATTTTTACAGCTTACATTTTCAAAAGAACGAGGAAGCGATTTAAACATTTCAGAAAAATCGAGGACTATGACCCCTTTCTTTTACTGATTCGCTTAATTCCGGACTTGTCCGTTTGAGAATGTGAAATGTTATTTTTAAAACACACAATCCTGCACTTTCAAGGAAACGATAAAGAGATTTAAACGATTTAGCAAAAGTACGGACTATGAAACCATACTTTTACTACTTCGGTTAATTCCGGACTCGTTAATTGAATATTTATGACTTCTGATTATCGTTTTTGGTAATTAGATGTTTGTGCTTCTGATTATCGTTTTTGATAATCAGATATTTGTGAAATTTGATTATCATTTAAGATAATTAAATATTTTTCAATTTGATAATCGAATCTTTGTGATTTCTGATTATCGTTTTTGATAATCAGATATTTGTGAAATTTGATTATCGTTTGAGATAATTAAATATTTTTCGATTTGATAATCGAATCTTTGTGATTTCTGATTATCGTTTTTGATAATCAGATATTTGTGAAATTTGATTATCGTTTGAGATAATTAAATATTTTTCGATTTGATAATCGAATCTTTGTGATTTCTGATTATCGTTTTTGATAATCAGATATTTGTGAAATTTGATTATCGTTTGAGATAATTAAATATTTTTCGATTTGATAATCGAATCTTTGTGATTTCTGATTATCGTTTTTGATAATCAGATATTTGTGAAATTTGATTATCGTTTGAGATAATTAAATATTTTTCGATTTGATAATCGAATCTTTGTGATTTCTGATTATCGTTTTTGATAATCAGATATTTGTGAAATTTGATTATCGTTTGAGATAATTAAATATTTTTCGATTTGATAATCGAATCTTTGTGATTTCTGATTATCGTTTTTGATAATCAGATATTTGTGAAATTTGATTATCGTTTGAGATAATTAAATATTTTTCGATTTGATAATCGAATCTTTGTGATTTCTGATTATCGTTTTTGATAATCAGATATTTGTGAAATTGATTATCGTTTGAGATAATTAAATATTTTTCGATTTGATAATCGAATCTTTGTGATTTCTGATTATCGTTTTTGATAATCAGATATTTGTGAAATTTGATTATCGTTTGAGATAATTAAATATTTTTCGATTTGATAATCGAATCTTTGTGATTTCTGATTATCGTTTTTGATAATCAGATATTTGTGAAATTTGATTATCGTTTGAGATAATTAAATATTTTTCGATTTGATAATCGAATCTTTGTGATTTCTGATTATCGTTTTTGATAATCAGATATTTGTGAAATTTGATTATCGTTTGAGATAATTAAATATTTTTCGATTTGATAATCGAATCTTTGTGATTTCTGATTATCGTTTTTGATAATCAGATATTTGTGAAATTGATTATCGTTTGAGATAATTAAATATTTTTCGATTTGATAATCGAATCTTTGTGATTTCTGATTATCGTTTTTGATAATCAGATATTTGTGAAATTTGATTATCGTTTGAGATAATTAAATATTTTTCGATTTGATAATCGAATCTTTGTGATTTCTGATTATCGTTTTTGATAATCAGATATTTGTGAAATTTGATTATCGTTTGAGATAATTAAATATTTTTCGATTTGATAATCGAATCTTTGTGATTTCTGATTATCGTTTTTGATAATCAGATATTTGTGAAATTTGATTATCGTTTGAGATAATTAAATATTTTTCGATTTGATAATCGAATCTTTGTGATTTCTGATTATCGTTTTTGATAATCAGATATTTGTGAAATTTGATTATCGTTTGAGATAATTAAATATTTTTCGATTTGATAATCGAATCTTTGTGATTTCTGATTATCGTTTTTGATAATCAGATATTTGTGAAATTTGATTATCGTTTGAGATAATTAAATATTTTTCGATTTGATAATCGAATCTTTGTGATTTCTGATTATCGTTTTTGATAATCAGATATTTGTGAAATTTGATTATCGTTTGAGATAATTAAATATTTTTCGATTTGATAATCGAATAATTGTGGTTTCTGCTTATCGTTTTTGATAATCGGATATTTGTGAAAAATTTCGACTATCGTTTTTGATGATTGAATATTTGCGATTTTGAGATTCGAGCTTCGTCTTTTTCTCTGGCAATTCAGGTGAGTAATCTGATTTACTCACATTCAATTCGTGCAGTACGTAATTTCTGCTCTGATTCCTTTTCCTTTAAATGCTGGAACTCGATTGATTCTTGCTCTTTGATAGTCGTCTGATTTTGATTCCTTGATCCCCACGATGTTGATCCTTTTGACTTGAAGCAGTCGAACCTTTTTGATTCTATATCTGATACTTCCTTAATTCTAATGCTTCCCTGTTGGCATTTGCTTTGCTTATGCATTCGTCATTGCCATGCTCTTATGGTTGTTACCTTTTTGTCCATTTATTCTTTATGATTGCGAGGACGCAATTTCTTTAAGGAGGGAAGTCTGTAACAACCCAGTATTTTGCATCAATTGATTATCGGAATTAGATGATTGAAATTGCTATTGGAATTTAAAATCAATTTGAAATTTTCTTTTGAAAAATAAAAATAAAATGGTTAAGTCTTTTTGGTTGCCGTGATAACTAACCAAGACAACCCGATCCCCTATTGAATATTATCTTCTGCCCTTCTTCCTTTTGGCTTGTGAGAATGGTGGCTCGTCTGGAATTAGGGCTTCGGCCTCGTCGCTTCCAAAATTGGGGCTTTGTCATTGTTCGTTCCACTGGCAAATTAGGAGCTTCGGCTCTGTCAATCTTTGAAGCTCTGGTGAACTCGCGTGTGACTTCGATTTCGAATTCGCTCGTCTCTGTGATGCTTGGCCGCTTCCATGGAGTCGTTCTCGTCGCCGCTTCGAAGCAAGGTGAGTTAAACTCACATCTAATTCGAACTGTTACATGAGTATCTTGAATTCGTTCGTATGTTCGATTTTCGTGACTTGGGATTTAAGTGATTTAGTAATTGATGGTTCGCTTAATTTGGGTTTGAACCCCTCGTTTTCATTCGTATATGGTCTTTGAATTGTGATGGTTCAGGTTTCTCGACTTGTTCGATTTCGTTCAATCTTGTTGTTTGTTTCTCGGCTATCACTGCTGTGAACTCGAGTGATTTCTTATCACTCACATTTAGCCCAATTTAATGCTTTCTGCCTTCTTCGATTGGTATAATGTGTTGCTTGTCACGGCTTGATTTGCAGTCGAATTCGTCTGTTTATTTTGTTGTAGTTGCCTTTAGCTTCGACTTGATTCTTCGATGTTGCTTATGATCGACGTTTGCCATACTATTCTATATCTTTGGTAGTACGTTCAACCTTATTCCTTTAATTATATACTTATGTAACGTTAGCTGGGCATGTTGCATACAGATTTGATTGCATTATGTGGTCTGATTCATGTGTAGTCTGCTGCCCCCTATGCAGTTTGTACTTGGTATACAGGCGCATGTTTATGTTAGTGTTGATTCGCCTCACTGCTCGATTCTGTATCACCTTATGGTTTGAGGTTACACATGTTTATAGGGTCATTTTGACTATGTATGTTTCACTGTGTTCATATGTCCGCACTTGCAGTGTTCACATATGGCTTTGACTTTACCATTTCCTGACTTCAGCACTGTCTTCATGTAAATGCATCAAAATCTGGGTTAGATAGATTGGCCACTATGTACATTGTTGGTTTATATTCCTATAAGTTAATTTCATACATGTGTGATTATACCTTCAAGCTACCCTGACCTGCAGTATGCATGGTCACTCTGGGATTCCACTTGTCTTGGTGGAGCTCGTACTGTTGTCACACTATTCTGGTCTGGTCATTGTGTAGTTGCATTGCATTGAGTTCCTGTTGTACCATACACTTGAACTCAGTTGCCTTGTCTGGTTAAGTCTTGTACCACTCGCAGATATTTTCTCTATTCATTGATGCAGTGGCCATCTCCACTTGTTCAATACAGGATCTAGTTCATTTAAGTTATGTGTGTTGACCTCCTGTGTAGTTTAGTTTGACATTGAATTAGGGTTCATGTCTGAACCTACCAGTCAGGCCTGATTACCTCATATGTATGCTCTGTCCACTGTTCTTGTTCTCGAATCTGATACATTGCATTGATGCCTTGTATCATTTGCATTTTTCTTGTCATTTTGCTTCACTGATGACCTTATCTTCTATGGAGGCTGATCTGCGTCTTTTCTGTGAGTGTGACATTGTTGTTGCATTGCTACCAGTTTACTTGACCATTTGTATATGTCTGTATGTTAGTGCATTGCTCTGTGCTTTGACATTTTAATCTTGGCCTTGATGTTCTCTGTTCTGTATTGACATTTATGTATGGCTTCACTTGCATCTGTTCTCACTGTGTTGTACATGTGTACTTTGATGAGCTCTGTATTCTCCCTGGGTATATATTCAGTCTTCATTATTCATGTTGTAGCTGTGCACATTCACATTGATGCACTGTTTCGTTTATTTCCTTGCTGTAGATCTCACTTCTTAGTTCATCTGGACATTTCGGTTCCTGTCTGCATTGCATACAAGCAATTGCATTCGTTATAGATAAGTTGAAGCTTATGTTGTGGCTTCACTCGTATCTCTTGTGATATCTTTTGAGTCTGTTTACTTTCTGACCAATATGGGTTAGATATTTTGATTTCTTCGACGTATTAATTACTATTAATACTCGGAATTGTAGTGACTTTATATTCTGTTGTGGCGAGGCAGTGCACGCGTGCGTGCACTGCAGCCACACCGAATTTACAGATTTTAATCGATATCTCTTTTATTCTTAATTCATCGACCTGTTGCGTAATTCGTAGGCTGTATTGGCGAGGCACTACACGTTAGCGTGTACTGCAGCCAATTAGCATTGATATTTTTAAATTGACATTTCAATTGCTTAAACTGCTTTGGGTTTCTGTTTTGTGGATTAACACTGTTTAGTGTTATATCTGCCGTTATCCAATTCTCGTACCGAGAGTTGGATATACGAGATTTCTGTGACTGTCATCTATATTGAGATTGATTATTATTGCTTCTATGCTCTAATAACTGATTTTGAATTAGACTGATCCGAGTATTATTTTCTTTTGAATGTAATACTCGGGTCAGACCGAGTATTTACAGGTTGTAGATTTTTAGCTTTGGGTTGCTGCTAGAGCTATGAAGACTTTTTTTTATATCATTTGAAGAGGTCTTCGTCGTGTTGTAGTAGTCAGTGTGTCTGTTTTAAGATGATAATGTATTCGTGTATATTAGTCGATAATGTACGTGTATATATAACTTTTTGAGTCGACAGCTGTAGTTGTATCATTTGTCTTGTGTCAAATGTATTGTAACTGATATCAGTTATTGTATATATGAGACTTCTCGTTCCATCTTTATTCCGCATTTATGTTATCTGTGTTATTTTTATATCTATTGTCCTAAACTATTATAGCCACTGTGTAGTAGCTTTGAGTTTGTTTCGGTATGTCGGATTTCCTCTAAAGATGAAATGCAATGTTTTATTATCTGACATATCGGTGCTCGCACAAGGCAATTACATAGATGGTCGCCCCTCAACAGCCTTATTCTCCGTGCTAGTTGACAGCACTACACCGTAGTGTTCTTGGCTAGCGTGGGTATAGAGGTGGGGCGTCACAATATATATATTTCTACCTATTTGTTGGGTTACCTGTTCGGGTTTTCCAATATGATTTTTAAAGGTAGATGAGGTGGTGGTGTGTGTAACATGACTACCAATGGTTGGAGTTTGAATGTTTGAGGTTGGAAGTGTATCCGACGAGACTGTAGACCTAATACCGTCTCGAGTAAGCTTTGCAGTGGTGTAAGGATTTCACAAATCTCTGAAGGAAACCTATTAAGGTTCGGAGTTTATCTTTGAAGTTGGATGAGTAGGGTTGGATCTGTCGGTTAGGCAGAAGCGAGTGATGGTATCTCAGGAAATTGTAGATGTGTGATGAGACGCAGTGACTATGGATGTTCCCGAAGATGTTTTCTTTGAAACAAGTTTGAGGAAGTGTGTCTGCTTCGGTGTTATGGCTGAGTTCAGCATGGTGTTTCTATTTGGTTTGGGTTTCGAGTTTCTCGAAGAGCTTTGGATTGAGAGTCTTTGGCATCTGTGGCAGTAGTGCAGCTCAGGGTGTTCTGTGTGTTGGCAGGAAGTTTTCTGGCTGAGCATTTTTCTAAAGGTGGAGTTCAGAAGCAGCAAAGTGGATCCATTTCTTCGATGGATTGGATAGTTAAGTATGATCTGTTCTGATTTGTTAAGAGAGAACAGATTTCTTTGGAATTAGACTGGGTTGATCGCAAAAGTGACTTGCGATAGTTTGAGTATTCCCTTGGGTTATCTGAGATTTTCTGGGATGTGTTGTGCAGTCTGTGCTTATGTTCTTCATCAGTATTTTCATTCTATTCCATATCAGAGTGGTGCAGTGAAAGCAGTTTGGCGAGTGCTCCTATTTGTCTTTTCCAGATAGGAGAAGTTAGTTCGGTATTCTGATGTTTGTGAGTAGAGTTGGTGTTCTTGGTCTTGGTTGATCTTGAGAGGATCATTTTGTTGAGTTATTTTTGGTCATGTTTGTTTCTAGAAGCATCGGCGAAGGTTGAGCTGATCAAGAAGGATTTGTAGGAAGCCAGGATCGTCAGAAGAGTCTTGTGGATAAGAGACGGAGGAATATTGGATCTCTTCTATGTTCTGATTTGGATAAGAGCTTGGTCTACAAGGTTGAATTGTCAGTTTGGATAACTGGAATTCAATGTATTTTACGTATCTCTGAGGGAGTACGTGTTTGATCTATCTCTGGTTGTGGAACCAGCAGTTTAGGGAGATTTGGTTATTGAGTCAGACTCGTCTGTAGTCTGATATTCTGTTTAGTTTTGTATATCTAGATGAGTGGGAACTCTATAGCTTAGTAGTATTGATTGTTTGGATTCTGTAGGGCGAGTATCCCGGTATTTATACTTGGGAAACTCTAGGAAATTCTATCCAGAATTTTGTCTGGATAATTAGAATTGTTTGATTAGGTGAATTGGTTGCTATAGTTGTTAGCATATGGATGATAATTTATGCTTCTGATTTAAATAGATTATTAAATTACCTTTGTTATAAATTTTGGGGACGAAATTCTTTTAAGGGGGGAGGAATGTGATATCCCGGAATTTTTGGACAATATCAATTTAATAATCTGTTTAAATAATTAAATTGATCTGATAATCTTTGATAATAAAATTTGAATTGGTTTAATAATCTAATTAAATAAATATTTAATTAGTGAATTTTATCTTTTAAAAACTAATAAAATGATTTCTATTTATAATGTATATATATGTGTGTGTATATTGTAAATAGATAAGCTTTGGTTTGAAATTTAATAAATAAATAAAATCTTGTTTTTAAATTTCTAATATATATATATATATTGATAGTTTGGAAATTTTGATTTATTTAATATTAAGCTTTTCAAAGCTATTTAAACAAAATAACTATATGGTTTTAAGTAAGGTTAATAATAAGGTTTATTTTATATTGCTTAATAAATATGATTTAAGAGTATATATAAGTTTAAAATACAATTTACATATGATATGTTAATTCATTTAGTAATAGTAGAAATTTATAATCTCTTTTATAAATTATTTTAAAATTGACAAATGGTTATTTTCAAATTAAATGTGTGTTATAAATTGACTTTAAATTGGATTTTTAAATTTAATTTGAATTTGAATTTGGAATTAAAAAGGGTAGATATTTTAAAATGTTTGGATTTTAAATTCATGTATAAGATTTTATTTGTATATAATTTGTTTTATAATATTTTCTTTAAAATAACTTATATATATATAAATTTAAATAAGCATTTATAAATAAAGAAAAAGGCTTTTTAACATTTAAAATAAATACTAATTAATTAAAGGGACATGTGTTATTTCCTAAGGCTTCATTATAACATGTGTTAAGTAATTAAATAGGGTGAAAGACAAGTGTCATTTTTGTTTTAATTTTTCTTTTTATTTTAAAAATAAATCATTATACTTATAAAACATGTTTTCCCCTTTTCCTTTCTTTCTAATCTTCATTTCAAAAATCTGCAATTCATTTTCCACTTCTAAAAGCAAACCAAAAAATCAAATTCAACACTCCTATAAACCAAAATTTCTCGAAACAAATCTGTAATCCACTTCCACAAACCAGAAAACTTCTTCAACTCTGTAATTCATTTTCAAAACCAAGCATGTAAACCTTTCTTCAATCTGAAAACAAAAAGCCTGCATTTCTTTAAAGCCTGAATACTTTCTTCCTCAAACCTGATCTAAGCAACACATATCAACAAGCAAGTTTCATTAGCATGCATGCAAGTTTCTATAGCAAGCAACTCAAGTTTTAAATCGAAGAAGCAAAAGGAAATTCAAGTTTTTAAATCAAAAGCATTTGGCATATCAAAATTTAAAGCTTGGGAATTTCTCTGCTTTTAAAAAAATGGTGAGTAACATTCATTTTAAAACTTAAGTATATGATATCTGTTTGCATATGGATTTCTGGAATAAAATGTGTATTGTATGGATGAATATGATTGAAATTTCTATGTATATATATGGATGTATAGATGCATGTTTGTAGTTGTATTTGTTTCTGCCTGTTCTTAGTTCAGAAGCTAAATTTTAATCAAAATTCATTATCTCCCTATCTGGTCTTTATTAGAACTTAGGATTCAAACAATATTTGTTTGTTTAGTCATGGGTTAGTGTTTAAAATTTTATTTAAGTTAAAATAAAACTCGAATGGCTATGAAAATCAAAACAACAGAGCAATCTGAAATAAGTGAAAATTTCAAACTTCTAAATTTATTGATTCAGGCATATGATCTGAATCCTGGTGTGAAAACATGATTTTTAAGATTTAAATCTTGATTTTTAGAAGTAGGATGAGAGAGCAGTTCGAGGTTGAACAGATTTTACATTTTTGGTAGTCTCTGATGATCTAAATGCTCGGGGAGGTTGTGGTTTCAACTGGAGATAGAGGGATGATTGGAGAGTTTGAGAAAAATGTCTGATGATGGTGAAATTCACTGCGGCGATGGGGGTTGATCGGGAAAGTATGTAGACCTAGTTTTTGATGTGGTCGGAATAATTGTCATCACGGTGTCTCTGGTGGATCGAGTTCCACCAGACTCTGGGAACTGGTAGCGGGAAGACTAGCGAAGGCGTGGCTGGAAGGTCAGGTGCTCCGGTGATCGGAAAGGTGGATTCAGGCTTTGGGTTCGTGTTCTTGATGGTGATGGGATACTCGATTTCAAATTCGAGTTGATGTCGAGGTTCTGGTGATCAAGTTTGGGTATGAAGGTGAACGTTGACTTGAGGAGATCATCGGCGGTGATCGAAGTGGAGCGGTGTCACCGTGCATGTGCATGGTGATGATTTGGATACTGGTGAGTTTGGGTTTTTAACAGAGAAGTGTTACTCGAGTAAATTGATGAATTGACTCGAAGCGTGGAGGGTTTCGACTCGAAGCATTTTTGATAAAACTCGGGGTAATTGAGTGGTTACAGGTTTTAAAGCCTGTTTGTTTTTAAAATTTTAAAATTGATTTAAAATTTGAAAAACAGAAATTTAAACAAAGTTTAAAATCAAATCTTTAGGTGTGGATTCAAATTTAAACTTGAATTCCAGTGTAAAATAAATAAGTTTTTATTAAAATGTTTAAACAACTTTTTAAAGAATAATTTAAAAAGGTTTGAATAAATGAATTGGTTTAAAAATCTTAAATTTCTTTTGTAAATGTTAAGTGTTTCTTTAACATTTGGATTTAAAAAGTTTTGTAAATTTGATTTAAATTTGGTTAAAGTTAAATTTGTAATTCAAATTTAAATCTTTAATTTGAATTGAATAAAAAGGAAGATTTTAAAAGTAAAAATGTTTCAAAACTTTTGTTAATAATAATTAAAGTAGTTATAAAGGTTAATACTTTAATTTAGAGATTAATTAAGGTTTAATGATTTAGAATTCATTAAATTAATATGGTAATTAGAGAGTAATTTAATAATTTAATTAATTAATGATTTGGTGTTAATTAATTAAATAATTAGGATTATAAGCTAATTAATTAAGGGTTAATTAATTTGAAGTTAGAATCTTTAATTAGATAAGTATAGATTATTAATAAATGATTAGGAATCAATTAATCAAGTGATAAAAGATAATTAAGCAATTAATTAAGAAATAGTGATTTATTAATTGGTAATTAATAATTAATTAATTTGTAAATCAATAATGGTTGATTTAAGTTTAATTACTTAAATAAAGAATTGTAATAATTAATGAGAGATCATTAATTAGGGATTATTAAATAATGTGATTAATTTGATAATCAATTAGATTAATTAGTTAAATATGAAATTGGTTAAGTATAATTACTTAATGGAAGTAATTAAAGGAATTAATTACTTAAGGAAATTAATTAAATAAATTTGATAAGTTTAATTTATTAATTAAATTAAATTAAGATAATCATTGGTGATTTGATAAGTATAATTACTTAAATGTAATTAATGAAGTGTAATTATTTAGGAAAGTAATTAAAGGTAATTACTAGATGTAATTAATTAAAGGAGATTTAATAATGAAAGTAATTTGAGTTTAATTACTTTTTATAATTAATCAAGGGATTAATTAAAAGATAATTAATTAAGGAGTAATTAATTTATTTAAAGAAGTAATTAAGGGTAGTTGATTACTAAATGAGATTAATCAAAGGTGATTAATAAATGTGACTAATTAAAGATTAATTATTAAATGTAATTAATTTAAATAGGATAATTAATTAAGAGTAATTAAGGATCTTTAATTAATATAATTAAGAGTTGATTAATTTAAACTAATTAATCAATAATAAGTGATTAAAGAGTAATTAATTAATTGTAATTAATTAAGGATTAATGTAATTAAGTATAGTTAATTAATTAGTGAAGTAATTAAAGATTAATTACTGTAATGGTTTAAGATAATTAATTTATGAAATTAATTAAGGATTAATTACTTAAAGTAATTAAAGGATAATTAATCAGGAATGATTAATTAAGATGGATACTTAGAGTATGATTAATTAATTGGTTTAATTAATGATTAAGTAAGCAGGATTTATAGAATGAAGTAATTAATTTAATTCACTTTAAATTAATTAGAGATGATAAATCATTACTTAGGGATGGATGAATGATATTAAATGCTTTGCATTGTTTGATATCTCTGATAAGATATGTGCTGATCTATGATATGGATGTTTTGGTTGAATTATAATGATAATGTGAATTATCTGTTTGTGATGATAATATGGATTATCTATTGTGAATTATCTATCTCTGTGTATATAGATAAAGAATTGAATTTTTTTAACTTTAAATCAACTTGGCCTTAAAAGATACGTTTTGGATTTCGATGAGACCGGGATCGGGTTTCCAGATTTGGATATCCGAATACCACATCGATCCAAATTAATGATAGGTCGTGAATCTCAAGTGAAGATGAAGATTCAGAGTGCAAGGGTTATTGTCGTTAACTCTGAGGGTGATTCCAAAAACGTGTGTAACGAGATAATGCCTTCGGTTTCGTTCGAACCCGGAACGAACTTGTATGGATTGAATGCTTTCAAAACATCGTCAGGTGGACGATGAGCATTCTAAGTGGTGTGTTCTGATTAAAGGTAATCGTAGCCTCAAGCCTCATCAACCGGGAATGGCTAAAACAGGGGAGGTGCAGCAAGGCTTCGTGGGTAGCACCCACTGAGAGTAAGGTCATCCCTGTCTAGAGAGTTCCTTTATTTCGGCTTAGTGGTGCAGTTGGCGACGGCCATCTGTGGGGTGATTTTTATTCGGAATTATCCAGTAAGGGATGGTTCCGGCTTTGTGTTGTAGGGGATTGGGAGTAATCCTCGGTACGGTGATCTAGGCCCCGTACTGTGATGGGCGGTACCCCGGTAGCCCTGCCATTGTATGGAATCCAACTTCCAATAAGTGATCTCGGACTTGATTGTATACCTATATATGCTGGAATTTAATGAATGTAAAAATTTTGGCTATGTGAATATTTATTTGAGAACCCTAGACCCTATTATAATATAACTGGATTCCTATTAATGTTTTGGTTATCGTAAGGTAAAAACTTTTCCGTGTTTATGTGCGGAAAGTCTTACGAGATACCTTTTCTTTCCAAATGGTTTTCAAAGTTAAGCAACTTTAACCTGTTACTCACACCAGACCCATGTCTGACACAAGTGTTTATTTTCTGTTTTATAAACTCTTGGGTACTCAAATTTTTACGAGTAGCCAAGGGATTCAGGTTAGCATTGACGAATTGTGGAGGAGCAATGGAGAAGGAGGCTTCAGCGTTCGTAGATATATAGTGTTCCGCTGTGTTGATCTGTGATAGTGTCTTGTATTGTATTGAGTTGTAATGTCTAGACAGATGTTTATAACTGTCTAGTATGTGATGTATGCTGTGTAACTCTGATAAGTGTTGTATACTATGTAATAGTTTATGTTATTAATATAATTTATTCGTTCTGCTGTTGAGATTCTGATGTTGTTTCTTTCTCTCTTCTCTTCTTTTCTCTTTTCTATCCCTTTCTTTCTTCAAGATGATACGACTTTCTGTGGAGAAAAAGTCAGGTCATCACATTTAAAATAAGGATTTAATGCTAGGTTATAAATAAAATTAAAAGAAAAGCCGAAATATGTAACCTAAGATATGTTTATTGAGCATTAAATTAATTAAAGGAAATAGAATAAACTTGTATAACTTATAATTACATTTTTAAAAGCATATATATATCTTACCTAATTGTAAAAGATGAAATGTTTAATAAGAAAATATAATGGAAATTGTACAAGTAAACTTATGTAATGAAAATGTTCAGTAAATTGCTCTTATTAATAGGAATTAAGGTTATAATTGTTATGCCAAGTAACTGAACTTAACATGAATATTGTTAATAAATGAATGTAAACAAATGAAATCAAGTCATGAATGAATAAATATAATACAATAAGAAGAGAATTGACATGAGGTGAATAAATTAAATAAAGATGAGTATAAATTGAATGAAGAGGAAATCAAGCAACAATATATGGAATGAAATTAATGATAATGAACTTGATCTATTGTTTGAATTTGTTGTTTGTTTAATTTATGGTTGTTTGGGCAAGGATACTTTACAATTGTTTGGATGAATAAATAATCTATTCAGTTCGCCTAAGACTGTTGAGTAAAAGGGTACACTTAGTAGTTTATTTTCATTCCATACAATTTGAAGTTTTGAACCCGAACAACTATTTATTGTGTTTGAAATGAATGAATGATTGATGTGTGTTGACTTATGTGATTGTTGTTTGCTTGTTGCAAGTGATGGTTGCTATGTTGATTGTTGTTATTGATTTAAGCAACTCCAAATATTTCATTTTATATAATTATTAACCATTTTAGATTATATAAGTGAAATGTAGGTTATGGAAGCAAATTGCTACTGCTTTTGGTTCCATAAATAAGCGTTAATTGCCCGACAAATAGGTACGTTTTCGGATTACGGTTTATAGCGCTATTATATTGTTTTCCCGTGTTGGGATATTAAATTTTGAGTATTATATGTGATATTTTGTTATATTTAATATTATATTTTCTCCGGAGACTCTCCGTACAAAGGAGACTCTGCCAAAATTTTCCATAAATTTTGGACTTAGAAATTTTGAAAATGTTTTACAAACCTTAATAATTTATGTATAAAGGATTTAAACGGGTATAAATTGGTATATCTTATTTTCAATTATTTTGTAAACTTATTGTTTATAAATTTAATATTTAAGAAAGATATGTTGTTTCCTTATTTCTTCTTTTCCCTTTTTCCTTTTCGGGGACGAAAAGTTTTGAGTGGGGGAAAGTGTAACGACCCGTAAATTTCGACCATTTGAATATGTTGATTTAAATTGATTTTTGTAATTTAATGTAAAAAGAAATGAAAATTTTATATTTTATATTGGAGCGTATGTTAGAAATTTAATGTTGCATTGGTAAATATAATAAATGCTTGACAAATTTTAATGAAATCCAATTGAAGGAATAGTAGGAACCATTATAATTGGTTAATTAAGTTTGATTGTGTAATTAATACTGGAAGAAAAAAATTTGAAATAGTATTAATGAAATAATAACTGAATTGAATTGCAATTATATAAATGGAAGTAAATTTGATTAAGTGGACGTCAATATTGAATAAATTAATGGAAATAAAATCTAAATGAATATTTGGATAGAACATAAGAGAATGCAATTGGTAGTATGGAGATAAATGCCAACCTGTAGTTGTAATTGAATATGAGAGATAAAGGAAAAGGATTAAATTGATTTATGCAATCAAACACTGTAACGGTATTTGTTCGTAAATTTAGATAATAAGGTAGTTCGTTATTTGAAATAAATTTAAAGGTAGAATAACAACTATTACAAATTTCCAAATTAATTGGTCAATGAATTTATTTGGAATTAAAGTTCATATAAATATTAAGTAATTATGATATAGTAATGGAGGAGTAAATGAAATGCAACCGTAGAAACTTAAGCCAAGTATTAACAAGTGAAATGAAATGTCGTTTAAATGGAGTACTATAAATTGTCATACTAAGCTAAGAATTGAATATAAGGAAACAAAGGCAAATAGTAAATCAATCAATGAATTTATATAGATTGTAAAGTTATAATAATAATTAGTAATTGGGTGTCCTGTACGAAGTTATAATATTGTGTGAATTATTAACAAAGAATAACTAGAATGAGATTCAAATTTGTATAATAATGGAAAGTGTTAATTGTTTCTCTTGAGCATAAAAATTTAAATAAGTAATTTAAAGCAAACATTTAATTTACCAATGCAATAAGATTTTCTAATAGTGACCGTGTAAATTTAGGTAGCAGTGTAAATGGCAGTTGATGGATAACCAAATTCAATACAATCCAATTGATTGTAACGACTGTTAGCTTATAATTGAATATAAAGTAAAATAGAAACGTAAACTTAATACAAGATAGTAATTTAGGGAAATAAAAAAGGTATGAAACCAAGAAATAGTTACAGAGAATATTTAATTGGAATTAATGTATCTATTTGGCAGAAATATAATAAGTGTAGTACAATCCAAATTTATGTAAGCAAATTGTGAAGTTCTAATTTATTGAAATTAGTAAATTTTATAAGATGAAATTAATACTAACCCTATTTAGATTATGACAGTTGGCTAATCTACAGAATAGGAAGCTATATTTATTTATTTAATTGGAAAATTTAATTACTTTCTTTGAAATTATTGTGAATAAATGAAATATAACAGTTAAATTTTAACGTTGAAGGAAGTGTAGAGGAAATCTAAGAAAATAAATGTAAACAATAGTGAGCCAATGTAAATTGCATCTTTTTGATAATAATAGACTGAATAATAGAATGAAAGGTAATTAAATGAAATTTTGAAAATTTAATTTACAATTTCTAAATTCAATGAATTTGAGATAAACACTGAAATTGATAAATTTATCAATTTTTAAATTTACTTTTAATTTGGTTAAAACATTGTAATTTACTGAGCAATATAAAAGGGTTAAAATTGGTAAATTTTAAGATTTAAACTAAAAGTTGGATTTTATTAATTTATTTTTAATTTATTTAATTGATGGAAAAATAGTCATTTTGGCCACTGACTCGGATTTTGATGAAACAAGTTTCATCAGATCCGTAGCGGTGAATTATAATAGTGTTTCAAGTTTCGTAACAATCGGATTTGTCATTTGATCGCACGGACTCAAAACGCCTTGAAATAAATGCAATTGTAATCAATTGAAATCAATTGAAATCAATTTGAAATTTTTGATTTTAGCATAACTTCTTCATACGATGGAATTTGGACTTGAAACCTTTTCCATTGCAATATGGGTTTACCCAATTTCGTTCCGGAGACAGAACGGGCTTTTTGGACCACTTTGGCGTTAGCGCGTAAATCTATCTTATCCATCCATTCAAATGTCAACCCTACCTATTTTATCCTGTTATAAACCCTAGCCTCCCTAATCTTCATTTGTCTGTACGTACAATTCATCTTTTTCTTAGATCCTCATTCCAATGGCAGACAAAACCTAATTCCCAAATTCCAAAATATAATTTCAAATAAAAAAAAATTAATTTTTTTTTTGAGATTTACGCGCTTCGGGTCGCGCTTCGGGTTTCAGGGGAAAAACCCAGGAGCTACTTCGGGTCACGAAGAAAATGACTCGGGTCTCCGGGTCGTTTTGGCAAAAACTCAGAGCAAGCATCGGGTATTTGAGGCGGCGGACCAAGTTGAACTCGAAGTCGACTCAGGACCAGAATTTTCCAATCTTCAATTTTTCATAACTTTTGCATACGGACTCGGATTCATGCGCGGTTTGTTTTGTTGGGATCGTATTGAAATTCCGGACCTGATGACGCTGGTTTGGATGAATTCTGAGACCGTCAAATTTTTGGGTTTAAATTGAATTTAAATTCAATTTAAATTCAAAAGGTGAGTGTTTTACCCACTCACAACTTCTAAGATTTCTTGTGTTTGTTAAATTAAATTTTGATGTGATTTAAAATTTATTTATGATTGTTTTGGCATATATTTAATCATCATCTCAGTTAGATAACATTTATTTAAATTAAATTGTTATTTAATTTTATTATTGCATAAAATTTGATAGTTAAATTTATTTATTATTTCATATAAACTGCTAGTTAAACAGTTATTAATTTTTATTGAATATAAACTATTCGTTGATGCCTGTTATATTTTATATGCTTTATATTGATGTTTTGTTTAAATTGGATGATGATTGTCACGTACGGGAATTTTCGACTTTCGAAAATTCGACATCGATACTCACTTTATCGACTGCCGAGCAATCGAGTGCCGGAAACTCCAATAGTGAGGGTTTTAAGAAGAAGAAAAAGGTAGAAGAAGAAAACAGAAGAAGAAAAAGAACAAGAGAAGAGAGAAAGAACAACAAGAAAGAAGGACAACAGAACAACATCAGAATAGAAAACAGTATCAGAATCTTACACATCGCAGCGGAATAACATATAATAGATAATCAATAGTCTTTTAAAACAAAGAACTATATCAGTTTATACATACATCAATCAGAGTCAATATACAACAATGGACAGTTATATAAACTTGTCCTCATACAGAATACACAGCAGAATAAATACTATAAGATACAAATACTACGTCTCGTCGTCCAGCTTATCTCCAAAGCTCCAGAATATCCAGAATATCCTGATAACATAACTCTAGGCTGCCCGTGTGGAAATTGGTGGGCACCCAGAGTTTAGAAGGGAACAATAAACTCCGAGTCAGTCATGGTGACTGGTGTGAGATCGTAAAACAGTTTATTCTTTCACAAAGAAAATAAAACAAATTCGCAATGCTTTTGGAAAATGAAACTACCATAAGACCTCCCACCACACACACAATGCAAACGCAGAATTGGAGGAGATTTCTTCTTATGATAGTCAAAGATGCTTACTACGCAAAATCAAATTATTTTTGATATTATTATTAGTGCATAGTGTAGAAAACATTTCGAAAGTATAATATTAATCTTAGTCAGCATACGACCAGTATCGTATGCCTACTATAGCTACCATCTAAACAGTGGTGACCACCGTACGTAAATGGCCGGTTCTACAACTAATACCGTACAAGTCACGTATTGGAGTTTGGATTTCCAACAAATGGTCAGGCTAAGGAACTTCCTTCTCCACGATAGGTACGTCCCTGGAATAGACGACCCGAGAACCTAACCGGATCTCTGCCAACACAAGGCCGGGTTACCTCTGCAAAAATAGGTAACTACTGACATGCGTATGCCATCCCCCGATCGTCACCGATCTTCCCAAGGATCCCCGATTTCCAACAAACCACATAGATAATAATGCAGCAACTACATAGGTTAAGTATCTGGGCTCCATACCATGATACCACCTCTATCCAGAAGGAATGACATACACTAAGGGGCGCTACTCCCTAGAACCTTGCCGCATCCTTCCTGTTTCGACCATTTCCGGGGTGTGAGGCTCGACGAAGTCTCGTCCACAAAGCTACGCTTTCTACAAAGCCCTGCTTTGGGTCAAACAAAAATGATCAACCTATGATCACAAAGATATAAGATCAAACAAATGATCATATCGCAAATGATCAAACACTGATCATTTCACAGCAACACTCAGTATGCCACGTTACCAAATTGGGATATATCGCTGATGAATTTCAACTACATAACCTCTGAGCTCGTACGTCTCAGAAAAGGGTGTTAAGCTAAGAGAATAAATTCTCCGCCACCAACAGAAATGTATTTGAAAGAAATCAGCTTTATATCTCAAATTGTAACGTCAGACACACAATCCATCCAAGTCTGTTCCGGGATCGAACAGAACCGAAGGCACTTCTCACGAAGCCCTTGCCATTCCGGATAATTTTCAATCACGTCAGGACTTCCCGTCACTAAGGGTGATAAAACCTCTAAATCGAAGATCAGTCGATGTAGAGTAACTCGACGGTAATCCTTCCGTTTTCAAAAATATCCGGTCTTCAACACCGGTCTTCAAATGCGATTCATAACGACGTATCACATATTCGGAATGGGTTATACGACCCCATGGTCCTTTCCCGGCTAACCCGAATAGTGAGCGATTATTCAAAAATAAGTGTGGCATTCAAATTCATCCAATTCACAACAAATACCTATCTAAAGGTAATTATTGATAGTCGGTTATTTAACTATCAATAAAGATGCGCAACATCATCAGATTCCAAATAATTTTCCAAATTATTTATCTTACAAAATATCTTTACTAGATATAGAATTTCCACACTTCAAAAATAAATCAACGTTTATTTTTTCGAAACAGTTTCCCTTTCCTTTTATAAATTCCATAGTGAATTTATATTTCAAAAATATCTACTGATATACGATTTTCAAATCGATTCCAATATTCAATTTCAATTTATCTTAAAGAAGATAAATTTTCAAAACGTTTCATTTCATATTAGAAAAGCAATTCCATACTTATTTTAAAAATAAGTGTTTCCCAAATCTATTTATTTTCAACACTTGAAAATATCTAATATACTTAAATCAAATTAAGTATATATTCATTCTTTAAGGAAAACATTCTTTTAACATCTATTTGAGTCAAAACGAATGTTGCGTAAAACATCATTACGACGACTCGAAATCAATAGTATAGGGATTCGGATTTTAAGGTAGATATATAAATCCCAATACTACATCAAAACATTTCCTTTCGAAAATCATTTACTATAACAACAGTGTTATAGTCCACCATTTCCTTATTTTTCGAAAACGTCTATTTCAACAATAAATGTTGAAATCTATGATTTCGATAGTTCACACGTTTTAAAACATCTTTTAAAACAATTAACTTCATTTCATAATATCGCTTTCCCAAAACCCTATCCATTTTACTTAAAAATATATTCACCGTCCAAAATCGTGAATATACTTCACTAACCACATTTCAGTCTTTTCTACACCTTTTATTTCAATAAAAATTCGCTATTTAAAATCGCGAATATATCTTCTTTAATGTCCTTCTATATTTAATTTATTAAATCCAATTGATTTCGAATTTATAAAACAACGTTTATAAATTCTATTTCCTATTCTATAACAACTTCGATTTTATAAATTTCCTTTAATGACCCATTCACTTTTATAACTCAACGTATACATCAAAAATCCATATTATAAGTTAAATACTTATAATTTATTTATTTTAAAAGAAATCGTTCTTTTAAACTTTACAAACTGTAAATAAACCCATTTTAACATCATTTCCATTTTTAAATCCACATTCCCAAATATTCACTTTTAACCCCAAAATCAAATCCCAAATTGATTTCTAATTTTACTTCAATACCAAATCAATTTCAATATTCATTTCTAAATTAATTTCCCATCCCAAATCATTTTATATTGATTTTTTCTAAACTTGTTTCAATTTTCCAATTAAATTTATAATTGGACTTCCAACTTATTTCATTTTAAACAAATTCCTCTTAAAGAAAATAAATCCCTTTTATCTTTTTCCAACTATTTAGAAATCCAAATTTTAATTAAATTCTTCAATTTATAATCACTGTTTTATGAAATCCATCTATTTAGCATTTTCACTTTATTCTGGAATTTATTCAATAAGATTATAAAAATTTACTTTTTATACTTCAAAAATTCCTTTCTTCAAAATTTATTCAATTTCTAAAATTAATTCACTTAAAAATTTCTACTTCGATTTCAAAAATTCAATTTCATTTATTTTTGGAATCCAATGATATCAAACATCCGTTCAGCTAAATTTTAGCTTTCAAACAATTTCCAGACATCAATATGATTAATAACATCAATAATCATTCACAGATTCATACCACAGTATAAATAAAATCAATCAATGTGAGGGGTCCAGTTGGATCCCTCCAACCTGTTTCCCTGCATCCAAAGATGTTAGCACAATACCATTCCACTTCGAGGTGGAATATCACGGTATATGGGTTTTTATAAAAATCCGCTTATAACGGCGCAATAGGGTCTCATCCGCTATACGAGGCGGGAAATCATCAATCCAATATATACATATGCCAATATGTATATATTGCTATATATATAATAGATATATCCTACTATATCTAATATCACATCCCAATAGAAATCAAATAAATCAATAACTGCAATTCATTTTTGAGTGAGAAAAATCTCACCTTTGCTTTTAGTTTGCCATCCATTTTCGTTCCAGTTTGTATTCTCCAAATTTTGACCTTGTATAATAATTTATACAATTCATAAATATTTGAGATAAATTGAATGATTAATTTTTTTGTTATGATAGTTTTAATTAACAACTTCTCTTTTAATAATTTTATTTAATGCTAATAATTAAATGAACTATTTATATTTTTAATTTCAAACTAAATTTCTATTTGATAATCTACATTAATCAATGATTTCTTTTCAACTAAAGAAAATTTAAAATTCGAACTGTTTTTCTGTTAAACCAAAATCTCATTTACATAAATATTTCAAACATTTTTCTTATATCAATTCCTTCAATAATTTAAAAATCCCTTTGTAAAAAAGAATTTCTTTGATATTATAAACTTTTTATAGTTTTCTAAACCTTGTATATTTATTTAATTCATCCCTAACTGGTTATAAAAATAAGCTATTAAAATCTTATCTTTATATAAAATAAACCCAGTTAGTATCCGATAGGTGAAATAATAATCAACAATTCATATACAAGTTTAAACTTAAGTAACATTAAATTTAAAATGTTTAAAAATTCAAATTACCTTAATTCGACTGGAGAGAAAAAAAATCAATAGCTCTACTCTAATGCTCTGTACGAGAATTCCGCCTTCGACGAGCTCATCACCACTGCGTCATAGCTTCCATCACCAAGCCCTACCCCTCGTCTTCGCCTGACCTCCTCACGCGTTCGGCCACGCTCGAGCCACCATCGAGGCCCACCTCGTTGCTGACATCGCCGAAGACGATCGAGTTGCCCCAGATCTCAACCACACAGATGTCGAACATCCCTCAGCCACATCGCATCACAAGTGAATGCCACCTCCGGCCACCCTGAGCCCATCGCGACACCGGCTCGCCACTTCGTCACTTTTTTTGCTTTGCTCGAGAATCTGTTGTCGCATCCTTCGAAACCACCCAGGGCGACTCTGCCCTTCACCTGAGACGCGAACGAAACCCTATCTCGTTCAATGATATCGCGACTCGAGATCGTCGCCGCTACTTCACGCTCCTCATCCTCGTTCGAAGATGCTGAAACCCCAAATCGCGATGCCCACTTTTGATTCGAACGAGCTCGAATTGGATTGACTGGTCTCGCGTGATTTGGTGATCCCCTCGTACTCTCCCTGCTTTCACTCAAAATCGAATAGGGGTGGTGAACGAATTTCATTCGGAGTTTTTGAAGAGGAGTATAAGAGAAAGAGAGGTGTTCAGGCATTTATTTTTCTCTGTTTCGAAATTTTGAACGTGAGGGATGTCGAACTGGGAGATGAGGGAGAACGAACGTGAAAGTTGAATTTGGGTAGTTTATCTTCGGCCATGGATTGATTTTTTTGAATACGAGAATATGGCTTTGATTATAAAAACGAAGAGAAATAGGCGACCACTACTTTGAAACGAAGGGGTAAGCTTTGCACGATAAATTTTCGTGATTCTCGGCATGTTTTAAGGCGTAAGCACAGGGAAGACAACGTGCTGAGATTTGACCAAATTTTAAATATTAAAATGAATTTGAATTTGATTTTATTTCGACGCGTTTGCATATCATACGGTCACACGGCACCTCCGTTTAATACGAAATTTGAAACCCGGCAAAAATTCAATACTACGGACTCAATGGAACTGGTTTCGTTGAATTCCGAGACTGCGCCTCGGACGGCTATTTTTAAATAACGATTCGAACGATAAAATTTTAAACTGAACAAATCAATTCAAAATTAGATTCTGAAGCTTCTGTTATCTTCAGTGATATCAATACGAATTTTAAAAGCTCTTGAAATATTTTTCTTCAACTTTAAATTGAAGATTTAAATTTTTATCCAGTTTCAATAGATTAAATTTTATAATTTAATCGCAAATTTCAAAATTATATCGGGGATTCAAATTAAATCATCGTTCAAATATTTAAAAATAAATTAAATATTTCCAATTTAATTCGTTCAAAATTCTGGGTCGTTACAGACTTCCCCCCTTAAAAGAATTTCGTCCTCGAAATTACAAGTTAGGAAAAATGGTCCTTAACTCGTCTACTGTTTTTCACAATCAAAATAGTTTTATCAAATTATCGAAACAAATCTTTCTACTAAAGATCCGTTATTAATCCAACCAACTTTCTAAACATTTTCAAAATCTTCAAACATCATTGTTTACTTCAAAATTCAAATTTAAATTCAAATTTAAACTTAAACTTTCAAAATTTTCTCAAAATTTTTCTAACACTCGAAATTTTCGAAAAATTTCGCCAACGTCTCCTTTGCGCGGCTAATACGGTACGACTACAAAACGTCCCTACGGACTCTCAGATTTCAAAAAGAAAAAGAAAAAGCCAAGCGGCTAGACAAGAAATCATCAAAAACTCATATTATAATTCAAATACTTACCTTTTTGTCGAGAAATTCAAATTCTCTTCAAAATTAAAATCCCAATTCATTTACACCTGTATATCCTACTAGCCATAATATCTAGTTACACATTCAAACCATTTTGCAACTTCTATTACAAATTTTTTTATATACACTTCTTATACAGTTTTACTTTACTGTTGAAGTTATATATTCCTATCCATTCAATTTTACATTTCAAATCTTATTTGAATTCAATTCTCAATTTTAATTCTATTGGAATTCAATTTATCTTCAATTCCGAATATTGAATTTTTTATCGATTATCTTTCATTCAACTGCACCATTTAAATTAGTTCCATTTACTAATTCATCACAGATTCCAATTCATTTTATTCAAAATTTGTTTTCAACATTCAGTTTCATTTCCAGTTTCATTAAATCACAATTGTAAATTTATCTATTCATTCACAATTTACTTCCATAATTCAAATTTATTCACTTATACTTACTTTAATTCAACTCCATTTTTTTTAAGTTAGATTTATTCTATCAAAATTCAATTTGTATAGGTTATCAACTTACAATATTTCATAGATATTTTTATATATAGTATTTCAGAGTCTTTTCAACCTTTTCAAAACCATTTTTGAAAACAATTCAAATTATCCTTTGAATTTTCTAAAACCAAACCCACTTTTCCAAACAACTTTCGTCTTTTAAAAAAACAATTTGGCAGCAATTTCTCTTTTGGAAACCCAAAAATGAACATCGATAATGCTGCAGTCATTACCGAAGTTATTTTCCAGCGACCGAAAAGAGTTTAGGGCTTTTCATTCCTTCAAAACATTTTTCAAAATCTTTTGAAAATCATTTTCAAATCAAAAAGATTTAAACTTTCCAAATCTCCAAAATTTTCAAATTCTTTTCAAAGCATTTCCAAAAACTTCTCTGGAGTTCCATTTTAAATTACAAATCACATTTATAATTTGTATTCTTAAATTTCATTCGTATGTGAATTCATCTCTTTATCTTTCAATTCACATTTATAAATTTCATTCGTTAAATGGATTTATTTCCAAATCTTTGGTTATTATTTTAATTTCTCATTCCATTTCATATAACAATGATAATAATTCAATGTTATTATTTTATAACAACCAAACATCCATATACTATGATAATTCATAGAAAATCATTTCTTTTCTATACAAAAATAGTTTTGGGCAAAATTATCTCATTCACCCTATTTAAAACAATACTGTGTCGTCTTGCCTCGTTTAAGTGTTTAGAAATCCCTATCGATAATATGGCTTCCCACATACCGACCAAAATTCATAAACATCTCAACGGATAAGCAAACACAATATAAAACAATTTTATATTCACTAACAAATACGCGCTCATATCTATTATTACACTCAAACTCATTCTAGAGTACTGCTGACTCTATCTCTAATGAGTAACACCCAACAGAGCAGGGTTGTCGCTTAACCATATGCTCTGATATCACTTTGTCACGTACCGAATTTTCGACTTTCGAAAATTCGACATCGATACTCACTTTATCGACTGCCGAGCAATCGAGTGCCGGAAACTCCAATAGTGAAATGACCCTCCTATTTCTACTCTAATTTCATAAGGATTTTTTTTTAGGTAAAGATGCTATATATAAATATATAGATAGATATATCATCCATTGCAATTATAACTCTCAGGGTCAATATCTTTCTCCAATAAACCAAAATATATCCAGGATCACAATAATCAACCAATATAAGTATATCAGTACATTCACAAAGATAAGCACATACATGTGAGGATGTATATGCCTCTCTTGTTTGAATCAGAGTTCTGGAAAAACAAGAGGATATTGGATTGCTGATTTTTTTTTTGACCAAACAATCCACTGGAAACATAAACTTTAGTCTGTTTATCCTAACTAAGAAGTGATCAAGTAATAATCAGTAGTGAACAAGCTTTTAATATAGATGATCATGTCAAAGTCTGAATAGAATCAAATTCAGTATAAAAGAAAGTGGATCCTAAGTGAACACAAGCAACATCTAGGCGTAATGGAAACGCGCCTAACTTATACACAAGAGGTCACGAGTTCGAGTACTATGCTGGTTGGTTCAAACACAATTTTGTTTTTTTTTTCATTTTTCTTCTGTACAGTTTGGAACCTGTTATCTACCTATATCTGCACATATATACTTTATTTTTGCCTATATTCCATCATACAAAACAATAATTCTTGCTTAATTATTTTAAAATCCATTCCTACAACCTAGAAGGCTTCATGATTGATATGAATTAAGAGTCTGGTTCTTGGGTTTTGAGGATGATAGAAGTATTTATCATTATTCATGTTTGTATTTCTTCTTATAAGATCTGTCTGACCTTTAAAATGCATTTGGTTAAAATCTGAGTGAAATTCAGATTCCTGTTACAAGTGCAAAGGAAAAAGGTGTGTTGATATTTGCACAAAACATGTTTATGTGCATATATATCTGCAACTATTTGAATCTGGCTTCCATCTACCTTACTACAGATCCTTTCTTTATTTAAAAATAGGACATGAAACATTTGTATGGAACAAGTTAAATAAACCTTGCAGCCATATAAAAACATTCAACCTCTGTCTATTTTCTTTTGTATACATATGCCATAGTAGAAAATAAAACCATTTAATTTTCTGAGAATCAACCATCCTGATTTTCCAAAACTTAAATCCTTTTCAAAGACTCAAGATTGACTAATACATTTATAAAATGTAATCATTCAATTTTAACATGGCGTTCTTGCTAAATCTACTTACAAGATTTGATTAAAATCCTTTTTAAACATAACAGATATTTAACTTAATTCATAGCTTCCAGATGCAAATCAATCTCTTAACAAATACCGAACAAAATATCCATCCAATATTCAACACTTAATACAAGTAGCAATTTAAATTGTCAATACATGCAGATTTCAACATTTAGGCTCTTATCTAACTAAGTTTTAGCATGCTATATCTTCTTCTCAAGGCCTTGCTCCTACTCCTACTTAGTTGCTGCAATCCCTGAAAAAGCATTTGAAACTGCCTCATTTTAAATGAGACACCCCAGATGCCATTAGCACACTAGGGTCAAACACATGTCTGGTATGAGAAAGCTCACAAAAATAAATAGTTAATTAGGTTAAAGTCAAGTAAGTACATATACATAAGGTTCTGTCCTTTGGAATCAGGTAAATACTTGTGTGCATGCTCTGTGTCATTGTGCATGTGCACACTTTAATTTTCTTTCCAGAGACTACATGTATAAACATGGCACATACACTCAAGCATACAATTCAATCATAGTCAACCAATCATTCATACCAAACAGGAAAATAACCAATATTAGTTAAATCATTTATTCAATTCTCATATTGCAAATCTGGGAAAAACTCTAGTTTTCTCATCATCTCAAATATTCCCTGGGTATATTTATCTATCCTTGGTCTCACCTGCAATATTTATGAATCAATGGACACACTGTAATGAACTAATTCACTCCATTACACAAAGATCTCAGGACTTAAACAAGCCATGTGTCAACTTATGTTACTCAAGCACACAAGTCATTCCTACAGTGTTCTTGACCCCAATATCCTAATCAGGTTTAAGTTAATAATAACTCTTTTGATTTTTCATGGCAAAACCATTCAGTGATTCATTTCATTAGCTAAAAACATCCATAACATGGCATCTCATATTATTCATACCATACAGAGGCAAACAAGCAAACAACCATTGGTGATTACAAAATAAGGTTCTGGATATACATATATTCATCCTGGTATTTAAAAGGAGTTTAGGCAACTAATATTGGCTTCTGGTTTCTGAGAGAGTTTTTTTTTCTTTTGCAAACATTTGTGCTTGAGTTAAACTCAGGATAACCTGGTTTCACTGAATCACAAAATTTTGTTTGCTATGCATTTTATTGAATCAGGAGCATCAGCACATAGGTAACCCTATTGCACCCCTAATTCCTTTCTATTTCAAGCCTCAGCACTTATACATGAGTATATTGCAGCTCAACATTATTTACATTTTTCTGGGTTGAGCCAAAACCAAAACTACTTGCCTATTCTCAACATTTTATTTTCTGGGTATTTGTTTATATCCCTAAACATTAACATATCAGAGATCTGAGTGTATAAAACAGATATGTATACTAACAACACATAAGACTTTGTTATAATAAAACAAGTGATCAACCAAAGAAAATCAAAACATTTTCAGATTTAAATTCACAGATAAGCATTCATATATGAAAATACTCTTTTAAGAAAAATACTTTTATCTGGCTGCCTTCATTAGGACTTATTGCCTTAGATTTTTGAGTGAGTTTTCTCACCTAGCTCTCTTCTTTGTTTCCTTAATTAATTGATGAGCTTCTGCCCTTAGCCTCCAGCTCTCTTCCTTCCCTTGTCTTATGATTTCTATGGTGTTGTTTTTTTTTCTTTTTCCAATTCTTTTCTGAGAAGAAGAGGAGGCTGCTGCATATACATGTATATATACAGGGTCTTTCTTAGGGTTTTGGGTATTGGCTAAAGCCATTTTTGCCCACCAGAAAAATCATGTTATCTGCATTTTAAACCCAAAGTTTTACCCCTTCCCAGCTTAATTTGGGTGAAGAGAAAAGTGGTTACATTTTTCTTTCCAGAAATTTTTGCTTTTCAGAAAAATACTTTTTCCTTTGTCTACAATCATGCTAAAAATGTGACTTGATTTTGTTATTTATTAAATACTCTTTTCTAATTCTGCCTATACCAAGCACTTCCCTGTTTTATCCTAATTTTCCTATTTTTAGCTTTCATGTAAATGGTATGTACTTCCTTTATTTATTTATAAGAGGATTAGTTCATTTTATATCTTCATTCTTTTTATTTCTGCTTATATTAAAATATGTCTGTATATTTTATTTCACTAGTTTAAACTCTAGTATTTTATTAACACATATATATATAAGTCTTACTGAAATAATTAGTATACCCACATATATATTCATACATCATCCTATAATGACACACACATGCACATGTACACTCAAAAATATCCAGTAGCATTCATATATATATATTTACTCATGTACACTACTTTTAAGAATTTAATCTACATATATATATATATTTCCATACACATCAATATGTATGTATTCTTGGAGTTCAGGGTTTTAGCTTATATTCATGTGCATTTCCTGTGCACACATGTACACACACTGATACACTATCAAGCTATATCAATTCCTCCTTCAAAATTAATTTAAAAATTATTTTAAATTTATTTATATTTTCCAGAATAAATTCCTAAAATCTTGGGTCATTACATACACCCCTCCTTTTAGAAATTGTGTCCCACAATTTTCCTAAGCTTAAAATAAATTTTAAACTTAATTCAGAGAACAAGTATATTCTCTACCAAATAGATTCTTAGTTCTATACTAACTAAAAATATATTCATCCAAAATAAAGAAAACAATCAAAAATCAGAATTACCTTAATCTGAAAATAGCTTAGGATAATTCATCCTAACTTTGTCTTCTAATTCCCATGTGCAATCACTAGGATCTAGACTCCACTGTACCTTCACAAGTTTCAGAGATTTATTCCTCAACTTCTTCACATCTTTTGCCAAAATTCCCACTGGATCCTTTTCATAAATCAAATTAGGATTTATCTGCACTTGGGTTGGGGTTTCAAGAATTTCTGCCTTATCATGGACCCATCTTCTCAATTGTGATACATGAAAAACATCATGTATACCTTGCATGTTTTCTGGTAATTCCAACTTATATGCTAAGGGACCAATTCTCTCCAGAATTTTGTATGGTCCAATATATCTTGGGGTTAATTTGCCTTGTTTTCCAAACCTCAGCACATTTTTCATGGGTGAGATTTTGATGAAAACAAAATTTCCCACCTCATATTCTACCTGCCTCCTTCTCATGTCTGCAAATTTCTTTTGCCTATCTTGAGCTGCTGTCATTCTTCTTCTTACCAACTCAATTTTCTCCTTGATTTCTTGTATGTACTCAGGTCCTAAAATAGACCTTTCTCCTGCTTCTACCCAGCAAACAGGTGACAAACAGGGTTTACCATATAAGGCTTCAAATGGAGCCATTCCTATGGTGCTTTGGTAGCTGTTGTTGTATGTAAATTCAACTAGATGAAGATAATCTTCCCAGTTGCCCCCAAAATCCAGTATACATGCCCTCAACATGTCCTCCAAAACTTTGTTTACCACCTCAGTCTGCCCATCTGATTGAGGATGGTAGGCAGTACTTAAACATAGTTCACTTCCCATTGCTTCTTGAAAGCTTCTCCAGAATTTTGAAGTGAAGATGGTATCCCTATCACTCACAATGGTTTTGGGAATGCCATGTAACTTTACCACTTCTTTTATAAAAATTTGAGCTAGTTTTGGTGCTGTTCTTTCTGACTTGACTGGGATGAAGTGTGCTACCTTGGTTAGCCTATCAACTATCACCCATATGCTTGTATTACCTTTCTTAGATCTAGGCAGTCCATCTATGAAGTCCATAGATATGTCTTCCCACTTCCACTGTGGTACACTAAGAGGTTGCATCAACCCTGATGGTCTTTGAGTTTCAGCCTTGACTTGTTGGCAAGTCATACATTTGGCAATGTACTTAGCTATATCAGATTTCATCCCCTTCCACCAGAAGTCTCTTTTCAAATTTTGATACATTTTTGTGTTACCTGGGTGAATGGAGTATTTACTTCTGTGATATTCATTCAATATTTCCTTCTTCAATTCTATGTCCTCTGGTACACACACCCTATTCTGGTATCTCACATAACCATCCTTATCAATGTGGTGATTCATTACTTCCTCCCCTCTTGAGAGGAGCATCCTCTTCTCTAATAAGTGAGCATCTTGTTCTTGCATTTTTCCTACCTTCAGAATTAAATCTGGTTGAAGTGTCATTAAGCTTAACTTCCCTTTATCTTCTTGTGTATCATGCATCTGCTCATTAGTGTGCACACAACCATTCTCCCCAATCTCTAACTCAGTTAGCAAAAATAAATTTTTAAATTCTTCTATCATCATCATAGCCAATTTAGCATGCTGTCTACTTAGAGCATCTGCAACTTTGTTTGCTTTCCCTGGTGTATAAAGTATGTCAAAGTCATAGGCAGCTAAGAACTCCACCCATCTATGTTGCCTCATGTTCAAATCTTTTTGTGAAAACAAATATTTTAGAGACTTGTGGTCAGTGTAAAGTTCAAACTTAGTGCCTAACAAATAATGTCTCCAAAGTTTTAAAGCATATATCACAGCTGCTAATTCGAGATCATGTGTGGCATACCTTACTTCATGGGGTTTAAGTTGTCTGGATGCATATGCAATGACTTGGCCTTGTTGCATCAACACTGCACCCAAGCCAAATCCACTAGCATCAGTGTATACCACTAATTCTTCATTTCCATGTGGTACCTTTAGAATTGGAGCATTCACCAATGCCTCCTTCAACTGTTCAAAAGACTTTTCACATTTTTCTGACCAAACAAAAGCTTGGTTCTTCCTGGTTAGGTTAGTGAGTGGTGTAGAAATTTTTGAAAAATCTTTTATAAACCTTCTATAATACCCTGCCATCCCCATAAATGACCTCACTTCACTCACAGTGCTTGGCCTCTTCCATGCTTGAATAGCCACTACTTTATTGGGGTTCACAGAAATTCCTTTGGCAGATATAACATGGCCAAGAAAATGTACTTCCTCCTTCCAAAACACACATTTTGAAAATTTTGCCTTTAAATCTTTTTCCCTTAGTCTAGACAAAACCAGGTGCAAATGATGCTTATGTTCTTCCACTGTCTCGGAATAAATCAAAATGTCATCTATAAAAATAAGCACAAACTTGTCCAAACAATCCCTAAAGGTTCTGTTCATTAAATCTACAAAGTAAGATGGTGCATTGGTCAAGCCAAATGGCATAACCAAAAATTCATACAACCCATACCTAGTGTTAAAGGCAGTGTACTTGATGCTTGATTCTTCCACCTTCATTTGATGAAAACCAGATGCTAAGTCTAGTCTAGAAAATACTTTTGCCCCTGCTAATTGATCAAAAAGATCATCTATTCTTGGCAATGGGTATTTATTTTTAATAGTTACTTTGTTTAATTCTCTATAATCTATGCAGAGTCTTAAGGAGCCATCTTGCTTCTTAACAAACACCACTGGTGCTCCCCAGCAAGAATTACTTGGTCTTATAAAACCCTTTTCTTCCAATTCTTCTAACTGTTTCTTTAATTCTTTTAGTTCATTTGGCCCCATTCTAGTTGGCTTTTTAATCACTGGGCTTGCTACTGGAACTAGATTGATCTGGAATTCTACTGGTCTATGGTGTGGAATACCCTTGACCTCACCAAACACATCCAAATATTCATTGACTATGGGAATTTCTTCAATGGTTAGTTCACTGAAATCTTTTTCTGAGTCAACTAAATGATATAGTTTTCCTTCCTTAGCTACCTCACATAAAACTGTGATTCTCTGGCCTCTAGAATTTTGCAATGATATGGTGGATGAGTCTAAATTAATCATGGCTTTAAATTGCCTTAACCAGTCTACCCCCAATATAACACCTATATTTGGGTAATTCAAAACATATAAATTGGAAATAAAAATATTTCCTCCTATGTTTAACTCCACATCCACACAAATCATATTTAAAACACTAGAACTCCCCAATGGACTTTGTATATGCAATGGGGTTTCAACTAATATGCAATTCAGTTTTAGCATTTTAACCAATTCATAAGAAATTAAAGAGTGAGTTGCCCCAGTATCATACACTACTGTTATGGGTATGGTACAAATAAGTAATGTACCTTCCACTTGGCTATGGTTTACAGTGTTATTCTCCACTATGGCTTTGCCTTTTCCTTCCAAATTTGCCAATTTGCCTTGCTGTTTATACTCAGGACAATTCCTCTTCATATGCCCCTCTTTCCCACATAGATAGCATTTGAAAGCTCCTCCTTTCAATTCTGGACATTTTGGTTTGATATGCCCTTCCTTTCCACACTGATGGCACACAATTTTCTTCTTGTCTTCCTTAGCCTTGACATCTCCAGTGTTTTTGTTACTAGCCTCTTCTTTCTTCTTATCATAAGGGTGATACCTCCCCTTACCTTTCTTGTTATTATTGCTCTTAAAATTTCTGAACTTCTCCCTTTCCTTGTCATGCTGCTCCAACCTCAAAGCTAAGTCTATCACATGATCAAAAGTCTTGTCTGCATAGGGTAACATGGCTCTACTAAGTCCTGGATTCAAACCTTTTATGTACCTATCATTTTTAGATGCCTCATCTGCCACAAGCATTGCTCCATATGTGGAAAGTCCCTCAAACTTTTGAGTGTATTCTGTGACAGTCATGGTTCCTTGTCTAAGTCTAATGAATTCTTCTAGCAAGGTAGTCTTTGCTGATGCTGGTACAAACCTTGCTTCCAACATCTCTTTGAATTGATTCCAAGTGATTTCATTCTCATTCCTTCCTGCAATGATTACTTCCCACCAGCCTAAAGCTACTCCTTTTAGCTGTCTTGAAGCCACTTGCCTCTTTCTTTGATCATCAAGTTGCATGTCATTGAAAATTCTTTCCAATGTTCTCAACCATGTTTGAATTTCCATGATACTCTCTGTCCCTTCAAAGCTTTTGCCTCCTAAATGAGTACAAGTCTTAAGCAATTTTGAGAGTTCTTCATAGGGATTTTCTTGCCTTTGTCCTGCCCCATCCCTAAATGCTCTCACCAAGTCTTGCAGATTGACCACTGGTGGTGCATGGGAAGATCCGGCTCCCTGATTGGGTGGTCTCCCTACCATAGTTTGCTAATAATAATTTACATAGCTGGTTAGTTTGATATTTAGTTCCTTTTAATTTTTATTTCTATCTAAGAACTTGATCCTTACTTCTACTATGTTGAATAACATAGCTCTGATACCAACTGAAATGACCCTCCTATTTCTACTCTAATTGCATAAGGATTTTTTTTTTTTAGGTAAAGATGCTATATATAAATATATAGATAGATATATCATCCATTGCAATTATAACTCTCAGGGTCAATATCTTTCTCCAATAAACCAAAATATATCCAGGATCACAATAATCAACCAATATAAGTATATCAGTACATTCACAAAGATAAGCACATACATGTGAGGATGTATATGCCTCTCTTGTTTGAATCAGAGTTCTGGAAAAACAAGAGGATATTGGATTGCTGATTTTTTTTTTGACCAAACAATCCACTGGAAACATAAACTTTAGTCTGTTTATCCTAACTAAGAAGTGATCAAGTAATAATCAGTAGTGAACAAGCTTTTAATATAGATGATCATGTCAAAGTCTGAATAGAATCAAATTCAGTATAAAAGAAAGTGGATCCTAAGTGAACACAAGCAACATCTAGGCGTAATGGAAACGCGCCTAACTTATACACAAGAGGTCACGAGTTCGAGTACTATGCTGGTTGGTTCAAACACAATTTTGTTTTTTTTTCATTTTTCTTCTATACAGTTTGGAACCTGTTATCTACCTATATCTGCACATATATACTTTATTTTTGCCTATATTCCATCATACAAAACAATAATTCTTGCTTAATTATTTTAAAATCCATTCCTACAACCTAGAAGGCTTCATGATTGATATGAATTAAGAGTCTGGTTCTTGGGTTTTGAGGATGATAGAAGTATTTATCATTATTCATGTTTGTATTTCTTCTTATAAGATCTGTCTGACCTTTAAAATGCATTTGGTTAAAATCTGAGTGAAATTCAGATTCCTGTTACAAGTGCAAAGGAAAAAGGTGTGTTGATATTTGCACAAAACATGTTTATGTGCATATATATCTGCAACTATTTGAATCTGGCTTCCATCTACCTTACTACAGATCCTTTCTTTATTTAAAAATAGGACATGAAACATTTGTATGGAACAAGTTAAATAAACCTTGCAGCCATATAAAAGCATTCAACCTCTGTCTATTTTCTTTTGTATACATATGCCATAGTAGAAAATAAAACCATTTAATTTTCTGAGAATCAACCATCCTGAGTTTCCAAAACTTAAATCCTTTTCAAAGACTCAAGATTGACTAATACATTTATAAAATGTAATCATTCAATTTTAACATGGCGTTCTTGCTAAATCTACTTACAAGATTTGATTAAAATCCTTTTTAAACATAACAGATATTTAACTTAATTCATAGCTTCCAGATGCAAATCAATCTCTTACCAAATACCTAACAAAATATCCATCCAATATTCAACACTTAATACAAGTAGCAATTTAAATTGTCAATACATGCAGATTTCAACATTTAGGCTCTTATCTAACTAAGTTTTAGCATGCTATATCTTCTTCTCAAGGCCTTGCTCCTACTCCTACTTAGTTGCTGCAATCCCTGAAAAAGCATTTGAAACTGCCTCATTTTAAATGAGACACCCCAGATGCCATTAGCACACTAGGGTCAGACACATGTCTGGTATGAGAAAGCTCACAAAAATAAATAGTTAATTAGGTTAAAGTCAAGTAAGTACATATACATAAGGTTCTGTCCTTTGGAATCAGGTAAATACTTGTGTGCATGCTCTGTGTCATTGTGCATGTGCACACTTTAATTTTCTTTCCAGAGACTACATGTATAAACATGGCACATACACTCAAGCATACAATTCAATCATAGTCAACCAATCATTCATACCAAACAGGAAAATAACCAATATGAGTTAAATCATTTATTCAATTCTCATATTGCAAATCTGGGAAAAACTCTAGTTTTCTCATCATCTCAAATATTCCCTGGGTATATTTATCTATCCTTGGTCTCACCTGCAATATTTATGAATCAATGGACACACTGTAATGAACTAATTCAATCCATTACACAAAGATCTCAGGACTTAAATAAGCCATGTGTCAACTTATGTTACTCAAGCACACAAGTCATTCCTGTAGTGTTCTTGACCCCAATATCCTAATCAGGTTTAAGTTAATAATAACTCTTTTGATTTTTCATGGCAAAACCATTCAGTGATTCATTTCATTAGCTAAAAACATCCATAACATGGCATCTCATATTATTCATACCATACAGAGGCAAACAAGCAAACAACCATTGGTGATTACAAAATAAGGTTCTGGATATACATATATTCATCCTGGTATTTAAAAGGAGTTTAGGCAACTAATATTGGCTTCTGGTTTCTGAGAGAGTTTTTTTTTTCTTTTGCAAACATTTGTGCTTGAGTTAAACTCAGGATAACCTGGTTTCACTGAATCACAAAATTTTGTTTGCTATGCATTTTATTGAATCAGGAGCATCAGCACATAGGTAACCCTATTGCACCCCTAATTCCTTTCTATTTCAAGCCTCAGCACTTATACATGAGTATATTGCAGCTCAACATTATTTACATTTTTCTGGGTTGAGCCAAAACCAAAACTACTTGCCTATTCTCAACATTTTATTTTCTGGGTATTTGTTTATATCCCTAAACATTAACATATCAGAGATCTGAGTGTATAAAACAGATATGTATACTAACAACACATAAGACTTTGTTATAATAAAACAAGTGATCAACCAAAGAAAATCAAAACATTTTCAGATTTAAATTCACAGATAAGCATTCATATATGAAAATACTCTTTTAAGAAAAATACTTTTATCTGGCTGCCTTCATTAGGACTTATTGCCTTAGATTTTTGAGTGAGTTTTCTCACCTAGCTCTCTTCTTTGTTTCCTTAATTAATTGATGAGCTTCTGCCCTTAGCCTCCAGCTCTCTTCCTTCCCTTGTCTTATGATTTCTATGGTGTTGTTTTTTTTTTCTTTTTCCAATTCTTTTCTGAGAAGAAGAGGAGGCTGCTGCATATACATGTATATATACAGGGTCTTTCTTAGGGTTTTGGGTATTGGCTAAAGCCATTTTTGCCCACCAGAAAAATCATGTTATCTGCATTTTAAACCCAAAGTTTTACCCCTTCCCGGCTTAATTTGGGTGAAGAGAAAAGTGGTTACATTTTTCTTTCCAGAAATTTTTGCTTTTCAGAAAAATACTTTTTCCTTTGTCTACAATCATGCTAAAAATGTGACTTGATTTTGTTATTTATTAAATACTCTTTTCTAATTCTGCCTATACCAAGCACTTCCCTGTTTTATCCTAATTTTCCTATTTTTAGCTTTCATGTAAATGGTATGTACTTCCTTTATTTATTTATAAGAGGATTAGTTCTTTTTATATCTTCATTCTTTTTATTTCTGCTTATATTAAAATATGTCTGTATATTTTATTTCACTAGTTTAAACTCTAGTATTTTATTAACACATATATATATAAGTCTTACTGAAATAATTAGTATACCCACATATATATTCATACATCATCCTATAATGACACACACATGCACATGTACACTCAAAAATATCCAGTAGCATTCATATATATATATTTACTCATGTACACTACTTTTAAGAATTTAATCTACATATATATATATATTTCCATACACATCAATATGTATGTATTCTTGGAGTTCAGGGTTTTAGCTTATATTCATGTGCATTTCCTGTGCACACATGTACACACACTGATACACTATCAAGCTATATCAATTCCTCCTTCAAAATTAATTTAAAAATTATTTTAAATTTATTTATATTTTCCAGAATAAATTCCTAAAATCTTGGGTCATTACAAATAGTGAGGGTTTTAAGAAGAAGAAAAAGGTAGAAGAAGAAAACAGAAGAAGAAAAAGAACAAGAGAAGAGAGAAAGAACAACAAGAAAGAAGGACAACAGAACAACATCAGAATAGAAAACAGTATCAGAATCTTACACATCGCAGCGGAATAACATATAATAGATAATCAATAGTCTTTTAAAACAAAGAACTATATCAGTTTATACATACATCAATCAGAGTCAATATACAACAATGGACAGTTATATAAACTTGTCCTCATACAGAATACACAGCGGAATAAATACTATAAGATACAAATACTACGTCTCGTCGTCCAGCTTATCTCCAAAGCTCCAGAATATCCAGAATATCCTGATAACATAACTCTAGGCTGCCCGTGTGGAAATTGGTGGGCACCCAGAGTTTAGAAGGGAACAATAAACTCCGAGTCAGTCATGGTGACTGGTGTGAGATCGTAAAACAGTTTATTCTTTCACAAAGAAAATAAAACAAATTCGCAATGCTTTTGGAAAATGAAACTACCATAAGACCTCCCACCACACACACAATGCAAACGCAGAATTGGAGGAGATTTCTTCTTATGATAGTCAAAGATGCTTACTACGCAAAATCAAATCATTTTTGATATTATTATTAGTGCATAGTGTAGAAAACATTTCGAAAGTATAATATTAATCTTAGCCAGCATACGACCAGTATCGTATGCCTACTATAGCTACCATCTAAACAGTGGTGACCACCGTACGTAAATGGCAGGTTCTACAACTAATACCGTACAAGTCATGTATTGGAGTTTGGATTTCCAACAAATGGTCAGGCTAAGGAACTTCCTTCTCCACGATGGGTACGACCCTGGAATAGACGACCCGAGAACCTAACCGGATCTCTGCCAACACAAGGCCGGGTTACCTCTACAAAAATAGGTAACTACTGACACGCGTATGCCATCCCCCGATCGTAACCGATCTTCCCGAGGATCCCCGATTTCCAACAAACCACATAGATAATAATGCAGCAACCACATAGGTTAAGTATCTGGGCTCCATACCATGATACCACCTCTATCCAGAAGGAATGACATACACTAAGGGGCGCTACTCCCTAGAACCTTGCCGCATCCTTCCTGTTTCGACCATTTCCGGGGTGTGAGGCTCGACGAAGTCTCGTCCACAAAGCTACGCTTTCTACAAAGCCCTGCTTTGGGTCAAACAAAAATGATCAACCTATGATCACAAAGATATAAGATCAAACAAATGATCATATCGCAAATGATCAAACACTGATCATTTCACAGCAACACTCAGTATGCCACGTTACCAAATTAGGATATATCGCTGATGAATTTCAACTACATAACCTCTGAGCTCGTACGTCTCAGAGAAGGGTGTTAAGCTAAGAGAATAAATTCTCCGCCACCAACAGAAATGTATTTGAAAGAAATCAGCTTTATATCTCAAATTGTAACGTCAGACACACAATCCATCCAAGTCTGTTCCGGGATCGAACAGAACCGAAGGCACTTCTCACGAAGCCCTTGCCATTCCGGATAATTTTCAATCACGTCAGGACTTCCCGTCACTAAGGGTGATAAAACCTCTAAATCGAAGATCAGTCGATGTAGAGTAACTCGACGGTAATCCTTCCGTTTTCAAAAATATCCGGTCTTCTACACCGGTCTTCAAATGCGATTCATAACGACGTATCACATATTCGGAATGGGTTATACGACCCCATGGTCCTTTCCCGGCTAACCCGAATAGTGAGCGATTATTCAAAAATAAGTGTGGCATTCAAATTCATCCAATTCACAACAAATACCTATCTAAAGGTAATTATTGATAGTCGGTTATTTAACTATCAATAAAGATGCGCAACATCATCAGATTCCAAATAATTTTCCAAATTATTTATCTTACAAAATATCTTTACTAGATATAGAATTTCCACACTTCAAAAATAAATCAACGTTTATTTTTTCTAAACAGTTTCCCTTTCCTTTTATAAATTCCATAGTGAATTTATATTTCAAAAATATCTACTGATATACGATTTTCAAATTGATTCCAATATTCAATTTCAATTTATCTTAAAGAAGATAAATTTTCAAAACGTTTCATTTCATATTAGAAAAGCAATTCCATACTTATTTTAAAAATAAGTGTTTCCCAAATCTATTTATTTTCAACACTTGAAAATATCCAATATACTTAAATCAAATTAAGTATATATTCATTCTTTAAGGAAAACATTCTTTTAACATCTATTTGAGTCAAAACGAATGTTGCGTAAAACATCGTTACGACGACTCGAAATCAATAGTATAGGGATTCGGATTTTAAGGTAGATATATAAATCCCAATACTACATCAAAACATTTCCTTTCGAAAATCATTTACTATAACAACAGTGTTATAGTCCACCATTTCCTTATTTTTCGAAAACGTCTATTTCAACAATAAATGTTGAAATCTATGATTTCGATAGTTCACACGTTTTAAAACATCTTTTAAAACAATTAACTTCATTTCATAATATCGCTTTCCCAAAACCCTATCCATTATACTTAAAAATATATTCACTGTCCAAAATCGTGAATATACTTCACTAACCACATTTCAGTCTTTTCTACACCTTTTATTTCAATAAAAATTCGCTATTTAAAATCGCGAATATATCTTCTTTAATGTCCTTCTATATTTAATTTATCAAATCCAATTGATTTCGAATTTATAAAACAACGTTTATAAATTCTATTTCCTATTCTATAACAACTTCGATTTTATAAATTTCCTTTAATGACCCATTCACTTTTATAACTCAACGTATACATCAAAAATCCATATTATAAGTTAAATACTTATAATTTATTTATTTTAAAAGAAATCGTTCTTTTAAACTTTACAAACTGTAAATAAACCCATTTTAACATCATTTCCATTTTTAAATCCACATTCCCAAATATTCACTTTTAACCCCAAAATCAAATCCCAAATTGATTTCTAATTTTACTTCAATACCAAATCAATTTCAATATTCATTTCTAAATTAAGTTCCCATCCCAAATCATTTTATATTGATTTTTTCTAAACTTGTTTCAATTTGCCAATTAAATTTATAATTGGACTTCCAACTTATTTCATTTTAAACAAATTCCTCTTAAAGAAAATAAATCCCTTTTATCTTTTTCCAACTATTTAGAAATCCAAATTTTAATTAAATTCTTCAATTTATAATCACTGTTTTATGAAATCCATCTATTTAGCATTTTCACTTTATTCTGGAATTTATTCAATAAGATTATAAAAATTTACTTTTTATACTTCAAAAATTCCTTTCTTCAAAATTTATTCAATTTCTAAAATTAATTCACTTAAAAATTTCTACTTCGATTTCAAAAATTCAATTTCATTTATTTTTGGAATCCAATGATATCAAACATCCGTTCAGCTAAATTTTAGCTTTCAAACAATTTCCAGACATCAATATGATTAATAACATCAATAATCATTCACAGATTCATACCACAGTATAAATAAAATCAATCAATGTGAGGGGTCCAGTTGGATCCCTCCAACCTGTTTCCCTGCATCCAAAGATGTTAGCACAATACCATTCCACTTCGAGGTGGAATATCGCGGTATATGGGTTTTTATAAAAATCCGCTTACTAACGGCGCAATAGGGTCTCATCCGCTATACGAGGCGGGAAATCATCAATCCAATATATACATATGCCAATATGTATATATTGCTATATATATAATAGATATATCCTACTATATCTAATATCACATCCCAATAGAAATCAAATAAATCAATAACTGCAATTCATTTTTGAGTGAGAAAAATCTCACCTTTGCTTTTAGTTTGCCATCCATTTTCGTTCCAGTTTGTATTCTCCAAATTTTGACCTTGTATAATAATTTATACAATTCATAAATATTTGAGATAAATTGAATGATTAATTTTTTTGTTATGATAGTTTTAATTAACAACTTCTCTTTTAATAATTTTATTTAATGCTAATAATTAAATGAACTATTTATATTTTTAATTTCAAACTAAATTTCTATTTGATAATCTACATTAATCAATGATTTCTTTTCAACTAAAGAAAATTTAAAATTCGAACTGTTTTTCTGTTAAACCAAAATCTCATTTACATAAATATTTCAAACATTTTTCTTATATCAATTCCTTCAATAATTTAAAAATCCCTTTGTAAAAAAGAATTTCTTTGATATTATAAACTTTTTATAGTTTTCTAAACCTTGTATATTTATTTAATTCATCCCTAACTGGTTATAAAAATAAGCTATTAAAATCTTATCTTTATATAAAATAAACCCAGTTAGTATCCGATAGGTGAAATAATAATCAACAATTCATATACAAGTTTAAACTTAAGTAACTTTAAATTTAAAATGTTTAAAAATTCAAATTACCTTAATTCGACTGGAGAGAAAAAAAATCAATAGCTCTGCTCTAATGCTCTGTACGAGAATTCCGCCTTCGACGAGCTCATCACCACTGCGTCATAGCTTCCATCACCAAGCCCTACCCCTCGTCTTCGCCTGACCTCCTCACGCGTTCGGCCACGCTCGAGCCACCATCGAGGCCCACCTCGTTGCTGACATCGCCGAAGACGATCGAGTTGCCCCAGATCTCAACCCCACAGATGTCGAACATCCCTCAGCCACATCGCATCACAAGTGAATGCCACCTCCGGCCACCCTGAGCCCATCGCGACACCGGCTCGCCACTTCGTCACTTTTTTTGCTTTGCTCGAGAATCTGTTGTCGCATCCTTCGAAACCACCCAGGGCGACTCTACCCTTCACCTGAGACGCGAACGAAACCCTATCTCGTTCAATGATATCGCGACTCGAGATCGTCGCCGCTACTTCACGCTCCTCATCCTCGTTCGAAGATGCTGAAACCCCAAATCGCGATGCCTACTTTTGATTCGAACGAGCTCGAATTGGATTGACTTGTCTCGCGTGATTTGGTGATCCCCTCGTACTCTCCCTGCTTTCACTCAAAATCGAATAGGGGTGGTGAACGAATTTCATTCGGAGTTTTTGAAGAGGAGTATAAGAGAAAGAGAGGTGTTCAGGCATTTATTTTTCTCTGTTTCGAAATTTTGAACGTGAGGGATGTCGAACTGGGAGATGAGGGAGAACGAACGTGAAAGTTGAATTTGGGTAGTTTATCTTCGGCCATGGATTGATTTTTTTGAATACGAGAATATGGCTTTGATTATAAAAACGAAGAGAAATAGGCGACCACTACTTTGAAACGAAGGGGTAAGCTTTGCACGATAAATTTTCGTGATTCTCAGCATGTTTTAAGGCGTAAGCACAGGGAAGACAACGTGCTGAGATTTGACCAAATTTTAAATATTAAAATGAATTTGAATTTGAATTTATTTCGACGCGTTTGCATATCATACGGTCACACGGCACCTCCGTTTAATACGAAATTTGAAACCCGGCAAAAATTCAATACTACGGACTCAATGGAACTGGTTTCGTTGAATTCCGAGACTGCGCCTCGGACGGCTATTTTTAAATAACGATTCGAACGATAAAATTTTAAACTGAACAAATCAATTCGAAATTAGATTCTGAAGCTTCTGTTATCTTCAGTGATATCAATACGAATTTTAAAAGCTCTTGAAATATTTTTCTTCAACTTTAAATTGAAGATTTAAATTTTTATCCAGTTTCAATAGATTAAATTTTATAATTTAATCGCAAATTTCAAAATTATATCGGGGATTCAAATTAAATCATCGTTCAAATATTTAAAAATAAATTAAATATTTCCAATTTAATTCGTTCAAAATTCTGGGTCGTTACAATGATTGTAATAAATGGTTGTTTATTGATATTTGGATGAATGAATGCTATATTTTATATAAACTGCAAGTTATTATGCATTTTAATTCCATTCGGGATTGCGGTTTGAAATGATACATAACCGTAAACTTTTATTTTTAAAATTACGGATTGAAATGATAAATATCTGTATTACTTGACCATAGGATAGAAAATTATATACAGGCACCGTGGTCTATATATAAATATTTTAAAGTGATTTTCTATGGGTATTGGAAAATAAGGGTTTATATATATACTAATTTTGATATTATATAAATATTATTTTTATATAGGGTTAAATTCAAAAATTTAAGTTAAGTAAAATTTGATGATGTTTTAAGTTTGATTTACGAATATTTCAAGTTTAAGCTTTATTTAAGTGATATTGAATTTATTAAATAAATATTTCTAAACTAAATAATAGTGAATTGAATTAAGGTATATATAAGATTATCAGATTTGGTTGGGAATTTTGGAATATTTAAAGATTTGAAATAAATATCAAAATTGAAATGTTTTATCGGAATTAAAGTATTATTGTTTCAAAGTGTTGGTTTTGAAACTGTTATAACATGAAAGTAATATGGTTTGAAAAATGAATTTATTTGAAATAGAATTTATTTAAGAATTATCTGTGAATATATTGATTGGAAACCTATTGAAATTGAAAATTTAGAATATGACTTCAAAATGTGGTTTGGGTTTAAGATGATTTAAAAGAATATTTCAAGTTATCTAAATTAAAGAAAGATTAGTGATTGGAAATTGGGTTTTATTTAAATAATATATTATTGAATTGTTTTGGAAATGGAAATGATATATTATTGAATTGGGTTTTGAAATGGAAATAATACATTGATAATTTGGGTTTGAAATAGCAATAATATTTTGGTTTTAAACTATATACTATTTTGAAGTAAAGGATATGTTTTGAAATGGCAAAAATATTTTGGGTTTTAAAGTATATACTATTTTGAAGTAAAGGATATGGTTTGAAATGGCAATAATATTTTGGTTTTTAAAGTATATACTATTTTGAAGTAAAGGATATGTTTTGAAATGGCAAAAATATTTTGGGTTTTAAAGTATATACTATTTTGAAGTAAAGGATATGGTTTGAAATGGCAATAATACTTTGGTTTTTGAAGTATATACTATTTTGAAATAAAGAATATGTTTTGAAAGGGCAATGATTGTGTTTTTAAAAATTATATATATTTTTAAATGACCACAGTGTTATAATAACGTTTGGTTGTTAAAGAGACCGGGATCGGATATTGTAACGCCCCACTCTGAGACCCACTGTAACAAAGAGTATTACGGGAGTAATACTGTCTGTTAAAGCGGAGAATAGAGTATAGTGGAAGCGACCATCTATAATCAAGCTATAACTATCTACCGAATACGTCGAAAGGTGAAATCTATTTAAATTTTTCTCAATCAGGTGGTTCGACATATTCGGTAAATACTTATAACGAAATTACAAATGGCTAAAGATCTATCAGGACAAAGCATAATAATAAAATGATAAAACATCATAGAACAGAATCACATAACAGATATATAATCCCAGAACAATACATCATCAATACAGATCCAAATATCATAAGTGGGTACAAAGCCACTGCTCACACATATGAGTCAAAAATATGTACATATCAAAGTCTGAATAATAAGAGAGTAGCGGAATGGTGGACAAATAAAAGTGCTATCTATCAGCATAGCAGATAATGTCCAAGCGGAAGCACAGAAGCTAAGTCCAGAGACCTAACCTGAAACAACTCGGTCTGACCCGAGCGAAAACACTCGGGTCAGGCTAGCTAAACAATCAGTAATAACTGAGATATATAGTAATGCGGTACATAAATAAAACAGTACTTATCCAAAGAGAAGTATATTATGAACCACATGAATATAATGACGATCCCTAATCATCAATAAACAATAAAAATCTCCAAAAAGAAATCAACACCAAAGTGTAGAATAAATAAAATCGCCTCATATCATCGGCGTAGCCAAAGCCATAAAAAGATGCCCATAGGCAATAATCCCAATAGTGACCAGAGTCTGTGATCAATGCCCAAGCAAAGATCGATGCTCCAAAGAGCCATGGGGATATACTGAAAAGTCAATGAAATCAAACACTGAAAAGCAGTGTCCAGAGACACTGTGGATCCATAAGGTAATCGCACTTACATCGTATGGTTCCATAGAACCAACACCGAATGGCGGTACTCGAATGGATATAAAAATCATCAGATAATACAAGTTTTGCACGTGCACCGACTAGAGTCGTTGTTGCCAAGTACTGTAGAGTTGTGATCGATCACTCGCACCGATGCGAAACGCGCGAGACGGCGAGATCCTTCCCAGAAGGATAAAGGCCCAGAGGCACACGCCGAAAAATAAACTGCTCCATAGAGCAGGTGTCCAGAGACGGTTGCCCAGAGGCGTGGTGACCCAGAGGTCCAGTACTGGCCGCCCAGAGGCTAATGTGTCACTAACTTCTTGGAGAGGAACCCGCAAAGTGTTAACAATGAGTCCCATACCCCACGTTCGCACTAAACGGTTTCCTAACCAATAGCAAGCTCACACTCCAAACAATAAAAAGTCTACCTCATATCATCGGTAAACTAGACCCAAAGGTCAAAACGATCAATCGAATAGGTCGGGGATTAACCGGAAAGAAAATACACACGGTTTCCATAGGCCGGAGATTTCCTAACCGTTTAAGCACCTTTCCACTTCGCTCGACGTGCTAAAAGTGAGTGTGAGATTTTTATTATAGAAAATAATGGTGTAAAACGGATTTATAATTGATTTTCGAATCACTTTTAAAACGGTCTTTTGAAAGGTCTCCTATTATGGAGTAATTAATTTAATAATTAAAATAATATTATATAATAATTTTCAAAAGCTATTTAGGAGTGAAAAATCTTTTGAAAATGATTCATAAAACCCGTGTACGAAATCTAGAGACAAATCTCAAAGAAATCAATGAAAACCAGAAAATCATCAAAAATATTCTAAGTGTTTGTAAACATTCAAAAACAGCTGTGAACTCAAGTTCGATAATTTATTTGGACCAGCAAACTGTGTCCAAATGTTATGAAAATTTGCAGGCATGTATTCCAACATCCCTACTTTAATATTCAAAAAGAATTTCTGGATTCCGAGTTGAGACGAAGTGGCAGCGACGTCTCAAAGTTGGACCCAGAACAAGATTTACACTGTTTACAAACAGCGACTAGAGTTCAACTTCGACACGAAATTCGAAGTATCAAACGAACTCCAATGTTGTCCAAATTTTCCTGAGATGGAGTTCGGAACTCCACCTTTCTAACGAGACCAAAAACGTTGAATTCCGACTTCCAATGCGAACGTGGAGGCATCGCGGAGTGGCGCTCAAAAGCTGGAAACAGAAGGGATATTTGATTTTCATTCTAAGTGTTTGACCATTCAAAAACTGCTGCGAACCCAAGTTCGGAAATTTATTTGGACCAGAAAACTGAATCCAAATGACATGAAAACTGGTAGGAATATAGTCCAACATCCCTACTATAAGATGCAAAAAGAATTTCTGGAATCCGAGTTGAGACGAAGTAGCAGCGACGTCTCAAAGTTGGACCCAGAACAAGATTCACACTGTTTACAAACAGCGACAAGAGTTCAATTTCGACATGAAATTCGAAGTACCAAAAGAATGCCGATGATGCCTAAATTTTACAGAGATGGAGTTCGAAACTCCACCTTTCCAACGAGACCAAAAACGTCGAATTCCGACTTCGGATGCGATCGTGGCGGCATCGCGAAGTGGAGATAAAAAATCTGAAACAGGATTTAAAAAAAAATTATTTATTTTTTTTTTCTCTTTTTTTTTTTTTTTTTCTCGGGCTGCACCCATGGTGCAGCCCAGGTCCAGCCCCAGCCCGCCTGGGCTGGGAAACAGACCCAGCCCGGGCGGGCTGGGTGCTTCAAGGCCCCAGCCCGCCTGGGCTGGGGATCAGACCCAGCCCGGGCGGGCTGGGTACCACCAGGCCCCAGCCCGCCTGGGCTGGGGTCCTGCAAGGCCCCAGCCCGCCTGGGCTGGGGACCTGACCCAGCCCGGGCGGGCTGGGTCCTTACCCAGCCCGGGCGGGCTGGGTCCTGCAAGGCCCCAGCCCGCCTGGGCTGGGGACCTGACCCAGCCCGGGCGGGCTGGGTCCTCCAAGGCCCCAGCCCGCCTGGGCTGGGGTCCTGACCCAGCCCGGGCGGGCTGGGTCCTTACCCAGCCCGGGCGGGCTGGGTGGGGAGGGGGGGGAAAGGTGTGCCAGCCCACTTGGGGCTGGCCTGCTCCTGGCTAGCCTGCATCAGTCTGGGTGCAACCCAGACCTGTTCTGGTGCACCCAGATCACTATTTCAGCCTGTTTCAGGCTGAAGTAATTTCCAGCCAACTATTTTTTGAGTTTTTTGACATTTAGGGGTGTTTTTTTCAGTTTTTGACAACAAATTTTCATCAAGATTATGCTAGCAATAATTACTAATAAATAGTGATTACCAATAATACAACTAGCATTAATTACTAATCAATAGTAATTACCTCTACCAATCAAGCAAATAAGCAAACACTTCAAGTGCAACTTTCCAAAGCAAAGAGGATGTGGATTAGAGAGCTTCAAAATTAAAAAGAGAACAAAACCAAGGATTACAAAAAGATTTCAAAGATTAAAATAAAGATTAGAAAGTGATTAGGCCTAGGATTGCATTACCTTGCTAGGATTAAACAAGTCTAATTATGAAGAGATGAAGATGGAGCTTCTAAATGGAGGCCATTAATTTTGCTTAGGTTTAGGTTTAGGAATTTATGAAGAGGATGAGGGTTAGGGTTATGAAATGGGTTTAAGATATTATATAGAGTGGGTAGGCTAATGGGTTTGTTATGAGGGTTTTACAACCCAATAAGGCTTAGTTCAATTACTTAAGTGCATATGTAAATTTAAAAGAAAATTTTCTAATGTTATCATTTGAACAAAAATCCTAAGTAGTAACCTAGTTTTAATCAAAACCATATAATTGTCTCATTAGCCAATTAAACCCATTATCACATTTAAAAATTCCCCTTTTAAATATTAAATTCCAAAAATATTAATTTTCCCATTTTAAACCCAAAATACTTTAATTTGCAAACCAATTGCAAATTTAAATTCCCAAATTTTTTGTTTAGCTCCCTTTTCAACTTAAAATCATAATTTTAATTTATTATTCGGTAATTGCAATCTCAGGGTTGTTACAGATATGGACATACTCTCTGTCGATACCGAAAACCACTTTGACAACTGTGTACGCGGTGGAGTTTCCAGAATGAAGTAGGATGGTGGCGACGATCCTAAGGTATATACGTGGACCCAACTCCCATGAGTTGGCATAAGGTGGCTAAAACATGAGCGATTGACGGACCAAGGAGGTAGCACCTCTGATCGGACACACTTTTTCGATACCATTCTATTACTTGTGATTTATTTGGTGGCCACCCTTCGATTTGGGAGTGTTGTTCGAGGTGGGCGGTAGTGGCTGTTATGCGTCCCACCAGTCCGGATGCGTAATTGGTATATCTACTCTGGCATTGCCTTGTGTGCCGTTTCACCTACCATATCGAGCTTTACTACGATTTGTGATTTCTCCCGTAGCCTGTGGAGTATCGAGGGTAGCCCCCATTTTGGGAGTATGCTAATACTGGATAGACTACTGGGACTATTATGTGTTAAGGGGAATATTGGGTCACTCCTTAATGCTATTTAAAAGTATGTTTATTTTATATTAGACATTATTATAATAGCGAATATTACTACATAGTAGATAGTTTAACGGATCCTTAAGAGATGTGAATCCCGAACATTTCTAAAGTTACTGCACTCATGTTAGACACTGGATAGGAGATGTCGAATCCCGTAAACATCTCTGACGCCGTTTACACTCATATTTATTTCATTGATTTAACTTACATAAGATCTTTTAGTTCTGACTCGAGTGTTTTGTCTTTTCAATTCTCTCGGGTCAGCCTGAGCATTTCAGGATTTGAAGGCCCTATTTCTGAAGGACGAAGACGAAGATTTTATTATTACTATTTGTTATATATTCTACTACACCATTGTTTTCCGCTTCATAATTATCATTCTCTGGTATGTGTAACTCTGATATGTATTGTATAAGTATAATCAAATGTTTTGTAAAACAGCTTCATGAACTGTTATTTTATTATTATATTTTATCGTTCCGCTGCAAGATTCTATTTTGTTTCTTTTATTTCTCCATTTTTTCTTATTTACCACATAACAATCCACCCTTTTGTATGGTTTAAGTTGGCACGTGTGTCTGCTTAAGCATACAAAAAGGTGGGATGTTACAAAATTTAAAGAAGATGAAGAATTGAAAAAGAAAAGAAGCTTTCAAAAAGAAGAAGAAGAAGATTTGAAGAAGAAAGAAAAATAATGAAAAAGAAAGGAGGAAGGTGAAGAGAGAAAAGAAATGAGATGGAAAGAATTAAATGTAGCCTAAAGGTCTGGGCTTAGGTATTAAATAGAAGGAGAAATGAACGGACCAAGTATTAATAATGAGATAACTATTTTAAAACGTACATGTGATAAAAAAATGAAGGGACCACATACACATTTTGAAATTCAATTTCTCCGAAACGTAACCAAATTAATTTCATTCACTCAAATAATACTCAATTTATACACATATAATTTTTATCTACGCACAATTAATAAAATTATACTTACCTTAAAAAATGAAAACGTTCAATTCTTTTATTTCCTTTAAAGCACCATTTCTGTTTAACACAAAACACACGTTTCTTTTATTAAATCTATTAATTACCATCAACGTTTCTTTCCTTTTACGTTTTCTTTCCTTTTAATTAAAATATTTCCATTACATTGATTGCAATTAATAACAAAGTTAAATTTCAAAATAGACAAACAAAAATGGATGAAAAATAGAACAATTGTTTCCTTAAGTCATTTAAAGATGTTTAGACATTTGTTGTTTATACACCATAGTAATAAATAACTTACTTAAATTATACTCCTATTCTTGTAATCAATCTATATGCTAAAACAGCGTTCAAATAAATAAATATATATATATATATATATATATTCCCTTTTATTTTTATTTTTTACAAATCATTCTATTCTTTACTTTAATGAAACTAAATCTACACTCACAAATGAAACATTCATTTTATTTGATATAAACGTGCTTCTTTTCATTAAATCAAACTTTCCTTATATTTTCACAAAACATAAGCTATGTTTAATTACACTTATAAACTTACAATTTAATGTTCTCTCTCTTATAAATTCAATACTTACATTTGTTTACCTATGTTTCACTTATAACAAATTGTATTATCCCCACTATTTCAATCAATTATAAATTACTATTTTATATAAATTCATATATTGTCAATTGCTATCCAAATGAATCCATTCATTTGAATCTTTCCTTATTTTCCTTATTATGAATCAATTATAAATTTACCATCTTAAGGGTAATGTCAACACTTTAAATTATTAATTTAGCTTTTATATCATTATAAATTAATGCACACCCAAATTAAGATTTTAAATCACATTAATCATTTCATCTTGGTTCCACTCTTTTATTACATCAACTTTCTTTCTTTATTGTGTATTAACTAATTTTTCCCCTAGTATTGCAATTTTTGCTAAATATACATTTGCATTACTTCCTTTAATAGGATTTCATTCAACTTATGTATAGTCGACCTATATTAACATCACTACTCTTCCTTTTAATTATCAATTCATTCATAACCATTAACAATACATTATTACCAAATTACCTTAAATCCACACTAACGTAATATTTAATTCCATTTATTGCAATAGGTTTCAATTAGTGGAAAATAGGCACAAGGACAAATTTTCATAAAAATTTTGGCTGAAGGACAACAAGTTTCATTTTTAGGCTGAAGGACAAACTAGGACAATGCTAATACAACTAGCATTTTGTACAATGTAAAACTGGATATAATGCTAGTTATAATTAGCATTTTGTACAATATTTGCACTGTACAAAATGCTAACTATATTTAGCATTGTCCTTCAGCCTAATTTTCTTCCAAAGTTTGTCCTTCAGCCCAAAAATGAAACTTTGTGTCTGTAATATCCCGGAAATTTTAACAATATCAATTTAATAATCTGTTAAATAATTAAATTGATATTGATGATCTTTGATAATAAGATTTGAATTTAATTTAATAATCTGATTAAATTAGTATTAATTGGTGATTTTATCTTTTAAAAGTTAATAAGATATTTTCTATTTGAATATATATATTTATTTATATATATTGTAAATAGAAGCTTTGGGTAAATTGGGAATTTAGATTTAATTTAATTGAATAAATAGTTATATATGTATATATATATATAACTTGACTTTTTAAATTGAATCTTAGGATTTAATTTAATTGAATTTGAATTTAAGCTTTGAAATTCAAGAGAATAAATATTTAAATTGTTTGGATATTATAATATTTGTATAACTTTTAATTATAAATATAATTGGTTTTGTTTCTTTAAAATGATTTATATATATATAGATAAGTGTTTAATAAATAAGAAAAAGGCTTTTTAATTACTTTAAAATAAATAGAAATAAGATAATTACTTAAAAGACATGTGTCTTTATCTAATGACTCATTTTAACATGTGTAATTTAATTAGCTAATGTAATGACAAGTGTCTTTATTCATTTTTTCATTTTCTTTTATTTTTATAAAATCATAAATTTAGTTATATATACATTTGCATCCCTTTTCTTCATTCTTTCTATTTTCCTTTTCAAAAACAAGAAACCATCTTCCTCTCTAATGCAAATCTGATAATCAGTAAACAATTATGCCTCCAACCCAAAATCAAAATCACTCTTTTAAATCAAAGATCAAAACCTATCTCATTTTCACAATCAAGTCTTCAGCCTGCTGAAATTCTTTCATCTCTGGAATCATGTTCAAAGCAATTAAAAGCTTCAACAACTCAAGTTTAAAATCAAAGAAGATAAGGAATGCAAGTTTCTCAGTTTCAAGTTTTAAAAGCAAAAGTATCTTTCCAGCAACTCAGTTTAAAAGTCAAATAAGCAAGGCAATTCAAGTTTTAAAATACAAAAGCAGTTTTCAAAAGCTAAAAGACTGCCTCTGTTTAAATCAGGTGAGTAACAATTTTAAAAATAAACTTAAGTTGATCTGAAATTCATGTTAAGTATTGAATGGAAGATTGGTTGCATGTGAATATTATAGGTAGTTCTGCATATAGATATATTGATGTATGAATATACAAGTGCATTGTTTTTTTTTTGTATATATGTGTGAATGTATTATGTGAATATGTGAATATGTGCTCTGTTTCTTGTTTGATTTGCCCAGGCTAAAGATTCAATTGAATTCCCTTACCACTGGATAATTAAATTTGTGATAGGATCTGATAATTAAACATATATTGTTTGTTTTAAACATAGGTTAAGTTTTAGAGATTTAAGTAAGTTAAACAGAAGTCTGCTTGTCTCTGTAAAACATAAAACATCTGTGCATGTTTGATAATATCAAAACTCAACCCTTTTAAATTGTAAATCCACTATTATAAATTGAATACTAAAATCAAAATATGATTTTTAAAACAAAAACTATAATTTTTAGTAAAGAGATTTAGGTACAGTTAAGAGATGACTGGAATGAGGATATTAGGAATTTTCTGGTGATCTATGTGACTGGAAGGCTCGGGGTTCTTCTAGATGATAGAGGAGGGTTAGGAGTTATGAGGAAAAATAATTGTTGGTGATGGAAATCATAGTGGAAGTTGCAGTTGTGAGAGATTTGCTAGAACCCTAGTTTTTAACCAAGAATGATGAATCGATCACCACGACAGATTGGGTTGATCGAGTGCAGTAAGGCTTTGAAGGACGATAGTTTGGACGTAGTCGAGATCAGGGTCGAAGTTGTAGAAACTACGGTGATCGGAATTGGGCTGGCGAAGCATTTACAGGTTTGCGATTGTTCTGTTCCAGGTTTTGGTTTTATGCTCGAATTTGAATTCGAGTAGGAATCGACGAAGTTGGGATTTGGTTCGTCTGAAGTGGTGAACGCCGACTTGTGAGGGTTAGTGGTGATGGTCGGAGGCGACTACACCTCCGGTGCACGTGCACGCGATCGAATATCTGGGTGAAGTTGGTTTTAACAGAGAAGTATGGCTCGAGTTTTTCTTGAAATTTGATCGAGTGATGCTCGAAGATTTTGGAGAGGTGACTCGAAGTAATCTATGGTGTTCTCGAGTACTATTAGTGTTTCCAGGCTTTTACAAAAACCTGTTTGCTTAAATTTTGAAATTGAATGTAAATTTGTAGAACAATATTTAAACAGAAAATTTACATCAAAGTTTTAATATAGATTTCCTAAGTAAAGGTAATTAAAGGTTCAATCTTAAAGGTTTAAGATTAATTATTTTTAGAATAATTAACTTGTAATTAAGATTCATTAATTAAATAGGATTTGATTTTTAATTAATGATTAAGATAAATTAATTAGGAATAATTAATTTGTAATTAAGGATTATAAATTAGGGTATTAATTAATGGTTAGGAATTAATTAATAAGTAATTAAATATTAATTAAGTTATGGTTAACACTTAATTAATTAAATAATTAGAGATTGATTAATTGGTTATTAAGATTTATTAATTTAGAATTAATAATAATTAATATAAGTTAATTACTTAAGGAAAGTAATTAAATAATAGTTAATGAAGTCATTAACTATGGATTATTTAATAATTAATTAATAGGATTAATTTTAATAATTAATTAGATTAATTAATTTGAAGATAATCAATTATAGAATTTGTTTAAAATGAATTACTTAATGGAAGTAATTAAGAAATTAATTACTTATTGTAATTAATTGAAGTTAATTTGATTTAGTTTAAGTTAATTAATTAAGTTTAATTAATTTAGAATAATCAATAGATGATTTGATAAATAATTACTTAATTGTAATTAATAAGGTATGATTATTTAGGGAAGTAAATAATAGATAATTACTGGAAGTAATTAATTGAATGATGATGTATTAATGGAAGTAATTTGAGTTTAATTATTTATGAATTAATCAAGGGATTAATTAAGAGATTAATTAAGGAGTAATTAATTTAGTTAATAAAGTAATTAAGGGGAGTTAATTACTAAATGAGATTAATCAAGAGTGATTAATAAATGTTGTTTAATTAAAAGTTAATTACTTAATGTAATTAATTTAATTAAAGTAATTAATAATTAAGTTGTAATTAAGGATCATTAATTAATATAATTAATGATGTAATTAAGATTAATAAATTAAGTATAATTAATAAATGAAGGATTAATTAATGTAATTAATTAAGGTTTAATATAATTAATTATAGTGATTAATTTAATTAATTATAGTTAATTAATTAATGAAGTAATTAAAGGTTAATTACTATAAGTGGTTAAGGTTAATTAATTTGAGTAATTAATTAAAGATAAATAACTTGAAGGTAATTAAAAGATAATTAATCAAAGATGATTAATTGAAAAAGGTAATTAGAGGATAATTAATTAATTTGTAATTAATTAATGTTTAAGTAAGAAGGATTTATAAAATAAAAGTAATTAATTTAATTAACTTTAAATTAATTAGAGATGATATAGATCATTACTTATGGATGGATGATAATACTGAATGCTTTGCATTTGATTGATATCTCTGATGAGATGTATGCTATGTGATATGGATGTTTAGTTGAATTGTGATAATATGGATTATCTATTGTGATATTGATAATGTTGATTATCTATTGTGATGTTGTGAATTATCTTTCTAAGTGTATAAAGATAATTGAATTAAATTGTTTTAACCTTTAAAACAACTTGGCCTTAAAAGATACGTTTTGGATTTCGATGAGACCGGGATCGGGTTTCCGTATACCGGATTTCCAGGTCTGGAGACCCGAATACCACATCGATCCAAATTAACGATAGGTCGTGAATCAAGTGAAGATGAAGATTCAGAGTGCAAGGGTTATTGTCGTTAACTCTGAGGGTGATTCCAAAACGAGTGTAACGAGATAATGCCTTCGGTTTCGTTCGAACCCGGAACGAACTTGTATGGATTGAATGCTTTCAGCACATCGTCAGGTGGACGATGAGCATTCTAAGATAGATGTGTTCTTTTAAAAGGTAATTGTGACCTCAAGCCTCACAAACCGGGAATGGCTAAAACAGGGGAGGTGCAGCAAGGTTAGTGGGTAGCACCCAAGTAGGACAAGATTACCTCTGTCTAGATGTCCCTTTCTATTTTCGACTTAGTGTGTGCGGTTGAATCATGACAACCGTGGGGTATCTTGTGCGGGAATTATCCAGTAAGGGATGTTTCGGCCTTGTGTTGCAGGGGATTGGGAGTGATCCTCGGTACGGTGATCTAAGCCACGTACTGTGACGGGCGGTACCCCAGTAGCCCTGCCATTGTATGGAATCCAAACCCCAATAAGTGACAACGGATTTGATTGTATAACCCACTTTGTTGGCTAGTATGCTGGAATTTAATAATGTAACAATTTCAGCTATTTCATATTTATTTGAAAACCCTAGACCTATTATAATACAATCGAATTTCCTATCAAATGTTTTGGTTAGCGTAAGGTAAAAACTTACCCATATTTATTGGTGGGGAGTCTTACGTGATACCTTTTCTTTCAAAAGGTTTTGAAGTTAAACAAGTTTAACCTGTTACTCACACCAGACCCATGTCTGACCCAAGTTGTTTATTTCTGTTTTATAAACTCTTGGGTACTCAAATTTTTACGAGTAGCCAAGGGATTCAGGTTTAGCTTTGACGAGTAATCTGGAGGAGCAATGGAGCAGGAGGCTTCGGCGTTGTAGATATAGATAGTAGTTTTCCGCTGTGTTGATCTTTGTATTGATCTGTATTGTGTTGAGATGTAATAACTAGACAGATGTTTATAACTGTCTAGTATGTGATGTGTAATCTGTGTAACTCTAATAGATGATGTATATAATACTATGTAATATTTATGTGATATATTATATTTCGTTTCGTTTCCGCTGTGAGTATCTGTTGTTGTTTTCTTTTCTCTTCTTCTCTTTTCTATTTCTCACCCCTTTCTTTCTTTCTGTCGACGCGATTTTCCGGGAGTGGAAAGCCGGGTCGTCACACGTGGTATCAGAGCTTAGGTTGAGCGAATGCCTAAGCTTTTGGTTAAGTGAATATCAGAGCTATAGGTTGAGTGAATACCTAAGCTCTGGAGTGATGTCTATCGTGAGAGAGCGTATTTGTAATTTTTATATAACTATATATATATATTCTACCTATATTGTTGGGTTACCCGTACAGGTTCTCCAATATAAGATATAAAGGTAGATAGAGTAGTAGTGTATGAAACACGACTACCAATGGTTGAAATTAAGGTTGGAAGTGTATTTATCGAGACTGTAGACCCAATACTGTCTCGAGTAAGTTTTGCTGTGATGAAGGATTTCATCGAATCTCTGAAGGAAACCTGTTAAGGTTCGGAGTTTATCTGTAAAGTTGGATGAGTAGAGTTTGGATCTATCGGTTGAACAGAAGCAAGTGATGATATCTTGATACCTCAGGTAATAGTAGCTGTGTGATGAGATGCAGTGATTATGGATTGTTCCCGAAGATGTTTTCTTTGGAACGAGTTTAAGGAAGTGTGTCTGTTTCAGTGTTATGGCTGAGTTCAGCATGGTATTTCTGTTTGGTTTGGAGTTCGAGTTTCTCAAAGATCTTTGGATAGAAAGTCCTTGGCATCAGTATCAGCAGTGCAGCTCGGAGTATTCTGTGATGGTAGGAAGTTGTCAGGCTGAGTAGTTTTTTTGGAGGTGAAATTCAGAAGCAGCAGGGTGCATCCATTTCTTCGATGGATTGGATAGTTAAATATGGGCTGTTCTGATTTGTTAAGAGGAACAGTTTTCTTTGGAAATAGGCTGGGTTGATCGCAAAAGTGACTTGCGATAGTTTGAGGGTTCTCTTGGGTTATCAGAGTTTTTCTGAGTGTCTTTAGAGAAGTCAGGAGTTGTCCGCATCTGAAGGTTGAGTTTTCTTATCGACGGGATTCCAGGAGTAGTACCGGTAGTTCAGTCTAGTTGAAGGATGTTTCCTAGAGATGGAGTTGGAGCAGCAACTCAAGTTTTGATGAAGTATCTGAGTTTTATTTATGGATCAGTGAACCTTATTTCTGGAATGAGTTGTCCAGTCTGTGCTTGTGTTCTACCTCAGATCAGAATTGAGCAGCGAAAGCAGTTTGGAGTATATCTCTGGATAGGAGAAGTAAGTTTGGAATCTACTGATGTTGTGAAGTAAAGTTATGTTTGGATCTCTTCTGTGTTCTGATTTGGATAAGTATTGGGTTTTCAGGATTGAATTGTCAGTTTGGATAATTGGAATTCATTGTCTTTTACGTATCTCTGAGGGAGTACGTGTTTGATCTATCTTTGGTTTTGGAATCAGCAGTTCTGAGGATTGGGTAGTTGAGTCAGACTCGTCTGTAGTCTGATATCCTGTTTAGTTCTGTAGATCTAGATGAGTAGGAGATCTATAGCTTAGTAGTTGAGATTATTGTAGAGCGAGTATCCCGATATATATACTTGGGGAAACTCGAGGAATTCTATCTAGAATTTTGTCTGGATAGTTAGATTTGTTTGATTGGATGATTGGCTGCTATGGTTGTTAGCATATGAATGATATTATATGCTTGTGTTTTGTTGCAAAAATCTTTTATAAGATTATTAAATTACCTTTGTTTAAATTTCGGGGACGAAATTATTTTAAGGGGGGAGGAATGTAATATCCCGGAAATTTTAACAATATCAATTTAATAATCTGTTAAATAATTAAATTGATATTGATGATCTTTGATAATAAGATTTGAATTTAATTTAATAATCTGATTAAATTAGTATTAATTGGTGATTTTATCTTTTAAAAGTTAATAAGATATTTTCTATTTGAATATATATATTTATTTATATATATTGTAAATAGAAGCTTTGGGTAAATTGGGAATTTAGATTTAATTTAATTGAATAAATAGTTATATATGTATATATATATATATAACTTGACTTTTTAAATTGAATCTTAGGATTTAATTTAATTGAATTTGAATTTAAGCTTTGAAATTCAAGAGAATAAATATTTAAATTGTTTGGATATTATAATATTTGTATAACTTTTAATTATAAATATAATTGGTTTTGTTTCTTTAAAATGATTTATATATATATATAGATAAGTGTTTAATAAATAAGAAAAAGGCTTTTTAATTACTTTAAAATAAATAGAAATAAGATAATTACTTAAAAGACATGTGTCTTTATCTAATGACTCATTTTAACATGTGTAATTTAATTAGCTAATGTAATGACAAGTGTCTTTATTCATTTTTTCATTTTCTTTTATTTTTATAAAATCATAAATTTAGTTATATATACATTTGCATCCCTTTTCTTCATTCTTTCTATTTTCCTTTTCAAAAACAAGAAACCATCTTCCTCTCTAATGCAAATCTGATAATCAGTAAACAATTATGCCTCCAACCCAAAATCAAAATCACTCTTTTAAATCAAAGATCAAAACCTATCTCATTTTCACAATCAAGTCTTCAGCCTGCTGAAATTCTTTCATCTCTGGAATCATGTTCAAAGCAATTAAAAGCTTCAACAACTCAAGTTTAAAATCAAAGAAGATAAGGAATGCAAGTTTCTCAGTTTCAAGTTTTAAAAGCAAAAGTATCTTTCCAGCAACTCAGTTTAAAAGTCAAATAAGCAAGGCAATTCAAGTTTTAAAATACAAAAGCAGTTTTCAAAAGCTAAAAGACTGCCTCTGTTTAAATCAGGTGAGTAACAATTTTAAAAATAAACTTAAGTTGATCTGAAATTCATGTTAAGTATTGAATGGAAGATTGGTTGCATGTGAATATTATAGGTAGTTCTGCATATAGATATATTGATGTATGAATATACAAGTGCATTGTTTTTTTTTGTATATATGTGTGAATGTATTATGTGAATATGTGAATATGTGCTCTGTTTCTTGTTTTATTTGCCCAGGCTAAAGATTCAATTGAATTCCCTTACCACTGGATAATTAAATTTGTGATAGGATCTGATAATTAAACATATATTGTTTGTTTTAAACATAGGTTAAGTTTTAGAGATTTAAGTAAGTTAAACAGAAGTCTGCTTGTCTCTGTAAAACATAAAACATCTGTGCATGTTTGATAATATCAAAACTCAACCCTTTTAAATTGTAAATCCACTATTATAAATTGAATACTAAAATCAAAATATGATTTTTAAAACAAAAACTATAATTTTTAGTAAAGAGATTTAGGTACAGTTAAGAGATGACTGGAATGAGGATATTAGGAATTTTCTGGTGATCTATGTGACTGGAAGGCTCGGGGTTCTTCTAGATGATAGAGGAGGGTTAGGAGTTATGAGGAAAAATAATTGTTGGTGATGGAAATCATAGTGGAAGTTGCAGTTGTGAGAGATTTGCTAGAACCCTAGTTTTTAACCAAGAATGATGAATCGATCACCACGACAGATTGGGTTGATCGAGTGCAGTAAGGCTTTGAAGGACGATAGTTTGGACGTAGTCGAGATCAGGGTCGAAGTTGTAGAAACTACGGTGATCGGAATGGGCTGGCGAAGCATTTACAGGTTTGCGATTGTTCTGTTCCAGGTTTTGGTTTTATGCTCGAATTTGAATTCGAGTAGGAATCGACGAAGTTGGGATTTGGTTCGTCTGAAGTGGTGAACGCCGACTTGTGAGGGTTAGTGGTGATGGTCGGAGGCGACTGCACCTCCGGTGCACGTGCACGCGATCGAATATCTGGGTGAAGTTGGTTTTAACAGAGAAGTATGGCTCGAGTTTTTCTTGAAATTTGATCGAGTGATGCTCGAAGATTTTGGAGAGGTGACTCGAAGTAATCTATGGTGTTCTCGAGTACTATTAGCGTTTCCAGGCTTTTACAAAAACCTGTTTGCTTAAATTTTGAAATTGAATGTAAATTTGTAGAACAATATTTAAACAGAAAATTTACATCAAAGTTTTAATATAGATTTCCTAAGTAAAGGTAATTAAAGGTTCAATCTTAAAGGTTTAAGATTAATTATTTTTAGAATAATTAACTTGTAATTAAGATTCATTAATTAAATAGGATTTGATTTTTAATTAATGATTAAGATAAATTAATTAGGAATAATTAATTTGTAATTAAGGATTATAAATTAGGGTATTAATTAATGGTTAGAAATTAATTAATAAGTAATTAAATATTAATTAAGTTATGGTTAACACTTAATTAATTAAATAATTAGAGATTGATTAATTGGTTATTAAGATTTATTAATTTAGAATTAATAATAATTAATATAAGTTAATTACTTAAGGAAAGTAATTAAATAATAGTTAATGAAGTCATTAACTATGGATTATTTAATAATTAATTAATAGGATTAATTTTAATAATTAATTAGATTAATTAATTTGAAGATAATCAATTATAGAATTTGTTTAAAATGAATTACTTAATGGAAGTAATTAAGAAATTAATTACTTATTGTAATTAATTGAAGTTAATTTGATTTAGTTTAAGTTAATTAATTAAGTTTAATTAATTTAGAATAATCAATGGATGATTTGATAAATAATTACTTAATTGTAATTAATAAGGTATGATTATTTAGGGAAGTAAATAATAGATAATTACTGGAAGTAATTAATTGAATGATGATGTATTAATGGAAGTAATTTGAGTTTAATTATTTATGAATTAATCAAGGGATTAATTAAGAGATTAATTAAGGAGTAATTAATTTAGTTAATAAAGTAATTAAGGGGAGTTAATTACTAAATGAGATTAATCAAGAGTGATTAATAAATGTTGTTTAATTAAAAGTTAATTACTTAATGTAATTAATTTAATTAAAGTAATTAATAATTAAGTTGTAATTAAGGATCATTAATTAATATAATTAATGATGTAATTAAGATTAATAAATTAAGTATAATTAATAAATGAAGGATTAATTAATGTAATTAATTAAGGTTTAATATAATTAATTATAGTGATTAATTTAATTAATTATAGTTAATTAATTAATGAAGTAATTAAAGGTTAATTACTATAAGTGGTTAAGGTTAATTAATTTGAGTAATTAATTAAAGATAAATAACTTGAAGGTAATTAAAAGATAATTAATCAAAGATGATTAATTGAAAAAGGTAATTAGAGGATAATTAATTAATTTGTAATTAATTAATGTTTAAGTAAGAAGGATTTATAAAATAAAAGTAATTAATTTAATTAACTTTAAATTAATTAGAGATGATATAGATCATTACTTATGGATGGATGATAATACTGAATGCTTTGCATTTGATTGATATCTCTGATGAGATGTATGCTATGTGATATGGATGTTTAGTTGAATTGTGATAATATGGATTATCTGATGATATTTATAATGTTGATTATCTATTGTGATGTTGTGAATTATCTTTCTAAGTGTATAAAGATAATTGAATTAAATTGTTTTAACCTTTAAAACAACTTGGCCTTAAAAGATACGTTTTGGATTTCGATGAGACCGGGATCGGGTTTCCGTATACCGGATTTCCAGGTCTGGAGACCCGAATACCACATCGATCCAAATTAACGATAGGTCGTGAATCAAGTGAAGATGAAGATTCAGAGTGCAAGGGTTATTGTCGTTAACTATGAGGGTGATTCCAAAACGAGTGTAACGAGATAATGCCTTCGGTTTCGTTCGAACCCGGAACGAACTTGTATGGATTGAATGCTTTCAGCACATCGTCAGGTGGACGATGAGCATTCTAAGATAGATGTGTTCTTTTAAAAGGTAATTGTGACCTCAAGCCTCACAAACCGGGAATGGCTAAAACAGGGGAGGTGCAGCAAGGTTAGTGGGTAGCACCCAAGTAGGACAAGATTACCTCTGTCTAGATGTCCCTTTCTATTTTCGACTTAGTGTGTGCGGTTGAATCATGACAACCGTGGGGTATCTTGTGCGGGAATTATCCAGTAAGGGATGTTCCGGCCTTGTGTTGCAGGGGATTGGGAGTGATCCTCGGTACGGTGATCTAGGCCACGTACTGTGACGGGCGGTACCCCAGTAGCCCTGCCATTGTATGGAATCCAAACCCCAATAAGTGACAACGGATTTGATTGTATAACCCACTTTGTTGGCTAGTATGCTGGAATTTAATAATGTAACAATTTCAGCTATTTCATATTTATTTGAAAACCCTAGACCTATTATAATACAATCGAATTTCCTATCAAATGTTTTGGTTAGCGTAAGGTAAAAACTTACCCATATTTATTGGTGGGGAGTCTTACGTGATACCTTTTCTTTCAAAAGGTTTTGAAGTTAAACAAGTTTAACCTGTTACTCACACCAGACCCATGTCTGACCCAAGTTGTTTATTTCTGTTTTATAAACTCTTGGGTACTCAAATTTTTACGAGTAGCCAAGGGATTCAGGTTTAGCTTTGACGAGTAATCTGGAGGAGCAATGGAGCAGGAGGCTTCGGCGTTGTAGATATAGATAGTAGTTTTCCGCTGTGTTGATCTTTGTATTGATCTGTATTGTGTTGAGATGTAATAACTAGACAGATGTTTATAACTGTCTAGTATGTGATGTGTAATCTGTGTAACTCTGATAGATGATGTATATAATACTATGTAATATTTATGTGATATATTATATTTCGTTTCGTTTCCGCTGTGAGTATCTGTTGTTGTTTTCTTTTCTCTTCTTCTCTTTTCTATTTCTCACCCCTTTCTTTCTTTCTATCGACGCGATTTTCCGGGAGTGGAAAGCCGGGTCGTCACAGTGTCCTTCAGTCTAATTTTTTTTCAAAGTTTGTCCTTGTGCCTAATTCCCCCCTTTCAATTAATAGTGACTGCACTAAATTAGTTTGCATAAACGTTATTCCATTAATTATTGTCAAATAGATGGGTTTACCATTGGATTCAAACTATTACATAAATTTTCTCATATTCCATCTTCATCGCAAATAACGTATTATTTTGCTATATTCAATTTCGTTAAATTGCAATAAATCCAATTATTTAATTTTATATTTCAATTAAATAAAATCTTGGTTTCCATATTTTAAATCAATCAATTCATATTAGGAGTAAAATTAACATTACTTAAATTTACATTAACCAAACGTTAAATTTGGATTTACTGTAATTGATTACCAAAGTTTATTTACAAAATAAATAAACAACCTATATTAAATGTCACCTATTGCTTTTGATTGCATTTAAAAGTTCGTTACTTATCGATCCAGATTATAATACCATATATAACGCTAATTATTTCATAACATTAAAATACGCCTAATCACATCTTTACTTGAATAAATATTACATTCTAAATGTGTACTTTTATTAATTGAGCACATTAATTTAGGTTTAAATCCAATTAATGAATTTACCTTAATATAATTCACGTTTTTATAAATTTTACATTCACACTTCCTTTACTACACTTATTTTCATTAAAGTAATATTTAATTATTTTGTATGTTCATTATTCCCAACTAGTTTCCATATATTATATTATTAATTTACAAATTAAATAAATTCATTAATTAATTGAATGCTTACATTTATTACCATATATCCAATTTGTAGCTAAGTATAATGTGACATCCCGGAATTTCGAGGAATTTAATATGAGATAATCTCCTAATTAAATTATTTAAAATTGATTAAAATTGTTATTTTCAAATATAAATAACCAATAAATTAATAATGTGTTGTTTTAAAATATGGTTATAAATTGATTTTAAATAAGAATAATTAGATACAAATTTAATTTGTGTTATTTTATAAATAGATTTAAATAGTCCTATTATTTCTAATTTAATAAATGTGTATATATATATGTGTGTAGTTAGAAGAAAATTATGATTAGAGAATCTAAAATAAAAGTGTTCCAATTTAATTATAATAAAATCTATCTTAAATTTAAAGTAAAGCTCTACTTATTACATTTTGATCTATTTAATAATTTGATGTAATTTTGGTAATAATGTTTAAATTAAAATAAACCTTGTCAATATTAAATATAAATATAAAGCAAATGTATGGTCTTAAATGTAAGTATTAATATATATATATATATAAACATATTTAACATAAGTAAAAATAAAATAAATAAATAAGTATAAATAAAGTGTTTGGTAGTTAAGTTTAAATTAGGAAAATATACACTAGTTTAATACATTAAGTTTTTAAATAGAAATAAATAATTAGTCATGTAAAAACAAGAATAAAATATACAAGCTAATATAATACAAATAAATATAACAACTTAGAGGAGCTAAAGATGATTCTAGAATTGGATATATATATACACTATCAACATATGTATATGCAAGAAAATAAAGTAATATGTACAAACTATCACCATATGTATGCAAGTAGTAAGTCAAAACAAAATAAAATAAAGAATAGTATTGTAAGCATGTTGATATGCAAGGCTGAAAGACATAAGGGAAAAATATCTTCATTGTTTGTACAAATATAAGTATTTATGAACATAAGATAAACTATAGAATATAACTTTGTAGAAGCTTAAGGTGGAAGACATATATTTGCAGGCAAGTATTATAAAATATATGTACTATAGCATCCAGATTGCAGGCAAGAAAAGAAGTAAAGTAACATATAGGTACATACGAATTGAAATGAAGAAGATAAGTGTGACATTGTTCATTAATGCTTGTGTACAAAATGTTTACTCACAGCCTCCAAAAGGAAAGATCTCTGACCCCAAATTTATTAAATCTTGTACCTGCATAACTTAGCCTCTGCTACTTGTTTTAGTATATATCAAGTTTCCTTTTCTTTTTCGTTCATCAAGCAAGCAAAAGCATTTCAGTTTTTTTAAAGAAAATCAAAGCATTTTCAAAGTTTCATATTCAAATAAAAAGCCTGTAAGCATTTTCAACAATCGCTGTAACCATTTGATAAAGCCGGTAGCATCTTCGAATTTGCAACCAGAGATCAAGCTAGCAGTTCCAGTTTTTAAAGCATTCAGTTTTAAGTCTCATGCAAAACATTGTCTCTGGAATCAAAACAACAGAAGTATTCAAATTTCAAATTTTCAAAGCCTCTGCCTTTTTCAATATCAGGTGAGTAAACATTTTTAATAAAATCTAAATAAGTTAATGATGTTGCATGCGTAATCTCTATGATAATGATGCATGTATGTGCATGAATAAGTGTAGAACTCTGATAGATGATTGTATTCATGTTGTATAAGCCTGTTATAAATTGTTCTTCTCTTTTTTTTAATTTACAGAGTTCAAGTTGAATTCAAATTTCACTTTTCTTTCTCCTCTGGTCTGTGATAGGCTTTAGATTCATACAAATATAGTTTGTTTAAACTTAAAGTTGGATCTAAAAGAGTTTAACATGTTTACATTTATATAGTGTCTGGAATCAAGATCTAAAGTAAAAATCAGAAAGTAAATTACAAACATGTTAAAAACTAATGGATTAAATTGTCTAATTCAAGTTTATAACTTGAAATGGCCTGGGAAAATATGATTTTTAAAATCAAAATCACAAATTTTAATGAAGTAATGAATGTGGGATTTTGGGTTAACTGGAAATAGGATTTCGAGTGTTTTCTGATGATCTACGTGTCTGGGATGGTCGGAATCGTGGCTGGGGATGGACGAAGCTATGGGGTGTTTGGAAAAAATGACTGGAAGTGTTCCAGTCCATCGAGGCGACGTGGAAGAGGGGATTTAGATTTCTAACCCTAATATAGTCAAGTCTGGAAATTGGCGTGATGCATCTTCCCTATCGTTTCGAGTGCGATGGAACGCTGGGTATGGTTTCGTGGATGGTCGGGGAGTGTGTGGCCAGAGTTTCTGGTGATCCGGTGATCGGCGTGGGCAGTTCGAGGCATTTTTCTGGTCATGTCGAGTTCCAGGGTCGAACTGGAATGCTCGATTTCGTTGTGGGGTCGTGTTGGATGACTGGAGAGTGGGAGACGTTTGTCGTGGCGATTTGTGGCTTGCCGGAGGTGGTGTGGTACGCCGGAGCGGCGGCGAGACACTGTGCACGTGCACGTGTACAATTCGATCTGGGTTTGGGGATTTGGGGAAGACGAAGTTTCCTGTGTGTTGCTCGAGTTTTTTTTGTGGTAACGACTCGAAGCGAGGTAGGGGTTTTAGGGTGTTTAACTCGGGTCTGCACTCGGGTATTTGATGGTGGTATGCTTCAGTTTTTAAAAAACTGTAATATTAAACTTTAAGTTTTGAAAAGAAAATGGTAAGAAGGGAAAACTCGGGTCTACCCCCGAGTAGTATTCGGGTATGACCCGAAGTAGATTTAAGCCCAGTTTTATAAAAGTTTTAAAAATGTTATTTTTGAAATTTAAACAAATTTTGTTAAAACTTTCTTTTATAACATTACTTTTAAATATCAAATAGTTTCTTAACATTTGTTAAAGAGTTTTAAATTTATTTAATCTAAATTTTGTTTAAGTTAATTTTAAGATAAAGGGGTTTTAAAATGAAAATGGTAATTAAGATAATGTTTATCTTAAGTTAAAGGAGTTTTATTATCTTGGAAATTAATTAAGTCAATTAGGAAATTAAGTATAATTAATTAATTTAATTAATTAAGAATAAAGGTTAATTAAGTGATTAATATAAGAATAGTTAATTAATTTAATTAATTAATGATTATGATTGATTAACTAATAATTAGAGATTAATGAATTGGGAATTTATTAATTAAGAAATTAAAGGTTGATTAATTGATAATTAAGGTTTATTAATTAATAATTAAAGGATAATTAATCTACAGTTAAAGATTAATAAAATTGTTTAAAGGCAATTAAGAAATAAATTACTCAATTGAAATGAATCTAATGAATGTGATTGATTCAAGATAATTAATTGTAAATTAATTAAAGATAATCATTTAATGGTTAATTAAGCATAAATACTAAAGGAAATTGAATAGTATAATTACTTAGCAAAGTAATTAATGAATAATTACTGGAATGTAATTAATTACTGGAATGTAATTAATTACTTAATGGGAGTAATTAAAGTAAAATTACTTAGGAGAAGTAATTAAAGGTTTATTACTTAGGGTAATAAATCAAAAGGATTTATATAATTAATTAAGGAGTTAATTAATTTCAAGATGGTAATTTCTGTATATGATTTAGGTTGATAAATGGAAGTGAATAATTTAGGTTAATTAATTAATGTAATTAATTAAGGATTAATGTAATTAATTATAGTTAATTAATTAATGGAAGTAATTTATTAAGGATCATTTATTAATGTAATTAATGGAGTAATTAATAGTTAATTACTGTGAATGGTTAAGGATAATTAATTTGTGAAATTAATTAAAGTTGTAATTACTTGAATGTAATTAAAGGTTAGTTAATCAAAGATGATTAATTAAGATGGAAATTAGAGAATGATTAATTAATTGACTTGTAATTAATCAATGGTTGAGTAAGCAGGATTTATAGAATGAAGTAATTAATTTAATTTACTTTAAATTAATTAGAAATAAGATAATTAATTTAATTCATTTTAAATTAATTATATATGGTGTGATTATTTATCCTTGCTTATGTATGGATGGATGATATTGTTTGCCTTGAATGGTTTGAAATCTCAGATATGAGATAAGTAATGCTGTGTGATATGGATTATCTATTTATGATGATATTGTGGATTATCTATCTGTGATGTTATGAATTATCTATCTGTGTGTATATGGACAATGAAATGAATTGTTTTAACTTTAAAACAACTTGGCCTTAAAAGACACGGTTTGGATTTGATGAGACCGGGATCGGGTTTCCAGATTTGGATATCCGAAAACCACATCGATCCAAATTAACATTAGGTCGTGAATCTCAAGTGAAGATGAAGATTCAGAGTGCAAGGGTTATTGTCGTTAACTCTGAGGATGTTTTCAAAATGAGTGTAACGAGATAATGCCTTCGGTTTCGTTCGAACCCGGAACAAACTTGTATGGATTGTGTAACAACCCTGTATTTTACAATTATTTTTAAATTGATTTTTCCAGATTCAAAAGCTTTATTTATGAAAAAGAATAAATTTTGTTATTGTAAATATAAAAACTTTGATTTTGTATGTGGATTAGAATTCCAAATATGACTAAATTTAATATTTCCAGAAAATGTGAATTTTGGTTAAAATAGTCAAACTTTGACTTTTAAACTTAAAAATTTAAAAGTTTGAAATTATAAATTTTATCTTTTATTATAAAAATAGATGTAATAACTTGAACACCACTTTTCGTTTCGTTGAAAACGGAGTTAAAATGTAAAAGTTATGTACATTTCAATTTTAAGTATAATTTGTTTCATTGTGCAATTTTGCCTATTTTAAATTTTATAAATCATATTTTCTTTCTTATATTTTTGTTTTAATATGTGTTAATATGTTATTTTATGTATATTTTTGTCTTTTTATATTTTTAAAATGATAATATAATTTTTCCAACATTTAATGTATTTATTTTTCATTTTTAAAGGCTGTTTTCCTATTTTCTGCTATTTTCTTCATTAAAAATTATATGTAAATTTAATTTTAAATATTTATTTTGTGAATATATTTTTATTTTATGTTATTATTTATGTTTAAAAATATATTACAAGCTCATATGAATTTTCTAAAATTTATTCTATTCAATTTCAAATTTTCTAGACTAGTTTACTATTTTTAGCTATTTTCTTAATTTAACTTTATATAACTGATAAATATTTATATAAATTATTATATTTTGATAAAATTTCAAAATTTTATCTGGGATTATTATTTTTTTCAGAAATATAAAGTTATAAAAAGGAATTAAAGATATATGAAGAGTTTGATACCTTTTGTGTGCTTAGTCCTTTTGAATTCTACCGTTTCTTTTTCAATCAATACATCTTTTATTCTATTTTGCCCTAACTATTCCTCATTATTTTTTTTCAGCCGACTTCCTCCTATTATTCACGAATTTTCAAAGCTCCAAAACCCTAAAAAAAATCATGGCCTCCATCTTGCAAAAAAATTTGGTAATCTCCCTCTTTTCTTTCTACTTTTTTCTTACTTTTCTATGCAATTTTGCCTTGATCTCTTCACATGTTTGCTTGGCCTAGCCTCTACCACCTTCATCCCCATCATCACCTCCTCCATCTACTACAGCAAACACTCCCTTCCCTCTGACCAAGATAGGCCATGACCTTCCACTTGAAGCCATCACCACAAAACTCCACAAAACATTGCCTAGACCACACATATCCTCACCTACCCTCCATATCTTGCTTTGGCCACCCCCTTAGCCACCACCACCACTTGCTACATGACCTTTGGCTGCTGTTGCACCATCACCCTCCACTGTCCAGACCTGTACCATGCAAGGGCCGAGCCCCACTTGCCTTTGGATGAGCCAAAAATTCACAAAAACTCCACTTATTTTGCCTTGACCCTTTGTCTTATTCATATGTAACTCCTACCATCATCATCTCCTTGTTGCCATGCTATTTTGATGCCATAAACTGAGATTATGTCCAGCTATGGCTGAGCAAAAGATCCCCTTGGTCAAGCTCTTGAATGGTTAAAGAAAGGTTGAATCACTTTGCCCTTTGTTGCTTTTTATTTCAAGTCATTTCGATATTGTTTTGTGTTACATATTTATGTATACATTGTCTTGTTTTGTTTATATGTATACAAGGCAATTATATTTGGCTCTCCACTCTCAAATCATATTCATGTTGTCGTGCCTTCAAAGATTCTGTGTTGTGTGTTTGGTCGTCATCTCCAGCTTAAACAAGTGAGTTATTCTCACCAGACAATATGTACCTATATAACTAGTAAATTGACACCCTGTGAATCTGTAGAAATATATTATCATGTTATGTATGCCTATATTATTATCATATGATGTTCACACCTGTTATTACACCTGTTATATCATATGATACTGTTATTTAATGTTATTCTGTTTATTTATATCAGTTTATCACACTGCAAGTTCCCTGTAGATTAGAAATCACTATGGGTTGAAATGATACATACCCGAACGGACTTTAGAATAGGGAAAAATCGTTATGGGCTGAAATGATAGGCCTGAATGGTTTTTTTATTTAATTTATTTTAACTTGGGATTGCGGGTTTGAAATGATAGAACCCGGATTTTTCTTTTTAAACTACGGATTGAAACGATACATATCTGTATCACTTGACCTAGGTTAGAAAACTATATACAGGCCCGTGGTTATTTTATAAAGCGTTTTGGATATTTTTAAGTATTTTAAAAATTATAAATTTATGAAATTTGATTTAAATAGATTTTGAAATGTTTTAAAATAAAGAAATTATGATTTTTCTATGTGTTAAAAATGTAATTAATGAATGGTTTAACTGGATTTTTGAAATATAACTTAAGTTTTGGAAATTTGGAATTTTGGTTAAAAATGATATTTAAGTTATATAAATAAAATGGAAATTTAATTATATTTGGAAAATGGTAAAATATTATAATTTGATTAAATTTGAATTTAAGTGATTTATTAAAGTATTATTGATTTTTCTATGAATTTAAGTGGTTAAATAAATAAATGTTTAAAAGTGATCTTTTAAAATATAACTTGACTAGGAAATGTGAAATTTGGTTTTAATTAAAGGTTTAAGTTAATTAAATAAAATTGGAAATTCAGTTAAAGTGTGAAATGGTAATTTAAATGTGAAGTGTTTAGTTTATTAGTTAAAAAGTGAAGAATTGGACACTTTTACACTTAAATTTATTAAGAAAATTGTTGAAATTGGATTTGATTATAAGAAATTTATTGTGAAAAGATATATGTTAAATGATATGTAAATGAACATTTTAAATGTTAAAATATGATTTTTAAAAATGTTTATGTGTTTTAAATTAAAGTTATTTAATTGCTGGAAATACACTAACACCTGAAATTAACTTTTAATAGCATTCAGAAATGCTATAGATTCTGTTTTGAACTAAAATTGTGTAAAAAGGAGCTATTACAGCATTTCTGAAATGCTGTAGTTGCTGTAGTTGAACTTATAGGCTAATATTGAGCTCAGGCCTATTATAGCATTCTCTGGAAATGCTATAATGGTCTGCAGTCTATGTTGAAACCAAATTTAACCCTTGTTTTGAAATCTGAACTACCGCAACACTTCTGAAATACTGTCTTTTCTGTTTTGAACTATAATTCAACTAAAACTGAGTTTTAACAGCAGTTTTAAGTGCTGTCTTTGCTGAATTAAAAATGTTTTCAAACATAACTTATAGCAGTTGTTTTTAAATGCTGTGAAAGGCTGAAATTTTAATAATTATGGTTTTTGACTTAGTAAACGAACTCAGAATGGTTTGAAACTTTGGAAATTGAATACTTGATTTAAAAGCATAATAATTACACTTTTAAAAGGTTTAAATGAATTATTTTGATTGGAATATAAACTACTTAAAAGTGATTTGAAATGATAGTAAATGAATGATATCTTTGAATTTAAAAGGTATTTAAAGTTGAATATTTGGATTTGAACTGATATGATATTTTATTATATAAAAATGGTTTGAAAATGAAGTTTTGGAAAGATTTGATATTTTGATATATTAAAATGATTTGAAATGAAGTTTTGTAAAGATACGATATTTTGATATATTGAAATGAAGTTTTGAAAAGATATGATATTTTAAATATATTGAAATGGTTTGGAATTGATTTAATCTTTATTTTGATAAAGATTTGGATTTGAAATGATATTCTATTTTGAAGTATAAACTGTTTTTAAATTATAACTACGGGTTATAATAACGATTGGTTGTTAAAGAGACCGGGATCGGATATGGACATACTCTCTGTCGATACCGAAAACTGCTTTGACAACTGTGTACGCGGTGGAGTTTCCAGAATGAAGTAGGATGGTGGCGACGATATTAAGGTATATACGTGGACCCAACTCCCGTGAGTTGGCATAAGATGGCTAAAACAGGAGCGATTGACGGACCAATGAGGTAGCACCTCTTATCGGACACACTTCTTCGATACCATTCTATTACTTGTGATTGATTTGGTGGCCACCCTTGATTTGGGAGTGTTGTTCGAGGTGGGCGGTAGTGGCTGCTATGCGTCACCACTAGTCCGGATGCGTAATTGGTATATCTACCCTGGCATTGCCTAGTTGTGCCGTGTCACCTACCATATCGAGCTTTACTACGATTATGATTTTAAGATCCGACCGCGTTAGGTTCTCCATCCCCTTAACGCTATTTTCTATATGATTATACTTTACTGATTAGACATTATTATAATAGCGAATATTACTACATAGTAGATAGTTTAACGGATCCTTAAAGAATAGGCGATCCCAAGCATTCTTTAAGTTACTTGTACCTTATTACAGTTCACTTGAGTTGGTTTATATTATATAAGTATATATTGTCCTGACTCGAGTGTTTTGTGTTTTGCTTTACGCTCGGGTCAGCCTGAGTTATTCACAGATTTGGATTTCCACCTTTTGGAGATTTGAATCGCTGGAGATTATCTACTAGTCTTGTTCTATCTACTTCAGTTATGTTGCTTTGTTCAGCTTGTACTTGGTTATCTTATTGATACTTCTGTTGTACTCTATTTCTTCTATTGTATCTTATGTACTCTGATATATATTTATATAGTAGCTTCATGAACTACTATCTCTTTTACATCTGCTGCATTATTTTACTCTGTGTCTGTGTTCTGTGATTATATTTATTTACTGCATATTCTGATATTTGCCAAATTTTTATTTACAACGCGGTATTTTGAGCAATTCAATTCCGGCATGAGTGTCTACCTATACACTTATAATGGGTGCGAATGGTTGAAAATATCGGGTCGTTACAGATTGAATGCTTTCAGAACATCGTCAGGTGGACGATGAGCATTCTAAGAGATGTATTCTCTAAAGGTAATCGTAGCCTCAAGCCTCATCAACCGGGAATGGCTAAAACAGGGGAGGTGCAGCAAGGCTCCGTGGGTCGCACCCACTGGGGAGTAAGGTCATCCCTGTCTAGATGTCCCTTTTTATTTCGGCTTAGTGTGCGGTTGCTGATCACAACCGTGGGGTATTTTATTCGGAATTATCCAGTAAGGGATGGTTCCGGCCTTGTGTTGCAGGGGACTTAGGGTGGGTCCTCGGTACGCTGATCTAGGTCAGGTACTGTGATGGGCGGTACCCCAGTAGCCCTGCCATTGTATGGAATCCAATCTCCAATAAGTGCCATCGGTTTTGATTGTAAACCTAGTATGCTGGAATTTAATCAGGTAACAATTTCAGCTATTTCTTATTTACTTGAAAACCCTAGACCTATTATAATATAACTGAATTTCCTTTCAAATGTTTGGTTAGCGTAAGGTAAAAACTTTTCCATGTTTATGTGTGGGAAGTATTACGTGATACCTTTTGTTTCTAAAGGTTTTTCAAAGTTAAGCAACTTTAACCGTTTACTCATACCAGACCCATGTCTGACCTGGAGTTTATTTCTGTTTTTCTTAAACTCTCGGGTACTCAAATTTTTACGAGTAGCCAAGAGATTCAGGTTTAGCTTTGACGAATTCTGGAGGAGCAATGGAGCAGAAGGCTTCAGCGTATAGATATATTTTGGTTCTGCTGTTAGTGTTTATGTGTATTTCCGCTGTGTTGTATCTCTGTGTTGTATCGAGTTGTATTAACTAGACAGGTGTTTATAACTGTCTAGTATGTGTTGTATTATCTGTGTAACTCTGTATTATATGATACTATGCAATCTCTTATGTGATATATTATATTTCATTCGTTCCACTGTTGAGATTCTGATGTTGTTTAGTTCTTTCTTCTCTATCTTTTCTATTTCTCACCCCTTTCTTTCTTAATAATGATGCGTCTTTCTATGTTTAGAAGGGCGGGTCATTACAGTGGTATCAGAGCGATAGGTTGAGCGAATACCTAAGCTCTGGAGTGGTGTCTTTCTTGAGAGAGCGTACTTGTAATTTTTATCTATATATATATATATATTTATTTCTACCTATCTGTTGGGTTACCTATTCGGGTTTTCCAATATAAGTTATAAAGGTAGTGGTGTGTGTAACACGACTACCGATGGTTGGAGTTTGAATGTTTGAGGTTGGAAGTGTAAATGTCGAGACTGTAGACCTAATACCGTCTCGAGTAAGCTTTGTTTGATGTAAGGATTTTATTGATCTCTGAAGGAAACCTGTTAAGGATTCGGAGTGCATCATTGAAGTGCATGTTTGATCGCGCTTGTGTGAGCGGATTTTTGAGAGTTTGGATCTGTCGGTTGGACAGAAGTAAGTCATGATTTCTTGATACATCAGGAGGTAGTAGCTGTGTGATGAGACACAGTGACTATGGATGTTTCCGAAGATGTTTTCTTTGGAACAAATTAAGAAAGTGTGTTTTCTTCGGTGTTGTGGCTGTGTTCAGCAGAATGTTTATGTTGTTTGAGGTTCGAGTTTCTCGAAGAGCTTTGGATAGGAAGTCTTATGGCTTGGTAGATTTTCTTGAGGTAATTTCAAAAGCAGCAGAGTGGTTCCGTACTTCGATGGATTGGCTTCATAAGCATAAGCTGTTCTGTTTGGTAAAGAGAGAGCAGTTTTTCTTTGGAATTAGGCTGGATTGATCGCAAAAGTGACTTGCGATAATCTGAGTGTTCTCTTGGGTTGTCAGAGATTTTTTCTGGATGTCTTCAGGAAGTCAGAGTTTTGTCAGCATCTGGAGATTGAGTTAGTATCTACTGGATTCCATAAGGGTACCGATGGTTCCTTAGGAGTTTTGGTGTAGCATTTGTGTTTTCTCCTCTGTATCTAGTTTCGAGTTTCTTCCAGCTAATGGTAGCTGAAGACAGTACCCTTGACTGAGGACTCGTCTGTTTCTTTGAGCAGTTCATTCTGTATGTGGTGGATCTATTGTGTTGTGTGTCCAGGAGGTGTGGTTAAGATTTTTGTTCGAATTCATCGACATTCTTATCTACTTCAGATCAGAGTTGTGCAGCGGAAGCATGGTGGCAGCTGTTCTAGAGTGGAAGCAACCGGAAGTTGCAGTGTTTTGGGATTAGAGAATTTCTACAGGGAATTTTTCTGGATTTGAGTCCAGATTGGTAGTGCATCTGTTTTGTCTTTTCCGGATAGGAGAAGTAAGTTGTAATCTACTAATGATGGTGGAGTAGAGCTGTATTCTGGATTATTGGGTAAATCTGGAGAGGATCTTTTGTTGAGTTATTCTGATCCAGTTTGGTTATTGAGGCATCAGCGAAGTTTGAGCTGGTCAGGGAAGGTTGTAGGCAGTCCAGGATTGTCAAAGGAATTTTGTGGATAAGAGACGGAAGAATTTGGAATTCGAAGTTGCAGACTTCGTTGTTGTTGAGATTTTCTTCGGTAAAGGGAGCAATAAGATTGGGTAAGACTGTGAGGTTAGCTCCGAAGTATATTGGAATTTTCTGTATTCTTTGTAAGGAAATGTGTTTTGTATTACAGGAGTGAGTTGCCAGTTTGGGAGACTGGGATTCATTGTATTTCACGTGTCTCTGAGGGAGTACGTGTAAGATCTATCACTGGTTTTAGAACCAGCAGTTCAGGGAGTTTTGGTTGTTGAGTCAGACTTGTCTATAGTCTGATATCCTGTCTTGTTTTGTAGATTTAGTTGAGGAGGAGCCTTGTAGCTCAGTAGTATAGCTAGTTGGATTCAATAGAGCGAGTATTCCAGTATCTGTACCTGGGAAACTCGGGGAATTTTTAGGAAGCTTATCCGGATCTATGTCCGAATAGCTAGTGTTGTTTGTTTGATTGAATTGTTTGTTTATTGAAATTGTTTGTTTGATTGTGTATGGCTGATATGTATGCCTGAATTGGTTGAAAATAAAATAAAACTTTGGATTATCTTTGTTTTAAATTTCGAGGACGAAATTCTTTTAAGGGGGGAGGAATGTGACATCCCGGAATTTCGAGGAATTTAAAATGCGATAATTTCCTAATTAAATTATTTAAAATTGATTAAAATTGTTATTTTCAAATATAAATAACCAATAAATTAATAATGTGCTATTTTAAAATATGGTTATAAATTGATTTTAAATAAGAATAATTAGATACAAATTTAATTTGTGTTATTTTATAAATAGATTTAAATAGTCCTATTATTTCTAATTTTATAAATGTGTATATATATGTGTGTAGTTAGAAGAAAATTATGATTTAAGAAAATTATGATTTGAGAATCTAAAATAAAAGTGTTCCAATTTAATTACAATAAAATCTATCTTAAATTTAAAGTAAAGCTCTACTTATTACATTTTGATCTATATAATAATTTGATGTAATTTTGGTAATAATGTTTAAAATAAAATAAACCTTGTCAATATTAAATATAAATATAAAGAAAATGTATTGTAACAACCCGCATATTTATCGATTTTATATTTAGATATTTCATTTAAATATTTCATCGTTCGTCGGATTTTGGTCCGAAAAGCTACTTTTTGCAAACAGTCGAATTGGGACCCGAGACCACCTCCATTGAGTTCAAAATATCGTTTGCGATCTTTTTGAGTGTAAGCTTCGATATGTTTGGAGCTAGTCAAAATTTGACCATTTTCACTTTGGGTTTGGTTTTTTGGTTCAGCCCCTTTGCCAACTTAAACCCCAAACTGAACCATCCCTCCCCATTCACTCTCACTTCCTCCTCTTGCTCAGTTCTAAAGCAAAAATGGTGGGAGAGATGGGAAATTAGAAATTCCAAACCCTAGTTCCTCTTGCAAACTCAAGTCCTTGCTCCAAATTCGAAGAGAACCCATTGGTAAGCATCTCCTTCTTCTTCTCCTCTTCAATTTCAGTTTATTCCTAAACCTAACTTTGGGAATGTTCTTCTTTTAAGCTTTGATTCAAGCTTGTTGTGTTGGAATTGAAGAGTGATTGCCATTGCCATTGCTTTCAAGCTTCTTCTTCATTGATTTGGGTTCAAAGGTGAGATTTTTATCTCACATCTAAGTCAATAATTATCTTCGATTGTTAGGTATGAATTCCTAACACTTATCCTTGTGCAATTCCTGAGTCGTTGTGGCTCGACCGATCGTTATCGATGTCGTTTGGCCATTTTTTGGCCTAGGTTCAGGGAATGCCCTGAATAACAGTTTCAGCCGTCTGAACGTATGGTTCAGACGTCTGAATGGAATACTGGGAATTTTCTTCTCCCAGCATTCAGACGTCTGAATCAAAATTTCAGACGTCTTAATTGGTTCGTTTTGAACCAGAAAAGGAATAGGCTAAAAAGTGCCTATTTCAGACGTCTGAAATCTAGGATTCAGACGTCTGAATTCTGTTCTGGAAAATAGTTTATTTTCCAGATTCAGACGTCTGAATTCTTGATCTCAGACGTCTGAATCAGCTGTGTTTTGCCTAGTTGTTTTTTTAGCTTGAATATCCAACTCTAATCAAATCGGGTTGATTCCCTTTTTGTTGTTATCATTTATTATCGGCCACTTTGTTAAGTCGCCCTGGACCCCCGCGACCTGACCGGGCAGGTCGAACCCCGTATTACTCTGCGTAGGCAATCTTATCCGAACTTCTTACTTTGATGGTTTTGAGAATTGATTTCTTTGAACTTTACTCACGTCTTCGAACGTGAATTTTTATGATTGATTGTTTCTAAAATCACTTCTATGATTTGTCACTTCAAAATATAAAGGTTTTCTATACTAGTATTAAATATCAAAACTCTTTCATCAAAACGATTTCAACTCTATTTTCAATATCAAACTCGTTTATAAAACTGTTTTTCAATCTACTAGTATATACAAACCTTTACCTCATTCGTATGAGAAAATATAATTAAACGGCTTAGCAAAACAAGTGGTATGAAACGCTTGCGTTTACTTCGTCGGTTAATTTTTGGACTTGTTCGATTGAAACTCTCTTGTGACAATTTTCTAGTGGAAATTTACAGCTTGTTCGTAAATATTTAAGTTAAGCAAGTGGTTATGGGACATGAAGCTAAACTCATATATTTACTAGTTTGGTGTAATTGACACTTCCTTATGATCATGACGATCATTCTTGTGATTTAGACTAGCAATGTGCGATGTCTCTTTAATTCGGTCCATCGGACGTTACGCTGTACGACGTCGTTGTTCCGTTTATCGTGATTTGGTTCATCGGACGTTACACTGTACGACGTCGTTGTTCCATTTTACTACGTGTTGGTTCATCGGACGTTACGCTGTACGACTTCGTTGTTCCTTTTCTATTTATGGTGATTTGGTTCATCGGACGTTACGCTGTACGACGTCGTTGTTCCATTTTACTACGTGTTGGTTCATCGGACGTTACGCTGTACGACGTCGTTGTTCCTTTTCTATTTATGGTGATTTGGTTCATCGGACGTTACGCTGTACGACGTCGTTGTTCCATTTTACTACGTGTTGGTTCATCGGATGTTACGCTGTACGACATCGTTGTTCCTTTTCTTTTTATTGTGATTTGGTTCATCGGACGTTACGTTGTACGACGTCGTTGTTCCATTTTCCTATGCTTTGGTTCATCGGATGTTACGCTGTACGACATCGTTGTTCCTTTTATTTGTGCTTTGGTTCATCGGACGTTACGCTGTACGACATCGTTGTTCCTATTTATTTTGTCTCTGGATCATCGGACGTTACGCTGTACGACGTCGTTGCTTCGGATTATTTGATTTCTGGATATTGATTTCTGGAATTTATGTTTCACCAGCACTTACGATGGGCATTGATATGTATGTCATTTATTGTGGCTTGGTGAATTAAATAGAGAATATGACATTCTTTTTAATCTTTGAGAAGATTCTTGTGATATTGATTAATCTCTTGTTGATTTTCAATTACGTACTTATCACAGTATAGTATTATGGTTATGATACGTTTTTGTCATACCTCTTATTCTATATCACTTTATCTGATATTTATAGCTAGACTGATCCGTTTATTATTTTCTTCTTAAATAATACTCGGGTCAGACTGAGATTTACAGGTGCTTCCTCATGACTTCTTATCTGGAGCCATCTTCTGACTTTTGGCTAACTACTCTAGTTTAGTAGTTTTTGTTTGTATACATTTGAGAGTAGTCTCCTTGATGTATACATATTCTTTTGGTTAGCACTTGTATCTATTCTTTTGTGTTATTGTGGATCTTATTTGACCACTACTCTGATGTACACTTTCATGTGTTATATTCATATCTATTTCCGCCTTTGTGATATGAATTGTCTGTGACTGATTTGTGTTACGTTTATTTCTATATTTGTTTCCGAAGATTATATATAGCCACCGTGTGATAGCTTTGAGTTTGTATCGGTATGTCGGATTTCCTCCTTAAATGATATGCATTCTATACTATCTGACATATCGGTGCTCGCACAAAGAAGTTACATGGATGGTCGCTCCTCAACAGCCTTATTCTCCGCGCTAGTTGACAGCATTACCCCGTAGTGTTCTTGGCTAGCGTGGGTATAGAGGTGGGGCGTCACATGTATGGTCTTAAATGTAAGTATTAATATATATATATATATAAACATATTTAACATAAGTAAAAATAAAATAAATAAATAAATATAAATAAAGTGTTTGGTAGTTAAGTTTAAATTAGGAAAATATACACTAGTTTAATACATTAAGTTTATAAATAGAAATAAATAATTAGTCATGTAAAAACAAGAATAAAATATACAAGCTAATATAATACAAATAAATATAACAACTTTGAGGAGCTTAAGATGATTCTAGAATTGGATATATATATATACACTATCAACATATGTATATGCAAGAAAATAAAGTAATATGTACAAACTATCACCATATGTATGCAAGTAGTAAGTCAAAACAAAATAAAATAAAGAATAGTATGGTAAGCATGTTGATATGCAAGGCTGAAAGACATAAAGGAAAAATATCTTCATTGTTTGTACAGATATAAGTATTTATGAACATAAGATAAACTCTAGAATATAACTTTGTAGAAGCTTAAGGTGGAAGACATATATTTGCAGGCAAGTATTATAAAATATATGTACTATAACATCCAGATTGCAGGCAAGAAAAGAAGTAAAGTAACGTATAGGTACATACGAATTGAAATGAAGAAGATAAGTGTGACATTGTTCATTAATGCTTGTGTACAAAATGTTTACTCACAGCCTCCAAAAGAAAAGATCTCTGACCCCAAATTTATTAAATCTTGTACCTGTATAACTTAGCCTCTGCTACTTGTTTTAGTATATATCAAGTTTCCTTTTCTTTTTCGTTCATCAAGCAAGCAAAAGCATTTCAGTTTTTTTTAAAGAAAATCAAAGCATTTTCAAAGTTTCATCTTCAAATAAAAAGCCTGTAAGCATTTTCAACAATCCCTGTAACCATTTGATAAAGCCTGTAGCATCTTCGAATTTGCAACCAGAGATCAAGCTAGCAGTTCCAGTTTTTAAAGCATTCAGTTTTAAGTCTCATGCAAAACATTGTCTCTGGAATCAAAACAACAGAAGTATTCAAATTTCAAATTTTCAAAGCCTCTGCCTTTTTCAATATCAGGTGAGTAAACATTTTTAATAAAATCTAAATAAGTTAATGATGTTGCTTGCGTAATCTCTATGATAATGATGCATGTATGTGCATGAATAAGTGTAGAACTCTGATAGATGATTGTATTCATGTTGTATAAGCCTATTATAAATTGTTCTTCTCTTTTTTTTTTAATTTACAGAGTTTAAGTTGAATTCAAATTTCACTTTTCTTTCTCCTCTGGTCTGTGATAGGCTTTAGATTCATACAAATATAGTTTGTTTAAACTTAAAGTTGGATCTAAAAGAGTTTAACATGTTTACATTTATATAGTGTCTGGAATCAAGATCTAAAGTAAAAATCAGAAAGTAAATTACAAACATGTTAAAAACTAATGGATTAAATTCTCTAATTCAAGTTTATAACTTGAAATGGCCTGGGAAAATATGATTTTTAAAATCAAAATCACAAATTTTAATGAAGTAATGAATGTGGGATTTTGGGTTAACTGGAAATAGGATTTCGAGTGTTTTCTGATGATCTATGTGTCTGGGATGGTCGGAATCGTGGCTGGGGATGGACGAAGCTTTGGGGTGTTTGGAAAAAATGACTGGAAGTGTTCCAGTTCATCGAGGCGACGTGGAAGAGGGGATTTAGGTTTCTAACCCTAATATAGTCAAGTCTGGAAATTGGCGTGATGCATCTTCCCTATCGTTTCGAGTGCGATGGAACGCTGGGTATGGTTTCGTGGATGGTCGGGGAGTGTGTGGCCAGAGTTTCTGGTGATCCGGTGATCGACGTGGGCAGTTCGAGGCATTTTTCTGGTCATGTCGAGTTCCAGGGTCGAACTGGAATGCTCGATTTCGTTGTGGGGTCGTGTTGGATGACTGGAGAGTGGGAGACGTTTGTCGTGGCGATTTGTGGCTTGCCGGAGGTGGGGTGGTACGCCGGAGCGGCGGCGAGACACTGTGCACGTGCACGTGTATAATTCGATCTGGGTTTGGGGATTTGGGGAAGATGAAGTTTCCTGTGTGTTGCTCGAGTTTTTTTGTGGTAACGACTCGAAGCGAGGTAGGGGTTTTAGGGTGTTTAACTCGGGTCTGCACTCGGGTATTTGATGGTGGTATGCTTCAGTTTTTAAAAAACTGTAATATTAAACTTTAAGTTTTGAAAAGAAAATGGTAAGTAGGAAAAACTCGGGTCTACCCTCAAGTAGTATTCGGTTATGACCCGAAGTAGATTTAAGCCCAGTTTTATAAAAGTTTTAAAAATTTTATTTTTGAATAAACAAATTTTGTTAAAACTTTCTTTTATAACATTACTTTTAAATATCAAATAGTTTCTTAACATTTGTTAAAGAGTTTTAAAATTTATTTAATCTAAATTTTGTTTAAGTTAATTTTAAGATAAAGGGGTTTTAAAATGAAAATGGTAATTAAGATAATGTTTGTCTTAAGTTAAAGGAGTTTTATTATCTTGGAAATTAATTAAGTTAATTAGGAAATTAAGTATAATTAATTAATTTAATTAATTAAGAATAAAGGTTAATTAAGTGATTAATTTAAGAATAGTTAATTAATTTAATTAATTAATGATTATGATTGATTAACTAATAATTAGAGATTAATGAATTGGGAATTTATTAATTAAGAAATTAAAGGTTGATTAATTGATAATTAAGGTTTATTAATTAATAAATAAAGGATAATTAATCTACAGTTAAAGATTAATAAAATTGTTTAAAGGCAATTAAGAAATAAATTACTCAATTGAAATGAATCTAATGAATGTGAACGATTCAAGATAATTAATTGTAAATTAATTAAAGATAATCATTTGATGGTTAATTAAGTATAAATACTAAAGGAAATTGAATAGTATAATTACTTAGCAAAGTAATTAATGAATAATTACTGGAATGTAATTAATTACTTAATGGGAGTAATTAAAGTAAAATTACTTAGGAGAAGTAATTAAAGGTTTATTACTTAGTGTAATAAATCAAAAGGATTTATATAATTAATTAAGGAGTTAATTAATTAAGGTAAGTAATTTCAAGATGGTAATTTCTGTATATGATTTAGGTTGATAAATGGAAGTGAATAATTTTGGTTAATTAATTAATGTAATTAATTAAGGATTAATGTAATTAATTATAGTTAATTAATTAATGGAAGTAATTTATTAAGGATCATTTATTAATGTAATTAATGGAGTAATTAATAGTTAATTACTGTGAATGGTTAAGGATAATTAATTTGTGAAATTAATTAAAGTTGTAATTACTTGAATGTAATTAAAGGTTAGTTAATCAAAGATGATTAATTAAGATGGAAATTAGAGAATGATTAATTAATTGACTTGTAATTAATCAATGGTTGAGTAAGCAGGATTTATAGAATGAAGTAATTAATTTAATTTACTTTAAATTAATTAGAAATAAGATAATTAATTTAATTCATTTCAAATTAATTATATATGGTGTGATTATTTATCCTTGCTTATGTATGGATGGATGATATTGTTTGCCTTGAATGGTTTGAAATCTCAGATATGAGATAAGTAATGCTGTGTGATATGGATTATCTATTTATGATGATATTGTGGATTATCTATCTGTGATGTTATGAATTATCTATCTGTGTGTATATGGATAATGAAATGAATTTTTTTAACTTTAAAACAACTTGGCCTTAAAAGACACGGTTTGGATTTGATGAGACCGGGATCGGGTTTCCAGATTTGGATATCCGAAAACCACATCGATCCAAATTAACGTTAGGTCGTGAATCTCAAGTGAAGATGAAGATTCAGAGTGCAAGGGTTATTGTCGTTAACTCTGAGGATGTTTCCAAAATGAGTGTAACGAGATAATGCCTTCGGTTTCGTTCGAACCCGGAACGAACTTGTATGGATTGAATGCTTTCAGAACATCGTCAGGTGGACGATGAGCATTCTAAGAGATGTGTTCTCTAAAGGTAATCGTAGCCTCAAGCCTCATCAACCGGGAATGGCTAAAACAGGGGAGGTGCAGCAAGGATCTGTGGGTCGCACCCACTGGGGAGTAAGGTCATCCCTGTCTAGATGTCCCTTTTTATTTCGGCTTAGTGTGCGGTTGCTGATCACAACCGTGGGGTGATTTTATTCGGAATTATCCAGTAAGGGATGGTTCCAGCCTTGTGTTGCAGGGGACTTAGGGTGGGTCCTCGGTACGCTGATCTAGGCCAGGTACTGTGACGGGCGGTACCCCAGTAGCCCTGCCATTGTATGGAATCCAATCTCCAATAAGTGCCATCGGTTTTGATTGTAAACCTAGTATGCTGGAATTTAATCATGTAACAATTTCAGCTATTTCTTATTTACTTGAAAACCTTAGACCTATTATAATATAACTGAATTTCCTATCAAATGTTTGGTTAGCGTAAGGTAAAAACTTTTCCATGTTTATGTGTGGGAAGTCTTACGTGATACCTTTTGTTTCTAAAGGTTTTTCAAAGTTAAGCAACTTTAACCGTTTACTCATACCAGACCCATGTCTGACCCGGAGTTTATTTCTGTTTTTCTTAAACTCTCGGGTACTCAAATTTTTACGAGTAGCCAAGAGATTCAGGTTTAGCTTTGACGAATTCTGGAGGAGCAATGGAGCAGGAGGCTTCAGCGTATAGATATATTTTGGTTCTACTGTTAGTGTTTATGTGTATTTCTACTGTGTTGTATCTCTGTGTTGTATCGAGTTGTATTAACTAGAAAGTTGTTTATAACTGTCTAGTATGTGTTGTATTATCTGTGTAACTCTGTATTATATGATACTATGTAATCTCTTATGTGATATATTATATTTCATTCGTTCCGCTGTTGAGATTCTGATGTTGTTTAGTTCTTTCTTCTCTATCTTTTCTATTTCTCACCCCTTTCTTTCTTAATAATGATGCGTCTTTCTATGTTTAGAAGGGCGGGTCATTACAATGGTATCAGAGCGATAGGTTGAGCGAATACCTAAGCTCTAGAGTGGTGTCTTTCTTGAGAGAGCGTACTTGTAATTTATATATATATATACATATATATATATATATATATATTTATTTCTACCTATCTGTTGGTTACATGTTCGGGTTTTCCAATATAAGTTATAAAGGTAGATAGGGTAGTGGTGTGTGTAACACGACTACCGATGGTTGGAGTTTGAATGTTTGAGGTTGGAAGTGTATATGTCGAGACTGTAGACCTAATACCGTCTCGAGTAAGCTTTGTTTGATGTAAGGATTTTATTGATCTCTGAAGGAAACCTGTTAAGGATTCGGAGTGCATCATTGAAGTGCATGTTTGATCGCGCTTGTGTGAGCGGATTTTTGAGAGTTTGGATCTGTCGGTTGGACAGAAGTAAGTCATGATTTCTTGATACCTCAGGAGGTAGTAGCTGTGTGATGAGACACAGTGACTATGGATGTTTCCGAAGATGTTTTCTTTGGAACAAATTAAGGAAGTGTGTTTGCTTCGGTGTTGTGGCTGTGTTCAGCAGAATGTTTATGTTGTTTGAGGTTCGAGTTTCTCGAAGAGCTTTGGATAGGAAGTCTTATGGCTTGGTAGATTTTCTTAAGGTAATTTCAAAAGCAGCAGAGTGGTTCCGTACTTCGATGGATTGGCTTCATAAGCATAAGCTGTTCTGTTTGGTAAAGAGAGAGCAGTTTTTCTTTGGAATTAGGCTGGATTGATCACAAAAGTGACTTGCGATAATCTAAGTGTTCTCTTGGGTTGTCAGAGATTTTTTCTGGATGTCTTCAGGAAGTCAGAGTTTTGTCAGCATCTGGAGATTGAGTTAGTATCTACTGGATTCTAGAAGGGTACCGATGGTTCCTTAGGAGTTTTGGTGTAGCATTTGTGTTTTCTCCTCTGTATCTAGTTTCGAGTTTCTTCCAGCTAAGAGTAGCTGAAGACAGTACCCTTGACTGAGGACTCGTCTGTTTCTTTGAGCAGTTCATTCTGTATGTGGTGGATCTGTTGTGTTGTGTGTCCAGGAGGTGTGGTTAAGATTTTTGTTCGAATTCATCGACATTCTTATCTACTTCAGATCAGAGTTGTGCAGCGGAAGCATGGTGGCAGCTGTTCTAGAGTGGAAGCAACCGGAAGTTGCAGTGTTTTGGGATTAGAGAATTTCTATAGGGAATTTTTCTGGATTTGAGTCCAGATTGGTAGTGCATCTGTTTTGTCTTTTCCGGATAGGAGAAGTAAGTTGTAATCTACTGATGATGGTGGAGTAGAGCTGTATTCTGGATTATTGGGTAAATTTGGAGAGGATCTTTTGTTGAGTTATTCTGATCCAGTTTGGTTATTGAGGCATCAGCGAAGTTTGAGCTGGTCAGGGAAGGTTGTAGGCAGTCCAGGATTGTCAAAGGAATTTTGTGGATAAGAGACGGAAGAATTTGGAATTCGAAGTTGCAGACTTCGTTGTTGTTGAGATTTTCTTCGGTAAAGGGAGCAATAAGATTGGGTAAGACTGTGAGGTTAGCTCGAAGTATATTGGAATTTTCTGTATTCTTTGTAAGGAAATGTGTTTTGGATTACAGGAGTGAGTTGCCAGTTTGGGAGACTGGGATTCATTGTATTTCACGTGTCTCTGAGGGAGTACGTGTAAGATCTATCACTGGTTTTAGAACCAGCAGTTCAGGGAGTTTTGGTTGTTGAGTCAGACTTGTCTATAGTCTGATATCCTGTCTTGTTCTGTAGATTTAGTTGAGGAGGAGCCTTGTAGCTCAGTAGTATAGCTAGTTGGATTCAGTAGAGCGAGTATTCCAGTATCTGTACCTGGGAAACTCGGGGAATTTTTAGGAAGCTTATCCGGATCTGTGTCCGAATAGCTAGTGTTGTTTGTTTGATTGAATTGTTTGCAGATTGAAATTGTTTTTTTGGTTGTGTATGGCTGATATGTATGCCTGAATTGGTTGAAAATAAAATAAAACTTTGGATTATCTTTGTTTTAAATTTCGAGGACGAAATTCTTTTAGGGGGGAGGAATGTGACATCCCGGAATTTCGAGGAATTTAAAATGCGATAATCTCCTAATTAAATTATTTAAAATTGATTAAAATTGTTATTTTCAAATATAAATAACCAATAAATTAATAATGTGCTGTTTTAAAATATGGTTATAAATTGATTTTAAATAAGAATAATTAGATACAAATTTAATTTGTGTTATTTTATAAATAGATTTAAATAGTCCTATTATTTCTAATTTAATAAATGTGTATATATATGTGTGTAGTTAGAAGAAAATTATGATTTGAGAATCTAAAATAAAAGTGTTCCAATTTAATTACAATAAAATCTATCTTAAATTTAAAGTAAAGCTCTACTTATTACATTTTGATCTATATAATAATTTGATGTAATTTTGGTAATAATGTTTAAATTAAAATAAACCTTGTCAATATTAAATATAAATATAAAGCAAATGTATGGTCTTAAATGTAAGTATTAATATATATATAAACATATTTAACATAAGTAAAAATAAAATAAATAAATAAATATAAATAAAGTGTTTGGTAGTTAAGTTTAAATTAGGAAAATATACACTAGTTTAATACATTAAGTTTTTAAATAGAAATAAATAATTAGTCGTGTAAAAACAAGAATAAAATATACAAGCTAATATAATACAAATAAATATAACAACTTTGAGGAGCTTAAGATGATTCTAGAATTGGATATATATATATACACTATCAACATATGTATATGCAAGAAAACAAAGTAATATGTACAAACTATCACCATATGTATGCAAGTAGTAAGTCAAAACAAAATAAAATAAAGAATAGTATGGTAAGCATGTTGATATGCAAGGCTGAAAGACATAAGGGAAAAATATCTTCATTGTTTGTACAGATATAAGTATTTATGAACATAAGATAAACTCTAGAATATAACTTTGTAGAAGCTTAAGGTGGAAGACATATATTTGCAGGCAAGTATTATAAAATATATGTACTATAGCATCCAGATTGCAGGCAAGAAAAGAAGTAAAGTAACATATAGGTACATACGAATTAAAATGAAGAAGATAAGTGTGACATTGTTCATTAATGCTTGTGTACAAAATGTTTACTCACAGCCTCCAAAAGAAAAGATCTCTGACCCCAGATTTATTAAATCTTGTACCTGCATAACTTAGCCTCTGCTACTTGTTTTAGTATATATCAAGTTTCCTTTTCTTTTTCGTTCATCAAGCACGCAAAAGCATTTCAGTTTTTTTAAAGAAAATCAAAGCATTTTCAAAGTTTCATCTTCAAATAAAAAGCCTGTAAGCATTTTCAACAATCCCTGTAACCATTTGATAAAGCCTGTAGCATCTTCGAATTTGCAACCAGAGATCAAGCTAGCAGTTCCAGTTTTTAAAGCATTCAGTTTTAAGTCTCATGCAAAACATTGTCTCCGGAATCAAAACAACAGAAGTATTCAAATTTTCAAACCCTCTGCCTTTTTCAATATCAGGTGAGTAAACATTTTTAATAAAATCTAAATAAGTTAATGATGTTGCTTGCGTAATCTCTATGATAATGATGCATGTATGTGCATGAATAAGTGTAGAACTCTGATAGATGATTGTATTCATGTTGTATAAGCCTGTTATAAATTGTTCTTCTCTGGTTTTTTTAATTTACAGAGTTTAAGTTGAATTCAAATGTCACTTTTCTTTCTCCTCTGGTCTGTGATAGGCCTTAGATTCATACAAATATAGTTTGTTTAAACTTAAAGTTGGATCTAAAAGAGTTTAACATGTTTACATTTATATAGTGTCTGGAATCAAGCGCTAAAGTAAAAATCAGAAAGTAAATTACAAACATGTTAAAAACTAATGGATTAAATTCTCTAATTCAAGTTTATAACTTGAAATGGCCTGGGAAAATATGATTTTTAAAATCAAAATCACAAATTTTAATGAAGTAATGAATGTGGGATTTTGGGTTAACTGGAAATAGGATTTCGAGTGTTTTCTGATGATCTACGTGTCTGGGATGGTCGGAATCGTGGCTGGGGATGGACGAAGCTATGGGGTGTTTGGGAAAAATGACTGGAAGTGTTCCATTTCATCGAGGCGACGTTGAAGAGGGGATTTAGATTTCTAACCCTAATATAGTCAAGTCTGGAAATTGGCGTGATGCATCTTCCCTATCGTTTCGAGTGCGATGGAACGCTGGGTATGGTTTCGTGGATGGTCGGGGAGTGTGTGGCCAGAGTTTCTGGTGATCCGGTGATCGGCGTGGGCAGTTCGAGGCATTTTTCTAGTCATGTCGAGTTCCAGGGTTGAACTGGAATGCTCGATTTCGTTGTGGGGTCGTGTTGGATGACTGGAGAGTGGGAGACGTTTGTCGTGGCGATTTGTGGCTTGCCGGAGGTGGTGAGGTACGCCGGAGCGGCGGCGAGACACTGTGCACGTGCACGTGTACAATTTGATCTGGGTTTGGGGATTTGGGGAAGACGAAGTTTCCTGTGTGTTGCTCGAGTTTTTTTTGTGGTAACGACTCGAAGCGAGGTAGGGGTTTTAGGGTGTTTAACTCGGGTCTGCACTCGGGTATTTGATGGTGGTATGCTTCAGTTTTTAAAAAACTGTAATATTAAACTTTAAGTTTTGAAAAGAAAATGGTAAGTAGGGAAAACTCCGGTCTACCCCCGGGTAGTATTAGGGTATGAGCCGAAGTAGATTTAACCCCAGTTTTATAAAAGTTTTAAAAATGTTATTTTTGAAATTTAAACAAATTTTGTTAAAACTTTCTTTTATAACATTACTTTTAAATATCAAATAGTTTCTTAACATTTGTTAAAGAGTTTTAAAATTTATTTAATCTAAATTTTGTTTAAGTTAATTTTAAGATAAAGGGGTTTTAAAATGAAAATGGTAATTAAGATAATGTTTATCTTAAGTTAAATGAGTTTTATTATCTTGGAAATTAATTAAGTTAATTAGGAAATTAAGTATAATTAATTAATTTAATTAATTAAGAATAAAGGTTAATTAAGTGATTAATTTAAGAATAGTTAATTAATTTAATTAATTAATGATTATGATTGATTAACTAATAATTAGAGATTAATGAATTGGGAATTTATTAATTAAGAAATTAAAGGTTGATTAATTGATAATTAAGGTTTATTAATTAATAATTAAAGGATAATTAATCTATAGTTAAAGATTAATAAAATTGTTTAAAGGAAATTAAGAAATAAATTACTCAATTGAAATGAATCTAATGAATGTGATTGATTCAAGATAATTAATTGTAAATTAATTAAAGATAATCATCTGATGGTTAATTAAGTATAAATACTAAAGGAAATTGAATAGTATAATTACTTAGCAAAGTAATTAATGAATAATTACTAGAATGTAATTAATTACTTAATGGGAGTAATTAAAGTAAAATTACTTAGGAGAAGTAATTAAAGGTTTATTACTTAGGGTAATAAATCAAAAGGATTTATATAATTAATTAAGGAGTTAATTATTTAAGGTAAGTAATTTCAAGATGGTAATTTCTGTATATGATTTAGGTTGATAAATGGAAGTGAATAATTTAGTTTAATTAATTAATGTAATTAATTATAGTTAATTAATTAATGGAAGTAATTTATTAAGGATCATTTATTAATGTAATTAATGGAGTAATTAATAGTTAATTACTGTGAATGGTTAAGGATAATTAATTTGTGAAATTAATTAAAGTTGTAATTACTTGAATGTAATTAAAGGTTAGTTAATCAAAGATGATTAATTAAGATGGAAATTAGAGAATGATTAATTAATTGATTTGTAATTAATCAATGGTTGAGTAAGCAGGATTTATAGAATGAAGTAATTAATTTAATTTACTTTAAATTAATTAGAAATAAGATAATTAATTTAATTCATTTTAAATTAATTATATATGGTGTGATTATTTATCCTTGCTTATGTATGGATGGATGATATTGTTTGCCTTGAATGGTTTGAAATCTCAGATATGAGATAAGTAATGCTGTGTGATATGGATTATCTATTTATGATGATATTGTGGATTATCTATCTGTGATGTTATGAATTATCTATCTGTGTGTATATGGATAATGAAATGAATTGTTTTAACTTTAAAACAACTTGGCCTTAAAAGACACGGTTTGGATTTGATGAGACCGGGATCGAGTTTCCAGATTTGGATATCCGAAAACCACATCGATCCAAATTAACGTTAGGTCGTGAATCTCAAGTGAAGATGAAGATTCAGAGTGCAAGGGTTATTGTCGTTAACTCTGAGGATGTTTCCAAAATGAGTGTAACGAGATAATGCCTTCGGTTTCGTTTGAACCCGTAACGAACTTGTATGGATTGAATGCTTTCAGAACATCGTCAGGTGGACGATGAGCATTCTAAGAGATGTTGTGACGACCCAACTTTCTACTACCAGAAAATTGCATCATCTTTAAGAAAGAAAGGGGTGAGAAAATAGAAAATATAGAGAAGAAGAAGAAACAACATCAGAATCTCAACAGCGGAACGAATAAAATATAATATATCACATAAGAGATTTCATATTATCATATACATCAGAGTTACACAGATAATACAACACATACTAGACAGTTATAAACTCCTGTCTAGTTAATACAACTCAAATACAGTACAGAGATACACACAGAGATACCATCACAGCGGAACACTATATATATCTACAACGCTGAAGCCTCCTGCTCCATTTGCTCCTCCATAATTCGTCAAAGCAAACCTGAATCCCTTGGCTACCCGTAAAAATTTGGGTACCCGAGAGTTTAAGGAAAAACAGAAATAAACTCCGGGTTAGACATGGGTCTGGTATGAGTAACAGGTTAAAGTTGCTTAACTTTAAAAATCCTTTGAAAACAAAAGGTATCACGTAAGACTTCCCACACATAAACATGGAAAAGTTTTTACCTTACGCTAACCAAACATTTGATAGGAAATCCAGTGATATTTTATAGTAGGTCTAGGGTTTTCAAGTAAATATGAAATAGCTGAAATTGTTACATGATTAAATTCCAGCATACTAGCCACAAAGTGGGTAATACAATCAAAACCGTAAGGTCACGTAGGAAGATTGGGTTTCCAACAATGGCTGGGCTACTGGGGTACCGCCCGTCACAGTACGTGGCCTAGATCAACGTACCGAGGAGTACGCCCGCTCCCCTACAACACAAGGCCGGAACCATTCCTTACTGAACAGTTCCAAACGAAACAACCCCAGCAGTTGTCGCGAATCAACTGCCCACTAAGCCGAATATAAAGGGACATCTAGACAGGGGTATATCTCGCTCTCAAGTGGGTGCTACCCACGAAGCCTTGCCGCACCTCCCCTGTTTTAGCCATTCCCGGTTGATGAGGCTTGAGGTCACGATTACCTTTTAACAGAACTCATCACTTAGAATGCTCATCGCCCACCTGACGATGTTCTGAAAGCATTCAATCCATACAAGTTCGTTCCGGGTTCGAACGAAACCGAAGGCATTATCTCGTTACACTCATTTTGGAATCACCCTCAGAGTTAACGACAATAACCCTTGCACTCTGAATCACCATCTCGAGCCTATAAGTACTATCTCCGTCAAACTCATTACGGAATCACCCACAGAGTTATACTGACGAATAGTTCTTATACCTCGAGTCTTCACTTGCTCCAATTGAATTTCACGACCTAACGTTAATTTGGATCGATGTGGTTTTCGGGTCTCCAGACCTGGAATCCCGGTATACGGAAAACCCGATCCCGGTCTCATCGAAATCCAAAACGTGTCTTTTAAGGCCAAGTTGTTTTAAAGTTAAAACAGTTTAATTCAATTCTCTATATACACAGAGATAGATAAATTACAATATCACAATGGATAATAACATCATCATCATAAACAGATAATCCATATTATCTACTCAAACAGATAATTAATATCATCAAACTTAAAACAAGCATCCATATCACAATGGATATTACTCATCTCATATCTGAGATCACAATCAATCAAGGAAATCAATATCATCCATCATAAGCAATGATTAATAATCACACCATTTGTAATTAATTTAAAATGAATTAAATTAATTACAACTCTCTAATTAATTTAAAGTAAATAAAATTAATTACTTCATCCTATAAATCCTGCCTACTTAACCATTGATTAATTTCAAATCAATTAATTAATCATTCTCTAGATTTCCATCTTAATTAATCATCCTAGATTAATTATCTTTTAATTACATTCGAGTAATTATTCTTTAATTAATTACACAAATTAATTATTTATAACCAAATACAGTAATTAATCTTTAATTACTCTATTTATTAATTAACCATAATTAATTACATTTATCCTTAATTAATTACAATTAATTAATTACTTATAACACTTATTATTGATTAATTAATCTTACTAAAACAATCCTTAAAATTTATCATTAATCATATAATTAATGATTCCTAATACATTTTAAATTAACTATTCCATTTACATTAATTACACTAAGTAATTAATCTTTAACCATAATTATTAATCATTCTTGATTAATCCCATTCAGCAATTAACTACCCTTAATTACTTCACTTAATAAATTAATTACTCCTTAATTAATTTTCTAAATTAATCCCTTGATTAATTTTACAAAGTAATTTAATCCAAATTACTATTATACTCAAAACATCTTCAATCAATTACATATAGAAATTATTATCAATTACTTCATTAAGTAATTTCACTTCATTAATTACATTTAAGTAATTATACTTATCAAATAATCCAATGATTTATTTACATTAATTAAACTCGATAAATTAATCTAAACAAATCATATTAAACTCAATAATTTTATTAAGTAATAAACTCAATAATTCTTTAATTAATTTATCTAATTAATTATTAAAATTAATCACATAAATATACCAATTAATCAACTTAGATGATTCAAATTTACTAAATTAATTATCTTGAGTAATTAATTCCTTTAATTACACTTAAATAATTCCACAATTGATTTTATTTAATTAATCAATCTAATTAATTATTAAAATTTCATATTGATTAATTATATAAAAAAAATCTTAAGTTAATGACCTTTATTACTATTAACAGTCCTAAATTTCTTTTCTTAAGAAATTTAACTTAGATAAACCCTTATTAATTTCAAATTAATTTATCCTTAACCAAATATTAATTAACCACTAGTTTAAAATCTAATTTATTCAAATTAATGATCTTAACTCCAATTTAATTATTTCTAATTAATTTACTTAAAACTTAATTTATGAGTTTAAAACTCATAATTACTTAATTAATCCCGTTATCAATTGGATTTATCAATCCATTTTAATTAACTTATTAATTTAAATGAATCCAAATCATTAAATTCAAACTTAAGGCTTTTTAACTAAATTCCTTTTAAAATTTCAAACCATTAAAGTATACTTTACCTTTAAACTTATTTACACTATTTAAAGTTATAAACTTTATCCATTTTCAAAACTTAAGATTCAAGTTTCAATTTGAATTCAGATTTTAAATTTAAACTTGGCTTAAATTCTATTTCAAATCTTATTAAATTCAAAAATCCAGAACTGCCAGGCTTTACTTTCTTAAAAGCCTGGAACCACACTTACTCGAACAAACAAAATACTTCGAGTCATTCCTTAATTACCCCGAGTAAATCACTAGAGAATCTCGAGTGCAACCCGAGAGAAACTTCTTCGTCCTTCCCAAAATAAAAAATAAAAACACAGAGATGAGGAAACGTACACGTTCACGTGCACGATCACCAGACCACCTCTGGTCATCGGCCGAGGTCATCAACATGTCGTCGATCACCCAACAATCGTTCTCTCCGACCCAACACCCAGTAATTCGCGAAGCAACAAAATCGAGCAATCCAGCTCCTACCAGACCCAAACCCATCACCTAAACCTCCCTCGCCCAGGCGCTTCCGACCACCGGCAACTCCAAAACTCCGGCCAAACCTTCGTCGTCATCTCCTCTGCCATCTCCCAGATCCTCGTCACACTCGATCACTCCAAGATGACTAACGAGACCAAAACATAACCACGTTAAAACTAGGTTTCTAGAATTTGATCCACTGCCACGACTTACTCAATGGATTCTATCACTATCGACCATTTTTCCCTTCAACTACGCTTGCTCCTCCATCATCAGGGAGAACCCCGACCACCACCATCCACTTGATCGCCAGAAATCACCTCATAACCATTTTCTGGTTAAACCAGACTTGCTATCAATTTCCTCTACTAAAAACTTCCATTTTAGTTTCAAAAATCAAATTTTGTTTTAAGCATTTGATTCATATACTTGAATCAAAGATTCTTGATAGTTTATATTTTGACTTATTTTTAGTTTTGATCAGTAGACCTGGTTTCCAGAGTCAAAAATAATGTTATTTGACTTAAGTACAAATTTGAACTAAAGCTTAAATTTAAACAATCAAGTTTTGATTTGCATATTAAGTTAAACAGAGACAAGATCAAAGATTTGAATTTTATTTCTTTTAAACCAAAACTGGAAAACTAGAAGATAAAAGCAGAGAGTAACCAGATGAAACCATACATGCATATCATACATCCATACATATACAGAGAAAAACACTAATATATTCAAGCATTCAAACATGATAGTTCCAGAGATTTCATGCAACCAGATTACTACTTAAGTTATTTTAATAAAAATGTTACTCACCGGAAAATAAACAGAGAGCAACTTTGAAACAGGAAATGGTATTTGCTTGCTTTTGTTTTGAGCCCAGAAAACTTGAAACTTTGTCTAGCTTCGATTTCTTTAAACTGGAAAGCTTTAATATTTGAATCTGGAATGTTTAGGACTTTGGAATTTTGAGGAAGTTGTTCAAGATTGCAGCTTTGTTTAGTTGAATAATGTTTGAGTTGAAACCAAGCTTTAGTTTGTATGTCTTTGAAAACTTAAAAATGAAAAAAAATGCTAAGTTTTCTTTGAACGAATTGAAATGAAATAGGTTGATATATGGAAAAGAGTTTACAGGATGGCATCATTTTACTTGTACAAAATGACCAGAGATTTTTTTTCTAAATGGAGGCTGAGAGGGTGTTAAAACAATTCGAATAGACTTTGTTTTGGCTGGCATTTAATGCAATGGTACTTAGATGCTTTATTTTACTATGTTTATTAGCCTGCATACTAACTTACAGCTACTAATAAATTTATACAAAGCCTGGAAGTTTTTAGTCTATATATACTTTATTTTGCTTTGCTCTTTGCATATACATATGTATACTTTGTTTACTTTTGCCTTCAATTTCTTACAGGTTATTCTTTCTTTGGTACAAACATGTTTTCAGAGATTTTTATCTCTATGGGGGTTGAAGTGATCCATATCATATGTACTAAAGATATAGCATTTAATGCTTGTCCTTCATGTCTACACTCTCATCTTTTATTTTACATTTTCGTATGTACTTATGTTTCATGTTGTATACAAAGATATTTTACATTTTTTTTTACCTTGCTTTGTTATGCCTGCAACATGTATATCTTTCTTACCTGCATATTTTATTTCACAACTACATACAAATATAACTTGCCAGGCTTGCTTTTACACTTCATGTACAAAATGTACAGTTATTTTAGTTATTAGCTATGAATTTTAACTTATGTATTAAGTTCTATAACCATATGTTTGTCTCATTTTAGTTTTACACATTTGTGTTTTAAATTTCCAGTTTCTATTGTATACATACTTTAATTACTTAGTCCCTGTTTCCATTTATATTTGTATTTTAACCTTGACTATCAATATTTAAGTAATGCTCAATATGATTTACTTACATTTTGTATTTACTTTATATTGCTAGAATTAGATTTTAATTTAAACATTATCATCCATATATATTTTTATCAAATGATGACAAGACAAAGTATTTTAATTAAATTATCTAAGACAAATTTATTATAAATATTATTGAGATATTTTAGTTTTAAAGGTTCAAATCAATTTCCTTTTTAGGATACCAATTTATATAAATAATTGGTAAATATTTCCAAAATCATATCTATTTTAATATGATCAGATTACATTTTATTTAATTAGATTAAATATTTATAAAAGAGATTATAACTTCCTATTATTATTAAATAAACTAATATCTCATATTTATTAAACAATATTTTAAAATAAACCTTTTATTTATCTTAACATAAGCTAAGATATAATTTAAATCAATCAAACATTTATCATAACTATTTTAAAACCATATGGTTATTTATTTAATAGCTTAATATTAAATTAAATCAAATTTCCAAATTATCAAAAATATTTGAATTATAAAACAAGATTTACTTATTTCTTACATTTTAAACAAAGCTTATCAATTTACAATATATATAAACTTACATACATTATAAATAGAAAACAGTTTATTTAGCTTTTTAAAAAGATAAATTCACAATTTAAATGTTTATTAAAAGAAGAATTATCAAATCAATTCAAATTTACCAACAAAATCATCAAATCAATTTAATTTTAAATGCAGATTATTAAATTGATATTGTCAGAAATTCCGGGATGTCACAGATGTGTTCTCTAAAGGTAATCGTAGCCTCAAGCCTCATCAACCGGGAATGGCTAAAACAGGGGAAGTGCAGCAAGGCTCCGTGGGTCGCACCCACTGGGGAGTAAGGTCATCCCTGTCTAGATGTCCCTTTTTATTTCGGCTTAGTGTGCGGTTGCTGATCACAACCGTGGGGTGATTTTATTCGGAATTATCCAGTAAGGGATGGTTCCGGCCTTGTGTTGCAGGGGACTTAGGGTGGGTCCTCGGTATGCTGATCTAGGTCAGGTACTGTGTAACGACCCTGAATTTTGAACAATTTAAATTGAAAATATTTAATTAATTTTAAATATTTGAACGATGATTTGACTTGAATTTCAAATTATCAGAATGAATTGGCGATTTAATTTTTGAAATTAATCTATTGAAAGTTGAATAAAATTTGAATCTTCAATTTTAAGCCGGTTAAAAATAATTTAAAGGCTTAGAAAATTCATATTGATAATACTGAAGATAATAGAAGCTTCAGAATTGAATTTGAAAGCGATTTGTTCAGTTTTGAAATTGTATCGTTTGAAATCGAATTTAAAAATAACCTTCCGAGGCACAGTCTCGGAATTTGACGAAACCAGTTTCATTGGGTCCGTAATATTGAATTATTACTGGATTTCAATTTTCGTATTTATCGGAATTGTTTTATGAACATACGGCGTATAAACGCGTATAAAATTTAATTGAATTCAATTTGCATTTCTGTAACAACTGGGGTTTTGCCCGAATTATAATCATCAGTAAACGATCTATGTTGACAGATAAATTTGTTGTTTATTGTTGGAAATTTTATAACGATAAAATCTTCGTCAATTAACGATTTAATATCGAATTGTTGATTTCTGTCAGAATTTGGAATTTGTAAATCGATTGAAATTCTTTTGTTTAAATTTTTATTGATACGAAATAAATAAATATTATACACATAATTTAAAATTTAACAACTAAATTAAACAAAACAAATTAAATACAAAACAAATCAGTTTTAAAAAGAAAAAAAAAGAAAAAAAAAGATTATCTTACACCGGCCCATACCCTAAAGCCATACCCCCCACGATCTCCTTACCCACTTATCTCTGTTAAACCCACGTCGCCCCTCTCTCCTCATTCATTATTCGATCAGAAAGAAAATCATACGGAAGAAAAAAAAATGGCGACGAGAAAAAGAACTAGGGCTTCGGCAATTCTGGGTTGAATCGAAGGCGGCTTCAGATTTTTCGATCGCGCTCGTTCAATTCGAAGGCTTCGACTTCCTTCGTCTCGCTCGCGGCTGCTTCAGATCTTTTCGCTTCGTGCTCTTCGTTCTAAGGTGAGTAATTTATGTTACTCACATCTGATTCGAACTGTTCGAATTCGTTTGCTTGTTTGTTTTCGTGGTCTTTGGCTTCGATTTGATTTCTTTGTTTGATGTTGATTTCGTACGTTCTTGTGGACTTTACTGTGATTTATTGCTTTGGTTTACCGGCCCTTGGGAGCTTCGTCTCTAGCTATCTATTTTTGCTTGAGCATTGCGCTTATAGTTGCACTCCATCATATGTTTGAGTTCGAGTCTGATACTTTTTGGAGTTGCCATTTGTTAGCTTGTAGTCCCTATACCCTCTGCGTCACCGCTTGCTGTTGTATGTTGTACCTGTTACTCTTGTAGGGTGTTGAAATACGTGTCTGCACATATGTTTATACTTGTAGTTGCCAGTTTCTTCTTTGCTGCACTGAGTTGTAGTTACCGTCTGGTTGAGGTTTGATCATATGTATACATACATCCTTTATTGTATATATGTGTATGGCCATTCTTTATTTTGTCTGCACTCACTACTGCCTTTGTAGTTGGTCAATTTTATACTGGTCAGATTTCTTGTCTGATGGTTCTGTCCACTGTTTCATTTGTTGTACTTTACTTCTGTTTATTCAGGGCAATATATGTGCATACATACATATGTATATGTGTATGCATATATTCTTGAATTTATGCTAAGTCTCTGATGTTGATACTCTGTCATTTGTGGCGGCCATTAACTGTGTTTTGGACCCTCTGTTGGCACTTTCTTGTTACTGTCTTTAGCTATCCTCGCATTCACTTTAAATATGTTGATACTGGGTAGCTTATTCTTCACACTGCACTTGCATATATTGCATATTAGAATGCCCAGACTATTTCATTGTCATTTTATACGGTCAATTTTATATGCCCAGACCGTGATTTAGAGGCTTGCATATGATAGAGTGCATAGGTAGTTTCTCCTTGAGCATTATGTCATATTTTCATACCTAAGTTCACTGTTTTATGTTGTCACTCGATCTTGTTGCTGTGACAATGTGACTTGGCCTTGAGTCTCCTTTCTTCACAAAGTATTTAATCCCTTTTGTCACCGCATATCTCAATATGTTTGACCTCATTTTTTTTTCTCTTGAAAATCTGGCAATGTCTGCATGCACATTGGTTTGAAAACTCTGGTTGTTTTCTTGATGATACTGTGCTTGGTCTTTGTTACGTCATATGAACTGCTTTTCGACTTCACTGTTACATTGGGGTTTGTCTGCATTTCATATGCTACTATGTTGCATGCACTGTCCACATGAGTTGTTACTACGGTGGTCTTGGTGTATGTTTGTCTGCATGCCCTGCTAGTCGACTTGCATGTTACTTTGACTCGTTTCATTTGGAGTCGTGTTGTTACCTGCCTTGGTTGGTCTGCATCCACACTGATCTGATATTTGTTTGTTGCTGGTCAGGTTTGGTTGCATTTGCTTGTGATCTTTGGTCTCTGTTGCCTCCATTTTGCATTCACTTGTAGTCTGCACTGTCCACATGAGTTTTTGCATTCTTGTCTAGGTACACCACTATCTTTGTAGTTGGTCTGGACATATGTGAGTTCGAAAATTTGTTGTCTCATTTGAAGCTGTGCAGTTCCTTTGTCTTTGCTAGCTCACTGATTCATTTGCTTTATTTGTTTGTAGTCTAGTCTGGTTCATGCCTTGATGGCTGAGGCATTGTAGTATTGTTGCACTGTGAAGCTTGCAAATTGCTTTCACTTGACTTGCTGCACTAATGTTCATCTGATCATGTTACATGTATCACTGAGTCATTATGTTTTGTTTTGGATGATGTTGTATTTCTTTGTCTATTCATTAGCCTTGAGTTGAACCTATTTTGGGCTTGACCTTGTTTTTTTATTTCTGTGCTTTTTGGTTGGTGCACATGAGTTGGCGAGGCAGTGCACGCGTGCGTGCACTGCAGCCACCCAAACTCGACATTTTTGAATTGATATTTCTTTGCTCGTGATGCATTGATTTTTATACCCTATTGGCGAGGCCGTACACGCGTGCGTGTACGGCAGCCAATCGAGTTTTTGATGATTTTAAAGTGACAATTTCAATTGTTTTAAATTGATTTAGTCAATTTGATAAATTGTTCATTTATCTCTGTTGATGATTTAAATCTGCTGATTTATTGTTAAACACTGTTAAGTGTTACATTTTCGTTATCCGATTTCTTTGTTAAAAGAGTCGGATAGACGAGAATTATTATGACTGTCGTCTATTTAAATTATTATCGCCTCTATGCACTAATAAACTGGTTTGAATTAGACTGACCTGTGTATTATTTTCTTTTGAATATAATACTCGGGTCAGACCGAGTATTTTACAGCTTGAAGATTTTCGAGCAGCGAAGTTAGAGAGAGAGTAAAGAATCACTTTAGTTTTCAGAAGAAAATTGTATTTTAAGATATTCCGCTGTATCAGTATTAAATTGTATAAACTCTGATGTATATAAAAAGATTTATAGAAATGAAATAAATTCTCATTTGTTTTAATTCAGTGTTATTATTCTGTGTTTCTGTGGCTGATTCTGTTTAAACCTTATAAACTAAATTACAATTCGTCTTTTTGAACGTTTTTAGTTGGTTTAATTACCGACTGGAGGCGGTCAAAAGGGGGAATGTTACAAGGTGGTATCAAATTGATTGGGATTTGAAATTTAATGTTTGGGAAATCGATACGAAAATTGATTTGAATTTAAATGAAAAACTGATTTGGGTCGAAATATAAATAAGATAAATGAATTTTGGATAGATCTTATATAAGTAAAGTGAATAGTAATTTGAAATTTTGTTTTGATAAATAAAATTGAATATGAAATAAAGATTTTTAACTTAAGAAAAGTTAAATTGAATTGAATTAGTATCAATAAATATATGATTTGAAATTTAACTAAAGGAAAGCTAAATAAGTTGAAATTGATTAAGTAAATTATTGAGATGGAAAGTTAAACTTGAAAGATAAGTGATTATATAATATGAATTGGAAAGTTTAAATTAATAAGTTGTTTAACTTATAAAATGAGAAAATTTAAGTAAAACTAGTTGTTAAATGGTTAAACAGTTTTGTTAAGTAAAACAAAATCTGAATTCTGAATGTGATATGAATTTGACTTTAGGAAAGTTAAATAAAATAGAATTTCAAATAAATTTGAGGCGAACTTAAGTTGTATGGTGAAAATAAATGCAAGTGAAGATAAAATGAAACATAACTTAAGTAATATTGAACCAAATTGAATATAAGCAAAGTAAATAAATTTGGTTGAATGTGCATTGGTTGCTAGTTGATTGTATAGAATTCATTAAGTATTAATGAAATTGAATTAATGGAAATTGGAAGCTATGTAAATTGAATTCAAATTGAAAGATAAGTAAATTTAACCAGAATCAAATTTGATTTGAATTGAAGCAAACTAACTTGGATATGAATTAGTGAATGTGAACTAATTGGATATGAATGAATGTTAGTAAAATTCAATGTGAATGAATCAAATGTGAAAAAAATTGGAAACCAAGTCGATGAATGATTTACTAAAGAACTAGTTGATTGTCTTGGAAATGGAAAACTGATAAATTTATATAATAGTTTAAATTGGAAATTTAGAATTATTATAAACGGCTTAAATTGAAAATTTGAAAGTGTTGATAAAATATTGGAATTGTATAAGTGTTAAAAATGAAATATTTAATGGATTTCATAAGTGAATGGAAATTACAGAATTAAGATTGTGAAGTTATAAAATGAATCGAAGTTGCGAAATAAAAGAATTTATAAGTAATTTACTTATAAATTAAATTTCCGATATAAAACTGAGTTATAGAAGAAATGGGTTAATAAAGCAATTTTTATAAATTGAAGTCTTTATAAATAGGAATGAAATTTATAAACGTTATTTATAAATTCGAAACTGACTTATTTTGATAAGTAAATTCTTATAGCTTGTTAAATGAAGTATATTCACAATTTTGGACCGTGAATATAATATTGAATAAAATGGACATGTTTTGGGAAAGTGATATTTTAAAACGAAGTAAATTGTTTTAAAAAGATGTTTTCAAAGGCATTGAATATCGAAACCATAGATTTCAACATTCATTGTTGAAATAGACGTTTTCAAGAAAAAAGGAAATGGTGGACTATAACACTATTGTTATAGTAAATGATTTCCGAAAGGAAATGTTTTGTGTAGTATTGGGATTTATATATCTATCTAAATTTCGAATTCCTATACTAGTGATTTTGAGTTGTCGTAACGATGTTTTACGTAACATTCGTTTTGACTCAAATGAATATGTAAAAGAGAATGATTTCCTTAAAGATGAAAAATATATACTTAATTTTGATTTAAGTATATCGAATATTTTCAAATGTTGAAAATAAATGGATTTGTGAATTACTTATTTTTAAATAAGTATGGAAATGTTTTTCCAAATATGAAATGTTGTGAATATATCCCGTGGAGGAATAAATGATTTGAAATTCATTTTTGAAGTCGAAGTTGAAAAGTTAAATGAGAATTTGAACAATTTGTTCAATTTGAAATTTTTCAAAAAGATTGAATCGTTAAGTTAAATTGAGTTTAACTTCGACATCAAAGACAATATAAGTTGAGCTTTGAATTTCAGATGATGATTTGGATTGTATGTCTAACATTGTGAATTGATAACATAGCAATTGATCTCTATTAAATATATATCTGTTGGTGGCGGAGAATTTATTCTCTTAGCTTAACACCCTTCTCTGAGACGTACGAGCTCAGAGGTTATATATCGATAGACATCAATTCTGTGTTGAGAATTGACGATGTAGCGTGAAATTCAAATCGAATGTGAAAGTCGATAATAAATGGAATTATGAATATGAATTAGGTTTGAGATAACCTTAAATTTCCAAATCGACTTAGAGGAAAATTTTGAAATCCTCTATTTTGTTATGAATATGGAATATGTAAGTTTTTAGAACTTATATATATATATATGAATGCGGTAAATTTGAAACCGTTAGTTTAGAAAGACATTGTTATGGAAATCTTATGTATGTTTACATAGATGTTATATGTACGAAATGTGAAATGAAAGTACTACATATATGATATTATGTTTTCTAAACTGAGGATGTGGAAAAGTACCTTCCATTTATTATTGGAGAAGGTATTGGAACTCGTGAAGAGTGTCCATTTGAAATTCGTAGCTACGTAGAATTTACATTTAGTCAGAGTGACTATTTGAATCGGAAATCCTTCGCGATAGATCATCGCGATGAGATTAGATTTGATTGATGATTAGCGTAATTTGAGGGGCGAGATGCCCACAATTACAAGCGATTCCACTGGGATAGTGGCGCAACCGTCGGGTAAACTGCAATCTAATGCCAGGCGAAATTTGAGGGGCGTGATGCCTACAGACACGAGCGATTCTACTGGGATAGTAGCGTAACCGCCGTGTGTACTGCAATCTATGGCGACAACCATGGCGAAATTTAAGAGATGAGAAATCTACAGCCACAAGCGACTCTACTGGGATAGTAGCGTAACCGCCGGGTGGAACTGTAAACCATGGGGGAACGTGCTTTCCATATCCATTTTTAAAAGAATTTTTAAAAGTATTTTCACTGGGAATTGAAGCAAGTATATTTAGTACTTGGAGATTTTTAGACCTACGCCTGGCCAGCGTATGTCTAATGTCTGTAAGAACGAAGATGGACTTGTTAAATTTCGAGTTAGCAAGTATTTTCAAACTGTAAATAGCAAATCAATGATTTGAAAGTAGAATTACAAAAATTCCTACCTAATGAACTAAGGAAGAGGATCTTTGTAATGTTTTGAAAGTCCACAGCTTTGGAAGAGATATATTATATAAATCTCTAACGTGAAGAATTTTAAGTTTGAATCTGAGTTGTAAATCGAAAATGTTGATAAAAGACTTTTGCGTTTTGATTTTAGAAATCAATGATTGTAGAAATCAATGAACAAAAGAGAAGATAAACAAAACTAGTGAGATTGAACAAATGAAATGAATCCTATATTCATTTATTTGTAATAAGTTTTAAGCTTAGAAAAAAAATTGAGTAGAGTATAAATATCGATGAAATTTTAACAACTTTTCCTTTTCGTGGACGAAAAGTTTTTAAGGAGGGGAGTTTGTAACGACCCTGAATTTTGAACAATTTAAATTGAAAATATTTAATTAATTTTAAATATTTGAACGATGATTTGACTTGAATTTCAAATTATCAGAATGAATTGGCGATTTAATTTTTGAAATTAATCTATTGAAAGTTGAATAAAATTTGAATCTTCAATTTTAAGCCGGTTAAAAATAATTTAAAGGCTTAGAAAATTCATATTGATAATACTGAAGATAATAGAAGCTTCAGAATTGAATTTGAAAGCGATTTGTTCAGTTTTGAAATTGTATCGTTTGAAATCGAATTTAAAAATAACCTTCCGAGGCACAGTCTCGGAATTTGACGAAACCAGTTTCATTGGGTCCGTAATATTGAATTATTACTGGATTTCAATTTTCGTATTTATCGGAATTGTTTTATGAACATACGGCGTATAAACGCGTATAAAATTTAATTGAATTCAATTTGCATTTCTGTAACAACTGGGGTTTTGCCCGAATTATAATCATCAGTAAACGATCTATGTTGACAGATAAATTTGCTGTTTATTGTTGGAAATTTTATAACAATAAAATCTTCGTCAATTAACGATTTAATATCGAATTGTTGATTTCTGTCAGAATTTGGAATTTGTAAATCGATTGAAATTCTTTTGTTTAAATTTTTATTGATACGAAATAAATAAATATTATACACATAATTTAAAATTTAACAACTAAATTAAACAAAACAAATTAAATACAAAACAAATCAGTTTTAAAAAGAAAAAAAAATAAAGAAAAAAAAAATATCTTACACCGGCCCATACCCTAAAGCCATACCCCCCACGATCTCCTTACCCACTTATCTCTGTTAAACCCACGTCGCCCCTCTCTCCTCATTCATTATTCGATCAGAAAGAAAATCATACGGAAGAAAAAAAAATGGCGACGAGAAAAAGAACTAGGGCTTCGGCAATTCTGGGTTGAATCGAAGGCGGCTTCAGATTTTTCGATCGCGCTCGTTCAATTCGAAGGCTTCGACTTCCTTCGTCTCGCTCGCGGCTGCTTCAGATCTTTTCGCTTCGTGCTCTTCGTTCTAAGGTGAGTAATTTATGTTACTCACATCTGATTCGAACTGTTCGAATTCGTTTGCTTGTTTGTTTTCGTGGTCTTTGGCTTCGATTTGATTTCTTTGTTTGATGTTGATTTCGTACGTTCTTGTGGACTTTACTGTGATTTATTGCTTTGGTTTACCGGCCCTTGGGAGCTTCGTCTCTGGCTATCTATTTTTGCTTGAGCATTGCGCTTATAGTTGCACTCCATCATATGTTTGAGTTCGAGTCTGATACTTTTTGGAGTTGCCATTTGTTAGCTTGTAGTCCCTGTACCCTCTGCGTCACCGCTTGCTGTTGTATGTTGTACCTGTTACTCTTGTAGGGTGTTGAAATACGTGTCTGCACATATGTTTATACTTGTAGTTGCCAGTTTCTTCTTTGCTGCACTGAGTTGTAGTTACCGTCTGGTTGAGGTTTGATCATATGTATACATACATCCTTTATTGTATATATGTGTATGGCCATTCTTTATTTTGTCTGCACTCACTACTGCCTTTGTAGTTGGTCAATTTTATACTGGTCAGATTTCTTGTCTGATGGTTCTGTCCACTATTTCATTTGTTGTACTTTACTTCTGTTTATTCAGGGCAATATATGTGCATACATACATATGTATATGTGTATGCATATATTCTTGAATTTATGCTAAGTCTCTGATGTTGATACTCTGTCATTTGTGGCAGCCATTAACTGTGTTTTGGACCCTTTGTTGGCACTTTCTTGTTACTGTCTTTAGCTATCCTCGCATTCACTTTAAATATGTTGATACTGGGTAGCTTATTCTTCACACTGCACTTGCATATATTGCATATTAGAATGCCCAGACTATTTCATTGTCATTTTATACGGTCAATTTTATATGCCCAGACCGTGATTTAGAGGCTTGCATATGATAGAGTGCATAGGTAGTTTCTCCTTGAGCATTATGTCATATTTTCATACCTAAGTTCACTGTTTTATGTTGTCACTCGATCTTGTTGCTGTGACAATGTGACTTGGCCTTGAGTCTCCTTTCTTCACAAAGTATTTAATCCCTTTTGTCACCGCATATCTCAATATGTTTGACCTCATTTTTTTTTTCTCTTGAAAATCTGGCAATGTCTGCATGCACATTGGTTTTAAAACTCTGGTTGTTTTCTTGATGATACTGTGCTTGGTCTTTGTTACGTCATATGAACTGCTTTTCGACTTCACTGTTACATTGTGGTTTGTCTGCATTTCATATGCTACTATGTTGCATGCACTGTCCACATGAGTTGTTACTACGGTGGTCTTGGTGTATGTTTGTCTGCATGCCCTGCTAGTCGACTTGCATGTTACTTTGACTCGTTTCATTTGGAGTCGTGTTGTTACCTGCCTTGGTTGGTCTGCATCCACACTGATCTGATATTTGTTTGTTGCTGGTTAGGTTTGGTTGCATTTGCTTGTGATCTTTGGTCTCTGTTGCCTCCATTTTGCATTCACTTGTAGTCTGCACTGTCCACATGAGTTTTTGCATTCTTGTCTAGGTACACCACTATCTTTGTAGTTGGTCTGGACATATGTGAGTTCGAAAATTTGTTGTCTCATTTGAAGCTGTGCAGTTCCTTTGTCTTTGCTAGCTCACTGATTCATTTGCTTTATTTGTTTGTAGTCTAGTCTGGTTCATGCCTTGATGGCTGAGGCATTGTAGTATTGTTGCACTGTGAAGCTTGCAAATTGCTTTCACTTGACTTGCTGCACTAATGTTCATCTGATCATGTTACATGTATCACTGAGTCATTATGTTTTGTTTTGGATGATGTTGTATTTCTTTGTCTATTCATTAGCCTTGAGTTGAACCTATTTTGGGCTTGACCTTGTTTTTTTATTTCTGTGCTTTTTGGTTGGTGCACATGAGTTGGCGAGGCAGTGCACGCGTGCGTGCACTGCAGCCACCCAAACTCGACATTTTTGAATTGATATTTCTTTGCTCGTGATGCATTGATTTGTATACCCTATTGGCGAGGCCGTACACGCGTGCGTGTACGGCAGCCAATCGAGTTTTTGATGATTTTAAAGTGACAATTTCAATTGTTTTAAATTGATTTAGTCAATTTGATAAATTGTTCATTTATCTCTGTTGATGATTTAAATCTGCTGATTTATTGTTAAACACTGTTAAGTGTTACATTTTCGTTATCCGATTTCTTTGTTAAAAGAGTCGGATAGACGAGAATTATTATGACTGTCGTCTATTTAAATTATTATCGCCTCTATGCACTAATAAACTGGTTTGAATTAGACTGACCTGTGTATTATTTTCTTTTGAATATAATACTCGGGTCAGACCGAGTATTTTACAGCTTGAAGATTTTCGAGCAGCGAAGTTAGAGAGAGAGTAAAGAATCACTTTAGTTTTCAGAAGAAAATTGAATTTTAAGATATTCCGCTGTATCAGTATTAAATTGTATAAACTCTGATGTATATAAAAAGATTTATAGAAATGAAATAAATTCTCATTTGTTTTAATTCAGTGTTATTATTCTGTGTTTTTGTGGCTGATTCTGTTTAAACCTTATAAACTAAATTACAATTCGTCTTTTTGAACGTTTTTAGTTGGTTTAATTACCGACTGGAGGCAGTCAAAAGGGGGAATGTTACATACTGTGACGGGCGGTACCACAGTAACCCTGCCATTGTATGGAATCCAATCTCCAATAAGTGCCATCGGTTTTGATTGTAAACCTAGTATGTTGGAATTTAATCATGTAACAATTTCAGATATTTCTTATTTACTTGAAAACCCTAGACCTATTATAATATAACTGAATTTCCTATCAAATGTTTGGTTAGCGTAAGGTAAAAACTTTTTGTAACGACCCGACTTTCCAGACCCGGAAAATCGAACCATTTTAGTTAAGAAGAAGAGGTAGAAGAAGAAAGTGGAAAAACAACATCAGAATCTAACCATCGCAGCAGAATAAAATATAATATATATCAACAGATCTTTACATAAATCAAAAACTATATCTGTTTATACAATACATCATCAGAATACATCATCAGAGTACATCAACATCCATAACATACAACTGAATACACAGCGGAAAAATAATAGCAAGTACGAGAGTACGTATCGTCATCCAGCTCGACTCTCGAGCTCCACAGCATCATATCCTGAACCTGTTTATCTCGGTCTGACCCGAGCATCATATAAAACAATACCCGAGTCAGTCTGGAATACCAGCGTGAGAAAATCACACTCAAATTGATTATTAAAGTTCAAAATCCTTTGAAAACAAAAGCATCTCGTAAGACCACGCCACAAATAAACATGTCGGGTTTTTACCTTACGATAGCTAAAAAACTTTTTATAAAAATCCTCTGATATTATAATAGTGTCTATTTACAAATACTTATTAAAATAGCCGAAATTGTTACATCTATTAAATTCCGGCATACTAGCCACAACGTGGGTAATACAAACAAAACTCGTACAAGGCACGTAGGGAGAATGGATTTCCAACGAATGACTAGGCACTGGGGTACCACCTGTCACAGTACGTGGCCTAGATCACAGTACCGAGGAGTACGCCCGCTCCCCTGCAACACAAGGCCGGAATCATCCCTTACTGGATAATTCCAAATAAAATCACCCCACGGTTGGGATCAGCAACCGCACCACTAAGCCGAAATAAAGGGACATCTAGACAGGGATGACCTTACTCTCAAGTGGGGGCTACCCACGAAGCCTTGCTGCATAACCCCTGATTTTCAGTCATTCCCGGTTGATGAGGCTTGAGGCTAAACGATACCTTTATAGAACATATCTCTTAGAATGCCCATCGTCCGCCTGACGATGTCACGAAAGCATTCGTCCATACAAGTCCGTCCCGGGTTCGAACAGAACCGAAGGCACTATTCCTACTACATCCATTTTGGAAATATCCTCAGGATTAGTAGCGACTAGCCCTTGCACTTCACTGCTCCATCTTCGACTCTGAACACGTTACACGAAACGTACAAACCGGATCGAAGTGGTATTCGAGTCTCCAGACCTAGAATCCCGGTATACGGAAACCCGATCCCGGTCTCTTCGAAACGATCAGCGCATTTGGCCAATATTGATAGTCGGTTATTTAACTATCAATTTACATCCACAAGCAACCATCACACAATAAATAATTTTCCACATTATTTATTTGCCCAAATATCTTTCCAAGATATATTTCCGAATTTTCAAAACTCATTTGAAAACAATTTCAAACAGTTTCCGCTTACGGAATACATTTCCCAAATAATTATTTCCACTGAATCACCAAGTACAAAATACTTTTAATTTTAAAACACTTTACTATAAATATACTTTATAATATTGAAATTTAAAAACTACTTTAATACCTTAACAAAATATATACTTAAGGAATATTTAAAATGAAACCACTTTACAAATATAAACTAAATTTCTCTTTTTAAAACATAATACCAAACCACTTTTATATAATTACTACAATAATAGATTTTTGAAAATACTTACTTTGGAAATTAACCTTTAGAAAAAAAATCAATTTCCTAAAACATGCCTTTTTACACAAATTAGAACTTTTAACTAATATTTAAAATTGCTTTGAAAAACGTACTTGGCTATCCAGAAAAATACACTTCTCTTCATATCCTTTAAAAATAAATCAACATTTATTTTTAAACCAATTCATATTCTTTTATAAATTCCCACCTTGAATTTATATTTCAAATATTCTCTGATATTCCATTCCACTTTATAAACCCAGTTTATATCTCCAAAATCTCATTTCTCTTAAATTTCAAATCCCAAAATATTTAAATCAATTTACAATTGATTTTCCAATTTATTTAACTTTGAAATAAATTTCCTTACTAAACCCATTAATTTCCAAATTCATTAACTTCCAGATTTTATTTCTCATTATGATTTAAAATCTTTAAACTGAACACAAGTTTCAGATTTCCCAAATTCTTTCTTTCTTTTTAATTACATCTAAACATTGAATTAAAATAAATTATTTATTTCTTTAAATAATATCATATAAGTTTTCTTTAAATTCAATATTTCTCTGTTTATTCAAAATTCTTCTTTTCCATATTTAATTTATTCGAATTCACTAGAATTACTTAACTTAAATTTTATACTTTTATTTCTTTCCAAAAATCCAATTCAATTGCTTTTGATAACTCATTATACTGGGAAATTCAATCCAACCAGATTATCAGATATAAATCATCACAGGATATCAACAATCATATCACAGAATATTTAAACAAAATTAAATATTTTGAGGAATCCAGTCGGATCCCTCCAACCTGTTTCCCTGCATCCACAGATGTTAGCACAATACCAATTCCACTTCGAGATGGAATATCGCGGTATATGGGTTTTATAAAATATCATCCGCTATTATGCGGCGCATAGGGTCTCATCCGCTATATAAATGCGGGAATATCAACAACTCCAATATATACATATGCCAATATGTATATATTGCTATATACTACTATATATATAGCACATCAATCAATGCAATCATCCAATCAATTATTTAAATTTAACTGTTTAAATTTAAAATATAAATTCAGTTGAGTGAGATTAACTCACCATTGATTTTTGCAATTCCCATCCAAATCCCGACTTGTTTTCTTTTAGATTTTGACCTTGTAAAGACATTATAAGGTTTTAGTAATATTCGAATAAATCGAACAAACAATTTTCGTTTGCTAAATTTAATTTAATTAACTAATGATTTTATTAACACTCGAATTAACTACACAATTTATTTCCACTTAACAAACTTAATTTACTAATAATTTTAATTGAATTAAACCAATAATTTTTCTTAATCTATGGATATATCAGATTAAATTTCAAAACAAATTGCCTAATACTTACTATATATTCCAAAACTGGGTTATATATATTCTATATATATATATATATAATTTATTTCCTGAACATACCTCACGACATTCCACTCTCAGCTTGCTCGTGAACGAGCTCCACTTCCCCAAACCTAATTATCGAAGTACCAGCTTCCACTGCAGCAGCCAAACCACTCACGACAATAAAGTCGACCCCTTCCCAATCTAGCCCACAACAGAGCGAAGCCCTAAATTCGAATTCCAGACCACGACGAGCTCCACTCTGCAATCGCGATGAACGTCAAACACCACCCAAGAAAGTTTGCCCACCACCTTGCCCTGCCTTGTGCTTGAACGCCACCGTACTACCCTCATTCGTGCTCGACTACCAATTTGTTCGAACCACCCAGCGACCACACTATCGACTCAAAACCCAAAATCGCGAACGCGGCCTTCATTGGAGATACAATCAACAACGTAAACCCTGAGACTTCAAACCCTAGACAACCTTGAGCTCGCGAAAGAAAATCGCCACGCCATGCTCTATCAACGTCCCTTCTCGCTCAAAAGATTAGGGTCGAAGCAAAGGGCAGCTCGACTAACTTCGAATGACTTCGGTCTGGAAAGGAAAAAACGAGGGGAAGGACGCGATTTAAATAGGCTTCAATCGGCAGTTCGTTTTACTTCTTATTATTACTGAGAGGGTTTTGTTTCGAATTTTTGAAAAGAGAAGGGAAAGCATGTGTCGTTGATTTCGAAGAACTCAGTTTCTTTTTTTTTTCTTCGAACGAGTAGAGGATTTACTCGGCCATTGATTTTTATTTTATACCTTGAACAAGCTTTTGCACAATGAAGAGCGACAATAAATAAAAAGGGAAGTGTATTCGAGAAGATACAGATAGAATTAGTCGACTACAGTGTTTTCTGAAGTGTAAGGATAAAGTTTTGATTTGAACTGATGAGGAAAGAAGATTAGGATTTTATTTCTTGGATTTGTTTTGAAAGGAAACTGCATTCGAGAAGGCTCTATTAGTTACAGTGATTTGGGATATTGAAAAACTCTGATGTGCGATGAATTTGACCAGTCAACTTATTATATAAATTATTTCAAATCGTCTCGATAAAATTCCCAATGCGTTTTTATATCATACGCGCACACAACCACTCCAAATGCTACGAAATTTAAAATCCGATAATAATACAATATTACAAATCCAATGGAACTAGTTTCGTCGAATTCTGAGACTGTGCCTCGGAAGGCTATTTTTAAATTCAATTTAAACGATATAATTTCAAAACTGAACAAAACGCTTTGAAATTCAATTTTCAAAAGTTCTATTATCTTCAGTATTATTAATATGAATTTTACGAGCTTTCAAAATATTTTTAATTAGCTTAGAATACCAGATTTACTATTTTATCCAACTTCAAATAAATTTAATTTAATAATTAAATTACTCAATAAACAGCGATATTTGAAATTTTAGTTAAAATTTACCCCTTTGAATATTTAAAATTAATTAAATATTCCAATTTCAAATGCTTAAAAATTCCGGGTCGTCACATTCCTCCCCCCTTAAAAGAATTTCGTCCCCGAAATTACCAGTTAAGAAAAATGATTCGATACCCGTTCTATTTCCCCAATCCAAATAGTTTTTAACAATTAACCCAACAAATCTTTTATTAATTATACACTAATCATCTTTTAACTTTCCAAACTTATTCATAAGTTCAACCCATATCACCTACTTATCAATTCAAATTTAATTTTGAATTCAAATTTTAAATTATCAAAAAATTTCTCAAAATTTTTCTAACTCCCTAAATTTCCGAAAATTTTTGCCAGCGTCTCCTTTGCGCGGCTAGCTCGGTACAACTACAAAATGGCTCTACGGCCTCCCAATCTCAAAAAGAAAACAAAAAGCCAAGTGGCTGGATCAAAAACCCAATCAAATTTCATATAGAAATTCAAATACATACCTTTTGTCGGGCCATTAAATTTTATCTTCTAAAATCAAAAATCCCAATTATCCATTGCTTTTATACACCTGTATATCCTACTAAGCAATAATATTCAATCACAATTCCAAAGTCATTTTATACTTTCCTTTACAAATTTTCAATATTTGTTTTACTTAAGCCCGTACGATGCACATATATCATCCGTACGCAATATCACATTCGATCGCTCAATCGATCACACAATTTCACTTCCGAACTAGTATCGTCCACCCGACTTCCTAGTGCGGACTCAGATCTGGTTTCTTGATTAGAAACCGTCATTCTCCTTGCATAGTCACCAACTATGATAGAGAATATCCAGAATCAATCAACAATCCATATCCAGGCTCGCCGTTGAAAATCGAGTGAAAAATCCTGATTCGGATCGATAAAACTATCTCGAAATTCTGTGTTCGACACCAGGACCAAATAGCTATGCGAATAAAATAATATACATACATCTTACGTATAAATTTCAATTGATTATCAGTTATATCAATTCTCTTTTATTCACATTCCTTTTTGATGGTTATCCCCTTATTCACAACTATCCCATTTCACAACTTCAGTTTTAGTCTTCATTCAACTATTCACTTAGTATATTTTTTTTTCAAAATTACTAAGTATATTTCCAATACCAATTTTCTTAAGAATTTCATTCTTCAATTCTTAAGTTCATATAAATTTTCTTATATTTATTTACTATTTCACCACTGAAGTGTATATATTCAGATTGAACTCCCATTTCATATGAATTTCCACTTACTTCAATTTACTACTTCATTTCAAAAAATTTCCTTAAATTCAATTCTTCTCCAACTTCCAAAAATTGAATTTTATTTAGCTCGAAAAAAATCCAAGTTAATTCATTCAATAACTATTTTCTCAACTTATTTAAACCACTCCTCTGTTTGAGTTCAGTTTCCATTCAACATTTACTTAAGTCAATAACTTAAGTTTATTTTCCATTTAACCAACCCTTTAAAGTTTTATTTCCATCTTTCATTTGATTCTTATTTAATCAAATTCCATCCATTTATTTATTTAATATAATTGGTTCATTCACTCAATCATTATGAATTTTATTTTCCATACTCAATTCATATGGAATTATTTTATTAATAACCAGGCCATTCCCATTTTATTTTCACTTATTTGGATTTCATTCGCAATCCAAACCATCACTATGTTAATCCAATTTCATTAACTCACAATTCAATTTCATTAACTAATTTATTATCAAATTAGTTCCTCCGCTGGTTAAAATTAAATACTTGCTTTTTAATTCCAAATATCACTTCACTTAATTATCTTAAGCTCAATTTATTTTATAATTCAAGTTTGGATTTATTTAAAAATTAAGATTGCTCATCTTAGTCGTTTCCATTTGATAATTACAATTTCAAATTATAACTCTTAATGGTTCAAAGAAATGAATTCCCATTTATGACTTACAATTTCATTTCTATTCATAAGTTTTAACTTACTTACTTAAGATCTGGGACTATTCATTTAAGTCCATTTTCATCTTAATAATCAAATTTCAAATTATTACACTTAAGAACTTAAGAATATGAATTTCTTTACACAATTATAAGCATTTTACATTACCTTTATATCCAATTCAATTCGACTTCAACTTATTTACATTTAATTCAATTCCAATTCTCAATTTTTATTTAACTTATCTTAAGTTAAATTCAAATATATTTTATTCACCTTCATATACTCGAATTAAATTTTAATTCTAGGATACAATTTTATACAAGTTTTACAATTCATTCACCTTCAAGTTCTCTAACTCTTTTATCTACCAACTTATATTACTCATTGAATTATTTTCATCTCATAATTATAATCCCAGAATTAAACTTTCATTCCCTTCTTATTTCAATCAACTTCATTCTATTCTCTATGTTGTTGATTCATTTAAATTTCCACATTTATATTTTAAATAGAATTCCCAGAATCCAATTGCCCGGTTTTATTTCAAAAACCATTTTGAATCCATAAATAACTCATACATATCTGGTATATCACCTCAAATCCCAATTTCCAAAACAAATCTGCTTTTACCAAACAATTTTCCCTTTGAATTTCAAAACCAACCCAGTTCACAATCATTTCCAATTTAAAACAGTTTGGTAGCAATTTCTCTTTGGAAACTCGAAAATAGACATCGATGATGCTGCAGTCATCACCGAAATTATTTTCCAGCGACCGAAAGAGAGTTGTGACGCCCCACCTCTATACTCACAATAACAAAGAGTATTAAAGGAAATACTGTCTGTTATTATGAAGAATAAGGCTGGGTAGGAGCGGCCATCCGTAGTTGGCCTTACACTAGTATTGATTACCTCGATAGGAGTGGTATATATTTTAAATTTTTCATCTCTTATTTATTCACTTCCATCGACATATCCAATACCAGTATAAAACAAACTACGATGGTTCATAATGGTTTAGGACAATATATATAAAAACAACACAGATACGCAAAGAATGCGGAACACTGATAAAACAAAAGTCTCATATATATATATATATAACTGATGTCAGTTACAATACAGTTGATACAATACATATGATACAACTACAATTGTCGACTCTGGAAGTTATATATACACGTACATCATCAACTAATATACATGAATACATATCAACCTATACTATGACACGATTACTCCAAAAGATGTGAAAAGTCTTCATAGCTCAAACAGCAACTCAAATCAGGAAATCTACAACCTGAAATAACTCGGGTCTGACCCGAGTATTAAATTCAAAAGAAAATAATACACGGGTCAGTCTAATTCAAACTCAGTTATTAGTGCATAGCAGCAATAATAATCAGATAATCAAATAGACGACAATCACAGAAATCTCGTATATCCAACTCTCGATACGAGAATTGGATCACGGCATATGTAACACTAAACAGTGTTAATCGACAAATCAACAGATTTAAATCATCGATAGAGGTAAATAACAGTTTATCAAATCAACTAATTCAATTTAAAACAATTGAAATCGTCACTTTAAAATCATCAAAGTTCGATTGGCTGCCGTACACGCGCGCGTGTACGGCCTTGCCAATACGGCATAAAAGCTCAATGCATCATGACGCAAAGAAATATCAATTCAAGACTGTCGATTTCTTGGTGGCTGCAGTACACACGTGTCAATTCGAACCCGTGTGCACTGCCCCGCCAACTCGTGTGCATAGATAAAGGTGCAACATGCAACTGCTACAAATACACAGAGGCAACATCACATAAACATACTGCAACATGAATACAAGTGCAGAAAGAAGACAATGACACCCCAGAATCAAAGTAAACAAATGGTGGCAACTGTGGATCAGACTTGATGCCATCAAGTGATACAATGCATATACAACTAGACTCGACAGATATCACAAGAGATACAAGAGAAGCCACAACATGAACCAACAACTCAAGCCCAACCAATTCGAGCAAATGAAACATGACTCAAGAGTATATGAACACTGTCTCAAATGAAGACCGTGATATACAACACTGCAGCAACTACGAGTGACAGCAGTGTGCAACTAAACCACAAGGAAAGCAATGCAAAAGGGACATGCAGTGACAATATGGCATAGTGAAGACTACAAAGAACTACCCAATGCGGCTGTATACAAGTGCACTAACTACTCGAAGACTGCACTAACTAAGTGATGATAGGGGTTGATACAAGTAGACGATAACAAAATGTCAACTAGAATAATGGTCAACAATGCGACTGTAAGCGACTAACTCGAAGTAAATGAAGACTGTATGTCAAAAGTCAGAGGCAATATAACTTAATCATCAAAGTGCAGACAAACTGAAGTCAGTGCCCACAATAATGGCAGCAACTCCACCAAGTCGTAATTCAATCCCAAAATACAGTCAATCATTCCAAGAGAAAAGAAAATGCAATTCGAACATGCATATATACATATCAATTAACGTATATACACACGTCACTGCATACATATGTATGAAGACTAGAATGCAACTGGGTGCAAACAGTTTCCAAAACATGAATGTACGAATTGTACATTTATATTTAATACTGTAACTGGACAGTATTAATTTCATAGTCTAGAACAAGGCGAATGCCAAAGTCGAAGCACATAGGCGAAAACAACAAACCAGATAAAAGAATGCCAACATGATGAAGTCAGTGCCAACAATAATAGAATGGACTTCAATGAACAACTCCAACATGAATATACAGGTTACAAATGTCACAGACCTGAGTGCAGCAGTAAATGGTCACAAGTGCACTAGTTCAAAGTTTTACAAGTACAAGATCGTATTCAAGTAAAGCCCACAGGCAACTGATCACCTATATGTACAACAAATATCATGCAGCATAGGTGAAGTAGAGATGGCAGGCAACAATGCAACAATATGAAAACAGAATGAATGACTCAGATGTGCAACTGCAAATGACAGAGAAGATACTCAATAGTAACAGGGAAGCAGTTCAGATGAATGCACAACTACAGTTCATCACGAATACAGTAATGAAAGCAACCCAGACTCCAAGAGTTACAACAAAGATATGGCAACAACATGCAACTATACAAGATCAACCAATGTACACAGGTGAAGACAACAGACTTAAGTAAAATCAACAAACTCAAGTCCAAATGAATAAGTGACAGTGGCTCCAGATCAAAGATGAACTTACATGAATGGGAACAAGTGCACATGAACAAGGATGAAAAACTGGAAAGTGAAGTATCCAAACCAGTGCTACCAAAAAAATCAATTAGGATCGAGCCAAGTATCGAAAATAATTCACAGTGAAAAGGATAGAAATGTCGAGTGACCGGAGCATACTACAAAGTGAAGACAGACTAATCTAAATAACAACAAAATCAACTGTAGTTCAAATCGAAGTGGCCCAAAGTTTAGTTATATCAATATCAAGAACTGGAGCCAACAGAAAATTCAAAGCAACTGTTAAAATGTCGAAGTCAATCCTCAAAGCTTTTTAAACATATTCAACCCAGAGATTCACGGAATTTAAAATACCAGAAATCCAAAACCACTGATAGCCAAAAATCAACAGAGGCTTGAATTAAATGTGAGTGAGAAGTCACTCACCTTTGATTCGACGAATTCATATCCAAACGGTGGTCAAAAGCAAAGATCGAAGGATTTGCAGAAGCTCTCATTGACGAGGCGGTCTTTCATTCGCTGGCGCCTTCGACAATCGAAGCCCCAAATTTTTCACAAGCCCTAACTCAGTTGCAAAGAGGAACGAACGAGATTAACAAAGCCGCCATTGTGTCGTATGCTTTTATTTCTAGGGTTTGCTAAAGAAAATGAAAAAAAGAATGAACGGGTATAGGGTTTGCGAAATCCAAGTGAAATGGGGGTCAGGTCTTGGATTATCATGGCATCAAAACAAAGAAACACCATGGGCCGAGATTAAATTTAAAGCCCATGAACTCTTATCCAAACTTTTGAAAAGGGTTTCAACTCGAATTAAAACTTCAAATAGCAATTAACAGCAATTTTTATCGTCATTGGACGAAAATAAATCGTTATAAAACTCCGGGTTGTCACAGACTCCCCTCCTTATAGAAATTGCGTCCCCGCAATTTTCATAATTAAGGTTGTTAATAACAATTATTTTTCTAACATAAACTGGTTAAGCTAGAAAAATAAAGATCGAGAACACCAAAACCGAAGAAAACTTTTAATTCCATAAAAGAAATTTACAAATTCTCACAAAATCTAATCATCAAATAGATAATCAGAAATCGACAAAACTGGACAAAGGCAATTGTCAGTAATATTCGATTATCAATTAGATAATTAGAATACAGAATTCACAAATCGCAAATCTGCAAATATCTAGTTATCCAACAGATAAATAGAAAACACGAACTTCATAATCAGCAAACTATAACTATCAAGAGAGATAGATAGAAAACAACAGTTTAATATAATCAACATAATCTAGAATCAATTAGAGACTAGAAAATCTTTCAATCAGCAAAATTAGCAATTGCCTAATTATCAAAACGATAATCAGAAATACCAAATCAACAATTATTCAATTATCAAAAACGATAATCGAATCTCAAATCAACAAATATTCAATTATCAAAAACGATAATCGAATCTCAAATCAACAAATATTCAATTATCAAAAGTGATAATCGAATCTCAAATCAACAATTATTCAATTGTTCAATACAGTATACATGTACACATACTCTTATGGAATTAACTCATTTTAATTCCATAGCTCAGCTCTAAATCTCAATTTATCAATTTAATTTGGTCATATCTCTTTGCCATTGAACACCATGTGTGCATTGCAAGGGACTCAATCTGTTAACCCTTGCACAAAGGCCTATAGGACTTAAACAAGTCATGCACATACCCATCATACTCCTTATGATGAATAGATCAAGGCTTCTCTCCTAGATTAGTTTTATAATCTAGTGACCAATCTCATTTCTTATTTCAGAAAATCTCAACTGTCCATACTTTCATTCATGAAAATAATGTTTTATTTCATTTCTCCAGTTGTCTCATTCAAAATTTGTTTTATCACTTGCATATCTCCTATATTCAAGAATGTCATGATCTCTTAAACAAATCCAGTAGAATTCTATAAAAATTCTTATACTCAATTCTATTGTGAACATAGGGTAAGGTTTTAAAGAAAAACCTATAAAACATTTTAGCTTTAGATCTGAACAAATCAGCACATAAATAATTTATTGCATTGTTCATCTCCAATTTAAAACAATCTAGACATAAGCATGAACCTCCTTTGTTCACACTGCCTAGGTTATTTTTCAATTCCATCTTATATTTTTATATGGTCCAAACTCTTGCCTTTGAACACAAAGTGTGCATTGCAAAGGACTCAATCTGTTAACCTTTGCACAGAGGCCTTCAGGACTTTAACAAGTCATGCACATACCCACCATCCACCTGATGATGAGTAGATCAAGGCAACTCCCCTAAATTACTTAGTAATTTAGAGACCATACATATTCATTCATTTAAGGAATTTTTCCTTTTTAACTCCAGAAATACTCTTGTAATCCTTTCTTCATTTCATAAGTAGGGAATTTAATTTCTTTAAAAAATCATATCTAAACATACCAACATTCATGCCAAATTTTACAACCCATTTCAAAGTCATTTCTGCTTGATCACATTTTTTTTTCAATATTGCTTTGTTCATATCAATTTTTAAATGAACTAGACATGAGCATAAACCTCTTTGTTCATACTGCCTAATCCATTATTATTATTCAATACCATATTTCTCAGTAAATTATTCAAATTATTTTCTTATAAAAACTGAGTTACAAACTCATTTCTGTAATCGGGTTATATGATTGATTAAACAAATTTTTTTTTTTTTAAAACAAAATTAGTCAATGCCAAAAGCAAATCAAAACAGTAACCAAAAATTCAACCAAAATGTCATTCATGATCATCATATATTTATTCAGAGAAATAAAGATTAACAGAAATCATAATATGATTTTCATATAAAATAATTGGTTGCCCTTACTTGGGGCTTAATGCCATAAATCTCATAAGTGATTATTACTTACTTTCCTCTTCTTTTGAAAGTGCAAACTGTTAGGAATTTTTATAAAACAATTTTCATTTTAAAACGATTTCCCAATTATGTGGTTAAAGCAGCAATATTAGTAACAATTTCGATAAGGAAATTGTACTTCTCAAATACCGTAAAAACGGGTCATAAATCAGCATTGCGGTATAACCGCTTGAAAATCCACTCTTAAAATTTGACGGTTACTGAAGCCAAAGCGACAGTAATTTTTTTTTTTTTAAACGTCAAAATCTCATCAAAACAATTTACTCCACAATGTAACACCAGTGAATTTTCATTCATAAAAATTTTCAACTAAACATCGTGCTTCAAAATATAGCACTAGTGTAAAAATCCCGTTATAAAGGTAACGGCAACAAAATACGTTTCATAACCAAGCATCGGTTCAACGTAAAATTAATGCAGTAACGTGCAACTCAAATTTGCACGTACTACAAAAAGAACAAAGAAATCTTTCGAATATATCTTCAATGAAGACAATTCAAAACAGCAAAAATCCAATCAATAGATGATTAGTACAAAAGAAAGCCAGCGGAAATTTCAACAAAAATCACATAACTGTAATTTCTTCGAATCCTCAATTCGGATTCGAAATTCTCAAAGAAACAAAATAATTACAGCTATGTAAACAACCAATGAAATTTTAAATTTCATATTTCAATTTTTAAATCAAATAGATTATCAGTTGTACTTAGCGAAGACAGCTTCACTTTTATTTTTTAAATAAAGATATTTAAAAATTTCATCATAATTTCAAAACTTTAGTTTTGACTCAAAACACAAAGAAAACATCGACAAATAGTTGTAACACATGTTCCATCTAAGTTATGTTTTATATTATGTCCATAAACCCCAAGCTCTGATACCAACTGTGACGCCCCACCTCTATACTCACAATAACAAAGAGTATTAAAGGAAATACTGTCTGTTATTATGAAGAATAAGGCTGGGTAGGAGCGGCCATCCGTAGTTGGCCTTACACTAGTATTGATTACCTCGATAGGAGTGGTATATATTTTAAATTTTTCATCTCTTATTTATTCACTTCCATCGACATATCCAATACCAGTATAAAACAAACTACGATGGTTCATAATGGTTTAGGACAATATATATAAAAACAACACAGATACGCAAAGAATGCGGAACACTGATAAAACAAAAGTCTCATATATATATATATAACTGATGTCAGTTACAATACAGTTGATACAATACATATGATACAACTACAATTGTCGACTCTGGAAGTTATATATACACGTACATCATCAACTAATATACATGAATACATATCAACCTATACTATGACACGATTACTCCAAAAGATGTGAAAAGTCTTCATAGCTCAAACAGCAACTCAAATCAGGAAATCTACAACCTGAAATAACTCGGGTCTGACCCGAGTATTAAATTCAAAAGAAAATAATACACGGGTCAGTCTAATTCAAACTCAGTTATTAGTGCATAGCAGCAATAATAATCAGATAATCAAATAGACGACAATCACAGAAATCTCGTATATCCAACTCTCGATACGAGAATTGGATCACGGCATATGTAACACTAAACAGTGTTAATCGACAAATCAACAGATTTAAATCATCGATAGAGGTAAATAACAGTTTATCAAATCAACTAATTCAATTTAAAACAATTGAAATCGTCACTTTAAAATCATCAAAGTTCGATTGGCTGCCGTACACGCGCGCGTGTACGGCCTTGCCAATACGGCATAAAAGCTCAATGCATCATGACGCAAAGAAATATCAATTCAAGACTGTCGATTTCTTGGTGGCTGCAGTACACACGTGTCAATTCGAACCCGTGTGCACTGCCCCGCCAACTCGTGTGCATAGATAAAGGTGCAACATGCAACTGCTACAAATACACAGAGGCAACATCACATAAACATACTGCAACATGAATACAAGTGCAGAAAGAAGACAATGACACCCCAGAATCAAAGTAAACAAATGGTGGCAACTGTGGATCAGACTTGATGCCATCAAGTGATACAATGCATATACAACTAGACTCGACAGATATCACAAGAGATACAAGAGAAGCCACAACATGAACCAACAACTCAAGCCCAACCAATTCGAGCAAATGAAACATGACTCAAGAGTATATGAACACTGTCTCAAATGAAGACCGTGATATACAACACTGCAGCAACTACGAGTGACAGCAGTGTGCAACTAAACCACAAGGAAAGCAATGCAAAAGGGACATGCAGTGACAATATGGCATAGTGAAGACTACAAAGAACTACCCAATGCGGCTGTATACAAGTGCACTAACTACTCGAAGACTGCACTAACTAAGTGATGATAGGGGTTGATACAAGTAGACGATAACAAAATGTCAACTAGAATAATGGTCAACAATGCGACTGTAAGCGACTAACTCGAAGTAAATGAAGACTGTATGTCAAAAGTCAGAGGCAATATAACTTAATCATCAAAGTGCAGACAAACTGAAGTCAGTGCCCACAATAATGGCAGCAACTCCACCAAGTCGTAATTCAATCCCAAAATACAGTCAATCATTCCAAGAGAAAAGAAAATGCAATTCGAACATGCATATATACATATCAATTAACGTATATACACACGTCACTGCATACATATGTATGAAGACTAGAATGCAACTGGGTGCAAACAGTTTCCAAAACATGAATGTACGAATTGTACATTTATATTTAATACTGTAACTGGACAGTATTAATTTCATAGTCTAGAACAAGGCGAATGCCAAAGTCGAAGCACATAGGCGAAAACAACAAACCAGATAAAAGAATGCCAACATGATGAAGTCAGTGCCAACAATAATAGAATGGACTTCAATGAACAACTCCAACATGAATATACAGGTTACAAATGTCACAGACCTGAGTGCAGCAGTAAATGGTCACAAGTGCACTAGTTCAAAGTTTTACAAGTACAAGATCGTATTCAAGTAAAGCCCACAGGCAACTGATCACCTATATGTACAACAAATATCATGCAGCATAGGTGAAGTAGAGATGGCAGGCAACAATGCAACAATATGAAAACAGAATGAATGACTCAGATGTGCAACTGCAAATGACAGAGAAGATACTCAATAGTAACAGGGAAGCAGTTCAGATGAATGCACAACTACAGTTCATCACGAATACAGTAATGAAAGCAACCCAGACTCCAAGAGTTACAACAAAGATATGGCAACAACATGCAACTATACAAGATCAACCAATGTACACAGGTGAAGACAACAGACTTAAGTAAAATCAACAAACTCAAGTCCAAATGAATAAGTGACAGTGGCTCCAGATCAAAGATGAACTTACATGAATGGGAACAAGTGCACATGAACAAGGATGAAAAACTGGAAAGTGAAGTATCCAAACCAGTGCTACCAAAAAAATCAATTAGGATCGAGCCAAGTATCGAAAATAATTCACAGTGAAAAGGATAGAAATGTCGAGTGACCGGAGCATACTACAAAGTGAAGACAGACTAATCTAAATAACAACAAAATCAACTGTAGTTCAAATCGAAGTGGCCCAAAGTTTAGTTATATCAATATCAAGAACTGGAGCCAACAGAAAATTCAAAGCAACTGTTAAAATGTCGAAGTCAATCCTCAAAGCTTTTTAAACATATTCAACCCAGAGATTCACGGAATTTAAAATACCAGAAATCCAAAACCACTGATAGCCAAAAATCAACAGAGGCTTGAATTAAATGTGAGTGAGAAGTCACTCACCTTTGATTCGACGAATTCATATCCAAACGGTGGTCAAAAGCAAAGATCGAAGGATTTGCAGAAGCTCTCATTGACGAGGCGGTCTTTCATTCGCTGGCGCCTTCGACAATCGAAGCCCCAAATTTTTCACAAGCCCTAACTCAGTTGCAAAGAGGAACGAACGAGATTAACAAAGCCGCCATTGTGTCGTATGCTTTTATTTCTAGGGTTTGCTAAAGAAAATGAAAAAAAGAATGAACGGGTATAGGGTTTGCGAAATCCAAGTGAAATGGGGGTCAGGTCTTGGATTATCATGGCATCAAAACAAAGAAACACCATGGGCCGAGATTAAATTTAAAGCCCATGAACTCTTATCCAAACTTTTGAAAAGGGTTTCAACTCGAATTAAAACTTCAAATAGCAATTAACAGCAATTTTTATCGTCATTGGACGAAAATAAATCGTTATAAAACTCCGGGTTGTCACAAGAGTTTAATGCTTTTATCACTTTGAAACATTTCAAACATTTTTAAATCCCAAATCCCACCAGATTTCATTTCAATTTCAAAAATATTCATGAAATAATATCACCATTATTTCCCCAAAACCTTTGAAACTATTTTTAAATCCAAAGGAATTTAAACCTTTCTCAAAACTTCAAATTCAAAATCCATTCAACTTAATATCCAAACATTACTCTGGAATTCTATCACATTTTATTTCAAGTTATAAGTCACATTTACAATTTACATTTACAAATTTCATTTGTTTATGAATTTATCTCATTTGATTATAAATCACATTTGTAATTCACATTTGTATATAAAGTTTATCTCAATTTATAAATTGCATTTATAGTCTATATTTCAAATTCCATTTTGTTATATAAATTTATTCTTCAACTTAGGTTATAAGTTTTCAGTTTCTACTTAATAATGAGACTAACTCATTATGGTCATTTTCTAACAACCAAGCATCCAAATATATAACTATAATAAATTTCAAATAATTATTTCTTTTATATACAAAATAATTTGGGCAAAATTATTTCATTCACCCTATTTAAAACAATACTGTGTCGAACTGTTATATTCAAGTGTTTAGAAACCCCTTCGATACAGTTGTCCAGACTGTGCCGACGAAGGTTCATATGCCACTCAATAAATCAACCAACACAATATAAAACCATTTTATATTCACTAACAAATGCGCGTTCATATCTATTAGTACTCTCAAAATTCCCACCAGAGCCAAGGTTATCGCTAACCTTTGCTCTGATACCAAGTGTAACGACCCGACTTTCCAGACCCAGAAAATCGAACCATTTTAGTTAAGAAGAAGAGGTAGAAGAAGAAAGTGGAAAAACAACATCAGAATCTAACCATCGCAGCAGAATAAAATATAATATATATCAACAGATCTTTACATATGTAACGACCCCGGATTTTATATATATTTAAATTGATAAATAAATTGGTTTTTGAATAAAATTTGTGAAATAAAACGGTAGATAGATTGCGAGTTTCCCCGAGACGAATAAATTTGTGTTAACCGATTAAATTTAAAAATTATATATGTGTGAATATATATGTATTTGGGCATATACGAGAAAATTTGAAATTTATATATATATACGTTGGTTTGGATTTAAATTGTAAATAAATGGTTTAATAATAAATGGTAATAATAAATATTAGAATTTATGGTTAATAATGGTTTGAGTTTATAAAGTAAAATAACAATAAATATTTAAACTTTAAATAGAAATAAAACTCAAAATTATTTTTGTAAAAATAATATATTGGTACTTAAGTAAACATATGAAGTACGTATATATCTAAAATGAGTTGTGTATGCAAGAATATAGATGAAACAAAGTAAAAGAAAGCAAAGATATGCATGTAAACTAAAATAGAAACATATGTACTTGAGGCTATCATCTCAGCCGAAATAACAATCAATGAAATGATTCCGGTAAATAGAAAAAAGAAAACAAATGTATGTAAGATAATAAAACAAACAATCTATGTACAAAGAGAGAGAAAAATCTAAGTATGCAAAGCAAGAAGCAAAAGTACATTCTGATATGTTGCTGTGTAAAACATAAACAATAAAGTATTTAAGCAATACAAAAGTATGTAGCATGTATTTGCAGGCAAGAATATATGTACTAAGTATCTAGATTCGCAGGCGAGAAGAGCAAGTCGAAAACAAAATAAAATACACACTAGATGTACATAATAAAGTAAAGAAATGGTATGGTAGGCATGAAGATATGCTAGGCTGAAGGACATAAGGAAAGATATCTTCATATTTGTTTGTACATACATAAGTACCATACGAATAGGAATGGAGGGGATATGTATGCCACTTCTAATAAATGCTTGTACAAATAAATATCATATCAGCCCCCATCTAAAGAAAATCTCTGATCAAATCTTGTACAAATGCAACTTAGCCTCTGCATACTTGTTTTCTTTATTATCAAGTTTCCTTTCCTTTTTCGTTCATTCAAACAAAGCAAAGCATTCAAACCATTTTCAAAACAAGAGAAAACAACAAACTCTGTAATCTTTTTCCAAAGCCTGAGCAAGGCTATTCATAAATGCAAACTGGAAAAGCATCAAACCTGAAAAACATTCCAGTTTTAAAACTTCTACCTTCTCAAGCAAGACAAGGTTTCTGGAATCAAAACAACAAAGGCATACAAATTTTCAAATCGAGTTTCAGTTTTGCAAAATTTTCTCAAGCATGTTCAATGTGTTAGAGCAACTCTGTTCTTCTTTAGACCAGGTGAGCAACTCCTTGTTTTTAGAAGCTTAACTGATTTTGTTATCTTGATGCTTGTGAGTAACAAACGTTTTAAAATATAAATATATAGTTGTTTTACTTGATCATCCTTAGAGATAAATATGCCTGTAGTCATGTTTTTAAAGCTCTATGAACATATTATGTAAATGCTTGGTGTTATGGTGGGGATGTTTACTGGTTTCAAATTCAAAACCCATGCATAAATCAAACACTCATAATTTCATCTTCATTGGTACCTGAGTTTAGAGCTATATAGGTTGTTATATCTTAGAATACAAACTGGTTTAAGTATAAACAACTTGAGTTACATCTGGAACAAAGAAAATACAGAGTACACTTAAACAAGTTAAAATCCAACCATCAAAATTTTTAGATTCAGGCATATGAATCGATTTCTTATACTTAAATATGATTTTTAAAACAAATTTTATAAATTTTAGAATAAGCAAATAAGAGCAGTTTGGGTTTACCTGTGTTAAGCAATTCGAGTCGCCTCGATCGATCTAGGGGACTGGAAGTGTCGAGTTTCCTCCAATGGGCCGAGGAGTGATCGGTTGAGCTCAGAAAAAATATTGGATGGCGGTAATTTTCATCGTGGTGGCAGCGATGACGTTTTCGTGTCCAGAGCCCTAGTTTTTGATAGGCTTAGAAAATTTGTCGTCGTGACTTTTGTGGGGGATCGAGTGCAATGAAACACTGGGATATGATGGCTTGGTGTGTTGACGAGGTGTGGTCGAAGTTATGGAAATTCCGGTGGGCTGAGGAGCGTTGGCGAAGGGGTTTTTGCTCGGTGATGTTGGGTTGCAGTATCGACGAAGTGGCAAAAATTCGTTTTCGAATTCTTTGGGTCGAATCGAAGTTCGATTTCACATTGGCATTGGATTTTCGACTTGCTGATGATCGCGGTGGTCATCGGAGTGGCGACGAACCACTGTGCACGTGCACAGTGGTGTTGGTGTCTGTAGTTTGGGGTATCCGTGAATTGGCTGTAGGAAGCTCGAGTTAAAACTCGAAGAAAAGCACGTTTGGCTCGGGAAGGAACTCGCGTACGCGAGCATACTTTTGGCTATCTTGGTTTAGGTACTTAAACTGGAAGGAAAAAAAAGAAGAAGAAGAAGATGCGTACAGGGGAGTGTCTCGGGAAGATCTGCACTTGGCTCGGGTTGGCACTCGGGATAGCTTCGGGTTTGACCCGAGTATGTGAAATTACAGTTTAAAAACTTTAAACAAATCAAGTTTAAATCAATTTCTTAATTAATTCTTTTATATAATGATTGTTTTAGTTAAGTTTGGATTAATTAAAGGTTAATTAAAGATTGATTAAGGTTAAGTTAATTGCATGATTAAGGTTGATTGATAAATTAAGGTAATTAATTCAAGGACAATTAATTAAGAATTAATTAATTTATGTGATTTATTAAAGGCTGATTTATTAATTAAGACTAATTAATATAAGTAATTAAAGGTAATTAATTACGTGAAGATAATTACTTAATTAAAAGTAATTAAATAATTAAAATTAATTAATTAATGATTAAAGGTTGATTAATTGATGGTTAAAGAATAATGAATAGTAAGGGTTTGAAATTAATTAACCAGAATTAGTAATTAATCTGATTTAAGTTAGTCAGATAATTAATTGACCTTACTTATGATGTTTGGATTTCACTGAATGCTGCATATTTGATTTATATCTTTGTTATGTGATTATGATGCTATGAATTGCTTTATGCTGAACTGTGATACCTGTGATGAATATACTGCTATGTGAATATGAAAACTCTTGATCCGTAAACGACATTTGAATTTCGATGCGACAGGGAGTCGGATTCCAGTTGGTTATCTGAAACCCACATCGAATTATAATTGTGAATCTTTGTGACTGATAAATTTATCTTATCTATGAATCTGTGAATGAAGATAAGCTTTATCGATTATACCGCTTATCGATATATCTGTGATGATTGATGTTGTGCACTATTGTGTGAAACCCTTGGACCACACTTATACACACACAAATATGGATTTCACGTGGAAATCGATTAAGTCACAGATAATTTAAATCTGATGTTTTTGAAATTGGAATTTTAATTTCAATTGATTTTGAAATTAGAAATTTGGGTTTAAAGTGAAAAGTTATTTTGAATAACTTAATCGAGTTTTGAAAATTTAAATAATTTGATTTAAATTTGAATTCAAGTTTGAAATTGAATCCTATGATTTGAAACTAGGGATTGAAAATGTTATAAATGTGTTTATCTAAATTTAAACCATTTAAAAGTATAATTTTGAGAATTTGGATTTAACCCAAGGATTTCCACTCGTATGAATGAATCAGATTTTCTGAAATGAAACTGTTTGTTTTTAAATGATAAAAGCTTTCAGATAAGAAATGAAATTCCAATTTAATTAAAGGAATTTCAATATTGAATTGAAAGATGGTTTTCCAAGTTATGAATGGATTGTTTTTGAAAGCTATGATTTGAATCTGTTATCTTTAACAGATTTAAAATAATGATTGGTTTAAATCATTTGAAATGGGATTGTTTTGAAAGCTATAAGTTAAATCTTGATTTAAAGATTTAACGAGTTAATCAAATTGAAATGGAAATTAATTTGGAAAATCTGTGAATGAATCTTTTATTTAAAAGATTAAAGTGTGAAAACTGTTTAAACCGTAAAGGTTGAATCTTTTTGTTTAAAGATTTGAAAATGGTAATTTGTTAAACCATTTGAAAAGAAAGTTTTGGGTAATAAGTTGTGACTTAATTGAAATCTCATATCCATATGTTTTTAAATATTACGCTCACTATTCGGTTTAGCCGGGAGAGGACCTTTGGGTCGTATAACCCATTCCGAATATGTGATACGACGTATATGGATAGCATTTGAAGACCGGTGGTGAAGACCGGATATTTTTGAAAACGGAAGGATTACCGTCGAGTTACTCTGCATCGGCTGATCCCCGATATAGAGGTTTTATCACCCTTAGTGATGGGAAGTCCGGACGTGATTGGAAATTATCCGGATTTGCAAGGGCTTCGTGAGAAGTGCCTTCGGTTCTGTTCGAACCCGGAACAGACTTGTATGGATGTGTGTCTGACATTACACTTTGAGATGTAAAGCTGGTTTCTATCAAATACATTTCTGTTGGTGGCGGAGAATTTATTCTCTTAGCTTAACACCCTTCTCTGAGACGTACGAGCTCAGAGGTTATGTAGTTGATGGTTACTAGTGATACATTCCCAATTTGGTAATGTGGCATACGAAGTGCTGATGATGCGTTGCTTTGTGAAAAAGCGTGGCTTTGTGAAAAAGCGTGGCTTTGTGAAAAAGCGGAGCTTTGTGAAAAAGCATGGCTTTGTGGAAAAATGTAGCTTGTGGACGAGACTTCGTCGAGCCTCACAACCCGGTAATGGTCAAAACAGGAATGTTGCGGCAAAGGTTTGTAGGGGTAGCGCCCCTAGGGTATGTCATTTCCTTCTGGATAAAAAGTGATATCATGGTATGGAGCCCAGATATTTTACCTATGTGGATGCTGCACAGTTATTATACTTTGTGGTTGTTGCTTTATGATCGAGGGCCCTCGGATAAAGGTCGGTAACGACCGGGGGATGACATGACTCGTGTGTTAGTTACCTAGTTACAGCTCGGTTAGAGCGTGAGGTAGCGTCGGCCTTTTGTTTGCGGAGATCCGGTTAGGTTCTCGGGGCGTCTTTCCAGAGGCGTTTCTATTTCGGTAAGGAAGTTCCTTAGCCTGATCATTTGTTGGAAATCCAAAGAAACAATACGAACCCTGTACGGTTTTAGTTGTATTACCTGCTATGGAATGTGGCGGTAACCTGCTATTGAACGTAGTAGCTATAGTAGGCATACAATAATGGTTGTATGCTGGCTAAGATTTATATTATATTTTCGAAATGTTTTTCTACACTATGCACTAGTAATAATATCAAAAGAGTTTTGATTTTGCGTAGTAAACATGTTTAACTATCATAAGGAGAAATCTCCTCCAATTCTGCGATTGCATTGTGTGTGTGGAGGGAGGCCTTATGGTAGTTTCATTTTCGAAAAGCATTGCGGATTTCAATGTTCAAAAGCCTTTTGTGTTTGTTTAAAGATAAACTGCTTTTGTTTGCTCACACCAGTCCCATGACTGATCCGGAGTTTATTGTTCCCTTCCTAAACTCTGGGTGCTCATAATTTTCCACACGAGCAGTCTAGAGTTGGGTTTCTTTTCAGATATTCAGGTTTAGTAGATTATCTGGAGCTAGTTCATTCATCGGAGTTGCTTATCTTGGAGTTGTGGATTCATTCTTGTCTGAAGATCAATTTGGAGTTATCATTTCTATTGATATTGTTCCGCTGCTGATGTTATCTTTTCTTTTCCGCTGCTATTTGTTGTATCATATCTCTGATGTATATAGATATTCATTGCATCATCATTGTATCACTCTATTGTATCAGATATTGTATATCAATGTATTATTCTTTTTCTTCCGCTGTGTTGTTATACTTAATGGTGTTATAAGCTCCGGAGAACCAGATTTGGCATTTGAATCTACGGCATTTTGAGTACAAGTGGAGTACGGGTGTCGATTTTCGAAGGCCAACTTTTAGGACTTTACATGTGGTATCAGAGCTAAGGTTGAACTTTAGCTCAGGAGTATAACACATTAAGTAGCTCATTAGAGATAGGGTGAAGTATACCCTAGAATGAGTAATTCTCAGATATCTGTCCGTATGCCTCAGTAAATTCTCTTGCTATCCACTGATAGTGAGTATGAGTGCAAGAAGAAGACGAGATAGGGGACAGGGGAATACGACTATAAATGGTCAATACTCTGTAACAACAGTGGAAACAATCTTTTCTCTATCAATCTCTTTTGTTCGTCATCTTTTCTCAATTCTTCGATAGTTTCTGGTAGATCTAGGAAGAAGATTTGCTATATTTGTTATGGGACATAAACTCCAGATAGGCCAAATTGTTTGTTTGGATGTATTGATTGTTTTGTTTGCTATGATTGATAGGTATAATTTAGTTTCTAAACTAAAAATTTCGAAATCGTATCCATATATCTATCTATTCTTTGGGTCCGGATATGTTCTACGAATGGTTAGTTATCCCTTCGAACTAACCGATGCCACTGCATATTTCGTAGATCTGGATAACCCGAGTATTTTGTGAAGTGTTAAAACAGATTCGTTCTCAATATTCTGATTTGGTGAACCAAATGCAGAATAGATGTTCAGTTTGATTTGATGAAACATTCTTCATCTATCTTTGTGTTTTCCTGGCAAATTTCGAGGACGAAATTCTTTTAAGGGGGGAAGTCTGTAACGACCCCGGATTTTATATATATTTAAATTGATAATTAAATTGGTTTTTGAATAAAATTTGTGAAATAAAACGGTAGATAGATTGCGAGTTTCCCCGAGACGAATAAATTTGTGTTAACCGATTAAATTTAAAAATTATATATGTGTGAATATATATGTATTTGGGCATATACGAGAAAATTTGAAATTTATATATATATATACGTTGGTTTGGATTTAAATTGTAAATAAATGGTTTAATAATAAATGGTAATAATAAATATTAGAATTTATGGTTAATAATGGTTTGAGTTTATAAAGTAAAATAACAATAAATATTTAAACTTTAAATAGAAATAAAACTCAAAATTATTTTTGTAAAAATAATATATTGGTACTTAAGTAAACATATGAAGTACGTATATATCTAAAATGAGTTGTGTATGCAAGAAGATAGATGAAACAAAGTAAAAGAAAGCAAAGATATGCATGTAAACTAAAATAGAAACATATGTACTTGAGGCTATCATCTCAGCCGAAATAACAATCAATGAAATGATTCCGGTAAATAGAAAAAAGAAAACAAATGTATGTAAGATAATAAAACAAACAATCTATGTACAAAGAGAGAGAAAAATCTAAGTATGCAAAGCAAGAAGCAAAAGTACATTCTGATATGTTGCTGTGTAAAACATAAACAATAAAGTATTTAAGCAATACAAAAGTATGTAGCATGTATTTGCAGGCAAGAATATATGTACTAAGTATCTAGATTCGCAGGCGAGAAGAGCAAGTCGAAAACAAAATAAAATACACACTAGATGTACATAATAAAGTAAAGAAATGGTATGGTAGGCATGAAGATATGCTAGGCTGAAGGACATAAGGAAAGATATCTTCATATTTGTTTGTACATACATAAGTACCATACGAATAGGAATGGAGGGGATATGTATGCCACTTCTAATAAATGCTTGTACAAATAAATATCATATCAGCCCCCATCTAAAGAAAATCTCTGATCAAATCTTGTACAAATGCAACTTAGCCTCTGCATACTTGTTTTCTTTATTATCAAGTTTCCTTTCCTTTTTCGTTCATTCAAACAAAGCAAAGCATTCAAACCATTTTCAAAACAAGAGAAAACAACAAACTCTATAATCTTTTTCCAAAGCCTGAGCAAGGCTATTCATAAATGCAAACTGGAAAAGCATCAAACCTGAAAAACATTCCAGTTTTAAAACTTCTACCTTCTCAAGCAAGACAAGGTTTCTGGAATCAAAACAACAAAGGCATACAAATTTTCAAATCGAGTTTCAGTTTTGCAAAATTTTCTCAAGCATGTTCAATGTGTTAGAGCAACTCTGTTCTTCTTTAGACCAGGTGAGCAACTCCTTGTTTTTAGAAGCTTAACTGATTTTGTTATCTGGATGCTTGTGAGTAACAAACGTTTTAAAATATAAATATATAGTTGTTTTACTTGATCATCCTTAGAGATAAATATGCCTGTAGTCATGTTTTTAAAGCTCTGTGAACATATTATGTAAATGCTTGGTGTTATGGTGGGGATGTTTACTGGTTTCAAATTCAAAACCCATGCATAAATCAAACACTCATAATTTCATCTTCATTGGTACCTGAGTTTCGAGCTATATAGGTTGTTATATCTTAGAATACAAACTGGTTTAAGTATAAACAACTTGAGTTACATCTGGAACAAAGAAAATACAGAGTACACTTAAACAAGTTAAAATCCAACCATCAAAACTTTTAGATTCAGGCATATGAATCGATTTCTTATACTTAAATATGATTTTTAAAACAAATTTTATAAATTTTAGAATAAGCAAATAAGAGCAGTTTGGGTTTACCTGTGTTAAGCAATTCGAGTCGCCTCGGTCGATCTAGGGGACTGGAAGTGTCGAGTTTCCTCCAATGGGCCGAGGAGTGATCGGTTGAGCTCAGAAAAAATATTGGATGGCGGTAATTTTCATCGTGGTGGCAGCGGTGACGTTTTCGTGTCCAGAGCCCTAGTTTTTGATAGGCTTAGAAAATTTGTCGTCGTGACTTTTGTGGGGGATCGAGTGCAATGAAACACTGGGATATGATGGCTTGGTGTGTTGACGAGGTGTGGTCGAAGTTATGGAAATTCCGGTGGGCTGAGGAGCGTTGGCGAAGGGGTTTTTGCTCGGTGATGTTGGGTTGCAGTATCGACGAAGTGGCAAAAATTCGTTTTCGAATTCTTTGGGTCGAATCGAAGTTCGATTTCACATTGGCATTGGATTTTCGACTTGCTGATGATCGCGGTGGTCATCGGAGTGGCGGCGAACCACTGTGCACGTGCACAGTGGTGTTGGTGTCTGTAGTTTGGGGTATCCGTGAATTGGCTGTAGGAAGCTCGAGTTAAAACTCGAAGAAAAGCACGTTTGGCTCGGGAAGGAACTCGCGTACGCGAGCATACTTTTGGCTATCTTGGTTTAGGTACTTAAACTGGAAGGAAAAAAAAAAGAAGAAGAAGATGCGTACAGGGGAGTGTCTCGGGAAGATCTGCACTTGGCTCGGGTTGGCACTCAGGATAGCTTCGGGTTTGACCCGAGTATGTGAAATTACAGTTTAAAAACTTTAAACAAATCAAGTTTAAATCAATTTCTTAATTAATTCTTTTATATAATGATTGTTTTAGTTAAGTTTGGATTAATTAAAGGTTAATTAAAGATTGATTAAGGTTAAGTTAATTGCATGATTAAGGTTGATTGATAATGTAATATCCCGGAAATTTGGGGCAATATCAATTTAATAATCTGTTTAAATAATTAAATTGATTGATAATTTTTGATAATAAAATTTGAATTGATTTAATAATCTAATTTAATAAATATTTAATTAGTGAATTTTATCTTTTAAAACCTAATAAATTGATTTCTATTTATAATGTATATATATTTGTATATATTGTAAATAGAAAAGCTTTGGTTTGTATTTAATTTACATATGATATGTTAATTCATTTAGTAATAGAAGTAATTTATAATCTCTTTTATAAATTATTTTAAAATTGATAAATTTGTTATTTCAAACAATAATTATAATAGGATTATTATTTCAAATTGAATGTGTTGTTTTAAATTTACTTTAAATTGGATTTTAAGAATATAATTTGAATTTGAATTTGAAATTCAAAAGAAGTAATATTTAAATAGTTTTAGACTTTAAAATATATGTATAAGCTTTTATTTATAAGTATAATTGGTTATTTCTTTAAAAAGTTATCTTTATATATAAATAGATAAGTAATAAGTGTTTAATAAATTAAGAAAAAGCTTTTATTTACATTTAAAATAAATATAAATTTATCATAAGGACATGTGTAAATCTATAAAAGCTTGTTATAACAAATGTAAACAAATTAACACATATAAAGACAAGTGTCATTTTGTTTTTAATTTTCCTTTTATTTTTAAATAAACCATTTATATTTATAAAAAGATGTTTTCCTCCATCTCATCTTTTTTTGCAAATCTTCATTTTCAAAAGCAAAGAAACTTTCAGCCTGTAAACAAAATATAGCTGAAGATAAATTCTCCTCTCAAACCACAATCTGTAATCAACATTCCTCTTAAACCAAAATCCTCAAAACAATAATCTGTAATCAAATCTTCAGCCTGCAAATGTAAACCTTTCCTCAATCTCAAAATAAGATCTGTAAAACATTTCCAAATCAAAGTCTGTAGCCTGCATTTTCTTTAGTCTGGAATCAATTCAAAGGCTTGCATCATTTTCAAAAGATCACCAACCCTGTAATGCAATTTCTTATTCAAAATCTGGAAGCAAGATTAAAGGAAAAATCAAAGTTCTTCAAACCTGGAGTCTTAAGCAACACATCACAAAAAGATAATGACATGCATGCAAGTTTCCAAATCAGCATTCAAGTTTTAAATCAAAAGAAATTGCCAGATCAAAATTTTAAGCCTGGAAAATTTCTCTGTTCTTAAAATTGGTGAGTAACATTCAATTTAAAAAGTTTAAAGTATCTTGATCTTGTTGCATGTAGATTTCTGGAATAAAGTAGGTTAGTATGTATGTATAGTGATGAAATTTCTATGTAAAATTGGATGTATTGATGTGTGCATGTTTGTTGTCTCTGTGACATCTCTGTTCTTAGTTTTTAAAACTAAGATTTTAAATGAAAATTAAATTCTTCTTGATCTAAGTTTTGTTAGGATCTAAGTTCTAAACTAAAGTTGGTTGTTTCATCATAAAGTAAATTTTGAAATTTGATTTAAGTTAAAATAAATAGGAATGCCTCTAGAAACTAGAAAATAACAGTGCATGTTGTACACGAGTGAAAATTTAAGTATCTTTATTTATAAATCCAGGTTTATAAACTGATTACTTATACAAAATAATGATTTTTGAAAGAAAAATCAAAAATTTTAAAGGGCTATAGTATGAGCAGTTCGAGTTTGATCAAATTTGGAGTTTTGGGTAGATTATGATGATCTAGGTGATCGGGGAAGATGGGGTTCTCTCTGGAGGAAGTGGAATAATGGGTGAGGTCGGGAAAAATGTCAGATGGATGTTCTAATCGTTGGGAAGACGGCGGTGATCATTTTATGTTTGTAGACCTAATTTTAGCATAGTCGAGAATTTTGGGTGTCAAAGTATCTCTGGTGAATCGAGTGATATAAGGCACTGGCAAATGATAGCTGGAAGGAAGACGAAGCTTCGACCAAAGTTTCGACGTAGCTGGTGGCGTGAGGCGAGCAGACGAGGTAGTTTCTGATGATCGAGTGTTGTTCCAGGTTGGGTTTGCTATCTCGATTTTGATTTCGAGCCTCGGTGGGAACTCAGGTGGTCGTGATCATTTCTGGGGGTGGTCGGCGACTTGGTGAAGAGGGTTATGGTGGCTGGAGGTTGCCGGAGTGCCGGTGCATATGCACCGTGCATAATTTTGGTTCTGGTGGTCTTTTGGTTTGTGCAGAGAGATGGAATTCTAGTCTCGGATTCGACTCGAAGGAGTACTCGTGGAAATGGGGTCTCGACTCGGGGGTTCGAAGGGGAAACAGTATTGGTTAAACTATTTTTAAAATTTAAGATAACAAAGTAAAAAAAAAAAGGGGAAGAAAACTCGAAGCGTTTAGGGTTTTTGCTCGGGGGAAATGGAGATAGGCTCGGGTATTATGATGTTGGGCTCGGGTCATTGACCTGTTACAGGTTTTTAAAATCTGTTTGTTTTTAGATTTTAAAACTTATTTTAAAATTTAAAAGCAAGATTTAAATCCAGTTTTAAATCAAGTTTAAAGTATGGATTCAATTTAAATTTGTATCCTAGTTGAAATAATAAGTTTATTAAATTATAATGTTTAAACAAATTCAAAATGTTTAAAGAAGGTTTGAATTTTAAATGAATTGGTTTAGAAATCTTATAAATTTCTTTTATAAATGTTAAGTATTCCTTTAACATTTGGATTTAAAAGGGAATTGTAAATTTGATTTAAATTTGGTTAAAGTTAAATTTGAAATTATTTTAAATCTTTAATTTGAAATGAATTAAAGGAAAGATTTAAAGGTAAAAATGTTTCAAGCTTTTGTCAATAATAACTAGAGTAGTTATAAAGGTTAATACTTTATTTTAGAGGTTAATTAAGGTTTAATGATAAAGGTGTCACATCCTGAAATTTTCGACTTTCGAAAATTCGACATCGATACTCACTTTATCGACTGCCGAGCAATCGAGTGCCGGAAACTCCAATAGTGAGGGTTTTAAGAAAAAGAAAAAGTAGAAGAAAGAGAGAAGAAAGAAAGAAGAACAACAGTACACACAGAACAGAAAAACAATATCAGAATCTTACACATCGCAGCGGAACAATATATAATAGATAAATGAATAATCTTTAAAACAAAGAACTATATCATTTTTTTTTACATACATCAATCATCAGAGTCAATATACAACTCAGTACAACAATGGACAGTTTTATACTTGTCCTCATACAGAATACACAGCGGAATAAATAATATCAGGTACAAATACTACGTCTCGTCATCCAGCTTATCTCCAAGCTCCAGAATATCCAGAATATCCTGATAATCTAACTCTAGACTGCCCGTGTGGAAATTGGTGGGCACCCAGAGTTTAGAAGGTAAACAATAAACTCCGAGTCAGTCATGGTGACTGGTGTGAGATCGTAAAACAGTTATTCTTTAAAATAAGCAACAGGAAGATTTTAAAGTCAATTCGCAATGCTTTTGGAAAATGAAATTACCATAAGACCTCCCACCACACACACAATGCAAACGCAGACTTGGAGGAGATTTCTTCTTATGATAGTCAAAGATGCTTACTACGCAAAAATCAAATCCTTTTTAATATTATTATTAGTGCATAGTGTAGAAAACATTTCGAAAGTATAATATAAATCTTAGCCAGCATAGGTACCATTATATTATGCCTGCTATAGCTGCCTCCTGAGGAGACAGGTTATACAATTGAAATCGTAAAGGCTCGTATTGTTTCTTTGGATTTCCAACAAATGGTCAGGCTAAGGAACTTCCTATCCACGATGGGTACGTCCCTGGAATAGACGACCCGAGAACCTAACCGGATCTCTGCCAACACAAGGCCGGGTTACCTCTGCAAAAATAGGTAACTACTGACACGCGTATGCCATCCCCCGATCGTCACCGATCTTCCCGAGGATCCCCGATTCGCAACAACCACAAAGAAATAAATTTTGCAGCAACCACAGAGGTTAAGTATCTGGGCTCCATACCATGATACCACCTTTATCCAGAAGGAATGACATACACTAAGGGGCGCTACTCCCTAAAACCTTGCTGCATTCGTCCTGTTTCGACCATTTCCGGGGTGTGAGGCTCGACGAAGTCTCGTCCACAAAGCTACGCTTTCTCAAAAAGCCTTGCTTCGGGTCAAACAAAAATGATCAACCTATGATCACAAAGATATAAGATCAAACAAATGATCATATCACAAATGATCAAACACTGATCATTTCACAGCAACACTCAGTATGCCACGTTACCAAATTGGGATATATCGCTGATAAATTTCAACTACATAACCTCTGAGCTCGTACGTCTCAGAGAAGGGTGTTAAGCTAAGAGAATAAATTCTCCGCCACCAACAGAAATGTATTTGAAAGAAATCAGCTTTATATCTCAAATTGTAACGTCAGACACACAATCCATACAAGTCTGTTCCGGGATCGAACAGAACCGAAGGCACTTCTCACGAAGCCCTTGCATTTCCGGATAATTTTCTAATCACGTCAGGACTTCCCGTCACTAAGGGTGATAAAACCTCTAAACCGGAGATCAGCCGATGTAGAGTAACTCGACGGTAATCCTTCCGTTTTCAAAAATATCCGGTCTTCAACACCGGTCTTCAATATGCAATTCATAACGACGTATCACATATTCGGAATGGGTTATACGACCCCATGGTCCTTTCCCGGCTAACCCGAATAGTGAGCGTTTATTCAAAAATAAGTGTGGTATTCAAATTCATCCAATTCACAACAAATACCTATCTAAAGGTAATTATTGATAGTCGGTTATTTAACTATCAATAAAGATGCGCAACATCATCAGATTCCAAATTATTTTCCAAATTATTTTATCTTCCAAAATATCTTTACTAGATATAAAATTTCCACACTTCAAAAATAAATCAATATTTATTTTTAAACGAATTCCCATTTCTTTTTATAAATTCCATCTTTAATTTATATTTTTTTCGAATATCTACTAATATTCGATTTACAATCGTTTTCAAAAATTCACTTTCGATTTATCTTTAAGAAGATAAATTCTCAAAAACATTTCATTTCGTTTTGGAAAACATTCCATACTTATTTAATAATAAGTGTTTCACAAATCTTTTATTTTCAACATTTGAAAATATTCGATATACTTAAATCAAATTAAGTATAATCTCATTCTTTAAGGAAATCATTCTTAAATCACATTTATTTGAGTCAAAACGAATGTTGCGTAAAACATCGTTACGACGACTCGAAATCACTAGTATAGGGATTCGAAATTTAGATAGATATATAAATCCCAATACTAGACAAAAACATTTCCTTTCGGAAATCATTTACTATAACAACAGTGTTATAGTCCACCATTTCCTTAAATTACTCGAAAACGTCTATTTCAACAAGAACTGTGGAAATCTATGCTTTCGATTCATAATACATTTTAAAAACATCTTTAAAATGTTTAACTTCATTTTTAATGTCACTTCTTTAAAAATGAATCCATTTTATTCAATAATATATTCACTGTCCAAAATCGTGAATATACTACACTTAACCAAATTTCAATCTTTTCTACACATTTATTTCAATAAAAATTCGCTATTCAAAATCGCGAATATATCTTCTTTAAATAATCTCCTATGTTTAGATTATCAAAGTCAATTAATTCCGAATTTATAAACACGGTTATAAATTCTATTTCTCTTTTTAATAACACTTCGACTTATAAACCTTCTTTTATCAACTTCTATATTTAACTTATCAAAATAAGTGACTTTGGGTTTATAAACAACTTTTATAAATTTTAATTCTATTTATAAAAGCTTCAATACCAAATCAATTTCAATATTGATTTCTAATTTTATTTTCAACGTTTGAATAAAATTTCCATATTGATTTCTCAAAAATTCATTTCTAAATATTAAATCAATTACAGATTGATTTCAAATTTTATTTATCACTACTAAAATAAATTCCTTATTTTTCTTAAATTATTCAATATTCTGTTTTAAAATGGATTCTTCAAATTGAAATCATTTTACATTGATTTCACAACTTATTTCAATTTACCAATTAAATTTCAAACTGAATTTCCAACTTATCTTCTTTTAAATAAATTCCTTTTTAAGAAGATAAATTTCAATCGTTTCTTTCAATCTATTTAAAAATCCAAATTTAAATTAATTTCTTCAATTTAAAATCACTGTTTTATGAAATCCATTTATTTAGCATTTTCACTTTATTCTGGAATTTATTCGATAAGATTATAAAAATTAACTTTTTATACTTTAAAATTCCTTTCTTCGAATTTATTAAATTTCTAAAATTAAATTCACTTAGAAATTTCTATTTTGATTTCCAAAAATTCAATTTCGTTTATTTTTTTGGAATCCAATGATGTCAAACATCCATTCAGCTAAATTTTAGCTTTCAACAATTTTCCAGACATCGATATGATCAATAACATCAATATAATCATTCACAGATTCATATCACAGTATAAATAAATTCAATCAAAGTGAGGGGTCCAGTTGGATCCCTCCAACCTGTTTCCCTGCATCCAAAGATGTCAGCACAATACCAATTCCGCTCCAGTACGGAATTATCGCGGTATATAGGTTTTTATAAATCCGCTTACTAACGGCGCAATAGGGTCTCATCCGCTATACGAGGCGGGAAATCATCAATCCAATATATACATATGCCAATATGTATATACTGCTATATATATAGATATATCCTATCATATCTAATAGCACATTCAATAGCAATCAATAACTGCAATCCAAATTTAAATCTGAGTGAGAAGATCTCACCTTAGCTTTTTATATTTGCAATCCAATTTCAACTCCAGTTTGTTTTTCACGATCTTTTGACCTAGTATAAATATTTACACCATTTATTAATATTTGAATCAACTGAATAATTAATTTCTGTTTAATAGTCGAATTAACTGATAGTTTTATTTAAACCAATTCTCCTTTAAATAAATTTATTTAACCAACATTTCAGTTTCAAAATAACATTCTCTAACCATTTCTAAAACAATTAAACAAATTTTCTTTTAACAAATTTTTTTAAAACTAAAACTAAATTCATTTTAACTCAAAAGTTTATTTTTTTAAACTAAATTTCCTATATATATATTCTTCAGTAAATTATTTTACTATAACAACAAATTGAATTATTATTATTTTCTTTTATAAATAACCTCATAACCATTTAAACTTCCCATTTTCCCAAATTTAAACTATACATATATATGTTGAATTCAAATTTAAATTTAGGAAGAAAATTCGAATACCTCACTGCTCGCGAATTCAAACTCGAAGATGCTAAAATTCCCATCGACATGATCGCCGTGCCCTAGCCCAGCTGAGATCGAGTAGCCCCACTGTTGAACGCCTCGACCCACGATTTCGATTCCATCGCGCATCCCTACTTCCAGCCAGCGAATCGCCGTGAACGAGACCATCAGATCCCACGATCGACGTCGCGACTTGCTTCCCCAAGCCCAGCGCCGTTCGAACGCCTCGCGACACCTTCGCCCTCCAGCTCCTCCTCCTCGCGTTCGCGAGCGCACATACGCGACTTCATCGCCGATGGCTGCCACTAATACGATTGAACAGCCCCCCTCTAACCCTTGCCGTACGAAGGCGAACCCGCCTTGTCATCGTCGTTGCCCCACGCCTTTGCCCTGACGCCGCCTCCTCACGAGAATCATAGCAGTATATTTTTTTGATTTGAATTGAAAAAGGAGAGGCGGCCATAAATTTGTTCGTTCGATTTGCTTTGGAAGGGAAGTTTTGAGTTTCTTTCGAACGAGATTTGTTGGCACGATTTCGTACCCGTGATACTTGGCGTGGGTTAAGGGAAGTATGGGTTGCGTGACTTCGTTCGTGAATTTAGGCAAAAATTTAGGGAAGAACGTGCTTATGTGTTTACCAATTTTAAAAGTTAAATTTAAATCGAATCTCATTTTATTTTAACGCGTTTAAATGTCATATGTACACACAACAATTCCAAATGCCACGAAATTTGAAATCCGGTAATAATTCAATATTACGGACCCAATGGAACTGGTTTCGTCGAATTCCGAGACTGTTTGAAAAATGACTATTTTTAATTATCGGTTCAAACCATTAAATTCAAAACTGATCAAATCGATTTAAATTTCGATTCTGAAGCTTCAATCATCTTCAGTATTATCATTACGAATTTTAAAAAAGCTTTTGAAATATTTTTCTTCAGCTTATGATCGAAGATTCAAATTTTTATCCAGTTTCAATAGATTAAATTATAAAATTTAATCGCTAAATTCTGAATTATATTCGGGATTCAAATCAAATCATCGTTCAAATATTTAAAATTAATTAAATATTTTCAATTTAATTCGCTCAAAATTCCGGGTCGTTACAGACTTCCCTCCTTAAAATAATTTCGTCCTCGAAATTACAAGTTAGGAAAAATGGTCCTTAACTCGTCTACTATTTTTCACAATCCAATAGTTTTATCAATTTTCAAAACAAATCTTTCTACTAAAGATTCGTTATTTATTCAACTACATTTCCAACTTCAATTACCGATTTCAAACAACATTGTTTTCTTAACAATTCAACTTTAAGTTTAAATTCAAATTTAAACTTTCAAATTTTCTCAAAAATTTTCTAACGCCCTAAATTTTCGAAAAATTTCGCCAACGTCTCCTTTGCGCGGCTAATACGGCACTACTACAAAACGTCCCTATGGACTCTTAGATTTCAAAAAGAAAAAGAAAAAGCCAAGCGGCTAGAGAGAAATCATCAAAAACTCATATAGAAATTAAAATACGTACCTTTTTCGAGCAATTCAAATTCTCTTCTAAATTAAAATCCCAATTCCTTTACACCTGTATATCTACTAGCCATTATATCTAGTTACAGCATTCAAACTATTTTGCAAATTCTATTACAAAATTTCAAATATAAACTGTTTACACATTTTTAACTTACTATTGAAGTTACATATCTATTCTCATTTAGTTTTACATTTCAAATTCCGTTTGAATTCAATTTCACAATTCCAATCTAATTTGGATTCAATTCACTTTCAATTCTGAAATATTGAATTTTTATCAGATTTCTTTTGTTCACTTCAAACTAATCTCAAACTTTATTTTATTTCACACAATTCAAATTCGTTTCAATATTCAGCTTTAACTCCAGTTTTATTTACTGACAAATTCAAAATGAATTTTAACATTCAACTTTATTTTCTTGTACTTGCAATTGCAAATCTATTTATTCATTCTCAAATTCTTTCATTTTCAATTGAATCTCATCTCTATCAAATTTGCAAATATTTATAAGTTATCAACTTATTTACATTTCGATTTATAATCACTTATATATTCATATTACAAATTCATTTCATTAATGAATTTTAAATTTTTTCCAATATTTATCTGGAATTCCATTTTCATTTATAAATCACATTTACACTTCATATTTACCATTTTATTTATATATGAATTCGTTTCCTTATACTTTCAATTCACATTTATAGATTTCACTTGTTAATGAACTTTAATTCCAATCACAATTTCATATTTCACATTAACAATTTCTATTCGTATAAGTTATCAATTCAATAATATTCCATAAATTTTCTTTATAGTATTCCAGAGTCTTTTTCAACCTTTTCAAAATCATTTTGAAAACAATTCAATTTACCCTTTTGATTTCCTAAAACAAACCCAAAATTTTTCAAACCACTTCTATTTAAAACAATTTTGTAGCAATTCCTCTTTTGGAAACCCGAAAATGAACACCGATAGTGTCGCGATCACCAATCGGAATTATTTTCCAGCGACCGAAAAGAGTTTAGAGCTTTTCATTCTTCAAAACATTTTTCAAACCTTTGAATTCCATTTTCAAATCAAAAAGATTTTTAAACTTTCCAAATCTCCAAAATTTTCAAATTCTTTTCAAAACATTTCCAAATACTTCTCTGGAATTCCGTTTTAAATTACAATTCACATTTATAATTTACATTCTTTAAATTTCATTTGTATATGTGAATTTAATTCTTAACTTTGGAGTTATGATTTCAATTTCTCATTCAATTTCAATGATAATAGATTAATATTATCACTTCTAACAACCAAACATCCACATACTATAGTACTTCATAGAAAAACATTTCTTTTCTATACAAAAATAGTTTTGGGTAAAATTATTTCATTCACCCTATTAAAACAATACTATGTCGTCTTGCCTCGTTTAAGTGTTTAGAAATCTCTATCGATAATATGGCGTCCCACATACCGATCAAAATTCACAAACATCTCAACGGATAAGCAAACACAATATAAAACATTTTTATATATTCACTACCAAATACGCGCTCGTATCTATTATTACACTCAACTCATTCTAGAGTACTACTGACTCTATCTCTAATGAGTAACACCCAACAGAGCAGGGTTGTCGCTTAACCATATGCTCTGATACCACTTTGTCACATCCTGAAATTTTCGACTTTCGAAAATTCGACATCGATACTCACTTTATCGACTGCCGAGCAATCGAGTGCCGGAAACTCCAATAGTGAGGGTTTTAAGAAAAAGAAAAAGTAGAAGAAAGAGAGAAGAAAGAAAGAAGAACAACAGTACACACAGAACAGAAAAACAATATCAGAATCTTACACATCGCAGCGGAACAATATATAATAGATAAATGAATAATCTTTAAAACAAAGAACTATATCATTTTTTTTACATACATCAATCATCAGAGTCAATATACAACTCAGTACAACAATGGACAGTTTTATACTTGTCCTCATACAGAATACAAAGCGGAATAAATAATATCAGGTACAAATACTACGTCTCGTCATCCAGCTTATCTCCAAGCTCCAGAATATCCAGAATATCCTGATAATCTAACTCTAGACTGCCCGTGTGGAAATTGGTGGGCACCCAGAGTTTAGAAGGTAAACAATAAACTCCGAGTCAGTCATGGTGACTGGTGTGAGATCGTAAAACAGTTATTCTTTAAAATAAGCAACAGGAAGATTTTAAAGTCAATTCGCAATGCTTTTGGAAAATGAAACTACCATAAGACCTCCCACCACACACACAATGCAAACGCAGACTTGGAGGAGATTTCTTCTTATGATAGTCAAAGATGCTTACTACGCAAAAATCAAATCCTTTTTAATATTATTATTAGTGCATAGTGTAGAAAACATTTCGAAAGTATAATATAAATCTTAGCCAGCATAGGTACCATTATATTATGCCTGCTATAGCTGCCTCCTGAGGAGACAGGTTATACAATTGAAATTGTAAAGGCTCGTATTGTTTCTTTGGATTTCCAACAAATGGTCAGGCTAAGGAACTTCCTATCCACGATGGGTACGTCCCTGGAATAGACGACCCGAGAACCTAACCGGATCTCTGCCAACACAAGGCCGGGTTACCTCTGCAAAAATAGGTAACTACTGACACGCGTATGCCATCCCCCGATCGTCACCGATCTTCCCGAGGATCCCCGATTCGCAACAACCACAAAGAAATAAATTTTGCAGCAACCACAGAGGTTAAGTATCTGGGCTCCATACCATGATACCACCTTTATCCAGAAGGAATGACATACACTAAGGGGCGCTACTCCCTAAAACCTTGCTGCATTCGTCCTGTTTCGACCATTTCCGGGGTGTGAGGCTCGACGAAGTCTCGTCCACAAAGCTACGCTTTCTCAAAAAGCCCTGCTTCGGGTCAAACAAAAATGATCAACCTATGATCACAAAGATATAAGATCAAACAAATGATCATATCACAAATGATCAAACACTGATCATTTCACAGCAACACTCAGTATGCCACGTTACCAAATTGGGATATATCGCTGATAAATTTCAACTACATAACCTCTGAGCTCGTACGTCTCGGAGAAGGGTGTTAAGCTAAGAGAATAAATTCTCCGCCACCAACAGAAATGTATTTGAAAGAAATCAGCTTTATATCTCAAATTGTAACATCAGACACACAATCCATACAAGTCTGTTCCGGGATCGAACAGAACCGAAGGCACTTCTCACGAAGCCCTTGCATTTCCGGATAATTTTCTAATCACGTCAGGACTTCCCGTCACTAAGGGTGATAAAACCTCTAAACCGGAGATCAGCCGATGTAGAGTAACTCGACGGTAATCCTTCCGTTTTCAAAAATATCCGGTCTTCAACACCGGTCTTCAATATGCAATTCATAACGACGTATCACATATTCGGAATGGGTTATACGACCCCATGGTCCTTTCCCGGCTAACCCGAATAGTGAGCGTTTATTCAAAAATAAGTGTGGTATTCAAATTCATCCAATTCACAACAAATACCTATCTAAAGGTAATTATTGATAGTCGGTTATTTAACTATCAATAAAGATGCGCAACATCATCAGATTCCAAATTATTTTCCAAATTATTTTATCTTCCAAAATATCTTTACTAGATATAAAATTTCCACACTTCAAAAATAAATCAATATTTATTTTTAAACGAATTCCCATTTCTTTTTATAAATTCCATCTTTAATTTATATTTTTTTCGAATATCTACTAATATTCGATTTACAATCGTTTTCAAAAATTCACTTTCGATTTATCTTTAAGAAGATAAATTCTCAAAAACATTTCATTTCGTTTTGGAAAACATTCCATACTTATTTAATAATAAGTGTTTCACAAATCTTTTATTTTCAACATTTGAAAATATTCGATATACTTAAATCAAATTAAGTATAATCTCATTCTTTAAGGAAATCATTCTTAAATCACATTTATTTGAGTCAAAACGAATGTTGCGTAAAACATCGTTACGACGACTCGAAATCACTAGTATAGGGATTCGAAATTTAGATAGATATATAAATCCCAATACTAGACAAAAACGTTTCCTTTCGGAAATCATTTACTATAACAACAGTGTTATAGTCCACCATTTCCTTAAATTACTCGAAAACGTCTATTTCAACAAGAACTGCGGAAATCTATGCTTTCGATTCATAATACATTTTAAAAACATCTTTAAAATGTTTAACTTCATTTTTAATGTCACTTCTTTAAAAATGAATCCATTTTATTCAATAATATATTCACTGTCCAAAATCGTGAATATACTACACTTAACCAAATTTCAATCTTTTCTACACATTTATTTCAATAAAAATTCGCTATTCAAAATCGCGAATATATCTTCTTTAAATAATCTCCTATGTTTAGATTATCAAAGTCAATTAATTCCGAATTTATAAACACGGTTATAAATTCTATTTCTCTTTTTAATAACACTTCGACTTATAAACCTTCTTTTATCAACTTCTATATTTAACTTATCAAAATAAGTGACTTTGGGTTTATAAACAACTTTTATAAATTTTAATTCTATTTATAAAAGCTTCAATACCAAATCAATTTCAATATTGATTTCTAATTTTATTTTCAACGTTTGAATAAAATTTCCATATTGATTTCTCAAAAATTCATTTCTAAATATTAAATCAATTACAGATTGATTTCAAATTTTATTTATCACTACTAAAATAAATTCCTTATTTTTCTTAAATTATTCAATATTCTGTTTTAAAATGGATTCTTCAAATTGAAATCATTTTACATTGATTTCACAACTTATTTCAATTTACCAATTAAATTTCAAACTGAATTTCCAACTTATCTTCTTTTAAATAAATTCCTTTTTAAGAAGATAAATTTCAATCGTTTCTTTCAATCTATTTAAAAATCCAAATTTAAATTAATTTCTTCAATTTAAAATCACTGTTTTATGAAATCCATTTATTTAGCATTTTCACTTTATTCTGGAATTTATTCGATAAGATTATAAAAATTAACTTTTTATACTTTAAAATTCCTTTCTTCGAATTTATTAAATTTCTAAAATTAAATTCACTTAGAAATTTCTATTTTGATTTCCAAAAATTCAATTTCGTTTATTTTTTTGGAATCCAATGATGTCAAACATCCATTCAGCTAAATTTTAGCTTTCAACAATTTTCCAGACATCGATATGATCAATAACATCAATATAATCATTCACAGATTCATATCACAGTATAAATAAATTCAATCAAAGTGAGGGGTCCAGTTGGATCCCTCCAACCTGTTTCCCTGCATCCAAAGATGTCAGCACAATACCAATTCCGCTCCAGTACGGAATTATCGCGGTATATAGGTTTTTATAAATCCGCTTACTAACGGCGCAATAGGGTCTCATCCGCTATACGAGGCGGGAAATCATCAATCCAATATATACATATGCCAATATGTATATACTGCTATATATATAGATATATCCTATCATATCTAATAGCACATTCAATAGCAATCAATAACTGCAATCCAAATTTAAATCTGAGTGAGAAGATCTCACCTTAGCTTTTTATATTTGCAATCCAATTTCAACTCCAGTTTGTTTTTCACGATCTTTTGACCTAGTATAAATATTTACACCATTTATTAATATTTGAATCAACTGAATAATTAATTTCTGTTTAATAGTCGAATTAACTGATAGTTTTATTTAAACCAATTCTCCTTTAAATAAATTTATTTAACCAACATTTCAGTTTCAAAATAACATTCTCTAACCATTTCTAAAACAATTAAACAAATTTTCTTTTAACAAATTTTTTTAAAACTAAAACTAAATTCATTTTAACTCAAAAGTTTATTTTTTTAAACTAAATTTCCTATATATATATTCTTCAGTAAATTATTTTACTATAACAACAAATTGAATTATTATTATTTTCTTTTATAAATAACCTCATAACCATTTAAACTTCCCATTTTCCCAAATTTAAACTATACATATATATGTTGAATTCAAATTTAAATTTAGGAAGAAAATTCGAATACCTCACTGCTCGCGAATTCAAACTCGAAGATGCTAAAATTCCCATCGACATGATCGCCGTGCCCTAGCCCAGCTGAGATCGAGTAGCCCCACTGTTGAACGCCTCGACCCACGATTTCGATTCCATCGCGCATCCCTACTTCCAGCCCGCGAATCGCCGTGAACGAGACCATCAGATCCCACGATCGACGTCGCGACTTGCTTCCCCAAGCCCAGCGCCGTTCGAACGCCTCGCGACACCTTCGCCCTCCAGCTCCTCCTCCTCGCGTTCGCGAGCGCACATACGCGACTTCATCGCCGATGGCTGCCACTAATACGATTGAACAGCCCCCCTCTAACCCTTGCCATACGAAGGCGAACCCGCCTTGTCATCGTCGTTGCCCCACGCCTTTGCCCTGACGCCGCCTCCTCACGAGAATCATAGCAGTATATATTTTTTTTATTTGAATTGAAAAAGGAGAGGCGGCCATAAATTTGTTCGTTCGATTTGCTTTGGAAGGGAAGTTTTGAGTTTCTTTCGAACGAGATTTGTTGGCACGATTTCGTACCCGTGATACTTGGCGTGGGTTAAGGGAAGTATGGGTTGCGTGACTTCGTTCGTGAATTTAGGCAAAAATTTAGGGAAGAACGTGCTTATGTGTTTACCAATTTTAAAAGTTAAATTTAAATCGAATCTCATTTTATTTTAACGCGTTTAAACGTCATATGTACACACAACAATTCCAAATGCCACGAAATTTGAAATCCGGTAATAATTCAATATTATGGACCCAATGGAACTGGTTTCGTCGAATTCCGAGACTGTTTGAAAAATGACTATTTTTAATTATCGGTTCAAACCATTAAATTCAAAACTGATCAAATCGATTTAAATTTCGATTCTGAAGCTTCAATCATCTTCAGTATTATCATTACGAATTTTAAAAAAGCTTTTGAAATATTTTTCTTCAGCTTATGATCGAAGATTCAAATTTTTATCCAGTTTCAATAGATTAAATTATAAAATTTAATCGCTAAATTCTGAATTATATTCGGGATTCAAATCAAATCATCGTTCAAATATTTAAAATTAATTAAATATTTTCAATTTAATTCGTTCAAAATTCCGGGTCGTTACAAAAGGAGTCATTAAATTAATAAGGTAATTAAAGAATAATTAGGTAATTTAAATAAATTAATGATTTAGTGTTAATTAATTAAATAATTAGGATTATAAGTTAATAATTAAGGTTAATTAATTTGGGATTAATCATTTATTTAGATAAGTATAGATTTTAATAAATGATAAATCTTTTATGAAAATGGGTTAAGTATAATTACTTAATGGAAGAAATTTAAAGAAATTGATTACTTAAGGTAATTAATTAAATAAATTTGATAAGTTTAAATTAATTAATTAATTTAATTTAAGATAATCACTTTGGTGATTTGTTAAGTATAATTACTTAAATGTAATTATTGAAGAGTAATTACTTAGAAAAGTAATTAAAGTTAATTGGTGGAGGTATTTAACTAAGGAGGGTTTAATAAAAGTAATTTAAGTTAATTACTTTAAATAAATTAATCAAGGGATTAATTAAATGATAATTAATTAAGAAGTAATTAATTATGAAGTGGAGTAATTAAGGGAAGTTAATTACTAAGTGAGATTAATCAAAGGTGATTAATAAATGTGACTAATTAAAGATTAATTATTAAATATAATTAATTTAAATGGAGTAATTAATTAAGAGTAATTAAAGATTATTAATTAATAAATATAATTAATAATGTAATTAAGGATTGATTAATTAAGATTAGTTAATCAATAATAAGTGATTAAAGTAATTAATTAATTGTAATTAATTAAGGATTAATGTAATTAAATATAGTTAATTAATTAATGAAGTAATTAAAGATTAATTACTGAATGGTTTAAGATAATTAATTTGTGAAATTAATTAAGTATTAATTACTTAAAGTGATTAAAGGATAATTAATCAGGAATGATTAATTAAGATGGATACTTAAAGTAATGATTAATTAATTGGTTTAATTAATAATTAAGTAAGCAGGATTTATAGAATGAAGTAATTAATTTAATTCACTTTAAATTAATTAGAGATGATATAAATCATTACTTGGGAATGGATGAATAATATAGAATGCTTTGCATTGTTGTTATCTCTGATAAGAGATGTGCTGACCTATGATATGGATGCTTTGGTTAAATTGAAATGATAATATGAATTATCTGTTTGTGATGATAATATGGATTATCTATTGTGAATTATCTATCTTTGTGTATATAGATAAGAATTGAATTGTTTTAACCTTAAAACAACTTGGCCCTTAAAAGATACGTTTTGGATTTCGATGAGACCGGGATCGGGTTTCCGTATACCGGAATTCCAGGTCTGGAGACCCGAATACCACATCGATCCAAATTAACGATAGGTCGTGAATCTCAAGTGAAGATGAAGATTCAGAGTGCAAGGGTTATTGTCGTTAACTCTGAGGGTGATTCCAAAACGAGTGTAACGAGATAATGCCTTCGGTTTCGTTCGAACCCGGAACGAACTTGTATGGATTGAATGCTTTCAGCACATCATCGGGCGGACGATGAGCATTCTAAGTGATATGTTCTGATTAAAGGTAATCGTAACCTCAAGCCTCATCAACCGGGAATGGCTAAAACAGGGGAGGTGCAGCAAGGCTTCGTGGGTAGCACCCACTGAGAGCAAGATAGATCCCTGTCTAGAGGTCCCTTTTCTTTTATTCGGCTTAGTGTGTGGTTGGTCGCGCCAACTACGGGATTGTCTTGTTCGGGATTATCCAGTAAGGGATGGTTCCGGCTTTGTGTTGCAGGGGAGCGGGAGTACTCCTCGGTACGGTGATCTAGGCCACGTACTGTGACGGGCGGTACCCCAGTAGCCCTGCCATTGTATGGAATCCAAACTCCAATAAGTGCCGTACGTATTAGTTGTGCCCAACTATGTTGGAATGTGAGATGTAAGCATTTCAGCTATTTCTGTATTTTACTTGAAAACCCTAGACCCTATTATAATAAAATCAGATTTCCTATCAAATGTTTTGGTTAGCGTAAGGTAAAAACTTACCCATGTTTATTTGTGGGGAGTCTTACGTGATACCTTTTCTTTCTAAAGGTTTTGAAGTTAAGCAAGTTTAACCTGTTACTCACACCAGACCCATGTCTGACCCAAGTGTTTATTTCTGTTTTATAAACTCTTGGGTACTCAAATTTTTACGAGTAGCCAAGGGATTCAGGTTTAGCTTTGACGAATTATGGAGGAGCGATGGAGCAGGAGGCTTCGGCGTTCGTAGATATAGTATTCCGCTGTGTTGATATCTGTGTTAGAGTCTTGTATTGTAATGAGTTGTAATATCTAGACAGATGTTTATAACTGTCTAGTATGTGTTGTATAGTTGTGTAAACTCTGATAAGTGTTGTATACTATGTAATAGTTTCTTTATGTTATTAATATAATTTATTCGTTCCGCTGTGAGATCGTTGTTGTTGTTTCTTTCTTTCTTCTCTTCTTTTCTATTTTCTACCCCTTTCTTTCTTATTAACGATGCGACTTTCTATGGAAAGAAAGTCGTGGTCGTTACAGTGGTATCAGAGCGAGGTTGAGTGAATACCTAGGCTCTGAAGTGGTGTCTATCTTGAGAGCGCGTAATTGTTAGTTATATAAAAATGGTTTTATATTGTGTTAATTGATCGGTTGAGAGGTATATGGATTCTGGTCAATACGAGTAGCTAACGTTATTGATAGGAATCTCTAAACACTTGAACCAGGCCAACAGACACGATATTGTTTTAAAGAGGTAAATGAAATAATTTTACCCAGAAATAATTTCTATATAAAAATTATCATTTTATATATATATATATTTCTACCTATTTGTTGGGTTACCTGTTCGGGTTTTCCAATATAAGTTATAAAGGTAGATAAGGTGGTAGTGTGAGTAACACGACTACCAATAGTTAGAATTTGAGTGTTGAGGTTGGAAGTATATCTGACGAGACTGTAGACCTAATACTGTCTCGAGTGAACTTTGTTGTGGTGTAAAGATTTCACAATCTCTGAAGGAAACCTGTTAAGGTTCGGAGTTTATCTTTGAAGTTGGATGAGTAGAGTTGGATCTGTCGGTTGGGCAGAAGCGAGTGATGGTATCTTGATACCTCAGGTAATAGTAGCTGTGTGATGAGACGCAGTGAATATGGATGTTCCCGAAGATGTTTTCTTTGGAACAAGTTAATGAAGTATGTCTGCTTCAGTGTTGTGGCTGAGTTCAGCATGGTGATTCTGTTTAGTTTGGGTTCGAGTTTCTCGAAGAGCTTTGGTTAGGAAATCTTTGGGCATCTGTGGCAGCAGTGCAGCTCGGAGTATTCTGTGCATTGGCAGGAAGTTTTCTGGCTGAGCAGATTTTCTGAAGGTGAAGTTCAGAAGCAGTAGAGTGGATCCATTTCTTCGATGGATTGGATAATTAAGTGTAAGCTGTTCTGATTGGTAAAGAGAGAACAGTTTCTTTTGAATTTGGCTGAGTTGATCGCAAAAGTGACTTGCGATAGTTTGAGTATTCTTTTGAGTTATCCGATATTTTCTGGAATGTGTTGTCCAGTCTGTGCTTGTGTTCATCATCAGCATTTTCATTCTACTCCAAATCAGAATGGCACAGCAGAAACAGTTTGGCGAATGCTCTTGTTGTCTTTCCCAGATAGGAGAATTTAGTTCGATCTTCTGATGTTTGGTAGTAGAGTTGTGTTTTGGATTATTGGTTGATCTTGAGATCATTTTGTTGAGTTATTCTTGGTCCTGTTTGTTTCGAGGAGCATCGACGAAGGTTGAACTGATCAAGAAGGATTTGTAGGAAGCCAGGATCGTCTGAAGATTTTGTGGATAAGAGACGGAGGAATTTTGAAATTCGAAGTTGGAGACTTCGTTATTGTGAAGTTTTTCTCTGGTTAAAGGGAGCTATAAGATTGGGAAAGTCTGGGAAGTCAGCTCCGAGTTGTTTTGAATCTTTTCTGTGATCTAATTTGGATAAGTACTTTGATCTACAAGATTGAATTGTCAGTTTGGATAACTGGAATTCATTGTGTTTTACGTATCTCTGAGGAAATACGTGTCTGATCTATCTCTGGTTTTGAAACCAGCAGTTCTGGAGGATTTGGTTGTTGAGTCAGACTCGTCTGTAGTCTGATATCTTGTTTAGTTCTATAGATCTAGATGAGTAAGAACTCTATAGCTTAGTATTGTTGATTGTTTGGATTTTGTAGAGCGAGTATCCCGGTATATTTATACTTGGGGAAACTCGAGGAGATTGTATTCAGAATTTTGTCTGGATAATTAGAATTGTTTGATTGGATGAATTGTTTGCTATGGTTGTTAGCATATGGATGATAATATATGGTTGTGATTTAAATAGATTATTAAATTACCTTTGTTTTAAATTTCGGGACGAAATTATTTTAAGGGGGGAGGAATGTAATATCCCGGAAATTTGGGGCAATATCAATTTAATAATCTGTTTAAATAATTAAATTGATTGATAATTTTTGATAATAAAATTTGAATTGATTTAATAATCTAATTTAATAAATATTTAATTAGTGAATTTTATCTTTTAAAACCTAATAAATTGATTTCTATTTATAATGTATATATATTTGTATATATTGTAAATAGAAAAGCTTTGGTTTGTATTTAATTTACATATGATATGTTAATTCATTTAGTAATAGAAGTAATTTATAATCTCTTTTATAAATTATTTTAAAATTGATAAATTTGTTATTTCAAACAATAATTATAATAGGATTATTATTTCAAATTGAATGTGTTGTTTTAAATTTACTTTAAATTGGATTTTAAGAATATAATTTGAATTTGAATTTGAAATTCAAAAGAAGTAATATTTAAATAGTTTTAGACTTTAAAATATATGTATAAGCTTTTATTTATAAGTATAATTGGTTATTTCTTTAAAAAGTTATCTTTATATATAAATAGATAAGTAATAAGTGTTTAATAAATTAAGAAAAAGCTTTTATTTACATTTAAAATAAATATAAATTTATCATAAGGACATGTGTAAATCTATAAAAGCTTGTTATAACAAATGTAAACAAATTAACACATATAAAGACAAGTGTCATTTTGTTTTTAATTTTCCTTTTATTTTTAAATAAACCATTTATATTTATAAAAAGATGTTTTCCTCCATCTCATCTTTTTTTGCAAATCTTCATTTTCAAAAGCAAAGAAACTTTCAGCCTGTAAACAAAATATAGCTGAAGATAAATTCTCCTCTCAAACCACAATCTGTAATCAACATTCCTCTTAAACCAAAATCCTCAAAACAATAATCTGTAATCAAATCTTCAGCCTGCAAATGTAAACCTTTCCTCAATCTCAAAATAAGATCTGTAAAACATTTCCAAATCAAAGTCTGTAGCCTGCATTTTCTTTAGTCTGGAATCAATTCAAAGGCTTGCATCATTTTCAAAAGATCACCAACCCTGTAATGCAATTTCTTATTCAAAATCTGGAAGCAAGATTAAAGGAAAAATCAAAGTTCTTCAAACCTGGAGTCTTAAGCAACACATCACAAAAAGATAATGACATGCATGCAAGTTTCCAAATCAGCATTCAAGTTTTAAATCAAAAGAAATTGCCAGATCAAAATTTTAAGCCTGGAAAATTTCTCTGTTCTTAAAATTGGTGAGTAACATTCAATTTAAAAAGTTTAAAGTATCTTGATCTTGTTGCATGTAGATTTCTGGAATAAAGTAGGTTAGTATGTATGTATAGTGATGAAATTTCTATGTAAAATTGGATGTATTGATGTGTGCATGTTTGTTGTCTCTGTGACATCTCTGTTCTTAGTTTTTAAAACTAAGATTTTAAATGAAAATTAAATTCTTCTTGATCTAAGTTTTGTTAGGATCTAAGTTCTAAACTAAAGTTGGTTGTTTCATCATAAAGTAAATTTTGAAATTTGATTTAAGTTAAAATAAATAGGAATGCCTCTAGAAACTAGAAAATAACAGTGCATGTTGTACACGAGTGAAAATTTAAGTATCTTTATTTATAAATCCAGGTTTATAAACTGATTACTTATACAAAATAATGATTTTTGAAAGAAAAATCAAAAATTTTAAAGGGCTATAGTATGAGCAGTTCGAGTTTGATCAAATTTGGAGTTTTGGGTAGATTATGATGATCTAGGTGATCGGGGAAGATGGGGTTCTCTCTGGAGGAAGTGGAATAATGGGTGAGGTCGGGAAAAATGTCAGATGGATGTTCTAATCGTTGGGAAGACGGCGGTGATCATTTTATGTTTGTAGACCTAATTTTAGCATAGTCGAGAATTTTGGGTGTCAAAGTATCTCTGGTGAATCGAGTGATATAAGGCACTGGCAAATGATAGCTGGAAGGAAGACGAAGCTTCGACCAAAGTTTCGACGTAGCTGGTGGCGTGAGGCGAGCAGACGAGGTAGTTTCTGATGATCGAGTGTTGTTCCAGGTTGGGTTTGCTATCTCGATTTTGATTTCGAGCCTCGGTGGGAACTCAGTTGGTCGTGATCATTTCTGGGGGTGGTCGGCGACTTGGTGAAGAGGGTTATGGTGGTTGGAGGTTGCCGGAGTGCCGGTGCATATGCACCGTGCATAATTTTGGTTCTGGTGGTCTTTTGGTTTGTGCAGAGAGATGGAATTCTAGTCTCGGATTCGACTCGAAGGAGTACTCGTGGAAATGGGGTCTCGACTCGGGGGTTCGAAGGGGAAACAGTATTGGTTAAACTATTTTTAAAATTTAAGATAACAAAGTAAAAAAAAAAAGGGGAAGAAAACTCGAAGCGTTTAGGGTTTTTGCTCGGGGGAAATGGAGATAGGCTCGGGTATTATGATGTTGGGCTCGGGTCATTGACCTGTTACAGGTTTTTAAAATCTGTTTGTTTTTAGATTTTAAAACTTATTTTAAAATTTAAAAGCAAGATTTAAATCCAGTTTTAAATCAAGTTTAAAGTATGGATTCAATTTAAATTTGTATCCTAGTTGAAATAATAAGTTTATTAAATTATAATGTTTAAACAAATTTGTTTAAAGAAGGTTTGAATTTTAAATGAATTGGTTTAGAAATCTTATAAATTTCTTTTATAAATGTTAAGTATTCCTTTAACATTTGGATTTAAAAGGGAATTGTAAATTTGATTTAAATTTGGTTAAAGTTAAATTTGAAATTATTTTAAATCTTTAATTTGAAATGAATTAAAGGAAAGATTTAAAGGTAAAAATGTTTCAAGCTTTTGTCAATAATAACTAGAGTAGTTATAAAGGTTAATACTTTATTTTAGAGGTTAATTAAGGTTTAATGATAAAGGAGTCATTAAATTAATAAGGTAATTAAAGAATAATTAGGTAATTTAAATAAATTAATGATTTAGTGTTAATTAATTAAATAATTAGGATTATAAGTTAATAATTAAGGTTAATTAATTTGGGATTAATCATTTATTTAGATAAGTATAGATTTTAATAAATGATAAATCTTTTATGAAAATGGGTTAAGTATAATTACTTAATGGAAGAAATTTAAAGAAATTGATTACTTAAGGTAATTAATTAAATAAATTTGATAAGTTTAAATTAATTAATTAATTTAATTTAAGATAATCACTTTGGTGATTTGTTAAGTATAATTACTTAAATGTAATTATTGAAGAGTAATTACTTAGAAAAGTAATTAAAGTTAATTGGTGGAGGTATTTAACTAAGGAGGGTTTAATAAAAGTAATTTAAGTTAATTACTTTAAATAAATTAATCAAGGGATTAATTAAATGATAATTAATTAAGAAGTAATTAATTATGAAGTGGAGTAATTAAGGGAAGTTAATTACTAAGTGAGATTAATCAAAGGTGATTAATAAATGTGACTAATTAAAGATTAATTATTAAATATAATTAATTTAAATGGAGTAATTAATTAAGAGTAATTAAAGATTATTAATTAATAAATATAATTAATAATGTAATTAAGGATTGATTAATTAAGATTAGTTAATCAATAATAAGTGATTAAAGTAATTAATTAATTGTAATTAATTAAGGATTAATGTAATTAAATATAGTTAATTAATTAATGAAGTAATTAAAGATTAATTACTGAATGGTTTAAGATAATTAATTTGTGAAATTAATTAAGTATTAATTACTTAAAGTGATTAAAGGATAATTAATCAGGAATGATTAATTAAGATGGATACTTAAAGTAATGATTAATTAATTGGTTTAATTAATAATTAAGTAAGCAGGATTTATAGAATGAAGTAATTAATTTAATTCACTTTAAATTAATTAGAGATGATATAAATCATTACTTGGGAATGGATGAATAATATAGAATGCTTTGCATTGTTGTTATCTCTGATAAGAGATGTGCTGACCTATGATATGGATGCTTTGGTTAAATTGAAATGATAATATGAATTATCTGTTTGTGATGATAATATGGATTATCTATTGTGAATTATCTATCTTTGTGTATATAGATAAGAATTGAATTGTTTTAACCTTAAAACAACTTGGCCCTTAAAAGATACGTTTTGGATTTCGATGAGACCGGGATCGGGTTTCCGTATACCGGAATTCCAGGTCTGGAGACCCGAATACCACATCGATCCAAATTAACGATAGGTCGTGAATCTCAAGTGAAGATGAAGATTCAGAGTGCAAGGGTTATTGTCGTTAACTCTGAGGGTGATTCCAAAACGAGTGTAACGAGATAATGCCTTCGGTTTCGTTCGAACCCGGAACGAACTTGTATGGATTGAATGCTTTCAGCACATCGTCAGGCGGACGATGAGCATTCTAAGTGATATGTTCTGATTAAAGGTAATCGTAACCTCAAGCCTCATCAACCGGGAATGGCTAAAACAGGGGAGGTGCAGCAAGGCTTCGTGGGTAGCACCCACTGAGAGCAAGATAGATCCCTGTCTAGAGGTCCCTTTTCTTTTATTCGGCTTAGTGTGTGGTTGGTCGCGCCAACTACGGGATTGTCTTGTTCGGGATTATCCAGTAAGGGATGGTTCCGGCTTTGTGTTGCAGGGGAGCGGGAGTACTCCTCGGTATGGTGATCTAGGCCACGTACTGTGACGGGCGGTACCCCAGTAGCCCTGCCATTGTATGGAATCCAAACTCCAATAAGTGCCGTACGTATTAGTTGTGCCCAACTATGTTGGAATGTGAGATGTAAGCATTTCAGCTATTTCTGTATTTTACTTGAAAACCCTAGACCCTATTATAATAAAATCAGATTTCCTATCAAATGTTTTGGTTAGCGTAAGGTAAAAACTTACCCATGTTTATTTGTGGGGAGTCTTACGTGATACCTTTTCTTTCTAAAGGTTTTGAAGTTAAGCAAGTTTAACCTGTTACTCACACCAGACCCATGTCTGACCCAAGTGTTTATTTCTGTTTTATAAACTCTTGGGTACTCAAATTTTTACGAGTAGCCAAGGGATTCAGGTTTAGCTTTGACGAATTATGGAGGAGCGATGGAGCAGGAGGCTTCGGCGTTCGTAGATATAGTATTCCGCTGTGTTGATATCTGTGTTAGAGTCTTGTATTGTAATGAGTTGTAATATCTAGACAGATGTTTATAACTGTCTAGTATGTGTTGTATAGTTGTGTAAACTCTGATAAGTGTTGTATACTATGTAATAGTTTCTTTATGTTATTAATATAATTTATTCGTTCCGCTGTGAGATCGTTGTTGTTGTTTCTTTCTTTCTTCTCTTCTTTTCTATTTTCTACCCCTTTCTTTCTTATTAACGATGCGACTTTCTTTGGAAAGAAAGTCGTGGTCGTTACAGATAAATTAAGGTAATTAATTCAAGGACAATTAATTAAGAATTAATTAATTTATGTGATTTATTAAAGGCTGATTTATTAATTAAGACTAATTAATATAAGTAATTAAAGGTAATTAATTACGTGAAGATAATTACTTAACTAAAAGTAATTAAATAATTAAAATTAATTAATTAATGATTAAAGGTTGATTAATTGATGGTTAAAGAATAATGAATAGTAAGGGTTTGAAATTAATTAACCAGAATTAGTAATTAATCTGATTTAAGTTAGTCAGATAATTAATTGACCTTACTTATCATGTTTGGATTTCACTGAATGCTGCATATTTGATTTATATCTTTGTTATGTGATTATGATGCTATGAATTGCTTTATGCTGAACTGTGATACCTGTGATGAATATACTGCTATGTGAATATGAAAACTCTTGACCCGTAAACGACATTTGAATTTCGATGCGACAGGGAGTCGGATTCCAGTTGGTTATCTGAAACCCACATCGAATTATAATTGTGAATCTTTGTGACTGATAAATTTATCTTATCTATGAATCTGTGAATGAAGATAAGCGTTTTCGATTATACCGCTTATCGATATATCTGTGATGATTGATGTTGTGCACTATTGTGTGAAACCCCTGGACCACACTTATACACACACAAATATGGATTTCACGTGGAAATCGATTAAGTCACAGATAATTTAAATCTGATGTTTTTGAAATTGGAATTTTAATTTCAATTGATTTTGAAATTAGAAATTTGGGTTTAAAGTGAAAAGTTATTTTGAATAACTTAATCGAGTTTTGAAAATTTAAATAATTTGATTTAAATTTGAATTCAAGTTTGAAATTGAATCCTATGATTTGAAACTAGGGATTGAAAATGTTATAAATGTGTTTATCTAAATTTAAACCATTTAAAAGTATAATTTTGAGAATTTGGATTTAACCCAAGGATTTCCACTCGTATGAATGAATCATATTTTCTGAAATGAAACTGTTTGTTTTTAAATGATAAAAGCTTTCAGATAAGAAATGAAATTCCAATTTAATTAAAGGAATTTCAATATTGAATTGAAAGATGGTTTTCCAAGTTATGAATGGATTGTTTTTGAAAGCTATGATTTGAATCTGTTATCTTTAACAGATTTAAAATAATGATTGGTTTAAATCATTTGAAATGGGATTGTTTTGAAAGCTATAAGTTAAATCTTGATTTAAAGATTTAACGAGTTAATCAAATTGAAATGGAAATTAATTTGGAAAATCTGTGAATGAATCTTTTATTTAAAAGATTAAAGTGTGAAAACTGTTTAAACCGTAAAGGTTGAATCTTTTTGTTTAAAGATTTGAAAATGGTAATTTGTTAAACCATTTGAAAAGAAAGTTTTGGGTAATAAGTTGTGACTTAATTGAAATCTCATATCCATATGTTTTTAAATATTACGATCACTATTCGGTTTAGCCGGGAGAGGACCTTTGGGTCGTATAACCCATTCCGAATATGTGATACGACGTATATGGATAGCATTTGAAGACCGGTGGTGAAGACCGGATATTTTTGAAAACGGAAGGATTACCGTCGAGTTACTCTGCATCGGCTGATCCCCGATATAGAGGTTTTATCACCCTTAGTGACGGGAAGTCCGGACGTGATTGGAAATTATCCGGATTTGCAAGGGCTTCGTGAGAAGTGCCTTCGGTTCTGTTCGAACCCGGAACAGACTTGTATGGATGTGTGTCTGACATTACACTTTGAGATGTAAAGCTGGTTTCTATCAAATACATTTCTGTTGGTGGCGGAGAATTTATTCTCTTAGCTTAACACCCTTCTCTGAGACGTACGAGCTCAGAGGTTATGTAGTTGATGGTTACTAGTGATACATTCCCAATTTGGTAATGTGGCATACGAAGTGCTGATGATGCGTTGCTTTGTGAAAAAGCGTGGCTTTGTGAAAAAGCGGAGCTTTGTGAAAAAGCATGGCTTTGTGGAAAAATGTAGCTTGTGGACGAGACTTCGTCGAGCCTCACAACCCGGTAATGGTCAAAACAGGAATGTTGCGGCAAAGGTTTGTAGGGGTAGCGCCCCTAGGGTATGTCATTTCCTTCTGGATAAAAGGTGATATCATGGTATGGAGCCCAGATATTTTACCTATGTGGATGCTGCACAGTTATTATACTTTGTGGTTGTTGCTTTATGATCGAGGGCCCTCGGATAAAGGTCGGTAACGACCGGGGGATGACATGACTCGTGTGTTAGTTACCTAGTTACAGCTCGGTTAGAGCGTGAGGTAGCGTCGGCCTTTTGTTTGCGGAGATCCGGTTAGGTTCTCGGGGCGTCTTTCCAGAGGCGTTTCTATTTCGGTAAGGAAGTTCCTTAGCCTGATCATTTGTTGGAAATCCAAAGAAACAATACGAACCCTGTACGGTTTTAGTCGTATTACCTGCTATGGAATGTGGCGGTAACCTGCTATTGAACGTAGTAGCTATAGTAGGCATACAATAATAGTTGTATGCTGGCTAAGATTTATATTATATTTTCGAAATGTTTTTCTACACTATGCACTAGTAATAATATCAAAAGAGTTTTGATTTTGCGTAGTAAACATGTTTAACTATCATAAGGAGAAATCTCCTCCAATTCTGCGATTGCATTGTGTGTGTGGCGGGAGGCCTTATGGTAGTTTCATTTTCGAAAAGCATTGCGGATTTCAATGTTTAAAAGCCTTTTGTGTTTGTTTAAAGATAAACTGCTTTTGTTTGCTCACACCAGTCCCATGACTGATCCGGAGTTTATTGTTCCCTTCCTAAACTCTGGGTGCTCATAATTTTCCACATGAGCAGTCTAGAGTTGGGTTTCTTTTCAGATATTCAGGTTTAGTAGATTATCTGGAGCTAGTTCATTCATCGGAGTTGCTTATCTTGGAGTTGTGGATTCATTCTTGTCTGAAGATCAATTTGGAGTTATCATTTCTATTGATATTGTTCCGCTGCTGATGTTATCTTTTCTTTTCCGCTGCTATTTGTTGTATCATATCTCTGATGTATATAGATATTCATTGTATCATCATTGTATCACTCTATTGTATCAGATATTGTATATCAATGTATTATTCTTTTCCTTCCGCTGTGTTGTTATACTTAATGGTGTTATAACCTCCGGAGAACCAGATTTGGCATTTGAATCTACGGCATTTTGAGTATAAGTGGAGTACGGGTGCCGATTTTCGAAGGCCAACTTTTGGGACTTTACAACATAAATCAAAAACTATATCTGTTTATACAATACATCATCAGAATACATCATCAGAGTACATCAACATCCATAACATACAACTGAATACACAGCGGAAAAATAATAGCAAGTACGAGAGTACGTATCGTCATCCAGCTCGACTCTCGAGCTCCACAGCATCATATCCTGAACCTGTTTATCTCGGTCTGACCCGAGCATCATATAAAACAATACCCGAGTCAGTCTGGAATACCAGCGTGAGAAAATCACACTCAAATTGATTATTAAAGTTCAAAATCCTTTGAAAACAAAAGCATCTCGTAAGACCACGCCACAAATAAACATGTCGGGTTTTTACCTTACGATAGCTAAAACACTTTTTATAAAAATCCTCTGATATTATAATAGTGTCTATTTACAAATACTTATTAAAATAGCCGAAATTGTTACATCTATTAAATTCCGGCATACTAGCCACAACGTGGGTAATACAAACAAAACTCGTACAAGGCACGTAGGGAGAATGGATTTCCAACGAATGACTAGGCACTGGGGTACCACCTGTCACAGTACGTGGCCTAGATCACAGTACCGAGGAGTACGCCCGCTCCCCTGCAACACAAGGCCGGAATCATCCCTTACTGGATAATTCCAAATAAAATCACCCCACGGTTGGGATCAGCAACCGCACCACTAAGCCGAAATAAAGGGACATCTAGACAGGGATGACCTTACTCTCAAGTGGGGGCTACCCACGAAGCCTTGCTGCATAACCCCTGATTTTCAGTCATTCCCGGTTGATGAGGCTTGAGGCTAAACGATACCTTTATAGAACATATCTCTTAGAATGCCCATCGTCCGCCTGACGATGTCACGAAAGCATTCGTCCATACAAGTCCGTCCCAGGTTCGAACGGAACCGAAGGCACTATTCCTACTACATCCATTTTGGAAATATCCTCAGGATTAGTAGCGACTAGCCCTTGCACTTCACTGCTCCATCTTCGACTCTGAACACGTTACACGAAACGTACAAACCGGATCGAAGTGGTATTCGAGTCTCCAGACCTAGAATCCCGGTATACGGAAACCCGATCCCGGTCTCTTCGAAACGATCAGCGCATTTGGCCAATATTGATAGTCGGTTATTTAACTATCAATTTACATCCACAAGCAACCATCACACAATAAATAATTTTCCACATTATTTATTTGCCCAAATATCTTTCCAAGATATATTTCCGAATTTTCAAAACTCATTTGAAAACAATTTCAAACAGTTTCCGCTTACGGAATACATTTCCCAAATAATTATTTCCACTGAATCACCAAGTACAAAATACTTTTAATTTTAAAACACTTTACTATAAATATACTTTATAATATTGAAATTTAAAAACTACTTTAATACCTTAACAAAATATATACTTAAGGAATATTTAAAATGAAACCACTTTACAAATATAAACTAAATTTCTCTTTTTAAAACATAATACGAAACCACTTTTATATAATTACTACAATAATAGATTTTTGAAAATACTTACTTTGGAAATTAACCTTTAGAAAAAAAATCAATTTCCTAAAACATGCCTTTTTACACAAATTAGAACTTTTAACTAATATTTAAAATTGCTTTGAAAAACGTACTTGGCTATCCAGAGAAATACACTTCTCTTCATATCCTTTAAAAATAAATCAACATTTATTTTTAAACTAATTCATATTCTTTTATAAATTCCCACCTTGAATTTATATTTCAAATATTCTCTAATATTCCATTCCACTTTATAAACCCAGTTTATATCTCCAAAATCTCATTTCTCTTAAATTTCAAATCCCAAAATATTTAAATCAATTTACAATTGATTTTCCAATTTATTTAACTTTGAAATAAATTTCCTTACTAAACCCATTAATTTCCAAATTCATTAACTTCCAGATTTTATTTCTCATTATGATTTAAAATCTTTAAACTGAACACAAGTTTCAGATTTCCCAAATTCTTTCTTTCTTTTTAATTACATCTAAACATTGAATTAAAATAAATTATTTATTTCTTTAAATAATATCACATAAGTTTTCTTTAAATTCAATATTTCTCTGTTTATTCAAAATTCTTCTTTTCCATATTTAATTTATTCGAATTCACTAGAATTACTTAACTTAAATTTTATTCTTTTATTTCTTTCCAAAAATCCAATTCAATTGCTTTTGATAACTCATTATACTGGGAAATTCAATCCAACCAGATTATCAGATATAAATCATCACAGGATATCAACAATCATATCACAGAATATTTAAACAAAATTAAATATTTTGAGGAATCCAGTCCGATCCCTCCAACATGTTTCCCTGTATCCATAGATGTTAGCACAATACCAATTCCACTTCGAGGTGGAATATCGCGGTATATGGGTTTTATAAAATATCATCCGCTATTATGCGGCGCATAGGGTCTCAACCGCTATATAAATGCGGGAATATCAACAACTCCAATATATACATATGCCAATATGTATATATTGCTATATACTACTATATATATATAGCACATCAATCAATGCAATCATCCAATCAATTATTTAAATTTAACTGTTTAAATTTAAAATATAAATTCAGCTGAGTGAGATTAACTCACCTTTGATTTTTGCAATTCCCATCCAAATCCCGACTTGTTTTCTTTTAGATTTTGACCTTGTAAAGACATTATAAGGTTTTAGTAATATTCGAATAAATCGAACAAACAATTTTCGTTTGCTAAATTTAATTTAATTAACTAATGATTTTATTAACACTCGAATTAACTACACAATTTATTTCCACTTAACAAACTTAATTTACTAATAATTTTAATTGAATTAAACTAATAATTTTTCTTAATCTATGGATATATCAGATTAAATTTCAAAACAAGTTGCCTAATACTTACTATATATTCCAAAACTGGGTTATATATATTCTATATATATATATATAATTTATTTCCTGAACATACCTCACGACATTCCACTCTCAGCTTGCTCGTGAACGAGCTCCACTTCCCCAAACCTAATTATCGAAGTACCAGCTTCCACTGCAGCAGCCAAACCACTCACGACAATAAAGTCGACCCCTTCCCAATCTAGCCCACAACAGAGCGAAGCCCTAAATTCGAATTCCAGACCTCGACGAGCTCCACTCTGCAATCGCGATGAACGTCAAACACCACCCAAGAAAGTTTGCCCACCACCTTGCCCTGCCTTGTGCCTGAACGCCACCGTACTACCCTCATTCGTGCTCGACTACCAATTTGTTCGAACCACCCAGCGACCACACTATCGACTCAAAACCCAAAATCGCGAACGCGGCCTTCATTGGAGATACAATCAACAACGTAAACCCTGAGACTTCAAACCCTAGACAACCTCGAGCTCGCGAAAGAAAATCGCCACGCCATGCTCTATCAACATCCCTTCTCGCTCAAAAGATTAGGGTCGAAGCAAAGGGCAGCTCGACTAACTTCGAATGACTTCGGTCTGGAAAGGAAAAAACGAGGGGAAGGACGCGATTTAAATAGGCTTCAATCGGCAGTTCGTTTTACTTCTTATTATTACTGAGAGGGTTTTGTTTCGAATTTTTGAAAAGAGAAGGGAAAGCATGTGTCGTTGATTTCGAAGAACTCAGTTTCTTTTTTTTTTCTTCGAACGAGTAGAGGATTTACTCGGCCATTGATTTTTATTTTATACCTTGAACAAGCTTTTGCACAATGAAGAGCGACAATAAATAAAAAGGGAAGTGTATTCGAGAAGATACAGATAGAATTAGTCGACTACAGTGTTTTCTGAAGTGTAAGGATAAAGTTTTGATTTGAACTGATGAGGAAAGAAGATTAGGATTTTATTTCTTGGATTTGTTTTGAAAGGAAACTGCATTCGAGAAGGCTCTATTAGTTACAGTGATTTGGGATATTGAAAAACTCTGATGTGCGATGAATTTGACCAGTCAACTTATTATATAAATTATTTCAAATCGTCTCGATAAAATTCCCAATGCGTTTTTATATCATACGCCCACACAACCACTCCAAATGCTACGAAATTTAAAATCCGATAATAATACAATATTACAAATCCAATGGAACTAGTTTCGTCGAATTCCAAGACTGTGCCTCGGAAGGCTATTTTTAAATTCAATTTAAACGATATAATTTCAAAACTGAACAAAACGCTTTGAAATTCAATTTTTAAAAGTTCTATTATCTTCAGTATTATTAATATGAATTTTACGAGCTTTCAAAATATTTTTAATTAGCTTAGAATACCAGATTTACTATTTTATCCAACTTCAAATAAATTTAATTTAATAATTAAATTACTCAATAAACAGTGATATTTGAAATTTTAGTTAAAATTTACCCCTTTGAATATTTAAAATTAATTAAATATTCCAATTTCAAATGCTCAAAAATTCCGGGTCGTCACACTTTTCCATGTTTATGTGTGGGAAGTCTTACGTGATACCTTTTGTTTCTAAAGGTTTTTCAAAGTTAAGCAACTTTAACCGTTTACTCATACCAGACCCATGTCTGACCCGGAGTTTATTTCTGTTTTCTTAAACTCTCGGGTACTCAAATTTTTACGAGTAGCCAAGAGATTCAGGTTTAGCTTTGACGAATTCTGGAGGAACAATGGAGCAGGAGGCTTCAGCATATAGATATATTTTGGTTCTGCTGTTAGTGTTTATGTGTATTTCCGCTGTGTTGTATCTCTGTGTTGTATCGAGTTGTATTAACTAGACATGTGTTTATAACTGTCTAGTATGTGTTGTATTATCTGTGTAACTCTGTATTATATGATACTATGTAATCTCTTATGTGATATATTATATTTCATTCGTTCCGCTATTGAGATTCTGATGTTGTTTAGTTCTTTCTTCTCTATCTTTTCTATTTCTCACCCCTTTATTTCTTAATAATGATACGTCTTTCTATGTTTAGAAGGGCAGGTCATTACATATAACATCTACATAAATCTCATTTCATTTAATCCATTAATTATTAACCTTCAATTAGCATTGGCTATATCTTGATGCATTAATATTTCCAAATTTCATCACAGTCCTTATTTATGTAATATTCCAACATCAAATTTTATTAAATTCCAATAAATCCACTTAATTACATTTATTTAAAAAAAATTATTTCACATTCTTACTTTATTATCAAAACAACTATTATACTTACTCTTTAGCATAAATTCTATCAACTACAATTTATTACATAATGTTTACTTTGCATTAACATTTATTGCCTAAATTTACATTCAGTTACTTTAAATCAATATATTATTACATTGGTAAATTAAATGCTTACCTTTTATTACTTATTTTAAATTCACTTAAATTTTCAACAATTAGTTCTAATAACCATTACTACAATTCATTCTTAACATTTACTTCAAATTTATTATAAAATTTCTATTGCTTTCTAAATTTAATTACGAAAATCTTATTAATTTAACCAATTAAATTATCAAAATTTACGGGTCGTTACACTCTCCCCCACTCAAAACTTTTCGTCCCCGATTAGGAAAAAGAAAGGAAAAAAGAAGAATTAAGAAATAAATATATCTTACTTAAAATATTAAATTTATAAAATAAAATAATTTAAAATAAAATATACCAATTTATAACCATTTACATCCTTTTTATACTTAAATTATTAAAGTTTGGAAACATTTTCAAAATTATCTAAGTCCAAAATTTACGGAAAATTTCGGCAGAGTCTCCTTTGTACGGAGAGGCTCCGAAGAAAATATAATAACAATATATAACTTAAAATTTCAAAATAATATATCCCAACACAGAAAAAATATAATAACGCTATAAAACCGAAATCCGGAAACATACCTATTTGTCGGGCAAACAACGCTTAAATTATGAAACCAAAAGCCGTAGCAATTGCTTCCATAACTTGTATTTCACTTATAAAATCAAGAAGAGTTAAAAATTATATAGAATGAAATATTTGAAGTTGTTTCAACCAAAAAAAAAACCAATCAATACAAACAACAATCACTTGCAACAAGGCATACAACCATCACATCAACACAAATCAATCATCCATTCATATCAAACAAACAAATAGTTGTTCGGCTTCAAAACTTTAAATTGTACGGAATGAGAAATAACTACTAAGTGTACCCTTTTACTCACCAGTCTTAGGCGAACTAAATAGTTATTCATCCAACAATTGTAAAGTATCCTTGCCCAAACAACCATAAATTAAACAAACAAATAATTCAAACAATAGATCAAGTTCATTCTTATTAATTTCATTCCATATATTGTTGCTTGATTTCCTCTTCATTCAATTAATACTTATCTTCATTAAATTTATTCTCATCATGTCAATTCTCCTCTTATTGTATTATATTCATCCATTACTTGATTCCATTTATTTACATTCATTTATTAATAATATTCATGTTCAATTCAGTTACTTGGCATAATAATTATAACCTTAATTCTTATTAATAAAAGCAATTTACTAAACACTTTCATTATATAAGTTTACTTGTACAATTTCCATTACATTTTCTTATTAAACATTTCAATTTTTAATATTTGGTAAGTTATATATGTGCTTTTAAAGAATGTAATTGAAAGTTATACAAGTTTCTCTCAATTCTTTTAATTAATTTAAATGTTCAATAATAATCCTTTGTTTTATATGTTACAAATTTAAATTTTCTTTTTATTTAATTTATAACTTAGCATGAATCACTTATTTTCTTTAGAGGCTTCAATTATTAGTTAAATTCCATTTCACTACACTAATTGAAACTATTAATTAATGGAAACTCAAGAACTAAATACCAGGTTAAGTTTCAATTCATTTTAAAATAACAGCTAAATATATACTTAAAATTTATATATCTAATTTTATTTAAAACAATTTAAAATTTATATTTGCTTATCAAAATAAATCTGTAGTAAAACTACTACAGTGGCATTCCCACTTTGAAACTCGATAATGAATGTCGATGTTGCGGCCGCCATCACCGAAATTATTTTCCAGCGACAGAGAGGAAAGTACAGAACTTATTTCTTTCCAAAGTTTCTTTAAAATAAAATTTTCAAATTATATTGAAATATTTATATCAGAAAATACTTTTAATAATTTTATCATTATATTTCAAAATCATTTAAAAGGAAATTTTCAAAAATCCCGTGACATAGATTCTAAGTTTCCAATTTTTATTTATTTTACTTAATATTTATAGATTACACTACCTAACAACCAATATATGCAACCAAATATATATATATATATATATCATTTATAAAAATTTATTTTATATATAGAAAATATAATAGGCAAACTTATTTCATTCACCTATATTAAAAACAAATATTATGTCGGTCTGTCTTATTAAGTGTTTAGAAATCCCTATTGATGTCATAGCGTCCCATGCACCAACCAGAACTTATAAATACAAAACGGAATAGATTAACACAATATTAAAACCTTTTTATAACACTAAAAAATACGCTCTCTCATATATATACACTCAGCGACCCATCATAGGGTATTACTACCCTATTAGTAAAGAGTCAGACCCCACAAAGCTAAGGTTTATCGCTAGAGACCAAAGCTCTGATACCAGATGTAACATCCCACCTTTTTGTACGCTTAAGCAGACACACGTGCCAACTTAAACCATACATAAAGGCGGATTGTGATGGGGTAAATAAGAAAAAAATGGAGAAATAAAAGAAACAAAATAGAATCTTGAAGCGGAACGATAAAATATAATAATCAAATAACAGTTCATGAAGCTGTTTTACAAAACATTTGATTATACTTATACAATACATATCAGAGTAACACATACTCAAGAATATTAATAATGCAGCGGAATACAATGGTGTAGTGGAATATAATAAATAGTAGTAATAAAATCTTCGTCTTCGTCCTCCAGAAATAGGGCCTTCAAATCCTGAAATGCTCAGGCTGACCCGAGCGAATTGAAAAGACAAAACACTCGAGTCAGAACTAAAAGATCTTATGTAAGTTAAATCAATGAAATAAATATGAGTGTTGTTAATCCTCTTTTGCTCGCGACTTAATAGGTCACGACTTACGACCTAAAAGGCATGTCGACTTAAGAAGCGTGCCGACTTAACAATTAACCGACCTAAAAGATACATCCCCTAAGGAAGGTTTCGACCTAAGGCAGACTACGACTTAAGCTACAGGACCGACTTAACCAGTTACGAGTTACGAAGGCTTCCGACTCAGCAGATTCCGACTTAAGGGGGTCTCCGACTTAGGGCTATCGACCGACTTAAGAAGATCTCCGACTTAACAGCTTGCGAGTTAAGGAAATCTACGACCTAAACCATGCCGACCTAAAAAGCATGTCGACTTAAGAAGGTTCCGACTTAACGAGTTAACTCCATGCCGACCTAAGAAGCTACCGACTTAAGAGAAGTCTACGACCTAAGAGTCTAAACGACCTAAATACATACGATCTAAAGAAAGTTGCGACCTAGCAACTTAAGGGATATAGCAGCTTAGAGCAATCAACGACCCATGATAGATCGCATACAACTTAAGGAAACGAAGGCAGTACTGCATCTTTTAGGTCATTGCCGACTTACGACTTATGCTAAGTCGCGCACGACTTACTAACTCGTTCAGAAGAATTAGCTGCAACCAAAGTAAGCCAGACTCCTTATGTCGTCGCCGACTTACGATCTACGACCTAGCTTGAGTCGTAGCCGACCTACCACTTGGTGATAAAGCTTCTGTCCAGAATTCGACTCCTATAAATAGACCACCACTTTCAACGTGAAAAGGACTTTTGGCCGATCATTTTCTTCAAGCATCGTTACTCTGCCGAACTCTCCACTCATTCAACAACTGAAGATCTTCGAACATTCGAGACACTACAACAAACTTCGAGAGGAATTCTCTACATCCAACACGGATTCATCGAGTTTCATCATCGAAGTTTGAGCTAGTAGTCGAGATTGTCTTTGTGATCAAACTGTATTGTTTTCATAAGTGAATTATATCGATTTGTAACCGGATACAGTAATAAAGAGATTCAAAGTGGACGTAGGCTCGATCTCAAGCCGAACCACTATAAACTGCTGTCTTTTACTGCTTTTCTGCTATTTTACTGCTTAATTTCTGTTCCCGTCACACGGGTGGTGCTTTCACAATTTTACTACACACACCGGGTGTTAGCGTTCACTTTTTAGCGTTAACATTTTGGTGCTTTCACTGAGAGTTGAACTCAGGAAGATTTTCACCGTTGCTTCGCAAAGACTCATAAAGAGAACCTCTCTTAAAAACCAGAAGTTGATCTGAAATAATGGCTCTTGGAAGAAGAGGTAGACCTATCAGTCCAGAAATGCTCATGAAGGGACTTCCGCTTCCCCAACAGCAGACCAAGCAACTCCTACCGTTGGAGTCACCAGGGCTGAATTGGATGACGCAGTTTCTGGATTATACCAACAAATTGAAGCTCAAAACGCTTTGATGATGGATAGATTAACTGCTCTGCTCGGGGCAAATTGTCAACCAGAAAACCATCAAACAACCTTTCCTGAAATGCCACCTTTCCAAGCTGAGGGTTCTATGCCGCAGCCAACTTATCGTGAACATGTGCCCAGGCAAGCTTCCGAGAGAAGGACTGATGCCTGCCCGGAGATGTCTTTGAACAATAAAGAGTACCTGTCCGAAATGGTTGGCTGCATCATGAAAGAGAGCATGCAGAGGGAAGAGAATGAGAACGACTGGGGATTTGTACCAAGCAGAACTCCGTTTACGGAAAGGATCCTGAAAGCGGAATTTCCAAGGAAATTTGCACCTCCTATTATCCAAGCCTATAGGGGAACGAGTGACCCTAATCATTTCCTATACAAGTACGATTGGCATATGACCAGTGTAAGAGCGTTAGACGAGATTAAGTGTCGATACATTCCAGTGTACTTGGAAGGTGTGGCCTTACTTTGGTTCACAAAGCTTCCAATTCGGTCAATAGATCAATTCTCCGACTTGACGCAAAAGTTTAAAGAACAGTTCAGATTGTATGCTTCAAAAGCTAAGGATATAATGTCATTGTCTAGTCTTAAACAAGCTCCCGGAGAATCAATCAAATCTTTCTTAAGCCGTTTCAATATAGCTGTAGCCGAAGTGGATAATGTAGAACCGCGTATGATCCTGACCTACTTGGTGCGAGCCATCAATAAATCGAGTGAATTTGGAAAATGGCTAAAAATGAAGGAACCAAATTCCCTTGAGAAGTTTTATAAAAAGGCCGATGAATTCATGCGCCTGGAAAACCTTTCCGCCTCAGCAAAAGTATTAGTTGCCAAGGACAACAATAATGATCTTGCTTCTAACAGAAGAAATTCTGAGAATAAGAAAAGGGAAAATGACGGAGGAAAGAATCAGGGGAATGAGAGGAAACTCCGCCGCTTCGATCTTTCAGATTTTACTCCTTTAACTGATACACCAAGAAATATCTTTTTCGCAACAAAGGATGTTGTCACGTATCCTAAGCCACCTGAGATGAAGAGAGGTGCAGTGCGTAATGGAAAATTCTGCCAATTTCACAATCAACCTGGCCATGACACTGACCAATGTCGCCAGTTGAAAAATGTGATTGAAGAATTGCTGAAGCAGGGTAAACTCCAACAATACGTTAAGAGAAGCGGAGTCGATCCAACCTCATCCACTCGGGGTCAACAACGTCCAACCCATCAATCCAATTCTCGCAACAACACTACAGTGCAAGATTCAGAAAAACTTGTCATTAATGTTGTCACAGGAGGTCCACACCCAGCAGGCAGAAGTTGGGACGACTGCTAATTGTCCACAAAACTGCGACTGGGGCATCTTTCACTTTCTCTGGCATATAAATCCGAAGCTGCGAATCTAGTGCAAATGGAAAATCAGCCCGGAGATTCTGGAACAACAATCACTAGCATCCATTTTTTACTTAACAGCATTGCTTAAATTTGTAAAATGATAATGGATGTGTAACTTTTGCATTGTAAACCGCTGAGAAATCAGTATGATTGAATGATGAAAAACTATGAATTCTGTGTTTTCTATTACAAAATGCCTGTTATATTTCGATGTGTAAATACTCTAAATGTATTGCTAAAATGTCGATCTAATATTGCAGGTCATTAAAGCGAAGCTCACCCATCGCAAAGCCAAGCGAGCCCTACAAATCACTTATCAATTATTAAGCAAATACCAAGCAATAAAAATTCCAGACTCAAATCCTATACAAGAAGAACTTTACATAAAAGTTGGCGACGCCACTGTGTCAAGCACTCGTTAACTGGTTGCGGTCAAGACATCCAACCAAGTAACTTGCGTTTACCCTATGGAGTCACTTAACAGTGAAGTCTACTTCTTTGCATAAAGCAATTTACTTGCAAAAGAAAGGAAGACGCGCTTGGAAACAATAATAAAGGATCGCAGATAGGCAGATGATGAGGAAACATGGGACGACAAACATAGAAGCAGCCAAAAGGAGGTATGCCTCTCAATAAGAAGGCCGGTAGATCCACAAAAGGGACACCTTCCCAAGCAGAAGGAACAGGACCCTTGCTAACTGGTCGTGATGCATCCGATCGGACAGCTTGCGTCCGCCTCGTGGATCCAATCGCCTCTGAGACGCAACCCTCCTGGCACACCAATCCACCAAGGCTCTTCTCCGGAAGCCGATAAAGCCCTCTAACGAGGCACGCCAAAAAATGAAAGTGCTTTCCTCAATCAAAAAAGATTGGTGGAACCACCGGAGGGGCACCTTCCCAAGCTGAAGGAACAGGGCCCTTGTTAGTTAATTGCAATCGTTTGTGCAAACGAACATCCAATCAAGCAACTTGCGTCCGCCCCGTGGATCCATTCAACCATGAGAAAGTAACTTCCAGGCAATCACAAGACCTCTTCGGAGGCACATTTCACCAGTGTAGAAGTGCAAAATGCTCCTCTTCGGAGGCCCACTTCACCAAAGCTGAAATGCTAAAAAGCCCTCTTCGGAGGCACGTTTCACCAGTGTAGAAGTGCAAAATGCTCCTCTTCGGAGGCCCACTTCACCAGAGCTGAAATGCTAAAAAGCCCTCTTCGGAGGCACATTTCACCAGTGTAGAAGTGCAAAATGCTCCTCTTCGGAGGCCCACTTCACCAGAGCTGAAATGCTAAAATGCCTTCTTCGGAGGCACATTTCACCAGTGTAGAAGTGCAAAATGCTCCTCTTCGGAGGCCCACTTCACCAGAGCTGAAATGCCAAATTGCTTCTCTTCGGAGACCAAAATCGCTTCTCTTCGGAGACCAAAATCGCTTCTCTTCGGAGACCAAAAAAACCTCTTCGGAGGCACACTTCACCATGCTTGAAGTACCGGACATAAGCCCTCTTCAGAGGCACAAAAACAAAGCCTTCTTCGGAAGCACTAAACAAATCAAAAAATTCTTCAGAAAGTTCACTTCATTGCATAGGAAAATCCACTTTTTAACAAATAAGAGTGATCACCTCTGAAAGTTGAAGTGTTCTTCAAGGAAGAAAGAGAAAATGAAAATTTCTCCAAAAAAAACGAGATATGATCTATTAAAAGCAGAATGATTCTTCCCTTAAAAATGGAATAGTTATTCTCTGAAATAAGAGTATCAGTCTTGTAAAAATTAGAAATGTCGCAATGCACTTGTGGTATGAGGGCAACACTATACAATTCAGTTACATTAATAAAAGGAATATGCAAGCAACATACCGCAAGTTCATTGCAATATCATGAAAAATAGATGTGGAATAAATGCATTCTCAAACATAGACAAAAAAGTTTGTACAAGTAAAAAGAATCGTTTATTGTACACTAAAAATGAGAAACAGATGCGTTCTCACATACACAAGAATTTGTACAAGTCAAATAGCTATTTTATTCAATACTATAAAAACTTGTTACATTGTGCAGATTACAAAAAGAAGCGGGGACCGGTACCCGCACAATCTCCGGTCGATGCATGCAAAAAGCAAAATAAGAAGTAGAAAATCTAGCTTGTCATTCCTTCTCCCCGCTACCTTTGGAGCCTTTTCCTGGCCTGATAGTTAATTTCGGAATCCGGCGTGGGCGGGATGGAGAAGGAGGAGTGGTTAGATCTTCTTCTATTTTGTCTTCCCCAGCTGAAGCACTTCTCTTTTTCTTCTTCAGTGCATGCTTTCCTCTTCTCTTTGAAGAAGAATCACTTCCCGGAGTCAGCAGCTTGGAAAGTTTTGTATCGTCATCTAATGGCTGCTCCAGAGTCTTCTCGCTGTCCTCCGTCCCTTCCGCTTTCTGCTCTTGAGAAGCGGGTTTATCCTCCAAGCCTTGGAGAGCTTCTATCTTTTCCTACTGCGACCCTGGTTGAGAAGCCGGAGTAATTTGAAGAGTTGGAGGAGGTACAGCTAGAAGAGGGGAAGTGTGCGCAGCGCCAGGAACTTCCGCTATAGAAGAAAAGAAGTCAAAATCAGTATTCTCCGAGAAAAGAGAAAACTTTGGACCACCAGGACTTAAGTAATAAGCAAAGAATTCATCCAAATCGACTGAATCAAATGAATAATCCACTTGAGCCGGGTCTGACTTGAAGTTACCTGGAGAAGTCGGTTTTGACAAATCAATTTCAAATTTATCAGCCTCAGTGTCTTCTTGGCTCTTCTCTTCGATTTGGGTAGGAGGAGACTCGGTGGTGACGGGCTTAGCCTCAATGTCTTTTGCAGAAAGAGGGGAGTGAGAGCTGGAACCAATGATATCAGCATCATTCAGAATTGAAGTGTGGACAGGGGCAGATAAAGATATTTTCTTTTCTAAGTGTTCTTCTGCCACTGCTCCATCTCTAGCTTCAGCAAGCTGCTCTTTTCCCCTAGCAAGAGTGGCGCGGGTATCATCATCAAGGTAAATTGCCTCAAGCACCGTCTCGTCATAGCCGGCACCACCAAACATATCAATAATCGCCTCCCACACTTCAGCTAATGTGACTTCATACTCCGGTCCCAAAAATGAAAGGCTACCACGCCCCAAGACGCAATGGACATAAAAGTCAAATAAAGTCGTATCGATAGTGGCTCTAGTTGCCTTATGGGATTCTTCAGCCGCAGCTTTACTAGCGAGAGCTTCATCACGCTCTCTTTCAACCTTCAATAATTGAGATTGCAGTCTTGTAATCTCGAAGTCTTGGGAGCTGACTTTCTCCCGAAATTGAGCCGCGTCATCACGATATTTCCTGGTAACGTGCTGCTCTGCTTCTAGTTTCACTTCAGCATCCCGCTGAGCAGCATGAGCATTTCGAACCTACTGTTGAAGCATCTCTTCCTTTTGTGAAAAAGAAGTGGAAGAAGTAGCAAGTTCGTTCTTAAGTCTTTCAACTTCAGCCTCAAGCTTCTCATAACCATCGGAGATGCTCTTCATTTCGGCGTTGTGGTGTTTGCAAACTTTATCCCACTCGGATTTATCATTCTCCATGGTCAGCATAGCCTCAAGATTTGCACGGTTGACTCTTTGTAGCTCATCGACAAGCTTTTTCCATCCGGATACCCTTTCAATATTAAGTTTGACGGCATCGAGGCTACGCAGCATATTCGATTTATCGATCGGAACCAGATCTAAATCAAAGCGCACTCCTTTTAAGCACCAATTCGGAAATCGGCTTTGAAGCGTTGGAGGGCCATCTTTAACCTGATACTGGGGTCTGTTGATAATCGCTTGGATATCAGATTTCTTTAAAGGAGGAGAGCCAGACGGGATATTAGAAGAGATAGGAGCGTCAATTTTTCCAGAAATGGCAGACACGTCCGTTTCATCAAGTCTAACCCGTTTACTCGGGTTTTCAGCAGCATGACTTTTCCCTTTATCATCATGATATTTCCTTTTATGGAAGTCATCGTCCTTTCTTCTCTGTTGTTCCTCATAAGCTCGCCTCTCTTGAGTTTTTCTAACTGCACGCTCTTCGTCAGATTCTCTGCGAGTGGGAAGATAGCATCCATAATCGTAAGAATCGCGCCCTCCGTAGTGCCTAAAGTTGTCATAATACGAGCCAGTACGCCCCATTGGAGAATCTGAAAATGGAAAAGAAACGAAGTTTAGAATTTTCCAAAAAAAGAGGATAAGTGCGTATAAGTGCTGAGAAATCCTAAGTGTGTGCGGCGTGCAAACTACGTGCATCAAACTACAAACCACGCTTTAATGTGGAAACGGAAACGACTGGTGGTGTAGAAGGTGTCAAAGCTTGTTTCAAAGAGGAAGTCGCTTCAACAACAGGAGAAGTTGCTTTTTGAAAGTCGTCTTTAAAGAGCTCTCGAGAGGTTATCATTATATCACTCAAGTCGTCAAAGGTGTCATCACAATGGTGCCCAGCAGAATTCTCCTTTTCAACTTCCACATCGGCTGACTTTTCAAAAATCGAGGATTCTCTTCCTCTTCAATAATTGGAGCAAGTGCCGGCTTCCTGGACGATCCCGCAACATCGATAGAAGTAGAACACTTTACTAATGCAGTGTCTACATTTGGCTCCTTTGGAACCATCTCTTCCGTTAAAGCTGGGGCATCTGCTGTCTGTGCTGAAGAATTAGAAACTTCACGGGGCTGAATAAAGCGGGAAGAGTCTAAAAGCCCGAAGTGATGTAAAAATTCGTCTGTCAATAGAAATTGAGTACTCCTCTCCTCAACTGGCACCGCCATAAGTCTCTCAAAAGTCGCTTTGTGACCGGAATCTCTAGAAGGAGGAGGAAGTGCTGAAAAGAAAAAGGCAAAGTTAACACTTGACAACTCGGACTTCAGCAAAGTCGAAAGAACATAAGAAACAGAGACAAGTGATCTTACTTCCTACTCTCCAAATAGTGTAAAATCCCGGAGGGCAGCGAACATAGAAAAACTGGCTTAGAAAACTGTGAACACTCTCAGGGAGACCAATGATAAGCTTGCGATTTCTAGCACTTCTCACAACTGTGATGGAAGGATGGTCTTTGTTTTTAGCAAAAGTGCACAGATAACAAATTTCATCGAAGCTTGGAAGACGATCGAGTGTCCTCCTAAAGAGCACACAAAGTCCCATCAGGATAGCATATCCATTGGGATGCAGCTGGAAAGGGGAGATGGTCAATCGTAGAAGAAGTGTTCGCAAGAAGTCATTAAAAGGAGGGATAGCTCCATTCTGGCACATTTGTCGATTTACCGCAACAAAACCATGAGGAGGTCTATCAGCATTATCAGGCTTCCCGGGTAGTTGTGCGTCTACTTCAGCAATTCTGAATTGAGTACACAACTGGTTAAAGGTTCTGTAGTTCAAAGTGGTCGAGACCCTTTCTAGAGGATCATTCAACGGAACAGCAACTGGAAAAATCTCTTCAACTTGCTCTATTTCTTCTTGTTGAGAAGACATTCTACACAATCAACTGGATGTTCAAATGTGAAGGTGCACGTTTCCTAAAAAGTGTGAAGTGTTGTGCAAAACTAATGAAAATAAAAAGCAAAGCATAACTGGAATTAAACTGGCTGACAATCAGTCGATTACAAGATTTCAGAACTTGTTAATATTCAAGTGCAGTGTTAATGCAAACAAATCAGTTTCAGTTGACTATTACGATTTTGTTTTAATACTTCACTTGGATTGGTTATTGTACAGCATTTCATTCATATTCATTTAATTTGATTTTTTCTTTATCAACTAATCTGTCATTCGATGTGGGCAGTCAGTGGCAGCATATTCGTCCCAGTATTATGTGAATGTTGTATTAAGCAGGTTGTTAGCTTTCAACTGTTCATAATTCAACAGTTCAAAGTCCAGGCAAAGCTTAAAAGTGTCAAGTGCTAAGTCGCCAATGACTCAAGTGCTAACTCGGCGACGACTTAAGAAAGATTTCGTATGGGTTAAGTTAAGTCATTGGTTCTCTGATTCTTTGGGTCATCAGCCATGACACTTATAAAGATATAAAGCCTCGGTTCAAGACAACACATGTGCTAACTCGTCCACGACTTAAAGGTTATGAGGCGAGCTAGAGTGAGTCGTTTATACTACAAGTCGTTGGCATTTCAGGTCAGCAGTCCCTGAGTAGTAGGTCGGATAAAGAAGCAAAAGCTCTAATTCGAGGCAACAAGAAATCCTCCAAGTCCTAACTCGGAAACGACTCAAAACTTAGGTCGCATGAAACTGCTAAGTCGGTTCCGACTTAAATCATGAAAGTCACTGGGTCACACGAAATTGCTAAGTCGTGACCGAGCCAGTATCTCAACCAGCTTTCCTCCCTAACTCTTAACCCGTTAACCCAATAGCCTCACAGTCAATGACGATCCTCGTTACCATCACACCATTAGATCGCCCAAAAAAGCCAATTCGAATCGCCTCAGATTTGCGGTAAATCCGATATATTACTGCCCTATCACAACTACAACATGGTCGATGGCAATTGCAGGTCAATCGAAGAGTTATTCATAATGAATCGCGGCACCAAAAAACAAATGGAAGTCGAAAAATGGGGAGTTATCAATTCGACAACGGACATGGGTGAACGAAGATCAGATCGACTTACGAAGTATAACAGGAAGATGATCGGCGATTGGATGGTTGGAATTTGTCTTTGAAAGCTCGGAATTGCGTCAATGGCTGATTCGAATAGAAGAACAAATGAGGAAGAGGAAGAATGGTTCAACTATTTATACGCTGGAAGGCGAGTCGACCTACACGATGTACGACCTAAAACTTATATTAAGTCGCTTCCGACCTAACCAAAAAGAGTTAAGAAGAATCGAAGCATATGACCTACGACCTAGGCATACACTTCGAGGGGTAAATGTTAATCCTCTTTTGCTCGCGACTTAATAGGTCACGACTTACGACCTAAAAGGCATGTCGACTTAAGAAGCGTGCCGACTTAACAATTAACCGACCTAAAAGATACATCTATTAAGGAAGGTTCCAACCTAAGGAAGACTACGACTTAAGCTACAGGACCGACTTAACCAGTTACGAGTTACGAAGGCTTCCGACTTAGCAGATTCCGACTTAAGGGGGTCTCCGACTTAGGGCTATCGACCGACTTAAGAAGATCTCCGACTTAACAGCTTGCGAGTTAAGGAAATCTACGACCTAAACCATGCCGACCTAAAAAGCATGTCGACTTAAGAAGGTTCCGACTTAACGAGTTAACTCCATGCCGACCTAAGAAGCTACCGACTTAAGAGAAGTCAACGACCTAAGAGTCTGGACGACCTAAATACATACGATATAAAGAAAGTTGCGACCTAGCAACTTAAGGGATATAGCAGCTTAGAGCAATCAACGGCCCATGATAGATCGCATACAACTTAAGGAAACGAAGGCAGTACTGCATCTTTTAGGTCATTGCCGACTTACGACTTATGCTAAGTCGCGCACGACTTACTAACTCGTTCAGAAGAATTAGCTGCAACCAAAGTAAGCCAGACTCCTTATGTCGTCGCCGACTTACGATCTATGACCTAGCTTGAGTCGTAGCCGACCTACCACTTGGTGATAAAGCTTCTGTCCAGAATTCGACTCCTATAAATAGACCACCACTTTCAACGTGAAGAGGACTTTTGGCCGATCATTTTCTTCAAGCGTCGTTACTCTGCCGAACTCTCCACTCATTCAACAACTGAAGATCTTCGAACATTCGAGACACTACAACAAACTTCGAGAGGAATTCTCTACATCCAACACGGATTCATCGAGTTTCATCATCGAAGTTTGAGCTAGTAGTCGAGATTGTCTTTATGATCAAACTGTATTGTTTTCATAAGTGAATTGTATCGATTTGTAACCGGATTCAGTAATAAAGGGATTCAAAGTGGACGTAGGCTCGATCTCAAGCCGAACCACTATAAACTGCTGTCTTTTACTGCTTTTCTGCTATTTTACTGCTTAATTTCTGTTCCCGTCACACGGGTGGTGCTTTCACAATTTTACTACACACACCGGGTGTTAGCGTTCACTTTTTAGCGTTAACAAGTGTAAACGGCGTCAGAGATGTGGAATATGCATGTATATGCTTTTTGTTTGATGATAATAAACATATATACATTCATTTAAATGTATTTGATATTGTACTATTTTGTTTTTCACAGATAAAATAAATATTTGCTGAATAAAATAAATAACACAGAATTGGAATTCAAACGAATATTTTATTCAAACAAATATTTATTACAATTTTGATAGTACAATTTCAAGCTCTCACTATAACTATACAATTTCAGTCACAATACGATTACATCACAATTTCATAGTTACATCAGTTCCTCACTACATATCACTCACACTCGTATTTATCTTCAACTTCATTCCAATGTGAATCCAGCATCTGAGCAATCTGCAGAAATATACATTGACGCAGTAAAATTGAAAAGGAAATGTTTTTACAGTATAAAACAAAATATGAATTTTTAAAATAATGTTTGCCTCAGTTATTTGGGTTGTTCGTCATCATTTATATTTGAATTCATCACGCACACGAACAGCTTGTGACATGCACAGTGTATCACTGTACATGCCACAAGACCGTGCACACCGAAATGTACACTTGATCGATTTACAGGGACAAGTGAGCACAAGGTCAAACCCAAATATACAAGCGAATTCAACTCAGGTGAAATTCGAAAGGTCAAGTCACTGCAGTCATGACTCAACACAATGCATCACTGAAACACAAAGATCAGACCTCAACATAGCCAATGATCATGGCAGTGTACAAAAGCAAGAGAACTAGTACAAAACAAAGTGCAACAATACCCAACACAAATAAGCACAGCTAACACATCAAAACAAGGTCAAACCCAAGTTTCAAAAATAGGTTCAACTCAAGGCCAATAAACATCAGTGCAACAAGCCAGAGGCCAAACAAATTTCAATAGAGCAAACAGAGACCAAAGACCACAGTAGTCACAATGCTGCAGATGCAAACAGAATGAAATACAACTACAAGTTCAATGTGACAGCAAAATCATATGATCGAGTGCAACAGTTCGAGTTATATCACAGTGCCAACATCACGAACAAACTCAATGCAAATCAGTTCAAAATCCAAGTAGTGGTCAAACAAATATGGACAGTGACTGTAAGCAACTACAAAGTGAAATGGAGTTCACTGAGAAATGCAATGCAGATGCCAACATCGATGAATATATAAAGTAGCAGAAAAGCAAGTTGAAAAATTCAAGAAATAGGAAAGTTTTAAAACCATGGTCATCAAAACGAATTATCAACATCGAAATGTTTTAAAACCAAGTCAAAGCCGGTGATAAACAAACATCTCAAAATTCAAAACTACTGCAATCGGGTCATAGAGAAATTCACGGAAATGGCAGAGCACAGAGAATTCAAAGCCAAGTATTTTAAATCGAGTCAACCGAGCATTTCAAGAATATACGCATTTGAATCAGTCAGGAATAAATCGCACCATCCAGCATTATATCGAACGGCCAAAGAAAAATTCAAACATGTCAATACGAACGAAAATCAAGGGTTACAAACCCTATATAAACAATCATCATCGGCAATTCAAAACCATTCGAGTTCGAGCTTAACAGAGCATAATCATTCAACTCGAATCATCAAAACAGTTCGAATACGAAAATCGAAGAGCAATAGAGCTAAAAATCTTACCCGAAGCAACTGTCGAACTCATTGAAGCAACCGAAGAAAGCAACACAAAATCGATCGAACTAGGCAAAATTGCGAATAACCAAACAACGTTCGAACTAGTATCGGAACTTCGCAAAAGCCCTATTTTGGAACAAAGAGCGCAATCGAACGAAAGCCCCATTTTTTCCACAAGCCCTAATTTTCAGATCGTAGGAATGAACGAAGAAGAAGGCCGCCATTTTTCTCAAAGAATCGGGCCGAAGTAATTAGGGATCAGGCTAGTGAATTAAATCGAGCTGGAGATAAAAGGGATCGAAGATAATTGAAGAGGGCCGGCCTAGTTTTTAAATAGGGTTTTAAATTTTTAAATTTTAGTTATTTTATCTTTGGGCCGGGATTATTTTCTAGAGCAAAATCAGTTATCAAGTTTAAATTTCAATTTTGCTCCGGGTTTAAACTGTATTTTGTTTTTCAGTTTGTATTTTCAAAGTCCAGTCAGAGTTAATCACCACCTAGGGTTTAGGTGTTGTCAGATTGTCTAGTTAGAATTAGTTCAGTGAGCAGGGTGTGCGAGTTTGCAAAACTCTATAGGCGGGAGTAGAGTTTGCGAGTTAACGAAACTCTATAGGCGGAGCAGGGTGTGCGAGTCTGTAGGAGTGTTTGTAAGCGGGAGCAAGGGTTTGCGAGTCTGTTAGAGTGTTTGTAAGCGGGATACTGTTTAATTCTAATAGAAATCTGGAAATGCAGCAGTAGGCAGGGGTTGCCGAAGCTGGGTAAATTCTGTGTGTGATTTACTTTTCTACATATTTATCTACAGTTTGATTTTGTGTTTAATCTGAGAAAATTTGCTATAACCCTATTCACCCCCCCCCCTCTAGGGTTAATCTAGATCCTACAAGTGGTATCAGAGCCCGGTATTTTTTAACTCTAGAGTCATGAATCTATCAGATAATGCTTTTTCTGAGGGGCAATCTATTGTTAGGCCACCTATGTTTAATGGGAGTGATTATGCTTACTGGAAAGTTAGGATGGGTATTTATCTTAGTTCTGTAGATTATGATGTTTGGGATATTGTTGAAACTGGCTATACACCTCCCACTATAACTATTGGTGATACTGAGATTCCTAAACCTAAGGAGAGGTGGGATGCTAACGATAAGAAATTAAAAACTACGAATGCTAAAGCCATGAATGCTTTGATCTGTGCTCTTGATAAAACTGAATTTAATAGAATTTCTTATTGTAAAACAGCACAGGAAATTTGGCACACTTTGGAGGTGACACACGAAGGAACTTCTCAAGTCAAGGAGTCTCGTTTAGCCCTGTTCAGCAATGAATACGAGAACTTTGTGATGGACGAAGGCGAGAGCATAAAGGACATGTTTGGACGCTTCTCAACCTTGGTATACAATGCTAGAGCGCTTGGAAAGGTATTCTCCGAGGTAGAGCTAGTGAGAAAGATACTACGAGTCTTACCGATGAACTTTGAGGCAAAAGTCATGGCAATACAAGAATCAAAAGATCTGAGTAAACACAGCATGGAGGATTTGATCGGAAACTTGATGACGTATGAGCTTGAGCTAAAAGCAAAGGAAGAACGCAACAATCCTGAATCAAAGAAGAAGACGATTGCCTTAAAGAGCAGAGAAGAGAGCGATCATGAAACAGAAGATCCAATTGAAGTGCTTGCAATGGCTGTCAATAATCTTAGAAGAAGGTCAAGATTCAAGCCAAGCAAGAAGAAAACCAGTGGTAATAGATCAAAAGATTCTGACAACTCTGAAAATGAATTAATTTGCTATAACTACAACAAGCCTGGTCACTTCAAACAAAATTGCCCACTTCTCAAAATCAACAAAGGAAAGAAAAAGAAGAAGGCCTTCGCAGCAACTTGGGATGATGAGGAAGGAGAGGAAGTTTCAATCGATAACTCAGAGGAGGCAAACTTGTGTCTAACGGCAAGATCAGATTCAGAACCAAACTCAAAGGAATCAAGATCAGATTCAGAAGCAAGTTCAGAGGAGTCTAGTGAGGTAAAGAACTATTCTTATAAAGAACTTGTCTTTATGTGCATTGATCTTACTAAAACAGTTGATACTCTAGATTTTAAAATTGAAAAACTGAAATCTGATAGGAGAGAACTTGCCCGTGAAAATACTAGGTTAGAAACTGAACTTGAAAATATTCAAAACCTAGACTGTAAAAAATGCAAAATTTTAGATTCAGAATTATCAAAGCTTAAAATTAACTTTGAGAATCTTGAAAAAGAAAACTTGAGTCTTAAGGAAATCATTAACACTAGGAGAAAGGATTTTATAAATAGATGCACCTCACTTGTGACTGAAAACACAACACTAAAAACCAAAGTCCAAGATCTTGAGAAATCACTGAGTAACTTTTCAAGAGGAGAAAAATCATTCAATATGTTATTTGGAAATCAATTGTTTGCTAACAATAGAAAAGGACTAGGTTTTGGAAAAACACAAGTTGATAGTGCTAAAGGAGAAAGTGTCTTTACTGGATGTGAAATAAATGGACATCATAGTCATAGGAACAAGAACACAAAGTTTATACAAGTTTGGGTTCCTAAAAATTCTACAAATAAATTTCATGTCTATTGGAACAAGAATGAAAGGACAAAACAAATTTGGGTTCCAAAGGGATTGTTTATTCACAATTATTCTACCACTAACAACCATGGACCTATAAAAACAAATAGGTCACATAAAACTTTAACCGTGTAGGTATGGTGGCAGGCTAAGGAACAACATTAGTGTTATCTGGATTCTGGCTGTTCCAAGATACACAACGGGGGACAAATCAACGTTCCTTAGCCTAGTATAAAGGTGACAGATTCACAATGGGCAAACAACGAAAGATTATCGTACAGGTAAAACAGGTAATTGTATTTATTTTCAAACGATAGATAAAATGTGAAAATCTTCACCATAATCTGAATTAAAACAGCCAGTTATGTGAAATGATTGATGATGATTAATTCTGATTTCATCTTTTAATGGATTTACTCGAAGTAATTATGATGGTTGATAGATTCTAATATACTTGATATGATCTTACATGACTTGCTCTTATCCATGACTTTGATTTGTGCTTAAAAGTTGACCAACCATTTTCATTATTGAATTTAATCTGTTTGGTCAAATTATGATGTTGCTTGATTTCTGATTACTCATGCTATAAAAAGGTTTTTGAGAAATTTTTGAAATTTTTGAAACTTTGTGAAATTGGTGAAACTTCAAGAAATTGTTTTTGAAATAATGATGATGGTTTTATGACTGTTGATCCTACGATTCCTAAATTTGACACTATGATATTTGTTTAATGGTTAACACGACTTCAATTCAATTTCAAGAGAATTTCATTTAAAAATTGTTGAACATTATTCTGAAAGAGTTTGTTGAAATTTCATAATCTGGTCCATGACTTCATTCGAGTGATTACAGAGTGAAAGTAAAAATCAGATGCAGATTTCACTGGCAATGTAGTTGTTAGAAAAATTACTGGTGAAATGTGATTATTTATTGACTTTCATTAGCTGCATCATTTTTCAAAGAAAATATCTGCACATTTTTCACTTGAAATAATTTTTCAATTCAGCAGAAATTTTTTCTTAAACCCCTTCTAGAAAATAATTTCTGTTAACCACTCTTTTCAGATTAGTTATTTGATTATTTTTGAAATTGATTTTAAACTGATCTGATCCCCTAATAATTATCTAAAAAGATTTGTAGTAATTGAAAATAAGATAAGTGTTGACATTAATTATATATTATAACTTGAGAAAGTATAATTAGAAAATTTCTTTAGAAATTTAAACAAGAGTTATAAAAACTTTTTGTTGATAAATATTCCATGATCATTTCTATTTCTATCACTTTTCTATCGACCATCACTCATCAAAAATCAATATAGATGTTAATATGTGGTAATTTAAACGGGAAATCATTTGTGCTTCATTTTTTTTTATTATATTTCTAACAATAAATCCAAAATATTCACTCTCATTTAAAAGTCCTCACGGTTATGCATGGGTGAACTACTTGGATTTTTGATTATGTGCTTCCATGCTCATTTAAAAGTCCTCACGGTTATGCATGTATGGAATGCATATCAAAATTGATTGATTAAATAGACAAGTTGATTCTAATCCCATTTAAAAGTCCTCACGGTTATGCGTGGTTAGAAGATACTTGAATTCATTTTTAAAATAAAAATAAAAATTGGGAATACTACTAATCTCATTTAAAAGTCCTAACGGTTATGCATGGTTAGTAGATATTTAAATTTCCTGAAATAGATATACCACAAATAGACACAACTATATGGTTTTATTTGATGATATCATCTTATCATTCTAAAGTGGAATATGCATCAATTAAATTATTTATGATTTTTGTTTGATTTTCTTATTGAAATTAATAATTACACTTGATTGAGCTTTAATATTGTATTAATGTTTATCAGTATATCTCTATTTTTCTATTACTATTATTCTTTTGCTGATAACAAAAGGGGGAGAGAAAGGTTAAGATTTTGGAAAATAAAATTCACATATTTTCTATTTGCATATAGATTCATATTGCATATTTTATTCTCATGCATATATGTAGGGGGAGTATTCTGTAGAAAGAGAGCATTTAAATAGGGGGAGCAAATTGAATAATCAAATACATTTAAAATAGTCAAAATCTTAAATATATGTTTGTTATCATCAAAAGGGGGAGATTGGGGAATATGCATGTATATGCTTTTTGTTTAATGATAATAAACATATATACATTCATTTAAATGTATTTGATATTGTACTATTTTGTTTTTCACAGATAAAATAAATATTTGCTGAATAAAATAAATAACACAGAATTGGAATTCAAACGAATATTTTATTCAAACAAATATTTATTACAATTTTGATAGTACAATTTCAAGCTCTCACTATAACTATACAATTTCAGTCACAATACGATTACATCACAATTTCATAGTTACATCAGTTCCTCACTACATATCACTCACACTCGTATTTATCTTCAACTTCATTCCAATGTGAATCCAGCATTTGAGCAATCTGCAGAAATATACATTGACGCAGTAAAATTGAAAAGGAAATGTTTTTGCAGTATAAAACAAAATATGAATTTTGAAAATAATGTTTGCCTTAGTTATTTGGGTTGTTCGTCATCATTTATATTTGAATTCATCACGCACACGAACAGCTTGTGACATGCACAGTGTATCACTGTACATGCCACAAGACCGTGCACACCGAAATGTACACTTGATCGATTTACAGGGACAGGCGAGCACAAGGTCAAACCCAAATATACAAGCGAATTCAACTCAGGTGAAATTCGAAAGGTCAAGTCACTGCAGTCATGACTCAACACAATGCATCACTGAAACACAAAGATCAGACCTCAACATAGCCAATGATCATGGCAGTGTACAAAAGCAAGAGAACTAGTACAAAACAAAGTGCAACAATACCCAACACAAATAAGCACAGCTAACACATCAAAACAAGGTCAAACCCAAGTTTCAAAAATAGGTTCAACTCAAGGCCAATAAACATCAGTGCAACAAGCCAGAGGCAAAACAAATTTCAATAGAGCAAACAGAGACCAAAGACCACAGTAGTCACAATGCTGCAGATGCAAACAGAATGAAATGCAACTACAAGTTCAATGTGACAGCAAAATCATATGATCGAGTGCAACAGTTCGAGTTATATCACAGTGCCAACATCACGAACAAACTCAATGCAAATCAGTTCAAAATCCAAGTAGTGGTCAAACAAATATGGACAGTGACTGTAAGCAACTACAAAGTGAAATGGAGTTCACTGAGAAATGCAATGCAGATGCCAACATCGATGAATATATAAAGTAGCAGAAAAGCAAGTTGAAAAATTCAAGAAATAGGAAAGTTTTAAAACCATGGTCATCAAAACGAATTATCAACATCGAAATGTTTTAAAACCAAGTCAAAGCCGGTGATAAACAAACATCTCAAAATTCAAAACTACTGCAATCGGGTCATAGAGAAATTCACAGAAATGGCAGAGCACAGAGAATTCAAAGCCAAGTATTTTAAATCGAGTCAACCGAGCATTTCAAGAATATACGCATTTGAATCAGTCAGGAATAAATCGCACCATCCAACATTATATCGAACGGCCAAAGAAAAATTCAAACATGTCAATACGAACGAAAATCAAGGGTTACAAACCCTATATAAACAATCATCATCGGCAATTCAAATCCATTCGAGTTCGAGCTTAACAGAGCATAATCATTCAACTCGAATCATCAAAACAGTTCGAATACGAAAATCGAAGAGCAACAGAGCTAAAAATCTTACCCGAAGCAACTGTCGAACTCATTGAAGCAACCGAAGAAAGCAACACAAAATCGATCGAACCAGGCAAAATTGCGAATAACCAAACAATGTTCGAACTAGTATCGGAGCTTCGCAAATGCCCTATTTTGGAACAAAGAGCGCAATCGAACGAAAGCCCCATTTTTTCCACAAGCCCTAATTTTCAGATCGGAGGAATGAACGAAGAAGAAGGCCGCCATTTTTCTCAAAGAATCGGGCCGAAGTAATTAGGGATCGGGCTAGTGAATTAAATCGAGCTGGAGATAAAAGGGATCGAAGATAATTGAAGAGGGTCGGCCTAGTTTTTAAATAGGGTTTTAAAGTTTTAAATTTTAGTTATTTTATCTTTGGGCCGGGATTATTTTCTAGAGCAAAATCAGTTATCAAGTTTAAATTTCAATTTTGCTCCGAGTTTAAACTGTATTTTGTTTTTCAGTTTGTATTTTCAAAGTCCAGTCAGAGTTAATCACCACCTAGGGTTTAGGTGTTGTCAGATTGTCTAGTTAGAATTAGTTCAGTGAGCAGGGTGTGCGAGTTTGCAAAACTCTATAGGCGGGAGCAGAGTTTGCGAGTTAACGAAACTCTACAGGCGGAGCAGGGTGTGCGAGTCTGTAGGAGTGTTTGTAAGCGGGAGCAAGGATTTGCGAGTCTGTTAGAGTGTTTGTAAGCGGGATACTGTTTAATTCTAATAGAAATCTGGGAATGCAGCAGTAGGCAGGGGTTGCCGAAGCTGGGTAAATTCTGTGTGTGATTTACTTTTCTGCATATTTATCTACAGTTTGATTTTGTGTTTAATCTGAGAAAATTTGCTATAACCCTATTCACCCCCCTCTAGGGTTAATCAAGATCCTACAAGAGATGTTTACGGGGTTTGACATCTCCTAACCAGTGTCTAACGTGAGTGCAGTAACTTAAGAAATGTTCGGGATTTACATCTCTTAAGGATCCGTTAAACTATCTACTATGTAGTGATATTCGCTATTATAATAATGTCTAATCATAAAATAAACATACTTTTAAATAGCATTAAGGCTTTACATTTTCCACCTTAACACGTAATAGTCCCAGTAGTCTATCCAGTATTAGCATACTCCCAAAATGGGGGCTACCCTCGATACACCACAGGCTACGGGAGAAATCACAAATCGTAGTAAAGCTCGATATGGTAGGTGACACGGCACACAAGGCAATGCCAGGGTAGATGTAACAACCCGGAAATTTCAACTCTGATAATTCCGAATTGTTAAGGAAAAGAAGAAAAGATAGAAGAAGAATAGAAAGAAGATAGAAAACACAACATCTCACATTCGCAGCGGATAAAATATAATAACAAATAATAGCACTTATACAAAGAAAAGCTGTAATTGTTACTTTACATTCAATACATCAGAGTTACAACATATACACAAATAGACTAGACAGTTATCAACCTGTCCCAGACTACTATCAATAAGCTCTCAAATACACAGCGGTAAACTCCATACGTTCCTGCCATCTAGCTCGCCTCTTGAGCTTCAGAACGTCCTTACCTGGAAATCTGTAATACCCGGTCTGACCCGAGCATTACATCAAAGTAACACCCGGGTCAAGCTGGAAACCAGCGTGAGTAAACTCATCTAACATGAAATTTTAATTCATAGAACTTATTTAAACCCGGGGTAACTCGTACTTTACTACAAGTAAACAACTTATATGGTCAACATATATTTTCACAAAACAATATCTAAGTATCAACTTAGCTAAATTGGTCCATATTATCCCAAACCTGCCTATTTGATTTCTCAAATCAAACTATAAAGAATTTTAGAAGTTTTCAAATCGAAGTGGTTTCGGGTATTAACTAATACCCGACTCCTGTCTCTTCGAATCTAATGTCATCTTAACCCAAGTTATTCAAATGAAATACAATTCAAACTTTAAATACAGGGTGTCACTTTTACCCAGCAATTTATCATCGATAGATAACCATATTATCACTGATCAACCCAAACATAACATATTACAAAACATTTCATCTCATATATCAGAGAAACAAATAATCTGAAGCATTTAATGTCCTCCAATCATTCATAAGCAAGATAAATTAGTCACACTATTTCTAATTAATTTAAATAAATTAAATTAATTACTTTAATCACTTTTAATCATTCTTACTTACATTAATTAATTACAAACCATTAATAAATCATAATTATTCTCTTTGATTACATTAAGTAATTAACCTTTAATTACCCCATAGATTAACTAGCCTTAACCATTCACATTAACTTTAATTAATCTCCTTAATTTATTTATCTTAATTAATAATTAAATCAACCTTCAATCATTACTTAATTACCTTTAATTAAGTAATTATCGTTAAGTAATTAATCATATAAATTATATTTTTTTAAATAATAATTGTTTTCTTTAACATTGGTTAAGAAGTTTGTAACTTGTTTAATTTTACTTTACCTTTAAATTTCAAAAAAACTTTGTTTTAAAAATCTTATAAAACCCGGTTTAAAACTACTTCGAGTCCAACACGAGACCTACCCGGTAGCTACCCCGCATTCCTCTCAACTCTCACCTGCTTCGAGTCCCCCTCACAAAAACTCGAGAGCGACTCCGAGCTTCTTCTCGTCTTCTCCAGAAAAACAAACACAGTACATTCTAAACGAACCCAACGTGCACGTGTGCACCTGCACACCAACTCCGATCAACGTCGATCATCACGGCGACCCTCGTCCAGTCACCTACGACTGTACTGCCCCATTCGAACACTAATCACCACGAATTCGCCATCCAAGCCCAATCGAACCACTCGACCCAAAACAGGAACCAACCTGCTACCAAAAACCAACCACCGGCCATCGCCTCTGACCACCAGCAAACTCGCGCCTCTGACCGAAGCCTCGTCACACCCCTATGCCGCGTTTTCCCAAGGTCCGGTCCACCTCGATGCTCTGACGACGTAGCAGTAACCCAAAACCCGACCTCGACTTCAAACCATCCTAAAACCCTAGTTTGATCCACCGCCGATGTCACAACAATCTATCGACACTTCCACCATTTTTCTCGACATCCCAGATTGACAAGCTAGCTCCTACAGAAACCACGACTACCCCGAATTCATTGATCACCCGAAATAGCCCAAAAACCATATTCTGATCATCTTCGAACTGTGCCATCAATACTCAACTAAAAATCGAGATTTTGATTTCAAAAATCCTAGTTTGCAAAGGGGATTCAGGTTATATACTTGAATTAATAAATTATTGAGTTTGATTTCAACCCATTCCTAAGTTTCCACTATTTTTTTTTCCTTTTCCAGAAAATTTCAAACTTAATTTATATAATTAAAATTTTTAAAAACTTAATTATGTTCAAACAAACAACATTTGTTTGAATACTTCAGCCTAACCAAGATTATATGAAGAGAATTTTAGTTTTGTTCAATATTGAGCCTGTTAGAAAATAAACAGAGCTGATCACAATCATGCATACCAATATATACATTCATATAGACATGTATTCAGATTTTAACAAGCATGCATACAAAATTTTAAACATGCATCACGGGATTCATATCAAACACTACACATACATCAAATTAAAACTGAGTTATGGTTTAAGTTTGCTCACCCTTTTTTTTAAAAAGGGATGAACCGAGCTAACAGTTTATATACATGCACATTTCAATATTCAGACATATAATTCATCATCATGCAAACAATATATATCAAAAACATTGATGAATTATTTAAGCAACCAGATTTAAGATAAAATACAGTTGGGTTTACTCACGGTTTTGTTTGAACAGAGAAGCTTTTGAAAAGAAGACTGGAAATGCTTTTGATGATGAACTGGAATTTGTCTTGCCAATCTGATTGAACTGAGTTGCACTTGAGTTTTTTTTTTATTTTGAGCTTCAAGTTTGAACCAATTGAAAGATTATTGTTTTCTTTGATTTTGTCCTCCGGTTTGTTACAGGATTTTAGGTTCTGGTTGTTTTCTTTTTCTTATTTTAGATTTTAGAATGAAGATAGGAAAAGAAAATGAAAAGGAGAAACATATGTTTATATAAGTTAAATTAGATTTTATTTATTTTAAAAGAAAATTAAAAATAAAGATGACACTTGTCATTCTCCTTATCTATTTTGTTAACACATATGCTTAGATAATATTATTAGCTTACACTTGTAATACTACATGCAAAAATATATTTTTAAATGTTAATAAGGGTTTTTTTTTTAAAATAAATTCCTAATAACAAAATACATCTTTTAACTTATATAAATGAAATCTTTTAAAAGAAAATATAATAAAACAAACTATATTTCTACAAAAATCATATATACATATTTTTAAATCAAATATATATATATATATATATATATATATATATATCCTTATTAATTTCAATTCAAATCCAATAATTTAAATTCAAATTTAATTTAAAATCAACTCAAATATAAACGAACACAAAATTCAATTTGTAAAAGGATAATTTTATTTTAAAATTTATTTATAGCTATATATATATAAACAGCATATTATTATCATTGTTTGAAATATTAATTTTGCCAATTTAAATAATTATAAAAGAAGATCATTAAACAAATATTATCAAATGAATATTTATCTAGATATTTATAAGTCAGTATTTATTATAGTTCAAATTCATCTATATACATATCCAGATATATTCTAATTATCAGAATTTCATTTATTAATCCAAATAAAATCAATATTTTCATTAATTAAACCAGTTAATTATAAATTAACAGATGTTCAAAAATCCGGGTTATCACATTCCTCCCCCCTTAGAATCTTTTCGTCCCCGAAAAGAAACGAAGCAAGAATTTTATTACAATGTTGATTATTAGTTAAATTATTCCTTAGACATCTTAATTCTTAACTCTTTTTATTTAAATTTTTCAAAACATTTTAAAAATTTACATAATATTATCAAAATAGTTTTTATAAATATATATATATATATATATATATATATATATATATATATATATTTAACTCGATGTCTCAACCAGTCCATCCTTGTTCTCACAGAAATTCGGTCATACGTTGATCAGGCGTAAGACTGAAAATCTATAAGTTCTTAGCAGACCCGTTTTCAACACCCAGTGAAAATACTTGGAATATAATTTATGAAAACTTTATAAAAATATAGAAAACAATTTTGAAAATAGAGGAAATATCTTTGGTGAGAATGCTCTGGAAATCATCACTTCTCCATGGTCGCAGTTAATCCGATGGTTACGTTGCCGTCCCGGCAAAATCCACAGATAACTGTAGGTCTCCGCGCTCCTCGATTACGCCATGGAACCCGCTACAGATCGCAGTTATACCCGGGCCCTACGTTGCTATCACAGCACAAACCCATATAACTGTAGGCATCAGCGCCACCGAATTTCGCTGCCAAAAGAATGAAACTTCTCCACTCGACCATAGACCGCAGTCTACCGATGTTGCGCTGCCATCCCGGCAAAATCAAGTGTAGACTGTTGGCACTCATCCTCCACACGATTTTCGCTATGGTCCCCACAGTAGATCGCAGCGACATCGAATTACACTGTCGTCACAGCATAACCCAAATGCCCCTGTAGGCAACAGCGCCCTCGACTTTCGCTACCAAATAATCCTCAGGAACTAGTTTGTCCGGACTCCTCACAGGATCAACTTTAGAATCCCCCATTGGGATTCAAGGCAGTACCACCCAGTGGCACTCCTGAGAAGTTCATTTCAAGGAAGCGTCTTTTTCCCCAGAGCTATTCTCAAAGCACTTTATACTATATACTTATAGTATCTTCAAATCATATCCTTTATGATTTATCAAAATCTCCTTTACACAAAATCGATTACCAAAATCGATAATTCTCAAACTAGGCTTTCCAAAATCCAAAATTGATTTTCCCAAAAATCAAAAGCCTTTTCCAAATTCATAGGTTCCCAAAACCTTTTTCAAAATCATTCTCATAAGATCCTTTATATATATAGATATATATAACTTTGAAAATCTTTGGATCACTTCAAACTTGTATAAAACCTCTTTTATACTTTAAATATTTCAAAACCCTTTTTATTCTGGCTAGATTCAATAAGGGAAGTTTATCATATTACAAAATATAACTTTATTTATTGTCAAATCAAATATTCAAGTTTGATTTCTTTATAAAGTTATTTACCATTTACTTACCTCCCATAAAGTAAATTTCAATCAAAGAAATATCCAATTCCATTATATTTTACAAATATACTTTTCATTTCAAAACCATTTCAAATTCCTTATTCAAAATTTTCAATATCAATTCATTCAAACTCGTACGATGTACACATATCATCTGTACGCAATATCAATCTGATCACTCAATCGATCACACAATTTCACTTCCGAACTAGTATCGTCCACCCGACTTCCTAGTGCGGACTCAGATCTGGTTTCTTGATCAGAAACCATCATTCTCCTTGCATAGTCATAGCTATGATAGAGAATATCCAGAACCAATCAAAAATCCATATCCAGGTTCGCCGTCAAAAATCGAGCGGAAAATACCAACTCGGATCGATAATACTATCTCGAAATTCTGTGTTCGAATCTGGATCAAATCACTATGCGAATAGAATAATATACGTATATCCTACGTATTTATCTTTATTGGTTATTAGCCAAATCAATTCTCTTTTCTATTCAGATTTCCTTTAATTCCATTCACTTATTCTCAATTGCTTCCATTACAAATTGAGTTATTACTTCAATTATAAACGGTTTGAGCTCTGACTTATTTAAATTTAAAAATATCTTGAAAATTTTTAAAGTAGATAAGTAGTTGAAAAATAGTTATTAGTTTGTAAAATAGCTGTAAAATAGTTAAGTAGTTATAAAATAGTTAGATAATTGCAAAATAGTTTTTATAATAATGTTTAGATATAAGTAACTGAAAAACAGTAATGAGTTTATAAGACAGTTTCAAAATAATTGTAAAATAACTATAAGATAGTTTGGGGTTTAAGAAGAAAGATTGTATAGTAAATAGTTTGGAAAATATATTTGTATTAAAACAATTTATTTTGAAAATAATCCAGAGTCAAACTGTTAAATTTCCAAATTTCCATTTCCAATTGATTTCTCATCAATTTAATTTAAATTCCACTTCCATTTAAATTGATTCAATATTCCAATTTCCATTGAAATTGATTTAATCCCAATTCAAGTTGAATTAACCTTAATTCCTTTCCAAATTCAAATCAAATTCCATTTGAACAAATTTCAATTTAAAACTCAATTTTAAGCTATCTCAAATTTATATAAATTCGAGTTAAATTTCTAAATGTTGATTTAATTTCTTAAAACAAATCAACCCTTATTTTTAAATCAAATCAACTTTTATTTTTAATTTAATAACTTAAATCTTTAAATCATTTAATTCTGAATCCAAATTCCAAAATTCCATTTTAAAATTATTTTTACTTAACTTGTTACAAAGTTCAAATAAGAATTCAAAAACAATTTAATCTTCAGATTCTGATTTATTATCCATTTTCAATTTCCAGATCTCAAATCCATTTTGAGATCACTCTTAACTTCCATTAAAATTAACCATTTAACTACCCAAGTTAAATTTAAATTTCATCTTGAAATTTCCAATTCAAGTTGTTCAATCTAAACTCATTTAACTTCCTTAAGTTAAATTAAATTTACTTAATTCGGTCAACTTTACACAATTTGAATTCCCATTCAAATTTTAAACTTCAGATTAATAATCTTTCCCCTTTTAAAAAAACTTACTTTACTTTTGGTTTTACATCACATTCCAATTTAAAAATCAACACTAAGTGTTTATTTCAAATCATCATTGGTATTATGTATATTCCTCATATATACATTTTCTTTACACACCAAGTTATACTTTAAATTTTTAAACCATTCTTGGTTTAATTCAAAAACAAATTTCTTTAAATTTTCCAAACAACTCTTATTTTAAAATAAGATCATATTCAAAACAACCTGAATAATATTTATTCTTTTTCTTTTTATATTTTGAAAACAATTTCAAATGTTTTCAAACTTAGGATTCAAAACTTCACAATTTAAATCCAATTTAATTTACAAATTATAAGTCATATTCACCTAAAAGTTTACTTCCCTAAAATATTTCATTTTGCTTAATCATTAACAACATTCATTATTAAACACAACTACCATTTATGATAATAACCAAGATTATCATATCTGGAAAACAATTCATTATTATCTTTATTCTTGATAACACTTCTACAAATCCAAGATTTTAATTTCAGTTTGAATCTTATTTCAAACTTATCTTCATTCAATTTCAATTTGGTTGTATTTCTATTACCACTTAATTCTTATTATCTTATTTAATTCCAATGATTCAACACCAATTTCTTTAATATATATTAAAAGAAATATTGCTTTATATATCAAATATAATCTTATATAAAAATCATTTGAAATCTTTATATATGAAAATAACAAATACGCTCTCATATATATATACACTCAACTCGTTCTAGGGTACCATTGACCCTATCCTTAACGAGTAATCTAAACAGAGCCAAGGTTCTCGCTTAACCTCGCTCTGATACCAAATGTAACAGCCCGGAAATTTCAACTCTGATAATTCCGAATTGTTAAGGAAAAGAAGAAAAGATAGAAGAAGAATAGAAAGAAGATAGAAAACACAACATCTCACATTCGCAGCGGATAAAATATAATAACAAATAATAGCATTTATACAAAGAAAAGCTGTAATTGTTACTTTACATTCAATACATCAGAGTTACAACATATACACAAATAGACTAGACAGTTATCAACCTGTCCCAGACTACTATCAATAAGCTCTCAAATACACAGCGGTAAACTCCATACGTTCCTGCCATCTAGCTCGCCTCTTGAGCTTCAGAACGTCGTTACCTGGAAATCTGTAATACTCGGTCTGACCCGAGCATTACATCAAAGTAACACCCGGGTCAGGCTGGAAACCAGCGTGAGTAAACTCATCTAACATGAAATTTTAATTCATAGAACTTATTTAAACCCGGGGTAACTCGTACTTTACTACAAGTAAACAACTTATATGGTCAACATATATTTTCACAAAACAATATCTAAGTATCAACTTAGCTAAATTGGTCCATATTATCCCAAACCTGCCTATTTGATTTCTCAAATCAAACTATAAAGAATTTTAGAAGTTTTCAAATCGAAGTGGTTTCGGGTATTAACTAATACCCGACTCCTGTCTCTTCGAATCTAATGTCATCTTAACCCAAGTTATTCAAATGAAATACAATTCAAACTTTAAATACAGGGTGTCACTTTTACCCAGCAATTTATCATCGATAGATAACCATATTATCACTGATCAACCCAAACATAACATATTACAAAACATTTCATCTCATATATCAGAGAAACAAATAATCTGAAGCATTTAATGTCCTCCAATCATTCATAAGCAAGATAAATTAGTCACACTATTTCTAATTAATTTAAATAAATTAAATTAATTACTTTAATCACTTTTAATCATTCTTACTTACATTAATTAATTACAAACCATTAATAAATCTTAATTATTCTCTTTGATTACATTAAGTAATTAACCTTTAATTACCCCATAGATTAACTAGCCTTAACCATTCACATTAACTTTAATTAATCTCCTTAATTTATTTATCTTAATTAATAATTAAATCAACCTTCAATCATTACTTAATTACCTTTAATTAAGTAATTATCGTTAAGTAATTAATCATATAAATTATATTTTTTTAAATAATAATTGTTTTCTTTAACATTGGTTAAGAAGTTTGTAACTTGTTTAATTTTACTTTACCTTTAAATTTCAAAAAAAACTTTGTTTTAAAAATCTTATAAAACCCGGTTTAAAACTACTTCGAGTCCAACACGAGACCTACCCGGTAGCTACCCCGCGTTCCTCTCAACTCTCACCTGCTTCGAGTCCCCCTCACAAAAACTCGAGAGCGACTTCGAGCTTCTTCTCGTCTTCTCCAGAAAAACAAACACAGTACATTCTAAACGAACCCAACGTGCACGTGTGCACCTGCACACCAACTCCGATCAACGTCGATCATCACGGCGACCCTCGTCCAGTCACCTACGACTGTACTGCCCCATTCGAACACTAATCACCACGAATTCGCCATCCAAGCCCAATCGAACCACTCGACCCAAAACAGGAACCAACCTGCTACCAAAAACCAACCACCGGCCATCGCCTCTGACCACCAGCAAACTCGCGCCTCTGACCGAAGCCTCGTCACACCCCTATGCCGCGTTTTCCCAAGGTCCGGTCCACCTCGATGCTCTGACGACGTAGCAGTAACCCAAAACCCGACCTCGACTTCAAACCATCCTAAAACCCTAGTTTGATCCACCGCCGATGTCACAACAATCTATCGACACTTCCACCATTTTTCTCGACATCCCAGATTGACAAGCTAGCTCCTACAGAAACCACGACTACCCCGAATTCATTGATCACCCGAAATAGCCCAAAAACCATATTCTGATCATCTTCTAACTGTGCCATCAATACTCAACTAAAAATCGAGATTTTGATTTCAAAAATCCTAGTTTGCAAAGGGGATTCAGGTTATATACTTGAATTAATAAATTATTGAGTTTGATTTCAACCCATTCCTAAGTTTCCACTATTTTTTTTCCTTTTCCAGAAAATTTCAAACTTAATTTATATAATTAAAATTTTTAAAAACTTAATTATGTTCAAACAAACAACATTTGTTTGAATACTTCAGCCTAACCAAGATTATATGAAGAGAATTTTAGTTTTGTTCAATATTGAGCCTGTTAGAAAATAAACAGAGCTGATCACAATCATGCATACCAATATATACATTCATATAGACATGTATTCAGATTTTAACAAGCATGCATACAAAATTTTAAACATGCATCACGGGATTCATATCAAACACTACACATACATCAAATTAAAACTGAGTTATGGTTTAAGTTTGCTCACCCTTTTTTTTAAAAAGGGATGAACCGAGCTAACAGTTTATATACATGCACATTTCAATATTCAGACATATAATTCATCATCATGCAAACAATATATATCAAAAACATTGATGAATTATTTAAGCAACCAGATTTAAGATAAAATACAGTTGGGTTTACTCACGGTTTTGTTTGAACAGAGAAGCTTTTGAAAAGAAGACTGGAAATGCTTTTGATGATGAACTGGAATTTGTCTTGCCAATCTGATTGAACTGAGTTGCACTTGAGTTTTTTTTTATTTTGAGCTTCAAGTTTGAACCAATTGAAAGATTATTGTTTTCTTTGATTTTGTCCTTCGGTTTGTTACAGGATTTTAGGTTCTGGTTGTTTTCTTTTTCTTATTTTAGATTTTAGAATGAAGATAGGAAAAGAAAATGAAAAGGAGAAACATATGTTTATATAAGTTAAATTAGATTTTATTTATTTTAAAAGAAAATTAAAAATAAAGATGACACTTGTCATTCTCCTTATCTATTTTGTTAACATATATGCTTAGATAATATTATTAGCTTACACTTGTAATACTACATGCAAAAATATATTTTTAAATGTTAATAAGGGTTTTTTTTTTAAAATAAATTCCTAATAACAAAATACATCTTTTAACTTATATAAATGAAATCTTTTAAAAGAAAATATAATAAAACAAACTATATATCTACAAAAATCATATATACATATTTTTAAATCAAATATATATATATATATATCCTTATTAATTTCAATTCAAATCCAATAATTTAAATTCAAATTTAATTTAAAATCAACTCAAATATAAACGAACACAAAATTCAATTTGTAAAAGGATAATTTTATTTTAAAATTTATTTATAGCTATATATATATAAACAGCATATTATTATCATTGTTTGAAATATTAATTTTGCCAATTTAAATAATTATAAAAGAAGATCATTAAACAAATATTATCAAATGAATATTTATCTAGATATTTATAAGTCAGTATTTATTATAGTTCAAATTCATCTATATACATATCCAGATATATTCTAATTATCAGAATTTCATTTATTAATCCAAATAAAATCAATATTTTCATTAATTAAACCAGTTAATTATAAATTAACAGATGTTCAAAAATCCGGGTTATCACAGTAGATATACCAATTACGCACACGGACTGATGGAAACGCATATCATCCACTACCGCTCCACCTCGAACAACACTCCCAAATCAAGGGTGGCCACCAAAAATCACAAAGTAATAGAATGGTATCGAAGAAGTGCGTCCGATAAGAGGTGCTACCTCACTGGTCCGAGATCGCTCCTGTTTTAGCCACCTTATGCCAACTCACGGGAGTTGGTCCACGTATATACCTTAGGATCGTCGCCACCATCCTACTTCATTCTGGAAACTCCACCGCGTACATAGTTTTCAAAGTGGTTTTCGGTATCGACAGAGAGTATGTCCATATCCGATCCCGATCTCTTTAACAACCAATCGTTATTATAACACCGTGGTCATTTAAAATTATATATACTTTAAAAACCCATAATATCTTTTCCATTTCAAAACATAACCTTTATTTCAAAATAGTATATACTTCAAAACCAAATTCAATAATATATCATTTAAATAAAATCCAAATTTTCAATCACTATTCTTACTTTTATTTATAAAACTTGAAATATTCTTTAAAACCATCTTAAACCCAAATCACATAATGCAGTCATATTCTAAATCTCAAAATTTCAATCGGTTTCAAATCAATATATTCAAAGATAATTCTTAAATAAATTCTATTTCAAATAAATTCATTTTTCAAACCATGTTACTTTCGTAGTTATAACAGTTTCAAAACCAACACCTTGAAACAATAATACTTTAATTCCGATAAAACATTTCAATTTTGATATATATTTCAAATCTTTAAATATTCCAAAATTTCCAAACTAAATCTGATAATCTCATATATTTCTTAATTCAATTTACTATTATTTATCAAATAAATTTAATAGCATTTACATAAAGCTCAAACTTGAAATATTCGTAAATCAACTTAAAACATCATCAAGTTATACATAGCTTAAATTTTAAGAATTTAATAATATTTATTTATTATCAAAATCAATATTTATATAAACCCTTATTTTTCCAAAAGCCATAGAAATCATTTCAAAAATAGATATATATAGACCAACTGTGTTTGTATATAATTTTCTATCCTATGGTCAAGTGATACGGATATTTATCATTTCAATCCGTAATTTAAAATAAAATTACGGTTATATATCATTTCAAACCGCAATCCCGAATAAAATAAATCCATAACGAACTTGCAGATTATAATGATATAAAATAAAACATCCATTCATCCAATATCAATCATCAAGCATTTATCACAATCATCATTCAATTAAATCAATAACATCAAAATAGAACAGATAATAAATAACAGGCATTTACTGGCAGTTTATATTCAATAACAAATAAAATAACTGTTTAACTGGAAATTTATATGCAATAATAAATTAAATAACAATTTAATTCAATAAATTCAATTTAACTGAGATGATGAATAAAAATATGCCAAACAGTCATAAATAAATTTCAAATAGGAAGCCGACCTCTCCCTTCCCCGAATGGCTTCTATTTCCTCAGCCATCTGAACCAAACGATCGTTCTCCACAACCGCAAAGCCACCTGTCGCTAGCAAGAAATAAGGCACGTAAGGAAGAGTATTACGGTCAGAACGAAAAATTATAAATAAGATTCAACTTACAGCCAGAGGTGAAGCGGCAGAAAGAAACGGAGTCATCTCTGACAAAAAACCATTCCTTCTTGAACATGCTGAACTTCGAGTATAAATCCAGGACTGGCTTGAAGGACACGGCCGACTCCAAGCTAATATACGGAGACCCCTTCTTGTAGCCTCTTAAGTTGTATAGATACCCGATTGGAAGGAGGACGCCCGTATCTCCTCTGGAAGATGACGAACAGGCTCGCCAAGATGGCATAGGAGTTGGGCTGAAGCTGGAAAGGAGCCACCTTCAAGTATGTGATGAAGCTGACTATCCAAGCATTGATAGGTGGGATGGCACCACACATGCAATGATACCTGCTATAAGCAAAATATCCTTCAGGGGGTTATACGGCATCTGTGATATCCCGGGTTTTTGGGCAGTATAAATTTAATAATCTGTATTGATAATTCAATTGAATTGATAATTTTCCTTTATAATTTTAGTTTAAATTGGTAATTTAATCTTTAAAGGTTAATAAATATTTAATCTGGAAAATATTGATAAGATTTATTTTCAAAGATAATAAAGTTTTAAATCTATTTAAAATATATATATATTTGATATTGGGAATGGAAATATCTTTTGTTTTAAATTAAAGATGAATTTTTAAATTGTAATATATATAGTATGTATATGTTATAATTTGATATTGTTTGAAATTTATTTTAATCTATTGATAATATATATATGTATGAATTGTAATTTAAAGCTTTGTTTTAAAATTTATATTTTTCAAAGGTTAGTTTAGATTAATTCAATTTTTTTCAAAATATAAGATAATTGTTTATTTTAAATGAAATTGTTTACAAAAGATTTAAACAAGCTTTGTTTTGTCTTCTTTTAAAATACTCAAATCAAAATGGTTATAAATGTATAAAGTTAAATGTTTAAATTTTTAAAATACATGTATAAGATATATTTGAATTATAATTAGTTTTAGAATAATTTCTTTTAAAAATAATTTATATATACACATATGTAAATTAAGAAAATTTAAGTATGTAAGTTATATTAACATTTGAATTAAATAAAAATTTAAATTACTTAGGACATGTGTTAATATCTTAACACATGGTAATAACATTTGTAATTCATAGAAACACATATTAACATTTGTATATTCATGCAATTTAACAAGTGGCAACACTATTTTTATTTAATTATTTAATTTATAAATTATGTAGTTTAGAGAGAAATCTGGTTTTCATTTTTAGTTCAAAATCGTTTCCTGCCTAAACTCTTTCTTCTCTTTTCTTAACTAAAACCTAAAAACAAATCAAATCTGAAACAAAAAAATCTGGAAAGCAAAATTTAAAGCAAAGCAAAAATCTGGAAACCTGGAATCAAAGAAGAAATGGAATCTGGAATTCAAATATAACTTAAAGAAGATGGAGGCAAATTTAATTAGCAATTTCAAATTCTTCAATCAAACTGAAGACATGCAATTAGAGGAAATAAATCAAACAACAAAGTTTAAATTCAACCAAACAAAAGAAGTTCAAAAATCTGAACATGCAAGCCTGGAAACAGCTTCTATTCTCTGTCCTCTGTCTCAACTAAACTGGTGAGTAAATTATTTTAAAAACAGTTTGCTATGGATTTTTACTACCATACATGAGTTGATATTGACTTGTATTATAGTTCTTTAGTTTGAATTTATATGAATCAGTATGCATATGTTGGGTGGACTTGTCTGTTTATAACCATATATATGTTAATATGTTCTCTGTTGATCTGCTATGAATGCTCTGCTAAAAGAAAAAAATTCAAAACTAACAAATCAAATCCATATTAGGCTTAAGTATGTATATGAAAACTGTTTGTAATTGTATGATGAAAGTTTTTAAATCATTCCAGGAATTTTAAATACCCTGAATCATGTTTAAATTAAAAATTTACAGAGGAACTGGAATTTTTGTTAAAAACCAACTATCTTAATTTCTAATTTGAACTACATGCATGTAACCATGATAGGAAATCATGAATTTAGACATGCAATTTGAAATTTTTAGTTGGATATTTCGTTTGAATTTGAAGTTTGTTCGAAATTGGGTCTTTTGTGGATTACTGATTATCCACGCTATAATCTGTTTTGAAACTTGGATCGAAGTTTGTTTGTGGATTGTAGAATAAGGGAAAAATGAAGTAGAATTTTTCTAATGACAGAATTGTTTGAATTCGAGTGGAATAGGGTTTTAGCTATCGTTGTTGAAGCCGAGGTTCATCGAGAATTCTCGTCATCGATAGGTGACAGGAATCGTGCGCATATGGGGGAAATTGTAGCTTGTGATGTGGAGGTTCTATGGTGAGGACGGCGAGGTGTAGAAAGGTCGAGTTCGTCGGCAATGGGGAATTTTGGAGGTTGGGTTTCTGCAGTTTTTGGTTCGATCGTTCGAATTTTGATTCGAACAAGTTTTGTTTAATCTGAGTGTTTGGGGAGGCTCGCACGCGATCGTGTGATGGTGGTCGATGGTCGCGACGACCTAGGTTGGCCGGAGTTGGTGGGAGACGTGCACGTGCACGATTTTGTACACTGGGGAATTTGAAGTTGGGGAAGAAGCATGGACTTAGGGTCATTCTCGGGTAGTTGCCGTGTGTAACTCGAAGCAGAAGACGTTCGTGAGTTTCCTCGCGTGGATTCAGGGAAGGTCTCGAGTGTTTGAGTGTGGGGCTCGGGTGAGTGTGCGAGTCTAGTTTCAGTTTAAAAATTAAATAAAACCAAGTTTAAATGTTTAAAAGCATTTGACTTATTTAAACAATTTGTTTTCAAAGGAAATTGTTTAAACAAGTTTAAATGTATATTGGAAATAATTTAGTTTAAATAAATAATTAACTAAGTTTTAAGCTGAATTTAAAGTGAGATGTTTTAAAAAGGAATGTTTAAATTGATTTTAAAATAGATTTAAATGAATAAAGAATATGAAATTTGGGATTTCAAAGTTACATAATTATTTTATTTAATTTAAATCAAACATGTTTGAAAGGATATTCAAAGATTTTAAGTGTATCAAATTAAGTTGTTTGAATTGTTTTGTTTAAAAGTAAAATCATATTTCAAAATTGATTTTTAAATGGGTTTTAATAAAGTAAATAATTTGAGTTTAATTAAGGAGAATTAATAAATAAGTTAAATTAAAGCTTAATTACTATTTGTAATTAAGGATAATTACTTAATGAAGTAATTAGTGGATGGATAATTAAAGATTTAGGGATGATTTATTGATTAAATTAATTAATGTAATTAATGTTAGGTTAATTAATTAGTATAATTAATTAAAGATAAATCATTTATGATTAATTAAGTATAATTACTTATTAAAGTAATTAAATGATAATTATTGAATGTAATTAAGAAAAGAGAAATTACTTATGGAAGTAAATTCAATGAAAGTAATTAAATAATAAGTGATTAAGGTTAATTACTTAGTGTTATTAATTAAATAAATTATTTAATTAAGTTAATTAAAGGATTAAGATTAATTATAAGGTAATTAATTATTTGTTAAGGTAATTAATTAAAAATAATTAATTAAGGAAGATAATTAATTAGAGTTAATTACTGGTTAAGTTTAAATCAAAGGTGATTAATAAATTATGTTTAATTAAAGGTTAATTACTTAATGTAATTAATAATTAATTAAAGGTGTAATTAGGGATCATTAGTTTATAATTAATGATGTGATTAAGAGTTGATTAATTAAGATTAATTAATCAAATGATAAGTGATTAATTATAATTAATTAAGGATTAAAGTAATTGATTATAATTAATTAATTAATGAAGTAATTAAAGGTTAATTACTGTATTTGGTTAAAAATAATTAATTTGTGAAATTAATTAAGGATAATTACTTAAATGTAATTAAAGTATAATTAATCAAGGTAATTAATTAAGTGGATAATTAGAGAAAGATTAATTAATTTATTTGTAATTAATTAATGATTATATAAGTAAGGTTTATAATGAAGTAATTAATTTAATTTATTTTAAATTAATTAGAAATGAAGTAATTAATTTAATTCACTTTAAATTAATTAAAGATAGAGATAGTTAATTTAATTCATTTTAAATTAATTATGTGTGATTAAGTAAATCATTGCTTATATAAGAATGGATGACATTGATTGTCTTGAATGGATGTAATCTCAGAAATGAGATAAGATGTTGTGTGATATAAATGCTTGGTTGCATTATGATGATAATATAGATTAACTATTGTGATGTTGATATGGATTACCTATTTGGTTATGAATCATCTGTTTAATTGATAATGTGATTATCAGTTGTGAATTGTGAATTATCTATCTGTATGAATATAGATAAGTTAAATTGTTTAAACCTTTAAACAACTTGGCCTTAAAAGATACGTTTTGGATTTCGATGAGACCGGGATCGGGTTTCCGTATACCGGTATTCCAGGTCTGGAGACCCGAATACCACATCGATCAAAATTTACGATAGGTCGTGAATCTCAAGTGAAGATGAAGATTCAGAGTGCAAGGGTTATTGTCGTTAACTCTGAGGGTGATTCCAAAACGAGTGTAACGAGATAATGCCTTCGGTTTCGTTCGAACCCGGAACGAACTTATATGGATTGAATGCTTTCAGCACATCGTCAGGCGGACGATGAGCATTCTAAGTGATATGTTCTGATTAAAGGTAATCGTAACCTCAAGCCTCATCAACCGGGAATGGCTAAAACAGGGGAGGTGCAGCAAAGCTTCGTGGGTAGCACCCACTGAGAGCAAGATAGATCCCTGTCTAGAGGTCCCTTTTCTTTTATTCGGCTTAGTGTGTGGTTGGTCGCGCCAACTACGGGATTGTCTTGTTCGGAATTATCCAGTAAGGGATGGTTCCGGCTTTGTGTTGCAGAGGAGCGGGCGTACTCCTCGGTACGGTGATCTAGGCCACGTACTGTGACGGGCGGTACCCCAGTAGCCCTGCCATTGTATGGAATCCAAACTCCAATAAGTGCCGTACGTATTAGTTGTGCCCAACTATGTTGGAATGTGAGATGTAAGCATTTCAGCTATTTCTGTATTTTACTTGAAAACCCTAGACCCTATTATAATATAACTGGATTTCCTATCAAATGTTTTGGTTAGCGTAAGGTAAAAACTTTTCCATGTTTATGTGTGGGAAGTCTTACGTGATACCTTTGTTTTCAAAAGGTTTTGAAGTTAAACAATTTTAACCCGTTTACTCACACCAGACCCATGTCTGACCCAAGTGTTTATTTCTGTTTTATAAACTCTTGGGTACTCAAATTTTTACGAGTAACCAAGGGATTCAGGTTTAGTTTTGACGAATTGTGGAGGAGCAATGGAGCAGGAGGCTTCGGCGTTCGTAGATATAGTATTCCGCTGTGTTGATATCTGTGTTAGAGTCTTGTATTGTATTTGAGTTGTAATATCTAGACAGATGTTTATAACTGTCTAGTATGTGTTGTATAGTTGTGTAAACTCTGATAAGTGTTGTATACTATGTAATAGTTTATGTTATTAATATAATTTATTCGTTCCGCTGTGAGATCGTTGTTGTTGTTTCTTTCTTTCTTCTCTTCTTTTCTATTTTCTACCCCTTTCTTTCTTCATAATGATGCGACTTTCTGGGCATAGGAAGTCGGGTCGTTACATATGGTATCAGAGCAGTAGGTTGAGTGAATACCTAGGCTCTGGAGTGGTGTCTATCTTGAGAGCGCGTAATTGTTAGTTATATAAAAATGGTTTTATATTGTGTTAATTGATCGGTTGAGTGGTATATGGATTCTGGTCAATACGAGTAGCTAACGTTATTGATAGGGATCTCTAAACACTTGAACCAGGCCAACGGACACAATATTGTTTTAAAGAGGTAAATGAAATAATTTTACCCAGAAATAATTTCTATATAAAAAGTATCATTTTAAATATATATATATTTCTACCGATTTATTGGGTTACCTGTTCGGGTTTTCCAATATAAGTTATAAAGGTAGATAAGGTGGTAGTGTGTGTAACACAATTACCAATAGTTGGAGTTTGAATATTTGAGGTTGGAAGTATATATCGAGACTGTAAACCCAATATCATCTCGAGTAAGTTGGTAGTATGGAGTAAGGATGTCTCGGATCTTTGAAGAAAATCCTTTTCAAGATTCGGAGTCCATTATTGGAATGTAAAATTGGTTGAGCTCGGGTGAGCAGATTTTCTAGAGTTGGATCTGTCGGAAGTGCAGAAGCAAGTGATGATAGCTTGGCAACTTCAGGAAGGAGCAGCTGTGTGATGAGACACAGTATCTATGGATGTTCCCGAAGGAGATTTTCTTTTTGGAACAAGATTAAGAAGGTATTGGAGGAACAGTTGATGTCTACCGCAGGAAAGACTTGACTGTATAGGAATTCTCTGATATCAAGTAAGAGAGTTTTGTCTATTTTGAAGTATGGGACTAAGGTCGATTAGTTGTTCTTCGGACATGGTCTCATTGTTCCCTTAAGAAGAGTAAGTTATTGGCGTTTGGTTTGGAGCCCGAGTTTCTTTTGGATGTCTGCCATCTCGGAGATTCGTTGAGAAGTTTGTTGATGGTTTTAGTTTTGAGAAGCCTTTGGATTAGAAGTTCTTGGTAAGCTGTGATAGCAGTGCAGCTCGGAGTGTTCGGTGTGCTGTCGAGATAGAGTTTGGAAGCAGCAGTGTGGTTCGTCTCTTCGATGGTACCGGAATCTTTGTGATTCTTCTATCAACAGTCCGGGAAGATGGTGAAGGCTTTCTTGAAGGGTTAACCTTGTTTGGAAAAGCTTAAGACTCTTTTTAATTAGTAAAGAGAGAACAGTTTCTTTGGAATCCGAACTAGGTAGATCGCAAAAGTGACTTGCGATTAGTTTGGGAATTTATCTTGGGTAATCTTTTGTTTGAGACTGAGATTTCTCATGTGGAAGTAGGAGCTACTGGAATAGTCAGAGATTTTCCGGATGTATTCGAGGAAGTGGAAGTTTGTCTGCATCTGGATTTGAGTTCCGTATCGACTCGATTCCAAAAGCAATGCCGGTGGTTAGTCTGGTAGTAGGATGGTTCCTAGAGAGTTGGTGTAGCAGCTCAGAAATTTTTGGAAATGGATTGGTCAGTTCTAATTTTCAAGTTTGGATTTTAGCTGATTTTGGAAGGATCATCTTGTTGATAGGATCTAGAGATCATTTTTATTCTTGGTTCAGATTTGTTTCAGGAACATCAGCGAGAGTTAAGCTGATCAGAAAGAGTTGAGATAGCTCAGGATCGTCTGGTGAGTTATGCAGATATGAGTCAGAGATTGGAATTCGGAGTTGGAAATTGGAAATTGTTTAAGTTTTCTTCGATTAATAGAACTGTAAGATTTGGTAAGTCTGGAAGCTAGCTCCGAAATATTTTGGATTTTCTTGTGTTCTCGAGAGGAGTAGTTCTTTGTCTATAGGATTGAATGGCCAGTTTGGATAGCTGGAATTCATTGTATTTCACGTATCTCTGAGGGAGTACGTGTATTATTCATCATTGGTGGTGGAATCTGCAGTTCAGATGGATTTGGAAGTTGAGCTGGACTTGAGTGTGATCTGATATTTTGTTCAGAATTGGTGAATCTAGAGATGAGAGGAGCTCTGGATTATGGTGTGTAGATTGTTTAGCTTCTGGAGAGCGAGTCTCCCAGTGATTTATACTCGGGGAAACTCGAGATAGTATTATGAAGTCTATCCTGATTTATATCAGAATAGTTAGTTAGATTAGATTGTTTGATTGGTTGCTTTGATTGTTGGAATTGGATGATAGGTATGTGGTTGCTAAATTAAAAATCTTTGCTGGATTATTAAATTAACTTTGCTTTTAATTTCGGGGACGAAATTATTTTAAGGGGGGAGGAATGTGATATCCCGGGTTTTTGGGCAGTATAAATTTAATAATCTGTATTGATAATTCAATTGAATTGATAATTTTCCTTTATAATTTTAGTTTAAATTGGTAATTTAATCTTTAAAGGTTAATAAATATTTAATCTGGAAAATATTGATAAGATTTATTTTCAAAGATAATAAAGTTTTAAATCTATTTAAAATATATATATATATTTGATATTGGGAATGGAAATATCTTTTGTTTTAAATTAAAGATGAATTTTTAAATTGTAATATATATAGTATGTATATGTTATAATTTGATATTGTTTGAAATTTATTTTAATCTATTGATAATATATATATGTATGAATTGTAATTTAAAGCTTTGTTTTAAAATTTATATTTTTCAAAGGTTAGTTTAGATTAATTCAATTTTTTTCAAAATATAAGATAATTGTTTATTTTAAATGAAATTGTTTACAAAAGATTTAAACAAGCTTTGTTTTGTCTTCTTTTAAAATACTCAAATCAAAATGGTTATAAATGTATAAAGTTAAATGTTTAAATTTTTAAAATACATGTATAAGATATATTTGAATTATAATTAGTTTTAGAATAATTTCTTTTAAAAATAATTTATATATACACATATGTAAATTAAGAAAATTTAAGTATGTAAGTTATATTAACATTTGAATTAAATAAAAATTTAAATTACTTAGGACATGTGTTAATATCTTAACACATGGTAATAACATTTGTAATTCATAGAAACACATATTAACATTTGTATATTCATGCAATTTAACAAGTGGCAACACTATTTTTATTTAATTATTTAATTTATAAATTATGTAGTTTAGAGAGAAATCTGGTTTTCATTTTTAGTTCAAAATCGTTTCCTGCCTAAACTCTTTCTTCTCTTTTCTTAACTAAAACCTAAAAACAAATCAAATCTGAAACAAAAAAATCTGGAAAGCAAAATTTAAAGCAAAGCAAAAATCTGGAAACCTGGAATCAAAGAAGAAATGGAATCTGGAATTCAAATATAACTTAAAGAAGATGGAGGCAAATTTAATTAGCAATTTCAAATTCTTCAATCAAACTGAAGACATGCAATTAGAGGAAATAAATCAAACAACAAAGTTTAAATTCAACCAAACAAAAGAAGTTCAAAAATCTGAACATGCAAGCCTGGAAACAGCTTCTATTCTCTGTCCTCTGTCTCAACTAAACTGGTGAGTAAATTATTTTAAAAACAGTTTGCTATGGATTTTTACTACCATACATGAGTTGATATTGACTTGTATTATAGTTCTTTAGTTTGAATTTATATGAATCAGTATGCATATGTTGGGTGGACTTGTCTGTTTATAACCATATATATGTTAATATGTTCTCTGTTGATCTGCTATGAATGCTCTGCTAAAAGAAAAAAATTCAAAACTAACAAATCAAATCCATATTAGGCTTAAGTATGTATATGAAAACTGTTTGTAATTGTATGATGAAAGTTTTTAAATCATTCCAGGAATTTTAAATACCCTGAATCATGTTTAAATTAAAAATTTACAGAGGAACTGGAATTTTTGTTAAAAACCAACTATCTTAATTTCTAATTTGAACTACATGCATGTAACCATGATAGGAAATCATGAATTTAGACATGCAATTTGAAATTTTTAGTTGGATATTTCGTTTGAATTTGAAGTTTGTTCGAAATTGGGTCTTTTGTGGATTACTGATTATCCACGCTATAATCTGTTTTGAAACTTGGATCGAAGTTTGTTTGTGGATTGTAGAATAAGGGAAAAATGAAGTAGAATTTTTCTAATGACAGAATTGTTTGAATTCGAGTGGAATAGGGTTTTAGCTATCGTTGTTGAAGCCGAGGTTCATCGAGAATTCTCGTCATCGATAGGTGACCGGAATCGTGCGCATATGGGGGAAATTGTAGCTTGTGATGTGGAGGTTCTATGGTGAGGACGGCGAGGTGTAGCAAGGTCGAGTTCGTCGGCAATGGGGAATTTTGGAGGTTGGGTTTCTGCAGTTTTTGGTTCGATCGTTCGAATTTTGATTCGAACAAGTTTTGTTTAATCTGAGTGTTTGGGGAGGCTCGCACGCGATCGTGTGATGGTGGTCGATGGTCGCGACGACCTAGGTTGGCCGGAGTTGGTGGGAGACGTGCACGTGCACGATTTTGTACACTGGGGAATTTGAAGTTGGGGAAGAAGCATGGACTTAGGGTCGTTCTCGGGTAGTTGCCGTGTGTAACTCGAAGCAGAAGACGTTCGTGAGTTTCCTCGCGTGGATTCAGGGAAGGTCTCGAGTGTTTGAGTGTGGGGCTCGGGTGAGTGTGCGAGTCTAGTTTCAGTTTAAAAATTAAATAAAACCAAGTTTAAATGTTTAAAAGCATTTGACTTATTTAAACAATTTGTTTTCAAAGGAAATTGTTTAAACAAGTTTAAATGTATATTGGAAATAATTTAGTTTAAATAAATAATTAACTAAGTTTTAAGCTGAATTTAAAGTGAGATGTTTTAAAAAGGAATGTTTAAATTGATTTTAAAATAGATTTAAATGAATAAAGAATATGAAATTTGGGATTTCAAAGTTACATAATTATTTTATTTAATTTAAATCAAACATGTTTGAAAGGATATTCAAAGATTTTAAGTGTATCAAATTAAGTTGTTTGAATTGTTTTGTTTAAAAGTAAAATCATATTTCAAAATTGATTTTTAAATGGGTTTTAATAAAGTAAATAATTTGAGTTTAATTAAGGAGAATTAATAAATAAGTTAAATTAAAGCTTAATTACTATTTGTAATTAAGGATAATTACTTAATGAAGTAATTAGTGGATGGATAATTAAAGATTTAGGGATGATTTATTGATTAAATTAATTAATGTAATTAATGTTAGGTTAATTAATTAGTATAATTAATTAAAGATAAATCATTTATGATTAATTAAGTATAATTACTTAGTAAAGTAATTAAATGATAATTATTGAATGTAATTAAGAAAAGAGAAATTACTTATGGAAGTAAATTCAATGAAAGTAATTAAATAAGAAGTGATTAAGGTTAATTACTTAGTGTTATTAATTAAATAAATTATTTAATTAAGTTAATTAAAGGATTAAGATTAATTATAAGGTAATTAATTATTTGTTAAGGTAATTAATTAAAAATAATTAATTAAGGAAGATAATTAATTAGAGTTAATTACTGGTTAAGTTTAAATCAAAGGTGATTAATAAATTATGTTTAATTAAAGGTTAATTACTTAATGTAATTAATAATTAATTAAAGGTGTAATTAGGGATCATTAGTTTATAATTAATGATGTGATTAAGAGTTGATTAATTAAGATTAATTAATCAAATGATAAGTGATTAATTATAATTAATTAAGGATTAAAGTAATTGATTATAATTAATTAATTAATGAAGTAATTAAAGGTTAATTACTGTATTTGGTTAAAAATAATTAATTTGTGAAATTAATTAAGGATAATTACTTAAATGTAATTAAAGTATAATTAATCAAGGTAATTAATTAAGTGGATAATTAGAGAAAGATTAATTAATTTATTTGTAATTAATTAATGATTATATAAGTAAGGTTTATAATGAAGTAATTAATTTAATTTATTTTAAATTAATTAGAAATGAAGTAATTAATTTAATTCACTTTAAATTAATTAAAGATAGAGATAGTTAATTTAATTCATTTTAAATTAATTATGTGTGATTAAGTAAATCATTGCTTATATAAGAATGGATGACATTGATTGTCTTGAATGGATGTAATCTCAGAAATGAGATAAGATGTTGTGTGATATAAATGCTTGGTTGCATTATGATGATAATATAGATTAACTATTGTGATGTTGATATGGATTACCTATTTGGTTATGAATCATCTGTTTAATTGATAATGTGATTATCAGTTGTGAATTGTGAATTATCTATCTGTATGAATATAGATAAGTTAAATTGTTTAAACCTTTAAACAACTTGGCCTTAAAAGATACGTTTTGGATTTCGATGAGACCGGGATCGGGTTTCCGTATACCGGTATTCCAGGTCTGGAGACCCGAATACCACATCGATCCAAATTTACGATAGGTCGTGAATCTCAAGTGAAGATGAAGATTCAGAGTGCAAGGGTTATTGTCGTTAACTCTGAGGGTGATTCCAAAACGAGTGTAACGAGATAATGCCTTCGGTTTCGTTCGAACCCGGAACGAACTTATATGGATTGAATGCTTTCAGCACATCGTCAGGCGGACGATGAGCATTCTAAGTGATATGTTCTGATTAAAGGTAATCGTAACCTCAAGCCTCATCAACCGGGAATGGCTAAAACAGGGGAGGTGCAGCAAAGCTTCGTGGGTAGCACCCACTGAGAGCAAGATAGATCCCTGTCTAGAGGTCCCTTTTCTTTTATTCGGCTTAGTGTGTGGTTGGTCGCGCCAACTACGGGATTGTCTTGTTCGGAATTATCCAGTAAGGGATGGTTCCGGCTTTGTGTTGCAGAGGAGCGGGCGTACTCCTCGGTACGGTGATCTAGGCCACGTACTGTGACGGGCGGTACCCCAGTAGCCCTGCCATTGTATGGAATCCAAACTCCAATAAGTGCCGTACGTATTAGTTGTGCCCAACTATGTTGGAATGTGAGATGTAAGCATTTCAGCTATTTCTGTATTTTACTTGAAAACCCTAGACCCTATTATAATATAACTGGATTTCCTATCAAATGTTTTGGTTAGCGTAAGGTAAAAACTTTTCCATGTTTATGTGTGGGAAGTCTTACGTGATACCTTTGTTTTCAAAAGGTTTTGAAGTTAAACAATTTTAACCCGTTTACTCACACCAGACCCATGTCTGACCCAAGTGTTTATTTCTGTTTTATAAACTCTTGGGTACTCAAATTTTTACGAGTAACCAAGGGATTCAGGTTTAGTTTTGACGAATTGTGGAGGAGCAATGGAGCAGGAGGCTTCGGCGTTCGTAGATATAGTATTCCGCTGTGTTGATATCTGTGTTAGAGTCTTGTATTGTATTTGAGTTGTAATATCTAGACAGATGTTTATAACTGTCTAGTATGTGTTGTATAGTTGTGTAAACTCTGATAAGTGTTGTATACTATGTAATAGTTTATGTTATTAATATAATTTATTCGTTCCGCTGTGAGATCGTTGTTGTTGTTTCTTTCTTTCTTCTCTTCTTTTCTATTTTCTACCCCTTTCTTTCTTCATAATGATGCGACTTTCTGGGCATAGGAAGTCGGGTCGTTACAGCATCACTCCTTCCCCCGGCAACAACATATGCGCTCTATTGATCCCAAAAGAGCGAGAAATAACATCAAGCTGCTCATCTTTGAGGGAGCTAGGAAAGCAATCAGGCGGTGAGTTCAGGAGCTCTTGAGGACCGTACCCGTCCACTAGCGATCTCGGGGTTGGTCCATGTCGTTCTGGTGCTGCCTGAACTGGGGGCACTATGGAAGACTCTCCTTGGTCCTTAGACTTCTTTTTGTCAGAACGAGTTTCTACTTTGTGAGACATTATCTGCAACACGAGAAAACACATTGTTAGAACAAGAAGTGTGGAGACATAAACAAGCAAGTACATACGGCATGGAATATTGTTCATAATTCAAAACATAAAAGCCCGATCGGTAGTTCGAGACTAAAGTTCATTTGGCACTCAAGTTCATCCGGTAGCTCAAGGCTCGAAAGTTCATTCGGCATTCAAACTCCGTGATCTCATTCGGTATTTCAAACATAAAAAAAAGGTTCCCTCGGAAGTTTAGGTCTTATAATTCGTTCGGCAATCAAACTCCCCATGGTCATTCGGGGGTTCAAGGCCTGGAATTCATTCGGTACTCGTGCTCTCCGATCCCATTCGGTAGTTTAATCATAAAAGTTCGTTCAGCAGGAGGAAAACCTCACCTGGTCCGGCGGTCGAGACTGGTTCGGTACTTGGTTGATTCAGCTATTTCAAACAGTCAAGTCTGGTTCGGTACTTGATTGATTCAGCTACTTCAAACGATAGAAGATGAACAGTGACATGAAGCCCGTATTTATAGGCAAACAAAGATGACCGAACCAACTGGTTCGGGACGTAGGACCGAATGAGAATGTCCAAGCTGAAACAAAGCACGACATATGCTGGCATATGCCCCACTTTGGGGGGCAAATGTTGGGTGCGTTTCCATCACCACCGAACCAAAGGGAAGAAGGCATCACCGAATCACATGTTACCGGACCAACATACTCCCGGATCAGAGCCACCGCCAAACCAACCCACTTCCAGAGCCACTGCCGAACCAACCCACTTCCTAAGAACTGCCGAACCAACTCATAACCAACCACCACCGGACCAACTCCACTCACAACCGAACCAATCCACACCCCTCTCATCACCGAACCAAAAGAATGCTACCACCACCGAACCAGACCACCACCAAACCAAAGCCACTCCAACCATCTCTGAACCAAGGCGTTGCCGAACCAACCTGGCCAAGCCAGATTACATCAGCCCAAGCCCACCAGCAGCTATATACCTCCAAGATCCCTACCCCCTGCCTCACTCTATAAATAGAGGGGTAGGGGTACAACAATGGCGGAGAAGTTTGAGAGCTCAAGCACGGATAGAACTTTCAAACAACTTTCATATTCTTGTATCAAAGCTTTGTACTTGTAATCTGAACAGTTTAGGAGAATAACATATAAAGTGGACGTAGGCACATTCTGGCCGAACCACTATAAATCTGTGTGTCTTTTACAGTTTAGTCCCTGTTTTTTTATATATTTGCATAAATCACCCAGATCACTAAAAGCAACATAAAATCAACTAAATCATACGACTTGGAGGTATTTGCCTATTTTTTGTGCAAACAAGATGGAAAGAATTAAATGTAGCCTAAAGGTCTAGGCTTAGGTATTAAATAGAAGGAGAAATGAACGGACCAAGTATTAATAATGAGATAACTATTTTAAAACGTACATGTGATAAAAAAATGAAGGGACCACATACACATTTTGAAATTCAATTTCTCCGAAACGTAACCAAATTAATTTCATTCACTCAAATAATACTCAATTTGTACACATATAATTTTTATCTACGCACAATTAATAAAATTATACTTACCTTAAAAAATGAAAACGTTCAATTCTTTTATTTCCTTTAAAGCACCATTTCTGTTTAACACAAAACGCGCGTTTCTTTTATTAAATCTATTAATTACAATCAACATTTATTTCCTTTTACGTTTTCTTTCCTTTTAATTAAAATATTTCCATTACATTGATTGCAATTAATAACAAAGTTAAATTTCAAAATAGACAAACAAAAATGGATGAAAAATAGAACAATTGTTTCCTTAAGTCATTTAAAGATGTTTAGACATTTGTTGTTTATACACCATAGTAATAAATAACTTACTTAAATTATACTCCTATTCTTGTAATCAATCTATATGCTAAAACAGCGTTCAAATAAATATATATATATTCCCTTTTATTTTTATTTTTTTACAAATCATTCTATTCTTTACTCTAATGAAACTAAATCTACACTCACAAATGAAACATTCATTTTATTTGATATAAACGTTCTTCTTTTCATTAAATCAAACTTTCCTTATATTTTCACAAAACATAAGCTATGTTTAATTACACTTATAAACTTACAATTTAATGTTCTCTCTCTTATAAATTCAATACTTACATTTGTTTACCTATGTTTCACTTATAACAAATTGTATTATCCCCACTATTTCAATCAATTATAACTTACTATTTTATATAAATTCATAAATTGTCAATTGCTATCCAAATGAATCCATTCATTTGAATCTTTCCTTATTTTCCTTATTATGAATCAATTATAAATTTACCATCTTAAGGGTAATGTCAACACTTTAAATTATTAATTTAGCTTTTATATCATTATAAATTAATGCACACCCAGATTAAGATTTTAAATCACATTAATCATTTCATCTTAGTTCCACTCTTTTATTACATCAACTTTCTTTCTTTATTGTGTATTAACTAATTTTTCCACTAGTATTGAAATTTTTGCTAAATATACATTTGCATTACTTCCTTTATTGGGGATTTCATTCAACTTATGTATAGTCACCTATATTAACATCACTACCCTTCCTTTTAATTATCAATTCATTCATAACCATTAACAATACATTATTACCAAATTACCTTAAATCCACACTAACGTAATATTTAATTCCATTTATTGCAATAGGTTTCAATTAATAGTGACTGCACTAAATTAGTTTGCATAAACGTTATTCCATTAATTATTGTCAAATAGATGGGTTTACCATTGGATTCAAACTATTACATAAATTTTCTCATATTCCATCTTCATCGCAAATAACGTATTATTTAGCTATATTCAATTTCGTTAAATTGCAATAAATCCAATTATTGAATTTTATATTTCAATTAAATAAAATCTTAGTTTCCATTCTTTAAATCAATCAATTCATATTATGAGTAAAATTAACATTACTTAAATTTACATTAACCAAACGTTAAATTTGGATTTACTGTAATTGATTACCAAAGTTTATTTACAAAATAAATAAACAACCTATATTAAATGTCACCTATTGCTTTTGATTGCATTTAATAGTTCGTTACTTATCAATCCAGATTATAATTCCATATATAATGCTAATTATTTCATTACATTAAAATACGCCTAATCACATCTTTACTTGAATAAATATTACATTCTAAATGTGTACTTTTATCAATTGAACACATTAATTTAGGTTTAAATCCAATTAATGATTTTACCTTAATATAATTCACGTTTCTATAAATTTTACATTCACACTTCCTTTACTACACTTATTTTCATTAAAGTAATATTTAATTATTTTGGATGCTCATTCTTCCCAACTAGTTACCACCTATTATATTATTACTTTACAAATTAAATAAATTCATTAATTAATTGAATGCTTACATTTATTACCATATATCCAATTTGTAGCTAAGTATAACATCTACATAAATCTCATTTCATTCAATCCATTAATTATTAACCTTCAATTAGCATTGGCTATATCTTGATGCATTAATATTTCCAAATTTCATCACAGTCCTGATTTATGTAAAATTCCAACATCAAATTTTATTAAATTCCAATAAATCCACTTAATTACATTTATTTAAAAAAAATTATTTCACATTCTTACTTTATTATCAAAACAACTATTATACTTACTCTTTAGCATAAATCCTATCAACTACAATTTATTACATAATGTTTATGTGACGCCCCACCTCTATACCCACGCTAGCCAAGAACACTACGGGGTAATGCTGTCAACTAGCGCGGAGAATAAGGCTGTTGAGGAGCGACCATCCATGTAACTTCTTTGTGCGAGCACCGATATGTCAGATAGTATAGAATGCATATCATTTAAGGAGGAAATCCGACATACCGATACAAACTCAAAGCTATCACACGGTGGCTATATATAATCTTCGGAAACAAATATAGAAATAAACGTAACACAAATCAGTCACAGACAATTCATATCACAAAGGCGGAAATAGATATGAATATAACACATGAAAGTGTACATCAGAGTAGTGGTCAAATAAGATCCACAATAACACAAAAGAATAGATACAAGTGCTAACCAAAAGAATATGTATACATCAAGGAGTCTACTCTCAAATGTATACAAACAAAAACTACTAAACTAGAGTAGTTAGCCAAAAGTCAGAAGATGGCTCCAGATAAGAAGTCATGAGGAAGCACCTGTAAATCTCAGTCTGACCCGAGTATTATTTAAGAAGAAAATAATAAACGGATCAGTCTAGCTATAATTATCAGATAAAATGAGATAGAATATGAGATATGATAATAAAACGTATGTTAACAATAAAGTCATACTGTGATAAGTATACATTATATAATCACGAAAGTCATACAAAATCTCAAGAATCTCATAGCATAAATAGAATGTCATATTCTTTATTTAATTCACCAAACCACAATAGATGACATACATAACAATGCCAACTGAAAAGGTGGTGAAACATAAAATTCCAGAAATCACAACGAGAAATCCAAAAATCACAAGAAAAGGATGGCCAATCCCAAACAGGAGCATGAAAGCCGGTACATTGACGCAGTGCAAACGGTACGTCCAATGAATTGGAAAGACAGAGACATCGATGTAGTACAAATGGTACATCAGATGAATCGAACATTGACGCAGTGCAAACGGTACGTCCAATGAATTGGAAAGACAGAGACATCGATGTAGTACAAACGGTACATCAGATGAATCGAACATTGACGCAGTGCAAACGGTACGTCCAATGAATTGGAAAGACAGAGACATCGATGTAGTACAAACGGTACATCAGATGAATCGAACATTGACGCAGTGCAAACGGTACGTCCAATGAATTGGAAAGACAGAGACATCGATGTAGTACAAACGGTACATCAGATGAATCGAACATTGACGCAGTGCAAACGGTACGTCCAATGAATTGGAAAGACAGAGACATCGATGTAGTACAAACGGTACATCAGATGAATCGAACATTGACGCAGTGCAAACGGTACGTCCAATGAATTAGAAAGACAGAGACATCGATGTAGTACAAACGGTACATCAGATGAATCGAAACACATAAAAAGTACTTGGGTTGCCAGCCCACAAAGAAATGAGACGAAGCTCAATAAAATGAAGTACAGTCCTTCATACGGACAAAGAGACATCGCACAATTGCTAGTCTAAATCATAAAAATGATCATCATGATCATAAGGAAGTGTCGATTACAGTAAGCTAGTAAATATAAGAGTTTAGCTTCATGTCCCATAACCACTTGCTTAACTCAAAGATTTACGAACAAATTGTAGACCTGCACTAGAAAATTGTCACAAGAGATTCAATCGAACAAGTCCATAAATTAACCGACGAAGTAAACGCAAGCGTTTCATACCACTTGTTTTGCTAAGCCGTTTAATTATATTTTCTCATACGAATGAGGTAAGGTTTGTATATACTAGTAGATTGGAAAACAGTTTTATAAACGAGTTTGATATTGAAAATAGAGTTGAAATCGTTTTGATGATAGAGTTTTGATATTTACTACTAGTATTGAAACCTTTATATTTTTAAAGTGACAAGTCATAGAAGTGATTGTAGAAACAATCAATTATAAAAGTTCACATTCGAAGACGTGAATAAAATCCAAAGAAATCAATTCCCAAAACCATCAAAGTAAGAAGTTCCGTTGAATGGTTTTCGGATAAGATTGCCTACGGTACGACTTAGTGAAGACAAGCGACCTAAGTTTAAAAAGGTGGGCGACTTAGCAAAGTGGCCGATAATAAATGATAACACAAAAAGGGAATCAACCCGACTTGATTAGAGTTGGATATTCAAGCTAAAAAGGCAAATAGGCAAAACACAGCAGATTCAGACGTCTGAGAACAAGAATTCAGACGTCTGAATCTGGAAAATAAACTATTTTCCATAACAGAATTCAGACGTCTGAATCCTAGATTTCAGACGTCTGAAATAGGCACTTTTTAGCCTATTCCTTTTCTGGTTCAAAACGAACCAATTCAGACGTCTGAAATTTTGATTCAGACGTCTGAATGCTGGGAGAAGAAAATTCCCAGTATTCCATTCAGACGTCTGAACCATACGTTCAGACGGCTGAAACTGTTATTCAGGGCATTCCCTGAACCTAGGCCAAAAATGGCCAAACGACAACGATAACGATCGGTCGAGCAACAACGACTAAGGAATTGCACAAGGATAAGTGTTAGGAATTCATACCTAACAATCGAAGATAATTATTGACTTAGATGTGAGATAAAAATCTCACCTTTGAACCCAAACAAATGAAGAAGAAGCTTTGAAGCGATGGCAAGGGCAATCACTCTTCAATTCCAACTTAACAAGCTTGAATCTAAGCTAAAAGAGAAACATTTCCCGAATTTAGGTTTAGGAAATTACTGAGATTGAAAGGAGAATGTGTTGGAGAAGAAGGAGATGAAGCTTACCAATGGGTTCTCTTTGAATTTGGAGCGAGAACAAGAGTTTGCAAATGGAACTAGGGTTTTGTAATTTCTAATTCCTCTTCCTCTCCACCATTTTCAGTTTGCTTGAGGAAATGGAATGAAATGGGAGTGAATAGATGAAGAGTTAGAGAGGTAGGAGGTTAAGTGGGGTTATTGGGCTGAAACCCAACCCAAAGCCCTAAGTGAAAAGTGGCAAAATTCTCCTAACTCCAAACATATCGAAGCTTACACTCAAAAAGATCGCAAACAACATTTTGAACTCAATGGAGATGGTCTCGAGTCCCAATTCGACTGTTTGCAAAAAGTAGCTTTTCGGACCAAAATCCGACGAACGACGAAATATTTAAATAAAATATTTAAATATAAAATCGACAAATATGCGGGTTGTTACAGTTTACCTTGCATTAACATTATTGCCTAAATTTACATTCAGTTACTTTAAATCAATATATTATTACATTGGTAAATTAAATGCTTACCTTTTATTACTTATTTTAAATTCACTTAAATTTTCAACAATTAGTTCTAATAACCATTACTACAATTCATTATTAACATTTACTTCAAATTTATTATAAAATTTCTATTGCTTTCTAAATTTAATTATGAAAATCTTATTAATTTAACTAATTAAATTATCAAAATTTACGGGTCGTTACATGAATGTTGGTAAATTAATGTCAATTAATTCAATTTAATGCCAATTAATTCAATTTAATGTCAATTAATTCACTTCTAATTTGTTTCTCTTTATCTTAATTAAAAGATGTAATATCAATTAATGCAATATTAATTTGTTTCCCCTTATCATATTTAAAAGGTTAAATGCTAATCAATTCAATATATATATATATATCAAATTACATGGTGGTTATAAATTTCCAATTTATTGTTGGTTACACACTAACCGTTTTATTTCATTAAATAATTCAAACAAAGTTTTATCCTTTTATTTCGATTTACATGTTCTTTATATTACATCAAATTTCTCTTTTAATTAAAACATATGTTTCCTTTTTATTTCTTCAACTTCCTCTTTTATTTTAATTCAAACATACTTCTATTATTACGTCCTTTAATTATAATTAATGTTCTCTTTCCTTTCATTTGAAAGATTTCAATTATATTTAATTCCATTTATTACAAAATAAATTCCAAAATGGATTAATCAATGTGATGAGAAATAAATCAATTGTTACAACTTAGTAATTCATATCTATTAATTTATTGTTTACACAAGGAGTATAAATCTACTTAAAAAATAATTGATTTCTTATTGTATGCTAATATACTTAGAATATTGTTTATCCCATTCTTTAGTAACATTTATTGTTACAATTGATTGAAATTACATAAATACAGTTGTCAATTACATTCAATCAATATTATTAAATTATATTCTACTACACGTTACTACCTTCCATTTCATTAAAGATTAGTTGTTTTAGGATTTTACCTAAGATCGTGTTTTATATTCTAACAAATTTATTATTTTTTCTTACAGTAATAATTGAAAATTCTTTATTTCTAAACCTATTCTATTCAATAATTATAATTAATATTTTTTAAATTTGTTCGAATTTACAAGTCATTACATTCTCCCCCACTCAAAAACTTTTCGTCCCCGAAAAGGAACGAGGCGGTAGAATATAAGCAAACAGAAAGTGTAACATCCTGATATTTTCAACCATTCGCATCCATACATGTCGGATTTGAATTGCTCAAAATATCAGATTGTTAATTTAAATTTGGAAAAACTCGGTATATACAGTAAATAAATAATCACTGAATCACAGACACAGAGTAATATAACAATAATACAGCGGAAAAAAAAGATTAGTAGTTCATGAAGCTACTATATATATATATAACAGAGTTAAACAAGATACAACAGAAGTCTCGAATACATAGATGTCTCAATACAATAGTCAAATACAATATCTGAATACATCACTGTAATCAACTGAATGATTGAAAGCAGAATCAATAGATGGATCTCCAAGCGAAGCTCCAACTCCAAAGTTGAGTCTTGAATATTGGTACAACTCAGTCTGACCCGAGCGTAAAGCAAAAAACAAAACACTCGAGTCAGGATTGGCATTCTTATATCAATAAATCCAACTCAAGTGAAATATCAACTGAAATACAAGTAACTCAAAGGATGTTTGGGATAACCATCCTTTAAGGATCCGTTAAACTATCTACTATGTAGTAATATACGCTATTATAATATGTCTATAGTAAAGTAAACTATTAAAATAGCGTTAAGGCTTTACATTTTCCACCTTAACACATTTTATATATTCCCATAGTCTATACAGTACCGTAATCTCCCCCGTAATGGGCGTCGTCAGAGGGCACTCCATAGGTATGGTACAAAACAAACTCGTAGTAAAGCACGCTTGTGTAGGTGACATGGAACAACAAGGCAATGCCAGGGTAGATATACCAATTACGCATCCGAACTGGTGGTAACGCAGAGCTGCAGCAATAGCCCACCTCGAGCCACACTCCCAAACAATCACAAAGTAATAGAATGGCATACGATGGAGTGTGTCCGATTAGAGGAGCTACCTCATTGGCCCAGAATCGCTCCTATTTTAGCCACCTTATGCCAACTCACGGGAGTCGGGTCCACGTATATACCTCATATAGGATCGTCGCCACCATCCTACTTCATTCTGTAATCTCCACCGCGTACACAGTTGTTAAAGTGGTTTTCAGTATCGACAGAGAGTATGCCCATATCTGATCCCGGTCTCTTTAACAACCAATCGTTATTATAACACCGCGGTCATTTCAAAATAGTTTATACTTCAAAACCAAAATATCATTTCCATTTCAAAAACATATCAATACGATATCATTTCCATTTCAAATATATCCATTTCCAAAATCATATCACTTTCCAAAGTTATAACGCTTCCGAAATCATAAGACTTTTAAAATCAAACACATTGGAAATCAAAACCTTGAAATTCATAACACTTTGAAATCATAGCTTGAAATCATAACATTTGGAATACATAACACTTTCCTCTTAAACAGTTTAGATATTATATATAGTAAAATAGTTTATAAAATAAAAGTAGTTTATATAAAATAGTTATAAGTTAAAATAGTTTATAATAAAATAATTATATTGAAAATGATTTATATTAGAATAGTTTATATTAAAATAATTTATAAAGTAAAAATATAAATAGTTTTTAGATATATTTTAAAAATACTTTATATGAAAATATCTTCCTCAAATTCCACAAATCAACTCAAATTCCAAAATTCAAATTTAATCAAATCTCAAATCATCAATTCAATTTGATTCAGTTCTCAATAAACCACTTCAAATTATCGATTCAAATCAACTCAAATTCCAAAATTCCATTTTAATTCAATCTCAATTCATAATTTCAACTCAATCTAGTTTCCAAATAAACCATTTCAAATTTTCGATTTCAAATACATATTTTGAACCACAAAATAAACCTTTTAATTTCTATATATTTCGAAGCTTTAAATATTCAACATTTCAAAACTAAAATTCGATAAATTTATATATAGACATATATATATATATATATCAAATTCACTTTACTATTATTTAGTTTTGCAATATTCACTAAATAAATCAATATCATTTTAAATATAAGCCCAAATTTCAAATCACTAAATATTTCCCTCAATTTATTTAAACTTGAAATATTCATTTTAAATCATCTTAAACCAAAATCAAGTTATAAAATCATATCCTTTAAAACTCCAAATTCCACAAGTTCAAATCGATTTAATTAAATATAATTCTTAATTAAATGCAATTTCAAATAAATTTCAAATATATCTTCTCAACCTTAATTTATTAAATCATTACAAACTCTATATTAAAATATAATTTAAATAAATACTTAACCATATCATATTTTAATAAAAATCAACTTTATTATTAAACTTATTTATATTAAAACAAATTTATACATAGCTTAAAATAAAGAATTTAACTTATATAAAATAACATTTATATAATATCTAAATTCAATATTTTTATAAAGCCATATATTTCTTTCCAAAACCATAGAAATCATTTTCAAAATATTTATATATATAGACCAATGGTGTTTGTATATAATTTTCTATCCTATGGTCAAGTGATATGGATATTTATCATTTTAATCCGTAATTTAAATATATACGGGTATATATCATTTCAACCCGCAATCCCAAATTCAATTCAAATGAAAATCGCTTGGGTTTATCATTTCAACCCATAACGATTTTCTCCTATTCTACAGATCGTTCGGGTATGTATCATTTCAACCCATAGTGAATTCTTTACTAACAAGGAACTTGCAGAGTGATAACAGATATGATAATAACATAACAGGCATATATCATCAATGTAAATAACAAATAATGGTGTCAGATGTCACAGGTGAACAAATACTGATAATAGCATATATAACAATGTAAATAACTAACAGCAGCATATTTCAATTGTCGTTCCAATTGAAATCAAATTTAATTAATATAAGAACGTTAATCGTGAGTGATTGCTCACCTTTTGAGGCTAGAGAGGATAGACAACAGAGCAAGCTACGAATTCCAAAGCAAAAAATGAGGTGGGCACGAATTCGATGAAGAAAGCAGGCACGACGAACAAAAGCTGATAAATAGAGATCGATGAGATTGGATATATAAGAAAATTGATATAGATATAACATATAAAATTATATATACTAAATCATATCCAAATTTCAACACATATTAAAATCTTATATATATATATATGACAAACACAATATCTATTGAAAAATCAATATTTTAATCAATTAAAATTTAAGGTTATATACTTTTAAATAAACTCACATACATATACATATAATTAAATCTGATCATATATATATACCTATATATTATTGACTAATATGTAAACTGCTATTGCAAATATATATAAAACACAAAATATACCTTTCTAGTAAAGTATGCAGCAAACATATATACTATCAGTATGAACAAACTTGTTACATCTACATACTTAGGAATATAAACTAAACTGTTTTATATATATATATACACACACTCTCAACATAAACAAACTGTTATATTTGTCTACTAAAACATAAACTAAACTATTATATAACCCATATAAAACTCATATATTCATATTGTACATATACAAATAAACAGAAGTCAAATCCTTTTAAAAGTTTAATCCTTTTATTAGGATGATTTAATTCATTATTAGTTTCAGTTGACTCTTGGTTTTGAGTGATTAAATCCTCTTCATCATTTATTTCTTCAAAATTTTTGAAATTTTCATCAAATGAAACATGCATTGTTTCTTCGATGGTATTAGTTCTTAAATTAAATACTCTGTATGTTTTACTTCTATTAGAGTATCCGATAAAGATTCCTTTGTCGGATTTAGGATCAAATTTATCTAAGTTATCTTTTGTATTTAAAATAAAATATTTACTTCCAAAAATTCTAAAATAAGATACCTTAGGTTTCTTTGAGTAAATAAGTTCATAAGATGTCTTATCAGTTAAAGGTCTAATTAAAATTCTATTTAAAATATAACAGGCGGTAGTAGCTGCTTCTGCCCAAAAGTACTTTGGTAAATTACTATCAGAAAGCATAGTTCTCACACACTCTTGAATCGTCCTATTTTTACGTTCTACTACTCCGTTTTGTTGTGGAGTTCTTGGAAATGAAAAATTGTGAATTATTCCCTTTTTATTGCAGAATTCTTCAAACTTTTCATTTTCAAATTCACCACCGTGATCACTACGGATGGTGTAACAACCCGCATATTTGACGATTATGTATTTGAATATCTTATTTAAATATTTTAATCGTTAATCGGATTTTAGTCCGAAAAGCTACTTTTTGCATACGGTCAAATTAGGACTCGAGACCACTTCGATTGAGTTCAAAATGACGTTTGCGATCTTTTTAAGTATAAACTTTGATATGTTTGGAGATAGTAAAATTTTGCTACTTTTCCACTTAAGGCTTTGGTTTGTGTTTCAGCTCATTTAACCCAAGTCTGACCCCATCTTCTACTCATTACTTCATTTCTATTTCCTAATACTCAAGCTTTTACAACAATGGAGAGAGGAATGGGAAATTAAAACTCCAAACCCTTGTTTTCTTTTGCAAATCAAGTTCTAGCTCCAAACTAATAGTAGAAGCTTTGGTAAGTCTCCTCTTCTTCTTCTCCAACTCATTCTCTTATCAATTTCAGAAATTCCTAAACCTAACTTAGGAAGTGTTTCTCTTTTTAGCCATGATTCAAGGTTGTTGAGTTGGAATTGAAGTGCGGTTGCTCTCGCCATTTGCTCTATAGCTTCTTCTTCATTTGTTTTGGGTTTAAAGGTGAGATTTTTATCTCACATCTATGTCTATAGCTATCATTGTTGTTAGGTATGAATTCCTAACACTTGTGCATACTCATTTGTTTTTTATTTGAATTGATTTCGTGAATTCTTCAATTATGGTGTTTAGGTTCAATTTCACGAAAATCCTTCTATGGACATTTGGACATTGATTATCGGAGTGTATCGAGGAGCCTTAAAGGCCGGGTTGTCGTTGGGCGTAAATCCTTAGTTGCCATTGCTCGTTCGATCGCTTCTGATACGTTTTGGCCACTTTGGCCTAGGCAAAATATTGCGCAGACCATGTGACCAGACGTCTGGTGACCAAGTCCAGACATCTGGTTTGGACCTGGGGAGAAAAATGTATGCACGCATTTTATAAAAAAATTCCAGAAACTAATTTCAAACGTCTGAGATTCAAGATCAAACGTCTGGACGTTTCTCAGACGTCTGACTTGAGGTTTCAGACGTCTGGGTGTTCTTTGGAAAATTTTCCAGAGAACGAAACCAGACGTCTGGATTCAAAACCAGACGTCTGGCCATGGCTCAGACGTCTGATTTGCTATTCCAGACGTCTGGGTGGTTTTCTGAGCTATTTCCAGAAAACAAATCCAGACATCTGGATTCCAAATCAGACGTCTGGAAGCATGCATTTCTGCCTATTTAGGCTTTTCTAGATTGAATTTCCATTGTTTATCAATTTTGTTGATCCGACTTATTGTTATCAATTATCATCGACTTTGATGACTTCTTTTTCGGGGTTTATGTGAATATCCATTTTGATGGATTTATTATCGATTTCTCTGAATTTGATTCACGTCTTCGTATGTGAATTTTGATGATTGATTGTTTCTACAATCATTTTGTAACTTGTTTTCAAAAGGTCGAACACCATAGCAGGGGCGTTGCCCCCGCACCCCCACCTAGGGGGTTGCCACCCCCCTAGACCCCCTCCGTAGGGGATCTTATATGAAAAACATTCAACAGAACTTCCTACTTTGATGGTTTTGGGAATTGATTTCTTTGGATTTTTCTCACGTCTTTGAATGTGAATTTATGTGATTCGATTTGTTTCAACAATCGTTTTGTGACTTGTCACTTTAAAGATATGAAGGTTTCAATACTAGTAGTAAATATCAAAACTCTTTCATCAAATCGATTTCAACACTATTTTAAATATCAAAAGTTCATTTTCTCAAACCGATTTCCAATCTACTAGTATATACAAGCCTTTACTTCGCTCGGATGAGAAATCGACTTAAACGACTTAGTAAAACGAGTGGTATGAAACGCTTGCGTTCACTTCGTCGGTTAGCTCTTGGACTTGTTCGATTGAACCCTTTTGTGACAATTTCCTAGTGAAGATTTACAGCTTGTTCGTAAATATTTAAGTTAAGCAAGTGGTTATGGGACATGAAGCTAAACTCATATATTTACTAGCTTGGTGTGATTGACACTTCCTTATGATCATGACGATCATTTTTGTGATTTAGATTAGCGATTGAGCGATGTCTCTTTGTCTGCGAGGGAGACTAGACCGCGCTTTTGTGATGTTTCGCCATCACTTATATGGGGTAGCACCCCATGGTCTTTGGGCCATTTCTGTGTGGAAATTTAATGGATAGCTTCCATGAGATAGCTTCTCATTCATGTGTTTACACGTAGGTGAGTTTTCATGCTCCCATTCATGTGTTAAGCCTCCCCCTTTTATGTGTTTTCTGGATTTCTGGTGATGATTCCTGGAATATTGTGCTTCACCAATTTTCATTGATATGATATCAATTTTTGTGCATTGGTGAATTCATGTGTTATTGACTTGTTATGAATACAAGTTTAGGGTATGATACCCTATTTTATCTTTGAGGATTCTTGTGATATTGATTGATCTTTTGTTGATTATCATTTACATACTTATAGTGGTATGCCGTTATGGTTGTTACATGTTCATGCCATATTATTTATCCTATACCTTATCATCTGATATTTATAGCTAGACTGATCCGTTTATTATTTTCTTATAAATAATACTCGGGTCAGACCGAGATGTTACAGGTGCTTCTGCTTGACTTCCCTTCAGGATTATTCTGACTTTTGGCCAACAACATAGATTAGTAGTTTTTGGTCGTACACTTTTGAGATATAGACTCTATGTTGTGTACTTATTCTTTTGTATAGCACGTGATGCTATTCTTTTGTATTATCGTGGATCTTTCTGACCACTACTCTGATGTACACTTTCATGTGTTGTATATTTATTCATATCTTCTTCCTCCTTTGTGATATGGATGTCTGTGACTGATTTATGTTATGTTTATTTCTATATTTATTTCCGAAGATTATATATAGCCACTGTGTGATAGCTTTGAGTTTGTATCGGTATGTCAGATTTCATCCTTAAATGATATGCATTCTATACTATCTAACATATCGGTACTCGCACAAAGAAGTTACATGGATGGTCGCTCCTCAACAGCCTTATTCTCCATGCTAATTGACAGCACTACACCATAGTGTTCTTGGTTAGCGTGGGTATAAAGGTGGGGCGTCACAGATGGTTATAATTTTTTTTTGAGAAAGTTGATTTTGAACCCTTTTTGAAAAATTCTTAAAATATTCAAAAGTATCACTTTTATGTTTAAAAATATTGTCCATGTAAATCTAGAATAATCATCTATAATTACAAAAACATATTTACAATTATTTATTGATAGAATTTGAGATGGGCCAAATAGATCAATATGAAGTAATTCAAGAGGTTTTGAAGTTGAAATCATATCTTTTAATTTAAAGGAACTTTTTCTAAGTTTTCCTAGTTGAAATGCATCACGTAGACTATCTACTTTAAAATTCATTTTAGGGAGGCCTCTTACTAGATCATGTTTTGACAGTCTAGATAAGAGTTTGAAATTCAAATGCCCAAATCTCTTATGCCAAATCCAAGGGTCACTTGCATTTGCCAAAAGACACAAGTTATCATTTGAAATTTTCATACTAAGAATATAAATATTCTTTTTCCTAATTCCCTCAAATATTATGGTTGAATTATTATCTTCAATGTGACACTTCTCTTTTTCAAATTTAATATTATATCCTTTATCGCTAGCTGACTTATACTTAGCAGATTGTGTTTCAGATTCTTAACTAGCAAAACATTAGTAATAATAGGAGTTTCAGAGTTACCGACTTTGCCGATGCCGATCACATAACCTTTTGAATTGTCTCCAAAGTTAACCAGTCCTCCGTCTTTGTATATTATATCATTCAGCATATCTGGATTCCCAGTCATGTGTCTAGAACATCCACTATCGAGTATCCATTTGTTCTTTTTGATCTCCACGGTTTGTTTTTTTGGATTGATTCCTCAACTCCCATAAAACATGATTCCTGCACATCAAACAATCTTAGTAGAAAACTTGTATTTGAATATTGATTATATGCAGACTCAAGAGACAATGATGATCTGAATATTTCTAAACATGCATTAACAAATTTCTTAAATATAGCCATCAAATTTTTTTTTTTTCAAAAATCAGACTATGAAACTTTTGAAAACCTTGCTCTGATACCAAATGTGAGGAATGCGGAATATGGATCTTAAGGCTAGGAATAACACTAGAGGGGGGTGAATAGTGTTTATAAGAAATTACTAAATCTTTTTGAATTATTGTTGATTTGTACACAAATGTGTGCAATATTCAGACACAGATATAATCATAGAAACAAACACAGATGCAGAAATAAAGTAAATGCAGTAAAGGAAAGAACACACCAGATTTTATACTGGTTCGGAGTTACCCTACATCCAGTCCCGCACAACTAAGTACGGATTTCCTTTCAAAAGCAATTAAACAATTACAACCCTCGTTTCAAGGCTACGAGGTACACCCTCCAGAATCACAATCCTCTGGATAGAGATACTTGATTTCCGGGCAACAAGTTCACCCAATTGATTTCTCAAGGCTACAATCACACCTTTTCTCACTTGATTGATTTCCAAGGCTAAAATCACAACTTTTACTCTATTGATTACAAAGAAATCCTATAACTCTGAATAGCACTTGGATCTTGTTGAGATAGTGATAGAGAATCAAACCAGAGATGATCTAGTTAGATTCAATGTTGATTTCGGCGGAGTAAAGATAGAATTTTGAATAAGAAAATGTGGAAGAAGAAGATAAGTGAAAAACCTGAAAATCTGATGTAAAATTCATTGAAACTAACCCCTATTTATAGAAGAACAACAGCCATGTCCATTCGTGAAAGGTTATGGCGAATAGACACTTCTTTTGAAATTCAAATTTTTTAGTCCTAACTGACACTATGTCGACATGGGGTACTAGAGCATGTAAGGTAATTTTGATGATTTGTTTTTCTTTGAAAATAACCTTTATCTCATATTAAAACTATTTTAAACTTTATAAATATACTTGACTATAGATAAAATACATAGATAAATATAGAGAATAATATATATATAATTTTACTATAATTTTATATTTAAATCTAAGTATAAAGATAGTTTAAAACAAACGAAGTTTAAAAACAAGAGTTTATTAAAAAAACAAAGATTATTTTAAGGCTAAAATATCTTTTTGAAAATCATTTGAAAAGATAATTTTTAAGGCTAAAACATTTTGAAAAGCAATTTTGAAAATCATTCTGAAGTAGTTTTGAAAATCATTTTGAAGTAGTTTTGCAAGCTTCTTCCTGCAGAATATCTCATCATATCAGGACTCGAGAACTTGTACAAAACCAGGATGTTTGTGGGTTTGTAAGCCACTTGTCGTAGGTTTGTAAGCTACTTGTCGTGGGTTTGTAAGCCACTAAAAAGGTAGAAATGGGTTCCATCCCAAAAGAAAAATGGAGTGAAGATTTCAGTGATATTGTGAAGTTTTAACATAATTCTAGACTCAATACTTATCCTAAAATCTTGAACTCTTGATATTCTTGATACTCATGTGTGATAACCCGTATTTTTGGGAGATCCAGTAATTAGATAATTAACTGGTTTATTCAAATTAAACAGATAAAATTTTAATAATAAAAGATATCTAGATATGTAAATGAATTTGAAATTTCAAAAGATAGATCTCTTAAAATATTTTGGATTTTAAAATACATATATATTAGAATATAATTTGTTTTATATTATTTCTTTAAAGGATTTATTTATATATATTAAGAAAAGTATTTATTAATTAAAAAATTAAATACAAAAGTTTTATAAAAGCATTTTAAAGTAAATAAAGACAAGTGTAATCAATCTTAACAAATGTAACAATACTAACATGCAATATAACAAGTGTCACTATTATTTCCTTTTATTTTTAAATTATTAGGAAATTAAGGCTAAATACATCTTTACTTCTCTTCTTATTTTCTTTCATTCGAAATAAAATTTGGAGCATATGTACAAACCTGAAAAAAGAATTATGAACCAGAAAATAAAAACAAGAAGCAAACAATCTCCTTCAAAAATTTTAACCTGGGAGCTAAAGTAGAAATCAGCAAACAAGTTTCCAGTTTCAAACTTTCAAAGATCAAACATTTTCTTCCAGCATTCAAGTATTCTTCGAGATCAAAAGACTCAGTTTTCAAAAAGATCATCATAGCATTTTCAAGCATCTCAGTTTATACCTTCTCTGTTTATCTTCACAGGTGAGTAAACAAACTATAACTTATTTAAACTAGATAACTGTGATGATCTTTAAAGTTATGATACGAACTATGCTTGCATGTATGTATCAAAATGTAAATTCCTGTATATATGTATAAGTATGTATGTCTGAGTTGCTATGTTCTTTATTCACAGGATTTTTAAAGAAAGTTAAAATCTAAAATCTCACCTTTAAATCTCTTATAGGCTGTGAAATTTAAACAAGATATGTTTGTTTAAACATAATCTAAGTTTTAAGAATATATTTAAGCATAATAAGTTTGGAAATTATCTGGAAATTAAGAAGGGCAGTGGAAATTTTAAACATATCAAAATTCCGACTCAAACAATTCATGCTTTCAGGCATATAACCTGTTTTGTTATCTAAAATCATGAATTTTAAGAATCAAATCCAGATTTTTAGTGCTAGATTGAGTGAGGAATCTTGGATTGGTCGGATTTTGGGTTTTTGGGCTTTTCTGATGATCGCGTAGGTCGGAGGGTTAGGGATGGAGGTCAGAGGAAGCTGGCAGACCAGGGATGTCGGCAAAAATGGTGAGGAGGGTGTCTGATCATCGTGGCGTCGTTCGCGAAGTGGTTTAGATTCTAAACCTAGTTTTGGGTCGAGATTGTAAATTAGGGCAGCGCGTCTTCTATGGTGAATCGAGTGTTGCCATACTTTGGGTAAAGATAGACTGGACCTAGGCGAAGCTGTGACCGGAGCCTCTGAGGTTCTGGTGATCGGAAATTGAAGGACGAGGAGGTTTTTCCAGAAATGGGTGTTCCAGGCTGGAGCTTGTAAGCTCGATTTTCGATTTCGAATTTGAGACGCAGTTCAGATGATCGAATTTTAGTATGAAGATGATCATCGTCTTGGGAGGATCATCACTGATGATGGGAGGTGACTGTATCAGGTGTACATGTGCACGGAGCACACTTTGGTGTCTGGAGGGTTGGGTTGTTGGATTCGAAGTTCCTCAAGTAGAATGTCGGGTGAAGCTCGAAGATGCGGGGAGTTCGACTCGAAGTATTTTGGGGTATCTTGGGTACATAGGTGTTTGAATAGTGAGGAATACTTAGAGATGTAGGCTGAGTGAACCCAAATTTTTAAGTATGGACTCAAATCTAAGTTGTATTCTAGTTTTGAGATAAGTGAAGTTTTATCAAATTTAAATGTTTAAACAACTTTAAAATGTTAATGATAGTTAAGAAATTAATAAAGATAATGATTTATCTTAAAGTTAATTAAGGATTAATAATTAAAGATTAATTACATTAATCAAGTAATTAATAAAGAGTAATTAATTAATTTATTTAATTAATGATTAAGGAGTGATTAATGTATTTAAAGGATAATTAATTTATGTGATTAATTAATGAGGGTAATTAATTAAAAGTGAATTAATTAAAGGTTAATTAATTTATGATTAAAAGATAATTGCTTAATAGAAGTGAGTAAGGATTAATTAATAATTTAGGGATAATTATTGATTGTAATTAAGAAAAGAGGAAATTACTTATAGAAGTAATTAAATGGAAGTGATTAAGGGTTAATCACTTGATGATATTAATTTAAGGATAATTAATATAATTAAATTAAAGTTAATTAATTAAAGAATTAAGGTTAATTAATAATGTGATTAATTACTAGTTAAGGTAATTAATTAAAAGAGAGTAATTAATTAAGGAAGTAATTAAGGATCATTAATTTATATAATAAATAATTAAGGGTTCATTAATTAAGATCAATTAATGAATATGGTTAATTAAAGATTAATTATTTAATTATAGTAATTTAATGATAGTAATTAAAAGTAAATTATTGTGTATGGTTAAGGATAATTACTTGAATGTAATTAAAGATAATTAATCAAAGGAGATTAATTAAGGAAGATCATTAAGAGATAATTTATTTATTTGTAATTAATTAGGATTAAGGTAATCCAAGTAATTAAAGGATAGTAATTAATTTAATTAAAGGTTAATTAAATTGATTAAGAGTTTATCAAACTTGCTTATGGATGATTGATTGATATTAATACTGGATGATTTGGGTATGATATCTATGATATATGCTGCTTTGTGAGATGAATGTTTGATATGAATTATTTATTGTGATATTGTGATTTATCTATCTGTTTATATCATCCTGAATATAAGTTTAAATGTTTAAACCCTTAAACAACTTGGATATTTAAAATGATGACATTTGAATTCGAAGAGACCGGGGTCGGGTATTAGTAAATACCCGAAACCACTTCGATTTGAAATCTTCCATAATTCTTTATAGATTGATATGTGAAATCAATAGGCCGGTATTGGAATAATATGGACCATTTAAACTAAATTGGATACTTGTTTTGTGAAATAAGTGTTGACCATATAAGTTGTTTACTTGTGGTAAAGTACGAGTTACCCCGGGTTTATATAAGTTCTATGAATCGAAATTTCTTGTTAGATGAGTTTACTCACGCTGGTTTCCAGTCTGACCCGGGTGTTACTTTGATGTAATGCTCGGGTCAGACCGAGTATTACAGATTTTCATGAAAGGACGTTCTGGAGTTCAGGTGGCGAGCTGGATGGCAGAGACGTATAGAGTGTATTCCGCTGTGTATTTGAGAGTTGTATTGATAGTAGTATGGGGCAGGTTGATATAACTGTCCAGTCTATTGTAATGATTGTAACTCTGATGAATTGTATGTAAAGTAACCATTACATCTTTCTTTTATAAAATGATATTATTTATTATTATATTTAATTCGCTGCGAATGTGAGATGTTGTGTTCTCTATTCTTCTTTCTTCTTTCTGTTTCTTTCTTCTATCTCTCTCTTTTTCTTCTAACTATCTGGAATTTTCGGGTTCGAAAATTCCGGGTCGTTACAGTTGGTATCAGAGCTGAAGGTTAAGTGAGAACCTTGGCTCTGTTGGGATTACTCATTGAGGATAGGGTCAATAGTACCCTAAGATGAGTTGAGTGTATATATATATATATATGAGAGCGTACTTGTTATCTTATATAAAGATTTTAAATGGTTTTAAAAAAATAAATGACTTTTATATAAGATTATATTTTGATATATAAAGCAATATTTCTTCCTAATAAATATTAAGGTAATCGGTTGTTAATCATTGGAATTAAAATTGAATAAAGATAAGTTTGAAATGGATTCAAACTGAAATTAGATCTTGAATTTGTAGAAGTATTATCAGAATAAAGATAATAATAAATTGGTTCAAGATATGATAATCTTGGTTATTATCATAAATGGTTGTTGTGTTTAATAATGAAATATTGTAAATAATTAAGCAAAATAAAATGTTTTAGGAAAATAAAACATTTAGGCAAGTATGACTTGTAAATTAAAGTGGATTTTAAATTATGAAATTTTAAATCTAAATCCAGAAAACTTGAAATATTGTTTTAAAGAAATCTGTTTTTAATTAAAAACCAAAGATGGTTTAAAAATTTAAGGTATAACCTGGTGTGTAAAAGAAATAAATATGTATAAATGAGGATATACATAATATCAAAGATGATTTGAAATAAACTCTAAGTGTTGAGTTTTTCCTTGGAATGTGATATGAAACCCAAAGTGATAAGTTTTTGAACTTATAAGTGGGAAGATTATTAATATAAAGTTTAAAATTTGAATAGGAATTCAAATTGTGTAAAGTTGACCGGATTAAGTAAATTTAATTTAACTTGGAGGAAGTTAAATAAGTTTGAATGAATAACTTGAATTGGAAATTTCAAAATGAAATTTAAATTTAACATGGGTAGTTAAATGGATTTAAATGGGAGTTATGAGTGATCTCAAAATGGGTTTGAGATCTAGAAATTAAAATGATAATAAATTTGAATCTGAAGATTAAATTGTTTTTAAATTCTTATTTGAACTTTGTAATAAGTTAAGTAAAGATAATTTTAAAAATGGAATTTTGAAATTTGAATTCAGGATTAAATGGTTTAAAGATTTAAGTTGTTAAATTAAAAATTAAGGTTGATTTGATTTAAAAAGTAAAGGTTAATTTAATTTAAAGGATTAAATCAACATTTAAAATATTTAACTCGAATTTATATAATTCGAGATGGTTTTAAGTTGAAATTTGAATAGAAGTAGTTCAAATTGAATTTGATTTGAATTAATTAGAATTGTGATTGAAGATGTATAAGTTTAAAAGAAAATTCAAATGATAAATTAGAATTGAAATGATTTGAAATGGAAGCTGGTTCAATTTAAAATTAATCCAAATTGATTTGAAATAATTTGGAATTGTGATTAAAGTTGAATAAATTTAAAAATCAAATGGAATTTGATTTGAATTTGGGAAGGAATTAAGATTAATTCAACTTGAATTGGGATTAAATCAATTTCAATGGAAATTGAAGTAGTGAGTCAATTTAAATGGAAGTGAAAATTTAAATTGATGAGAAATTAATTGGAAATGGAGATTGGGAAATTAAACGGTTTGACTCTGGATAGTTTTCAAAATAAATTGTTTTAATACAAATATATTTTCCAAACTATTTACTATACAATCTTTCTTTTTAAACCTAAAACTATCTTATACTTATTTTGCAATTATTTTGGAACTATTTAACTATTTTGAAACTGTCTTATAAACTAATTACTATTTCTCAGTTACTTATATCTAATCACTATTAAAAAAAAAACTATTTTGCAATTATCTAACTATTTTATACCTACTTAACTATTTTACAGCTATTTTACAAACTAATAACTATTTTTCAACTACTTATCTATTTAAAACTTTTTCAAGCTATTTTTAAATTTAAAAAGGTCAGAGTTCAAACTGTTTGTAATTGAAGTAATAACTCAATTGGAAATGGAAGAAATTGAGAATAAGTGAATGGAATTAAAGGAAATGTGAATAGAAAAGTAAATTGATTTGGCTAATAACCAATAAAGATAAATACGTAGGATATACGTATATCATTCTATTCGCATAGTGATTTGATCCAGATTCGAACACAGAATTTCGAGATAATATTATCGATCCGAGTTGGGAATTTTTCGCTCGATTTTCGACGGCGAACCTGGATATGGGTTGTTGATTGGTTCTGGATATTCTCTATCATAGTTGTGACTATGCAAGGAGAATGACGGTTTCTGATCAAGAAACCAGATCTGAGTCCGCACTAGGAAGTCGGGTGGACGATACTAGTTCGGAAGTGAAATTGTGTGATCGATTGAGTGATCAGATTGATATTGTGTACGGATGATATGTGTACATCGTACGGATTTGAATGAAATTGTTATTGAAGATTTGTGGATAAGAACTGTAAAATGGTTTTTGAAAAGAAATATGGTTAATAACTTTATAAAAGGTTTATCAAATGTGAATATTTGATTTAGAATAAAATAAAGTTATATATCCTTGTTATATAAGGTAAATCTTCCCTTGTTGAATCTATTGCTAAAAGAAAAGGGTTTTGAAATATTTGAATTATAAAAGAGGTTTTATACAAAGTTTGAAATGATCCAAAGATTTTCAAAGTATATATATATCTATATCTATATATATATATAAAGGATCTTATGAGAATGATTTTGGAAAAGGTTTTGGGAACCTATGGATTTTGGAAAGGGCTTTTGATTTTTGAGAAATCAATTTTGGATTTTGGAAAGCCTAGTTTGAGAATTATCGATTTTTGGTAATCGATTTTGTGTAAAGGAGATTTTGATAAATCATAAAGGGTATGATTTGAAGATACTATAAGTATATAGTATAAAATGTTTTGAGTATAGCTCTGGGGAAAAAGGCGCTCCCTTGAAATGAACTTCTCAGGAGTGCCACTGGGTGGTACTGCCTTGAACCCCAAGGGGGGATTCTAAAGTTGATCCTGTGAGGAGTCCGGACAAACTAGTTCCTGAGGATTATTTGTGTAGCGAAAGTCGAGGGGCTGGTGCCCACAGAGGCATTTGGGTTATGTTGTGACGACAGTTTAACTCGATGTCACTGCGATCTACTGCAGACCATAGCGAAAGTCATGTGTGCCGCTGAGAGCCAACTGTCTACGTTTGATTTTATATCGGTAGACTGTGACACTATGGTAACATAGCGAAAGTCGTGTGTGCCGCTGAGAGCCAACTGTCTACGTTTGATTTTATATCGGTAGACTGCGACCTATGTGGGAGAAGTTTCATTATTTGGCAGCGAAATTCGGTGGCGCTGATGCCTACAGTTATATGGGTTTGTGCTGTGATAGCAACGTAAGGCCCGGGTATAACTGCGATCTGTAGCGGGTTCCATGGCGTAATCGAGGAGCGCGGAGACTTACAGTTATCTGTGGATTTTGCCGGGACGGCAACGTAACCATCGGGTTAACTGCGACCATGGATGGGGGTGATGATTTCCAGAGCATTCTCACCAAAGATATTTCCTCTATTTTCAAAATTGTTTTCTATATTTTCAATAAAATTATTTTCCGAATATTTTCACTGGATGTTGAAATGGGTCTGCTGAGTATTTACAGATTTTCAGTCCTACGCCTGATCAACGTATGACCGAATTTATGTAAAAACGATGATGGATTTGTTAAAACATCAAGTTATAAAATGATATTTTTATAAACTATTTTGACAATATTATATAGATTTTAAAGTATCTTAGAATTTAAATAAAAAGAGTTAAGAGTTAAAAATGTTCAAAGAGAAAAGTTAACTGATATTAAGTATTTTAATAACTTCTAGCTTCGTTCCTTTTCGAGGACGAAAAGATTCTAAGGGGAAAGGAATGTGATAACCCGTATTTTTGGGACATCCAGTAATTAGATAATTAACTGGTTTATTCAAATTAAACAGATAAAATTTTAATAATAAAAGATATCTAGATATGTAAATGAATTTGAAATTTCAAAAGATAGATCTCTTAAAATATTTTGGATTTTAAAATACATATGTATTAGAATATAATTTGTTTTATATTATTTCTTTAAAGGATTTATTTATATATATTAAGAAAAGTATTTATTAATTAAAAAATTAAATACAAAAGTTTTATAAAAGCATTTTAAAGTAAATAAAGACAAGTGTAATCAATCTTAACAAATGTAACAATACTAACATGCAATATAACAAGTGTCACTATTATTTCCTTTTATTTTTAAATTATTAGGAAATTAAGGCTAAATACATCTTTACTTCTCTTCTTATTTTCTTTCATTCGAAATAAAATTTGGAGCATATGTACAAACCTGAAAAAAGAATTATGAACCAGAAAATAAAAACAAGAAGCAAACAATCTCCTTCAAAAATTTTAACCTGGGAGCTAAAGTAGAAATCAGCAAACAAGTTTCCAGTTTCAAACTTTCAAAGATCAAACATTTTCTTCCAGCATTCAAGTATTCTTCGAGATCAAAAGACTCAGTTTTCAAAAAGATCATCATAGCATTTTCAAGCATCTCAGTTTATACCTTCTCTGTTTATCTTCACAGGTGAGTAAACAAACTATAACTTATTTAAACTAGATAACTGTGATGATCTTTAAAGTTATGATACGAACTATGCTTGCATGTATGTATCAAAATGTAAATTCCTGTATATATGTATAAGTATGTATGTCTGAGTTGCTATGTTCTTTATTCACAGGATTTTTAAAGAAAGTTAAAATCTAAAATCTCACCTTTAAATCTCTTATAGGCTGTGAAATTTAAACAAGATATGTTTGTTTAAACATAATCTAAGTTTTAAGAATATATTTAAGCATAATAAGTTTGGAAATTATCTGGAAATTAAGAAGGGCAGTGGAAATTTTAAACATATCAAAATTCCGACTCAAACAATTCATGCTTTCAGGCATATAACCTGTTTTGTTATCTAAAATCATGAATTTTAAGAATCAAATCCAGATTTTTAGTGCTAGATTGAGTGAGGAATCTTGGATTGGTCGGATTTTGGGTTTTTGGGCTTTTCTGATGATCGCGTAGGTCGGAGGGTTAGGGATGGAGGTCAGAGGAAGCTGGCAGACCAGGGATGTCGGCAAAAATGGTGAGGAGGGTGTCTGATCATCGTGGCGTCGTTCGCGAAGTGGTTTAGATTCTAAACCTAGTTTTGGGTCGAGATTGTAAATTAGGGCAGCGCGTCTTCTATGGTGAATCGAGTGTTGCCATACTTTGGGTAAAGATAGACTGGACCTAGGCGAAGCTGTGACCGGAGCCTCTGAGGTTCTGGTGATCGGAAATTGAAGGACGAGGAGGTTTTTCCAGAAATGGGTGTTCCAGGCTGGAGCTTGTAAGCTCGATTTTCGATTTCGAATTTGAGACGCAGTTCAGATGATCGAATTTTAGTATGAAGATGATCATCGTCTTGGGAGGATCATCGCTGATGATGGGAGGTGACTGTATCAGGTGTACATGTGCACGGAGCACACTTTGGTGTCTGGAGGGTTGGGTTGTTGGATTCGAAGTTCCTCAAGTAGAATGTCGGGTGAAGCTCGAAGATGCGGGGAGTTCGACTCGAAGTATTTTGGGGTATCTTGGGTACATAGGTGTTTGAACAGTGAGGAATACTTAGAGATGTAGGCTGAGTGAACCCAAATTTTTAAGTATGGACTCAAATCTAAGTTGTATTCTAGTTTTGAGATAAGTGAAGTTTTATCAAATTTAAATGTTTAAACAACTTTAAAATGTTAATGATAGTTAAGAAATTAATAAAGATAATGATTTATCTTAAAGTTAATTAAGGATTAATAATTAAAGATTAATTACATTAATCAAGTAATTAATAAAGAGTAATTAATTTATTTATTTAATTAATGATTAAGGAGTGATTAATGTATTTAAAGGATAATTAATTTACGTGATTAATTAATGAGGGTAATTAATTAAAAGTGAATTAATTAAAGGTTAATTAATTTATGATTAAAAGATAATTGCTTAATAGAAGTGAGTAAGGATTAATTAATAATTTAGGGATAATTATTGATTGTAATTAAGAAAAGAGGAAATTACTTATAGAAGTAATTAAATGGAAGTGATTAAGGGTTAATCACTTGATGATATTAATTTAAGGATAATTAATATAATTAAATTAAAGTTAATTAATTAAAGAATTAAGGTTAATTAATAATGTGATTAATTACTAGTTAAGGTAATTAATTAAAAGAGAGTAATTAATTAAGGAAGTAATTAAGGATCATTAATTTATATAATAAATAATTAAGGGTTCATTAATTAAGATCAATTAATGAATATGGTTAATTAAAGATTAATTATTTAATTATAGTAATTTAATGATAGTAATTAAAAGTAAATTATTGTGTATGGTTAAGGATAATTACTTGAATGTAATTAAAGATAATTAATCAAAGGAGATTAATTAAGGAAGATCATTAAGAGATAATTTATTTATTTGTAATTAATTAGGATTAAGGTAATCCAAGTAATTAAAGGATAGTAATTAATTTAATTAAAGGTTAATTAAATTGATTAAGAGTTTATCAAACTTGCTTATGGATGATTGATTGATATTAATACTGGATGATTTGGGTATGATATCTATGATATATGCTGCTTTGTGAGATGAATGTTTGATATGAATTATTTATTGTGATATTGTGATTTATCTATCTGTTTATATCATCCTGAATATAAGTTTAAATGTTTAAACCCTTAAACAACTTGGACATTTAAAATGATGACATTTGAATTCGAAGAGACCGGGGTCGGGTATTAGTAAATACCCGAAACCACTTCGATTTGAAATCTTCCATAATTCTTTATAGATTGATATGTGAAATCAATAGGCCGGTATTGGAATAATATGGACCATTTAAACTAAATTGGATACTTGTTTTGTGAAATAAGTGTTGACCATATAAGTTGTTTACTTGTGGTAAAGTACGAGTTACCCCGGGTTTATATAAGTTCTATGAGTCGAAATTTCTTGTTAGATGAGTTTACTCACGCTGGTTTCCAGCCTGACCCGGGTGTTACTTTGATGTAATGCTCGGGTCAGACCGAGTATTACAGATTTTCAGGAAAGGACGTTCTGGAGTTCAGGTGGCGAGCTGGATGGCAGAGACGTATAGAGTGTATTCCGCTGTGTATTTGAGAGTTGTATTGATAGTAGTATGGGGCAGGTTGATATAACTGTCCAGTCTATTGTAATGATTGTAACTCTGATGAATTGTATGTAAAGTAACCATTACATCTTTCTTTTATAAAATGCTATTATTTATTATTATATTTAATTCGCTGCGAATGTGAGATGTTGTGTTCTCTATTCTTCTTTCTTCTTTCTGTTTCTTTCTTCTATCTCTCTCTTTTTCTTCTAACTATCTGGAATTTTCGAGTTCGAAAATTCCGGGTCGTTACATCATGAGTCTTAAATCTTGATATCTTGAATCTCTATACTGTATAGTCTTCATTCTTGGTACCTGCATGGTTAAATCCTGCATATACATATATATCTAAACTATAATGTTAGTATTTATATTTTATAATCTTATTCTAAGGTTGTTGTCATCAAAACCATCATCTCAAGGACTAACAATCTCCCCCTTTTTGATGATGACAACCTTTGTTTATAAAATATTACTTCTATCCTAATAACTCCCCCTAAATCTAATAACTCCCCTTTAATCTATGTCTAACTCTTCTATTTTATATTTCTCCCCCTTTGTCATGAACAAAAACAAACTAACTCTAAACTATATAACTCTTAGTCTAATATCCTATATGATGATAGTGTTATCATCAATACTTACTTGTAAACCTAAAACTTAGTCCTAAACTACTAACATTCCTAACCAAGTACCTATATAATACTTATATATATATTATATATAGGAATCATATATAAGAACACACAATATTTATTTTTATATATATTTGTTTATATTTACATTTTCGTAAATTGTGTCAAATATTCATATAACGATGAAAAAACGAAAAAGAGGAAATTGTTAATTTGGATAATTTGGATAATTAAATTGTTAATTTGACTTATTTGGATAATTAAATTGTTAATTTAATATTTGAAATTGTGTAAATAATTGAATTTTGAATTTAATCTGAATGAAAATGATTTATAAAGTTGAATTAAATTCTATTTGAATTAGAATGGAGTTAGGGAACTTTTAAATTTGATTTAAAAGTAAATTTATAGAAATTGGAAATTTTAATATTTAATTAACGTGTAAAAATAGTCATTTTTGACACGGTCTCGGATTTCGATGAAACTAGTTTCATTGGATCCGTAATGTTATATTATTGTAGGATTTCAAATTTAGTATCAATCGGTCTTACAGTTTGGCCTTGCGAAGCTAAAACGCGTAGAAATTTATTTAAGTAATTTTTAATTAAAATAATTCGATTCGGAAATTATATAAGTTTTAATAATGATTTGTAAATTATTAAAAGAAGAAGTTTATTTAAATGGAATCGAAATATGATTTTTGAAATAAGAAGTTAACTATTTTGTAAATTAAGTTAAAGTGGGATTTTGAATTTATTATAAATGGTTTATCTATAAGATTTATAAAAATCATATTTTATAAATAAAATAATGGACTTATAAACAAGTTTTATATGTGTTTAAAATGAAGTTATAAATGGATGTTATAAGTGACTAAGATTTATGAATTTATGAAGTTATAAAAGAATGAGTTTGTAAATAAAGAGATTTATAAGTAAATAAACTTATAATTGGATTTTGGCATATAAATGAGATAAATGGAATTGGTTAATAAAAGAATTTTATATATGGAAGTTTTTATAGAATAAAAATGTGGATTATAAACATTTTTTTATAAATCCGAAATCAATTTATTTTGATAAGTTAAATATGAAAGCTTATTAAAGGAATTATATTCATGATTTTTGGACAGTGGATAATTCTTTTAATAAATGTGTAGAAGTAATGAATTTGGTAAGAGGATTTTATTCACGATTTTGGACAGTGAATAATCTTTTAAATAAAATGGATATTTTTGGAAAGTGATATTATAAAATGGATTTTGAATGGTTTGGAAATAAGATAAAATGTGAATTCACTTATTATTAAAATAAGTGTATGGAGATGTTTTCCAAATAGTGAAATATTGAAATGGTTTTGAGAATACATCTTTTTAAAGGTAATTTGAAGTGAATATTTGGAAAGTGATTTAATCAATAAAAGATTAATTAAAAGGGCCTAGTGATTGCTTATGGTGCTAGATATTTATTTGTTACTTTGATAGTTAAATAACCGACTATCAAATTTGGCCATTTTAGTTCCTCGACTTGATGTGGGAACTATTTAGTCGTACACTTAATATGTAGCCATCTGTGTAGGCTTGATTATCATTTGTGTTGAGGATGTTGATTCGTGTTGTGCGGAGTATTACTCCAATCTATCGAGCTTCCTTCTTGGCCGAAGGATAGCAAGTTGAAAGTTGGAGACGTGATAAGTCTATGAGACTTAGTTTCTGTGTGAGGTTGAGAAACGCTTTTGCGTTGTTGGTGCGAAGAGACCGGGATCAGTTTATCCAAAAACCACTTCGAACCAACGTATATGCGTTCGGTTGTGTAGGATATCGATGATACTGATGTTTAGAATTTTCATAGTGAAGGATTGGTTGTTGATCGTTTGGGGTTAAAATTCCAATATACATCCAGTAGTAGTAGTCTCTTCATTATGAAATATCCAATGCAAGGGCTATTCGCTACTAATCCTAGGGATTTCCCGATAGGATGTGGTAGGAAAGTACCTTCGGTCTGTCCTGTTCCTGGACAACTTGTATGGACGAGTGTTTGACATTGCATTTCTAAGATTACGTACATTGGTTTTTACAAACGTACATCAGTGGTGGTGAAGAAGGCAACTTCTCTTAGCTTAACACCCTCCTTAAGACATATGAGCTCAAGGGTTGTATTTTTTAGGAAGGCAATTAGTAGTCAACGGAAATGGCAATGTGGGATTCAAAGTGATGTGATATGTGATATGTGAAAGGTAATCGTTACCTCAAGCCTCATTAACCGGAAATGACCGAAATACGGTTTGATGCGGCAAGGCTAAGTGGGTCATTCCTAATTAGGATATGATCATCCTCTTCTAGATATATTTCTTCCCGCTATGACGTTCGGGATGTAAACTAATGTGGTTTGTATGCTATAAGGGCCCTCGGAAAGGTCGGTAATGACCGAGGGATGATATATTCGGTACTACCTAGTTATAGAGGTAGGCTGGTCTTGTGTTGGTAGAGGTTCCTTTATGATGTTCCTCGGTACATTCCTCTAGAGATGTACTGCCGGAAGGTAGTCTCTTCACCTGGTCATTTGTATGGAAATCCAAACTCCACTACGTGCCTGACATTTTGTTTGTAGAGCCTAGTATGCTAAAATTTAATAATGGTAACAATTTCGGCTATTTTAATATTATTTTTGCTATAGACACTATTATAATATAAGAGAATTTGATATGAAAGGTTTTGGTTATCGTAAGGTAAAAACATGTCCGTGTTTATGTGTGGGTGTGTCTTACGAGATACTTTTGTTTTGAAAGGAAAAGTTTTGGTAATTTAATAAATTCAGTTGAGTGTGTTTCTCATGCTGGTTTACCAGACTGATCCGGGCGTTCTTCCCTTGCAATGCTCGGGTCAGACCGAGTATATTTACAGGTTCAAATTTGGTGCTTTTGGAGCTTCAACAGGCGAGGTGGAGATCTTTATTTTCGTATACACGTATCAGTTTATTTTCCGCTGCTTTGTTATTGTTTTTGTTATCAGCAATTGTAAGGATAGGTTATTATAACTGTCCAGGCTGATGATTAGTGATTGATTGTTGAACTCTGATTGATGTATATATGATATACAGTTTCAGTTTTGTAAAGATCATTGATATGATATTATATGTTTTCCGCTGCGATGTGAGATTCTGTATTTTTCTATATGGTTCTCTCTTCTCTCTTTCTTCTCTTCTCCCTTCTTTTATTACTCATGACTTTCCGTCAGTCTGTGCTTTTTGGGTCGGACATGTGTGATTTATTGTCGATTCAAAGGGTACGGATTTGCGGGTCGTCACATAAATTCACAAATTAAATCGATGCATGTTTCAAGCACGCACAATCACATGGGACGTCGGATGCTACAAAACTCATTGGCTTACATCACCTCATTATTCTGGTCCCGGTGGCACTAGTTTCGTCACAATCCGAAACAATGCTCCGGGAAGATAATTTCACGCGTTTCGAGACCATTTATTGATAAAAATGATTTTCTGTCACATTATCGATATTTTTTCAAACTATTTACATTATTTTTGTAAACTAATTTCAAAAAAAAATTCTTATCATTAGTTATTATTTAAAATGGGGCTAACAAGGTTATTAAATCAATTTAATCACATTCAATCCAATATTCAAATATTTAAATAATGCAGATATTTAAATACGAATTGTTCGAAATTCTGGGTCGTTATAACATTTGTTGACATTCTATGAAAAATTCAATTAGTTTTTCCTTCATAAACTTGATAAGTGATTTTGAAATGAAGAATAATATCAGTGTTATTTATAGGGTTTTGAAAGCAAGAACAAGTACACAACACTGTACATCATGCCAACAACGACCATATAACAGAATTAATGGCAGAACAAATGTCCATATAATTGAATCAATAACGATAATATAAACAATATCATTGTACATCATGACAACAATGATCATATAATAGAGTCAATAACATAACACGTGTTCATATAATAGAATCAATAATGACTATTTAAACAATATCAATGTGCATCATGCCAATAACGGCCATACACTAGAATCAATAATAGAACAAATGTATATATAAATGACAACACGTGAATACAACATCAATAAACATACTATATCATATAAATAAACGCTCACTAATATTTTGATCTAGAGGATAAACTATGGACTGATCGATAAAAGTATCGTTGATATCATATGCTCTAAAACAGGCATCATGACCAAAATCCAGCTACCATTGGGAGTATAGGGATGGTGTGGGGTCAATAAAATGGAGGGGTCTGAACACTGCTAAATGCTAAATGAGGACCTACATGATTGGAGTTCACTCCATGAAAGCAGTCGGGTCAAATGAAGCGTCATGGAGCAACTTTGGCCTAATATAAGTCAAAATCTCCATCAACTAAGCAGAATGTCAAAGTGTATACCTTTTCATCCTATTTTATAGCGAATATATACTGTAATCTAGAAGCCCAACATCTTCCAAACATGTCATCACATGATAAAAGATCTCTTGGAATATATATGCTTCACTAGTTGTCTGAAACCAACATGTAACGACCCGCTATTTAGAACCTTTCGCATCCGCACATGTTAGACTTGAATTGCTCAAAATATCAGATTGTTAATTTATATTTGGCAAAAATCAGCATATACAGTAAATAAATCAATCATAGAATCACAAACACATAGTATTATAACAATAAGCAGCGGAATAGATAAATAGTAGATCATGGAGCTACTATAAAACATCAGAGTCTGAAACAAAATACAACAGAAATCTCAAATACAAAGTAGTCCCAAATATAAGAGTAACTGACAAGACTAGACAGAAATTACTGGAAACAACTGGAAGCTGACGTGATATCAGGTAGATCTTCAAGCAAAGCTCCAAACTCCAAGGTGAGTCTCAAATGCTATGCAATTCAGTCTGACCCGAGCATAAAGTAAAAACACAAAACACTCGAGTCAGGATTAACATTCTTATATCAGTAAATCTAACTCAAGTGAAATGTCAACTGAAATACAAGTAACTTAAAGGATGTTTGGGATTTCCATCCTCTAAGGATCCGTGGAACTATCTACTATGTAGTAATATACGCTATTATAATATGTATATAGTAAAGTAAACTATTAAAATAGCGTTAAGGCGTTACCCATATCCCACTTAACACATTTTATATATTCCCATAGTCTATACAATGCCGTAGGCTCCACCAAACCGGTGGTTTACCCAGAGGACACCACATAAGTATGATACAAAACAAACTCGTAGAAGGCGCTCTAGGGCATGTGAACACGGCACTCAAGGCAATGCCAGGGTAGATTTACCAATTGCAAAACTGGGCTGGTGGTAATGCATAACAGCTACTACCGCCCACCTCAGAACACACTCCCAAATCAAAGGTGCACCCAATCAAATCACAAAGTAATAGAATGGTATCGAAGAAGCATGTCCGATCGGAGGAATGACCTCACTTGGCCCAGGTATAGCTCCTACTTTAGTCACATCTAAGCTGACTCACGGGAGTCAGGGTCACGTCAATACCTTATACAGAAATCGTTCGCCAAACCATCCTACTTCATTTCTGGAATCTCCACCACGTACACAGTTGTTAAAGTGGTTTTCGGTATTGGCAGAGAGTATGACAATATCCGATCTCGGTCTCTTTAACAACCAAACGCTTATTCACACCGTGGACATTTAATTTCAAATAGTTCATACTTCAAAATCAAAATATCATATATTTATTTCGAAACCAGATCAATTTGATATCATTATTCATTTTAAATAATTATTCATTTCCAGAATCATAGCACTTTCAAAATTATAACCTTTTCGAAATCATAACACTTTTGAAAATCATAACACTTTGGAAATCATGACACTTTTGAAATCATAACACTTTTGAAATCATAACACTTTGGAAATCATAACACCTTTGAAATCATAACACTTTCGACTTAAACAGTTTAGATATTGAAAATAGTATATAAAATAAATAGTTATAAATTAAAATAGTTTATATATTAAAATAATTTCTATATTAAAATAGTTTATATATTAAGAATAATTTATATAATAAAAATAGTTTCCTCAAATTTCGCAAATCGATTCAAATCATCTTAAATTCCAAAAAATTCAATTTGAATCAATTCTAGTTTTACCATTTTCAATTTAAAGTTCAAAGATTCAAGTTTAAATATTCAAACATTTACAATATAAATTTCATTTATATTTCAACATTTAACTTTAAATTTATTCAAATTGGAAAGTATTCGCTTAATCTTTTCAATAACAATTTACTAAAATCCCAATTTATAAATTTAAATCAATATTAAATATTCAATCTCAATTTTATTTAAAATTGAGAATATTCATGTAATCATTTTTTTATCATTCAAGTTATAAATCATATTTTCAACATCTAAAAATCAATAAGTTCAAATAAATTCTTATTTAAATTCAATTATTAATCAATTTAAATTCTAAGCCAACATTGATTTATCTTCCCAACCTTTATTATTAAAGTTTTAAAATCTATTTTTAAAATATTAATATAAGTTTAAATAAATACTTAAACATATTATAAACCAATTAAATTAAATTTTATTAAATTAAATCTTGTTATTAAATTTATTTTATATTAAATCCTATTTTATATATTTTAAAATAATAAAATTATAAGAAAACCTTAAAAATTATATTTTCAAAACTAACTGATAAATTTAAAATTTCCAAAACATATAATTTTAAAAAATCTAAATTTTACAAAATAAAATATCTTTATATTATATTTAAAAACCAATATTTAACAAAAAATTTCCTTCTAGAACTTTGGAAATCATTTCAAATATAGACCATAGGTGTCCGTATATAATTTTCTATCCTATGGTCAAGTGATACAGATATTTATCTATAACGACCCGCTATTTTGGACCATTCAAATCGACAATAAATCCACACATGTCTGACTTGAATAATTCAAAATATCAGATTGTTAATTTAAATTTGGCAAAACTCAGCATATGCAGTAAATAAATCAATCACAGAATCACAGACACAGAGTAATAGAATAATAATACGCAGCAGAATAGATAAAATAGTAGTTCATGAAGCTACTATATAAACATCAGAGTTAGAAATAAAATACAACAGAATATCCCAAATGCAGTGAAGTCTCTAATACAACAGATGACTTCTCTGGACAAATCAACTAGAAGAGCTGAAAGCTGAGGCGATAGTTGGATCTCCAAAGGAAGCTCCAAACTCCAAGGGTGAATCTCAAATGTTGTATCACTCGGTCTGACCCGAGCGTAAAGCAAAACACAAAACACTCGAGTCAGGATTAACATTCTTATATAAATAAATCCAACTCAAGTGAAATATCAACTGAAATACAAGTAACTTAAAGGATGTTTGGGATAACCATCCTCTAAGGATATTCAGAACTATCTACAAGGTGGAAATATACATTATAACACCGTGGTCATTTCAATTTAATTTATACTTCAAAACCCAAATATCATTTCATTTCAAATATAACTATTTTCCAATATAGTATATATATTAATTAATTTATAAAGTAAAGCATTTAATATTCTCAAGTCTCGCAAATCGATTCAAATCAACTTCAAATTCCAAATTCAAATTTATTCAAGCTCCATTCATCAATTCAATTCAGTTCTAAATATACCATTTAAATTTTCAATATATTTCAAGGCTTTAATATTCAACATTTTCAAAGTTAAATTTAACAGTTTCATATAGCTTTTGATTTAACTTCATTATTATTTAATCAGGGAATATTCACTTAATAGATTCAATATCATCTAACTAGCCCTAAATTTCAATTTTTCTAAATACTTCCTTAAATTTATTTAAACAAGAAATATTCATCAAATTATTTAAATCAAACCCAAGTTATAAATCATATCATAATCTCAATTTCAATAAATTTCAAATCGGTTTAATTAAATAAAAATTCTTTAATGAATACAATTTCAACTAAATTCAAATTATCTTCTCAACCTTAATTTGTTCAAATTATTACCAAAATCTATTTTGAAATATAAATTATTATTTTTTTCTTCACAACTCCATAGAATTTATTTTCAAAATATTTAAATATATGGACCAACGGTGTTTGTATATATTTCTATCATATGGTTAAGTGATACGGATATTTATCATTTCAACCCGTAATTTAAATATATATGGGTAGATATCATTTCAACCCGTAATCCCAATTTCAATTCAAATGAAAATCGCTTGGGTCTATCATTTCAACCCATAACAATTTTCTCCTATTCTAAAGTCCGTTCGGGTATGTATCATTTCAACCCATAGTGAATTCTATACTAACAGGGAACTTGCAGAGTGATAACATATAATATAAAATATAACAACATGCATATATCATCAATAACAATATAACATAAACAATAGGATATGGTGTCATATCCCACAGGTGAACAGTTACAGATAATAGCATATATAACAATTTAAATAACTACAACAACATATTTCAATTGTCGTTTCAATTGAAATCAAATTTAATCAATAAAAGAACGTTAATCGTGAGTGATTACTCACCTTTCGAGGCTGGAGGAGTTTGACACAGAACAAATTATGAATTTCAAGCACGAATTCCAAAGCAGGGCAAGATTGGCACGAATTCGATAGAGCTGATAAATAGGAACCGGTGAGAAAAATCAGTTTGATAGAAACAGAAATATACTATTATTATTAATAAAAATTTCCTTAAACAAATATTCAACTTTAAATACATATTTAAAAAAAAATTCAAATATCCAATGTCTATATTTCTATATTTCTAAACATCAACCTAAATAACCATACTATACTATAATACATACCGAAATAAAGAAAATCAATATATATATATATGCAGACCACTAAAATTACGGTATATATTAATGCAACAAGTCACAGGAGACTTATATATACTTTATATATCCTGACATATAAAACCAACATGTAACACGCATATCTATAACTGTTATATGACTCACAGATATATATACTCTTTACTAAAATAAAATAATATATTTTACAGTAACCTATACATACCAGATTATATACAGTACTGGTATACTATTGTAAAAACATATATAGATATTGATATAAAACTGTCAAATATACTTATATATCAACCTAATTTAAGATTTGTATAAACTAACATTTTCACTACATAAAATATAATATACAATACTGAAAACATATGATACTGTATATATATATAATATAAACTAAACTCACATAACTTAATATATATACTACCAACATATTTACCTACTTATCTTCTGCAAACATCAATACTTCTGTCCATATATGTATACCATAACTATATATATACTAGCGAACAATATATAACTTATATAAACTAACAAATGCATAAATGCTTACAACAGGTTGCCTACAAAATATTTATATAGCTTATATATATATATACACACTGTATAACAGTATAGCTTATAATATATACTAATAATATATAAAACAGTAATATAGACATTTATATATATTAACCAAATATACTTTATAACAATTCTATTATACAGTATAAAATATATATACCTGCTCTCAACTCACCAAAAGCTAAAACAAAATATCAAATACCAAACCCATATATTATATATATATGCGAATAAACAAGCCTTATCTATATCTGCAATCTATATAACCGTAACTCATATAGTATATATATGCCAGAACCATACATTTAAACACATATATTTAAATCAAAGAAATATATATATATATATATTTTAAACACTAATATATATATAACTTATAACAGATAAAATAACCTTTTTATATAAATGTATACATACAAACTGTTCAAATAGAACTAACCTAAAATAAGAAAAAGAGGTTGCCGCTGGGTGGCTGGAAGGTTTGTGGAGGATCTCGGCGTGGAGGATGGTGGTTCGGCCGAGGTGGAGCGGGTTTGATGGTCAGGGGTTCTTGTGTTGTGGCGGTTCACGGTGGAGGGAGGCGGAGTAGAAAGAGAGTGTTTTTCGGCAAATACAAGTGCTGCAGGGTTTTTCAATTTTTTTTAGAAGAATGGTGCGGGTTTTAAGGATGTGGGAGTAGATGTCAAAGCATGGACGTAGGTTCTCTGGTGCAGAAAGGGAGGAGATTGAAGATGAGCAGTGTTTTGGAACCATATGATGCAACAGTAAATATGTAAATATATTTCATAACTTTTCTCAAACCATTAGAATGAATGACAACACAAGAAAGAAAATGAGAGACAGAGGAGAGGACAGGATTTAAGGCACGAGACAGAGCTAGTTGTTCAGATCTAAATAAATTTATTTCAAAATAACGTAAGCAACAAATCAGACCAAAAGGAATTTGAATAGGAACGGTTGTCCATTGATTCAGCGAAATTAATTAAAGCAATTAATTATGGTTTGGAGAGCACGTTAGAAATTTGAACTGAAGGAAGGAGTAAAGTCAGAAGTTATGGTACCGTTACAACGAACCGTTTATCACTTCCGTCGCGTACCGGACCTTAAAATACAAAGATAAAAATACCATTGAGATCGGCACGACGAGAGAATCAAAACGGTATACAGATATTAGTGGTACGATCATCCGACCAAAAGTCGATAATCGGTACCGAAAATGCTGCTATTTCGTACGGGAAAATCCAAACGGAGCTAGAAACGTCCAAATTTTGCGAAACGAATTTCGCAATCTGATTCAGAATGCTCTGAATAAATTTTCTCCTGTTGACATATTTTGGTTTCAAAAAACTTTTAAATTCACTATTATTAACCGGTTTAATTTGAAATAAAATTTCACAGGAAAATAAACTTCAATATTATCAGATGAAAATTTACCAGTTGCTATATTAAAATAGACGTATTCCAAATAGTAAATTTTTATTTTCAAATTTTATTGTTTAAAATTTCACAAAATTTCAATTAATTTAACAAAAAAAAATCACTAAAAGTTTTGGGTCGTTACACTCTCCCCCACTCAAAACTTTTCGTCCCCGAAAAGGAAGGAGGTAGGAGAATAGAACAACCAGAAATAAAGGTAGATTGAAAGTCAAGATTAAACAATTAATTTGAACTATATAAATTTTACTTAAAATTTGAAAACTTCATTTGCAATTCAATTGTCTTATATGCTTTAAAACTTTTCAAGACCCATTTGCAAAATTTCTTGCTTCCTTTACAATTACCATTTATATGCTTAAATAACAACTTTATAAATATATGAAAACTATTTGAAAACAATTATTTACATTATTACTTATATTTATAAAGAAGCTATTTGAAAACATTAAATCCATAATTCATAATTTATTAATTTTTTTTTATCTCAAGATACTTTTCAAATATTATTAATAATCAATAATCATTTACTTTAAATATGTTTTATTTAATTAATAACCTTAAAATATTTATAACACTAAAATTTCTATTAAACCATGTAGTCTATAATTAAACAATATTTTAAAAGAATATAGTCAACAAGGAAAAGAAGGAGGATTTGGAAAACAGAATATAGGTGAATAAATAAAGCAGGGCAGATAAGGTAGATTCAAAAGAATAGTATCGGGCATGAATAATTAATTCAAACCATTAGAATTTCAATTTCAATTATTGATACAAAATTTCTTTGTTGGAAATACTTTTATAATAAATTGCCTTTATAACGAAACAAATTTCCTTTCGAAAATACTTTTATAACTCAATGTCTCAACAAGTTTATCCTTGTTCCTGTAGACTCTGGTAGTGCGTTGATCAGGCGCAAAACTAGAATTCTCCAGGTACTTAGTAGACTTTTTTCAACACCCAGTGAAAATACTGGAAAAACTTTTAAAAACAGATATGGAAAGTACAATCCAACCAAAAACAAACAAAACCTTTGTCTAACCATGGTTCGCAGATACACAATGGTTACGCCTGGATCCCCCAGGAAACAATCCATATCCGTAAGCTTTCTCAGCCCTACGAGTTACGCCATGATGACTAGTAGAATGCAGGATACACAATGGTTACGCCTGGATCCCCCAGGAAACAATCCGTACCCCCAGGCAAGACTCAGCCAAGCATTTGCGCTACTATTCGCGACCTACATAGATGCAGGATACACAATGATTACGCCTGGATCCCCCAGGAAACAATCCGTACCCCTAGGCAAGACTCAGCCAGGCAGTTGCGCTATGCAGTCGCGATCGTAAGACCATGGGTAACGCCATGGAATTCAAAGTACACTCGAGTATCATATCCGGAAAACCAAAAATCAGAGAGAATAATATCGATAGAATGAATCCAAAATGTGGCCATAAATCGGATATCAAGCAGAAGGCACTTTCCATATCTTTACTTCGAAAATATGTATCATATAGTACCTTTTCAAATCACTTTCAAATATCGTACTTATATAAAATCCATTATATATAAGATTTAATTTTCAAATCAAATACTTTCCAAAATCAATAGTATATCAAATCATACTTATATAGACTTCAATTATATAAGATTTCACTTTCAAATTGAGTACCTTTTCAAATCTATAGTTTTCGAATCAATTTCATACTCATACAAATCAATTTTTTTATAAGTTCGACAACTCCCAAATCAAGTGTTTAGTAACGTAAGGTTCTCAAATTTTAATTTGTTTCAATATCAGTTCAATTTCAAAATCATATACAATTTCACCAAATTATTTCTTCTCAAATTAATTATCTTTAGTTTCAAAGTTTCTAAAATAATAGATTTAGAAAATAAATCCAAATTTCCAAATCAGAAATTTAAGTCAACCAATTCATTTCCAAAATCAAATGTTTTCAAAATCATCTTATACTTACGTAAGGTCTATCTTATATAAGGATCAAATTTTTCAAAATAAATTTGGCTGTATGAAGAGCCATATGGGATTGAATATCTTTGCTTTTATGGGTTATATATCTTTGTAATTTTAAATTGGAAATTTTCTTTTAGTAAGCAAAGATATTCTAACTCGACAGCTTTCAATTTCAGCGTCAAAATATATCAATGATATTAGAATATAAGATGTACATACGTCATCATTTCGCAAAATCACATTTGATCGCTCACTCGATCACACAAGTTCGCTTTCGAACTAGTATTGTCCATTCGACTTCCCTAATGCGGACTTCGATATGGTTTCTCGACTAGAAGCCATCAGTCTCCTTGCATAGCCATATAGTATGATAGAGAATTCTAGAATCAAGCCCAAAATCCATATCAAATATTCGCCATCAAGAATCGAATGAAAAATCCTAACACGAATTGGTGTAATTCACCTCGAACTTGTGTACTCAAACCTGGATCAAATTAATTGTAACGACCCCGAAATTTAAATTTATTTAAATTAATAATTTAACGAATTTTTGAATTTAATTGAGTAATTAAATAAATTTTTGATAAAATTTGTAAATTTAATTAGGAAAATTGGAGCGAGTTTCCCCGATTCAAATATAAGTGAATTTGAAAATAATAAATATATAGATATATATTTGACTTGAGTTTAAATTATAAATAGATGATTGATAATAATATTAAATATTAAAATTTATGGTTAATAATAAATCGAATTTACAAATTTAATATAAGATAATAAATTTTAAAGTAAGATAACAATAATTATTTAAACTGGAAATAGAAAATAAATTTGACAAATTCAAATAGATATATATATATAATAAGATAAATTATAAAATATAGAGTAACACATAGTTAAATTCAAACAACAAATTTTAAAATATAAATAAAATACATTTACATTCTACCATCGAACTGGAAAGTATAATATATTCGAGTAGATTCCACAGCTTGTAAATTTCAAACAAACACTAAATAAATAAACAACATATTGAAACAGCATCTATTACACTCTAAAATTAAACAATATATTATGATAACATTTACACTACATCATTAAAAGAAGACTTCCAGCCTTTATACATCTGCATAGTAAATGGAACAGAGAGAAGGATTTAAAGACAAACATGTTAGCAAACTTGTACAGGGCAATCTGGAAACAATGGTTAGAATGCATGCAAACTTAAAGGAATTAGAGGCAAAGTAAAATGTATATGCTGTGACTTGTTGATGAAGCCGAGCAAGTATGTATAAAAGAAATAAGACATGTACAAAATAAAAACAACAAGTACAAGTATTAATTGCCTTCATTTATTAGCAGCCATACCTCTAGCATACAAAAGAATGTATCAACCTGGGAAAACAAGACATAGTGTAAACAAAAGATAAAATAAAATAATAAAACAAAGTATAGGTGAATAGCTTGTAAAAGATAGCCATCATTTTATCTCAAACATTTACAGCCGAGGTCAAGAAGAAATAAACAAATATACATGGTACAAAGCTAATAAATGCAAAGATATGTATTTGTACATGGCAAATTAATGCAGCCCCAAAATGCTACATTTCAGCCACCAAGCAAAGAAACCATTTCTGAAAATTTGTACAAAGTGTACACTGTTTTGCCTAAAGAAATGAAACCCTGTAACCATTTTCAAATCAGAGAAAAATGATGATACCCTGTAACTCATTGTATACATCAACCTATAAGCAACTTTCCCCATATTATCTTTCATTTCTGTCTCGAGCTAAATAAAAAGTAAGATACAACTTCTTTTAGAAACCTAAACAAACATTCAACAACTACAAACCAGAGAAAGTTTAAGCAAACAAGAGAAAGGAAAATGCAAACATCACCATCTACAAACTTAACATCATTCGAGTTCAAAGAAAAACAGGATCTTCTCTGTTTCAAAACTTTTCAAGGTGAGCAAACCTTCTTTTAAACTGGCCTTCTCTATATCTTTACCTGTGAGCAAACTGACCTGTTCTAATGTTGAATTTATTTATATATGTGATGTTGTGGTGGATACTTCTAGCTGTTGTGAAAGTTGCTTTGATCTATGTTGTTCTGCGAGAATGCGTGTTTGTGAGTATGGTATATATTCAAAAATGTATACTCTCTGTTAAATTTACAAGCTTAAAACCCATTACAAAAGAAAAAGAGGGAAAAATCCATATCTCTTAAACCAATCAATACTAAGTATTAATCTCAAAAGGGAAAGTGATTATAATCTGGTAATATCAATTTTGAAAATAATCACAAGTATAGTTGTGGGATAACTGTTTTGGAAATGTGAATATTACAGTAATGATCAAAATAAAGTGGAAAATCAAATGATCTAATTTCGAATTTCAATTATATGAGCGGATTTGCATTTCAAAATAATGATTTTTGAATATCATTTCAAGATTTTTAATTTAGTAAATTGTGAGAAAGGATGAGATGAACGATATTGACATTCTCGTCAATCTCTGGTGATCAGCGTAACTAGAGGGGTCAGGGTTTCGACTGAAGTAAGCTTGGTGATAGTTGGTGTAGGGAAAATTGGTTGGAGGAATTCTTGTTACCAGTGGTGGCCGGACGAGATGAAGATAGGGTTTAGAAACCCATTTTGGTCAATGATGTAAACGGGTCAATTTCGACGCCGAGAAGGAGCTGGAGGCGATCGGTCGAAGGGGAAGACGAAGCTGGGTTTTCGAGGAGGTCGTGGTCATAATGGCGGGGATTTTGGTGACTTAGATGATCGATACGAGGTAATTTGGTTGATCGTGGCTGGGTTCCAGTTCGTTCAACAAGCTCGATTTTGATTTTTAGCCTCTGCAATTGGATTGAAGATCAAAATGGTGTTGGGGGATGATCGTCGACTTGCGCGTGTGGTCGCGAGTGGTAGGCGTTGGCTACAGTGGCGGTGCACGTGCACGATGATGAACGTGTGTCAGGGGATGTTGTTTCGTGGAAACTCGAAGGGGAGCTGGGAATTTCGTGTTTTGACTCGAGACCTGGGTTGTTTGTGTGTGTTGCCTATAAGGCTTCTACTGTTTTTAAGTTAACTTAATCTAAGCTTTGACAAAGGGAAACGTGAGAAAGGAAGAAGGGGATTCGGGGAAGATAGAATGGAACTCGAGTATTTACTCAATTAAACTGAAGACTTGTTCGGGTTGTTTCCCAAAACCTACGAACAAATAATAGTAAGTTAGGTAAATTTTTTCAACAAGTTTAGGGGGCGACGACTAATTAACGAATGACAAATTTAAGGCAAGCCTCTATTACAAGTTAATGAATTAAGTAAATACAAAGTTTTGGAATCTAATCAATGCTTTAATTAAGTAGAAAATTCAAGTTAAGTGTTTAATTAATTAACATTAAAGTTTTGTAGTTAGTAATAAATTAAATTTCAAAGTTTAAAGAAGAAATTTTTTTATGTTAATTAAGATAAATAATTACTATAGATTAATTGTTTGGAGAATAATTAAGAATGATAAATTTCTAGTTGTAATTAAAGATTGGGTTAATTAACAATTAAGTATTTAATTTATTTGTAATTAAAATTGTTAATCGAAGTTAATTAAGTAATAGTCAATTAAGATAATTGATTAAGGAATAATTAATTAGAATATAATTAATTTATCATTAAGAATAGTTAATCATTGGTTTAAATGAATCAATAAAAATAGTTATGTTGTTAATTCTTTTAAACCACTTTTCCCTTAAATTGAAAATGGTTGACTGTCATTAAATGTTGTGTTTTGGATTGATATCTTGTTTGTGATTGTGATACTTAGTGATATATCCTGATTATGTTATGATCTGTAATTTACTTATCTGTGATGAATATACTGTTATATGAATATGAAATCCCTTGGCCCGTAAAACGACACTTGAATTTCGATGCGACAGGGAGTCGGATTTCAGTTGGTTATTCGAAACCCACATCGAATTGTAATGATGAATCTTTGTGACTGATAAATTTACTTTATCTATGAATCTGTGAATGAAGATAAGCGTTATGAATTATACCGCTTATCGATATATCTGTGATGATTGATGTTGTGCACTATTGTGTGTAAAACCCCTGGACTACACCATACACACACAAATATGGATTTCACGTGGAAATCGGTTAAATCACAGATGATTTAAATTCAATGTGTTTGAAATTGAAATTTTAATTTCAATTGATTTTGAAATTGGGAACTTGGGTTTAAAGTGAATAGCTTTTGAAATGGAATTTCAAAGATAAAAGTTATTTTGAATAACTTAATCGAGTTTTGGAAATTTAAATAATTGGATTTAAATTTGAATTCAAGTTTGAAATTGAATCCTATGATTTGAAACTAGGGATTAAAGATGTTGTACAAGTTATATATGGGTTAAACCATTTTATAGATATTGATTTGGGAATTTGAATTTAATTCAAGGGTTTTAACTCGTGTAAATATAACTGGATTTTTCTGAAATGAAACTATTTGTTTTCAAATAGTAAAAGCTTTCACATGAGTAATGAACTTCCAATTTGTGTTGAACGGTTTCAAGTTTGAAATGGAATTGAAATGTTTTGAAATTTATGAAATGAGTCTTTGATTCAAAGACCGGATGAGTTAATCTAACCTGAAATGGAATTGATTTTGAAATACTATGAATGAATCTTTGGAAACGAGTTTTGAAAGCTATAAGTTAAATCTTGATTTAAAGATTTAACGAGTAAACCTATTGAAATGGAAATTGTTTTGAAATCTATAAATGGATCTTTGTGAATGGGGTGAACTTTGTGAATTAAATCTTTTGTTTAAAAGATTAAAAGTGTGGAAATTGTTTAAACCAGTGAAGGTTTTTGAAATGAATCTTTTTGTTTAAAAGATTGGAAATGGTAATTTGTTTTACCATTCGAATGAAAAGTTTTAAGCTTTAAGCTGTGATTTAACTGAGACCCCAGTATCTATATGATTTTTTAATTGCGCTCGTTATTCGGTTTAGCCGGGAGAGGACCTTTGTGTCATATAACCCATTCCGAATAGTGATACGACGATATGGATAGCATTTGAAGACCGGTGGTGAAGACCGGGTATTTGCGAGAGCGATATGATGACCTATCGATTTTCTCTGCATCATGGCTCCGGTATAGAGATTCTCTAAGTGATGGGAAGTCCGATCGAGATTGTGAATACCCGGATTTGCAAGGGCTTCTTCGGAAGTGCCTTCGGTTCTGTTCGAACCCGGAACAGACTTGTATGGATGTGTGTCTGACGTTACACTTTGAGATGTAAAGCTGGTTTCTATCAAATACATTTCTGTTGGTGGCGGAGAATTTATTCTCTTAGCTTAACACCCTTCTCTGAGACGTACGAGCTCAGAGGTTATGTAGTTGATGGTTACTAGTGATACATTCCCAATTTGGTAATGTGGCATATGAAGTGCTGCTGATCATTTGTTGATCGAAGCGTGGCTTTGTGAAAAAGCGTGGCTTTGTGGACGAGACTTCGTCGAGCCTCACAACCCGGTAATGGTCGAAACAGGAATGTTGCGACAAAGGTTTGTAGGGGTAGCGCCCCTAGGGTATGTCATTTCCTTCTGGATAAAGGGTGGTATCATGGTATGGAGCCCAAATACTTAACTCGTGTGGACACTATACATTTATCACTTTGTGATGTTGCTTTATGATTGAGGTACCGCGGATAAAGGTCGGTAACGACCGGGGGATGACATGACTCGTGTGTTAGTTACCTAGTTACAGCTGTACAGCGTGAGGTAGCGTCAGTGTGTTAGTTACCTAGTCACAGCTGTACAGCGTGAGGTAGCGTCGGCCTTTTGTTTGCAGAGATCCGGTTAGGATCCGGGGGCGTCTTTCCAGAGGCGTTTCTATTTCGGTAAGGAAGTTCCTTAGCCTGATCATTTGTTGGAAATCCAAAGAAACAATACGAACCCTGTACGGTTTTAGTTGTATTACCTGCTATGGAATGTGGCGGTAACCTGCTATTGAACGTAGTAGCTATAGTAGGCATACGACAATTGTTGTATGTTGGCTAAGATTGATATTATATTTTCGAAATGGTTTTCGACACTATGCACTAATGATAATAATATCGAATGATTTTGCGTAGTAAGCATTTTTGACTATCATAAGGAGAAATCTCCTCCAATTCTGCGATTGCATTGTGTGTGTGGCGGGAGACCTTATGGTAGTTTCATTTTCGAAAAACATTGCGGATTTCAATGTTTAAACCTTTTGTGTTTGTTTAAAGATAAACTGTTTTTGTTGCTCACACCAGTCCCATGACTGATCCGGAGTTTATTGTTCCCTTCCTAAACTCTGGGTGCCCACAATTTTCCACACGGGCAGTCTAGAGTTGGGTTTTTCAGATATTCAGGTTTAGTAGATTATTTGGAGCTAGTTCAGTTCTTGGAGTCCATGGACTGACGTTGCTTATCTTGGAGTTGTGGATTCATTCCTGTCTGAAGATCATTTTGGAGTCATCACTTCTATTGATATTGTTCCGCTGCTGATGTTATCTTTTCTTTTCCGCTGCTATTTGTTGTATCATATCTCTAATGTATATTGATATCTGTTGTATCATTCTGTTGTATCTATCATTGTATCAATGTTATATATATTGATATATTCTTTTTCTTCCGCTGTGTTATTTACTTAATTGTGTTATAGCTCCGGCGAATCGGATTTGAACGGTCAAATCTGCGGCATTCTAGTACAATGTGAAGTACGGATGTTGATTTTCGAACGGGCAAAATCCGAGTCGTTACATGTGGTATCAGAGCTAAGGTTGAACTTTAGCTCAGGAGTGTAACACGTTAAGTAGCTCATTAGAGATAGGGTGAAGTATACCCTAGAACGAGTAATTCTCAGATATCTGTCTGTATGCCTCAGTAATTTCTCTTGCTATCTACTGATAGTGAGTATGAGTGCAAGAAGAGGATGAGATAGGGGACAGGGAAATACGACTATAACTGGTCAATACTCTGTAACAACAAGGAAACAATCTTTTCTCTATCAATCTCTTTTGTTCAGCCTCTTTTCTTAATTCTTTGATAATTTCTGGTCGATCCAGAAAGAAGATTCGATATATTTGTATGGGACATAAACTCCAACTGAGCCAAAATTGTTTGTTTGGATGAATTGTTTGAATTGGTTGCTATGGTTGATAGGTATACTTTGGTTTCTAAACTGAAAGTTTTGAAATTGTATCCATATATCTATCTATTCTTTGGGTCCCGATATGTTCTACGAATGGTTAGTTATACTTCGAACTAACCGATGCCACTGTATATTTCGTGGAGCTGGATAACCCGAGTATCTTGTGAAGTGTCAAACAGATTCGTTCTTGTATCTATTATCGATATTCTGATTTGGTAAACCAAATGCAGAATAACTGTTCAGTTTGATTTGATGAAACATTCTTCATCTATCTTTGTGTCTCCTTGGTAATTTCGAGGACGAAATTCTTTTAAGGGGGGAAGTTTGTAACGACCCCGAAATTTAAATTTATTTAAATTAATAATTTAACGAATTTTTGAATTTAATTGAGTAATTAAATAAATTTTTGATAAAATTTGTAAATTTAATTAGGAAAATTGGAGCGAGTTTCCCTGATTCAAATATAAGTGAATTTGAAAATAATAAATATATAGATATATATTTGACTTGAGTTTAAATTATAAATAGATGATTGATAATAATATTAAATATTAAAATTTATGGTTAATAATAAATCGAATTTACAAATTTAATATAAGATAATAAATTTTAAAGTAAGATAACAATAATTATTTAAACTGGAAATAGAAAATAAATTTGACAAATTCAAATAGATATATATATATAATAAGATAAATTATAAAATATAGAGTAACATATAGTTAAATTCAAACAACAAATTTTAAAATATAAATAAAATACATTTACATTCTACCATCGAACTGGAAAGTATAATATATTCGAGTAGATTCCACAGCTTGTAAATTTCAAACAAACACTAAATAAATAAACAACATATTGAAACAGCATCTATTACACTCTAAAATTAAACAATATATTATGATAACATTTACACTACATCATTAAAAGAAGACTTCCAGCCTTTATACATCTGCATAGTAAATGGAACAGAGAGAAGGATTTAAAGACAAACATGTTAGCAAACTTGTACAGGGCAATCTAGAAACAATGGTTAGAATGCATGCAAACTTAAAGGAATTAGAGGCAAAGTAAAATGTATATGCTGTGACTTGTTGATGAAGCCGAGCAAGTATGTATAAAAGAAATAAGACATGTACAAAATAAAAACAACAAGTACAAGTATTAATTGCCTTCATTTATTAGCAGCCATACCTCTAGCATACAAAAGAATGTATCAACCTGGGAAAACAAGACATAGTGTAAACAAAAGATAAAATAAAATAATAAAACAAAGTATAGGTGAATAGCTTGTAAAAGATAGCCATCATTTTATCTCAAACATTTACAGCCGAGGTCAAGAAGAAATAAACAAATATACATGGTACAAAGCTAATAAATGCAAAGATATGTATTTGTACATGGCAAATTAATGCAGCTCCAAAATGCTACATTTCAGCCACCAAACAAAGAAACCATTTCTGAAAATTTGTACAAAGTGTACACTGTTTTGCCTAAAGAAATGAAACCCTGTAACCATTTTCAAATCAGAGAAAAATGATGATACCCTGTAACTCATTGTATACATCAACCTATAAGCAACTTTCCCCATATTATCTTTCATTTCTGTCTCGAGCTAAATAAAAAGTAAGATACAACTTCTTTTAGAAACCTAAACAAACATTCAACAACTACAAACCAGAGAAAGTTTAAGCAAACAAGAGAAAGGAAAATGCAAACATCACCATCTACAAACTTAACATCATTCGAGTTCAAAGAAAAATAGGATCTTCTCTGTTTCAAAACTTTTCAAGGTGAGCAAACCTTCTTTTAAACTGGCCTTCTCTATATATTTACCTGTGAGCAAACTGACCTGTTCTAATGTTGAATTTATTTATATATGTGATGTTGTGGTGGATACTTCTAGCTGTTGTGAAAGTTGCTTTGATCTATGTTGTTCTGCGAGAATGCGTGTTTGTGAGTATGTTATATATTCAAAAATGTATACTCTCTGTTAAATTTACAAGCTTAAAACCCATTACAAAAGAAAAAGAGGGAAAAATCCATATCTCTTAAACCAATCAATACTAAGTATTAATCTCAAAAGGGAAAGTGATTATAATCTGGTAATATTAATTTTGAAAATAATCACAAGTATAGTTGTGGGATAACTATTTTGGAAATGTGAATATTACAGTAATGATCAAAATTGTAGCGACCCGACCTTCCACTACCGGAAAATTGCATCACTATGAAGAAAGAAGAGGGTGAGAAATAGAAAAGATAGAGAAGAAAGAAGAAGACACACCAGAATCTCAACAGCGGAATGAATGAAATATAATATATCACATAAGAGATTACATAATATCATATATATCAGAGTTACACAGATAATACAACACATACTAGACAGTTATAAACACCTGTCTAGTTAATACAACTCGATACATCTCAATACAATACAGAGATACAACACAGCGGAAATACAGATAAATACTAACACAGCGGAATCACTATATATCTATACGCTGAAGCCTCCTGCTCCATTGCTCCTCCAGAATACGTCAAAGCTAACCTGAATCCCTTGGCTACCCGTAAAAATTTGGGTACCCGAGAGTTTAGGAAAAACAGAAATAAACTCCGGGTCAGACATGGGTCTGGTACGAGTAACAGGTTAAAGTTGTTTAACTTGAAAAACCTTTGAGAACAAAAGGTATCACGTAAGACATCCCACACATAAACATGGAAATGTTTTTACCTTACGCTAACCAAAACATTTGATAGGAAATCCAGTGATATTATAATAGTGTCTAGGGTTTTCAAGTAAATAGAAAATAGCTGAAATTGTTACATCTATTAAATTCCAGCATACTAGCCACAACGTGGGTAATACAATCAAAACCGTAAAGTCTCGTAGGGAAAATGGATTTCCAACAATGGCTGGGCTACTGGGGTACCGCCCGTCACAGTACGTGGCCTAGATCACCGTACCAAGGACCCTCCCTAAGTCCCCTGCAACACAAGACCGGAACCATCCCTTACTGGACAGTTCCAAACAAGACAACCCCGACGGTTGTAGCTACTAAACCGCCCACACAGCCGAAATAAAAGGGACTCTAGACAGGGGTATATCTCGCTCTCAAGTGGGTGCTACCCACGAAGCCTTGCTGCACCTCCCCTGTTTTAGCCATTCCCGGTTGATGAGGCTTGAGGTCACGATTACCTTTAGAGAACACATCTCTTAGAATGCTCATCGCCCGCCTGACGATGTTCTGAAAGCATTCGATCCATATAAGTTCGTTCCGGGTTCGAACGAAACCGAAGGCATTATCTCGTTACACTCATTTTGGAATCACCCTCAGAGTTAACGACAATAACCCTTGCAATTTGAACCACCATCTCGAATCTATAAGTACTATCTCCGTCAAACTCATTACGGAATCACCCACAGAGTTATACTGACGAATAGTTCTTATACCTCGAGTCTTCACTTGCTCCATTTGGATTTCACGACCTAACGTTATTTTGGATCGATGTGGTATTCGGGTCTCCAGACCTAGAATCCCGGTATACGGAAACCCGATCCCGGTCTCATCGAAATCCAAAACGCCATCTTTTAGGTCCAAGTTGTTTTAAGGTTAAAACAATTCTTTTCAATTATCTATATACACACAGATAGATAAAACACAATATAACAATGGATAATAACATCATCATCATAACTAGATAATTCATATTATCTACTCAAACAGATAATCAATATCATCATACTTAACCAAGTATCCATAACACAATAGATATATATCTGAGATCACAACCAATCATGGAAATCAATATCATCCATCATATATAAACAAAGATTAATAATCACCTCATTTTATAATTAATTTAAAATGAATTAAACTAATTACAAATCTCTAATTAATTTAAAGTAAATTAAATTAATTACTCCACCATTATTAAACTTGCTTATACTTCTATTAATTAATTATCAATCAATTAATTAATCATCATCCAATTATTCATTTTAATTAATCATCCTTGATTAATTATCTTTAATTACATTTAAAGTAAATTATCCTTTAGTTATTTTTACAAATTAATTATCTTTAACCAAATATAGGAAATAACCTTTACCTTACTTCATTTATTAATTAACCTAAATTAATTACATGACTTAATTTATTTTATTAATAAATCTCTTCATTTATTAATTAATTCCAAATAAATTCATTCTAAGATTTCAGCATTTATAATAAATGATCTCTAATTACATTTACATTTTAATTTAATTACATCAAGTAATTAACCTTTAATTAGTTATTTTTCTCTTAATTTTTATTAAGAAAACTAATTTCCAAATCACATATATTAATCACCCTGATTAATAATATACAGTAATTAACTATCCTTAATTCATTACTCCCAATAAACAGATTTAATTAATCCCTTGATTAATTTCAAGTAATTATATCCAAATTACTTCTATTAACGAATCATTATCCATAAATTACATCCTGTAATTATTCATCAATTACTTTCCTAAGTAATTATACATCCCAATTATCAAGTGATTAATCCAAATTAATTAAACTAAATTAATTAACTCAAATTAATCAATTACCCAATTAACTAAAGTGAGTAATTGATTTTCTTACTCAATTTCCATTAAGTAATTACACTTAACATTTACAAATGTTGATTATCAAATTAATTAATCTAATTAACTACTAAAAATCAATTATATTAATTAATCTGGTTAATGACCTTCATTATTATTTATTTAATTTCTTTTCTAAATAATAACTTACGATTTCCTCATTATTAATTATAAGTTCCACTAACCCTCTATTAATTAATTAAAGTCAAATCTACGATTCTTAATTATATATTAACTACTTAATTCATTATTACTTTAAATTAATACATTTAATCTTATAATTACTAATTTAATCAATATCAATTTATCAACTATCATTCAAATTATCTTAATGGTTAAAGAATTTAAATCTTTAATCTTCATTTACTTAAAGTAAATTTATTTCCCATTTATTTACTTTAAATTTCCACTACAATATGTTGAACATTTATTTCACTCTTCCCTTTTTAATTTTCATTTTAAATCCCAAGTTAGATGATCACTATTTAACCTTAAATCACTTTAAACTAACTCTTTTAAAAATTTTAAATTATAACTTAAAGCAATTCCTTTGTTATGGAAGAATTTTAAATCTAATTTCCCTCAAATTCAAAATACTTAAACTTATTTAAATTATTTAAATTTTAAACTTCTTTCATTTCAAAACTGGAATTTAAACATTCCTTTGGACTCAGTTAAACTTTGACTTAAATTTTAAAACCCATACTTTAAATCTGAAAATCAAGTTATAGGCTAAAAACTAGAAGACAACAAATACCCGAGTTCCCCTATATTTTACTTCGAGTAAAATACAAATTCACTCGAGCAAAACACGTATCGACTCGAGTAAAATCTCGAGTTTCCCCAACCAAAGACAACAGCTCCAGATTATCTGAACTGCCCCGTGCACGTGCACGCCTTCATTCGTCACTGCCGATCGACCACGACCAACTCCTCTTCATGGTGATCGCTTCCACATCCTTTCCCAAATCCCAAATCGACCACCCAAACTCGAGATCGAATTCGAGTTGCTAAATCAAAGCCTGGAACATGAAAACGATATCGCCTCGAAACCTGGCAACACCCCGCGCTCCACGCTCCGACCACCAGAGGCCACCCAACTCCGGCCATAGCCTCAACCACCTCTCCTCTACCACAATCCAAAGTCGCGCTACACTGGGTCCTCCCATGAGTTCGAACGAGACGAAAAACAAAAGACTCGCAAAACTAGGTTTAGGAAAAAGAAAACGTTGCCATCGCCTCCACGTTGGCCTAACCACCACTTCACTATTTTTCCAAGCACCATCCATCACTCCTCTATCTCCAGACCAGAACTCGCCATCTCCGGTCGACTGGACCACCCGCGGCAACCCCAAATGCACAAAACAAACAAACCAAAACTACTCTTCGCCCCTTGCCTTAAAAATTATAATTCTTGTTTTAAAAATCATGGTTTTGGATGTAGATTCAATTTATTCTCCTGAATCCCTAAAATAAGAGTTTTGTTTTTAGACTTATTTGAAATGGTACTTAGTTCTTGAGTTACCAGAGGCCAATATATGATGTTCAATCTTTAATACATTTTTAATAATTAGATTTCAACCAAACAAACAGTTTTTGTTTACATACTAAGTTCAAATAATTAATAGATCGGGAGATGAAGATTTATTTTCCTATCTACTTAAACAAGGTAAACAACTGGTAACAGGCTAACAGAGTATTCAAGTGTACATACATACACAGACTTGCAAAATCACATGTATACAAAATATATAGCATCTCAGAGAAAACATGCTTCATATTGACCAGTTATATTTTTAAATAAAATGTTACTCACCATGATTCAAAAGAAAGAACAGAGCAAACTAGATTTGCTTAGCACAGGCCTTTGGAACAGTTTTGGATTTTCTAACAGAAGCTCCTCTTGATCTCTGATTTGTTGAGTTGCTGGTTGTTTTGAATGTTTGTTTAGGATTTTAGATGAAGCTTTTATCTTAGTTTTGCTTAGCTCGAAAGAAATGAAAACTGGTAGGGAAATAGCCTACAGGCTGATATATATGAAACAGGGCATTATCTCTTCTTTTGCAAAACAGTGTACAAAATGTACAAATTCTCAGAGATTTTTCTATATTTTGGTGGCCGAGATGTATACTAATGTACTTAGAAAAGATATTTGCTTAGCTACATTAAATGCTTGACCAGATTTTATACCCTACAAACTTATTTAATATTGTATGTTTACTTTACAGCCTACAAACCCTTTTCATTCTGATTTTTGTTGTACTAAAGACTGCATATCGATATCATATTCGAGCCACTTGTTTTACATACTTATCTTAACAAGCTTTTCTAACAAGTTACTTTTATTTTTGACTTAGCAGATTTTTATTTGAAGCTGGCCAATCTTCTTATGTGCTATGCAACATATGCTACTAGTTTGATAAGGAATGTAAGTGATTGTTAATTTCCTTTGCTCACTTCCCTAAGCAGATTTCTTGTTTGATGATGTTGTATAAATGAAATGTTATTCTAATGTGTTGTTTGATTATTTAGTGTATTTGTTTTACAACTTTACAAACATTAAAATTTAACTTATGTATATTTTATATTTCCTTGTTTGATACATTTACTTTGTTACTTGCTTTATATTTTCTTGTTATTTTTAGTCAAGTTGCTTTAAAATATAAGTGAAGTCCTATATTTTTCTTTCATCTATTTATCTCATATGTACATTCTTATTTATTATTTTAAAATAAATAACACATTTAACAATTTGAAATGATTTATAAAAGAAACCATTTCTTACTATAAACTACTTCTTTTATAACATATACTAAAGTATCATTTGACCAAAATTGAATTTAAAACTTATATACATTTTTAAATTATATTTATCAAGCTAAACTTACAAAGAAAATAAAACAAATCTTTTTGTTAATTAAATTTAAATTTAAACTAAAGCTAGAACAAGTTTTAAAATTATTTAAACATTTATCTTATATATTTAAAACCGACATATTTATTTATTAGCTTTGAAAAGATTATTTTAAATAAATCAAAATTCCCAAATCACTAAAATATATATTAGAAATTTGAAAACATAATTTATTAGTTGCATTTAAAACAAAGCTTTCCTATCTACAATATATATAAATATATACATTATAAATAGAAAATAATTTATTAGTTTTAAAAGATAAAACTCACCAATACGATATTTATTAAAAGAAAAGTATTCATTTAAGTCTCATAAATCCAAGATATATCAAAACAATTTAATATTTAATATAAATTATTAAATTGTTTATTGCTCGAAATTCCGGGTCGTCACAAAAATAAAGTGGAAAATCAAATGATCTAATTTCGAATTTCAATTATATGAGCGGATTCGCATTTCAAAATAATGATTTTTGAATATCATTTCAAGATTTTTAATTTAGTAAATTGTGAGAAAGGATGAGATGAACGATATTGACATTCTCGTCAATCTCTGGTGATCAGCGTAACTAGAGGGGTCAGGGTTTCGACTGAAGTAAGCTTGGTGATAGTTGGTGTAGGGAAAATTGGTTGGAGGAATTCTTGTTACCAGTGGTGGCCGGACGAGATGAAGATAGGGTTTAGAAACCAATTTTGGTCAATGATGTAAACGGGTCAATTTCGACGCCGAGAAGGAGCTGGAGGCGATCGGTCGAAGGGGAAGACGAAGCTGGGTTTTCGAGGAGGTCGTGGTCATAATGGCGGGGATTCTGGTGACTTAGATGATCGATACGAGGTAATTTGGTTGATCGTGGCTGGGTTCCAGTTCGTTCAATAAGCTCGATTTTGATTTTTAGCCTCTGCAATTGGATTGAAGATCAAAATGGTGTTGGGGGATGATCGTCGACTTGCGCGTGTGGTCGCGAGTGGTAGGCGTTGGCTACAGTGGCGGTGCACGTGCACGATGATGAACGTGTGTCAGGGGATGTTGTTTCGTGGAAACTCGAAGGGGAGCTGGGAATTTCGTGTTTTGACTCGAGACCTGGGTTGTTTGTGTGTGTTGCCTATAAGGCTTCTACTGTTTTTAAGTTAACTTAATCTAAGCTTTGACAAAGGGAAACGTGAGAAAGGAAGAAGGGGATTCGAGGAAGATAGAATGGAACTCGAGTATTTACTCAATTAAACTGAAGACTTGTTCGGGTTGTTTCCCAAAACCTACGAACAAATAATAGTAAGTTAGGTAAATTTTTTCAACAAGTTTAGGGGGCGACGACTAATTAATGAATGACAAATTTAAGGCAAGCCTCTATTACAAGTTAATGAATTAAGTAAATACAAAGTTTTGGAATCTAATCAATGCTTTAATTAAGTAGAAAATTCAAGTTAAGTGTTTAATTAATTAACATTAAAGTTTTGTAGTTAGTAATAAATTAAATTTCAAAGTTTAAAGAAGAAATTTTTTTATGTTAATTAAGATAAATAATTACTATAGATTAATTGTTTGGAGAATAATTAAGAATGATAAATTTCTAGTTGTAATTAAAGATTGGGTTAATTAACAATTAAGTATTTAATTTATTTGTAATTAAAATTGTTAATCGAAGTTAATTAAGTAGTAGTCAATTAAGATAATTGATTAAGGAATAATTAATTAGAATATAATTAATTTATCATTAAGAATAGTTAATCATTGGTTTAAATGAATCAATAAAAATCGTTATGTTGTTAATTCTTTTAAACCACTTTTCCCTTAAATTGAAAATGGTTGACTGTCATTAAATGTTGTGTTTTGGATTGATATCTTGTTTGTGATTGTGATACTTAGTGATATATCCTGATTATGTTATGATCTGTAATTTACTTATCTGTGATGAATATACTGTTATATGAATATGAAATCCCTTGGCCCGTAAAACGACACTTGAATTTCGATGCGACAGGGAGTCGGATTTCAGTTGGTTATTCGAAACCCACATCGAATTGTAATGATGAATCTTTGTGACTGATAAATTTACTTTATCTATGAATCTGTGAATGAAGATAAGCGTTATGAATTATACCGCTTATCGATATATCTGTGATGATTGATGTTGTGCACTATTGTGTGTAAAACCCCTGGACTACACCATACACACACAAATATGGATTTCACGTGGAAATCGGTTAAATCACAGATGATTTAAATTCAATGTGTTTGAAATTGAAATTTTAATTTCAATTGATTTTGAAATTGGGAACTTGGGTTTAAAGTGAATAGCTTTTGAAATGGAATTTCAAAGATAAAAGTTATTTTGAATAACTTAATCGAGTTTTGGAAATTTAAATAATTGGATTTAAATTTGAATTCAAGTTTGAAATTGAATCCTATGATTTGAAACTAGGGATTAAAGATGTTGTACAAGTTATATATGGGTTAAACCATTTTATAGATATTGATTTGGGAATTTGAATTTAATTCAAGGGTTTTAACTCATGTAAATATAACTGGATTTTTCTGAAATGAAACTATTTGTTTTCAAATAGTAAAAGCTTTCACATGAGTAATGAACTTCCAATTTGTGTTGAACGGTTTCAAGTTTGAATTGGAATTGAAATGTTTTGAAATTTATGAAATGAGTCTTTGATTCAAAGACCGGATGAGTTAATCTAACCTGAAATGGAATTGATTTTGAAAGACTATGAATGAATCTTTGGAAACGAGTTTTGAAAGCTATAAGTTAAATCTTGATTTAAAGATTTAACGAGTAAACCTATTGAAATGGAAATTGTTTTGAAATCTATAAATGGATCTTTGTGAATGGGGTGAACTTTGTGAATTAAATCTTTTGTTTAAAAGATTAAAAGTGTGGAAATTGTTTAAACCAGTGAAGGTTTTTGAAATGAATCTTTTTGTTTAAAAGATTGGAAATGGTAATTTGTTTTACCATTCGAATGAAAAGTTTTAAGCTTTAAGCTGTGATTTAACTGAGACCCCAGTATCTATATGATTTTTTAATTGCGCTCGTTATTCGGTTTAGCCGGGAGAGGACCTTTGTGTCATATAACCCATTCCGAATAGTGATACGACGATATGGATAGCATTTGAAGACCGGTGGTGAAGACCGGGTATTTGCGAGAGCGATATGATGACCTATCGATTTTCTCTGCATCATGGCTCCGGTATAGAGATTCTCTAAGTGATGGGAAGTCCGATCGAGATTGTGAATACCCGGATTTGCAAGGGCTTCTTCGGAAGTGCCTTCGGTTCTGTTCGAACCCGGAACAGACTTGTATGGATGTGTGTCTGACGTTACACTTTGAGATGTAAAGCTGGTTTCTATCAAATACATTTCTGTTGGTGGCGGAGAATTTATTCTCTTAGCTTAACACCCTTCTCTGAGACGTACGAGCTCAGAGGTTATGTAGTTGATGGTTACTAGTGATACATTCCCAATTTGGTAATGTGGCATACGAAGTGCTGCTGATCATTTGTTGATCGAAGCGTGGCTTTGTGAAAAAGCGTGGCTTTGTGGACGAGACTTCGTCGAGCCTCACAATCCGGTAATGGTCGAAACAGGAATGTTGCGACAAAGGTTTGTAGGGGTAGCGCCCCTAGGGTATGTCATTTCCTTCTGGATAAAGGGTGGTATCATGGTATGGAGCCCAGATACTTAACTCGTGTGGACACTATACATTTATCACTTTGTGATGTTGCTTTATGATTGAGGTACCGCGGATAAAGGTCGGTAACGACCGGGGGATGACATGACTCGTGTGTTAGTTACCTAGTTACAGCTGTACAGCGTGAGGTAGCGTCAGTGTGTTAGTTACCTAGTCACAGCTGTACAGCGTGAGGTAGCGTCGGCCTTTTGTTTGCAGAGATCCGGTTAGGATCCGGGGGCGTCTTTCCAGAGGCGTTTCTATTTCGGTAAGGAAGTTCCTTAGCCTGATCATTTGTTGGAAATCCAAAGAAACAATACGAACCCTGTACGGTTTTAGTTGTATTACCTGCTATGGAATGTGGCGGTAACCTGCTATTGAACGTAGTAGCTATAGTAGGCATACGACAATTGTTGTATGTTGGCTAAGATTGATATTATATTTTCGAAATGGTTTTCGACACTATGCACTAATGATAATAATATCGAATGATTTTGCGTAGTAAGCATTTTTGACTATCATAAGGAGAAATCTCCTCCAATTCTGCGATTGCATTGTGTGTGTGGCGGGAGACCTTATGGTAGTTTCATTTTCGAAAAACATTGCGGATTTCAATGTTTAAACCTTTTGTGTTTGTTTAAAGATAAACTGTTTTTGTTGCTCACACCAGTCCCATGACTGATCCGGAGTTTATTGTTCCCTTCCTAAACTCTGGGTGCCCACAATTTTCCACACGGGCAGTCTAGAGTTGGGTTTTTCAGATATTCAGGTTTAGTAGATTATTTGGAGCTAGTTCAGTTCTTGGAGTCCATGGACTGACGTTGCTTATCTTGGAGTTGTGGATTCATTCCTGTCTGAAGATCATTTTGGAGTCATCACTTCTATTGATATTGTTCCGCTGCTGATGTTATCTTTTCTTTTCCGCTGCTATTTGTTGTATCATATCTCTAATGTATATTGATATCTGTTGTATCATTCTGTTGTATCTATCATTGTATCAATGTTATATATATTGATATATTCTTTTTCTTCCGCTGTGTTATTTACTTAATTGTGTTATAGCTCCGGCGAATCGGATTTGAACGGTCAAATCTGCGGCATTCTAGTACAATGTGAAGTACGGATGTTGATTTTCGAACGGGCAAAATCCGAGTCGTTACATTAATTATGCGAATAAAACAGCATACGTACAACTTATATATTTATTCCGACTTGTTAAATATATAGTTTCATAAAGATGTTACTAAGTTAAAACATTTGAACTAAATTTTATTCAAAATATTTTGAAGACCGAATTCTTTTCAAAGCATTTCGAATCTAAATTTCATATTAGAAAAATTCAAAATAGCCTTATTCATTTACTTAACAAAACAGTTTCAGCTTATTTAAATCATATTACTACATACTTTAAACATACATACCAAACTTATATACTTTATACTTTTCGAAATTTCTTAGCTTTGAAAAGTTAACCTTGATTTGGAAGTGCTCGAACCTTCAAAATAGTTGAAGAAATCATTTTCAAATTCAGGAGTTGGAAATCAATAACAAATCAGTAAGTCAATTTCAAAAGATAGGTTTATATCAAATTCGAAACACGAGGACTGAACACCGGCTTACTTCAAATCATTTCAAATATATATACATATATCTTTAGAATATCAAATCTTACTTCGGAATTTGAAATCAAAATGGTTTCACAAAATCACTCGCGTAGCAATGCTACTAAAGTGGCCTCTCCCCCACTCTGAAACTCGAAAATCAATGTCGATGATGCATGCACTCATCACCGAAATTATTTTCCAGCGACATAAGTGAGTTCTGGACTTCTATTTTCTTGAAAACTTCTTTGAAATTTCTTCGAAATCATTCAAAACTCAATAAAATCATTTGAAACATTTCAAATTCGGAAAATACTTTTAAATCATATTATTATTATATATTTCAAAATATTAAAACCAGTTTCAAAATACCGGAGTTCAATTCTTGAATTTCAAATTTAAAATCCTTTAGTTATAAATCATTTTAGATAGATCAAATTTCTTATATAATTTTTTTTTTCAAAATTACAAATCCTTTCGAAACCTCAAATTCTCATTTTAAAAGGTATATAATCCTTATCGAAAACATTTCACTTTTATATATAGAATATAATCATACTTATCAAAATAATAATTTCGGTTTAGAAAACAATTTCTAGAATACAAACAAACCCGATTTTCAAAGGATGATTTAAGAATGGATTTCAAACAAAGATTGAGATTCAAATTAGAGGGACTCTAATCAATTAGGATTCTAATTCGAAGATAAGTTCGAACAAAAATGAGATAATTAAATTTCAAATAGAAGATGAGTATACTTATATAAATCGCGGGCGACCTTAACCGGGTCAACCGTGACTTCAGGAACAAGATCGATGCAGAATTCCAAGAAAACCAACATTCGATTGCAAGAGATAGCGGCATCCAAACCAAAGATATAGAAATCTCCGGTGAATCAATGCCAATTGTGAAGGAGTTTCAGCCCTTCACAAATCATTCAAAGATTGGTGGGATCCTATTCTTATAGAGATCATTCGAAGTGGAGTTATGGGATACTCCAGAATCAAAAGAATACAAATAGGGAGAGACAAGAATGAATTTCGGAACCGAGGGACATTCCAAAATTCAAAGGAAATCGAGTCAAAAGGGAGAGATTCAATTCGAACGAAAGTGATTCTGTAAATAAATTTACCATATATGATAAGTTTTGCCTAGAGCCTGGCTCTGATACCAACTGTAACGACCCGTTATTTTGGACCATTCAAATTGACAATAAATCCACACATGTCTGATTGAATAATTCAAAATATCAGATTGTTAATTTAAATTTGGCAAAACTCAGCATATGCAGTAAATAAATCAATCACAGAATCACAGACACAGAGTAATACAATAATACGCAGCGGAATAGATAAAATAGTAGTTCATGAAGCTACTATATAAACATCAGAGTTAGAAATAAAATACAACAGAATATCCCAAATGCAGTGAAGTCTCCAATACAACAGATGACTTCTCTGGACAAATCAACTAGAAGAGCTGAAAGCTGAGGCGATAGTTGGATCTCCAAAGGAAGCTCCAAACTCCAAGGGTGAATCTCAAATGCTGTATCACTCGGTCTGACCCGAGCGTAAAGCAAAACACAAAACACTCGAGTCAGGATTAACATTCTTATATAAATAAATCCAACTCAAGTGAAATATCAACTGAAATACAAGTAACTTAAAGGATGTTTGGGATAACCATCCTCTAAGGATCTTCAAAACTATCTACAAGGTGGAAATATACATTATAACACCGTGGTCATTTCAATTTAATTTATACTTCAAAACCCAAATATCATTTCATTTCAAATATAACTATTTTGTAATATAGTATATATATTAATTAATTTATAAAGTAAAGCATTTAATATTCTCAAGTCTCGCAAATCGATTCAAATCAACTTCAAATTCCAAATTCAAATTTATTCAAGCTCCATTCATCAATTCAATTCAGTTCTAAATATACCATTTAAATTTTCAATATATTTCAAGGCTTTAATATTCAACATTTTCAAAGTTAAATTTAACAGTTTCATATAGCTTTTGATTTAACTTCATTATTATTTAATCAGGGAATATTCACTTAATAGATTCAATATCATCTAACTAGCCCTAAATTTCAATTTTTCTAAATACTTCCTTAAAATTATTTAAACAAGAAATATTCATCAAATTATTTAAATCAAACCCAAGTTATAAATCATATCATAATCTCAATTTCAATAAATTTCAAATCAATTTAATTAAATAAAAATTCTTTAATGAATACAATTTCAACTAAATTCAAATTATCTTCTCAACCTTAATTTGTTCAAATTATTACCAAAATCTATTTTTAAATATAAATTATTTTTTTTTTCTTCCCAACTCCATAGAATTTATTTTCAAAATATTTAAATATATGGACCAACGGTGTTTGTATATATTTCTATCATATGGTTAAGTGATACGGATATTTATCATTTCAACCCGTAATTTAAATATATACGAGTAGATATCATTTCAACCCGTAATCCCAATTTCAATTCAAATGAAAATCGCTTTGGTCTATCATTTCAACCCATAACGATTTTCTCATATTCTAAAGTCCGTTCGGGTATGTATCATTTCAACCCATAGTGAATTCTATACTAACAGGGAACTTGCAGAGTGATAACATATAATATAAAATATAACAACATGCATATATCATCAATAACAATATAACATAAACAATAGGATATGGTGTCATATCCCACAGGTGAACAGTTACAGATAATAGCATATATAACAATTTAAATAACTACAGCAGCATATTTCAATTGTCGTTTCAATTGAAATCAATTTAATCAATAAAAGAACGTTAATCGTGAGTGATTACTCACCTTTCGAGGCTGGAGGAGTTTGACACAGAACAAATTACGAATTTCAAGCACGAATTCCAAAGCAGGGCAAGATTGGCACGAATTCGATAGAGCTGATAAATAGGAACCGGTGAGAAAAATTGTAACGACCCTAATTTTCAACCCAATTTAAATTTTTAAATTCATCGTTTCAAAAAAAAAAAATTTTTTTGAAATTTTAAACGATTTCAATTTACGTCCAAACTTTATTTGTGACATACGTCTAGTTAGATATGGACATAGAAAAAGTTTCGTTGGAAAATATTACAGTAAAATCCGTGCGCGTTTTACTGTATATCAGTCCATATAAAGCTGCGAAAAATTTATCTTCCAAATCCAAATATTCTTACACAGTCCGCTTGTAAAAATTATTCTGATCAAGATGTTATGATTCGTTTCGTCTAAAACAGTCATCGCCTGCTTCGTTTATCTTATTTTGCAAAACGTACAATTTAAGCGGCGTAAATACAAATTTTATAAAAATCATCGTATCGTAATAATCTGTGTACCGTTGGAACCGCATCGTCGCGCTGATCAAAACGGTATACTCATTTTTGTAAATCGGAGTCGGACGTAAATTTATTCGTGTTAATTCATCGGTTTCCGACGGACAAATCAAATAGTACTCAGCCCAAATTTCCTTCAGCCGTTCACAAACAATGCAAAATTTATCCTAGCTGTTATTATATGAGTTAGTGGGGAGATGAAGTGTGAAGGGTTGCATTGGGAATAGGAGCAGACATTTGGGAATGAATGTGACCTTTCGAAACTCAAAAGAAAAATTTTATGACTGTTACTTGATTTCTAAACATAAAAGAAATCATTTCGTTCTGGCACTTTTTCCACTGCTCATTCCAAGCTTCAGGTACATTTTCCTCTCCCTCACGTTCCTTTCTCCTTCTTCATACTTCCTCCTTCAAGCAAATAATAAGTGAAGGCATCCATGCACGTTGCCTCTCCCCTCATCAACCACCACCTTCCGTTATCACAGCCACCCCAGCCTTCGCACCTCCCTGACTGCTGCACCTCGTCTCCCACCGCACCCAGCGCCATGCCAGCCACCGACTGACCCACCTCCAGCCACGTCCCGGCTGCTGCCACCGCGCCCTGGCTGCACCCGCCCCTGACCTTCGCCAGACCTCCGCCCAGACTCCGCCCTGACCTTCGCCCAGACTCCGCCCCTGACCTTCGCCAGACCTCCGCCCCAGACTTCGCCCCAGACTTCGCCCCTGACCTCCGCCCCTGACTTCCGCCCCAGACCTCCGCGTCCAGCCCGCCTCCACGCCTGCCCAGACCCCGCGCCAGCCCACCCCAACCGAACCCGTCCCAGTTCACCTCCGCCCGCCTGCCCTGACCTCCGCCCGCACTGCCCAGTCCCGTCCCGCCTCCCCTCCAGCCCAGCCCGACCCGAACCCAGACCCAGCCCGACCCGAACCCAGACCCAGCCCGACCCGAACCCCAGACCCAACCCGTTTCAGCCCGCCTTACCCCGACCAACCGACTCGCCGCGTCGAACCCGCTTAGCCCGCTTCCGCTACCATTTCTTTTTTTATTATTTGTTCTTCTTTTGATGAAATTATATATCAATTATAATTTAGGGGCTCACGTTATTTAATTGTGTTATTTCAGCCACTACGTCGGAGGGATAGGTTTCCATCCAGCTTGTCGAAATCTATTCTGCTTTATTGTTCGGTATGGTTTATATATATTCAATTGAGATATATTATAACGAACAATTGGTTGAATTATTTGATTTTTGAATTGCAGTTGTGTCGCTTTGCATCGTGCTTGTTCGTGCCTACTATCTATTCGTCTTCGTGCTTCGTCGAAAAATCTCCAACCACGCAAGGTGAATATTTCTATTCACGACTCAAAATATCTCTTATACTATGATAATTAGATGTTGGATGTTATGAATGAAATTTGAACGTTAAATTGATTGATGTTAAAAATTGAATTGAAGTTAGTATGTTAAATAGTTATGACACCAATTTACTATGTGATATTAAATTTGTTGTTATTGAATTAATAATAAATTTGAAACTGAATTTGATATAGAATAGATATAAAATTTCGAATGACATATGTTAAACTTGACCTCTTATATGATGAATAATGAATAGTTAAATTTACCCTTTAAATTGCTTGACTTGTGGAATTGATAAATGTCACTTTAGACTACTGACGTATTGAATTAACCGTTGTAATTGAAATTGATCGACCAAGTGAAACTGAAATGTTATAATCTTTAATCTACATGAAGTGATAGTGTGGATTCTAGAAATAGTTATATTAATTGGCGTAAATAACAAACGCGAATTAATACGATTATTTCGGGATTATTTGAATTTGTTGAATTGTTACAAATGGATGCTATTGCTTGTTTATTTACTTTGACACCATCCCAGCTATCACACTGCAAGTTCCCTTTGTATGTTTGATTTTGAATTTAAATAGAATTGGGTTGAAATGATAAATACCCAAATTGAATGAATTGGCCTAGGATAGATAATTAAAATAAGAAACCGAACGGTCAACAAAGAACGTTTTGAAATTGAGACTTATTTGGAATCATGGAATGAACTTAGGAAACTATATGGTAATTTGGTAACGTAAATATAAATGAATTTGTTTTAAAATAAATAAAATTGATTTTATTAAATTGAATGAAATAAACGAATTTGTTTTGAAATAAATAAAATGATTTTATTGAATGAATTAATGAACTTGTGGAAATAAATAAAATAAATTTTATCGAATTAAATGAATTAGATTTGTTGAAATAAAGAATTTAATTGAAATAAATGAGAACGAATTAATGTAATGAATTGGAACGGATTTGTGAATTTATTTGGTTAAACAAAGTATTTTAACAAAGTTAATCGAAATGAGATTTAAGAAATAAATAGGTTAGAAGATAAAGTGATTAAATTTCGAGTTTTGATAAATGAATAAACGAAGTTTTGACAAAGTGAAGGTAGTAAATGAAATTGTTATAGAAATGAATCTAGGAATGTAAATACGAATTTAAAGAATAAACTTGACTTAATGAGTTGAACTAAGATTTACTATTACGTGTAATCCTTGAATTTGAATTTGATTCAATAAGTGAAATGTTGTGTAAAGTGAATACTTAAATTTGGTAACTAAAGGGTTTGAACTAGAATTTCTTTTCGAAATAAGATTTTATAAATAAAATGAACCGAATTATGAAATATCAAATTTGGAAGTCAAATTTGCAACTTGACCTTTGGACTTGATTGTTTTAACTTTAATAAAAGGTTGACTGTTGGGTAATAAATACGTAGTTATTAAAGAGTCCGGGATCGGATTATGGACATACTCTCTGTCGATACCGAAAACCACTTTAATAACTAATATGCGCGAAGTGTTGATCCAGAATGAAGTGGATGGTTTTGATGAACGCGTTGACTGAAGAAAGAGAATGATTTTGGATGACCCCTGCCATGACTAAAACAGGAGCCGCGCCGGGCCATTGAGGTTCGCTACCTCTAGCGGACACACTTCTTCGATACCTTATCTATTACTTTTGTGATTCGATTTGGGTGCACCCCTTGATTTGGGAGTGTTGTTTCGCGGTGTTGGGATAGTAGCTGCTATGCCCAACATCAGTCCGGATCACGCAACTACTAGTATCCTAGTTGGTATCGCCTCATGTACCTTGTCATACTGATTATCCTATTCGCGACCACTACGATTTTGATTTGTACCTTTAGTATATGGATTGCCCTCTGGTGACTTCCGGTTTTGGGGAAACTACGGTCTTGTATATGCCTTTGGGAATAAACAGGTTAAGAGGTGTATGGGCCCTGCTTAACCCTATTTTGATATCTTACTTTATGGATTAGACATTATCTATTTAGCGTATTCTGTAGGTAGTTTATCGATCCCTTAATGATGTTTATATCCACCTTTGAGTTATGGACTTTATTATATGCATTGATTATCCTGTATAAGATTTTGAGTCCTGACTCGAGTGTTTCTTTTGCATATGCTCGGGTCAGTCTGAAGATATTCCGTTGCTGGTCAAGGTTGGTCGAAGATGCTGAAGGCTTAGCTTTTATCTATATCATTTTATTTCAGTATTTGATGTACTTTTGTATTGGACATCTTGTATCTCTTTCAGTCGCTTTATGTTGAGACATTGTTGTATTCTCTGTAGTGGCTTCATGAACTACTATTATGACGATGTATTTTCCGCTGCATTATTCTGTGACTGTTCTGAGTCTGTGATGTTATATTGATTCTCATTTACATTTATGTATTTATAATCCCATAATGTTCTGTGTTTTGTATTATTTAAGTTGACAAGTGTGGATTTTTGTCAATTTAAATGGTCCAAATATACGGGATGTTACAGTTGGTATCAGAGCTCTGGTTTCCTAAAAAACCTTAGTTCGGGATTATAAAGAAACTCATTAGAGATAGAGTAGCAATACTCTAGAATGAGGAGAATCGATTCAATATCCAAATCCTTTCAAAAGTTCAAGCTCCTTTGATTCGTTGATTTGTTTTCTTAGCTTTCTATTATCTTATCTTTGGTTCTAAATCTCTTTTGGTATTCCAGGATGAGTACCAGAAGAAATGTTAGAGGTGGAAGAGGCAATGGTCCTGCCCAGGCTGCACCTGCCGCTCCAGCTCCTGTCAAATTCACTACTCTTAGCAAGGAGTATTCGCAACTGGGAGGTACTAAATTTTCTGGATCCGAGAACATCATAGAGGCTCAGCAATGGCTTAAGAGTTTGGAGAAGATATTTTCTGGATTGGAAATTACTGATGCTCAGAAGCGTCAGCTTGCTGCTTGGCAACTCCAAGATGCCGCACAAGATTGGTGGGAATCCGTTACTTCTCGTATCGAGGAGGACACCATCACTTGGGCCCAGTTTAGGTACGAATAGTTTGGATTCTAGTGGTTTAAAATTCTTCCTTCTATCTTTGAAATGTTATTCATCTTGTCTATCTTTGATTAGGGATACCTTCTCGGCACAATGGATGCCAGCTGCTGGGAAAACCCAACTTTATAGAGCTTTCATGGATCTTAAGCAAGGCAGTATGACTATTTCTGAGTATGAGAGGAAATTTAATGAACTCTCCAAGTTTGGACCGGGTTTGATAGATACCCCACTTTTGAAGAACGAGAAATTCATTTTGGGAGCTAGACCAGAATATTATGACCTGCTTACCGGACACATTCGCTCCACTTTCACAGAGCTTATTGATTTTGCTCTTAGATATGAGTCGAAGCCTAAGGGAACCACTGCCAAGGCTGCCCCTACTCAGCCCTCTTCTAGTCAGCCTGGGAAGAGGAAGATGAACTTTGATCAACAAAAGAAAGCTTGGCAGAAGACTACTGGATTGGGTTATGCTCAGAAAAGCCCTATCGATCTTGCAAATATCACATGCTTCAAGTGCGATAAGAAGGGCCATTATGCCAATAGTTGTCCATCTTCTGGAGTTGCTATTCCACCACCTTCTACGACTAGGAAGGATTTATGCTATGTCTGCCTCCAGCCGGGTCATTTCAAGAAGGAATGCCCAATGTATAAGCGTGGCACACCATCTGGAGTATTTGCTATCACCACTCCTACACCACCTCCACCACCTGCTCAGGATGATCAAGGTACCTTACGAAGTACTTTTTCTTTACATGATTTACCTATTAGGGTATTATTCGATACTGGTGCTTCTCATAGCTTCATATCTATTGATCTCTGTAATAAGCTCAAATTAGAACCTATTCTTGCTACTACTTCCTTATGCGTCTCCAATCCTATTGGAGGACTTGCCAACCTCAGCAGAATTTGTAAAGAGGTCGTGCTCTTATACGGAAGATATCGATTCACTTGGGATTTTTATGTGCTTGGCTTCGCAGCATTTGACATCTTGTTAGGTGCTGATTGGTTAAGAAAATTCGATGCTGTTATTTCTTGCAAAGCTCGTTCTGTTTCTCTAGTTAATGACAAGGGCATACCACTTGTCATTGAATGCAAATCACCTCAGAAGTATGCCGGAAGCTTCATATTCTCTCTTGATGCTCATCCGGATGATCTCAGTACTACACCTATTGTTCAGAAATTTCCCGATGTATTTGGAGAGGTTAACTCTCTACCGCCCAAACGGGAAATCGATTTCCGTATTGACCTTATTCCTGGAGCTACTCCCGTAGTTCTCCCACACCGAAGGATGGCACCTAAAGAAAAAGCCGAACTAAAAACCCAAATTGATGATCTATTTGCTAAAGGTTTGATTAGAAGAAGTTGCTCTGAATGGGGCGCCGCAGTTGTATTTGTCACTAAATCAGATGGATCTCTTCGCATGTGTGTTGATTACCGGGAACTGAACAAACGCACTCTCAAGAATCGTTATCCGATGCCCCGCATCAACGATTTATTCGACCAGCTTCATGGTGCTAAAGTTTTCTCACAGCTGGATCTAGCCACTGGGTTCCACCAACTCAGAGTTGCTGAAGATAGTATCCATAAGACAGCTTTCCGTACTGAGAATGGATTCTATGAATGGTTGGTTATGCCATTCGGTTTGACCAACGCACCTGCTTATTTCGTTGACTTGATGAATCGAGTTTTCCGTGATGTTCTTAACAAGTTTGTTCTTGTTTTCATTGATGATATCCTCGTCTTCTCCAAAGACAAGAAGGAGCATGAGACACACCTTGCTTATGTTCTGGAAACTCTCCGAAAACATCAACTTAAGGCCAAATTCTCCAAATGCCACTTCTGGCGAGATGAAGTGAGATTCCTGGGCCACATAGTTTCTGAAAACGGAATCTCGGTCGATCCAGCTAAGATCGCCGTAATCAATGTAAGTCCACCCTATTTGCTATTTTATTCAATTCCTCTTATCACTTTCTAATTTGAAATTTTCTACAGGATTGGGAGACTCCTAAAACTCCTACAGATATTCGTAGTTTCTTGGGTTTAGCCGGATATTATCGCAGATTTATTGAGCACTTTGCCCGGATTTCTGCCCCTCTTACTGCTTTAACTCGGAAGGATGTTAAGTTTATTTGGAGTGAGAAGTGCGAATCAGCTTTCAATGAGTTGAAGAGTAAATTAACTTCAGCCCCAGTTCTTGCAGTCATCGATGGAAGTGAAGGATTGACTGTTTATACGGATGCTTGCCGAGAAGGTTTAGGCGCTGTTCTTATGCAAAATGGGAAGGTTATTGCTTATGCTGGTCGTCAGTTGAAGACCCATGAATTGAACTATGCCACTCATGATCTTGAGCTTCTTGCTGTTGTATTTGCTTTGAAACTTTGGAGGCATCATCTTTTGGGAACAAAGTTCGAACTATTTACTGATCATAAGTCCTTGAGGTATATCTTTTCTCAAAAGGATTTGAACCAGAGGCAAGTTCGATGGCTTGAATTCTTAGCTGCATACGACCTCGACATCACTTATACACCGGGGAAAGCAAATGTTGTAGCAGATGCTTTGAGCCGCAGCAAGGCATTGTCTTGTTGCAATCTTATCGAAGGCATGTTATTCCAGCTGAGTATCTCTCCATCTCTTATGGATCGCATCAAAGTTAAGCAATATGAAGACACTTTGCTCTATCGTATGAAGGAATTAGTTATGGGCAGAGTAAGTAATGCCGACAACAAAGTGGGTGCACAAGTTGATAGTGATGGAGTTTTGAGAATCGACAATCGTATTTGTGTTCCTAATGTCGATGGTCTTAGACAGGAAGTGCTGCGAGAAAATCATAAGTCTTCGCTTTCATTTCATCCCGGTGCTACCAAAATGTACCAGAATATGAAGAAACTATATTGGTGGAGTGGAATGAAGCGCGACATTTCTATCTATGTTAGCAGGTGCACCACTTGCCAACAAGTTAAAGCTGATCACAGAAAGACAGCAGGATTGCTCCAACCGCTAGAGATTCCAGGTTGGAAATGGGAGCAAATTTCTATGGACTTTATTGATGGGCTGCCAAGGACTAGAAAGGGTAATGAAAGCATATGGGTGATTGTTGACAGACTGACAAAGTCCGCTCACTTTATTCCAGTCAAGACTACTCGTACAGCCTCTAGTTTGGCCGAGATATACATGAGGGAAGTTGTTAAACTTCACGGTGTACCATCTAGTATTGTATGCGATCGAGATCCTATTTTCACCAGTAAATTCTGGAAAGCATTCCAGGATACTTTGGGCACCAAACTGAATCTGAGTACAGCTTATCATCCTCAGACAGATGGCCAAACTGAGAGGGTAAATCAGATTTTGGAAGATCTTCTCCGAGCCTGTATTATCGACTTTGGTGGATCCTGGGAAGACCATCTTCACTTGGTTGAATTCACTTATAATAATAGTTACCAGGTAAAGAATTTGAATTTCAAATTTGAATAAGTATATTTGAATTTGAATTAATTATCCTTTAAAAACCAGGCAAGCATTGGTATGGCACCGTTCGAAGCCTTATATGGACGGCCATGCAAATCGCCAGCTTGTTGGATTGAGTCGGGAGATCGATTAGTGCTTGGACCAGAAATGATTATGGAAGCTTCTGAAAAGGTCGAAGAAATCAGGAAGAAGATAAAGACGGCACAGGATAGACAGAAAAGCTATGCCGACAAAAGGAGAAGAGACCTCGAATTCAGTATAGGAGACAAAGTATTTCTGAAGGTGTCGCCTTTGAGGAATATTGTTCGATTTGGAAGAAAAGGGAAATTAGCTCCCAGATTCGTTGGTCCGTTTGAGATTACAGAAAGAGTTGGAACATTAGCATATAGAGTTGCATTACCAGAAAAGTTCGCTGGTGTTCACAACGTATTCCACGTCTCACACCTTCGCAAGGTTGTACACGATCCATCTATGACCATCCCTACTGCTCAGTTGGATGAAATAGTTATTGAGCCTGACTTGACTATTGAGCGAAAGCCACTTCGGATAGTTGATCGGGAGACAAAGCAACTCAGAAGGAAGTCGGTAAATCTCGTCAAAGTACAGTGGAGTGCAGATGAGCGGGATTGCACATGGGAAACTGAGGATAGTATTCGGGATTCAAACCCCGAACTATTAATTTCAGGTATTATTCAAATTTCTCGAAATCTATCTTAACTTTCTTACTTGTTCCATTTCTACTTCACTTGTCTCGTTCCTTTTCGAGGACGAAAAGTTTTGAGTGGGGGAGATTGTAACGACCCTAATTTTCAACCCAATTTAAATTTTTAAATTCATCGTTTCAAAAAAAAAAAAATTTTTTGAAATTTTAAACGATTTCAATTTACGTCCAAACTTTATTTGTGACATACGTCTAGTTAGATATGGACATAGAAAAAGTTTCGTTGGAAAATATTACAGTAAAATCCGTGCGCGTTTTACTGTATATCAGTCCATATAAAGCTGCGAAAAATTTATCTTCCAAATCCAAATATTCTTACACAGTCCGCTTGTAAAAATTATTCTGATCAAGATGTTATGATTCGTTTCGTCTAAAACAGTCATCGCCTGCTTCGTTTATCTTATTTTGCAAAACGTACAATTTAAGCGGCGTAAATACAAATTTTATAAAAATCATCGTATCGTAATAATCTGTGTACCGTTGGAACCGCATCGTCGCGCTGATCAAAACGGTATACTCATTTTTGTAAATCGGAGTCGGACGTAAATTTATTCGTGTTAATTCATCGGTTTCCGACGGACAAATCAAATAGTACTCAGCCCAAATTTCCTTCAGCCGTTCACAAACAATGCAAAATTTATCCTAGCTGTTATTATATGAGTTAGTGGGGAGATGAAGTGTGAAGGGTTGCATTGGGAATAGGAGCAGACATTTGGGAATGAATGTGACCTTTCGAAACTCAAAAGAAAAATTTTATGACTGTTACTTGATTTCTAAACATAAAAGAAATCATTTCGTTCTGGCACTTTTTCCACTGCTCATTCCAAGCTTCAGGTACATTTTCCTCTCCCTCACGTTCCTTTCTCCTTCTTCATACTTCCTCCTTCAAGCAAATAATAAGTGAAGGCATCCATGCACGTTGCCTCTCCCCTCATCAACCACCACCTTCCGTTATCACAGCCACCCCAGCCTTCGCACCTCCCTGACTGCTGCACCTCGTCTCCCACCGCACCCAGCGCCATGCCAGCCACCGACTGACCCACCTCCAGCCACGTCCCGGCTGCTGCCACCGCGCCCTGGCTGCACCCGCCCCTGACCTTCGCCAGACCTCCGCCCAGACTCCGCCCTGACCTTCGCCCAGACTCCGCCCCTGACCTTCGCCAGACCTCCGCCCCAGACTTCGCCCCAGACTTCGCCCCTGACCTCCGCCCCTGACTTCCGCCCCAGACCTCCGCGTCCAGCCCGCCTCCACGCCTGCCCAGACCCCGCGCCAGCCCACCCCAACCGAACCCGTCCCAGTTCACCTCCGCCCGCCTGCCCTGACCTCCGCCCGCACTGCCCAGTCCCGTCCCGCCTCCCCTCCAGCCCAGCCCGACCCGAACCCAGACCCAGCCCGACCCGAACCCAGACCCAGCCCGACCCGAACCCCAGACCCAACCCGTTTCAGCCCGCCTTACCCCGACCAACCGACTCGCCGCGTCGAACCCGCTTAGCCCGCTTCCGCTACCATTTCTTTTTTTATTATTTGTTCTTCTTTTGATGAAATTATATATCAATTATAATTTAGGGGCTCACGTTATTTAATTGTGTTATTTCAGCCACTACGTCGGAGGGATAGGTTTCCATCCAGCTTGTCGAAATCTATTCTGCTTTATTGTTCGGTATGGTTTATATATATTCAATTGAGATATATTATAACGAACAATTGGTTGAATTATTTGATTTTTGAATTGCAGTTGTGTCGCTTTGCATCGTGCTTGTTCGTGCCTACTATCTATTCGTCTTCGTGCTTCGTCGAAAAATCTCCAACCACGCAAGGTGAATATTTCTATTCACGACTCAAAATATCTCTTATACTATGATAATTAGATGTTGGATGTTATGAATGAAATTTGAACGTTAAATTGATTGATGTTAAAAATTGAATTGAAGTTAGTATGTTAAATAGTTATGACACCAATTTACTATGTGATATTAAATTTGTTGTTATTGAATTAATAATAAATTTGAAACTGAATTTGATATAGAATAGATATAAAATTTCGAATGACATATGTTAAACTTGACCTCTTATATGATGAATAATGAATAGTTAAATTTACCCTTTAAATTGCTTGACTTGTGGAATTGATAAATGTCACTTTAGACTACTGACGTATTGAATTAACCGTTGTAATTGAAATTGATCGACCAAGTGAAACTGAAATGTTATAATCTTTAATCTACATGAAGTGATAGTGTGGATTCTAGAAATAGTTATATTAATTGGCGTAAATAACAAACGCGAATTAATACGATTATTTCGGGATTATTTGAATTTGTTGAATTGTTACAAATGGATGCTATTGCTTGTTTATTTACTTTGACACCATCCCAGCTATCACACTGCAAGTTCCCTTTGTATGTTTGATTTTGAATTTAAATAGAATTGGGTTGAAATGATAAATACCCAAATTGAATGAATTGGCCTAGGATAGATAATTAAAATAAGAAACCGAACGGTCAACAAAGAACGTTTTGAAATTGAGACTTATTTGGAATCATGGAATGAACTTAGGAAACTATATGGTAATTTGGTAACGTAAATATAAATGAATTTGTTTTAAAATAAATAAAATTGATTGTATTAAATTGAATGAAATAAACGAATTTGTTTTGAAATAAATAAAATGATTTTATTGAATGAATTAATGAACTTGTGGAAATAAATAAAATAAATTTTATCGAATTAAATGAATTAGATTTGTTGAAATAAAGAATTTAATTGAAATAAATGAGAACGAATTAATGTAATGAATTGGAACGGATTTGTGAATTTATTTGGTTAAACAAAGTATTTTAACAAAGTTAATCGAAATGAGATTTAAGAAATAAATAGGTTAGAAGATAAAGTGATTAAATTTCGAGTTTTGATAAATGAATAAACGAAGTTTTGACAAAGTGAAGGTAGTAAATGAAATTGTTATAGAAATGAATCTAGGAATGTAAATACGAATTTAAAGAATAAACTTGACTTAATGAGTTGAACTAAGATTTACTATTACGTGTAATCCTTGAATTTGAATTTGATTCAATAAGTGAAATGTTGTGTAAAGTGAATACTTAAATTTGGTAACTAAAGGGTTTGAACTAGAATTTCTTTTCGAAATAAGATTTTATAAATAAAATGAACCGAATTATGAAATATCAAATTTGGAAGTCAAATTTGCAACTTGACCTTTGGACTTGATTGTTTTAACTTTAATAAAAGGTTGACTGTTGGGTAATAAATACGTAGTTATTAAAGAGTCCGGGATCGGATTATGGACATACTCTCTGTCGATACCGAAAACCACTTTAATAACTAATATGCGCGAAGTGTTGATCCAGAATGAAGTGGATGGTTTTGATGAACGCGTTGACTGAAGAAAGAGAACGATTTTGGATGACCCCTGCCATGACTAAAACAGGAGCCGCGCCGGGCCATTGAGGTTCGCTACCTCTAGCGGACACACTTCTTCGATACCTTATCTATTACTTTTGTGATTCGATTTGGGTGCACCCCTTGATTTGGGAGTGTTGTTTCGCGGTGTTGGGATAGTAGCTGCTATGCCCAACATCAGTCCGGATCACGCAACTACTAGTATCCTAGTTGGTATCGCCTCATGTACCTTGTTATACTGATTATCCTATTCGCGACCACTACGATTTTGATTTGTACCTTTAGTATATGGATTGCCCTCTGGTGACTTCCGGTTTTGGGGAAACTACGGTCTTGTATATGCCTTTGGGAATAAACAGGTTAAGAGGTGTATGGGCCCTGCTTAACCCTATTTTGATATCTTACTTTATGGATTAGACATTATCTATTTAGCGTATTCTGTAGGTAGTTTATCGATCCCTTAATGATGTTTATATCCACCTTTGAGTTATGGACTTTATTATATGCATTGATTATCCTGTATAAGATTTTGAGTCCTGACTCGAGTGTTTCTTTTGCATATGCTCGGGTCAGTCTGAAGATATTCCGTTGCTGGTCAAGGTTGGTCGAAGATGCTGAAGGCTTAGCTTTTATCTATATCATTTTATTTCAGTATTTGATGTACTTTTGTATTGGACATCTTGTATCTCTTTCAGTCGCTTTATGTTGAGACATTGTTGTATTCTCTGTAGTGGCTTCATGAACTACTATTATGACGATGTATTTTCCGCTGCATTATTCTGTGACTGTTCTGAGTCTGTGATGTTATATTGATTCTCATTTACATTTATGTATTTATAATCCCATAATGTTCTGTGTTTTGTATTATTTAAGTTGACAAGTGTGGATTTTTGTCAATTTAAATGGTCCAAATATACGGGATGTTACAAAAATCAGTTTGATAGAAACAGAAATATACTATTATTATTAATAAAAATTTCCTTAAACAAATATTCAACTTTAAATACATATTTAAAAAAAATTCAAATATCCAATGTCTATATTTCTATATTTCTAAACTTCAACCTAAATAACCATACTATACTATAATACATACCGAAATAAAGAAAATCAATATATATATATATATATATATATGCAGACCACTAAAATTACGGTATATATTAATCCAACAAGTCACATGAGACTTATATATACTTTATATATCCTGACATATAAAACCAACATGTAACACGCATATCTATAACTGTTATATGACTCACAGATATATATACTCTTTACTAAAATAAAATAATATATTTTACAGTAACCTATACATACCAGATTATATACAGTACTGGTATACTATTGTAAAAACATATATAGATATAGATATAAAACTGTCAAATATACTTATATATCAACCTAATTTAAGATTTTTATAAACTAACATTTTCACTACATAAAATATAATATACAATACTGAAAACATATGATACTGTATATATATATAATATAAACTAAACTCACATAACTTAATATATATACTACCAACATATTTACCTACTTATCTTCTGCAAACATCAATACTTCTGTCCATATATGTATACCATAACTATATATATACTAGCGAACAATATATAACTTATATAAACTAACAAATGCATAAATGCTTACAACAGGTTGCCTACAAAATATTTATATAGCTTATATATACACACACTGTATAACAATATAGCTTATAATATATACTAATAATATATAAAACAGTAATATAGACATTTATATATATTAACCAAATATACTTTATAACAATTCTATTATACAGTATAAAATATATATACCTGCTCTCAACTCACCAAAACCTAAAACAAAATATCAAATACCAAACCCATATATTATATATATATGCGAATAAACAAGCCTTATCTACATCTGCAATCTATATAACCGTAACTCATATAGTATATATATGCCAGAACCATACATTTAAACACATATATTTAAATCAAAGAAATATATATATATATATATATTTTAAACACTAATATATATATAACTTATAACAGATAAAATAACCTTTTTATATAAATGTATACATGCAAACTGTTCAAATAGAACTTACCTAAAATAAGAAAAAGAGGTTGCCGCTGGGTGGCTGGAAGTTTTGTGGAGGATCTCGGCGCGGAGGATGGTGGTTCGGCCGAGGTGGAGCAGGTTTGATGGTCAGGGGTTCTTGTGTTGTGGCGGTTCACGGTGGAGGGAGGCGGAGTAGAAAGAGAGTGTTTTTCGGCAAATACAAGTGCTGTAGGGTTTTTCATTTTTTTTAGAAGAATGGTGCGGGTTTTAAGGATGTGGGAGTAGATGTCAAAGCAGGGACATAGGTTCTCTAGTGAAGAAAGGGAGGAGAGTGAAGATGAGCAGTGTTTTGGAACCATATGATGCAACAGTAAATATATAAATATATTTCATAACTTTTCTCAAACCATTAGAATGAATGACAACACAAGAAAGAAAATGAGAGACAGAGGAGAGGACAGGATTTAAGGCACGAGACAGAGCAAGTTGTTCAAATCTAAATAAATTTATTTCAAAATAACGTAAGCAACAAATCAGACCAAAAGGAATTTGAATAGGAACGGTTGTCCATTGATTCAGCGAAATTAATTAAAGAAATTAATTATGGTTTGGAGAGCACGTTAGAAATTTGAACTGAAGGAAGGAGTAAAGTCAGAAGTTATGGTACCGTTACAACGAACCGTTTATCACTTCCGTCGCGTACCGGACCTTAAAATACAGAGATAAAAATACCATTGAGATCGGCACGATGAGAGAATCAAAACGGTATACAGATATTAGTGGTACGATCATCCGACCAAAAGTCGATAATCGGTACCGAAAATGCTGCTATTTCGTACGGGAAAATCCAAACGGAGCTAGAAACGTCCGAATTTCGCGAAACGAATTTCGCAGTCTGTTTCAGAATGCTCTGAATAAATTTTCTCCTGTTGACATATTTTGGTTCGAAAAACTTTTAAATTCACTGTTATTAACCGGTTTAATTTGAAATAAAATTTCACAGGAAAATAAACTTCAATATTATCAGATGAAAATTTACCAGTTGCTATATTAAAATAGACGTATTCCAAATAGTAAATTTTTATTTTCAAATTTTATTGTTTAAAATTTCACAAAATTTCAATTAATTTAACAAAAAAAATCACTAAAAGTTTTGGGTCGTTACATTATCATTTCAATCCACAAATTAAATATTTACGAGTGTATAACATTTCAACCAGCAATCCCAAAATTTAAAATCAATGAAAATCGCTTGGGTTTATCATTTCAACCCATAACGAATTTCCTTATTCTAGAATATCGTTCGGGTATGTATCATTTCAACCCATAGGGAATTCTAAATTAACAGGGAACTTGCAGATTGAGAACAAATAATATAACATATCAACCATAGGCATATATCATCAGTAACAATTTAAATATAGTATATACAACAGGTTATGGTGTCATATGTCATAAGTAAACAATGGCAGATAATAGCATATCATATTTAACAATTAAATAACTTAACAATTCAAATATAACAGCATATTTCAATTGTCATTTCAAGTGAAATAAAATTTACTAACTATAAGAATGTTAATCGTGAGTGATTGCTCACCTTTCGAGACTAGAGATTTGACAATGAAATAGGTTACGAATTTCCAGAGTGAAGCAAGAAGGACACGAATTCGACGGACAAAGCTGATAAATTGGGATCAAAGGAAAAATCAAAATCAGCTAGATATAAACTAAAACAAAATATATATATATATATAATATTATAAATTTTCTTAAAATCAATATTCAATTTAAAACACCTATAAAATAAAATCTATATATATAGATATTTAGAACCCAAACTCATGTGAACTTGTATATAACTAATATATATACTTATATATACCTATTATATTATAAAATCAATGCAGACTTATTACAATATATAAATAAACCCAAACAAAACATAGGAAAACTTATACATACTTATATACAACAAACAGATTTTCATGACTCGCATAAAATATATGTAAGAACTAACGAACCGTAACTTGCATAAACTTATATATAAAACAACATATTATATAACTTACTTAGTTAAGATTTATATATAAGCAGATTATATATATTACCATTATAACCTATACGAAAACCCAAACAGAGCATGTATAAAATAACTGATATATACAACAACTTTCATACTTACAAATAAACTAATGTATATAAATATATATACAAACTTACATACATGTTATATTTTAAAAACAATATATATATATACATATATCATAAAAGTCAGTATCAATTTACTTTATTAAATATATATGTATAAAATCAAACAATCATATATATATATATATACAGTTATATAAAATTACATATACTACGACCAGATTATATACAACTTTCATGTATAACAGCGATTATATATATATATATATATAAACTATTATAAACTTATACATCAAACCCAACAGAATATATATAAACTAATATATATAAGACTTATATAATATAACACTTAAATATATGATAATTATACCATGACTTATATATATTTACACACAAACATATCATATATAATATACTCACTTTATAAAAGAAACTAGAGAGTATAAGATGGCAAGGCAAGCGACTATTGATGCGGGTTTCATGGAGGTGTGGAAGGGATCGGCTGCACGCGTGGTGAGCTGGCATTGGAGGGAGGAAGTGCGGTTGCTTTGGGATGAGGGTCAGAGGCTAGTGAAGTGGTGAGTGCAGTGAGTGGCTGACGTGGAGCAATGGCAGAGGTAGGGAACAGGGGAGAAGGGAAGGCAGGCGACGATTGGAGTGGTGGAGATCGGGTTTGCTGGTGGTGGAGTCTTGGGTTGGATAGTAGGGTATTGATGTGTTCGGTTTGTGGAGGTCATGGCTGGGGCTGCACTGCTTTGGTGTGATGCGGCAGGCGGAGTATAGTTAGGTGAGGCGGAGAACTTGCAGCGGTCGTGGGTCGTGGAGGAAGGTGTTTGCTCGGTTGTTGGCGTCTTTGGTGATGAGGTGGAGGGTTTTGTGGGTTGCTGTGAGGCCGAGCATAGGCTAAAGGGTGATGGTAAAAAATATAAACACTAGCAAGTTAACTATATAAATCTTTATAATATATATATATATATATATTTCTTTATTGTTAATGAATAGAATGAAGAAAATAGGCAACGAAAATGAAAGTAGAACGAAGGCAGAGGCAGAGCAAATATTATATTGAAATGGAACCTATAGCAAATAGGAGGAACCATAAATAGATGTTGAATATAGGGAATAGCAATAGTCATGGAATAATAAAAGTCAAAAGCTGAAATATTAATTGGTGATGGCTATTCATTTCAAGGTAGACAATGAAGGGACATGAAACCAAAAAGACTCGATTGCAGAACCGATACGCTAGGCGTTTCGCAGATTGCACCGCACATCGGACTCCGAAATTGAAAAATGAATATACTGCGGAGGTCAGCATGCCGAGACGAACAAAACGGTATACAGATATCAACGATACGACCGTCCTACCAAAAGTCGATATTCCGTTGTTAAACTGTTGCAACTTTGTTGAAAATAAGATAAACGAAGCTAGAGAAGTCCAAATTTGATGAAACGAGAGATGACGTCTCACTCGAAAGATATTAAACATTTTTCTTATATAAAAATATCCAGGTTTAAAAAAATATTTTATTTCCATCAAATATTAACTGATTTAAATTGAAATTGAAAATTACACAACAAAATAAACTTCCATATTATCTGATGAAAATCTAATATTTGCTATGTTTAAATAGACGCATACCAAATATCAAATTTTTATTTCCAAATTTAATCATTTAAAATTTCACAAAAATTCAGTTAATTACGTTATAAAAACCATTAAAAATTTTGGGTCGTTACACAACAACTCTCTCCTAAATATCAAATAGAAAGAAAGTCTAGTGTATACAAAGCAATCCTTTATCCACAAGCATGATATGCAATAACAAGAGGATGAACATCAAACATTTGGACAGTCTGTGTCAAGTGGATCTAATATCCAGCCCATAGTGCCTATAAAATGTTACACCTCAAGTCAATCTGAGATTGTTCCTTCATCAAATTGTGCCAACCCCATAGGCACATGAGGAACATACTGTAGACACTCCCTCATATATGGAAAATATGTCTATGCTACCTGGCTAGTTGTTATAACAATGTGGGGACGAATGTTTATCGTGTACTCATAGTACCAGCACGATAAAATATACCAAAACCCAAACATCTACATTACCTCCCATAGAGTGTAAGAGTTGAGAGCCATGTACAAATATCCTAGTATAGACATCCCTTGTTTATAGTATTAAGCTGATCTAGATCGACTATCATTGTAAGATACCTTAATTTAATAGTCCCCTTTGGTTCAATAAGGATGTCGAACCAAATAAATATAGAAAGGACCTAATGGCAGCATCACTCATAACATCAGTGCCCATATGATGTGTAATGTACTACTGTAAGTATGTCAAGAGAACAACACCGAAAGTAACCACTCAAACCTTAAAATATGTTAGATAGATTATGTATAACCCATCAATATCGTATGTGTAACGACCCGCCTTTACGAACCCTAGAAGTCGACACTAATACATCCATGGTATTCACGTGCCAAACAACTAAGTGCCAGAAAGACAGATTGTTAGGGAAAAGAAAGGAGATAGAAGATAAGAAGAAAATAATAACAATCACCAAATCTCACAACGCAACGGAGTAACATATATTAATCAACATAATACTTTACAAAGCCATTTCAAAAATGATACATCAGAGTCATATTAATACAATTCTACCCTTGGACAGTTATAACAGCATGTCCCTACCTAATTGATATAAGATACATATAATACAGCGGAAACAAGATAATAACTAGCTATCGATGAAGCCGCATGCTATAAGCTCCTCCAAAATGCATCCGTGGGAAACCTAAACTACTTGGCTGCCCATAAAAAATTTGACCACCCAAGAGTTTTAGGGAAAGAAAATAAAACTCCGGATCAGACATGGGTCTGGTGTGAGTAAACTCAAACAACTGAATTATTATGTTTAAAACCCTTTTAAAATCAATGGTATCTCGTAAGACCACGCCACACATAAACACGGACGGGTTTTTACCATACGATAACCAAAACACTTTTTATAGAAAATCTAGTGATATTATATTAATCTCTAAGCATTCACTAAAAATATGAAAATAGCCGAAATTGTTACCATTATAAAATTCCAGCTTAATAGGTATGCAATCAAGTCCGCACAATGCTTATTGGAGAATGTATTTCATCAATGGCAAGATAAGGGACTACCTTGCATACAGTACACCTCTAGATAAAATATACCTGGGGTCAGACCCTGAACTTGGTCCACCCCTACCAAACAGAACCGGCATACCCCTGAACTTGGATAGTATCGAATATGTCATCACCCCGATTGTTCCCAACCTTTATCGAGATATCTCATGCAAAACCAAATCCATAATATGATAATCTAGAAAGGTGATGACACACCCTAATAGGAGCGACCCACATAGCCCTGCTGCATCTATTCTATTTTAGCCATTTCCCGGGTTATGAGGCTTGAGGTAAGCTTTTACCTTTTCTCTTAGCAGACCATCTTGGAATGCTAACACTGCCTTCTGGCAGAAATGCGATGTCAACATTCATCCATACAAGTTCGTTCTGGATCTAAACGAAACCGAAGACACTACCTCTACTACATCAATTTTGGAATCACCCTCGGGATTAGTAGCAAGTAGCCCTTACACTTCAAAAGCTCTATCTTTCAATCATCTTTAAGATATCTTCAGTTCGAAACGCTTAAGTTGGATTGTAGTAGTTTTTGGATAACATATCTGATCCTGGTCTCTTCGAAACAACTTTCGATAGTTTCCGGTAAACTCAACCCCGGTTCTTTAGGAAATAAACAAACAAAGATAAGAGCGGAGTTTACCACCTAACCGTTTGTGGACAGATTTCCATATAATTTGTCCTAGAGGAATGAAACGAGATTTTTACGTATAGTTAGCACCTTCGACGGTAACTGTACCATATAATTCTCGTGTTTCTCCTAGATATTTCCAAAGTTACTTTTTGGTCGAGGTTTGATAGTCGGTTATTTAACTATCAAATAAACAATCATTCAAACATTTATTTAATTCCATATGAGATCCACTAAGCCTTTATTAATTAATATTTCATTAATTAAAACACTTTGCAAAACTTGATCAAAAGATCTTTTTAAAACACTATTCCCAAAACCCTTTACATTCCTTTTATACTTGAAAGAAAACATTTATATACTTATCTTAACGATATAAGTATATTTACCAAACTTTAAAAAAGTTTCCTTCTTTTCAAATTCCATATTAAACGGCCAAGAAATTCCCTTTTCGAAACATCACTTACTATAAAACCATTCACTTATCCCTCATAAAAATTCTTTTTATAAGTTCACTTCATATTTCAATCCTCCTTATAAATCTTTAAACTAGATTTAAACTTATTTTAAAAATCTCTAAAATGATTTATAAAATCTCTTTCCATGTATAAAACTCTTTATAAAATTTCCTTTATAAAATATCTTTGAAATTACAAAATATCATTTACAAAATCTCATTTTAAATCACTTTAAATAAACCCTTTTTATTTAGTAAACCCCTTTTTATAAACAAGTATTATTAATAAATACTTTTATAAAACAATTATATAACGTGAAAATCATTTATAAACTTTAAAACCTCAAACTAATTAAAGAATTAAAGTTAATTCAAAATCATACTTCATAAATTCAAAAGGAGGCTTAGTGTAACGACCCGAGAATTTTCGAACCCGAAAATTCCAGATAGTTATGAAAAGAAGAAAGAGGTAGAAGAAGAAGAACAGAAACATCAACGTCTCACATTCGCAGCGGATAAAATATAATAGTAAATAATAATAGTTTACAAAAGATTACTATATCTGTCGATTACATTTTAATACATCAGAGTTTTACATACCCACAGTCACTGAAATATATACAGTAATCATGTCTCAAAAATACAATAATATACTGCAGCGGAAATACTCTATACGTACTTGCCATCCAGCTCGTCTCCTGAGCTCCAGAACGTCCTACCTGAAAATCTGTAACACTCGGTCTGACCCGAGCATTACATCAAAGTAACACCCGGGTCAGGCTGGAAACCAGCGTGAGTAAACCCATCTAACAAGGGATACAACAGCATAGAACTACATAAACCCGGGGTAACTCGCATCAATTCACAAATTCACAATTTGCTATAGACATCACTTATTTTACACATCAATTCCTAAGTGCGAAAACTTAGATTAAATGGTCCAATACACTTAAATCATTCCTTACTAGCCTATTGATTTCACATATCAATCTACAAAGAATCGAAGTGGTTTCGGATATTTACTGATACCCGACTCCGGTCTCTTCGAATCCAATGTCATCTTAACTCAATTTGTTCAAGTGAAACAAAATTTAAAATTTAAATACAGGATGTCACTTTACACAGCAATTCATCATCGATAGATAATCACATTATCACTGTCATATCATATCACCAAACATTTCATATACAAGATATCAATCAATCCAAGGTATTTAATCATCATTCCATCATTCATAAGCAAAATGGATCATTTCCAAAAATTAATTTAATTTATCTCTAATCACTTAGATTATCTTTTCTTAATCATTAATTACTTACATCAAGTAATTATTTCTTAATTACTTCTCCTAAGCGATTTTACCTTAATTAATTTAAACCAATTAATTAACTTTAATTAATTACATTAATTAATTATTTCTTATCCAAAGTTAATGATCCCAATAATAACTACATTCATTAACTTCCCAACTCAAGGTAATTATCCTTTAATCATCATATCATTAATTAATCACCTTCAGAATTTACAATCTCTTAATTGCTTTCATAAAGTAATTGTTCTTTAAATTAATTACCTTACTTACATCATTAAAACATCCATTTGAAAACATTTTGAAATCAATTTTAAAATTGAAAGTATAAAATTTCCTTTAAACACAACGATTTAAACATTAAAATTTAACTATTAAAATCTCGAAACCTGTTCAAACTTGTTTAAAACTTTGATTTTCTTTGTTTAGAAACTGCCTCATTATCACCCTTAAAACCAGAACATGTTTTACTTTATATTAAAAAAAACTGGCTCGAAACAATTCCAAACCCGAGCCCTACCCTCAAACTCCCCAGCTCTTCCCCGTGTCTCTCGCATACCACTCTCACTTCGAGTCAATCCACGTCCCACTTCGAGACCCAACCCGAGGAAACCACATCTTCCCCAAATCCAAAAACATCCCAAACAAGAAACGTGCACACGTGCACGTGCACTGGCGATCAACGTCGCTCCGACCAAACTTCCGGCCCTCGACAAAATGCTGTCAACCTCACCGATCCCTCTGACCAGTCAGTACAACGATTTCGCCTTCGAATCAAAATTGAACCCATCGTTCAAAACTGGAACCAACTCGATCGATGAAAGCTTCCCACCGGCGAAGAACTCCACCACCAGAAAACTCGCGACTCCGACCCAAGCCTCGTCACTACCCTATGCCACGTTTCCCCTCGATCCGGTCCACCTCGAACCACAGCCGATGGCGAAATCAACGCTCCAACAACCTCTACCGAAACAGCCCCCAAACCCTACTTCGTCATCCCTCGACCACCACGGTCATCTTAAAAATGTCACCCCATTTTTCCAATGATCGCTGACCATCAACCATCCTCCAGACTTAACCACGACACCTATCCACCTCGCGATCACCCAAAATCAACAGAAACCCACATTCCGTTCATCCCGAGATATCTCACCACAAACTTATTTAAAAATCGTGATTTTTCTTCCTAAATTCCTCATTTTCCATGATGAATCATAGTATATACCTGAAGCACTAAATTGTTGAAATTGAATCTTGACAAATGTTTGGGTTTTAATGTATTCTTTAATTTTCCAGATGTTTATGAACAGAGGATACTTAAAACTATTTTTAGAATTTAAATCTTACAAATTTGAACAATTTTTGTTTATACAACAAAGCCTAAAGAAAATCAGGGAATGAGAATTTGATTTTTTAAAGGTTTTGAAACCTGTAAAACCAAAAACAGAGGATACATCTTTGTTCCAGACATGCACAATCATATCAACCCACACACACACACACATATATATATATATATATATACTTATTTGTATATATATGCAAACCATTACCATTTTACCTCAAGCATGTTTCAACCACAAATAAAAATCCAGATTTAAAATGATTTACTCACCTGATTTCAGAAAATGAATAGAACTTGCTTTTATGTTGAGACAGGCCTGAGAAATTTCAAGCTGGAAACTTTCTTGATCTCTCTGGTTTGCAATGATTCTTAGCTAAGATGTTAAGTTGCATTTCTTTTTGAAGGAACGAACTGATGCTAAAAGGATTGATATAGATAAAGGTTTACTGGTGATGTTATTAATTATTTAGTACAAGCATCAGAGATTTTTCTTCTTAAGGGTGGCTGATATGATATAATTTAAGCTAGCATTTATTTTCTGGTACAAATATTTGCATTTCGAGATGACTCTCGTTTGTGCTGAGATGATATTTGTTGGCTAGCATTAATTACTTGTCTTGTTCCACAAGCTCATGCTTATCTTTTTTTTTTTCCTGCCTGGTCATGGTTTCTTCCCTATGTGCTTCTATAAAATTGCAATACACCTAGAATTTACTTGAGTAAATCTTATGTTCATAATCATATACTTCTTTGGTACTTATATTTAAAGATTGATAAGATTTCATGCTTATCTATACATTGCTTTATATTCACATTCTTACTTTTACAAACTTTACTTCATGTTTCATACGGATAACCACTTATTTCTTGCATACCCACATGTACTTCCATAGTGTATATATATCCTAGAATTACCTTTTTATTTACTTAATGTTCTCATGACCATATAATTCAACTTATATACTTATTTCTAACTTAATACTTATAGTCTTGTATTTCTACATGTACATTTATATTTATTACTATTATTTAAAATAACACATTTATTAATTTAAAATGATTTATAAAAGAAATTATCTCTTTATTATAAATCACCAATTTTATTATATATATTATTGTATCATTTGACAAAATTGTATTTAAAACTTATATATATCTTTAAATCATTTTTATCAAACTATACTTAAAAAAAATAGAACAAATCTTTTTGTTAGTAAATTTAAAATTTAAACTTAAGCTAGAATAAGTTTTAAACTATTAAACAGTTATCTTAAGTATTTAAAACCATATAGTTATTTATTAAATAGCTTTTGAAAAGCTTAATATTAAATAAATCATAACTTCCATGTCACTAAAATGTATATTAGAGTTTGAAAACATAAATCTTATTAGTTAAATTTAAAACAAAGTTTTCCTATTTACAATATATACGAATATATATTTATTATAAATAGAAAACAATTAATTAGTTTTAAAAGATAAAATTCACGAGTTAGATATTTATTAAAAGAAGAGTATCATTTCAAATCATATTAACAAAGATATACCAAATCAATTTGATATTTAATACCGATTATTAAATTAATATTGCTAAAAATTCCGGGTCGTCACATTCCTCCCCCCTTTGAATCTTTTCGTCCTCGAAAAGGAACGAAGCCAGAATTTATTAAAAATGCTTAAAATCAAATAAATATACTTTGATCATTTATAAAATACTTTTTAATATCTATATAATATTATTCAAAAATGTTTTTATAAAATACCTTATAACTCGATGTTTCGACAAGTCCATCCTTGTCCTCACAGAAATTCGGTCATACGTTGATCAGGCGTAGGACTGAAAATCTATAAGTACTTGGTAAACTCGTTTCCAACACCCAGTGAAATTACTTTGGAAAATAATTTTATAGAAAATGATTTCGAAAATAGAGGAAATATTTTTGGTGAAAATGCTCTGGAAATCGTCACACCCATCCATGGTCACAGTTACATCCTGGGTTACGTTGCCGTCGCAGCAAAAGTCCATGTAACTGATTACACCATAGAACCCATGACAGATCGCAGTTACATCCAGGGTTACGTTGCCGTCGCAGCAAAAGTCCATGTAACTGCAGGCTCTCAGCGGCCTCACGATTACGCTGTCGAAATGAAACTTCTCCACTCCTACATAGGTCGCAGTCTACCGATGTAAAATCAAACATAGACTGTTGGCTCTCAGCGGCACACACGACTTTCGCTATGTTACCATAGTGTCACAGTCTACCGATATAAAATCAAACGCAGACTGCTGGCTCTCAGCGGCACACACGACTTTCGCTATGGTACACTACTCATAATCCTCAGGAACTAGTTTTGTCCGGACTCCTCACAGGATCAACTTTAGAACCTCCCCCTTAGAGGCTCAAGGCAGTACCACCCAGTGGCACTCCTGAGAAGCTCATTTCAAGGGAGCGCCTTTTTCCCCAGAGCAAATCTCAAAACACTTTATACTATACACATAAAGTATTTTCCAAATCATACACCTAGTATGAATCTCATATAAATGCTTTTACACAAAATCGATTCTCAAAATTGATAATTCACAAATCAGGCTTTCCCAAATTCCAATATTGATTTTATCCAAAAATCAAAAGCCTTTTCCAAATCCAAAGGTTCCCAAAACCTTTTTCTCAAAACCATTTCCATAAAATCTTTTATATATATATATATCCATATATATAATTTTCTTGAGAAATCTTTAAATCACTTTATACTTATATAAGTTTCCTTTGTATACTTCAAAACTTTCAAAAACCCTTTTCTTCTGGCAATGGATTCAATAAAGGGAGTTTTATCATATATAACAAAGATACGTAACTCTGTTTATTCCTAATCAAATATTCGAATTTGATTACTTTATAAAGTCACTTGCCAAATTTCTTACTTTTATTATAAAGTAAACTTTAACTCAGAAAAATATTCAATTTCCACTTTATTTCCATAAAGTTAATTTCTACCATAGAAATATAGATTTTAAATTTATTTTATTTTAGTTCCTCATATATTCACAAATATATTTTCCATTTCAAAAATCATCTTATAACCTTTTATCTACAACTTCAAAATCAAATTTCCACCTTTTCAAAAGAACCATTTCACATTTCTTATTCAAAATTCCCGATATCAATAACACTCAAATCCGTACGATGTACACATACCATCTGTACGCTCTACCAATCTGATCGCTCACTCGATCACACAATTTCACTTCCGAACTAGTATTGTCCACCCGACTTCCTAGTGCGGACTCAGATCTGGTTTCTTGATCAGAAACCGCCATTCTCCTTGCATAGTCACAACTATGATAGAGAATATCCAGAACCAATCAAAAATCCATATCCAGGTTCGCCGTTGAAAATCGAGCGAAAAATCCCAACTCGGATCGATACTACTATCTCGAAATTCTGTGCTCGAATCTGGATCAAATCACTATGCGAATAGAATAATATACGTACATCCTACGTATTTATCTTCATTGGTTATCAGTCCAATCAATTTTTCTCTATTCACATTCACTTTGATTTTATTCACTTATTCACATTTGCCTTAATCCCCATTCGGATTATCACTTCAATTCTTATCTCAGTTGGGTATTTAATCAATAACAGTTTGATCTCCGACCAGCTTAAATTTAGAAATATAGCTTGAATTTTTTTTTTTTTTTAAATAGATAAGTAGTTGAAAAATAATTACTAACTGAAAAATAGATTGTAAAATAGTTAAGTAGTTGTAAGATAGTTGAAAAATAGTAATTATTTATAAAACAGTTGAAAACAGTAATCAGTTTATAAATCAGTTGTAAAATGGTTAAATAGTTCCAAAAGTAATTGTAAAACAAGCTTAAGATAGCTTTAGGTTTAAAAAGAAAAGTTGTAGTAAATAGTTGGGAAAAACAGATTTATATTAAAACAATTTATTTTGAAAATAGTCCAGAGTCAACTGTTTAATACCCCATCTCCATTTCCATCAATTCAACTTAAATTCCCACTTTCATTTAAATTGACTCAATCCAAATTTGAATAACTTCAATTTTATTTCAAATTAATCCAATTCAAATTTCCCATTTGAATTTTATACTTACCCATCATAAATCACAATTCCCATTAATTTAATTCAAATTCAGTTTGAACTAATTTAATTTAAATCTAAATTTTAAACCATCTCGAATTATATAAATTCGAGTTAAATTTTCCAAAGTTGATTTAACCCCTTAAATCCAATTAACCTTTATTTTTATATTTTTAATCTAAATCTTTAAACAATTTAATTCTGAGTCCAATTCTCAAAATTCCATTTTAAGTTATCTTTACTTAACTTATTTCAATGTTCAAATAAGAGTTCAAACAATTTTATCTTAAAAATTCAATTTATTACCCAATTTTATTTCCCAGTTTAAAACCAGTTTTTAAACAAATTTAAATTCAATTATTCAAATTTCCAGTTCAAAATAATTCCATATCTTTAATTTCAAATTAAAGTTTAATTTCCCTATTTATCACAATAAGGGATATATTACCGCACTTCATTTCTCATTCAATTAAACAAACCAATTCACAACTTAAAGATTATTAATAACAATAGGATGATATCATCCAATTTATTTTAAATCATCCATCCATTCCAAATTTTCGGATCTCAAACCCATTTTGAGATTACTCAAACTCCCAATTTCATCTTGAAATTTCAATTCAGGTTGCTTATTAACTTATTTAACTTTCCTAAAGTTAAATTCCATTTTACTCAATCCAGACAACCTTACCTAATTTGAATTCCCATTTCAAACTTTAAATCTCACATTAGTAATTTTATAAGTTCAAAAACTTATCACTTTGGGTATCACATCCCATCCACATTTAAAACTCAACATTTAGAGTTTATTTCAAACAATCTTTGTAACTATGTATACATATTTATTTCTTAGCCCACCAGGCTATACTTAAAAATTTAAACCACCTTTGGTTTTTAATTTAAGACAGATCTCTTTTTAAGTTTTCAAACAACTCCTTATTTTAAAATAAGATCACATTCAAGTATATTCTAACAATATTATTTATTCTTTTCTTTTAACACTTTGAAACAATTCAAATGTTTCTAAACTTAGGTTTAAACTTCACAATTTAAATCTGTTCTAACTTACAAGTTATACTCATCTAAGTTTATATCCTTAACACATTTTATTTTGCTTACTCATTAACACACATTCCATTATTAAATACAACAGCCATTTATGATAATAACCAAGATTATCATATCAGGAAACCAATTCATTATCATCTTTATTCTGAAAACATTTTTACAAATTTAGGATTTTAATTTCAGTTTGGATCCTTTTCAATATTTATCTTTATTCGATTACAATTTGGTTGTATTACTATTAACTCTTAATTCTCATTATTCTATTTGATTCCAATGATTTAACACCAATTACCTTAATATTTATTAAAAGGAATATTGCTTTATATATCAAATATAATCTTATATAAAAATCATTTGAAATCTTTATATATGAAAATAACAAGTACGCTCTCATATATATATACACTCAACTCATTCTAGGGTATTATTGACCCTATCTATATGAGTATACCCACCAGAGCCAAAGTTCTCGCTTAACCTTTGCTCTGATACCAACTGTAACGACCCGAGAATTTTCGAACCCGAAAATTCCAGATAGTTATGAAAAGAAGAAAGAGGTAGAAGAAGAAGAACAGAAACATCAACGTCTCACATTCGCAGCGGATAAAATATAATAGTAAATAATAATAGTTTACAAAAGATTACTATATCTGTCGATTACATTTTAATACATCAGAGTTTTACATACCCACAGTCACTGAAATATATACAGTAATCATGTCTCAAAAATACAATAATATACTGCAGTGGAAATACTCTATACGTACTTGCCATCCAGCTCGTCTCCTGAGCTCCAGAACGTCCTACCTGAAAATCTGTAACACTCGGTCTGACACGAGCATTACATCAAAGTAACACCCGGGTCAGGCTGGAAACCAGCGTGAGTAAACCCATCTAACAAGGGATACAACAGCATAGAACTACATAAACCAGGGGTAACTCGCATCAATTCACAAATTCACAATTTGCTATAGACATCACTTATTTTACACATCAATTCCTAAGTGCGAAAACTTAGATTAAATGGTCCAATACACTTAAATCATTCCTTACTAGCCTATTGATTTCACATATCAATCTACAAAGAATCGAAGTGGTTTCGGATATTTACTGATACCCGACTCCGGTCTCTTCGAATCCAATGTCATCTTAACTCAATTTGTTCAAGTGAAACAAAATTTAAAATTTAAATACAGGATGTCACTTTACACAGCAATTCATCATCGATAGATAATCACATTATCACTGTCATATCATATCACCAAACATTTCATATACAAGATATCAATCAATCCAAGGTATTTAATCATCATTCCATCATTCATAAGCAAAATGGATCATTTCCAAAAATTAATTTAATTTATCTCTAATCACTTAGATTATCTTTTCTTAATCATTAATTACTTACATCAAGTAATTATTTCTTAATTACTTCTCCTAAGCGATTTTACCTTAATTAATTTAAACCAATTAATTAACTTTAATTAATTACATTAATTAATTATTTCTTATCCAAAGTTAATGATCCCAATAATAACTACATTCATTAACTTCCCAACTCAAGGTAATTATCCTTTAATCATCATATCATTAATTAATCACCTTCAGAATTTACAATCTCTTAATTGCTTTCATAAAGTAATTGTTCTTTAAATTAATTACCTTACTTACATCATTAAAACATCCATTTGAAAACATTTTGAAATCAATTTTAAAATTGAAAGTATAAAATTTCCTTTAAACACAACGATTTAAACATTAAAATTTAACTATTAAAATCTCGAAACCTGTTCAAACTTGTTTAAAACTTTGATTTTCTTTGTTTAGAAACTGCCTCATTATCACCCTTAAAACCAGAACATGTTTTACTTTATATTAAAAAAAACTGGCTCGAAACAATTCCAAACCCGAGCCCTACCCTCAAACTCCCCAGCTCTTCCCCGTGTCTCTCGCATACCACTCTCACTTCGAGTCAATCCACGTCCCACTTCGAGACCCAACCCGAGGAAACCACATCTTCCCCAAATCCAAAAACATCCCAAACAAGAAACGTGCACACGTGCACGTGCACTGGCGATCAACGTCGCTCCGACCAAACTTCCGGCCCTCGACAAAATGCTGTCAACCTCACTGATCCCTCTGACCAGTCAGTACAACGATTTCGCCTTCGAATCAAAATTGAACCCATCGTTCAAAACTGGAACCAACTCGATCGATGAAAGCTTCCCACCGGCGAAGAACTCCACCACCAGAAAACTCGCGACTCCGACCCAAGCCTCGTCACTACCCTATGCCACGTTTCCCCTCGATCCGGTCCACCTCGAACCACAGCCGATGGCGAAATCAACGCTCCAACAACCTCTACCGAAACAGCCCCCAAACCCTACTTCGTCATCCCTCGACCACCACGGTCATCTTAAAAATGTCACCCCATTTTTCCAATGATCGCTGACCATCAACCATCCTCCAGACTTAACCACGACACCTATCCACCTCGCGATCACCCGAAATCAACAGAAACCCACATTCCGTTCATCCCGAGATATCTCACCACAAACTTATTTAAAAATCGTGGTTTTTCTTCCTAAATTCCTCATTTTCCATGATGAATCATAGTATATACCTGAAGCACTAAATTGTTGAAATTGAATCTTGACAAATGTTTGGGTTTTAATGTATTCTTTAATTTTCCAGATGTTTATGAACAGAGGATACTTAAAACTATTTTTAGAATTTAAATCTTACAAATTTGAACAATTTTTCTTTATACAACAAAGCCTAAAGAAAATCAGGGAATGAGAATTTGATTTTTTAAAGGTTTTGAAACCTGTAAAACCAAAAACAGAGGATACATCTTTGTTCCAGACATGCACAATCATATCAACCCACACACACACACACATATATATATATATACTTATTTGTATATATATGCAAACCATTACCATTTTACCTCAAGCATGTTTCAACCACAAATAAAAATCCAGATTTAAAATGATTTACTCACCTGATTTCAGAAAATGAATAGAACTTGCTTTTATGTTGAGACAGGCCTGAGAAATTTCAAGCTGGAAACTTTCTTGATCTCTCTGGTTTGCAATGATTCTTAGCTAAGATGTTAAGTTGCATTTCTTTTTGAAGGAACGAACTGATGCTAAAAGGATTGATATAGATAAAGGTTTACTGGTGATGTTATTAATTATTTAGTACAAGCATCAGAGATTTTTCTTCTTAAGGGTGGCTGATATGATATAATTTAAGCTAGCATTTATTTTCTGGTACAAATATTTGCATTTCGAGATGACTCTCGTTTGTGCTGAGATGATATTTGTTGGCTAGCATTAATTACTTGTCTTGTTCCACAAGCTCATGCTTATCTTTTTTTTTCCTGCCTGGTCATGGTTTCTTCCCTATGTGCTTCTATAAAATTGCAATACACCTAGAATTTACTTGAGTAAATCTTATGTTCATAATCATATACTTCTTTGGTACTTATATTTAAAGATTGATAAGATTTCATGCTTATCTATACATTGCTTTATATTCACATTCTTACTTTTACAAACTTTACTTCATGTTTCATACGGATAACCACTTATTTCTTGCATACCCACATGTACTTCCATAGTGTATATATATCCTAGAATTACCTTTTTATTTACTTAATGTTCTCATGACCATATAATTCAACTTATATACTTATTTCTAACTTAATACTTATAGTCTTGTATTTCTACATGTACATTTATATTTATTACTATTATTTAAAATAACACATTTATTAATTTAAAATGATTTATAAAAGAAATTATCTCTTTATTATAAATCACCAATTTTATTATATATATTATTGTATCATTTGACAAAATTGTATTTAAAACTTATATATATCTTTAAATCATTTTTATCAAACTATACTTAAAAAAAATAGAACAAATCTTTTTGTTAGTAAATTTAAAATTTAAACTTAAGCTAGAATAAGTTTTAAACTATTAAACAGTTATCTTAAGTATTTAAAACCATATAGTTATTTATTAAATAGCTTTTGAAAAGCTTAATATTAAATAAATCATAACTTCCATGTCACTAAAATGTATATTAGAGTTTGAAAACATAAATCTTATTAGTTAAATTTAAAACAAAGTTTTCCTATTTACAATATATACGAATATATATTTATTATAAATAGAAAACAATTAATTAGTTTTAAAAGATAAAATTCACCAGTTAGATATTTATTAAAAGAAGAGTATCATTTCAAATCATATTAACAAAGATATACCAAATCAATTTGATATTTAATACCGATTATTAAATTAATATTGCTAAAAATTCCGGGTCGTCACACTTAGCAATCCCAATGGTACTAATTTAAGTTAACATTTAATTTCAATTTCATTTTCAAGTCCTTCAATAATTTATTTACATAAGTGAACATATATGTAAAAACACTTCATATCCAAATTAGGAAATAACATTTCAATATAAGCTAACTAGCATATACATGTCCAAATAACATAATAGCAGGATGGTGATTTGTCTTGCTAAATAAATGTCCAAACAATTCAATCAATTTATAGCAGTTTGGAGATTTATTCTGCTAACATATGTTCAAACAATCTATATTATAACTCATTCACAAATATATGGTTTCTTAATAGTATCGACACTAGAATCCCTTGAATTCAAAACCATCTTTGAAAAAGAAGTTCCTTTAAAACAATTTGATTCTTGGAAAAACAAAGGACTTAAAACTTTAAAACTCTTTTTAAAATAATTAATTATAAGTTAAATCATTATTTAAATCATAATTAATCTTAATTGAATCTTAACTTAATTAAATAATTAAACAATTATTAACTATTAATTAAACCCTAAATAATCCTTTATTAATTATTTAATAATTAATTAAACCTTCATTAATAATTAAATATTAATTAATCTCAATTTATTAATAATTAATTAAACCTCCATTAAATATTAATCCTTTATTGATCATTTAATTAGAAATTAAATAATAAATTAAACCTTTATTATAAATTATAACCTTAAATAATTTATAATTAAAAATAATTAAACACTTGATTAATAATTATTTAATCATTAACCTTATACTTAATTATTAATAAATTAAAAATAAATCATTTACTCAACTCATAATTAATTTCAAAATTAATTAACTTAATTAATAATTAATTAAAATAAACCTTAACTTTAAAAAGGTAATTAATTAAAACTAATATTTGATTAATTAAAGTTATCAAACCTTGTTTAATATTAATTAATCATTAAAACTTAATTAATTAAAATAATTATTAAATTCTTAATTAACTCTTTCAAACCTCAATATTAAGTTTGTAAAACATTTACAAAACACTTTTAAGTTTAAAAACCACATTTTCCAAAAATCGGATTTTTAAGCAAAACTGCATCCATAACGACTATCGCTATGGATACTCATAACTCAAAACTTGTTGCATCTCAAAAAATCCTAAAAACATTTACTTTTAACTTTATTTTACTTTATGAACTAAGTATAAAGTTTTGAAAGCAAAACATAAAGATAGAAAACACTTAGAAAACCTTTTCTTTTAAAACAAAGTAAGAAATCAATTTGAAACTCAAAGGATCGCTATGTCAAACACAACACATTTCAAGTACTAACCTTGCTCACTAACTTTTCCATTTACTAACTTTCCATATCACTTCCAATCACAAGACAAAGATCACAACTTTATAACCAAAACATCACTTTAATCATCAATTCAAAGTTCTAATGCTAAACCACAAATTAGCACATACATATACATCCAAACCATACCATAATCCAAACAACAACATCATCTATACAACCATATATATAAAGGTAAATTCTTTTTCAAAAATTTAAGAAATTTACTCACCAAAAATCCTTTGAAAACTGGATACATCTTGTAATTTGGAAAACTTGGAAAATCATAAAATCCACTCGAAAATAGGTCAAATTCCCCTCGACTTTTAGACATGTAATTCTCGGATTTTGGAAAAGTGGTCAAAAGAAAAGTTTTAGGAAATTCTTTCCTCTACAATTTGAGAAAAATAAACACTCTATTCTAGTTATTTTTGAGGAAGATAGGGTCAAAATAAGAAGGACCTTTTTCAGACTTGGATTTGTGAGTCCAAAAACACTTTGCAAATAAACGAGATTTTGACATAGCTAAATCCAAAATATAAAAAGGTTATCTACATAAAAGTTGTAGCCACTGAAATTTGACATGGTTTGAAAAATAGAAAATCTTGAGTTGGAGCATTTTAGAAGAAGTCCTGGTCGGTTGAATTTAGGGTAAAAATGGAGAAAGTGGAGCTTAAAACAAGTGATTTAAAACTAAGTTTTTAAAAATTTTAAAGTAAGAATTTGATTTTTAAAAACTTAGGATTTTAAATTAGAAGCCATGGAAACTTTAAGGAAGAACGATGGAGGAATTTTAGAGAGTAAGAATGAAAGGGAATATGAAAAAGAAAATATTGAAAATTGATTTTATATGAAATGGAATAAGTAAAATTACTAAACTATCCATGTACCATGCCCTCCAATACCCACTTGCCACCTCACCTAACCTTGCCTTCCCTCAAATTTGAAATTATCATGTCCCTCATCCCATTTTCCAATGCTCCAACATCCATTTATTTCTAATTGTACTTTATGTACTTTAAGTCGCCAAAAAGTCACATTATGTTCCCTTTAGCATCTTATCTTTAACACTTTATTAAATGTCACCTTAAACTATAAATTAACCTAAGTATGTATATTCAAATGCATTTAATCATGTATAAAAACTTTGTAAATATATGTATGTGTGTTTACATAAGTGTTATAACAATTTCAACAACTTTAAACCGACGAAAAGTCGAAAATTCGGAAAACGAATTCTGGTCACATTTTCTGTTTTTTCTTCGAATTAAATATTTTTTAAATAAAATTTGAAACTCATTTCACCATCATTATTTATTATTCAAAATAGTTTTATTTTAGTTATAAAATCTATTATTTGAATATTTAAAATTAATTAAATATTCGCAATCAAAGCAGTGAAATTCCGGGTCGTTACAGTATGCATCATCAAAAAGAAAATGAATCTTATTTGGGCCTTCTATCTCAATGCTAGCCAACATATAAAAATCAGTTGGAGTGATGTCGATCATAAAATCTAGAAAGTGGAACGTGTGTGTGGTGGGCCACAACCTCTCAGCTAGGGTAGAAATGAGAGAACGATCAAAGACCGGGAGATCTATCTATAGGAAATAGGAAAATGGACTAGTCTGCAAACCTACCTACTAAAGCCAGAGGGATTTTATAGTAAACCCATTCAATGCACATGGACCAACTACCCCAACAACTGATATGTTGAGTTTATATAATGTAACGATCCCGAATTTTAATTAAATTTAAATTAATAATTAAACGAATTTTTGAATTTAAATTGTAAGTAAATGGTTTAAAAAATGAAAATATTTAAGTAGAATAAAATACAAACAAATTGTACTTACAGAATAAAGTATAAAAATATATATAAGTTTTAAAATACAATTTTGTCAAATGATACTTTAATATATATATTATAAAATAAGTATGTAGGCTGGAAAAGAAAATTTAATATAAGTATGTAAGCTTATAAACAAGAGCATGTATATGAAAGTGCTTGCAAAATAAACACTCTAGGTACAAAATATATGCAGGAATGTACACTTGAACAAGAAATAAAATATATTCAAGTATAAGTGAAGATTGCAAAAGAAACACAAGGTACATATGAATTAAAGGTTTGCATCTTTAAGTACATACAACATTATCAGCTGAAAGGAAGTTTTATAAATAAAGATTTTATATTGTACAAGGTAATAAATGCTTGTACACCACAATATCACTTTAGCCTACAAGCAAGAAAAATCTCTGCTAAGCTTTGTACAAAATAATATATCAACTTGTACCAGTAAAAATATTACCCTGTAATCTTCTTTATACATCAACCTTCCTCATTTCGATTTCGTCTACCATTTTAACTGAGAAAAGAATATCATTCAAAAACTTAAAAACATCTAAACAACAAATCAATTCAAAGCCAGAGATTAAAGAAGGGTTTCCAACAGAAAAATCTAAAAGCCTGTTTCAATGAAAAAGCTCTGTCTTCCTCTGGAAAATAAGTGAGTAAACTTTCTTTCCTAAAAATAAATCAGTATTATATCTTGAAGCATGTTTGAATGTTTGTAAATGTGTTTTGCATGTATATAAATTATGTGTAAATATCTGTGCATATCTGTATAAACAGATATATATATATATATTCTCTGTTAGTTTACAGGCTCTAGTTCACCTAATAAAATTCATATCTTCTTATCCAAATAAAATTAGATTATGGTTTCTATATGAAAAATGTTTGGGTGTGTGTAATATCATTTTTAAGAATATATTCAAGAGTGTTTGCTGAGTACTTATTTATAAAATGATAAATCACAGTAATAATAAAAAATAAGTCAAAAATCAAAGGTCTGGAATTCATGTTTTGATGTTATAATCAGATTTGTATTACAAAATAATGATTTTTGATAAACATTTTAGAATTTTTAAGCGAGTATTGACGGAGAACTCTCGAGTTGAACGGAAACCATATTATTGCCAAAATCCGTCAATTGGCAAATTCATATGCGTCGTGATCGTTCCTGGTGGATGCTGTCGTGATGAGGATCACAGGAAAAATGGGGAAGGAATTTTTAGATCAACGTGGTGGTCAGGGGATGGCGAACTAGGGTTTAAAGACCAATTTTGGTCGACACTGTTCTCGAGACGATTTCGTCATCGTGGTCAAACTGGAGGCGATCGCGAGTGGGGGATTAGAGGCGTAGGCGTGCGACGAAGTTCCGGTCGTGATCGCGAGATCGCTGGTGGACATGGGCGGCAGTGCGAGGAGATTTTGGGTTGGTTGTTTTGGTTCCAGTGGTCTCGAGTAGTTCGTTTTGACACTCCAGTGATCGTATTAATTTAGGAGGTCGGGGAAGTTAGGTGGGTCGAAGGTGACGTGCCGGAAGTCTTGGAGATGGTTGGCGATGATCTGATCAGGTGTACACGTGCACCACATATCACCAGTATCTGTTGTTATTATCGTTTTGGGGAAGATGATATTTTTCTCGGGTTGTTCTCGAGTTTTTGTACGGGTTTGCTCGAAGTAGGTGAGTGTTCACGTGAGTGCTCGTGTTTTGCTCGGGGAATGACCGTGTTAGGCTAGGGTAATTTTGTTGCCAGTTTTTTTTAAAAGAAGCATACCAGGTTTTAAAGAAAGTTTAAAACGTGAATAGTTTTAAAACTTCAAGTTAAAAATGTCTTTGTCTTCAAAGGTAATCTGTTTCCAAATTTTAGTTGAGGTTCGATAAGTTTAAAAAAAAAATCAAGTTTAAAGATTTCGGTATAATAAAAAAATAAATATGTTTTTCAAGTAGAATGTTTTAAACAAGTTTTGAAAAGATTTAAATGTTAAAATATAAGTTTAAATTTTGTTTAACTTGATTTGTTATTTTAAATCTAAAATTTAATGATTTGATTAGTAAGTTAATTTTAAAGTTAAATATGATTTATGATAGTTAAGTCATTAATAAGGATAATGTTTTATCTTAAAGTTAATTAAGATTTAAGGATTTAAGATTAATTTATTAACAAGGGTTGTAAGTTAATTAATCGAATGTTAAGGGTTAATTAATTTAAAGAATGATTAATTAATTAAGGTAATTAATTAATTAAGTAGTAATTAATTAATGAAGGTGATTAAGATTTAATTAATTAATAATCAAAGGATAATTAATTAATGAGGGATGATTAATTAAGATGAATGATTAAAAGTTGATTTATTATTAAAGGTTAATTAATAAATGATTAAAGAATAATTAATCAAAATGATTTGTAATTTTTTTATGTTAATTAACCAGGATTGGTAATTCATAAGAAATTAATCCGATTTAATTTAATCAGATAAATAAATTGACCTTACTTGTGAATGTTTGGACCTGACCGAATGATTGAATTGTTGATATCCCCTGATCTGTAATGCTTTGTGATATATCCTAATTTGTGTTGTGATCTGTAATTTATTTATCTAGGATGAATGTAATTTTTATTATCTGCAATATATATATATATATATCTGTGATCTGTGAATAAAAGATAAGCGTTATAGTTATACTGCTTATCAACTATATTTCTGCATTCTGATCTGTGATGATTTGATGATGTTGCACTACTGTGTAAAACCCCTGGACTACACCATACACACACAAATATGGATTTGACGAGGAAATCTTTTAAGTCACAGATGATTTAAATTTAATGTTTGAAATTGAAATTTTAATTTCAATTGATTTTGGAAAATGGATTTGGGTTAAATGTTAAAGCTTTTGAAAAGGAGTTTTTAAGATAAAAATTATTTTGAATAACTTGGTAAAGTTTTCAATTTAAATAATTCAATTTGAATTTGTATTCAAGAGTTGGAATTGAATTTCATAATTGGAAATTATGGTTAAAGATGTTATAAACGTGTTTATATGAATTTGAACCATTTTAAAGTATTGGTTTGAGAATTTGAATTAACCCAAAGACTTTAACTCGTATAAATGAATCAGATTTCCAAAATGAAAACTGTTTGTTTTAAAAGAATAAAAGCTTTCAGATAAGAAAAGAAATTCCAGTTTAATTAAAGGAATTTCAAGTTTGAATTGAAAAATGGTTTTCCAAGTTATGAATGAATTGTTTTTGAAAGCTATGAATTAAATCTGTTTATTTTTAACAGATTTAAAATAATGATTTGTTTAAACCATTTGAAATGGAATTGTTTTGAAAGCTATAAGTTAGATCTTTGTTTTAAAGATTTAATGAGTTAATCCAATTGAAATGGAAATTAATTTGGAAAATCTATAAATGAATCTTTTGTTTAAAAGATTAAAGTGTGGAAATTGTTTAAACCGTTGAAGGTTGTTAAAATGAATCTTTTTGTTTAAAGATTTGAAAATGGTAATTTGTTAAACCATTTGAAAAGAAAGTTAGGTTTAAGTTGTGACTTAATTGAAATCCCAATATCCATATGTTTTAAAATATTACGCTCACTATTCGGGTTAGCTGGGAAAAGACCTTTGTGTCATATAACCCATTCCGAATTAGTGATACATCGTATATGGATCGCATTTGAACACCGGTGTTGAAGACCGGGTATTTGCGAGAACGATAGGATAACCTATCGATTGTCTCTACACTGAGTTGCTCCGGTATAGAGATTTGCTAAGTGATGGGAAGTCCAATCGGGATTGTGAATACCCGGATTGCAAGGGCTTCTTCGGAAGTGCCTTCGGTTCTGTTCGAACCCGGAACAGACTTGTATGGTTACATGTCTGACATTACATTTTGAGATATAAAGCAGATTTCTTTCAAATACATTTCTGTTGGTGGCGGAGAATTTTTTCTCTTAGCTTAACACCCTTCTCTGAGACGTATGAGCTCAGAGGTTATGTAGTTGAAATTTATCAGCAATATACTCCCAATTTGGTAATGTGGCATGCTGAGTGTTGCTGTGTGTTGATGATCATTTATTGATCATTTGTGATTAAAGCGTGGCTTTGTGAAAAAGCGTAGCTTTGTGGATGAAACTTCTTCAGACCTCACAACTCGGAAATGGTCGAAACAGGAAGGATGCAGCAAGGTTTCTGGGGTAGCTCCCCTAGGGTATGACCATTCCTTCTGGAAAAGGGTAGTATCATGGTATGGAGCCCAGATACTTACTCATGTGGACACACTTTATTTATTATGTGTGATGTTTGTTACCGAGCGCTCGGATAAAGGTCCCAAAGGACCGGGGGTGGAATATCTCAGGTTTATTACCCGGGAAGGGGGTAACCGGCCTTGTGTTGGTAGAGAGCAGGTTGTCTCTCGGGGCGTCCCGCCAGAGGCGTTCCCATGTGGCATAGGAAGTTCCTTAGCCTGACCATTTGTTGGAAAATCCAAAGAAACAATACGAACCTTTATGATTGCAGTTTGTATAACCTGTCTCCTCAGGCGGCAGCTATAGCAGGCATAATATAATGGTACCTATGCTGGCTAAGATTAATATTGTATTTTCGAAATGTTTTCTACACTATGCACTAATAATAATATTAAAAGAGTTTCTTTTGCGTAGTAATCATATTTGACTATCATAAGAAGAAATCTCTTCCAAGTCTGCGATTGCATTGTGTGTGTGGTGGGAGGTCTTATGGTAGTTTCATTTTCCAAAAGCATTGCGGATTTCAATGTTTAAATTTCTTTGTTGTTTGTTTAAAGATAAACTGTTTTTGTTTGCTCGTACCAGTCCCATGACTGACCTGGAGTTTAGTGTTCCCTTCCTAAACTCTGGTTGCCCATCATTTTCCACACAGGCAGTCTAGAGTTGGGTTTCTCAGATATTCAGGTTTAGTAGGCTAGTTGGAGCTAGTTCATTATTTGAAGTTCATTCATCGGAGTTGCTTATCTTGGAATTGTGGATTCATTCTTGTTTGAAGATCATTTTGGAGTTATCACTTCTATTGATATTGTTCCGCTACTGATGTTATCTTTCCTTTCCGCTGCTATTGTCATTGTATCATATCTCTGATATTGTTGTATCATATTAATATCATTGTTGTATATCATTATGGATATTGTATTCATTGGAGTTGTATATGATATCATTGATTTCTTTATTCCACTGTGTTGTTATATACTTACTGTGTTATAAGCTCCGGCGAGCCAGATTCGGTGTTTGAATCTACGGCATTTTGAGTACAAATGAAGTACGGGTGCCGATTTTTGAAGGCCGAGTTTTTGGATCGTCACATATAATAAACAATAGTTCATGATTAATATACAATTAATCGAGCATTGATATACTTGATATGTATAATAAACAATAATGATATTTGGACTATATAATGAATAATAATAAATACTACTAATTAAATAATATTACCATAACATTGATGTGCTAATGGTTATTTTATATTTATAATTATACCTCGACTTTATCCAAACCGGTCCACATGCGATGTGTGTATCCATTTGGTAACTCTTGCAAGATCATCATATCGAGACTAGGGACAATGTGAAGCGGACCAACTAGCTCCCTTATTTGTCTTCTAACAACACGTCTTACAAGTTCAGTTGCGCATGATAGCATTTCAATGCTTTTTTCGATTTAAAAAAATTAAAAAATAAATCATCAAGTGAATATTGGTTGAACGCCCCATTTACAGAGACCCAAAATCGAACGTCCATTTAATAGGCTTATGATGTTCATGCGCCTAAAAAATAAGTGCCCGAGGTTTAGATGCTTATTAATTAAGCGCATGAAAGTCAGGTGCCTATTAAATATGCACCTAAGCTCAAACGCCTATTAGATAGGTGCCTGGCTATTGGGCCAAATGTCTTGATATTAAACTTGTTGGAGATACTCTAAAGGCCACCTCTGATTACAAGGACATAATTCTAAATTTGCATACAAAAAATGCCACCATCCCCAAACGCATCATCTTCGCCCAAATGGTACAGTGCATTTTCAGTGTCAATCAATAACAATTCCTTGCTACTTTTCGCGTCCTTCATTTCAACTTACAAATATGTCACTCAGTCATGTGTACTTTTTCTAACCATGCTTGTTCAATAAGATCTCCACCAGAAGGCTATAGAAAGAACATCGAAATTTATCTCATCAATCCTTCATCTAAAAAGGTTTGGTTTTTTCCCTCTTTTCTTATAGGTTCTGAAATTTACGGTTTTATTGATGAATCCTGGTATGATATTACTTTCTTTTGCATGTATCATAGATATTTCGGCCTTAAGAATTGATACACCAAACGCACAGCAAATGCCCATGGTTATTCAGTTTTATTAAACCCTATGAATTAAATGTTTAGTTTAAAAGTAAAAAAGATTACTTTTATATTTCCAATTTATGATATTTTTAGGGATTTAATGTTCTGATTTACAAACAGGTGGTGTTGATGAAGGGGAAGATCCTAGAAATGCAGCAATCAGAGAATTGAAAAAAGAGACTAGAGTCACTTCAATTAACCTAAAAAATTACACATAAATTACCCAAATAATAACAAGTTTTGAATTTCACCTGAACTGGAAATTACCTGGCCAACTGGAAAAGGAATGTCGGTTAAAAAAAGAATGATAGAAACTATATTGTTATTTGCATGATAAATACATAGGTAATAAATTGATAATTTTAAGCATGTGTGAAACGATTGCCAATTGATTGAAAAAATTTAAACACTAAACAGTCACCGAATATTGAAATAAATGGACCATAAATTACGCAACTTCAAGTCGGTTTGGTAATTTATAATGTATTTCATATTGGGAATAGTGATGCTCTAATATTACTTTGGCATAGCATGATTGGCCATTTTAGGGTTCATGAACTAACACCAATTGCAATTCGATTGTCACATAGGTCCATAAGAGCACGCCCAACACCAAGAGTGGGTAAATGTATTTTGTTTATATACTTTATCATTTTATGTCACCTACTCGCACTCCTTATTCCAAGTTTCCAACAACAAAATAAGGTAATAGCTATAACATAAGTAGTCAAGTCAATGAAGATGTATGTATTATTACCATCAACTATATGTGACAATCCATCTGCTCGATTCTAATTAATTTAAGATGTAAGCATTCTTGATATTTGATCGTATGTACCGTAAATAGCCGATGTTGTTACCACGGGCCATTTCATTTATCTACCATGCTTTTTATGCTTAAAAAGTTTAATATAGGTTCTAGTGTCATTATTATTTTTTGCTATTTTGATATATAGTTTATAGAATTGTGAGTTTTTTATGTAATCTTGGTTGGTAAAAATAATTTTACTTAAACAATGATAGATAAAAAATGCAAACAACAAAAGCTAATTTATTGAAAATGATAGAGTTAGAGGTATGCCCCAGGGAAATTATGTAATTATTACATATATCCGACTCGATAACCAATCTCGTTCGAAATAAAAGGAGTTTCTTTCTATTATATCTTGATACAGTGTGTTATATTAATTAATTAATTTAATTTAAGGTATATTTAATAAAAAATACATAAATGGTTTTTTTGTGATAGTAGTTACAATGTGTTATAACCATGAGTGATTTATCACACTAAAATAAACATATCGTTTTGAATATTCGTAGTCAAGATATATCGAGACTAGGTATCAATACATTCCTTGAGACTAGAGTATATAACGCTCTTCAAATATCAGGCAATGTATTACTCATGGCTAGGGGGCATCAAGGGGTTGCGTATTGATAGTTATTGGATAACTACGGAATGACTCACTCGATAGTTTTCTAATGGTTAATATAACTAAGGTCAAACAGAAAATATCGATGTGACAATATTACAAAATTCCCTCGACTTGAGAATACTTTCAAGCTTCAATAGGAAACTCTCTTTGATTATAGTTAAACTGTGGCACGACGTCCATTGAACGATCATAGTTAGGTCGAGTGGAAGCATTGGAAGTGAGACATTATTCAAGAGAGAATTCGTCTCCTCGGTTATATAGGGTTAGCATCACGGACAACTGAAGTCTTGTATTTGGACAATAAAGTTGAATATGGAGGATATTGGAATTTTGGCCGTTACCAAATTCCATAAGTCCAAAGTGATATTGTTTTAACGAAAAGAATTGTGTAAATAATTATCACTAATGGGTACCACTTAAAATAGTAAAATTTGATTTTACCGATAAATATGTATAGCTGATAAATTTGACCAAATATCACACCACTAGATAAGGTGACATGTGAACGTTAATATTCAAATGACTCAATACTAATCACTGACTGGATTAACACATGCGAGTCACACAACCGCATTGGTAGATTCTTTGATGTACCACATGATTTGATTGATGTATAATTGTTATAAATTAATTGAATTAATTAATATTTATGAAATATTAGTTATTTTTTTATTTAATATACTAGGTGCATTTAGTATTTTCTGGGTGCCAATGGCAATTAATTAGGTGTGTATATAAAAGTTATATATGTATGAATCAATATTCAATATCGACATGCATTTAAATTGGATTTAAATGGGATTAAATTCTGATGGGTTTGGAATGAATTAAGGCCTATATAGTCTTATCTAGTAGCTATAGGAGAACAAGAGAGGAGCTGAAGATTCAAAAAGTTGGATCTTGATTTGGTAATAAAGGAGTAAATCTATAAGAGAATATCTCATTTACTCTCTCTATAAAAGGCCACACTACCCCTCATTGTTTAGGTTACTTTGGCGCTACCTCTCCTCTATGATAGCCATCATTTCCATGTCCCTTAAGCCAAAGATATCAGATCCAAAGAACAAATAAAAAAATCAAATATGGTTCTTCAAGCAGTTGCAAAGCTAGTAGCTCGAATCAGAATCGAATCTAGGAAATTCTACCAATCAAGGTGCAAATCTAAGGCAACATTTTTGAGGTAACATCCTAATTAATATGTCGGTATGATAATATAGCTAATTAATATATATTTGAATGAATTTATTTGCACAATCTTTGTCATGTTAGTTGAATTGTCAAACATGTGTATATATAAGTATAAATCTACAAATTTCACTATCTATAAATTCTACTTGTCCAAAATAATAAATTTTAAAAAATAAATAACTATATATATATATATATATATCATAGCAATGAATTGTTAAATATAATTTTTAAAACGTTAAAAACTATTTTAAATTAAGTTAACACCGTCTTAACTACAAATATAAATGAATAAATATATGTGATTATATATCCAAAATTATTTTATTATGTATCATAAATTAATGTTACAACAAAAAAATCAAAATTTATTTTTATTTTAATAAAGTTTATACATACATACATATGTATTAATGTTAATATAACATATATTAACTAGTATTATATATAAATTAATATTTTTATTTTATAAAATTATACTTTATTGTTAACAGATTTTTTCAAAGCATTATATATATATATATATATATTATTTTTAATTTTGGCTGTAAGGCATCTTATTTAAATACATAGATTTTGATTTTCTTATTAACTATTTCAATGTACTATTATATATAGATATGTGTGTGTGTCTATATATATTATATATATATATATCATTTTCTAAAATTATATGGTATAAATATTTTTATGATATTTTTATTTAATTATATGTATATTAATTTAAATCTATAGATCCAGATCTGTTTTTTAAATTGATTTTCTAATTAAACAAATTAGATATTTTGAAAATGAATTTCGAATTTCAAAATATTTTATTTATATTTATGATGTTTTTATTTCATTTTTAATGTGTGTGTGTATTTAATTTAAATCAATAGATCCAGATCTGTTTTTAGACTATTTTATTATAAACAAAATATTTAAAATGAATTTTGAATTTCCAAATTATGGATTTTTTCAAAATAACTTATTTTATTACTAAATAAATATTCAAAATTTTTAATATTATATATATATGTGTGTGTGTAACGACCCGTATTTTTACGGATCGAAAAGTTCGTCAAAATCTGGGATTCTTAGCGTTGTTGAGTCATTTCATATTTTAGGCAAAATATTGTTAAAGTCCTAGGTCGTACACGACCTAAGTGATAGGTTGTGACCGACTTATAGATTGGACGACCTAAGAGTTAGAACGTTGGAAGCTTAGGTCATGTAGGAAGTAAGTCGTGAGTGGCTTAGGTCGAGTGACGACTTAGAGGTTAGGTCGTCTTGGTTTAGGTCGTAGACGACCTAAGAGGTAGCGCGACCTAAGTGATTGGAGACTTAAGGTTTTGAGCGACCTAGTGTGTGAGCGACCTAAGTTTGGGAGTTGAATTGTTAGGTCGTCTAGACGACTTAAGGAGGTTTTATGACCTAAGGAAGTGAACTGGTTTAGTGTTAGGTCGGTTGGAGCAACCTATAGGAGTTAGCGACCTAAGGACCATGCGACCTAAGAGTTAGAGGTATAGGAAGCAGGATAAGTTAGCGACCTAAGAAGGATAGGTCGGCAACGACCTAAGGAAGGAGTAGTTAGGTCGTATGACCTGTGTGTAGTTAGGTCGCTAGGCTATTAGTAAGTTAGGTCGCTTGTGTGTTAGGTCGTGTGGGATTGCTAAGCAGTTAGGTTATGGCATTGATAGGTCGCGTGGGTCTAAGTGTTAGGTCGTAACACTGTTAGGTCGCGTGGGTAACTCAGTAAGTCGTAGGTCGTGTAGCGCGAATAAGTTAGGTCGCGCGCATGTTAAGTCGTAGGTTGAGGGACTTTGATAGGTCGTTGAAGCGCCTGGGTGTTAAGTCGTAGAGACTTAGGTCGGTGGGGGTCTTAGGTCGTAGGTCGGAGACGACCTAATTCCGAGTTACGACTTAGGGAGATTTCGCCTATAAATAGAAGGGGGTTGGCTTCATTTTTTGGGATCCGGATTTCGAAGTGACGAAGTGCTGCCATTTTGAGAGCTCGACTTCTACACTTCTTCACTTCTTTTCTCTACTCTAATCTAGTGATTCCATCCATCCATATTGAAGATCAAATTGAAGATTCAAGAGCTTAGATTGAAGATCTTCATCCGTCGAAGAGTGATTTCATCGTTTGAAGAGGATTCGTGATAGATCGAGCTTGATCCTTCGCTGTCCAGATCTGAAGCGTGTTGATTTGGGGTTGTTTAGGTGATTTGGTGAGTGGTGATTATCTCTCACACGGATCCAAAGGAGTATATCGGATTGTTGGCTCGATTTGGTGTTAAAATAGTGATTTCCATGCATTTTCCTAATCACATGTGTAGATCCGTATAGATTCATTGTTCACGATGATTTGACATCCATTTTACTGAGTGTTAACCTATGCAAGTTCATTCATCAAGATTATAGAGACATTGTTCATGTTTTCATGCTTATTAGACTTTCGACTCTTTAATTACGAAATTACCATTATTGTGATAATTGTCTACTTAGGTCATATTTGAATGCTTGATTGCTTGGATTAATGTTTGACTTGATTGATTGCTATGAATTAGATGATTGATAATTTGATTTAGATCGAGGATGATTCAAAAGCTAAGGGAAAGGCTCTTGAATGGGAAAAGCTGCTTGTGGCATTTGTAGCGGATGATGAAGCTCTTATGCATAGATTTGATGATGATGTTGAGATGAGACTTTGCGAGGATGTGATGAAGCGAAGTATGATATGAGATAGTCTTGGTCTAATCCAGACGGGATCATTCCAAGCAGGTTGAGGATAATGGATTGCTCGAGAGGCGCTTGAGCTAGTATGGAAATAGTCGTCGAGGAGGATGACTAGAAGGCTGAGATCTCATCGTTGTTGAAGGTTCTAGCATGCTCAAAGTAAGAGTACGTTGGGCAGATTCGATAGTCCCTGAAGGCTACAGATTGGTAGTCAAGTACTCTGGGCAGATTCGATAGTCCTAGGCACGGGTCACGATGACGTGCGGGAGTTATGTCTAGAACCGGGGTTTCCATTAGCCCTTGACGGACGACTGAAAGAATGTGCCGGTCATTCAATTAACGGTGATATCGAAGCAATGATAACAGTGATAGCCAGAGTCATGGATGTTTGGTTGTATCGTCATTCGGTCTCAAGAGCAGTGTTTTCTGGGTGCTTATCTGATCTTGGTTTAGGCCTTGGGGGTTTGTGCTTGGAAAACATCGCCCTTGACTCGAGTGATAATTTCTTTACTTTACATTGTATGCTCTGCTATGTTTGCTTCTGCTTAGTGTGTGTCTGGGGGCTATCACTGTAGAAAGAGGTTGGAGTGGGAGGGTTGTATTCCTATTCCTTTTCCTTTATGCTCTTTTGGTATGTTGTTAGTTAATTTACTGCTCACTAAGACTGTTGTCTGACTCAGAGCTTTATGTTTTAACTCTTATTGCCTTGGGCTGTTCGTCCATTTTGGTACGGGCAGACTAGGTAGCAGGTGACAGGTGTTGCTCTTTCTTTCCACGATGTTGATGACGAGGACGAGCTGGAGTATTGCATATTATCTTCTTATTATATGTACTGGATGTTCCGCTGCTTTGTATTCTCTGAGTGATATGTAGTGAGGCTTGTTGTATTAACTATTCAGATGTTTGTATTCAACTATTATGAAGTTTTATTGATGAGATTCTATTCTGTGAAGCTTCACTATATATATGTTCTATTGTATTTTGTCCATGCGCTGTGAGTAATACGATAGATTCTGTTGTTTAAATTTACCTTGACAATCGTCCATGGCTGCCTGGCACACTTTACAGCGCACTTTCTCTAGGTTCAGTGCAGGGGTTATGGGCGGTCGTCACATTTGGTATCAGAGCATTGGTTAATCGATTTTACCCAACGCTCGCTGACGTAACTACGTATGAGAGACGTAATTGTAATTTTGATGTATGATTACTATATATAATATAGTAGCTTAGTTGAGTTTGAGTCCTTTATGCAGTTGTTTCTCTAAGATGTTCTAATCATTCTTTTTATAGATATTGAGAATGAGTCGAAGAGGGAGACCAGCTGCTAGGGAAGGCCATGCTGCTGAAGGAACTGCTGATTATGCAGCTATGTTCGAAGCCATGATGACTTCGATCATGAGAAGGATACCAGTTCCGGGGACAGCAGTTGATGTTGGAGTTCAAGTCCAAACTCCAAAGCCGGTGGATTTTGCTAAGCTGTGTAAGGACTACACTGCTCTTGGAGGAAAGTTTTCTTGGGAACAGAATCAACCATTGAAGTCAAGAGGTGGATAGATGCTTGTAGAAGGATCTTTGGTGCTTGTAGAAGGATCTTTGGTGATTTGGGAATCGATGATGCAACTAAGAGGAAGTTGGCATCAAGACATCTTCAAGGGAGAGCCTCTGATTGGTGGAACTCTATTACCATCAATACTCCGGAGGAAGAGATTACTTGGGAGCAATTCCAAGCCAGATTTGAAGCTAAGTTCATTTCTACAGCTCAGAAGTCTGTTCTGTTCAAGAAGTTTGTGGAGCTCAAGCAAGGTGGAAGATCTGTTCTTGAGTATGTTTCTGAGTTTGAAGCTTTGTCCAAGTATGCCCGGTCATATATAGAATCTGCATATCAGAAGAATGAGAAGTTTGTGACAGGCTTGGACAGTTATCTTGGGAGACAGTTGGTGGATCATTTGGATGATTCATTTGAGAAGCTTGTGGAGAAAGCTCTCAGGCATGAGAGTCTGTTTCCTAAGGAAGGATCTGTTGTTGTTGTAACCAGGGGAGAGTCTAAACCACAGCAGGGTGGAAACCAAAAGAGGAAGCAGCAGCAGCAGAAGGGTAAGGATAGCCAGAAGAGACCGAAAGGCGAGGTGACTTGCTACAATTGTCAGCAGAAGGGCCATTTCTCTAAGGATTGTAAGAATCCGAAGGCACCGATGAAGTGCCACAACTGTGACAAGCCGGGGAATTTCAGGAAGAATTGTCCAGAACCGAGGAGGGACAAGCAGATTGTGCAAGCTTATGCTTTGGGAGCTGTTCTGTCGTCTTCGAAAGCTCCTACCGCTGAAGAGAAGGGAAAGAGTGTGGTGGTTCAAGGTACTCTTTTCCTATGTGGTGTTCCAGTGAGAGTTCTGTTTGATACTGGAGCGTCGCATTCGTTTGTTTGTAGTGAACTCATAGGCCGGTTAGGTTTGGAACCGGATATTATTGATAGGCCATTTGTTGTGACTAATCCAGTTGGGGGTTCGTCTTGTTTGTGTATGTTATGCCGTGGTCTGATTGTATCGAGTTATGGTTGCTCTTTTGTTTGTGATTGTTTTGTTCTGAACTTTACGGGGTTCGGAATTATTTTGGGTATGGACTGGCTTAGGAAGTATGCGGCTAAGGTTGATTGCGAAAGGTTGGAGGTGACAGTTGAGAATGTGGAGGGGCGAAAGATTGTGATACGATGTAAGCATGAAGAAGGCGTCTTCATGAGCTTCATGTATTCGCTAGTTGTTCCACGGGATGGACTGTCATTAGTGCCAATCGCAAATGGATTCGAGGATGTCTTTGACGAAGTCAAAGGGTTGCCGCCGCATAGAGAGATCGAGTTTCGTATAGATCTAGTTGAAGGAGCCAGACCTGTTGTGATGCCTCTTAGGCGGATGGCGCCTAGGGAACAGCAAGAGTTGAGGGTGCAAATTGATGATCTTTTGCAGAAAGGATTCATTCGGCGTAGTGTGTCCGAGTGGGGTGCACCAGTTGTGTTTGCAACCAAGGCAGATGGGTCGTTGAGATTGTGCGTCGATTATTGTGAGCTGAATAAGGTGACTAAGAAGAACAAGTATCCATTGCCGAGAATAGATGACTTGTTTGATCAGCTCCACGAAGCCAAGGTGTTTTCTCAGATGGATTTGGCAACGGGATTTCACCAGTTGAGAGTGGCTAAGGATAGTGTGCCGAAGACTGCTTTTCGAACACCATCCGGTTTCTTTGAGTGGCTGGTAATGCCGTTTGGATTGACTAACGCACCAGCATATTTTGTGGATCTTATGAATAGAGTGTTCAGGGATCAGTTGAACAAGTTTGTACTTGTGTTCGTGGATGATATTCTGATTTATTACAGAACTGAAGAAGAGCACAAGACACACTTGCGTATTGTTTTGGAAATCTTACGGAAACATCAGCTGAAGGCTAAGTTTTCGAAGTGTCACTTCTGGAAGAGTGAAGTGAGGTTCTTAGGCCATGTGATTTCTGGAAATGGAATAGCGGTTGATCCCGCGAAGGTGGCAGCAATCCAGGATTGGGTTAGACCTAAGAATGCATCTGATGTGAGAAGTTTTCTTGGATTGGCAGGATATTATCGACGGTTTATTAAAGACTTCTCCAAGATAGCTGCACCGTTAACAGGATTGACAAAGAAGAACCAAGTGTTCAGATGGGAAGCTAAGTGTGAGCAAGCTTTCGGAATCCTGAAAGAGCGATTGATGAGTGCTCCTGTTTTGACTATTCCAAGTGGGAATGATGAGATGGTGGTTTACACCGACGCATGTGGTACTGGACTTGGAGCAGTGCTGATGCAGAGGGATAAAGTTGTTGCGTATGCTAGTCGACAACTGAAGCCACATGAAAGGAATTACCCGACTCATGATTTGGAGTTAGCGGCGATTGTTTTTGCTCTGAAGATGTGGAGACATTATCTACTGGGAGTTCGATTTGAGTTGTTTGCAGATCATAAGTCGTTGAAGTATCTTTTCTCCCAAAAGGATTTGAATCTTCGGCAGCAACGTTGGCTAGAGTTTTTGGCATCATATGATTTTGGTATAGCTTATACTCCGGGAAAAGGTAACGCAATGGCAGATGCGTTAAGTAGAAGACATGCAGGATTGGGAGCCATGTTTTCAGAATGGAAGAATCTCGAGTGTTTAGCTGGATTTGACTTCAGGCCTAGATGCGAATTGGAACCTGAGATGTTGGCAAACTTATCGATAAGACCGACTCTTGTGGAAAGGATTGGCGAGAGCCAAAAACGAGACGATAAGCTTGTCAAGATTATCCGTGATTTGGAATCTGGATTGGATCCAGAAAAGGATAAAGGATTCGAGGTCGATCGAGAGGGTTGGCTTCGGAAGCAAGGACGACTAGTTGTTCCCGATATAGATGAATTGAGGAGTGAAGTTCTGAAGGAAAGTCATCACTCGAAGTTGACAATTCATCCAGGTGGAAATAAGATGTATCGGGATATGAAGAGAACCTACTACTGGGAAGGTATGAAGAAGGGTGTTGGAAATTTTATTTCCAAGTGTATGAACTGCCAGTTGGTAAAAGCCGAACAGAAAAAGCCAAGTGGATTGCATCAGCCATTAGAAGTTCCTACATGGAAGTGGGAGCAAGTGTCGATGGATTTTATTGATGGATTACCTAGAACAAGAACGGGAAATGAAGGGATTTGGGTCATCGTAGATCGTCTGACTAAGAGTGCAAGATTCATTCCTGTTCGATCGACTAGGACTGCATCAAAGTTGGCTGAGTTGTATGTGAAGTGGATAGTTCGATTCCATGGTATTCCGAAGAGTATAGTGAGCGATCGAGACCCACTGTTCACTAGTGGATTTTGGAAGAGCTTCCAGGAAGTCTTGGGAACCGAGTTGTGTTTGAGTACAGCTTATCACCCTCAAACAGATGGTCAGACCGAGAGAGTCAACCGAGTTTTGGAAGATCTTCTTAGAGCTTGTGTTTTGGATTTCGGAGGATCATGGGAAGATCACCTTCATTTGGTGGAGTTTGCATACAACAACAGTTACCAGTCAAGCATTGGTATGGCACCGTACGAGGCATTGTATGGAAGACCGTGTAACTCTCCGACATGTTGGTTAGAGACAGGAGAAAAGCTGATGCTTGGGCCAGAGATGATTCGACAGACTTCGGATTGCATAGAGATCATTCGGCAACGAATGAAGGCAGCCCAAGACCGTCAGAAAAGTTATGCAGATAAGCGTCGTAAGGATTTGGAGATTGACGTAGGTGATATGGTTTTTGTGAAGATTTCTCCACTGAAGAATGTTATTCGATTCGGGAAGAAAGGGAAATTGACTCCGAGATTTGTTGGACCATTCCCGATCATCGAGCGAATTGGAAAACTCGCTTATAGATTGGAGTTACCAGAGAAGATGTCGAGTGTGCACAATGTTTTTCATGTATCATATCTACGGGAGTATGTGCACGACTCAAACACAGTCGTTTCTGCTGATAGCTGTGGGGATTTCGAAGTTGGTCCAGTCGATAGAAGACCTCGTAAGCTGCTTCGTGTTGTGGGAACTGACACGAAACAGCTTAGGAGGAAGGTAGTTAAGTTGCTCAAGATACAATGGAGTGATGATGATAACGACTGTACGTGGGAGGTGGAAGAGAGGATGAAGGCAGCTCATCCTGAACTCTTCAAGGTATGGCCCTAAGGTGTCGTGTCATCTAACGAAATTGTAACTTGTTCTAGTTTTAGAATTCTGCATGCTAAGCTAGAATTGGATGCATGGTTTGTTAATTGCTATGGATGGTAGGCGTGCAGAATAGCTTTGATTGCTTTGTTTGTTTGGAATTTCGGGGGCGAAATTCCTAAGGGGGAGAGAATGTAACGACCCGTATTTTTACGGATCGAAAAGTTCGTCAAAATCTGGGATTCTTAGCGTTGTTGAGTCATTTCAGATTTTAGGCAAAATATTGTTAAAGTCCTAGGTCGTACACGACCTAAGTGATAGGTTGTGACCGACTTATAGATTGGACAACCTAAGAGTTAGAACGTTGGAAGCTTAGGTCGTGTAGGAAGTAAGTCGTGAGTGGCTTAGGTCGAGTGACGACTTAGAGGTTAGGTCGTCTTGGTTTAGGTCGTAGACGACCTAAGAGGTAGCGCGACCTAAGTGATTGGAGACTTAAGGTTTTGAGCGACCTAGTGTGTGAGCGACCTAAGTTTGGAAGTTGAATTGTTAGGTCGTCTAGACGACTTAAGGAGGTTTTACGACCTAAGGAAGTGAACTGGTTTAGTGTTAGGTCGGTTGGAGCAACCTATAGGAGTTAGCGACCTAAGGACCATGCGACCTAAGAGTTAGAGGTATAGGAAGCAGGATAAGTTAGCGACCTAAGAAGGATAGGTCGGCAACGACCTAAGGAAGGAGTAGTTAGGTCATATGACCTGTGTGTAGTTAGGTTGCTAGGCTATTAGTAAGTTAGGTCGCTTGTGTGTTAGGTCGTGTGGGATTGCTAAGCAGTTAGGTTGTGGCATTGATAGGTCGCGTGGGTCTAAGTGTTAGGTCGTAACACTGTTAGGTCGCGTGGGTAACTCAGTAAGTCGTAGGTCGTGTAGCGCGAATAAGTTAGGTCGCGCGCATGTTAAGTCGTAGGTTGAGGGACTTTGATAGGTCGTTGAAGCGCCTGGGTGTTAAGTCGTAGAGACTTAGGTCGGTGGGGGTCTTAGGTCGTAGGTCGGAGACGACCTAATTCCGAGTTACGACTTAGGGAGATTTCGCCTATAAATAGAAGGGGGTTGGCTTCATTTTTTGGGATCCGGATTTCGAAGCGACGAAGTGCTGCCATTTTGAGAGCTCGACTTCTACACTTCTTCACTTCTTTTCTCTACTCTAATCTAGTGATTCCATCCATCCATATTGAAGATCAAATTGAAGATTCAAGAGCTTAGATTGAAGATCTTCATCCGTCGAAGAGTGATTTCATCGTTTGAAGAGGATTCGTGATAGATCGAGCTTGATCCTTCGCTGTCCAGATCTGAAGCGTGTTGATTTGGGGTTGTTTAGGTGATTTGGTGAGTGGTGATTATCTCTCACACGGATCCAAAGGAGTATATCGGATTGTTGGCTCGATTTGGTGTTAAAATAGTGATTTCCATGCATTTTCCTAATCACATGTGTAGATCCGTATAGATTCATTGTTCACGATGATTTGACGTCCATTTTACTAAGTGTTAACCTATGCAAGTTCATTCATCAAGATTATAGAGACATTGTTCATGTTTTCATGCTTATTAGACTTTCGACTCTTTAATTACGAAATTGCCATTATTGTGATAATTGTCTACTTAGGTCATATTTGAATGCTTGATTGCTTGGATTAATGTTTGACTTGATTGATTGCTATGAATTAGATGATTGATGATTTGATTTAGATCGAGGATGATTCAAAAGCTAAAGGAAAGGCTCTTGAATGGGAAAAGCTGCTTGTGGCATTTGTAGCGGATGATGAAGCTCTTATGCATAGATTTGATGATGATGTTGAGATGAGACTTTGCGAGGATGTGATGAAGCGAAGTATGATATGAGATAGTCTTGGTCTAATCCAGACGGGATCATTCCAAGCAGGTTGAGGATAATGGATTGCTCGAGAGGCGCTTGAGCTAGTATGGAAATAGTCGTCGAGGAGGATGACTAGAAGGCTGAGATCTCATCGTTGTTGAAGGTTCTAGCATGCTCAAAGCAAGAGTACGTTGGGCAGATTCGATAGTCCCTGAAGGCTACAGATTGGTAGTCAAGTACTCTGGGCAGATTCGATAGTCCTAGGCACGGGTCACGATGACGTGCGGGAGTTATGTCTAGAACCGGGGTTTCCATTAGCCCTTGACGGACGACTGAAAGAATGTGTCGGTCATTCAATTAACGGTGATATCGAAGCAATGATAACAGTGATAGCCAGAGTCATGGATGTTTGGTTGTATCGTCAATCGGTCTCAAGAGCAGTGTTTTCTGGGTGCTTATCTGATCTTGGTTTAGGCCTTGGGGGTTTGTGCTTGGAAAACATCGCCCTTGACTCGAGTGATAATTTCTTTACTTTACATTGTATGCTCTGCTATGTTTGCTTCTGCTTAGTGTGTGTCTGGGGGCTATCACTGTAGAAAGAGGTTGGAGTGGGAGGGTTGTATTCCTATTCCTTTTCCTTTATGCTCTTTTGGTATGTTGTTAGTTAATTTACTGCTCACTAAGATTGTTGTCTGACTCAGGGCTTTATGTTTTAACTCTTATTGCCTTGGGCTGTTCGTCCATTTTGGTACGGGCAGACTAGGTAGCAGGTGACAGGTGCTGCTCTTTCTTTCCACGATGCTGATGACGAGGACGAGCTGGAGTATTGCATATTATCTTCTTATTATATGTACTGGATGTTCCGCTGCTTTGTATTCTCTGAGTGATATGTAGTGAGGCTTGTTGTATTAACTATTCAGATGTTTGTATTCAACTATTATGAAGTTTTATTGATGAGATTCTATTCTGTGAAGCTTCACTATATATATGTTCTATTGTATTTTGTCCATGCGCTGTGAGTAATACGATAGATTCTGTTGTTTAAATTTACCTTGACAATCGTCCATGGCTGCCTGGCACACTTTACAGCGCACTTTCTCTAGGTTCAGTGCAGGGGTTATGGGCGGTCGTCACAGTGTGTGTGTGTTTATAATTTAAATTTGTTTTGGACAATAGTGTGCATACAAAGGGTCAATGTATCTGTTGCGATGTAAATCTCAACACTTATGTACGTGCACATTATACTATACACACATGTGTACGTTGCACATACACTTACGGATATGTTTGTATTTGATACATATATACACTTTATATATTACATATTTATACAAAATCAAATATTTATATAAATCAATTAAATAAAATAAAGATTTTATTTAAAATTATTTGGACTGGATCTAAATCAATTTAGACTTCATAGGCCCAATAAGATCTTAAATGGTAAAAATTTGAACTTCGCCTATTTAACCCGCTACGTGCTAGTCCAGTTCCAACAATGGTATCGGAGCCAAATAGCATATGCGGTCTAAATTAGCAGTATTAGGGCTAACTTTTTAAAGCTTACACATATAATAGTGTGTCTAGAAAAGTAGTATCTAAGATCGGTTTTGGGTAAACAAGTACTATGTCCTACCTAGGTACTGGCCTGGCCTAAAAGGACGAGGTAAGCCCAAAGGTTATCCTCAATATAAATGCAAAAATTGATTTGGGCCTTAGGCTAATTTCAAAAAATATTAAAATTAAAATAAGAAAAATATTATAAATGTTATAGTATAGATAAATTATTTTGAAATTAAAATAAAAGTTTTAAATTTAAAAGTTAAATTTAAAATAAAACACATATTATAAAAGTTACACTATAATTTTCCAAAATGTTTGAAAATGTCACAAAATTAATTTCAAAAATATTATTTATTAATAAGATTAATAAAGTAAATGAATTAATTAAATAAGTTAATTAATTAAATATATATATACATGTATAATATATATATATAATAATATATGTTATGCTGTCTTGAATTATTTAAGGCAATATGAGTATACATGTGTGTATAAAAGAAATATTGAAATTAATAAAATTTAATTAAAATTATTTAGTTAAATTAATTAATTAAAAAGGTAATTAATAAATTAAAATACATATATATAAGATATAGGTGTATTACTATAAAGGTTATAGTAAATATATTCAATACAATACGTTATAATTGAATAATATAATAATTAATCAAAGTGTTAATTAATTAAATTAATTAAAGTGTTAATTAATTAAATTAATTAAATAACATTTAATTAACATAATTTTATACATAAAATATTATATAAGTTAAATAAAGTATAGAAGTTATATAATAATAAAACTTATATAATATAAATGCATAAACTAAAGGTGGAACACTAAAGGAATTCTAAATAGACTAAAGAAATAAATACATACGTAAAAGTATGTATACCATGATTTCTGATGTGTCCTACACTTGAATCATAAAGTTATTTCATAAGAAATATATTATTCCATAATTCAATATCACTCAACTAAATATATTTAAGATTATGAATCTTTAATATAAGTTTTATCCTCTACCATTTATATACTAAAAAATTCCTTGCATGCTCTCTAGTTGTTGAGCAAACTCAAGCTAGAGATGTTACATGTATTATTATTAATATATTAATTAGACCAGATAAGATAACTATATGTATTTGTTGAGCAAACTCAAGATGCATATATTATGCTTAGGCCACTGTGAAATGGTAGGTACGAGTGAATAATTTTTTTCGATTTGTTGAGCAAACTCATGGTCGGACTGAGATTAGGACAAGGAACCATAGGTTCGAAGTTATATATGATACAACTGATAATGAGTTATTCATTGTTTGAGGGGCTATGACTTGTTAAGCAAACTCAAGGTCAAAATCCTAAGACAGATGATTCCTAACACCCACTAGTGAAGATGAAAGACTTTTATATTCCATCTTATGGTTTGGAGAAACATAAAAAACTAGTGGAAGCCTTATTAGAAAAATGAAGTGGTAACATTTAACCTTTCTAATATTGTAAGAACATCTTCTATATAAAGTTATAATAATCTACATTGATAAATTTGTGTAATTAATATAATTGATATAATGTTTATCAAATAAAATATACGAATGAACTAAATTAATATTGAAAAATAAAAATATAAAATATACTTACCAATAAATTTTTGCATTTTGACCATGCAAGCACCTAATTATACAACCACAAAATATGTTTGCAACTTGGTCACTTACAAGTTTACTTGCCCAAGACTATGTATTATCCTCAATGAGTTTTGAACTCCAAAAGCAATACAAGAATATGTATATTTGATCCAAATATGATCACATATAAATGTTATATGGTGAACGGTTGCAATTCGTAATTTACGAAACCTCAATAAAATTAATTTCTTGAAATAAGCAAGTAAGCTGTAGTGTAAGATCATGAATTCAATATGACTGATTTCAATAATGATCTTGTTGTCTTAAACATAACACTAAACCAATGGCTACAAGATAGATCTAAGAATTCAACCACTGAAATGTCAGTTTGATCAGTTTACGTAAAGTGTAATTTATTTGATATTCTTAAAATGTTAAGGATGACCAAATGCACCTTTGTAAAGTGTTCATCATGATATTGTAGTAAGGATTTCTTTTGAATTTTTAGACCATTTAGAAAGGAAATCAAATGTGTAAGAGTGGATGTAAACTAAGGCACGGTTGGGATGAAGATAGTGAATGTTCACTTTTGCTTCATAAAGAAACATTAAAAATGAGAATCGTAAAATAAAAATAGATACTTAACATAGGAATGAAAAAAATGATTTCTATTTCAAAATGTATTTTCACATAAAACTTTGTTTTTAATGAGATTTATTTCTTTGAGTTCAAGATATTTGATAAGAAAACTCTTGACTGTAAACCAGTTATAGTAAGTGAGATAAATAGCCTATATTAAGTAGTTGAATGAAGCTTTGTATTTTATATGTTATTGTAGTAATGATGGAAATAGTGGGAGCATGTCATATGATACTTATTAATCGCATCAAATTACGAAAATTGTTTTTGTAAAACGTACCAGACATTATTTATGAAATAATTATTATTATTAAGTGTTGACTGAAAAATAGACATAGTTTTATTTCAATATGAATTCAATGAATGTTTTTTTTGAAATGGTACTTAGATACAACATGTCACCGGGACAACATAACACAAATCACAAGGTAATATATGTTCGAATCACGCTACGCAAGTTTCGAACTTGTGACCTCTCACACCAAAGTCGAATCACTTAACCACTGGGACAATGGTGCTAGTCGAAAATACAGAGGTATCTAATTTATTTGCAATTATTTTGGAATTATGGTCTAAACTACGGTTTTTAAAAATAATTTTTGATTATATGATTATGAATCACATAGTGCTAGTAAATTATATATCACACAATTAAGGGAAAAACACTCATTCAGTGGGAGCATTAGAAGAATTGATGAACTTTACGGATTGATACATATAGATGTATGTAATCAAAAGTCTATTAATTCCAAAATGGTTCCACATTTCATTTTATTCACTGATGATTTATTACAAGCATGAACATGTGTATTTGATACACATGTAGTATGTCTATGGTAAGCTCATAAAATATAAGATAGAAGAAAATTAAGTAACGTGCAAAGAAAAAATAAAATGATTTGATTTGATCGAATATGTAATTATATTAAAAAGAGTTCTGAACGTACCTAAAAATGAATAATGATTTAATCTCAAAATTCACTCCTCCCTATGATATATAATGATGTATCAATAAGTAGTAATCAAACTGTGATATATAATGATATATCAATATGGAGTAATCGAACTGTGTTGAATGAAGTACGATTACTTATGAGTAAGGTTGACTTAACTTTTTTCTGTAAGGTCGTGTACTTAAGAGTAGTACACAAGGTTAAAATTAATTTCATCTAAAGAATGGTAAACAAAATCATACAAGGTAAGGGTTTATAAGAAACCCCAACATATCATAGGCCAAGAAGTTGACAGGTTGTGCGAGTTTAAAGACTATATGTAATAATTGTTCATGAGGGATCTAGTATGAATCTCTCTAAAAGGAGTTAAGGAACGACTGCATTGGATGACCAATTTATGTTTTGAACATAAGTATTGTAAAATAAAACCAACATAAGGATTTCATAAAGTGTTTATGAATACCTATTTCATTACACTGAGAAACAACTATTAGTTTCAAGAAATACCAACTTTGTAGTGAAGGAATTCCTTTTAGAGATTATTAGTAGTAAAATGGATTAGGATATGATCCAAAGAAGAAGCTGATTACGTGGGATTGAAATAAAATTAAACAAACACAACACAATAGAATGTCTAATAAATATTATTACACATTAAAGAGAAACTATGATTTTGTTATTAATGTCGAGGATAGATAATCCTTAGTTGTCAGTTAAGCCATTAAGAGTATTGACTCTATGATATGGTATGATGCACAAATCCGAAAAAATGCCATGTACGTTATCAAAATATGTTTTTGGTAGTTGTACCCAAAGGGGTATGATCCATCGTTCGTGGATGAGTCTTCAAGAGCAAGACTAATGTAGTTGGAATATAATGAGTAATGTTAATAAGATTAACATCGTAAATTTCAATTGTTGAAATTGGTTTAGTTGATTCGTTATTGAACGGGCTCAAGTTAATTCATATTTACTCACAAAATTATTGCTTAGTATGACTTTGTGTTTGGTAAATATGTGTTGCAATGGATATTCAAAATAATGATTTAGAATGGACTATTTGCACATAACAACTAACATGTCAGTGAAAGTGATATTGAGTTTGTGATTTTTAGGATATGATTCGAAAAATGATATGAAAGTATCAATTTATAAGCATCGGAATTGAATAAGTATTTTGATAGAAATATCGAGTAGTTTGATTTTCAGTCAAAATACAGAGGAAGCATTTGTCCATAAGAAAGAACCACTAAAAGGTACATAGATATTTCTAGGCTATAAATGAACAACATACTACTGATTGTTAACGATATACTTATGTTAAAATCAGTAATAGTCTAGTTGTTTAATACTAGATATTGGATTTGTAAATTATACCTTTTATAGTAAGTACAAAGGATGTTGAGATTGTCCCAAAATAATATGCAAAGATACCTTATTAAAATGTTTAATAAGGAACGTGTATGATGGATTCCTTATGCTTTAGCAATAGGAATTATCATACATATTGTATTGTCAACAATATCATAATTTGCTTATGTATTTGATGCATGAAGCAAACATCAAACCTAAATTAGGATAACTAAATGGTAGTTTAGAGTATTATCGAGTATTTACAAAATATTAAAGAATTGTTTACAGAAACAATGAATTCTTTATGAAGGAGTGTTGTAACATCCCCTATTTTGAGGCTTGGAACTAAGGGCTACGAATGTTGCAGTCATCCATAGTACTAATTTCCGACGATAAAATGCGGCTATGTTAATCATATCAATAATATCATAAGCATGTGAATATGAAACTTTTCAAACATAATTTAATAATAAACTTTCATTTTTTAATTCACAAATAAGATTTCGTATTCACTACATAATCTTGTTCGATCCCACGTTCAGTGAAAATATAATTATTACAAAATACTCCAAGAGCGGCATATGAAGATGCCCCCTAGTTGATCAGAATCTAATACTTGGCAATTATACAATTTGTCATTACATCCATTCAAGCAGATAAAACTATACAGCGGAAAATAAAAGCTCCTAATAATAGCTAGCTTGCCTCATGCATGTCTCCGGAAGCTTATTCGTCTAACCTGGAAAACGTGAAAACCCTACTCCCGGCCTACTCAAATAAGCACCTGAGAGTTTAAGGAAAAAACAAAAACTTTGGGTTAGAAAAACAGTCTGGTATGAATAATAACCTACCATCTCAAACCAAAATAGATATCTAGTGAGACAACGCCACTGAGCGAAACATATTTTTCCCTCACTAGTTTCTTAACCAAAACATATCAACCATATACTATGCTCCTACATCCACAATGGTTAAAACATAATAAATAAACATTTGCAATCATGTAACATACAACGGATTTCCCATGCCATTTTATTTGACTATCCGTCTCAATTTCATCTGAATATCTATCTTAACTTCAAATGATTATCCATCATATATTTATGTAGATTACTCATCTCACATGTGTACAATACATGGATTATCTATCCCCTACCATATGAACTGTAACGACCCGATATTTTGGACCATTCAAATCGACAATAATCCACACATGTCAGACTTGAATAATACAAAATAACATATTGTAATAAAATTTGGAGCAAATAAAATCATTCACAGAATCATAGACACAGAAATATCAGAATAACTCGCAGCGGAATTTAAAATAACCATAGTGGTTCATGAAGCCACTAAAATACATAGTCTCAAATCAAATACAAAATACATAGTCTGAAACCCAATACAGTTCTGAAACAAGTACAATAGAAATCCCAAATACACAAGTCTCTAAAACAAAAGCTGAAATAAGACAACTGAAACTGAAATAGGAAGATAACTAGATAAGCAGAATCTCCAGCGATTCCGAGCTCCAGAAAAGTGAATCCAAGCTGTGAATACTCAGGCTGACCCGAGCGTAAGATAAAACATAAACACTCGAGTCAGGATATACATACTTATACAATGTAAACCAACTCAAATGAACTGTAGTAAAGGTACAAGTAACTTAGAAGATGCTTGGGACCACCCATTGTGATATCCCGGGTTTTTTTGAGCAATATAAATTTAATAATCTGTATTGATAATTTAATTGAATTGATAATTTTCTTTATAATTATAATTTAAATTGATAATTTAATCTTTTAAAAGATAATAAATATTTAATCTGGCAATATTTAATTTAGTAATATTTATTTATATCATTTCTAACAATTTAAAATGGATAAAATTTATCTTTCAAAGCTAATAAAAATATATTCTATTTATAATGTATATATTAGTATACATATTGTAAATAGGAAGTCTTTGATTTAAATTTAATATTTTTCAAATGCTAATTTAAGAATAATTTTATATTTTCAAAATATAAGATAATTATTATTTCTAAAGTATGATAGTTTAAATAAGATTTAATAAAAGAATTATTTTATCTTGTTTTCTTTTAAAAAGTACTAAACTAAAATGGTTATAAGTGTGTATATATGATATTAAATAAACTTTCTTTTTAAATATCTCTTAAATTTAGAAGGTTTGTAAAAATAAATAATAATTCACATTTACATAAATAGAAAAACATAATTACTTTTATTAATAAGGGTTTAGACATAATTATGCATTGTTTTAACACTTGTAAACATATAAAAACAAGTTGGACATTTGTCTAATTAGTAATAAAACAAGTGGCAACATTTTCTTTATTTAAAAATTTTATTTTATAAATAATGTAGTTGTAGAAGAAACCTGGTTTCATTTTCTTCAGTTCGAATCTTTTTCTTCCTCCATCTTCTTTTTCTCTCCTCATCTTTCCAAAAACTGAAACAAAGAAATAAATAAATCAAAGCAGAAACCAAAATGCAAGTTCATTTCAACATCAGTTTTTTTCAATCTTCAACCTGGAAACTAAATTCAAATGCAAAGGCTTCAGTTTCAACATCAAATTGAAGGCATGCAAGCTAAGGGATTTCAAATGTCAACAGCAAAGAAAATCAAATGCAAGTTTCCAGAATTCAAAATATAAAAACCTGGAAATAAAACTGCTCTGCTTCTTTAAAAAAAAAAGGTGAGTAAATCTAATTTTAAAAACAGTTTTAAAATCTGTTAATATGTTTGATATGTCTGATAAATATTATAATAACATGATATGCAATGTTTACTTGAATGATTGAATATAAATGAATGTTTACATAAGAGTTTGATTATGCACATGAATGTTCATTATTCTCTGTTATTTTCCTGTGAGTAAACATTTGAATTAAGAACTTAAGTAACAAATATCTGTTGCATATGAATTATTGCGTTGATGGTTGCTTTGCATGTATGTTTGAAATTGTGTATATGTTTGAGTCCTGAAACATGTTTATATGAAAGTATTTAAGCTTGCATGTCTGATATCAGAGTGTACCTCTGTTCATGTTACAGATTTGAATTTTGATAAAAATTCCAAATCTTTTTATCTGTTTACTATTAAACTTTGGATTACAAACATGATAGTTTAGTTTAAACATCATCTAGATTTTAAAAACAAGTTCAAGTATAATAAGTTTGAAAAGACTCTGGACTCAAGAAAATACAGTAGATTAAAAAAAAAACATGTTGAAAACCAAACTTCTTAAATTGATGATTCAAGTATTAAATTTGAATCAATATTGGAAAATATGATTTTTAAGCAGAAAATCAGAATTTTTAATATAGTATTGAGAGTGCAGTTCATTGATGACCAGAAAATGGGTTTCATGCTTTTTCTGGTGATCGGCTTGATCGAGTGTGATGGGGTTTGGTCTGGAGGTTGTTAGTGGAGTATGGATCACAGGAAAAATGGTGAGAAAATTTTTAGATAACTGTGGTGGTCGGGGAAGGGCGAATTAGGGTTTAACTAGTATTTTGTTTGGCTTGACTGTCGAGGCGATTTCGACATGGATAGGGAACCGGAATCGTTCGCGATGGGGGGGATCGTTGTAGGAGGACGAGGTGAAGCTTGGATCAGGTCGGCGTGGTTCATCGAGGTTGGAGACGTCGGCGATGGGTGATTTTCTGATCGATGTGGGTTCCAGTTTTTGATCGATTGGGTCGATTTTGAATTGAGGTCGTTTCCGGCGATCTGGGCAATCGTGTTGGTCGGAGAGGTGATCGATGACTTGCTGAAGGCTTCGGCGATGATCGGAGTGGCGTTGGGTGGACGTGCACGTGCACGTATGCACGTTTGGGTATCTGGATTGTTTGCGTTGGAGAAGAAGGAGATGTCTCGGGTTTGGGTTCGTGTTTTCATCGCGTGCGACTCGAAGCAGATACGTGGGGGAGAGACTCGAAGCTAGCTCGGGTTTATTAGGGGTATGACTCGGGTCGTTTTTATCCCAGTAACTTGGTTTTGAAATTTTAAAAGAAAATTATATCTGAGTTTTAAAAATTTAAAGCATAAACAAGTTTTTAAGTATTTGATAAATTTGGAAATGATTTATTAATACTTTATCTCCAAATAAGGTTATTATTATGATTTTGGTAAATCAAGTTAATAATTTGTTTTGAATAATGAGATTTAAAATAATTCAAATAATTTATTTATAAGAATAATAAGGTTAAATTAGTATTGATATGAATTTAAGAATACTTAATTTAAATACGATTTAAGTAAAGTTTAATTAAGAATAATGGTTTCATAATTAATTAAGGATTTTTAAATATAGAATGTTAATTAATTAATTGTTTAATTAATTTTAAATAATTAGTTAATTGTTTATTTAATTTTTAAATAATCACTTAATTATGGATTAATTAAGACTAATTACTTAATAAAGTAATTATTGGTTAATTATTGAATGAAATTACTTATGGAAGTAATTAATAGGAAAATTACTTATGGGGTAATTAGTTAAAGTGATAAATGAATAATCACATGATGTTATTAATTAAGGAATTAATTAATATAAATTGTTTTTGAGTTAATTAATTATGTAGTAATTAATTAAGAATTATTAAATGATGGAATTAATTATTTGTTAAGTAATTAATTAAGAAAGAAATCGAGATCATTTAAATGAAGTAATTAGAAGATAATTACTTATGTAAGTAATTAAGAGTTAATTACTTAATTATTTTAGTTAATTAATTAATGTGATTAATTAATTGTTTTTAATTTAAGATTAATTACTAAGTGTAATTAATTAAAAGTAATTAATTAAGGATTATTTGTTAAATTAAAATTGATTAATAATTACTTAATGAAGTAATTAAAGAATAATTAATTAGATTAATTAATCAAGGTTAATATAAATAATTAAGAAGTAATTAATTAATATAAGTAATTAATTGTTAATTACTGATTATGATTAATTAAGACTGATTAATGAATGAAGTGGTTGATTAAAATTAATTATTTAATTAATTAAAAGGTTAATTAATTAATAAGAATTATTTAATGAATTAATCAAGGTTGATTAATAAAAGTAATTAAATTAAGTATGATTAATTAATTGTAATTAATTGAGGATTAATAAAATTAATTCTAGTTAATTGATTAATGAAGGTTCATTAATTATTGTAATTAATGATAGTAATTAAATGTTAATTACTGAATATGGTTAAGGATAATTACTTGAATGTAATTAAAGTAAAATTAATCAAGGAAGATTAAATAAGGAAGATCATTAAGATGTTTAATTAATTAATTTGTAATTAATTAATGATAATAAGCAGGATTAAGATAATCCAAGTAATTAAAGGATAGTAATTAATTTAATTAAAGGTTAATTAAATTAATTAGAGTTAATCAATTCTGTTTAGATAATTGATTAATACTGGATGTTTGATATTGGGTGATTGGTTGATATTGGATGATTTGAATATCTCTGATATATATATATGATATATGCTGCTTTGTGAGATGAATGTTGATATGAATTATCAATTGTGATAATATGATTTATCTATCTGTTTATATCATCCTGAATAAGTTTAAATGTTTAAACCTTTAAACAACTTGGCTTTAAAAGATACGTTTTGGATTTCGATGAGACCGGGATCGGGTTTCCGTATACCGGGATTCCAGGTCTGGAGACCCGAATACCACATCGATCCAAATTAACGATAGGTCGTGAATCTCAAGTGAAGATGAAGATTCAGAGTGCAAGGGTTATTGTCGTTAACTCTGAGGGTGATTCCAAAACGAGTGTAACGAGATAATGCCTTCGGTTTCGTTCGAACCCGGAACGAACTTGTATGGATTGAATGCTTTCAGCACATCGTCAGGCGGACGATGAGCATTCTAAGTGATATGTTCTGATTAAAGGTAATCGTAACCTCAAGCCTCATCAACCGGGAATGGCTAAAACAGGGGAGGTGCAGCAAGGTTTCGTGGGTAGCACCCACTGAGAGCAAGATAGATCCCTGTCTAAAGGTCCCTTTTCTTTTATTCGGCTTAGTGTGTGGTTGGTCGCGCCAACTACGGGATTGTCTTGTTCGGGATTATCCAGTAAGGGATGGTTCCGGCTTTGTGTTGCAGGGGAGCGGGCGTACTCCTCGGTACGGTGATCTAGGCCACGTACTGTGACGGGCGGTACCCCAGTAGCCCTGCCATTGTATGGAATCCAAAATCCAATAAGTACCATACGATTTAGTTGTGCCCAACTATGTTGGAACGTGAGATGTAAGCATTCCAGCTATTTCTGTATTTTATTTGAAAACCCTAGACCCTATTATAATATAATCAGATTTCCTATCAAATGTTTTGGTTATCGTAAGGTAAAAACTTTTCCGTGTTTATGTGCGGGAAGTCTTACGAGATACCTTTTCTTTCAAAGGTTTTTCAAAGTTAAACAATTTTAAACCGTTTACTCACACCAGACCCATGTCTGACCCAAGTGTTTATTTTCTGTTTTATTAAACTCTTGGGTACTCAATATTGTATTGAGTAGTCGAGGGATTCAGGTTAGTCTTGACGAATTCTGGAGGAGCTATGGAGCAGGAGGCTTCAGCGTGTAGATATATAGAGTTTCCGCTGTGTATGATGTATTGTACTGATGTACTTGTGTTGTATAGTAGACAGAAGTTTATAACTGTCTATTCTGTGATGTATAAGTTGTGTACTCTGATGTATATGATACTATGTAATATCTTATGTGATATAACATATTTCTCGTTCCGCTGTGAGATTTCTGATGTGTTGTTGTTCTCTCTTCTTTTCTTTTCTTCTTCTATCCCTTTCTTTCTTCATAACGATGCGTCTTTCTGGGCAAAGAAAGTCGGGTCGTTACACCCATCCTCTAAGGATCCGTTAAAATATCTACTATGTAGTAATATTCGCTATTATAATAGTGTCTAAATAAGTAAAGTATAATCATATCGGAAAATAGCGTTAAGGGGATGGAGAACCTTAACGCGGTCGGATCTTAAAATCATAATCGTAGTAAAGCTCGATATGGTAGGTGACACGGCACAACTAGGCAATGCCAGGGTAGATATACCAATTACGCATCCGGACTAGTGGTGACGCATAGCAGCCACTACCGCCCACCTCGAACAACACTCCCAAATCAAGGGTGGCCACCAAATCAATCACAAGTAATAGAATGGTATCGAAGAAGTGTGTCCGATAAGAGGTGCTACCTCATTGGTCCGTCAATCGCTCCTGTTTTAGCCACCTTATGCCAACTCACGGGAGTTGGGTCCACGTAACATACCTTAAGAACGTCGCCACCATCCTACTTCATTCTAGAATCTCCACCGCGTACACGGTTGTCAAAGTGGTTTTCGGTATCGACAGAGAGTATGTCCATATCCGATCCCGGTCTCTTTGCCAACCAATCGTTATTATAACCCGTGGTTATAGATTTAAAACAATTTACCAATTATACTTCAAATTAAACCATTTAAAAACAAAGTCATTGTTATTTTAAATCAAATCTTAAATTCCCAAAGTTTAACCTTTTCAGAGCTCATTTATTCACTTAAAACAATAGCATTAAAATTCTCAGCTTTCACAACATTTAAAAGAGTGTTGCGGTAAGTTAAAATAAAAAAACAATTTATTTAGAAAAGACAGCATTTATAAACTACTATAACAGTTCAGTTTTAAATAAATCATATTTCAGCTTACTGCAACTCTTAACAAGTGCTATAGTAGCCCTTTTATTAGTTCAGGTTCAATTTTAGTTTCTGCCACAACAGCACTTACCAAGTGCTATCATAGCCTTAGTTCATTTTAGTCTTTTGGTTCGTATATATAACCGCAGTACTTAACAAGTGTTGCAGATTCCACTTAGTTTAGAATTGGTTCATTTAATCTAAACCATTTAAATTTATGAAATCATAAATTTTCACATTTAAAAAGTTCATTTAAATCCTTTAACTGATTTATTTAAAAGGGAAATTTTTACAAAATAAAACCAAAACTTACAAATTCGCTTATTAAATTCAAGTGTGTAAATCCCATTTTCATTTAAACAATTCATTTCAATATTAAATCTCAAACTCCATTTTCACCATTTTAAAACTAAATTTTTATTTCAATTTAATTAACCTAAGTTTCCAACTTCCTTTTTAATCTAATTTCCGAATTTAAGTTACAATTTAAAAATCAATATTTTATTTTACATTTTTCCTTTTTCTTTCCATTTATCACATAGAAAAATCATTTCTATTCTAAATAAATCATTTTAAAAATTCAATTTAAATCAATTTAATATTATTACGATTAATAAAATATTTAAAGGTATTCATAAAATATAGAAAAATAACCACGGGTTTGTATAATATTTTCTAGCCTAAGTCAAGTGATACGAATACTATATCATTTCAATCCGTAATTTACAAAGAAAAATCCGGGTTTTATCATTTCAAACCCGCAATCCCAAGTAAATAAAGTTTTATTGAAAATCGTTCAGGCCTATCATTTCAGCCCATAACGACTTTCCCTTATTCTAAAGTCCGTTCGGGTATGTATCATTTCAATCCATAGGATTCTATTCTACAGGGAACTTGCAGTGTGATTTAACAGAAATAGAATAACAGTAAAATAGGAACAAAATATAACAGATGATACGATATGCAGTTTTAACAATTAACATCAACTATAAATAAATCACAGGTAATTATAACATCATTTATTTATTTGTTTATTTCTACACATTCAGTTGCGGTCGTTTCACAATCATATAGTATGAATATTCGTGTGAGATTTACTCACCTCTACGGAGCTGGAGATTCGGAAAGAAAGAAGTACGCTATCAGTCGAAAGCCCGCGGAAAGCACGATTTGTTGTTAGCGGATTCGCCGACTAGATTCAAATCTAAAGTCAAAAGAATAAAGCGAATAAATAGACAATCAAAAAAATGCATGAATAACGAATTTTCCAATTGAAGCAAACGAACAAAAAAAAATCAAGTTGAAAAAAATAGAAGGAAACGGCTCGACCACTTTTATTGGAGATTAAAACTTTAAAATTTGCAAAGTAAAAAAAATGCATTTTTCTCTAATTCCTTTTTCCACAACAAAGGCCAGTGGGGAATACAACATCCAAAATAAAATATGAAGTGGAAACTTTGTTCACCATTTCATTTCAAACAAGATAGGGGCAATATACAAATTCATGACTGCAAAACGAAAAAGACTGGGGTAAATTTTAGTTCATTTTTTTTATTCAAACAAACGTCAATGGAAAGATCAATAGACTAAGATATTAATCATGGTGACAAGGCAACCATCTCACTCCCTTTTTCTCTGTTCGAATACAAGGCAGAGGAACAAAGATTATAACCACAAAAGGCAAAGGCTCCACCGCTGGTCAGGGGTCCTGTCAGAGGGAGGCACGGCATGGGTCGTTCTGGTGACGTGGTGGTGGCTAGGACGTATGGGTGACGGGGTTCTCGGCTGGTAGGTTTGGCGAAGGCTGGGTTCGTTCTGGGTTGGCGACGTGGTGGGGTTCGGTGGTGACAGGGTGGTGGACTGGGTAGGCTGGGGTAGGAGGCTCGGTGGTGGTGATCTCGGTCGTGGGGTTGGGTGGTGACAGGCATGACGTGGGCAGGGGCTTGGTCTCGTATGGGTTGGTGGTGGCGAACGGTATGAAGTGTGGTGGTGGTGATCTCGGTCGTGGCTTGGGGTACGGTGGCCGATGCGTAGGCATGGGGTGGTTTCTGGAGGAGCACGGCATGCGCGGTGGTGGAGTGGGGTTCTCTGGCGAATGAGTTAGGAGGTGGGTGAAACACGGAACAGCAAAGTGAAAGCAGGGGCACGAAATTTGAAAATACAAAATAAAATAAAAGAAGAAGGCATGTGCTTACCTTTTTGCAATGCTCACGAGATTTAAAACGAAAGTTGCAGAGAAGCTTTTGTGAAATGGAGATTTTGAACGAAAGAAAATGAACAGCTGTCTATTGCTTTTTGTAGAAAGAAGGCAACGAAAAGTTTTTGAACTGTAGGCAATTAAGGCAGTAAATAAAGTTGAACGGTAGGCAATATTTAAGGCAATCAATTTTATTCAATAGGTGGAACGTTTGGAATATGAAAAATATAACAAACACTAAAGATTGGAACGGTAAAGGAATGGAATAAAATTTCCAGTAAAATGATAAGGCACGAAATTAAATTCTCAAAAGAAAAGTACGGTTGAAGCAACCATTGCTAACGCAAGAAATCAAATGGACAGACGAAAGCAGCGAACGTAAAGTGTAACGCCCAAAGTAACGTACAACCGTTATTTGTTTCTAAAAAAAATATAACGTTTCTTTAAATAAATAACGTATCTTTTAAACCAAAAATTTAAATAGCTATTACCAAAAATAAATAAAATTTGATTTTTAAATATAAGATAAAACGGATGTAAATATACGGAATGAAATGTAGAGTTTTAAATTTCCTGTTTCACACTAATTTTTACACTTTAATTTAAATCAATATTTCAAAGTGTTTATTTTTAATTAAAATTTCGTTTAAAAATATCGGGCTGTTACACTCTCCCCCACTCAAAGCTTTTCGTCCTCGAAAAGGAACGAAGAAGGAAAACAAAGAAAGACAAGGCAGAAATAGCAAAAGTAGCTGAAATAAACAATTCCAGATTCGAAGCACGAATGCTCTCCTCCGTCTCCCAGGTGCAATCCCGTTCATCAGTGCTCCACTGCACCTTGACCAGGTTGACAGATTTTATTCTTAGCTGCTTCGTACCTCGATCGACGATATGAAGTGGCTTCCTCTCAATAGTCAGATTTGGCTTGATATCCAAACTATCAAGAGCAGAAGGCTGAATAATAAGAGATGGATCATGCAGATAGCGACGAAGATGAGATACATGAAAGACATTGTGTACCCCAGAAAATTTCTCGGGTAAATCCAGACGATAAGCAAGAGGGCCAATTCTTTCCAAAATGCGGAAAGGACCTACAAATCTAGGAGAAAGTTTTCCTTTACGACCGAAACGAATAACATTCTTTAAGGGAGAGACCTTAAGGAAAACCAAATCACCAACAACTAACTCTAAACTCCGTCTTCGACGATCAGCGTACTTCTTCTGTCTATCTTGAGCAATCTTCATCTTCCTCTTAATCTCTTCAACCCTCTCTGAAGCTTCCAAAACCATCTCAGGACCAAGGACCAAACGATTACCGGATTCAATCCAACAAGAAGGAGATCTACAAGGTCGTCCGTAAAGAGCAGAAAACGGGGATGTCTCAATACTGGCCTGATAACTATTGTTATAAGTGAATTCGACAAGATGGAGATGATCTTCCCAAGATCCTCCATAATCAAGCACACAAGCACGAAGAAGATCTTCTAAAATCTGATTCACCCTTTCCGTTTGACCGTCGGTCTGTGGATGGTAAGCAGTGCTCAGATTTAGATGAGTACCCAAAGAATCCTGAAAGGCTTTCCAAAACCTACTAGTAAAGATAGGATCACGATCACAAACGATACCGAGAGGAACACCATGGAGACGAACAACCTCCCTCATGTAAATCTCAAACAAAGTAGAAGCTGAACGGGTAGACTTGACCGGAATGAAATGAGCTGATTTGGTCAATCTATCCACAATAACCCAGATACTCTCGTTACCCTTCCTAGTCCTTGGTAAACCATCAATGAAATCCATAGAAACTTGTTCCCACTTCCAATTGGGAATCTCAAGAGGCTGCAATAAACCAGAGGTCTTCTGATGATCTGCCTTGACTTGCTAACAAGTCGCACACCTATTAACGAAAATGGAAATATCTCGCTTCATACCTTTCCACCAATATAACTTCTTCATGTCCTGATACATCCTGGTCACGCCTGGATGAATAGAAAGTCTGGACTGATGATTCTCCCGAAGTAACTCCTGTCTCAATCCATCAACATTCGGGACACAAATCCTATTATTAATCCTCAATACACCCTTATCGTCAATCTGAGCTCCACTGCCATCAAGACTACTACCTCCAACTCTGCTTCAAACACTCTCCTTAATTAATCTAAGCATCTGATCCTCATCCTGTCTAGCCATAATACGATGCACAAGAGGTGAAGAAACAACAATCTGACACAACAAAGCTTTCTTCCTACTCAAAGCATCCGCCACAACATTAGCTTTTCCCGGTGTATAGTTGATGTCGAGGTCATAAGAAGCAAGGAACTCTAACCACCTAACTTGTCTCTGATTCAAATCCTTTTGAGAGAAAATATACCTCAAAGATTGATGATCTGTGAAAAGCTCAAACTTGGTACCCAACAGATGATGTCTCCAAAGCTTCAAAGCGAAAACAACAGCAAGCAACTCTAGATCATGGGCAGCATAATTTACTTCATGGGTCTTCAACTGTCTACTAGCATAAGCAATCACCCTACCATCCTGCATCAGAACAGCTCCCAAACCTTCTCGACAAGCATCAGTGTATACCGTTAATCCCTCATTTCCATTTGGAATGGTAAGAACAGGTGCGGAAGTAAGCCTGTCTTTTAACTCATTGAAAGCGGCCTTACACTCGTTACTCCAAATAAACTTAGCATTCTTCCGAGTTAAAGTAGTGAGAGGTGCAGCAATCCGAGCGAAATTCTCAATGAATCTCCGGTAATAACCGGCAAGTCCTAGAAAACTACGGATATCAGTAGGAGTCTTAGGAGTTTCCCAATCATTGATCGCAGCGATCTTGACTGGATCAACTGAAACCCCATTACTAGAAACAATATGCCCAAGAAATCGGACTTCATCCTTCCAGAAATGGCATTTGGAAAATTTAGCTTTTAACTGATGATTTCGAAGAGTCTCAAGAACAGATTACAAATGTGACTCATGTTCTTCTTCAGACTTAGAGAAAATGAGGATAACATCCACAAAGACTAGAACAAATTTATTAAGCACATCGCGGAAAACACGATTCATCAAGTCAACAAAGAAGGCAGGAGCATTAGTCAAACCAAAAGGCATAACTAACCATTCAAAGAATCCATTCTCAGTACGGAAAGCAGTCTTGGGAATACTTTCCTCGGCAACTCTGAGTTGGTGAAAACCTATGGCAAGATCAAGCTGAGAGAAAACAGTAGCACCATAAAGCTGATCAAACATATCATTGATACAAGGCATTGGATATCTATTTTTCATAGTGAGCTTGTTCAACTCCCTATAATCAACACACATCCGGAGAGAACCATCGGACTTGGTGACGAAAACCACCGCAGCTCCCCATTCAGAATAGCTAGGTCTGATCAGACCCTTGGAAGACAGATCCTCTATTTGTTCCCTTAACTCAACCTTCTCACAGGGTTCCATTCTTCTAAGAGGAAGAACTACAGGTCGAGCTCTAGGAATAAGATCAATGCGGAAATCAATTTCCCGCTTAGGACGTAAAGCAGTAACTTCACCGAATACATCGGGATAAAGATTGACTACCCGAGTCGACTGAAGATCAACAGTAGAAGCATCTAGAGAAAAGATAAAGCTACCAGCATAATCATGAGGCATACGACCCTGAATAACCAAAGAGTTACCCCGATCATCCTTAAGAGAAACAATTCGGGATTTACAAGAGATATGAGCATCGTGCCCGTCAAGCCAATCACTTCCAAGCAACAAATCAAAAGCATCGAAACCCAGGACATAGAAATCTCCAGAAAATTTATGACTAGAATAGAAGAGTCTCACTTGCTTACAAATCTTATCAAGATTTGCGGGACCACCAATAGGATTTGAAACACATAGAGGAACAGAAGTATACTCAGGAGAAAGGAGAGTTTCAAACTTATTACACAAAACATCAGAAATAAAACTATGCGAAGCCCTAGTATCAAATAACACACGAACAGGATGATGAAATAAAGTAAAGGTGCCCTGAAGAGTACCTTGATCATCGCTAGGAGCAGGAGTAGGTGCAGCAGGTGATGAAGCAGATGTGACAACAAATACACCAGATGGCTTTCCCTTCTGATATAAAGGACAGTCCTTCCTAAAATGACCCGGCTGAAGACAAACATGACAAAGATCGTTCCTGGAAACCTGAGGTGGAGGAATAGCAGCACCGGACGGATTAGGGCAACTATTGGCATAGTGCCCCTTCTGGTCACATTTGAAGCAAGTAATAGAGGAAAGATCAATAGGGTGCCTCTGGGAAGGAGCAGATGCTGAAGATCCTAAGCCCAGATGTTTGAGCCAATTCTTCTTTTGCTGGTGGAAGTTGGGCTTTCTCTTCTTGGAATTAGCAGAGGAGGACTGAGAGACATGAGCACTTGAAGCAGCAGGACCCTTGGAAGTAGGGTTATCATAGCGAATAGCCATATCCATGAGCTCAGTAAAAGTGCCATGAACATGTGAAATAAGACGGTCGCAGAACTCTGGGCGAGCTCCAGCAATGAACTTCTCATTCTTCTTTAGCTGAGTGTCGATAAGACCAGGACCAAATTTGGAAAGTTCATTGAACTTCCGCTCATACTCTGAGAAGGACATGGTACCCTGCTTAAGATCCATGAATTCACGATAAAGCTGAGATTTCCCGGCTTCGGGCATCCATTTTGCCACAAAAGCCTCCCTGGAAAGAAGATACAGAAACCAAACTTAAGATAGATTCAAAAGGAAAGGAAATGGGGAAAATTCAAGTTAACACAAAGGATACCTGAACTGTTCCCACAAAAGATCACCTTCGTTAGTGTGAGTCGTAACAGACTCCCACCAATCTAAGGCTGACTCTTGTAGCTGCCATGCTTCTAACTGACGCTTCTGGGCATCAGTGATCTCAAGACCAGTAAAGATTCTTTCCAAACTTCGTAGCCATTGCTGGGCTTCGATGATACTCTCTGAACCGGTGAACCTAGTGCCACCGAACTGAGAGAATTCCTTGCAAAGAACAGTAAACCTAACGGGTGCAACAGGTGGAGGAACTGGGGCAATACCACGACCCCTACCCCTAGCATTTCGACGATTCATCCTGGAAATATCAAGAATAAATTTAGGACAAGGTACAGAGAAGACAAAGATAAGTTAAGATAAGACACGATAAGATCACTTGGATGAATATCCTAATAACAAAATTCCTAACAAGGTAGATATGGAAAGAAGGAAGTTTGAAAAAAAAATTCTTCTTAAAACAGGAAAACTTTATATCAAAATAATCTTTGAAAAATCATTTGTGAAATCATTTTAAAAATCATTTTATACTTTGAAAATACGTTCACTCACAAGAAAATGATTCTGAGTTTGATTTCTCTCATTCTAGGGTATTTCTACCCTATCTCTAATGAGTTTTTGCTCCATAGGCTAAGGTTTGCCTAAAACCAAAGCTCTGATACCAAATGTAACGACCCGATATTTTGGACCATTCAAATCGACAATAATCCACACATGTCAGACTTGAATAATACAAAATAACAGATTGTAATAAAATTTGGAGCAAATAAAATCATTCACAGAATCATAGACACAGAAATATCAGAATAACTCGCAGCGGAATTTAAAATAACCATAGTGGTTCATGAAGCCACTAAAATACATAGTCTCAAATCAAATACAAAATACATAGTCTGAAACCCAATACAGTTCTGAAACAAGTACAATAGAAATCCCAAATACACAAGTCTCTAAAACAAAAGCTGAAATAAGACAACTGAAACTGAAATAGGAAGATAACTAGATAAGCAGAATCTCCAGCGATTCCGAGCTCCAGAAAAGTGAATCCAAGCTATGAATACTCAGGCTGACCCAAGCGTAAGATAAAACATAAACACTCGAGTCAGGATATACATACTTATACAATGTAAACCAACTCAAATGAACTGTAGTAAAGGTACAAGTAACTTAGAAGATGCTTGGGACCACCCATTGTTTGCGCCAAAAATGGTCACAAACCCTGAATGTTGTGAAAGCACCAGTGTATGAATACAAATCAGCAATATTCAAACACAAATCTCAGATCTAAACAAGAAACAAACATCAATCCAGAAATAATGAACAAAAACACGAGATTTATAGTGGTTCGGCTATCTCCGGCCTACGTCCACTCCAAAGTTTTTATCTTTTATTGATCGATGCTTGAAGATTACAATTTCCTATCGCGTAGTACAACGGATTTTATGATTATAATTTGAATCTAAGGCAACAATGGTGATCTGGAGTAAATCTGGCAGAGTCCGGGCGCTCTTTAGCTCTCAAAATTGTCCGACCCCTTTTCTGAATGATCTGGGGGTCTATTTATAGGTGCAGGAGGCTGATATTTCGCCTAAATTGAAGGGAGACCAGTTCTAGTACGTCAGGGGGCCCACATGCCCGCTTTCTGGAAGTCCGGGCCTACTTTGGGATCGATTCGACCCTTGGTTCGAATCGATCAAGAAAGAGTCCAATCGAGCTGAAATTTGGTGTGAGCATTCTTCATCATATGCTTAAGCTTCTGTGAAAATTTCATTGCATTTGGATTTATGGATCTCGAGTTATGATCGAGTCAAGATTGCATTCCTGGCTGGCACGCTTGCTTCGACTCGATTCGTTCGAATCGATAGGCTCGACTCGATAGCCTCACGCGCCTTTGCGATGATGCGGTGCGCCTTTCCTGGGTCAATCCACTTTTTACTCTGAGTCGAATGGGTCGACTCCATCTTTGTCGCCGCGTTGAACGTTTCTTCCCATGAGTCGCGCATACTTCACACTCTTAATCATGCTTCGTACCTTAGCTCGTATCCATTCTTCGTGTTCAGTTCGTATCCATTCGTTCATTTCCTTCGTATCGATCGATTCGAGCACGATCGATACGAACATTGTCCCTGAATCCTTCGAATCCATGCGATCACCCATCCTTCGTGTCCATGACTTCGTATCTACGAAGCCGGCTCCCAAGGTATCCTTCTCGTATGCCTTTGATTTTCTTCGAATCGATCTGTATGTGCGTGTTTCCCTGACTAGTGCATATTTCCAATTCGTACCCATCGATCCTAGGGGCATGCTTCGAATCGATCTCGTCGAATCGATCGATTCGAACATACCCTAACCCGATGGATTCGAACTCTCCTTGACCTCATCGATTCGAAGCATTATACTTCGTCTCGATCGATTCGAGCATGTTGTCCCATAGCAAATGTCTGACTTCGTCTTCATCGATACGAACCATGTCGATATGAAGTGCAGTAAACTTCAACTGGTTCGAACCTTCATCGATTCGAACCAACATCCATCGATGCGAAGTACATCGATTCGAACCGTGCTCTGTGCATCTTAATTCATTCATATCTTGTGCCTACGAACTCCGATCGTCCTGAAAATTGAAACATAGCCTCTCCTAACCTTGATTGTCATTCCCAATCAATTCTGCCTTGATCGGAGCTCGGCCAAATTTTGACGACATCCATTGCAGCCTTGTTTCCAATTGAACTCTAATCCTGATATCCATCATTCCTTGCTAATTTGTTGATATTCCAGCTTTGTCCAAAAAGCGGGATAACATTTGCCCCCCAAAACGTGCCTTGTGATAAGAAGGCGTGTTTTGAATAGTTTCCGAACCCAATATTCAAAGTCCATAGCCAATTCCATGTCCATCCGAACTCGAAGACCGAGCCTTTGATCCATCCTTATCCAACAGCCAATAGCCAAATCCAGGACCTCTCCGGGCCGATATCCAAATCTATAACCTCTCTGGGCTCTTGTCAAGCGCAATCCACACCTGACGACCGTGGTCCAGTGTCCCTGGACGTTGAACTAACCTCTCCGGGCTCTTGCCAAGCGCAACCCACACTTGACGATCGTGGTCCAGTGTCCCTGGACGCTGAGCTAACCTCTCCGGGTTCTTGCCAAGCGCAATCCACACTTGACGACCGTGGTCCAGTGTCCCTGGACGTGAGTAACTCCATGGCTTAAGTCCTAAGCCGAATCCTGGTCGCTCCGGACCGTTGCTGAGCATAGTCCATACTCAGCGACCTGAAACAATAATCGATAATAGGGGCCTAAGTCCTAGGCCGAATCCTGGTCACTCCGGACCCTTGCCGAGCATAGTCCATACTTGACGACCTGAATGAGTCACTTTACCACGTTCGGGCAGAACGACTCACCCCTTGCCAGGCATAATCCATACCTGACGACCGTTTATCAAAAACCAAAAAGAATCCAATCAAGATCCAATCCAAAATCCAAATCAAATCGGAAAACCAGAAATCCATATCAAAAATCGAAACCATCATCCAAAACGGAGAACAATCATCCGAATGAATGCCAAAACCAGAAAAACAAGCAAAATCAGGAGTTCAATCCAAACTCCAAAAACCAAACCAGAAAACTATGTGTCCAATCCAAAAACAAAAGACAGATTTCGCAAACCATGGCTTTGCGGTTTATCATCACTCAGAGCATGCCTAGGGGCTATCTCCGTCCCCATACATGTGTAAGACTCGGTTGCTCGCCAATGGTTTGTTACTTATTTCATATTATCCTGATCAATTGATGACCAATCGACCATTATTCCTGTGCCTCATATCCTCATGGTTTGAGGTAGACGGTGGTTGCTCCTGCTCCACCGCTGCATTCCGAGCCCCAACATACTGCCTCAACTGTCCATTCCTCACATGCTCCTCAATTATGTCCTTTAGGTGCCTATAGCTATTGGTATCATGCCCGTCCAAATCATGGAAGAGACCATGCTTTCCTGATGCCCTCTCCCGCTCGGATGGTTCTCTCCTAGCCGGCCTCCGGTAAGGAAGGCGATTCCGAGTTTCCATGTATATCCGCTCTAATGTCTCGTTTAATTCTGTGTATGTGGAAAACCTTGGATCCTTCCATCGCTTCCTAGCTTTTTCAGAGTTTTCGTCCAGCTTCCTTTTTCCTTTATCTTTATCCGAGCTTCCGTCGGATGGTCCTCCACCCCCGGTCACATTCACCTCCTTTAGCTTTAAATCCATACATGCGTCTTCTTGCCGAAGAAATCTTTCAGCTTCGTGAAAGAATTCCCCGAGATCTAGTGGTGGGTCTCGTACTAAAGATACCTTAAAATCTAAATCCTCTCTGACTCTCGACACTGCCGCCATCAAAACCATCGATGGATCCGGCCGATCCACCGAAGAAACCGCCGCATTAAATCGAGTTAAAAATGCTCTAAGCGATTCATCCGTTCTTTGCTTTACCGATGTTAACGTCATCACGTTCTTAGGTCTTTTGATATGAACCCGAAACTGTCCCAAAAACCTGTCCACCAATTCCCTCCAATTCCTGATAGATCCTTCCTCCAGCTGCCTAAACCACATTGCCGCTAGGTCTGTCAAGTATAAAGGGAAACATCTGGCCATCACTTCCTCCGATGCCCCCAGCACTTCCATGTGTCTAGTGTATCTCATCAAGTGATCAGTCGGGTTAGCCTTTCCATTATATACTTCCATGCTAGGTAACTTGAACTTAGGTGGATTCTGAGCCATCCTGATTTCCCGAGCGAACGGACTCCTGTTCACTCCTTCCAATTCTCTATTGGTCGAACCTCCACGCATAGTCTTCCTAATGATTTCCATTAATCCAGCATTGTCCGTCAGAGGTTGCCCCCCATGATCTCGAGGGAATTCCGGCACATATTCTTCGTGTGGCTCATTAGCAGCAACGTTTGCCCTAGCCTGTTGAACTCCTTCCAAAGGTCCTCCTGCATTGGATCCCGCGGGCCTGCCCCCAAGTCCTTGTTGATTGCCTTCCGGTTCTGTATTCTGTCCTCCATTGGGTTCCGCAACCCTAGTTCCTTGTTCCACATTTGCAGTCGCTATAGTTGGTCCAAGGTTCTGTGTTCCTGCAGCTCTCATCTGCTCGAAGAAAGTCTGCATCATATCCTGTTGACTCTTCAGCAACCTCGCATGCAATGAATTTGCTATAGCTTCCATTTCATCTCTGGTAATGTAAATCGGAGCTTGTCCTTCTCCAGCTTCGGAGGATGCCTCTTGACTTCCTCCTTGTTGGCTTCTCTCAGCTCTTTGTCTTCTACTTGTTTGTCGAGTCATTGTAGAGTCAACCTGAATCCTTCAAACTTTCGAATCTAAACTTTGAATCTGGTGTAGCGGGTGCGAGTTCAATCCTGCGTGAGGGCACCAAAGTGTTTGCGCCAAAAATGGTCACAAACCCCGAATGTTGTGAAAGCACCAGTGTATGAATACAAATCAGCAATATTCAAACACAAATCTCAGATCTAAACAAGAAACAAACAGCAATCCAGAAATAATGAACAAAAACACGAGATTTATAGTGGTTCGGCTATCTCCGGCCTACGTCCACTCCAAAGTTTTTATCTTTTATTGATCGATGCTTGAAGATTACAATTTCCTATCGCGTAGTACAACGGATTTTATGATTATAATCTGAATCTAAGGCAGCAATGGTGATCTGGAGTAAATCTGGCAGAGTCCGGGCGCTCTTTAGCTCTCAAAATTGTCCGACCCCTTTTCTGAATGATCTAGGGGTCTATTTATAGGTGCAAGAGGCTGATATTTCGCCTAAATTGAAGGGAGACCAGTTCCAGTACGTCAGGGGGCCCACATGCCCGCTTTCTGGAAGTCCGGGCCCACTTTGGGATCGATTCGACCCTTGGTTCGAATCGATCAAGAAAGAGTCCAATCGAGCTGAAATTTGGTGTGAGCATTCTTCATCATATGCTTAAGCTTCTGTGAAAATTTCATTGCATTTGGATTTGTGGATCTCGAGTTATGATCGAGTCAAGATTGCATTCCTGGCTGGCACGCTTGCTTCGACTCGATTCGTTCGAATCGATAGGCTCGACTCGATAGCCTCACGCGCCTTTGCGATGATGCGGTGCGCCTTTCCTGGGTCAATCCACTTTTTACTCCGAGTCGAATGGGTCGACTCCATCTTTGTCGCCGCGTTGAATGTTTCTTCCCATGAGTCGCGCATACTTCACACTCTTAATCATGCTTCGTACCTCAGCTCGTATCCATTCTTCGTGTTCAGTTTGTATCCATTCGTTCATTTCCTTCTTATGGATCGATTCGAGCACGATCGATACGAACATTGTCCCTGAATCCTTCGAATCCATGCGATCACCCATCCTTCGTGTCCATGACTTCGTATCTACGAAGCCGGCTCCCAAGGTATCCTTCTCGTATGCCTTTGATTTTCTTCCAATCGATCCGTATGTGTGTGTTTCCCTGACTAGTGCATATTTCCAATTCGTACCCATCGATCCTAGGGGCATGCTTCGAATCGATCTCGTCGAATCGATCGATTCGAACATACCCTAACCCGATGGATTCGAACTCTCCTTGACCTCATCGATTCGAAGCATTATACTTCGTCTCGATCGATTCGAGCATGTTGTCCCATAGAAAATGTCTAACTTCGTCTTCATCGATACGAACCATGTCGATATGAAGTGTAGTAAACTTCAACTGGTTCGAACCTTCATCGATTCGAACCAACATCCATCGATGCGAAGTACATCGATTCGAACCGTGCTCTGTGCATCTTAATTCATTCATATCTTGTGCGTACGAACTCCGATCGTCCTGAAAATTGAAACATAGCCTCTCCTAACCTTGATTGTCATTCCCAATCAATTCTGCCTTGATTGGAGCTCGGCCAAATTTTGACGTCATCCATTGCAGCCTTGTTTCCAATTGAACTCTAATCCTGATATCCATCATTCCTTGCTAATTTGTTGATATTCCATCTTTGTCCAAAAAGCGGGATAACACCCATCCTCTAAGGATCCGTTAAAATATCTACTATGTAGTAATATTCGCTATTATAATAGTGTCTAAATAAGTAAAGTATAATCATATCGGAAAATAGCGTTAAGGGGATGGAGAACCTTAACGCGGTCGGATCTTAAAATCATAATCGTAGTAAAGCTCGATATGGTAGGTGACACGGCACAACTAGGCAATGCCAGGGTAGATATACCAATTACGCATCCGGACTAGTGGTGACGCATAGCAGCCACTACCGCCCACCTCGAACAACACTCCCAAATCAAGGGTGGCCACCAAATCAATCACAAGTAATAGAATGGTATCGAAGAAGTGTGTCCGATAAGAGGTGCTACCTCATTGGTCCGTCAATCGCTCCTGTTTTAGCCACCTTATGCCAACTCACGGGAGTTGGGTCCACGTAACATACCTTAAGAACGTCGCCACCATCCTACTTCATTCTGGAATCTCCACCGCGTACACGGTTGTCAAAGTGGTTTTCGGTATCGACAGAGAGTATGTCCATATCCGATCCCGGTCTCTTTTCCAACCAATCGTTATTATAACCCGTGGTTATAGATTTAAAACAACTTACCAATTATACTTCGAATTAAACCATTTAAAAACAAAGTCATTGTTATTTTAAATCAAATCTTGAATTCCCAAAGTTTAACCTTTTCAGAGCTCATTTATTCACTTAAAACAATAGCATTAAAATTCTCAGCTTTCACAACATTTAAAAGAGTGTTGCGGTAAGTTAAAATAAAAAAACAATTTATTTAGAAAAGACAGCATTTATAAACTGCTATAACAGTTCAGTTTTAAACAAATCATATTTCAGCTTACTGCAACTCTTAACAAGTGCTATAGTAGCCCTTTTATTAGTTCAGGTTCAATTTTAGTTTCTGCCACAACAGCACTTACAAAGTGCTATCATAGCCTTAGTTCATTTTAGTCTTTTGGTTCGTATATATAACCGCAGTACTTAACAAGTGCTGCAGATTCCACTTAGTTTAGAATTGGTTCATTTAATCTAAACCATTTAAATTTATAAAATCATAAATTTTCACATTTAAAAAGTTCATTTAAATCCTTTAACTGATTTATTTAAAAGGGAAATTTTTACAAAATAAAACCAAAACTTACAAATTCGCTTATTAAATTCAAGTGTGTAAATCCCATTTTCATTTAAACAATTCATTTCAATATTAAATCTCAAACTCCATTTTCACCATTTTAAAACTAAATTTTTATTTCAATTTAATTAACCTAAGTTTCCAACTTCCTTTTTAATCTAATTTACGAATTTAAGTTACAATTTAAAAATCAATATTTTATTTTACATTTTTCCTTTTTCTTTCCATTTATCACATAGAAAAATCATTTCTATTCTAAATATATCATTTTAAAAATTCAATTTAAATCAATTTAATATTATTACGATTAATAAAGTATTTAAAGGTATTCAGAAAATATAGAAAAATAACCACGGGTTTGTATAATATTTTCTAGCCTAAGTCAAGTGATACAGATACAATATCATTTCAATCCGTAATTTACAAAGAAAAATCCGGGTTTTATCATTTCAAACCCGCAATCCCAAGTAAATAAAGTTTTATTGAAAATCGTTCAGGCCTATCATTTCAGCCCATAACGACTTTCCCTTATTCTAAAGTCTGTTCGGGTATGTATCATTTCAACCTATAGTGATTCTATTCTATAGGGAACTTGCAGTGTGATTTAACAGAAATAGAATAACAGTAAAATAGGAACAAAATATAACAGATGATACGATATGCAGTTTTAACAATTAACATCAACTATAAATAAATCATAGGTAATTATAACATCATTTATTTATTTGTTTATTTCTACACATTCAGTTGCGGTCGTTTTACAATCATATAGTATGAATATTCGTGTGAGATTTACTCACCTCTACGGAGCTGGAGATTCGGAAAGAAAGAAGTACGCTATCAGTCGAAAGCCCGCGGAAAGCACGATTTGTTGTTAGCGGATTCGCCGACTAGATTCAAATCTAAAGTCAAAAGAATAAAGCGAATAAATAGACAATCAAAAAAATGCACGAATAACGAATTTTCCAATTGAAGCAAACGAACGAAAAAAAAAATCAAGTTGAAAAAAATAGAAGGAAACGGCTCGACCACTTTTATTGGAGATTAAAACTTTAAAATTTGCAAAGTAAAAAAAATGCATTTTTCTCTAATTCCTTTTTCCACAACAAAGGCCAGTGGGGAATACAACATCCAAAATAAAATATGAAGTGGAAACTTTGTTCACCATTTCATTTCAAACAAGACAGGGGCAATATACAAATTCATGACTGCAAAACGAAAAAGACTGGGGTAAATTTTAGTTCATTTTTTTTATTCAAACAAACGTCAGTGGAAAGATCAATAGACTAAGATATCAATCATGGTGACAAGGCAACCATCTCACTCCTTTTTTCTCTGTTCGAATACAAGGCAGAGGAACAAAGATTATAACCACAAAAGGCAAAGGCTCCACCGCCGGTCAGGGGTCCTGTCAGAGGGAGGCACGACATGGGTCGTTCTGGTGACGTGGTGGTGGCTGGGACATATGGGTAACGGGGTTCTCGGCTGGTAGGTCTGGCGAAGGCTGGGTTCGGTCTGGGTTGGCGACGTGGTGGGGTTCGGTGGTGACAGGGTGGTGGACTGGGTAGGCTGGGGTAGGAGGCTCGGTGGTGGTGATCTCGGTCGTGGGGTTGGGTGGTGACAGGCATGACGTGGGCAGGGGCTCGGTCTCGTATGGGTTGGTGGTGGCGAACGGTATGAAGTGTGGTGGTGGTGATCTCGGTCGTGGCTTGGGGTATGGTGGCCGATGCGTAGGCGTGGGGTGGTTTCTGGCGGAGCACGGCATGCGCGGTGGTGGAGTGGGGTTCTCTGGCGAATGAGTTAGGAGGTGGGCGAAACACGGAACAGCAAAGTGAAAGCAGGGGCACGAAATTTGAAAATACAAAATAAAATAAAAGAAGAAGGCATGTGCTTACCTTTTTGCAATGCTCACGAGATTTAAAACGAAAGTTGCAGAGAAGCTTTTGTGAAATGGAGATTTTGAACGAAAGAAAATGAACAGCTGTCTATTGCTTTTTGTAGAAAGAAGGCAACGAAAATTTTTTGAACTGTAGGCAATTAAGGCAGTAAATAAAGTTGAACGGTAGGCAATATTTTAGGCAATCAATTTTATTCAATAGGTGGAACGTTTGGAATATGAAAAATATAACAAACACTAAAGATTGGAACGGTAAAGGAATGGAATAAAATTTCCAGTAAAATTATAAGGCACGAAATTAAATTCTCAAAAGCAAAGTACGGTTGAAGCAACCATTGCTAACGCAAGAAATCAAATGGACAGACGAAAGCAGCGAACGTAAAGTGTAACGCCCAAAGTAACGTACAACCGTTATTTGTTTCTAAAAAAAAATATAACGTTTCTTTAAATAAATAACGTATCTTTTAAACCAAAAATTTAAATAGCTATTACCAAAAATAAATAAAATTTGATTTTTAAATATAAGATAAAACGGATGTAAATATATGGAATGAAATGTAGAGTTTTAAATTTCCTGTTTCACACTAATTTTTACACTTTAATTTAAATCAATATTTCAAAGTGTTTATTTTTAATTAAAATTTCATTTAAAAATATCGGGCTGTTACATGAACTACCCACCACACATGGTTTAACCATCTAAAATTATGTGGGCTATCCATCATACGTGTTACATTCGTTTTAAACTATGCGGACTATCCATCGCATATACCATAGTTTTCCTAGGATGAATATGAAATCTTCATTAACCATATTGAGACTATCCATCTCAGACATTATGTGGACTATCCATCACACATTCCATAGTTTTCCTAGGATGACTATGAACCCATCACTTATCAATTTAACTCATAATTAACTTTATTTACTGAAGTTCCCAACCTTTGTCTATTGGTATCCCCAATTAGGTTGACAGCCCTTTAAACTTATAGCATGTCGTAATAACACACATTGGTATCCCCAATATATGTAATGCCGAAATCACAAAATAAATGGCAAGTCAAATATAATATACATTAGTATTCCCAATAAATAATGTCAAATTCATAAACTTATGGCATATAGAAATATAAAACATTGGTATACCCAATGAATAATGTCGAAATAATGAAGCATATGACTTACCACCATTAATATAGAAAAATAGAAGACTTACGGCATTCATGTCATTTAAACAATAACGAACCTTTATCTAAAATTCGAAAACAAAATTCTAATTTTATAACTCATAAGGCTAACTTATGAAATCATAAGGTCATCGACTTTCATAAAATATAGGCTATCTTGCCTTTTTAAAACATACTTTTATTTTGCATAAAACAAGGTCTCGCGGGCGTTGAAATAGAGAGTTTCGGCATCAATGTCGCATGGCATAGTTGCTGAAAACAATTAAACAAAGAAGCAGACATTGATATACAACGACATCAAAACCTTGAGCCAAAATCAATTACTTACAGCATAATTATAAGTATGTCGAAATTATTACTTCTGCTATTATGCCGCATACATACAAAAATTAGTGGCATCATTGTCGCAAAATAAATTGATACCGAAATTGATGACTTGCGGCATTAATTTAAGAATGTCAAAAACTGTCGGCATCAGTAACTCACGACATCAATATCTCATACACACATGAGATGCGGTATTCTCATAAAAAAATGTCAGGTGCATGACCCAATGCATTCCGTACTTACGGTGTAAATGTTTCATGCATTGTTTCATGTCAATACCGCCTACTCCGATATCGCTTACAACTGTAAAGTGGTACAGCCAAATGTTAATGTCGAACATCATGGAAATGCCACATATTAGTGGCATTATAGTAATTATTATAAAAACTATTTCATTTCTATTAAAGGCAATTTCTTTTTACCAACTTCTATTTCTTATCAAATTTTTATTGGTTGAAAACCAAATTTACCAATTTCTTTTCAAAAAACCGCCGCAAGTCAGTTTTATACTTCCAAAAATATTGATCAACATAATTAATTAATACCCTTAATTAATATTAATTTAAATGATTTTCTAACATAATAAATTCATAATCACTTGGGAAAAATCCCTAAATTCATCGAAAATCAGAATTAGCATATTCTTTCATCTATAAAAATATCGGGGCCAAAATAATTATTTAATTCCTTTTAACAATTAAAACCCAAAATGAACACTATTTCCCCAGGAAATACATAAAGTATTCGTTTTAACTCGGAAAATTATGAAATTAAAAACTCATCTCCAAAATAATGTTTTATACAACATACCCGAAAATAATATCAATTGGATATCAAAAAATTACGTTTTACCCTAAAACCCATTTAAATAATTTCATAAAAGTTCCATAAATCATTATTCTATCCAAACAAGATCATGCATATATAGCATGGCAAAACAACCAAGAATAATTCGGAATTTATCCATAATCAAATTCAAACACAAGTAATAGAGATGGTTAAATATTGTTCACCTTAAATTTGATGATGGAGTTTAGTTTCCCTAAGCTTTGCCTTTTGAATCCCTTGGTTTTCCCTTTGATTTTCCATTCTCTACCTTGATTAATGGTCGACCTCCTCAACGTTTTCTTTTGATTGTTTGTAATTGTATAAATTAGAAATGAATAAGGTCATCGACTTTCTTAAAACATAGGTTATCTTGCCTTTTCGGAACATACTTTTATTTTGCATAAAACAAGGTCTCGCGGACGTTGAAATAGAGAGTTTCGGCATCAATGCCACATGGCATAGTTGTTGAAAACAATTAAACAAAGAATGCAGACATTGATATAAAACGACATCAAAACATTGAGCCAAAATCAATTACTTACAGAATAATTATAAGTATGTCGAAATTATTATACATCTTCTATTATGCCGCATACATACAAAAATTAGCGGCATCATTGTCGTAAAATAAATTGATACTGAAATTGATGACTTGCAACATTAATTTAATAATGTCAAAAACTATCGGCATCAATACCTCACGACATCAATACCTCATATACCCATGAGATGCGGTATTCTCATAAAAACAATGTCGGATGCATGACCCAATGCATTTCATACTTACGGTGTAAATATTTCATGCATTGTTTCATGTCAATACCTACTCTGATATCGCTTACAACTGTAAAGTGGTACAACCTATTGTTAATACCGAACGTCATGGGAATGCCACATATCGATGGCATTGTAGTAATTAGTATAAAAACTATTTTATTTCTATTAAAGGCAATTTCTTTTTACCAACTCCTATTTTTTGTCAAATTTCTACTGGTTGAAAATCAAATTTATCAATTTCTTTTCAGAAAACCGCCGCAAGTCAGTTTTATACTTCCAAAAACACTAATCAACATAATTATTAATACCCTAAATTAATATTAATTTACATGTTTTTCTAGCATAATAAATTCATAGAAATTCATAATCACTTGGGAAAAATCTCCAAAATTCACTAAAAATCAGAATTAGCATATTCTTTCATCTATAAAAATTTCAAGGCCAAAATAATTATTTAATTACTCTTAATAATTAAAACCTGAAATGAACACTATTTCCTCAAGAAATACATAAAATATTCGTTTTAACTCAAAAAATTATGAAACTAAAAACTCATCTCCAAAATAATGTTTTATACAACATACCCGAAAATAATATCAATTGGATATCAAAAATTTACGTTTTACCCTAAGCCCATTTATATAATTTCATAAAAATTCCATAAATAATTATTCTATCCAAACAAGATCATGCATCCATAGCATGGCAAAACAACCAAGAATAATTCGGAATTTATCCATAATCGAATTCAAACACAAGTAATAGAGATGGTTAACTATTATTCACCTTAAATTGGATGATGGAGTTTAATTTCCCTAAGCTTTGCCTTTTGAATCCCTTGGTTTTTCCTTTGATTTTCCATTCTCTACCTTGATTAATGGTCAGCCTCTCTAACGTTTTCTTTTGATTTTTTGTAATTGTATAAATTAGAAATGAATGAGAGGGTAAGGGTTTAAGGGATAAAAGGAAGATCTATTCCTATTTTTCCCTTCTCATTTATTGTTTCCTATGTTAAGTTTAAAACAATCTTATTAGTTAATTAATTAAGTTAAGGCCCGACCTTGTTAATTATCAAATCTCATCCACATATCCCACTAACTCATTCTATTTGATCTATCCAATTAAATCTATTGAATAAAAAAATTAGGGGTGTTATAGGCTCCCATTCTTAAAGGATTTCATCCTCGAAATTCAATAAGGACCACATAATAAGAATATTAAACATGCAACCAACTGTAACAAACAATGCTAGTAGATCCTACCAGCTACAAAGTCTATATAATAAGTATGGAATATACCCTTATAACAACTCAGGATAAGCATCTCCAATCATGTCCTCTATTTTCCAAGTACAATCTTTCTCGTTGTTACTCCACTAGACTTTCGCCAATCTATTGTCTTGTTCCTTAACTTCTTCTCATCTCTCGCTACAAAACGAACTGGTTCCCTAACAAAAGTAAGATATGGTTCTACTACTAAATCTTCTAATGTAGTCAGAGCAATAGTATTCTCTGTATCATGCACATACTTTCTAAGATGAGAAACATGAAAAACATTATGGACTCCTGCCAAACTACTTGGTAGCTCTACTCGGTACGCAAGTTTCCTGATCCTTTCTATAATAGGGAACGGTCCAACATATCTAGTGCCAGTTTCCTTGACTTTCCAAATCGTACCATACCTTGCATCGGTGATACTTTAATAAAAATATGATCTCCAACTGAGAACTCTAGATCTTTACGCCTTGTATCTGTTTAACTTTTCTGCCTAGACTTGAGCTTCCTTCATCCATGCTCGGATCAACTCAATCTTTTCTGTGGCTTCTCTCACTATATCTGGACTAAGAACCAATCTGTCCCCGATCTCCAACCAACATGTTGGTGATTTGCACGGTCTTCCATACAAAGCTTTAAAAGGCGTCATTCCTATTAGTCTGATAACTATTATTATAGAAAAACTTAACTAAGTGCAAATGATCTTCCCATAACCCACCAAAATCTAGTACATAAGCTCTCAACAAATCTTCAAACCTTATTGACTCTCTCTATCTTCCCATTTGTCTATAGGTGATAAGCGGTAATCATCTTAAGCTTGGTACATAACAGTTCCTGTAGACACTTCCAGAACTCGGTAGTAAACAAAGTATCTCTATCACTGACTATACTACTATGAATCCCATGCAGTCTAACAACATTCTTCATAAACAACTTAACTAATGCAGGTGTCGTTCTGGTCGACTTAATGGGAATGAAAGTGCATCTTGATTAGTTTATTTACTATAACCTAAATACTCTCATTTTCCCTATTCGACCTTGGTAGCCCCTTAATAGAATCCATGGTATAGAATCCCATTTCCAACAAACCACTTGGCTTTTAATGCTCGGCTTTCACTTGCTGGCAATTCAAACCTTGCTTTACCCATAAGCCTACATACCTTCGCAGAAGAAACTCTTATTCATATCCTGATATATCTTAGTTCCTCCAGGATGAATAATAAACTTCAATCCATACACTCCCTAAAAACTTCCTTCCATAGGTCACCAACATCTGACACAATCGTCCCTTCTTTCATAACCATCCATTTGGTTAAGACAAAATCTTTCAAATCATAAATCTTAGTTCTACCTTCCAATCTTCTAATCCTTTCGGCTAGTAACGGATCATCTCATACTTAGAAGCACTTTTTCGATCGGTACCGGTCGAACTTCCAAGCCAGATAACATGGCAGTATTCTGACTAGAATTAGCAGTCGATCTTAAGTACACACTACAAGTAGTCAATGCCTCTAAATCTTTCCATTCTACCAATATAACTAACACTACATTCTAATGTTTTCTGCTAAGTGCATCAGGAACTTTATTTCCTTTCACTGACGTATACTCAATACCGAAATCATAAGATACTAAAAACTCCAGCCATCTCTACTGTCTCATATTCAACTCTTTCTGAGAGAATAAATATCTCAATGACTTATGATCCATAAATAACTCAGATCTTTCTCCTCAAAGGAAGTGTCTCCATACATTCAAAGCAAAGATCACTACAGCCAACTCCAAATCATGATTCTAATATCTAACTTCATATGGTCCGAGCTGTCGAGAAGCATAGCAATCACTTTACCTCTTTGCTTCAGCACAACTCCTAATCATGTCCCACATGCATCTGTATACACCACCAAATCTTGATTACCATCTAGGACAATTAACATGGGCCTATTGATCAATAAATGTTTTAGCTTCTAAAATGCTTCCTCATATTTACTAGACCAAATAAATTTTACGTCCTTTCTGGTTAGTTTAGTCAAGGGTGCTACTATCTGATAGAAATCTTTAATGAATCTCCAGTAGTAGCCAGCTAATCCAAGAAAACTTTTTATCTCGGCCACTGTCTCGGGTCTCTTCCAATTATTTACAGCTTCAATCTTAGCTGGATCCACAAATAACCTTTCTCCTGAAACTACATAACCAAGAAACTTCAATTCTGTCTTCCAAAAATGACACTTCGAAAACTTCGCTTTTAGTTGATGCTACCTCAATGTCTCAAGCACTATTATAAAATGAATCTCATGATCCCTCTCATCCTTAGAATATATCAAAAAGTCATCAATGAATGCCAACACGAACCTATCCAAGTGCTCTCGGAAAATTCGATTCATCAAGTCCACAAAGAAAGCAGGCGCATTAGTTAACCCGAATGACATCACTAATCACACTTGTACGAATCATACCTCATTCGAAATACCATCAAAGAATACCGTCCTCTGCCATCCTCAATTGCTAGAACCCTGTTGCCAAATCTAACTGGGAAAATACTTTGGCTCCACTCAACTGATCAAATAAATCATCGATTCTCGGCAAAGGATACCGATTCTTTATCATTTTCTCGCTCATCGTACGATAATTGATACACAATCTCAACGACCCATCCGGTTTTTTCACGAACACCACGGCCGCTCCCCAAGGTGAACTTCTTGGTCTAATAAAACTCTTTCCTTCTAAGTCCACTAGCTGAACCTTTAACTCTTTCATCTCAATAGGCGTCATTCTGCTAGGTGGTCTACTTACAGGTTCTACTCCAAGTACAAGATCAATTCGGAACTTAATAGCTCGTTTCGGTGGTTATCCTGTAAAAGGCTCAAAAACATCTGCCGATCTCTTACAACTAAAATCCAACTCAACTCATCTTTCACCTCTGTCGCACCCAATAAAGTACAAACATTTAAACTCGAATTCTCAACTGAGTATATAATTCGATCGGTGCTATTAGGGTGTCTTAGTGATATTCTCCTATCTTGGCAGAATATCCTAGCATCGTATTTTCTCAACCAATCCATATCCAAAATAATCCCAAAGCCTACAAAATCAAACACAAACAAACTACAGGAAAAAGTATGACCTAACAACTCAAATTCTAGATGGTCGCATCTCATCCCAAAAGTTGCATACCCTCCTATTGGATTCTTGACCCTTAAGGAAGTAACAAGGTATGATGGTTCTAAATCTAACTTATCTACCAAACACTGAGAGATAAAAGAATGTGATGCATCCAGTATCAAATAATAGTCTAATAGGTATGCCATGAATCAAAAGCGTACCTCCCATCACAGCCTTTTGCTTCTCTTTTGTTGTTGACCTAGAAGATGATGGCTCCAAAGCAATGACCTTTCCTTTTTCCACCTTGGCCGCTTCTAGACATTTTTTCTTGTAATGACCCACCTGGTCACAGTTGAACACTTCGCGTTCTTCTTCCCCACAACCATCTTACCATCACCAGATCGACACTCATTAGATAGTGCCCCTTCTTATCACACTTATAACAAATAATATCAACTTTCCCTTTCTTGGCAGCTTCACCCTTTTGAGCTCCCTTCCCCTTGAAGAACTTTCTCTTCTTACTCTGAGAACTCTGGGTTTCCCCTAACTTTTCCTTCCTAAAAGTCAAAAGCATTTCCTCATTCCTTATCGCCATCTCCACCACTACATTACTTTGATCTCAGAGATATGGCATAGTCACCCTAGCAATCTCCTACCTCAAACCCTGGATAAACTTCTCATTCCTCTTAAACACAATATCAATGGTGGCATATTCATATTTGGATAGATCATCAAACTTAGTAGCATACTCCAGTACAGACATCTCTCCTTGCACCAAATCAACAAATTTCCTAAGCAAGGTTGACTTAGCTACTTCAGATAAAAACCTCTCCTCAAATCTCCTTCGAGATTCAGCCCAAGTCAATTCATCTTCTGGTACACTTACGGTCACCCTGTTCCACCAATGTAGTGCTACTCCTTGCAACTGCCCAAAAGCCAATCTCCTTTTCTACTCATCGCTCAGCCCTCGATCAACAAAATCCTCTCACAATGCAATAGCCAGTTCTCCACTTCTTTAGCATCCTCAGTGCCAAGAAAAGCCTTTCCTTCAAGACTAGTATAATCATGATTCAGCTTGGCATAGTTATCACCAACTGGCACCATGAGATCAGCTCCTCATGCGTTAACAACATTACCTCCAGCCAAACCAGTGGCTGCTCCAGCTTGCATCATGTTGACAAAGAACTGATACATAATCCCATATCTACTGGTGGGGTTCCAGCACCTACATTGGCATTTTCATTTTGGTTAGCATTTGCTTGTCGACCTTGGTTCCTTCTGGTATTGGATCGAACATTTCCATTAGTTGTGGTGCTTCCTCCATCTAGATTCACTCTTCCGTTTCCTGCTTCTATATCTTTTTTTCTCGTAATCCGCATACGAGCCTTAATAATATATAGAAGAATGGTCTATGAAAGAGGGGTGAATACATAATTATATAGTAGATACAAGTATGTTAGTGTAGCGTTATCCCATACCCCAATCTTATTCTCTGATTCATTGGATTATGTTTTCAAAATCTTTTAATCTTTTAACTTTTACATAAACCTATGCTCTTGTACCAAACTGTAACATCCCCCATTTGGAGACTCGAAACTAAGTGCTACGGATGTTGTAGTAATCCATAATATTAATTTCTGTGACGAAATGCGACTATGTTAATCATATCAATAATATCAGAAGCACATGAATATGAAACTTTTCAAACACAATTTAATAATAAACTTTCATTTTTCATTTCACAAATAAGATTTCATATTCATTACATAATTCCATTTGATCCTACATTCAAAGAAAATATAATTATTACAAAATACTCCAAGAGCGATATATGAAAATGCCTCCTTGGTTGATCACAGTCTAATACTTGGCAATTATACAATTTTCCATTACATTCATTCAAGCAGATAAAACTACACAGTGGAAAATAAAAGCTCCTAGTAATAGCTAGCTTGCCTCTTACATGTCTCCGGAAGCTTATTCGTCTAACCTGGGAAACCTTACTCTAGGCCTACTCAAATGAGCATCTGAGAGTTTAAGGGGAAAAACAAAAACTTTGAATTGGATAAACAGTTTGGTGTGAATAATAACCTACCATCTCGAACCAAAATAGATATCCAGTGAGACTATGCCGCTGAGCGGAATAGGTTTTCCCCTCACTAGTATCTTAACCAAAACATATCAACCATATATTATGCTCCCGCGTGTATAATGGTTAGAATATAATAAATAAGCATTTGCCATCATGTAACATAATGGATTTCCCATCCCAATTTGTTTGACTATCTATCTGAATTTCATATGACTATCTTTCTTAACTTCAAATGACTATCTGTCTAATATTTATATCGACCACCCATCTCACATGTGTACAATATATGGATTATCTATCCCATACCAAATGGACTACCCATCACACATGGTTTAACTATCTAAAATTATGTAGACTATCTATTACACATGTTTCATTCATTTTAAACTATGTAGACTATCCATCGCATATATCGTAGTTTTCCTAAGATGATTATGAACCCTTCATTAACCATATAGAGACTATCCATCTCAAGCATTATGTGGACTATCCATCATACAGTCCATAGTTTTCCTAAGATGGCTATGAACTCAACACTTATCAATTTAATTCATAATTAATCTTATTCACACAAGTGCCCAACCTATGTCTATTTGTATTCCCAATTAGGTTAACAGGCCTTTAAAATTATAGCATGTCGTAATAACACACATTGGTATCCCCAATATATGTGATGCCGAAATCATAAAATAAATGGCAAGTCAAATATAATATATGTTGATGTCCCTAATGAATAATGTCAAATTCATAAACTTATGGCATATAGAAATATAAAACACTGGTATCCCCAATGAATATTTTTGAAATCATGAAGCATATCGCTTATGACCACTAATATAGAAAAACAGAAAGCTTATGCCATCCATGCCGTTAAAACAATAACGAACCTCTATCTAAGATTTGAAAAAGAAATTCTGATTTTATAACTCATAAGGCTAACTGTTGAAATCATAAGGTCATCGACTTTCTTAAAATATAGGCTATCTCGCCTTATTAAAACATACTTTTAGTTTGCATAAAACAAGGCCTCTCTGGCATTGAAATAGAGAGTTGTGACATCAATGCCGCATGGCATAATTGCATAAAACAATTAAACAAAGAATGCTAACATTGATATACTGCAACATTAATACCTTAAGCCGAAATCAATTACTTATGACATCATTATAAATATGTCAAAATTATTATACTTCGGCTATTATGCCGTATACATAGAAAAATTAACGGCATCATTACCGTAAAATAAATTGATACTGAAATTGATGACTTGTGGCATTAATTTAAGAATGTCGAAAACTATCAGCATTAATAACTCACGATGTCAGTATCTCATACACCCATGAGATGCAATATTCTCATAGCAACAATGTCAGATGCATGTCCCAATGCATCCCATACTTACGGTATAAATATCATATGCATTGTTTCATGCCAATGCCGCCTACTTGGATTTCGCTTACAACCGTAAAGTGATGCCGCCTACTTCAATATCACTTACAATTAAAAAGTGATACCGTCTATAGTTAATGTCGAACGTCATGGGAATGCGGCATATTGGTGGCATTGTCGTAATTATTATAAAAACTGTTTTATTTCTATTAAAAGCAATTTATTTTTACCAACTCTTATTCCTTGTCAAATTTCTATTGGTTGAAAACAAAATCTACCAAATTATTTTTAAAAAACTACTGCACATCAGTTTTATACATACAAAAACATTAATCCACTTAATTAATTAATACAATTAATTAATATTAATTTAAATGCTTTTCTAGCATAATAAATTCATAGAAATTCATAATCACTTGACAAAAATCCCCAAAATTCACCAAAAATCAGAATTAGCGTATTCTTTCATCTGTAAAAATTTCAAGAGCAAATTTTTTATTTAATTAATTTTAATAATTAAAACCCAAAATAAACACTATTCCTCTTTATGAAATTCATAAAATAATCATTTTAACTTGAAAAATTATGAAATTAAAAACCCATCTCCAAAATAATATTATATACAATATATCCGAAAATCAAATCAATTGAAAATCAAAAAATTAGTTTCAAACTTAAAAAACCCATTTAAATAATTTTATTAAAATTCCATAAATCATTATTCTATCCAAACAACGATCATACATCCATAGCATGGCAAAACAACCAAGAATAATTCAAAAATTATCCATAACCAAATTCAAACACAAGTAATAGAGATGTTTAAATATTATTCACCTTAAATTGGATGATGGAGTTCAGTTTTCCGAAGTTTTGCCTTTTGAATCCTTAGTTTCCCTTCTCATTTATTCTTTCCTATATTAAGTTTAAAACAATCTTATTAGTTGATTATTTAAGGCCCGGCCTTATTAATTATCAATTATCCTTATGTCCCACTACATTATTCTATTTAATTTATTTAATTAAATCTCCTAAATAATGTTAAACTAAAATTAGGGGTATTACAAGTGTTCAAACTTAAACTTCAAAAGTGCTATCGAGTATAATATGTCAATATTAAACTCAAGTTCAAAACTTAATTAAGAAGCTTTAAGTTGGAAATATTCCAAACAAAAGGTTGTGACTGATTCAATGAAAGGACTAAGTACATTACATTGAATAGCGCCAAAATAAAAGCAATGTATATAAATATAATCACACAAATTTATAGGTGAGCTAAGGGTGATTCCAAGTAATAAGAATACTACATCATTGTTATATGATAACAGTGTGGTAATAAGAGCTCACTAAAAGTCGAAAAACATGCTCTGAATAGTCCCACATGATAAAGGCAGTTCATTGGAGAGAGTTGATTGATAGAGTAAATAATTAAACAATATAGCAGATCCATTCACGAAGAGTCTACCTCGATCAGTTCTCATCAAACTAATAGAAGGGGTGAGACTAAGATTCAAAAATTGGCCACGAGTGCAAGTGGGAGATTTATAGAGTTAGGGGTATGCCAGAGGGGCAATTACGTAATTGTTACATGTCTAACTCAATAACCAATCTTGTCCAAAATAAAAGGTGTTTCTTTCTATTATATACTTAATATAATATAATATATTAATTGATTGATTGATTGATTTAATTAAAACTGTATTTAATAGAAAATCCATAAATGGTATGTTTTATGATAGCAGTCACAATGTGTTGTAATCATGAGTGATTTTTCACACTAAAATAAACGTATCGTTTTAAATATTCATAGTCAAGATGTATCGAGAGTGGATATCGATACATCCATTGAGACTAGAGTATGTAACGCTCTTCAAATGTTGGACAGTGTATTACTCATGGTTGCTGGGGGTACCTAAGTTTTACGTATTGATAGTTATTGGATAACTATGAAATACACTCGATAGTTTTCTATTGGTTAATATAACTAATGTCAAATTGAAAATATCAATGTGACAATATTACAAAGTTTCCTCGACTTGAAAATACCGTCGAGCTTCAATGTGGAAACTCCACTTTGATTTTAGTTAAATCATGGCACTATGTCCATCGAACGACTATAGTTGGATCGAGTGGAAGCATTGGTGATGGGACGCTATTCAAGGGAGAATTCATCTCCTCGGTTATATTGAGTTAGTACCAAGGTCAACTGAAGTCAACTTAAAGTCAAAGTCTCTATCCGGAGCAGTTTGGTTAATAATAATTGTTATTATTGAACTATGGACTTTGTGTTTGGCCTATAGAGTTGAATATGGATGATATTGGAATTTTGACCACTACCTAATTCTATAAGTTCAAAGTGATACGGTTTGACGATGAGAATTGGTGTAAATAACAATCACTAACGTATACCGCTTAAAAAAGTAAAACTGGATTTTACAGATAAAAATGTATAAGCGATAAATTCAGCCAAACTGTCACACCACTAGCTAAGGTGATGTGTGAACATTAATATTTGAATTGTTCGATATTAATCGCTGACTGAATTTACATCTGCGAGTCGTACAACTGCATTGGTAGATTCTTTAATATACCACATGATTTAATTGATTTAAAATTGTTACACATTGATTAAATTAATTAATATTTATGAAATATTATTATTTGTTCATTTAATTTATTGTGTGTTATTAGTATTTTCTGGATGCCAATAGTAATTAATTAGGCCTGTATACAAAAGTTATATATGTACGAATCGATATTCGATATCGACATGCATTTAAATTAGATTTTAATGTGATTATGCTAATGTGTTTGGAATGATTTAAGGCCTATATAACCTTATCTAGAAGCTATAGGAGAGCAAGAGAGGGGCTAAATATCAAAAAAAGTTGGATCTAGGTTTGGTAATAGAGAAGAAGTAAATCAAGGAGAGAATATATCCTTTACTTTCTTTATAAAAGACTACACTACCCCTCATTATTTAGGTAACTTTGGATCTCCCTCTCCTCTATAATAGACATCATTTCTAGCCCCCTCAGGCCAAAGATATCAGATCCAAACATCAAATAAAAAATTAAAAGTGGTTCTCCAAGCAGTTGCAAAGCTAGGAGCTTGAATCAAGATCGAATCTCGAAAAGTTTGCTAATCAAGGTGAAATCTAAGGCAACATTTTTGAGGCAACATCCTATAATATATGATTAATACGTCATTATGTTAATATAGTTAATTAATATATATATTTGAACGAATTCATACGCACAATCGTTGTCCTATCTAATAGTATTATCATATATATATATATATATATATATATATGTATGTATGTATGTATGTATGTATAAATCTACAAATTTACATATATACACGAATTTTTAAATATAATTTTTAATCATTGTTAAACATTAAAATATATTTTAAATTGATTTAACACTGTCTAAACTACAAATATAATAAACAAATAAATATATGTAATTATATATCCAAAATTATTTTATCGTATATCATAAATTAATGTTACAACAAAAAAAATTAATTTTTTTTATTTTGAAAAATAAAGTTTATATATGCATACATATGTGTTAATGCTAATGTAACATGTCATAACTAGTATTATACATATACAAATACATATATATATATATATATATATGTGTGTGTGTGTGTGTGTGTGTGTGTGTGTGTGTTTATTTTATTTCATAGAATTATACATTATTATTTATATAGATTTTAAAATTTTATTTATATGTACATTATTTTTAATTTTGGTCGTGAGGCATTTTATTTAAATACATAGATTTAGATTTTCTTATTAACTATTTTAATGTATTATTAATAATATATATATATATCATTTTTGGAAATTATATGATATAAACATATTTATGATCTTTTTATTTAATTTTATATTATATATATATATACTAATTTAACTATATAGATCCAGATCCGTTTTAAAACTGTTTTATTGATTAAACAAATTATTTATTTTAAAAATGAATTTTCATTTTCAAAATTATTAGCTTATTCAAAATAAATTATTTTATTTATACTTATGGTGTTTTTTATTTAATTTTATAATATATATATATATAATTTAAATCTATAGATGCAGATCTACTTTAAACTATTTTACTAATTAAAGAAATTAGATATTTAAAATGAATTTTGAATTTCAAAATTATGGATTTATTTAAAATAACTTATTTTATTAAAAAATAATATTCAAAATTTTAAATAGTATATATATGTGTGTGTTTATAGTTTAAATTTGTTTTGGATAGTAGTATGCATATAAAGGGCTAATGTGTCCATTGCGGTATAAATCCCAATGCTTATACATGGGCACATTATACCATGTATATGTTTATATGTTGCACTCACACGTATATGTGTGTTTTATACATATATACAATTTTTATATTATATATTTATACAAAGGAAACCTTTATATAAATTATTAAATAAAACTTTTATTTAAAATTATTTTGATTGTATCTAAATCAATTTAGACTTAATAGGCCCAATAAGGTCTAAAATGTAATTTTTTTTGAAATTCACCCATCTAACCCGCTGTGTGCTGGCTCGGTTCCAACAAGAAAAACGTATAATATTAATTACTCTATCGACTCAATGATCATTATAAAATACATCAATTTTAAATTCAACAAATTCTTATCCTAAAGCGCTTTGACCTTTTGGAGTGTAGCATACAACTTATTAGCACTATGTTCGTAAAGTGTATTTCTTCGTCCTCCAAAAATTTGGATATGTTCTTAGAGGTTTGAATCCCCTTTAAAAGTCGGAAGTGAGGGTCTCCTCTCATCCAACTTAAGTCATTAATTCCTTGTTCACTTGTGTTGTTTGTTATTGTGCAACATGTTCTATACTAATCATGTTACATATATATCTATATAATGATAAATTAGAGCAGGCGAATAAAGATTGAGATCTAAAGGCAAGTTAAACAATTCATCTTCATATATGTTGAAATTATTCTTAATATGCATTGAATTAGAATGAAAAATAAGCATTTTGAAGAATGATTTTGATTCATATTTTGATGATGATGACCTGAAGAGGAAAAATGTTATCAGTTATTACAAGTATGTTATGTTTATGAAGTATATTTCTGGATTCGATGTTATTGTGTTAATTTCCAAGTGATTGTAATTCATTATTGACAATGGATCAACATTAAACTAGACATTTGTTTTTGGTAAGCGATTTTAGTATCATTATTGAAATTTAAAATTCACTTTCAACCATGAGTTGACACAACATTATACTTAATATTTTTCCAACTGTCTTGACATCACTGGCAAAATTTAAAATTCACTTTCAATGACGTACACAACATTGTATGCCAATAGTAGTTTTCCAAATGGTTTGACATACCACTATTGAAATTTGAAAATTAAAATTCCCTTTCAACAATGAATTGATAGAACAATGTATAGTCGTAATATTATTCTAGATGAATCGATGTATCACTATTGGAATTTAAAATTCATGACCACATAATATATATTGTCCACTTTTCAACTTCATTAATACAATATCAACAATGTTAAACATATAAAGGTTTAGTAGATTATTTCACCTTTCTTCTTACTTATTATCTTTGTGATGATCACCCTATACCACCGGCACAAATAGAATAATAATAATGGTGCGCTATAGTCGTGCCCAACCGACATAGGTGATCATCAAAGTTGAAATAAATAGCACATGACCTGTCGTATATCTCACAGTGCATGGACAAAATATAATATCACATATACAATAGAAGAGACAGTAGTAACAATTTGAACATCTCATCATCATCCCAGATCGTAGAGTTATATATAAATGTAGTAGAGTTTGTACAAAGAGAGCAACTCAACAACTATCTCAATATAACATAAGCAAAAATAAGCAATACCGTCACGGGCTCCATAGTGTTGCTCAACGGAATAAGCGTGGATTCTATATATGTATAAAGTATGAGATAGCTCCATCCAGTTCGTCCTCCAAACAGCAACTACGTCACATAGACCTGCTCATTTAAGAGTACCTGATATATTAAAAAGCAAAGCATAAAATATCAAGTCAGACAACAGCCTAATGTGAGCGATAAATATGGTAAGGAACAAGAGTACACGAACCATACTTGACCTGTCCCTGCAACCAAAGAGTTAGCACATAACACAATAATATGCTACTCTACAATATCATAAAGATATACTACCAACCACATAAAGGATATCATTCTTCAAGGTATTCCTACCCCCTAATACCTACTTCCTAAGGTATCTCTAAGTGATAGTCTGCCCTATAGAGCAACCGAGCATTGAACAAGCAATCATAGCTACCACTCCTACCCTATGCCTTGAATATATGACAACTCGTATGACCATGAAGCAAGGGACTAATGGAAATCTCGGTTCTCTGTTGTACTCTCCCAACACCCGAACACCCATGGGGAACTAGTCCAATACCCATGGGTCCAGGGTATACGGATCCTCGCTACCAATCCATGGGCGTTCCCATTTACAATACCCCTGCTTCGAGTACAACTAAAAACTCTTAGAGTGTCAACGATTCCTTAGAACATATAATTGAGCTCTCCTTTGCTCCATTTGGACACCGAGACCTTCTTACTTAATCCATTTTCCATTACTCACGAGGAATAACACCCATGTTCCCCAATCCTATGGCTTCCTCTCTTACGGGCCGCCGTCTACAAAACTTACTCCCAACATGAGCCAACATCCAAAGACCATAGCTTTTATCATGTTGTTATATTGTCATATACCCATGATGCGAAAGAGCCACCATCTCCAGCACGACTTATAGAACCTTAACAACCATCCTAAGAAGTTCGATCTCCCCATGACTCAATATGGGAAGTCAGTATCAACCTCTCCATATTAAGGCCGAGCTCTACACTTAGCCTTCTAGAGGCCGAGTTTCCTTCCACTACTTCCTTGCTTCTAATACTCATGCCTAGGTACTTTGACCCCGACCTCCCTACCCAAAACATGTCATCATAGAGCATGTCCACTCCTTAAAGCAACCATCTTTATGTCCTAAAAGCAAGTCGTCATAGCCTTAAGCCCTTGATCAATCACTAATTCAATACCATAGGCAACCTTTACTAGTAATACCATTGTGCTTCCCAAAGTCGCCGCTAAATTGGACTCAACCTCACATATCGGTAATGACCTCTCATGTCAGTGACGACATGTATACTTAAAGAATTGGAGCTCGTGATTCATCTAATTCTGACCATCTGTGCCTCTTATATGCTCGATTCTCCAACCTAACTTCCTATGCAATCACAACACTAGCAAACAACATCAAATCATGTCATCCAAACATAGAATACACTACACCATTATAAGATATTAACAACGGGTATAAACCGTTGTTAAGTCTAAAAGCAACGGGTAAAAACCGTCTTCATTACAGGAGTGGTTGAATTTAGCGACGGGAGAAAACCGTTGCTTTATGTCCAAAAGGCAACGGGTATAAACCGTTGCAAATTGTGTCAAAGGCAACGGGTATAAACCGTTGCAAATTGGATCAAAGGCAACGGGTATTAACCGTTGCAAATTGGGAAAAATGCAACGGGTATAAACCGTTGCTTTATGGACAATAAGCAACGGGTATAAACCGTTGCTTTATGTCCAGTAAAAAACGGTTTAAAACCGTTGCTTTATGCCCAGTCACACATAAAGCAACGGTTAACAACCGTTGCACATAGTGTTTGCTCCTGCTCCTACAAAATCACATCTGTAACTCACTACTGCGTATATCTCAGTATATATACCAGAATATCAATATATATCAAAATATGCCAGAATATCAAAATATTGGTACACAAGCACTATAAACATATCGCACATATTCCATACATATAATATTATTATCAAACTTATAATTACACTCATTGTTTTGCAAACAGAATGCTACCGTGCCGGAATATCATACTTATTACACTGCATTGTTTATTACACTACAGTACAAAGATTTCATTAATTACACTACATTGTTTTGCAAGCAGTGAAGTCTACATGGTTCATTACAGGGCAAAGCATTCCAGTTTTCAGACTTCAATGTTTGCAGTGCAGACTTGAAGCTCAACACAATATAGACCAACAGTGGAGCTACAGCATTGATTTGCAGTGCAGCTACAAACTCGAGGCAAAATGATTTGCAGTGCAGACTTGAAGCTCAACACAATATAGACCATCAGTGGAGCTACAGAAATGTACCAAGCAACCAGGGGATGAAAACAAAAGTCAGTATATCTGAAGTGAATGCAGAGACAAAGCACAAGAATGCAACTATACTGAAATGCATAAATAACTGATGCAAACTAACCATCACATGATATACAAGAACAAACTGGTTGGACCAAATGCGTATGGATACTATGCCAGACTGTAAACAAGATCAAAGGCAGACCAGTAAAAGAAACTACAAGTATACATCTACGACAGACCAGGCAGTAATAAAGCAAACTGCACATCTAACTAGAGCCAAGACTATAAGTACAAGGCATATATATATACATCTAACTAAAGCCAAGACTACTAGTACAAAGCAATTCAAAGCAAACAACGGTTAGGATAAAGAAAATTTGATCAAGCCTCAATTTCCAGATTTTGAAATCTTTTTCAGGTTCTCTTTCCTCTCTGTCAAACTATCCAGGTGAGCAAACCACCCTTATAAATTCTTAAAACTTGATATATCTATTTTGCATGTGATAAGTCTTGAATGTAAATTGTGAAAGGTGCTTGCATGCTTGTATTTATGTATGCATGACTGTGTGTACGATTGTGTACAGGCAAATAAAAGAAAATCAGCAATATATGCAAAGAACAAGTCAGAAATATCAATACCTCCGACTAAAGATATCGTATCAAACCCTTTTGATGGCTCACATAACCTCCGACTCCAACATCCCCAAAGGTCTCGGTAAATTGTCGACATATTTTGGCGGTTAGCTCATTCGGCAATAAAATTTTGTCCAACAACACTTTTTCATATGTGGGTGGTACTGCTTTTCCATGAATTACTAATGCCGTGGAATCTCGACATATAGTACCTGTTATATAAGCATTTTTGGAGTGAATATATGGATTCACATTTACAGAACTAACAAAAAACAAAACTCATGCTACCCAAAACCATTTCACAAACATGCAGCGATGGCCCAAGTTTCATCGCATATGAACTAGACCCAAATTTGCCTAATAATGACTTGGGTTTAATGCCAGAAGTGAATTACAGAGAATTTTTTTGGCAACCAAGCAACATATATATTAAATGCGTGAGTTTCAAACTCACCTGTCTTTACTCTACAACAGCTAGCAACTCAATTTAAAAGGGTGCAGAAGTTTAAACAATATCAGCCATTATTTCTTGACTAACAGCCTCACTATTGTTCAGCTATGTTAAATGAAAAATGTAAAAATGTGTTGAGATATAACTCAGCAAAATTGTGACGGTTCACTTTGTATTAAACATGTGGCAGCAAGTTATAAATTTGCTTATACGTGCAAGAAAATGCAGCACACTCTCCCGTTCACGAAGTTAAGCATTCACTGACTTTGCAACATATTATTTTCTTCAAATTTTAATAAAATAGTACCTGTTGCAATTACTTCGTCCTCGAAGTTCAGGATTTCACATCTTTGGTCGATTAACTGATTGTTCGGAGTGGCAAACTGAGAAGATGCGATTTCACTGCCTACTTGACGATTATCTTGGGCTATGCTGAGAAGACGCTCCAGTTTATCATCCATATTGTCCAGCTTCATCAATTTTTGCTCCACATTTTGCAGTCGCTGCTCATATATTCCTTGAGCATGTTTGAGCCGTTTGCATGGAATGGCAGCACTCTTAACTTGGCTAGGAGCTATATTGGTCCCAATACTTCGACTCCTACCCTTTACATCTTTACCAAACACTGATATAAAGACGGCTTCATCACCACCACTCGTCGTTTCCTTTTCTTTTTTAATTTTGTCCTAAAAAGTAAATACATATATATTAATAATGAAAATTTAATTTAGAGGCATTGTTATTTGTTTAACTTACAAAGTAGGAAGATGTCGCATCTGACGTGCTGCCATCTTTTTTCTTATGCGTTTTCTCCCATACTTGAAGACGTGATACTTCTGTTCCCGGACTACTTGAATCGACCTGCATACAATGACCTAAAATTATATTTGGAACTAACGGTATATGCAATGTGATGCACCAATTCAGTGACACATACCATTTCTTGAGTAATCATAGCGTGACTCTTACGTCCCGAATGATGACCATATTCGAGCATTGATCTATTTTGTTTGCCTCGCTTCCTTTTTTCTTTTGCCTCGGGTTTTGATTCGTTTCTTATGAACTCATCCCAATCATCTTGAGCAATTTTCGGTGGACAATTTCTCATTCTTTCTTCGTCAGTGATGAAAAGGTCATAATGATTCTTGCGCAAATCATTCTTGTGTCTCCTAAAAGCCTCGGACATTTTTTTCATAATAAGGTCCTTTGATAAAGGATCGAGCTCATAATATTTCTGCATAACAAAAAATGCATGTAAACCATTTTTTATTTCTGTATTGAAAGCATTATAAATGAACGGAGCTCATTATTACCTCCAATTGATTCCACACGTCTTCCTTGTAATTTGGCGGAACTTTTTTCCAACTTGGATATGAGATTGGCACATGATTTCTTACTAGTTTACCAATCTTCGTAGCGACCTTTGAACCATTTTTTCCGACTGGAGAACCGTAGTTGTCTATATCAATTTTCTCCCGTTTTAAAGTGGATGATTGGGAAGTTGTATCATTTGACGGTGGTGTGGCATCTTGTGACATTATGTCCTGCAAAGTCTCAAATCCTAAAATAATCCCAACAACATTATGACGTACAGTTCTTCCTCTTCCAGCCCATCCCTGTGATGCCCGATTTATGTTGGCCACCTTATTGCATGGAGTCCCCTCCATAACAAGATCAAACGCCTTATATGTCTTAATAAAATTTGCTCCAAGCGATCACAGTTAAGCTGTTGTACATCTGATATATGAACCAACATCCCCTTATTGATTTGTCTGATCCCACCAACTTCTCACCACATTACGATTTTTGTCAGTCTGACTGACAATAATCGTAATGTGATGAGAGAATGGTGGCATCAGACAAATCAGAAGGGGACGTTGTTTACTATATCAGCTGTAAAGCAGCTTACCAGTAATCGCTTGGAGCAATTTTATTAAGTCATATAATGCGTTTGACCTTGTTATGGATGGGATTCCATGCAATAATGTGGCTAACATCAATCGGGGATCATAGGGATGGACGGGAAGGGGAACATTCACTTTAATGCGGCAGTGATAAAGTCTTCCTGCATCACCAGAATTTTAAACTTAAGCGGATTCAAAACAATATCTAAAATACTGACTGAAATAAAGGATGCAAATACAAAAATATATTACCTTAGCACTGCTGAACTAAAGGGTGCAAATACAATATCTTGAACTGCCTGTCTACCTACAAACACAAAGAAAGAAAGAATAGTCAAGCTGATCATATGTATGTATGTGTACATGTGTGTATGTATGTGATCATATGTAAGTACCTACAACTACAAACACAAAATGAACTCTTGCAATATATCCATCCTTATGGATCCATCAGAATATTATAATGACACTAATAAAAAATATAATGCATCTATTACTATCATTCACGCTATATTTTACATTTTACACCATTTTAAATAAATATTTTGTTAAGGTACAATAACTGCTCTGAAATACAAAGTTAACATATGCATTTGATAAGATCTTCTAATTTTTCATTGTCTTCAAAAGCTGATTGATAAACGGTGGGAAACTCAGTGTCATCCACATTTATGGTCAACCGTTTTGGTGTATGCAAAACCACAAACCATCCGTTATTTTTTAAATCTTTTGAGTAGAACACTTGACTCGCTTCCGATGCAAGAATAAATGGCTCATCATTCACGCTATCTTTATTCTTCAATTTTCCCAAGTTAACTGTGATCAAGCTTGAAACAGAATCTATTTTACAACCATTGATCTTATCTTCGACCTTTACCCAATCACAATAAAAAACTGTTTGTTTGAAGTCAATGTAATCCAACTCAATTATCTGTTGAATGACTCCGTAATAAGTTGTTTCTGCTTCCTTAAAATTTTTATCCTTCCCACTCGCTCTAAATTGTGTAATTGCTCTCATGCATACACCACTATCTTGTTGTTCGGACTCATCAGTATTTGTGGCATGACTAACCGGTTGTTGTTTTGGCTTCTCCGGTATTCTTTCCCCGTGAAAACACCACACGGTATATGATTGAACAATACCATATCTAAGCAAATGAAAATGAATGTCATTTAATTTGAATGTATCTTCATTTTTGCACCGCGTGCAAGGGCACGAATACTTTTCCTTATTGCCACCGTTTTCAGCAACAAATTTAACGAAATTTCTCACACCTTCCACATATTCTTTATTTCTTCGATTAGATTGATTCATCCATTGTTTGTCTATACTAAAAGACATACTGAAAGAAAATAACAAGAGCTAATAATAAATCATGGGTAACAATATCTTATGGCTTTCCACCAAGTTCAACTCTGATATTAACTAAACAGATGAATATTCTTTTGATTTCACTTGAAATTTAACATTAGCATCAAACTGTTTCCAAAAAATTTGCCATTACAACGGCGCCATTTTGTAGCACCAGAGTAATGTCTATGCATTACCCCTCTCCTGATACTTGGTTTGCGCCATTAACAACAATTTTATCCACTTACTAAATATGGTCTCATATTTAGTAAAACAAAATTCATTGCATCAACTTATACCCTAGCAGTCACTATAAGCAACTATGTCTAACTAGCATGCAGTACAGTACATTACAATTTGTAAAACAAATCAATGTGGTGCTATTAATTTGACTAGTTGAAGTTTATTATATGTGAAGCTTGAATTTTTGTGTTGTGCGCAAGCAAGGTTAAACATAATTTAAGCACAGTATAAATCATGAGAAATCATTACATATGGTGAACCTATTACATGTATGGCTATTATTCTATGTTGTCTATGATATGAGAAACCATTATATGAGTCGAGATAGAGGTAGGAAAAAAGCGGCTAGCTTTATTGGTTCCGTGTTCACCCTATTTTTCTAATTTTCGACCTATATATGGTAGACCCTTTTTTTTAACGGTATAACACCTGCAGTTGATATATTTTGAGTTCACTTCAATTCTGAGGAGTGACATATGAAGACATGGTAAGTAGAAATGACCTTCACGACCATTTTGGTTGTGCAGTTGATGGTCTGGTTTACACATGGTTCAGTGGAAATAGTAAAAAAGGCAGAAGGGGATCTTTTCAAGTTGCAGAAAAAATGAACTAAATGTTTGCGGGTAGACATACACACACTGTAGGAAAAATAGTACATCAATGTAAGTATAAGTTCCTAAATAATTATTACTTTTTTAGCTTCAGCTTTCAAATTTCAATTCCTAAACGATTATTTACAGAAAACTACTTGTTTATAACTAAATACTAATAAGTTATTAGCTTCAGGCATTTTCAAGGTTAATGAAATCTAAAGCAGTAAAAGGGCGATTCAATTTTAGAAAATTAGACAACTCAAAACAAGAAATTCGCATACTTAATTAGCAGTGGCAGTATAGAGACTGTAGCAGGACTTCAAATCAGCAGTAGAAAATATCGCGTAGGAGGCAAGCTTGATCCGACGATGGCTGATGGAATAGCCGAGTATGCAGCGATGATTATTTAGAAAGCGTTGATTTTTGAAACCCTAGTTTTTTTGGGTTCGAGCAGATCGACAGATTGCTATTGAGCTGTAACTGTGAAGTAAAATAGATAAGGGCGACTCAATTTTAGAAAATTAGACAACTCAAAACAAGAAATTCGCATACTTAATTAGCAGTGGTAGTATAGAGACTGTAGCAGGACTTCAAATCAGCAGTAGAAAATATCGCGTAGGAGGCAAGCTTGAGCCGACGATGGCTGATGGAATAGCCGAGTATGCAGCGATGATTATTTAGAAAGCGTTGATTTTTGAAACCCTAGTTTTTTTGGGTTCGAGCAGATCGCCAACATGGAGATAGCTATTGAGCTGTAACTGTGAAGTAAAACAGATTTTGGGTGTTGCCCGGCTCAGTTGGTTGCCCCATCCCAGGGGTTTGGTGGGCTTGCCACTGGGCCGGCTAAAAGATTGGGACGGTTAATAACCGTTGCTAATTAGCCACGGTTGAAAACCGTTGCTAATTGGAACGAAGCGCGCCAAAAATTATGGCGCGAAAGGATGAAATTCACCGCCATCATTTGTCTCCAAAGCAGCTACGGTTAATAACCGTTCCCAATTAGAAACAAGAAAAACCCGTTGCTAACTGAACCAAGACGGTTATTAACCGTTGCTAAATGGCAACGGTTATTAACCGTTGCCAAATGTGCGGATGGTTAGTTGCAAATCTCAGTATTTGGTGTAGTGATAATAAGTATTTCCATCCCATCGAACATGCAATCCATCAAAACAAGATAAACATATCACTTTACAACATAGATCTACATATAACCTGAATATATGAGCATAGCAATGGTAATTTCTAACCAACCTAGATCACATTCATAATTTAACATGCAACTAAAGTTTGGAAAGGTTTTATCGCCAAAAATCGATTTATAACATGTTAAATCATATAATTCTACCATATAAACATACATAGTATAGTTAAGGCATAAAGCACTCACCAATTACAAAATCCAACCAATATGGGTGTAGATCTAATCCGAATAGCAAATCAAAATAATGCAAATAGGCCAAATGGATGATATTTATCTTCTAATAGATGATTTATTCGCTAATCTCTAATCCGGTTTGATTTAGAGAGTAATTTGGATGATTTTGGATTAAATTAGGAAGGAATTAGGGCTAATTAGGGTTGGACCAAATTTAGAATGAGTGGGAAAGTTTTCATTTGACCCTCACAGCCCCTATTTATAGTGATTCTCTAATTGAACTAATGGGCCAACTAATGGGCTTCACTAATTACACACCAAACCTGACCAGCAGTTTTCAAAACTTAGAAAAGGCATAACTCCTTAACTATAAGTCCATTTTTCTATTATGATCACTCTACAAAATGTGAAACCATAATCTTAAAGCAATGGAACTGGTTTGAGACCCTAATTCAACTCATATAAAATGCTATAGCCAAAACAAAGTTTTCAGGATCAAAATGGTCACATAGAAATTTGGAAAAAATCATAGGTGTGTAAAATATTCCTAAGAGTCATATCCCAAAATTATAGAATTATTCAATCTCATACGAATAAAATAAAAATATCTTACGATCCTCTAATACGTAAAATTCGGGTCGTTACATTCTCCCCCCCTTTACAAATTTTGCCCCCGAAATCCTAAACAAATCAAGGTATAAGCAGCCATAGTTATCCCTCATACCTACCAATCACGAGCAACCATCAACCATGTTAAATAAGCAACCATGCAATGAATTGCCCACCCTAGCATGCAGAATACTAATCCATCAAAAATAATATACAATGGTGAAAGAAGATACGATAAACAATGGTTCTTACCAACCAAAGAGCTCTAGACACTTGGTCCTCATGCTCTCCTCTGTTCCCAATGTACAATCATCATTACTTTCGCTCCACTGTACTTTCACTAGATTCACATCTTCCTCCTAAGCTATTTCGTACCGTACCCAACAATACGAAGCGGCCTAGGAAGTCTAGTAGCTTCTGGTTCTACCTTAACATTTTTTAGCTGATCCGGTGTAATCATCACACGTGAGTTGTGTGCAAACTTATGTAGATAAGAGACATCAAAAACATTGTGCACACCCGCCATCTTCTGAGGTAAGTCGACTCTATATGCAAGTTTTTTGATTCTCTCAATTATCGAAAAAGGAATTGGAAAAGGTCGTATAAATCTTGGTACCAACTTCCCATTTCTACTGAATCAAACTACATTCTTCAGAGGAGAAATATTCACAAATACCATATCACCCACAGAAAACTCAAAAATCTCTTCGTCTCTTATCAGCATAGCTTTTCTGTCGATCCTGGGCAGCTTTCATTCATTGCCGAATGATCTGAGTCTTTTTTGATGTCTCCTTAATCATATCTGGCCGAAGTATCAGTTCTCCCCCACTTCCCACCAACATAAAGGAGCGTTACAAGGTCGGTCATACATTGCTTCATATGGGTGCCATACCAATACTCGACTGATAGCTGTTGTTGTATGCAAACTCCACAAAATGCAAGTGATCATCACAGATCCTCCAAAGTCTATAATGCATGCTCGCATATGATTTAACCTCTCGGTTTTCCCATCCGTTTGCGAGTGATAAGTTGTAGTAAGGTGCAACTCGGTCCCTAACACCCCTTGTAAGCTCTTCCAAAATGCACTAGTGGACTATAGGTCTCGGTCGCTCATAATGCTCTTCGGTACACCATGAAATCATACTATCCATTTCACATACAACTCTGCCAACTTGGATGTCATTCTACTAGACTTAACAGGTATAAACCTTGCACTCTTGGTCAACCGATCTATTATGAACCAAATGCCATCTGTTTGCACCAAAATTTGGAACAAACACCCAATAGAAATTTTGTAGGGAAATCAATAAAGAATATAAATGAGAAGACAATGATTTATAGTGGTTCGGCATTGAATGCCTACATCCACTTTTTAGAAAGTGCTTTATTAAACGCTTGAATTGCTTAGTACAGAAGGATGGATCGGAGTAAAACCCTTAATTACAAAGAAGTGCAAAGTAACAAGCAGCGTAAAGATCCTATAGAATGAATCATCAAGTCTATATTTATAGAGGAAGACAGTGAAATATCTTCCTAAAATTTTGGTAACGGAGTCTCCAGATCCAGAAGAAGTTATGATATCGATTACAGAACCCACATCCTTCAAAATAACGATCGGTGTCGATCGTTCTATGGGCTTGTTTTGGCATGCATTTTTCATTTTCATTGGTGAGCATATGAACGGAAACGCAAAAATGAAAATGATATCCTTTCATTTCATTTTTGCATTTCTTTTTCAAGATGGATCAGCATGAATCCATCAGATAAATGGATCGTACTCGATCCATTTTTAATATGGATCGGGCCAAATCTGTTTGAGATTGGGTCATATCCGATCGCTCTTTCCCCTCTCATTCTTTTTCTTTTTTTTAAAGAAAAGGATCGGCATACATCCATCACAGAACGATCGCACCCTAATTGTTCCTTGATTTGGCCATTCGGTTGAAATGTAGGTTAGGAAGAATTGATCGACTTAAGGCTTTCAAAAACCGATCATATCCAATAGTTTATAGGTTGGGCATCCATTGAACTGCAAACTTCGATGGTTCGTATCGCATCCTTCATATTTATACTCGTGTACTTAAACATTTCTATTCACTTCATTTCATTTTCTAATCGTCCCTACCCAAACCAAAACGAAAAGAAAAATTCGCCTTCATCTTCTCCTTCACCATCGATCCACCGAGCCTTCCGATCCAACTGCATACTCATTTTGCAACCATCATCATAGATCGATCTGACTCCTTGCTACACTAACCTTCACCGCCGCCTTCTCCTATAGATCTTGCTTTGTACTCGAATCCAAATCACCTCCGCTTTTCTACTTTGATACATAAGTAGGTTTGATTTTCCTCTTACTTGTTAGGATTTAGTGAGGAGATAATGGGATCTCGTTCTAGCTTGCATAATCCAAGTCACGGTGATTCGATTAGTTGGAGCGGAGGGAGGAGATTGTTTTCAGCCGATCGGTCTTGAGTTCTCAGCCGATCGTTTCTAACGAGGTGGATGTTATGAAATTGTTGGCATAGGGGAATGAAACGGAATTCGACCAATTGTTATGATGGATTAGTATTTGAAAATATGAAGAGAATTTGGACAGGTCATTTTCTGCTAGGATTTTTGGTCGATCGTTTTTCGATCGGTGCTTCGAGTTTTGAATTGGAGTGAAGTGTGGACTGGAGTCGAAGGTTGGAGAACGATCAGTTATGAAATAGTTGCACAGAAACGATCAGTCGTGGGCATTGGGATTGATCAGTCATAACATCATCTTGGATCGGTTGTTGGTTTAACTTGGATAAACACAACTAAAATCCTCAAATTTTAATTTAAACTTTGTGATGAACTTTGGCCTTGAATGCTTGAACGACCATACATGACTTGCATATGAAATGGACTGCATATTAGATGTATATGACAACCGAACCGTTGAACGAACTTGACTAATTCCTTGCATATTTATGTTTGTTACCAATGCCTTGGATAAATTTCTGAAGCTCATCCACTTTTAAACGTACAATTCGAACTTCAACATGCCAACAACAGATCCCGATGACTAGACTGAACCCCTTGCTATTGACGTAGAGAATCAGTGGAGATGGTCAGTAATGACGGTTACTCCGACTGAACGCTGAAGTCTCGTCACAATCTTAGCCTTTAATTCTGAACTAATTTTATTGCATTACACGAATTCTTGTCACAATCATAGCCTTTAATTATGAACTGTTTTTATTGCATTGCACCACACTGCACCACTCTGCACTAGCACACACTTTGCATAGGGAGAAACAAGTTATTTTTCCTAATGATGATTATCTACTAAGTTTAGTAGTCATAGGTTCCAGACGCTTGGGGCATTTAGCTGCCATGTCTTCTGAACAGATTTCACATCAAAACAATAAGAGTGACGAATCGAGCAATGCAACTACTTTCGATGAATTATTTTTGGGACAACAAGTAGAACAACAGGAAAATCCCTATTCATCATTCGAACTTTTCTCATTCCTGTTCTTCCAGTAGAAATGATAGAGCTTGCTCCCAACACTCTAGAAGATGCTATATTTTTGGAAGATCCATAAGGTTCTGTGGCTTCGAAAATTAAAAGCCTCTCTCCGTAGAATTTGTGCCAGACACGGGATTTCGTTTGATGACGTGCGAGTCCCAATTAGGATGATAGAGCTCATATGCCCCCTGAAGGGTTCACTGCATGCAACAAGTTCATGTGTTGGGTAGGATGCGTCCCACCCTTCAATTCATTTATCCGAGAAATGATACATCATATGAGGTAAGCACCAACACAACTGCATCCAAACGGCTATGCCTTGCTCAATTGTACCTACACGGTATTCATGGAGTTTTTTTTCCGCCCTCCAACTTATAAAGACATTCGATTTCTTTTCACCTTCGAACGACAAAAGGGAAGCTATTTGTTCACATTTCTCAAGTCAGCTAAGAAGTGCCAGATCCAAATGGTTACTTGGAACAAGATGAGCGCTTTCAACATCAAGTGGTTTTATATCCGCTGCCCGCCCGAGTTTGCCAGACGATGGCTAGAAAGACGTAAGTCTTTCTCCTTGCTTAATTTCTTGAGTGCTTGTATCCAGGTCGTATCCTAAACTAAGCAATTTTTCTAGTTTGTGCAGGCACTTATCCACGACCTGATGGAAAACAATATACTGACACAGTCTTGGCGCTGAAAAAGGTTCCATCAGAAGATAGGAACATCGAGAATCTCCTTACCAATGAACATCTCATTACCTACGGCCTGAGGGAAGAGGGTCATAGCATAAGGCTACCGGTCACTGCTGGAGTTGCAGTAGCTAAGCAGCGGGATGCGGATGGTGATGAAGGCCATCAAGCTGATCATGTCGTGCCCCCAATAGAGGGAGCTCAGAAAGCTACCGATAAAGACGCAGTGGGAGATAAGGGTGACAACCTCGGCGGCAACGACATGGTTCTAGTTTTGGAGCTGGTTATGTAACGACCCGTAAATTTCAACTGTTTTAATAACGTAATTAGTTGAAATTTTGTAAAACTTTAAACGATAAAATTTTGAAATAAAAATTTAATATTTGGAATACATCTAGTTAAACATAGCGACTGGTAAATTTTCGTCCGAAAATATGAAAGTTGATTTCGCGCGTAAATTCACTTTAATTTAATCAGTTAAAAAACGGTGAAAATAAAATGTTTTCGGAACCTAAATATTTTTACATAGGAAAATTCTAAACCATCTTCTGAGCAAGATGTCAGTTTGTTGTTTTTCCAAATTCGGACATCTATTGCTCCGTCGTTCTTATGTTCTGCAAAATAGCAGCATTCTGGTATCGATATCGACTTTTTATCGGATGATCGTACCACTGATATCTGTATACCGTTTTGATCATCTCATCGTGTTGATCTCTGCGGTATATTTACTTCGGTATTTTGAGGTCTGTTACGCCGCGAAATCAGTAAAAACGATTACTGTATCGGTAACCGTTTTCGGACTTTTGACTTCCGTGACCATTCATTTAACCAACGTGTAAACTGAATAGACTCTTGCCTCCTCGTTATCAGAATTTATGATGACTTTTGCTTTTCCACATCGGTTCCAACATTTTTCCTGATTTGCTTCTTTTCTATGCATACCTTTCATTTTCAATTCATTCTGTCTAATTCTCCTTTCTCTTTCTCTGTTATTCGTGAAGAGTCATTTTTCCCTTCTTCATTTGTTTTGCCTTCACTATTTCCTCAACTCTACTTCCAAGCCTACCTCCCCTCCGCTTTCTCACACCCCACCCGAGCACGCCACCCAAACCTGCATCAGCCACCGTTTCCACGCCCAAGCTCGCAACACCCTGATGCATCTCCTCAACACCACCTCCTTTCCTCTTCAACAATCTGCGAGTTTGCTTCTAGGCCATCCATCACCTTAACGAACAGACATGACCACGCCTTGCTCCGCAATCATGTTTTCAGCCTGCAACCATTAGCTTACCTTTCTCCGCCGAACACCCTACCTCGTCAGCACCCGTGCCCCTCTTCCTCATCATCGCTTGAAGTCGAAGCAGCAGCCCGGCCTTGAACCCCTCGGCCACCATTCCTCCACTTCTTCCATTCGTCAAAAAAAAAAGAAAAAAAAAGGGCGAAGAGAACTGCTTTTGCCTGAGGATTGTTTTCCCCATGTTCGTTCTCTTTCACCACCCTTCACCACACCTGCCGCGCCCATCTTGCAGAGATCCATCTTTTCCCGTCTTCCCTCCCTTTCGTGTAAGTATAGATATATATATTATGTTAATTGTTTTACTTTATATTAGTTGTAACAAAAATTAAATTATATATAGCATGCATATGGTCTGTATAACTGCATAAAGGTATAGTGCAAAGCAAATTGTATATATTGTATGTGTTTTCGTGTCATAAGTTATAAATATAAGGTGAGTTGTTTATTTCACATAAGTAAAATAGTCTGGTTATAAGTTTGCATTGGTAATTACATTTTTAAAGTTCTATCTATATATTTATATCATCGTAGATCTGTATGTGTTGGTATTTGTTTATATAGAGTTTGTCTGGATATTTATATTTACGTGCATAGTACATTGGTTATAGTTACCCATGGGTTTATATGCATATATCCTTAGACTTCTGTGTTTTCTTGTTTTGCATTTTTTCAGTAAAAAGAGAATTGTGTCTTATTTTCTTAGGATGGCTGAAGCTTTTAAGCTTATGTTGAGTGCTACAGTGCATATGTACTCTTTAGTTTTAAACTTTGCTGTTGAAATTTTTATGGGTAAGGTTTGCATATATGATATGTTTTAGTCAAGTCTGCATATTTTATAAAGTCAAGTCTGCATAATTACGTGTGTATATTATAGTCAATAATATGTAAGTTGATTTATATACTAGTTATATATATGTATTGGAGTACTATATTTATATTGTTAGTATAATGGTTATATAAGTTACTTTATATATACATATGTTTTGGTCTGAGTGTTGTGATGCATGTTTTTACAGAAAGCATTATTATGGGATAAGATATAAATTTATAGTTATCTAAGTTGTTTATATCTCGAGTCTTAAGAATTATGTATATATTTAAAGTCATACATTATTTTTATATAAAAAAAAATACTTTTATACTAGTTGTACTGAAATCCTACAGTATATATAAGGAATGATTTTCATATAAAATATATACCTTCGATCTCTTGTAAATGTTGATTTTACATATATTATATATACCTTCGATTTCTTTGAAATGTTTGTATTCTAAGAATAATGATTTTGAATCACATTTATATATTTTATTTGAACTTTGGTCGAAAATTTAAATTATTAACGTTAGTAGAATTTTATAAATAAATATATATATATTTAACATTAATACATTTTGTTTCCGTTATATCTTGACAATTCTGATTCGTTTTATCAATTCTTGTTATCAGCATTGATCGTCGAATTCGTGCCAACCTTATTCGTTTTGGATTCGTGCTTGGATTTCGTAACTCAACTTCATCGTCTATTCTCTCTAGCCTCGAAAGGTGAGCACTCACTCACGATTAACGTTTTTCTATTTATTAGATTTGATTTCAATTGAAACGACAATTGAAATATGCTGTTGTTAGTTAATTACACTGTTATATATGCTATTGCCTGTATCAGTTCACCTGTGACACCTGACACTATTATCTGTTAATTATTTATGCGATGATAATACAGTTTGGCTGATAATTGATTGATTGTTGATGTTTATATTGGACGTTAAATTGTTAATGTTAGAATGATAAATAGTATGCAATTGAACTTGATATAGGATAGTTAAATGTTAAATTTGATTAACTGACATTTGTATAATATGACCCCTTTAATGTTAAATTAATTGACACGTAGGATTTGTTTAATTGCATCTTGAACCACTGAATGTATGTTGTTAAATTGATGATGGATGAAATTGTAATAGATGACAAGTGAAAACCGTAATGTAATAATCTTTAATCTACATGAAATGATAGTGTAGATTATAGAAATAATTATATTAATTCGTACAAATAACAATGCGAATTAATACGGTTATTTCGGGATTATTTGAATTGATTATTGGATTGATATTAATTGTTGTTATTGCTTGTTTATTTACTTTGACACCATCCCAGTTATCACACTGCAAGTTCCCTTTGTTATGTTTTGATTTTGAATTGAATTGGAATCGGGTTGAAATGATAAATACCCAAATTGAACTTTGACCTAGGATAGAGAATTAAATAAAACCCGATTGGTCAATAATTTGATTTAAAAGTAAACGAAGATTTTATTTGAATGAATAATATGGTTTGGAAATGAAGTTGAAATTTGAATTTTGATGAAAGGAAAACATTAATATTTAATAATCTGAAAAATATTAACAATGTAATTGATGAAAGAACGATGTTTAATTTGAGAAATGATTGAATTAAGTTTGAAATGATTTAATAATTAAGTTTGAAATTATTAAGCTTTGAAATTATTTAATAATTAAGTTTTGAATTATTTAATAATTAAATAAGATTGAATTATTTAATGATAAGTAAAATTGAACTTTTGAATAAGTAAATTTTTACTTCGTAAATAATTGAAATTGAGTTTCTTTGTTAATTAAGTTTTGGAAAATTATTTAAGTAAGTAAATAAGTGAAATTGAATTTCTTTAACAAGAAATAAAATGTGATATTTTTGAAATTAATGTAAGACTTGTAATTTAAAGAATTTGATTTGACAAATTTAACTTAATTTAATTTGTAAGTTTTGATATAATGAAGTTGAATTTAAGTAATTGATTTATTGAATTGGAAATTTAATAGAAATTGTTTTGAATGGCAAGTTTACTTAACGAATATTGAATGAAATCGATAAATGAAGTTGAATTGATTTGAATGTTAAATTAAATTAATTTAAATGATTTCGGAATAAAACTTATATTCAAACTTGAATCAATATTTGAATTGTTTAAAATAGAAATTGGAATTGAATTATAAGATTTTGAAATTATGATTTGGAAGTTTTGAAACGTAAATTGTGGAAATTGATTTAGAAAGAGAAATGAAATGTTGATTTACAAACTCTGATTGAAATTGAAATTGATTTGGTTTTGAAATAAATAAACGACCAATCGGTGAAATAATTTCGAAAGTTATTAAAGAGACCGGAATTCGGTTATGGATATACTCTCTATCTAAACCGAAAACCACTTTAATAACTATACGCGGAGTGATGATCCAGAATGAAGTGGTTGGAATGATGTTCGTGATGACTGAAGAAAGAGAACTATAATGGATAGCCTTGACACTTGTGTCAAATTGGAAATGACTAAAACAGGAGCTGTGCCGGGCCAATGGAGGATTAGCTACCTCAAGTGGACACACTTCTTCGAACTACTTATACTTGTTGTCGATTGGTGCACCCTTGATTTTGGGAGTGTTGTTTCACGGTGTTGCGGGCGCTGCGGCGTTGCGTTCTCACCAGTCCGGATTAGGCGAACGGTAGTATCACTACCTTGGGTATTGCCTCATGTGCCTTGTCATACTTGTATTCCATTTATGCGCGACCACTACGATTTTGATTTGTACCTTTAGTATATGGATTGCCCTCTGGTGACTTCCGGTTTTGGGGAAACTACGGTCTTGTATATGCTTTTGGGAATAAAAATGTGTTAAGGGTGGAATGGGCCATGACTTAACGCTATTTTGATATCTTATTATTACTGATAGACATTATCTACTTAGCGTACATTGCTACCTAGTAGATAGTTTGACGGATCCTTAAAGGATGGTTATTCCAAACATCCTTTGAGTTACTTGTATTTCAATTGCTATTTCACTTGAGTTGGATTTATTGATATAAGAATGTTAATCCTGACTCGAGTGTTTTGTGTTTTTGCTTTACGCTCGGGTCAGACTGAGTGGTTCAGCTTTCGAGACTCACCTTTGGAGTTGGAGATTTGCTTGAAGATCCAGCCATCTATCCAGCTTTCATTATTCGATGATTCCAGTGATGTATTCTGATTTGTATCTGATGTATCGTATTACTCTTCCGTTGTATCTGGTTTAACTCTGATGTAACTTATACATTTATATAGTAGCTTCTTGAACTACTATCTCTTTTATTTCCGCTGCACTTATTACTCTGTGTCTATGATCTGTGATTATTTATTTACTGTATATGTTCAGTTTTGCCAAATTTAAATTAACAACGCGGTATTTTGAGCAATTCAACTCCGGCATGAGTGTCTACCTATACACTTATAATGGATGCGAATGGTCCAAAATATCGGGTCGTTACAGTTGGTATCAGAGCTTTGGTAGCTCTAGGCAAAACTTAACATATAGGGTAAATATATTTACAGAATCACTCTCATTCGAGTTTCAATCTCTTCCTTTGACTCAATTCCTTTAAATTTTGGAACATCCTCCTCGGTTCCAAAATTCATTCGTGTCCTTCACTATTCGTCTTCTTTCAATTCTGGAGCACCCCATAACTCCATTTGAATGATATCTATAATAGATCGGCGGTCTCGCCAATCTTCGAATGATTCGTGAAGGAGCAAAACTCCTTTACAATTGGCATTGATTTACCGGAGATTTCTGTATCCTCGGTTTACGATGCTATCTATCTCCTGCTATACTTGAATTCTATTCTTGAGATTAAATGTCGATTTACCTCGGAATTCTACACCGATCTTATTTTTGAAGTCACGGTCGACCCGGTTAAGGTTGCCCGCGATTTATATAAACTTATCCATCGCCTATTTTGTTATTTGATTATCTCATCTTTGTTCAAACTTATTTTCGAATCAAATTTCTCTTTGATTTGAGTCCATCAAATTTGAATCTCTGTTTTTGCTTTGAAATTTATTCTTATATAGTGGACCGAGGAAGTGTATTTGTAAATTAATATTTAAAATATTATTTTCAAATTTGGAAAATGAAATAAATTTGTTTGATTATATTGTGAAAATATCAGTAAAAAAAAATTCTGGAATTTAATAGGTAAATTAAATTGTTGTTTGAAATGATAATATTTGATTATCATTTATTGTTCTAAATAAATTTATAAATACGGTTTATAAATTGATTTGGAATTTGAAATGAATTTAATTCAGAAATTTGAGAATTTAATTCCCAATGATTTCCGAACTATGGTTTTAAAGGTTTAAAATGCACATTATTTAAAGGTATTTTGACTATAATTTGTTTCCAAAGAATTCTAATGTATATTATTTAAAGTATTTTCAAATAGAAACCGTTTTCAAAAGAATTTTAAAATGTTGAAATCAGTGCTCTTCTCTTTGTCGCTAGAAAATAATTTCGGTGATGGTGGCCGCATCATTGACATTCATTTTAGAGTTTCGAAGTGGAGATACCATTCTGTAGCTTTGCTACGGTTTTGTTTTGAAAAATATTTTGATTTGAATTTCTTCAATATAATTTGATATATATAGGTATCTTATTTTAAAATTTAATTTGATTTGATATAATATTATATATATCTCTAAATTGTTTAAAGTTAATTGGAAATCTAATTCTTAAATTTTGTTAAAGGATGATTTTAATTATAATTGAAACCAAATTTGGAATAAATATTAAACTTGAATAATTGGATTGGGAAAATTTTATTTGTATATTGTTCAACTGCATTCTAATATAACTTACCTAAATTATTCATAAGTTAATATGTAATTGAATAATATATAAGATAAATTGAATTTATAAATAAAATTTGAGTGTTATAATAATGTTATACACTAAATTTTGATTATAAACATGTTAATAGAGTTAAATAGGATAATAAGTAGATTAATAAATTGTTTTGAAAGAATTAATAAATTGAAATTTGATCAACTTATGAAAATACCTTGAATTTAAAAGAAATTAATAGATGTAAATTAATTTAAATCGAAACTTTTATGATTTAAATTAATTTATATGGGTTAAATATATGTGATTAGATATATATAGTAGAATAAATTTAACAATAATTTGGAATAAAGAAGAATTTAAATTGCTGAAATAAAATATGATTGTAATAAATGACTATTCAAATTTATGATTTTGAAACTGTTAATTAAAGATGATTGGATAATAAAAAAAATCAATCTAGAAATAGTTAAAGCTTGATTTAACTTAAGAAAATCAAATGGATTAAATCAATTATTGAATATCAATTAATTTAAATTTGAATTTATATGGTTTAAATTAATTGTTATTTTGTATTTCAAATCTGTTTTTCTTTCTGGTTGTTTCTATTCTCCTACCTCGTTCCTTTTCGGGGACGAAAAGTTTTGAGTGGGGGAGAGTGTAACGACCCGTAAATTTCAACTGTTTTAATAACGTAATTAGTTGAAATTTTGTAAAACTTTAAACGATAAAATTTTGAAATAAAAATTTAATATTTGGAATACGTCTAGTTAAACATAGCGACTGGTAAATTTTCGTCCGAAAATATGAAAGTTGATTTCGCGCGTAAATTCACTTTAATTTAATCAGTTAAAAAACGGTGAAAATAAAATGTTTTCGGAACCTAAATATTTTTACATAGGAAAATTCTAAACCATCTTCTGAGCAAGATGTCAGTTTGTTGTTTTTCCAAATTCGGACATCTATTGCTCCGTCGTTCTTATGTTCTGCAATATAGCAGCATTCTGGTACCGATATCGACTTTTTATCGGATGATCGTACCACTGATATCTGTATACCGTTTTGATCATCTCATCGTGTTGATCTCTGCGGTATATTTACTTCGGTATTTTGAGGTCTGTTACGCCGCGAAATCAGTAAAAACGATTACTGTATCGGTAACCGTTTTCGGACTTTTGACTTCCGTGACCATTCATTTAACCAACGTGTAAACTGAATAGACTCTTGCCTCCTCGTTATCAGAATTTATGATGACTTTTGCTTTTCCACATCGGTTCCAACATTTTTCCTGATTTGCTTCTTTTCTATGCATACCTTTCATTTTCAATTCATTCTGTCTAATTCTCCTTTCTCTTTCTCTGTTATTCGTGAAGAGTCATTTTTCCCTTCTTCATTTGTTTTGCCTTCACTATTTCCTCAACTCTACTTCCAAGCCTACCTCCCCTCCGCTTTCTCACACCCCACCCGAGCACGCCACCCAAACCTGCATCAGCCACCGTTTCCACACCCAAGCTCGCAACACCCTGATGCATCTCCTCAACACCACCTCCTTTCCTCTTCAACAATCTGCGAGTTTGCTTCTAGGCCATCCATCACCTTAACGAACAGACATGACCACGCCTTGCTCCGCAATCATGTTTTCAGCCTGCAACCATTAGCTTACCTTTCTCCGCCGAACACCCTACCTCGTCAGCACCCGTGCCCCTCTTCCTCATCATCGCTTGAAGTCGAAGCAGCAGCCCGGCCTTGAACCCCTCGGCCACCATTCCTCCACTTCTTCCATTCGTCAAAAAAAAAAGAAAAAAAAAGGGCGAAGAGAACTGCTTTTGCCTGAGGATTGTTTTCCCCATGTTCGTTCTCTTTCACCACCCTTCACCACACCTGCCGCGCCCATCTTGCAGAGATCCATCTTTTCCCGTCTTCCCTCCCTTTCGTGTAAGTATAGATATATATATTATGTTAATTGTTTTACTTTATATTAGTTGTAACAAAAATTAAATTATATATAGCATGCATATGGTCTGTATAACTGCATAAAGGTATAGTGCAAAGCAAATTGTATATATTGTATGTGTTTTCGTGTCATAAGTTATAAATATAAGGTGAGTTGTTTATTTCACATAAGTAAAATAGTCTGGTTATAAGTTTGCATTGGTAATTACATTTTTAAAGTTCTATCTATATATTTATATCATCGTAGATCTGTATGTGTTGGTATTTGTTTATATAGAGTTTGTCTGGATATTTATATTTACGTGCATAGTACATTGGTTATAGTTACCCATGGGTTTATATGCATATATCCTTAGACTTCTGTGTTTTCTTGTTTTGCATTTTTTCAGTAAAAAGAGAATTGTGTCTTATTTTCTTAGGATGGCTGAAGCTTTTAAGCTTATGTTGAGTGCTACAGTGCATATGTACTCTTTAGTTTTAAACTTTGCTGTTGAAATTTTTATGGGTAAGGTTTGCATATATGATATGTTTTAGTCAAGTCTGCATATTTTATAAAGTCAAGTCTGCATAATTACGTGTGTATATTATAGTCAATAATATGTAAGTTGATTTATATACTAGTTATATATATGTATTGGAGTACTATATTTATACTGTTAGTATAATGGTTATATAAGTTACTTTATATATACATATGTTTTGGTCTGAGTGTTGTGATGCATGTTTTTACAGAAAGCATTATTATGGGATAAGATATAAATTTATAGTTATCTAAGTTGTTTATATCTCGAGTCTTAAGAATTATGTATATATTTAAAGTCATATATTAGTTTTATATAAAAAAAAATACTTTTATACTAGCTGTACTGAAATCCTACAGTATATATAAGGAATGATTTTCATATAAAATATATACCTTCGATCTCTTGTAAATGTTGATTTTACATATATTATATATACCTTCGATTTCTTTGAAATGTTTGTATTCTAAGAATAATGATTTTGAATCACATTTATATATTTTATTTTAACTTTGGTCGAAAATTTAAATTATTAACGTTAGTAGAATTTTATAAATAAATATATATATTTAACATTAATACATTTTGTTTCCGTTATATCTTGACAATTCTGATTCGTTTTATCAATTCTTGTTATCAGCATTGATCGTCGAATTCGTGCCAACCTTATTCGTTTTGGATTCGTGCTTGGATTTCGTAACTCAACTTCATCGTCTATTCTCTCTAGCCTCGAAAGGTGAGCACTCACTCACGATTAACATTTTTCTATTTATTAGATTTGATTTCAATTGAAACGACAATTGAAATATGCTGCTGTTAGTTAATTACACTGTTATATATGCTATTGCCTGTATCAGTTCACCTGTGACACCTGACACTATTATCTGTTAATTATTTATGCGATGATAATCAGTTTGGCTGATAATTGATTGATTGTTGATGTTTATATTGGACGTTAAATTGTTAATGTTAGAATGATAAATAGTATGCAATTGAACTTGATATAGGATAGTTAAATGTTAAATTTGATTAACTGACATTTGTATAATATGACCCCTTTAATGTTAAATTAATTGACACGTAGGATTTGTTTAATTACATCTTGAACCACTGAATGTATGTTGTTAAATTGATGATGGATGAAATTGTAATAGCTGACAAGTGAAAACCGTAATGTAATAATCTTTAATCTACATGAAATGATAGTGTAGATTCTAGAAATAATTATATTAATTCGTACAAATAACAATGCGAATTAATACGGTTATTTCGGGATTATTTGAATTGATTATTGGATTGATATTGATTGTTGTTATTGCTTGTTTATTTACTTTGACACCATCCCAGTTATCACACTGCAAGTTCCCTTTGTTATGTTTTGATTTTGAATTGAATTGGAATCGGGTTGAAATGATAAATACCCAAATTGAACTTTGACCTAGGATAGAGAATTAAATAAAACCCAATTGGTCAATAATTTGATTTAAAAGTAAACGAAGATTTTATTTGAATGAATAATATGGTTTTGAAATGAAGTTGAAATTTGAATTTTGATGAAAGGAAAACATTAATATTTAATAATCTGAAAAATATTAACAATGTAATTGATGAAAGAACGATGTTTAATTTGAGAAATGATTGAATTAAGTTTGAAATGATTTAATAATTAAGTTTGAAATTATTAAGCTTTGAAATTATTTAATAATTAAGTTTTGAATTATTTAATATTTAAATAAGATTGAATTATTTAATGATAAGTAAAATTGAACTTTTGAATAAGTAAATTTTTACTTCGTAAATAATTGAAATTGAGTTTCTTTATTAATTAAGTTTTGGAAAATTATTTAAGTAAGTAAATAAGTGAAATTGAATTTCTTTAACAAGAAATAAAATGTGATATTTTTGAAATTAATGTAAGACTTGTAATTTAAAGAATTTGATTTGACAAATTTAACTTAATTTAATTTGTAAGTTTTGATATAATGAAGTTGAATTTAAGTAATTGATTTATTGAATTGGAAATTTAATAGAAATTGTTTTGAATGGCAAGTTTACTTAACGAATATTGAATGAAATCGATAAATGAAGTTGAATTGATTTGAATGTTAAATTAAATTAATTTAAATGATTTCGGAATAAAACTTATATTCAAACTTGAATCAATATTTGAATTGTTTAAAATAGAAATTGGAATTGAATTATAAGATTTTGAAATTATGATTTGGAAGTTTTGAAACGTAAATTGTGGAAATTGATTTAGAAAGAGAAATGAAATGTTGATTTACAAACTCTGATTGAAATTGAAATTGATTTGGTTTTGAAATAAATAAACGACCAATCGGTGAAATAATTTCGAAAGTTATTAAAGAGACCGGAATTCGGTTATGGATATACTCTCTATCTAAACCGAAAACCACTTTAATAACTATACGCGGAGTGATGATCCAGAATGAAGTGGTTGGAATGATGTTCGTGATGACTGAAGAAAGAGAACGATAATGGATAGCCTTGACACTTGTGTCAAATTGGAAATGACTAAAACAGGAGCTGTGCCGGGCCAATGGAGGATTAGCTACCTCAAGTGTACACACTTCTTCGAACTACTTATACTTGTTGTCGATTGGTGCACCCTTGATTTTGGGAGTGTTGTTTCACGGTGTTGTGGGCGCTACGGCGTTGCGTTCTCACCAGTCCGGATCAGGCGAACGGTAGTATCACTACCTTGGGTATTGCCTCATGTGCCTTGTCATACTTGTATTCCATTTATGCGCGACCACTACGATTTTGATTTGTACCTTTAGTATATGGATTGCCCTCTGGTGACTTCCGGTTTTGGAGAAACTACGGTCTTGTATATGCTTTTGGGAATAAAAATGTGTTAAGGGTGGAATGGGCCATGACTTAACGCTATTTTGATATCTTATTATTACTGATAGACATTATCTACTTAGCGTACATTACTACCTAGTAGATAGTTTGATGGATCCTTAAAGGATGGTTATTCCAAACATCCTTTGAGTTACTTGTATTTCAATTGCTATTTCACTTGAGTTGGATTTATTGATATAAGAATGTTAATCCTGACTCGAGTGTTTTGTGTTTTTGCTTTACGCTCGGGTTAGACTGAGTGGTTCAGCTTTCGAGACTCACCTTTGGAGTTGGAGATTTGCTTGAAGATCCAGCCATCTATCCAGCTTTCAGTATTCAATGATTCCAGTGATGTATTCTGATTTGTATCTGATGTATCGTATTACTCTTCCGTTGTATCTGGTTTAACTCTGATGTAACTTATACATTTATATAGTAGCTTCATGAACTACTATCTCTTTTATTTCCGCTGCACTTATTACTCTGTGTCTATGATCTGTGATTATTTATTTACTGTATATGTTCAGTTTTGCCAAATTTAAATTAACAACGCTGTATTTTGAGCAATTCAACTCCGGCATGAGTGTCTACCTATACACTTATAATGGATGCGAATGGTCCAAAATATCGGGTCGTTATAGGTTAGATCTTCGCAAACCTTGCAGCCTCCCGCTCTCAAAAAAAAGAAAAAGAAAGAAGCTCGTTTGCAGATTCCCCAAAAGCCGCCTCTTTAAATTGTTAGTCCCTAAGGAGTTGGTTTTGATGACAACAACCTTATAATAGATTATAAAATATAGAGGAGTTTAGATATATATGTATATGCAGGATCTAACCATGCAGGTATCAAGAATGAAGACTGTACAGTATAGAGATTCAAGATACAGAGATAGAAGACTCATGAGTATCAAGATTATCAAGAGTTCAAGGTTAAGTCTATTTTATTAGGAATATTTGTTAAAACTCGTAGAAAAGCACTGGCATCTTAATATCCAATTTATTCGTGGAATGGAATCCACTTCGAGCCCGTTAAAGGGATGGAACCCTAAGTAGGATGGAACCTACGAAAATCTAGTGGGACATTGTTTTGTATCCACTTATTTTAATTCAAATGATTTTACAAAATTATCTTGTTTTCAAAATGATTTCAAAACTTTCCTTTTAAACGATTCAAAACTCTCTATCCTGATTTTAAATAATTTTAGCCTCAAAACATCTTTAATTTCAAAGTCAAAATACTCCTGTTTATAAATGTCTTTTCAAATAATATATTTAACTTTTAATATTTATAATTAAATTTAAATATAAAATTATAGTTAAAATTATGTATTTATTGTTCTTTATATTTACTTATGAATTTCAACTATATTCAAGTATATTTATAAAGTTTTAAATAATTTTTATATAAGATAAATATTGTTTTTATAGAAATTCAAATTATCATTTTTTGGCTGAGGGATGTCGACATGCCCCTAGGTAGTATGTCGACATAGTGACAGTTGAAGTTCAAATTCAAATTTCAAAAGAAGTGTCTATTTGCCATAACTTTTCATGAATGGTCATGGCTGTTGGTTTTCTATAAATAGGGGTCAGTTTCAACGAATTTTCAATCATATTTTTCTGATTTTCACTCCTCTTCATCTTCCTCATTTCTTATTACAAAATCATACCATTACTCTGCCGAAATCAACATCGAATCATACTTGATTAATTCTAGTTTTATTCTACATCACTATCTCTACAAGGTTCTCAGTGCTATTCAGAGTTATAGATTTCTTTGTAATATATTAGCGAGAAAAGGTGTGATTGTAGCCTTTGAAATCAATCAAGCGAGAAAAGGTGTGATTGTAGCCTTGGAAATCAATTGGGTAAACTTGTTGCCCCGGAAATCAAGTATCCCTACCAGAGGATTGGTATTTTGGAGGGTGTACCTCGTAGCCTTGAAATCGAGGGTTGTAATTGTTGAATTGCTTTTGAAATGAAATCCGTACTTAGTTGTACGGGACTGGATGTGGGGTAACTCCGAACCACTATAAAATCCGGTGTGTTCTTTCCTTTACCGCTTTTACTTTATATTTGCATCTGTGTTTGATTCTGCGTTCATATCTGTGTCTAATTAGTGTATACATTGTTAATAAAGTTAGATAAACTTAAAAAGATTAACAAATTTCTTAAAACACTATTCACCCCCCTCCCCTCTAGTGTTAATTCTAGCCTTAAGATCCTTAATCCGCATTTCTCACATTTGGTATCGGAGCTTTGTTTTCAAAAGTTTCATTATCTGAATTTTGGAAATTTTCAAAATGGCTACTAACACTAGCACTGCTATTATCACCAACACTAGTTCATTTGTAGAAGGTCAGTCTACTGCCAGACCACCACTTTTTAATGGCAGTAACTATGCATATTGGGCATGTAGGATCAGAATATATTTACAATCTGTAGGATTAGATACTTGGAATATCACACAAACTGAATATTCTGAACCCACAACTAATTTTGCACAGTGGACCACTGAGCAAAAGAATGTTGCACAAAATAACTCTAAGGCAATAAATATTCTGTTTTGTTCACTTGAAAGAAATGAATTTAATAGAGTGTCAGTTTGTAAGTCTGCATATGAAATCTGGAAAACTTTGCAAGTAACTCACGAAGGAACAAGCAAAGTTAAACAGACCAAAATTTCCATGCTCACAAATCAGTTTTAGTTATTTAAAATGAATACTAATGAGTCTATTTCAGATATGTATAGTCGATTTCAAGATATTGTGCATTCTTTAATATCTTTGGGAAAGGAATTTTCGGAAGAAGATCAAGTCAGAAAAATTTTAAATTCTCTCACTCCAGAATGGGATCAAAAGACACTTGCAATTGAAGAGGAAAATGACATTAGTACTTTAAAGATAGAAGAATTGATTGGAAATCTAATGTCGTTTGAAGTTCAAATGATCGGGAGAAGAGAAAGCAAAGCATCCGAAAAGAAATCAATGGCATTCAATGCATTGACCGATGGATCAGACTCAAACAGTGACAATGATGAAGAGATAGCATTTATGACCAAAAATTTTAGGAAATTTCTGAAGTACAAAAAATTGAATAGTTCCTAGAGAAACAACTTTAAGAATTCTAGTAATCAGACTACAGTACCAAACTTTATCAAATGCTTCAATTGTGACGAACCAGGTCATATAAAAAAGAACTGTCCGTATCCAGAAAGGCAGAATCCTCCTATGAACAATGAACCAGCAAAGAAACGGAAGCATGCATTTACTGCTACTCTAGATGACTCAGACTCGTCCTCAAGTGATGATGATCAAAAGACGGATAACTCGAATTTGTGTTTCACTGCAGTTCACGACTCCGACGAGTTCAAAGAAACGGACTCAGAAAAAGGTACACGTTTACAATATAATTGGATGAAATTGCTTGCATAGAATTAGTTGCTTGATTGTTTGATTGATTGATTTTGAATTGATATGCTGTTTTAATTTTAAAATTTATTTTCTATTTTTACTATTATTTTATTATTATTTTTATTATTTTTGACACATTCTAAAATATATTATAAGTAAAATAATATTTCAGAAATATAGACATTAATAATAATATTTATATATATGTATATTGGATAACTTAGGAAAATCATATCATGAAAATTCACAGGCACATGTCGACATGGCCCCTACCACGATGTCGATATGCCTACCTGAATTTGAATTTCAAATTTTGAATTCAAATGTTTGAATTTCCCTTCACCTTTTCACTTCATTTATTTCTCTGAAAAGATACCTTTTGACCAGAGAATATGTCCTTTGAAAGTCTATTTATCCACTATCTTTTATCATATCTTTTCACTTTCATTTTCAAATTCAAACTCTCTCTTCATATCTTCAAGCACTCTACTCTCTACTCTAATGGCTTCTTCAAGTAACCCCTCAACCATGAGAATTTCCAGAAAAATCAAAGAGCAATTATTCAATGATCCGGAGGCAATTAAAGCATACATCAATTATGCTAATTATGCCAAAGTCCATCTCGGAAAATTTGCTATTTTTCTACTTATGAAATTGATTCTCTTTTTGCAAACAATAGTGTTTTAAGTCTTATTGACTCTTCTCAAAACGATTTTGTTTGCTATCCTAATCTTGTCAAAATCTTTTATGCTAATCTAAACCGTGCTTTTTATAATGGAAATGAGAATGAGATTTGGAGTAGTGTCAAAGGAACTCAAATTGTTTTGAATTGTGATCTCTTGGGTACCATTCTTAATTGCAAAAGCACGGGAATGGATCTTTCTAGTTTTCAAATCGATGAACATGATCGTGAGACATTTCATCATATTTTTGAAGGAGATGAAAACTTTGAATTTAAAAACCGAAACTTTCATCCTAAAGCAAGGATTGTCAATCTTCTTTTACAACATACTTTAACCCCAAGATCGGGAAATTTTAACAATCCTACTTCAAAAGTGTGCAAAGCACTTTTCGCTATTTTCGGAAATTATGATATCAATTGGGCCAAGTTATTTTGGATGAACTTCGTCCTAAAAACTTGGAAATGGGAGAAAAGATTTTATATCATGGAATTTACCTTACTCGGATTTTCAACTATTTTGGAGTGGATTTCAAAGGAGAAGAATTTGTCTCTAGAAAAGTTTTTAATATCTCAAACATTTCTCTCATGAAAATCCCATATGTTTTTCAACCTTATGAGACTCTTACCGAAAAGGAAGAGCGTTTGGCTCATGAAGAAATGGAAGAGGAAGAAGAAGAAGAAAGGGATGCAATGGAAATAAAAGAAGAAGAAGAAGGTGAGATATCCTTAGAAAGTATTGAATATCCTTCCAATCCATCCAACAAAACCCTTCTCAAAAACCAAAAGATAATTGTGGAGAATCAACGGATTTTAAAACGATCCGTTAGTAAGAAGTTGGATAACATGTCTTTGAAGATAAACAAGTTCTTTTCAAAAGTCAGCAAGAAACTTGGACTATCTTCATCATCTTCATCTTCTAACTAGTTTTATCTTTTAGTATCTTATTGTATTTGTCTTAGTTTGTTTCGAATGTTCGTGTAGTACCTTATGTTTAATCATTGTATTATCCAATTATGCAATGAAACTGAATTTCCTTCCTGTCATCTAGCTTATTTTATATCTAGAATAAATGTTACTATATTCTAGAAATATATATATACATCATTATTCACAAAATAAAATTATCATCAATTTTCACTGAAGTATGTCGACATACCTCCCTTGACCATGTCGACATGTACTGGCCAGAAGTGACTATTGATTTTGAATTTGAAATTTGAATAACTACCAAATGTCTATTCATTTCAAATGAATTTCTACACCTATATATACCTTTGTCTTCCAGAAATCTTCACTGAGATTTATTTCTCATTATCTATATCCTTCATTTCTTTCTCTAAATCAATTATGGCCAATCCTATTCATAATCTATCTGAAAATCTTGAAGAAACACTCAATTCATTCAAGAATATTCTCTCTATCATCCTCCGTAATCAACGTCACTTAGAATTAAGTCAAATGCAGATGATCAAGGAACAAGAGAGACACTTCGATGTAATTCGATGGATGATATCCTCCCTTCACAAGGATGATAACGAAGCACATCCTCCCGTTTCTCTATCTGTTGATAATGAAAATTGGGATGCCATCAAACAAGACCCTATCTTTGGAGAAGAAGGATGGGTTGATGTTCCTCGTAACGTTTAATTTTCTTTCTTTGATTGATTTGTTTGAATTAATTTGTTTGATTTGATTTGGTTTGGATTGATACTTTGTGTGGATTGATTTCATTTGGTTTGAAGTTTGATGTGTGAAACATGTATATATATACATTAAAATGAATATAGTCTTTAGTTGAGTTATTATGCTCATAAGTATCATTATTTCTTAATCTATATATTATATATTCCGTTGTATAGTTTATCAATGCAGGTACTAAAGTCCAAAAGTAAGGGGGAGTAAATTTTTTTGTTGATGACAAAGGGGGAGAAGTATAAAATAGGGTAGTTAGGCATAGATTAAGGGGGAGTTGTTAGTTTTAAGGGGAGTTATTAGGATAGAAAGAATATTTTATAAACAAAGGTTGTCATCATCAAAAATGGGGAGATTGTTAGTCCCTGAGGAGTTGGTTTTGATGACAACAACCTTAGAATAGATTATAAAATATAGAGGAGTTTAGATATATATGTATATGCAGGATCTAACCATGCAGGTATCAAGAATGAAGACTGTACAGTATAGAGATTCAAGATACAGAGATAGAAGACTCATGAGTATCAAGATTATCAAGAGTTCAAGGTTAAGTCTGTTTTATTAGGAATATTTATTAAAACTCGTAGAAAAGCACTAGCATCTTAATATCCAATTTATTCGTGGAATGGAATCCACTTCGAGCCCGTTAAAGGGATGGAGCCCTAAGTAGGATGGAACCTACGAAAATCTAGTGGGACATTGTTTTGTATCCACTTATTTTAATTCAAATGATTTTACAAAATTATCTTGTTTTCAAAATGATTTCAAAACTTTCCTTTTAAAAGATTCAAAACTCTCTATCCTGATTTTAAATAATTTTAGCCTCAAAACATCTTTAATTTCAAAGTCAAAATACTCCTATTTTTAAATGTCTTTTCAAATAATATATTTAACTTTTAATATTTATAATTAAATTTAAATATAAAATTATAGTTAAAATTATGTATTTATTGTTCTTTATATTTACTTATGAATTTCAACTATATTCAAGTATATTTATAAAGTTTTAAATAATTTTTATATAAGATAAATATTGTTTTTATAGAAATTCAAATTATCATTTTTTGGCTGAGGGATGTCGACATGCCCTTAGGTAGTATGTCGACATAGTGACAGTTGAAGTTCAAATTTCAAAAGAAGTGTTAATTCGCCATAACTTTTCATGAATGGTCATGGCTGTTGGTTTTCTATAAATAGGGGTCAGTTTCAACGAATTTTCAATCATATTTTTCTGATTTTCACTCCTCTTCATCTTCCTCATTTCTTATTACAAAATCATACCATTACTCTGCCGAAATCAACATCGAATCATACTTGATTAATTCTAATTTGATTCTACATCACTATCTCTACAAGGTTCTCAGTGCTATTCAGAGTTATAGATTTCTTTGTAATATATTAGCGAGAAAAGGTGTGATTGTAGCCTTTGAAATCAATCAAGCGAGAAAAGGTGTAATTGTAGCCTTGGAAATCAATTGGGTGAACTTGTTGCCCTGGAAATCAGGTATTCCTACCCAGAGGATTGGTATTCTGGAGGGTGTACCTCGTAGCCTTGAAATCGAGGGTTGTAATTATTGAATTGCTTTTGAAAGGAAATCTGTACTTAGTTGTAAGGGACTGGATGTAGGGTAACTCCGAACCAGTACAAAATCCGGTGTGTTCTTTCCTTTACTGCTTTTACTTTATATTTGCATCTGTGTTTGATTCTTTGTTCATATCTGTGTCTAATTAGTGTATACATTGTTAATAAAGTTAGATAAACTTAAAAAGATTAACAAATTTCTTAAAATACTATTCACCCCCCCCCCTCTAGTGTTAATTCTAGCCTTAAGATCCTTAATCCGCATTTCTCACATAAATAGCCCAAGCTATCCATCGAACCTCAACTTATTCTGAATCAGTCTGCATCTCAACCTTTAGAACACTTGGACGAAACATTTGAGGCATTATCTGATCTTCTGATAATGGACGATATTTATGCCTTTCATTTTGCTGACATGAGTCGGTGGATCTGAATCTCCCTCCAAAGTCGGGGCTGGAATCCCACCTACCATTAGTGGAGAGGATACTCCTATTAGTAAAACTTCAATAACTGGTCTGTTAAGGGGACACAATGACACGCACGTTCGCACGCGCTTCACAATATTGCATTGCACTTATTCCGAGTCCTTCAATACTCAAAACTGATTCATTCTTTGTCTTTCTTTATGGAAACAATGATGAGGAAGAAGCACATGTTTTAGTCTCTACAGGAAATATCACGTTAGAATCCTGGTTCTCGCTCAGGCTTGTATCGCCAAGGTAGTGGTCGTGAATACGACCCTAGCTATTGCTCCAGTCGGGATCGTGATTATAAGAATAAAGACGATAGAGATAGTTCCTCCCATGATAAATATCGGTCCAAATCTAGATCTCCTCCCACTAAAGATTCTGAGAGGAAATAAGATCGCTATGATGACGTTCCTTCTATGGACACCTCTCGTGACCCCCCTTCCACTTTAGTTTCTTCCCAGTCTGTTGTCCCATCTCACCCTCAGCAACCCAGTGATCATCGGCAACATGATGTTCACCAACAAAGGTCGGGCAAAAAAAGCGCTGACACCTAAGTTGTCACTAAAGCTCAACAAGCTGATGCTGCCACTTGCATGGCCCAAGTTAAGTTAGACTTTCCAAATGATGTCTTGGTGGATTTCTCTTTATTCCTAGTCTTAAGAAAGTTCCTGAAAAAGTCCAACAAATGACTATAGATTGTGTGAATGATATCCATAAGCAGTATAATGAGTGGATGAGAGCGGCGAAGAGGATTTCTAAGGTATCCTGGTAGAGGGTGGCAGAGATTGAGAAGTTGAAATGCCAAGAGGCCATGACAAGCGGATAATCGAAACTCTAACCAATGAGTTAGAATCTTTAAGGAGTTCACAAGCAGAAGCTGAGAGAAAAGAAAAAATAGCCATCAAGGCACTCGAAGATGAGAAAGCCAGGCACTTAGCCGAGTTGAAGCACTTCATCATCAAAATCATAAACTGGTGCTAGAAAGAGATGCGGACCAACGAAGCACAACTGAGTACAAAGCTAAGTTTAAGTGCGACTTCAAAGATAAAGAAGAGGCGTAAAAAATCGGTCAAGATGCCTGTGAGGAGTTGGTCGCCGTCAGGCTTAAAAGGGATGCGGTTGTCGAAAAGGCCAAAGACATTAATGTCCTCATTAAATGAGAAGTGGAGGCCGCGAAAGAAAAGGTCAGGGAGGAGGTTATGAAGAAATTAGATCCACTACTCATTCTTTAAAATTCCAATGTCCTGAAGTACAGAAACTTGGAGTGGCTCCGAGGTGACCACCCTTACCATCTTATACTTGCTTAGGAGCATCTTGTTCAGGAGGAGAAGGAGGCTCTCGCCACTGAACAAATCAGCTTGATGAGGCAAGAAGACGAAATTCTATTGGGTGATGAACCCAAAGTTCTTCATGAAACCCATATTTTACTCCAAAAAGAGCACGCCACAACTTTTCAACATGAAGCTGGTAAAGGTTCTAGATCCATGTCACACAATGTAGGAGATGACCAGAATCCGATGACCCAAGTTATCCTCAACACCACTGTGGATTCTTCTATCAAGCTCGGTTACAACCCGAAGAAGCCACGTATTTCTACATTTTGTGGGCTCTCCCCAATTATGGAAGGAGGTTCTTGTGGCACTCCGGCTCATGTAGGGGATCAATCTGGAGGAGGTATTTCATTAAACTCACATGTCCTTCAGAAAGCTGGAGTGTCCCCCGGTTGATATATCTAATCTTTTTAGTTATGTTTCCTCAGCTTTAGATCCGCTGGCTGCAGTTCCACCTCTTCCTCAAGAATCTCAACCAGGACCTTAAGTGCCAAAGACGGAGTCTGTTACTGTCATGGCTTCAGCAACAACCCAAAATGCCCCATAAGAGGAAGCCTTTATGATCGACGAGCACTTGGTGGATGCTTTGTTGAGGGAAGAAAGTGATCCGCATCAAGAAATTCCCATTGATGACGATGTTGTGATTATTGGGACTTCCTAATCCTTGCCAGGCCCCTCTATGCAAGAAATGGCATAGGAACTTGAAGCAGAGATCACCCTTGAGGTGAAGGTCAAGCAGAAGAAAATGGAGATCATTCCCCTCCTATCTCCATAGTTTTGCTTAGAGAAACCATGGATGCCTCCACTCCTATAGCCAGAGCTTGCCCAAGATGCATCTACTGGATCGACCCACTCTACTCCATTGAAAGGCTAAGGAAGTGGGAAGAGAGGGGAGAAGAGGAGTGGAGAAAGTTTGAGTGAAATCTCTCCCAATTCCAAGAAGAAGAAAAGGAAGCCGAGAAGGAAGTGATTATTCATGTGCACTCATGCTCCCAAGTCTTTTGGGTTTTTGTTGGCCGAATTTGTAAAGGATCTGCCCCCGTTCTTTGATTCTTTTACTGTGAATACTTGTACTTAACTTCCTAAGCTTATGTAAATAAAGTCCTTTTACTTTTGTCGAACTCTTGTGTGAATTTACTTAAGTAGTTGAGCTATTACATTTTCCATTCAATGTACTTGTATTTCGTTGCTCGTTACTTCAGACAATTGTCCGTTAACTTTTAATTAAGGCCTCCATATGATCGTGGCCTCAAGTTGTACTAAACACTGGGCTTGAGCCCTAGTGTTACGCCGTCGGGTTCAGTGGTGTATGTGATTATACTCCCCCCTCCTCGTCTCGGGTTAGCCGAGTTAGATAGCAGATGGTCAAACTCCATCCTTAGTGGGTTTATACTCCTCCTATTGGTTTTAGGTCGGAGTTAATGGTGTAGTGAGTGATCGAACCGCACTCTTCTATTTGTTTATACTCATATCCACACTCTGGGGACAAGAGTTAGTTGGTGGGTGATTGAATCGAACCCGATTCGTGTTTATACTCTAGTCCATACTCTGGGGATTTAGAGTTATTTGGAAAAATAGTCGGATCGTACTTTTCTTAATTGATTGATTTTCCCCCAAGTTCAGGGTTTAACTTAGCGAGCGATCGTAACGACCGCTTTTGATTATTGTCTGTCCCATCGCTCGGTAGGATGAATTTGGTTATCGGATGGCCGAGTCACATCCATTCCTTGTTAGGTACTCCATCCATCAGATTGGGAGTGAGAATCATCAAATGAATGGTCAGACCATGTTCATTTTGTTTAGTTCAATCATGAACTTATGTAATCAGCTAGGTCCGAACTCTGGGAACCTGCTCGGACATGTCAATATTAGCTAGTCAGGTATCGCAACTAATATGTGATGCTATAACAATCACAAATATGAAGGAAATTTCAAACATTATTTGCCAAATAGAAAGGAATGACATAATTTATCTTATTACATATTTAGAAAATCAAATGCTAAAGCAAATTCGAAAATTGAATACAACTAAATGAAAAAGAATAAACTAAGTGAAATAGCATCATAAATGCTCGCTATTCCACGCCCTTAGGAGTGTGACGCCATCAACAGTCACTAGCTTGAAAGTTCCCTCTCCAAACCTCCGTTCAATGATATATAGTCCTTCCTAAGTAGGATTCATGTGTGATGGGATAGGAAAAATCCATTTCAAGACGAGATCGCCAATTTCAAAGGTTTTAGGTTGGACTTTAGTGTTGTAGTATCAGGCGACTCGGTGTCGATATGCAGCTGCCCTCATATCAGCTTCTTCGTGTTTCTCATCTATAAAGTCTAGAGATTCTAAAAGAGATCTCTCTTCATTCTGGGATCGTAGTAGGTTTGTAACAACCCGCATATTTTACGATTATATATTTAAATGTTTATTTAAATATAGCATCATTAGTTGAAATTAGAGTCCAAAATGTGACTTATTGTATATAGTCGATTACGGACTCGAGACTACTTTCGTTGAGTTAAAATCGACGTTTCCAACTTGTATAGATATAAACATTGTTGTATTTGGGGTTGATTTGGGTTTTGGCATTTTTAGTTGGGCTTTGGGCTTTGTTCTAACCCATTAACCTAACCGTCTTCTACCAATACCCCTAACTCCTCTTCCTTCGTTCCATTCACAATTTCCTAACACTCCAAGCTAAAGGAAAAATGGTGGGAAGAGGAAACTAAAATTCCTAAGCCCTAGCTTTTCTTAGGAATTCAAATTCAAGTTATAAATCGAAGAGAAGCTTAAGTAAGCATCCTCTTCATCTTCTCCATCTCAACCTCTCTTCAATTTTCAGAATTTCCTATAACCTAACTTAGGAAATCTTTGCATGTGATACTGGATTGGAGATTCTAGAGGTGTAGTTGAAGAGGAATTGATCTTAGCTTGTTTTAGAGCTTATCTTTTCTATTTTTGAGTTTAAAGGTGAGTTCTTGAACTCACATCTACGTCTATAGCTTTGATTGTTGTTAGGTATGAATTTCTAACATCTATTTCTTATTCAATTGCTTTTGAATTGAATTGGTTTGGTGAATTTTTCCAAATTTTGGTATTTTGAAGTCAAATTTTATGAAAACCCTAGTATGGGTGTTTAGACATGTTGTTTTGGGTGTATTGAAGAGCCTATAGGGCTGGGTTGTCACTAGGCATGAATCCCTAGTCGTAGTTGCTCATTCAATCGCTTCCGAATCAATGAAGTTAGGTTGGTTTGCCCATTTTTGGGCTTTGCAAATTCTGTCCCGCTACAGGTGACAATTTTTGAGTGGAAATCTACAATTTGTTCGTAAATATTTAAGTTAAGCCAGTGGTTATGGGACATTAAGCTAAACACATTTATTTACTAGCTTAGTGTAATTTACACTTATTGATCAATGATGATCATTTTATGATTTAGACTTGCAATGAGCAATGTCTCTTTGTCCGCGTGGGGGACTGTACCCTATTCTGTGGAGCTTCGGCTGATTTTTATGGGGTAGCGACCCATGGTCTTTTGACCATTCGTGGAGCTTCGTCTCATTTTTATGGGTTAGCAACCCATGGGATAGCTTCCCGTTTGTGATACACGTGTTGGTGAGTTTTCATGCTCCCATTTGTGATAGGCCTCCCCCCTTTGTGTTTTCTGGATTTCTAGTTATTGATTTCTGGAATTTTTGTTTCACCAATTATTGTGATTTGCTTTGATAAGCTTTATAAATATTTGTGATTTGGTGAATAAAAATAAAGAATATGACATTCTTTTTGGGTGTTTGAGAAAACTTGAGATATTGTATGATTTTTATTGTTATCATACATATTTGCCATATCTCTTATTCTATCTCATCTTTCATGATAATTATAGCTAGACTAATCCGTTTATTATTATTCTTCTTAAATAATACTCGGGTCAGACCGAGGTGTTTCAGGTGCTCCCGCTTGACTTCTTAGGAGGGACTAGCTTCCGACTTTTGGCTAACTACTTTAGCTTAGTAGTTTTTATCTTTCATGAATCCGAGATAGAGACTCTTTGATGTATACATATTCTTTTGTGTAGTACATGTACCTATTCTTTTGTGATGTAGTGGATCTTGTATGACCATTACTATGATGTTCAATTCTATGAATTATATTCATATTTGTTTCCGCCTTAGTGATATCAATATCCGTGTCTGCTTTTATGTTATGATTATTTTATATTGTTTCCGAATGGCATTTAGCCACTATGTAGTAGATTTGAGTTTGGATTGGATATGTCAGATTTCCTCTTGAAATGAAATGCATGACGTACTATCTAACATATCGGTACTTGCTCAAATCAATTATACAGTTGGTCGCTTCTCAACAGCCTTATTCTTCGCACTAGCCGACGGCATTACCCCGTAGTGTCCTTGGTTAGTATGAGTATAGAGGTGGGGCGTCAGAGCTTGGTATTAGAGCCAAACTTTGAAACAATATAGGATATTATGACGAGGATCATTGTCCTAAGTCTCTCTTAGGAATCGTGCCTTAGGATTTAATTCGAGTCTTATGACCCATCATGTCCTATCTTATTTTATGATGCCTTGTTTTATCAATCAAGCTTATTTGAATTAATTTTGAGAATAACCTTTTTCCTCTTCTTTCTTTTTGTTTAAGAAGAGAAATGGTTAGAACAAGTCGTCCTAGCACTGGTTGATCCAGGGACCCTCCTTAGGATGGCGTATTCATGTCTGCTCAATAGCTTTTGGATCTTGTAAAGAATGCCCAAGCCGCTGGTTCCATTCTTGAGCCTACTCATCCTAAATCTAGGTTCGCACACTTGTGCAGTGATTACACCCATTTGGGTGGAAAGCCATTCAAAGGTTCTGAAAGCGTTATGGAAGTCCAGGCTTGGCTTAGAACATGCGATCGCATCTTTTTCCGCATGAATCTTTGAATTTACATTGAGTCCAAGTGGCTTCTAGCATGCTCCAGGAGAGAGCATTAGATTGGTATGAGCTTTTGATTTCGGAAATTGTAGAAGCGGATCTTACTTGGGAGCAATTCCGAGAAAGGTTCGAGTTAAAGTTTGTGCCTAAAGCAGAAAAGGTAACTTTAGCTCGACGCTTTATTGATCTTATTCAAGGTGAATCTTCTGTGACATATTATGTTGCATCTTTTGAATCCCTCTTTAAATATGGGGTCCAGTATATTAATACCCCTTTGAAGAAGAATCAAAGGTTTATTTATGGTTTGAATAAGAATCTCAAAAAGGCTTTACTTCTGAAACTAGAAGTGCCTTTCGATTAGCTTGTAGATATCGCTCTTCGATTTAAAGAGACCGATAAGGAAAGTGATGGTGATGTTGGGTGTGCCAAAAAGAACTTCAACAACAACAAGAATAGGCATCCCGATAATAAGTTCAAAAGCTCTAATCCCAACAAGAAAGGGAAACAAGCAACTTCGGTAGTAAAGACTTCTACCCCTGGTCGTGGAGAATGCTACAATTGTGGTTCTAAGGACCAGTATGCAAATAAGTGTCCAAGATCCCTTACTTGCCGCTATTGCAAAAGTTTGGGTCATCCTATATCTTCATGTCCCAAACTTCAAAACAAGAAAGAGGGAAAGCTGAATGTTGTGCAAGCTTCTAGTAGCCCTTCACTTGGTCAAGGTATTTCTCATTTTGTCCTTGATTGCATTATTATGTTTCGTGATCATCCTATTTGAATTCTTTTTGATATGGGTGCATCTCATTCTTTTGTATCAAAAGAACTTGTGGATACTTTGTCTTTAAATGTTATGGGCTTGATGATTTCACTGAGAATTGCGAATCTGGTTAGTGGATCCGCAACACTCGGTTTATTTTGTAAGGACGTTGAGATTATTTTATGTGATTATGCTTTCCGTGCCGATCTGTATGTTATGCATTATCTAGGTTTCGGAATGATTTTGGGAACGGATTGGCTTAATCGATATAAAGCCCATATCCAATGTCCCGAGAGGACTATCCATCTTCGACATCCTCAATCTATTAAGTAGATTTCTATTGTTCTTAATGATTCTGATTCCAATTCGGTGGCATCCTTATATTCTCTAAACCCGCATGATGATGATAATGGTGATGAGGAAGATGTTATTTCCGTCATTCACGTTGTTCGTGAATTTTCTGATATCTTTGAGCATGTTTTAGGATTACCACCTAAGCGAGCAATTGAGTTCGGAATTAATCTAATACCTGGAGTTCTACCTATCACTCATCCTCATTATCGTATGTCCAATAAGGAAAATATGGAGATGCGTAAACAATTATTCGAATTGGAAGCAAAACAGTTCATTCGTTCTAGTTCCTCTCCTTGGGGAGTTTCAACTATCTTTGTGAAAAAATCTGATGGTACACTCAGACTTTGCGTTGACTACCGCAAGCTTAATGATCTTACCATTAAGAATAAAAATCCCTTGCCTCGGATTGATGATCTATTCGATCAACTTTGCGGTGCTAGAGTATTTTCACAGTTAGACTTAGCAACCGGTTTTCATCAGCTTCGAATTGCAGAGGATAGTATTCCTTTGACATCATTCTGTACTCATTATGGATCTTATGAATGGCTTGTTATGCCTTTTGGTTTAACGAATGCTCTAGCTTATTTTGTTGACCTTATGAATCAAATTTTCAAAGACTTCCTCGATCAATTTGTTCTTATCTTTATTGATGATATTCTTGTTTATTCTAAAACCGAGGAAGAGCATGAAAAACATCTTCGAATTGTGTTGGAAACTCTTAAGAGCAATCAATTGAAAGCAAAATTTTCTAAGTGCCATTTTTGGCAATCTCGTGTGAAATTTTTAGGGCATATTATTTCTGAATCCAGAATTTCCATGGATCCTTCAAAGATTGAGGCGATTCAAAACTGGAAGAGACCGGAGAGTGTAACGGAAATTTATAGTTTTCTTGGATTGGCAGGCTATTACCGTCAATTCATAAAAGACTTTTCTAAAATTTCCTTACCTCTTACTAGTTTGCAAAGAAGGGAGTCAAGTACATTTGGTCAGACAAATGTGAAGCTGCTTTTAGAAATTAAAAGAACTCCTTTTCGATGCTCCTATTCTTATGATTCCCGAAGGGAACCAAGACTTGATTGTTTATACCGATGCTAGTCTTATTGGTTTGGGAGTCACTCTCATGCAAATGGAACGTGTTATCGCTTACGCTTCTAGACAGTTAAAGCCTGCCAAGACTAGATATGCCACTCATAATTTAGAGCTCGCGGCCATTATTTTCGCTCTTAGAATTTGGCGTCATTATCTTTTGGGAGAGAAATTTGTTCTCTACACCGATCATAAATCTTTAAAGTATTTATTCTCTCAAAAGGAACTTAATTTGCGTCAACAATGTTGGCTCGAATTCCTTGCATCTTATGATCTCGATATTTTTTATACTCACGGAAAGGGAAATCGTGTTGTCGATGCCCTTAGTCGTAAGCAACAAGTGGTTGTTTCCATGATGATATCTGAATGGAATGATCTCGATACTTTGTCCACTTGTGAGAATCGAGATCGTGAATCCGAATCATGTTCATCTCTTGTTTTATGTAGACTTGAGGCTCATCCTTCCCTTTTAGACCGCATCCTTGAAGCTCAAAAGCACGACCCCGAATTGGCTCATCTTAGCCAAAGTTGTAGAGATAAAAATAATATTGATGGTTTGAAAGACTTTGAAATCGATGCTCGTGGTGGCATTTGGTAGACTTATTGTGCCAAATATTAGTGATCTCCGTAAAGGCCGAGCATCAGAGGCCCGGTGGGTTATTGCAACCTTTAGACATTCCCATCTGGAAGTGGGATCAAGTTTCCATGGACTTTATTGACGGTCTTCCCCGTTCTTGTTCAGGTCATGGCAGTTTATGAGTGATTATAGATAGACTTAAAAAATCCACCCATTTTCTTCCCGTTCGGTCCAGCCGAACCGTACATCTTTTGGCTAAACTCTATGTTAAAGTAATTGTTAAATTGCATGGAGCTCCTACTTCTATTGTTAGCGATCGTGATCCATTATTTACCAGTGGATTTTGGAAAGGTCTTCAAAAAGATTTGGGAACGAAGCTTAATTTTAGCACTGCTTATCATCTTTAGTCCGATGGAAAAACGGAGCATGTGAATCAAACTCTTGAAGATCTCCTTCGTACATGTGTTCTTGATTTTGGTGGAAGTTGGCAAGATCATATTTCTCTTGTTGAGTTTTCTTACAATAACAACTTCCAATCTAGTATTGGTATGGCACCTTTTGAGGCACTCTACGGAAGGCCATGCCAATCTCCTTTGTGTTGGCTTGGAACCAGTGAGAAGCTGGTTTTAGGTCCAGATTTAATTCATGATGCCACAGAAAAGATTGACCTTATTCGTCATAGGATGAAAGAAGCTCAGAGTAGACAAAAATCCTCTGCCGATAACCGAAGAAGGAATTTGGAATTTTCTGTGGGAGATTTGGTTTTCATTCGTGTTTCACCTATGAAGGGTGTTGTGCGTTTCAATCGGTCGAGAAGATTAGAACTTCGATATATTGGCCCATTTCCCATCACCGAACGCATTGGTTCCGTAGCTTATCGCCTTTCATTACCGACTCAATTTTCCCCTATTCATGACGTATTTCACGTTTCTCAACTACGGAAATGCCTTAGAGATTCTGATTCTATTCTTGAGCCTAGTGTTATTGAAGAAATTGAGGTTTAACCTAATTTGACTTATGAGCAACATCCTATTCGCATCATTGCTACGGAGGTTAAACGCCTTCGTAATAAAGACGTTCCGCTTGTGAAATTTCAATGGTCTGAAATCCTAAGGATTGTTCTTGGGAATCCAGAGAATTCATCGAGCGAACACATCCTGATTTACTCTCTTGTGCTCCTTAAGGTGAACTTCTCATTCCAATCTTCCTTTTTGTGTTGTTATGTCGCAGAATGGTTGTTACTCTTTATTTTCTCAAATATTACGAGGATGCAATTTCTTTAAAGAGGGAAGTTTGTAAAAACCTGCATATTTTACGATTATATATTTAAATGTTATATTTAAATATAGCATCGTTAGTTGAAATTAGAGTCCGAAATGTGACTTTTTGTATATAGTCGATTCCGGACTCGAGACTACTTTCGTTGAGTTAAAATCGACGTTTGCAACTTGTTTAAATATAAACTTTGTTGTATTTGGGGTTGATTTGGGTTTTGGCATTTTTAGTTGGGCTTTGGGCTTTGTTCTAGCCCATTAACCCAACCCTCTTCTACCAATACCCCTAACCCCTCTCCTCTTCCTTCTTTCCATTCACAATTTCCTAACACTCCAAGCTAAAGGAAAAATGGTGGGAAGAGGAAATTAAAATTCCTAAGCCCTAGCTTTTATTAGGAATTCAAATTCAAGTTATAAATCGAAGAGAAGCTTAGGTAAGCATCCTCTTCATCTTCTCCATCTCAATCTCTCTTCAATTTTCAGAATTTCCTATAACCTAACTTAGGAAATCTTTGAATGTGATACTAGATTGGAGATTCTAGAGGTGTAGTTGAAGAGGAATTGATCTTAGCTTGTTTTAGAGCTTATCTTTTCTATTTTTGAGTTTAAAGGTGAGATCTTGAACTCACATCTATGTTTATAGCTTTGATTGTTGTTAGGAGTGAATTCCTAACATCTATTTCTTATTCAATTGCTTTTGAATTGAATTGGTTTGGTGAATTTTTCCTAATTTTGGTATTTTGAAGTCAAAATTTATGAAAACCCTAGTATGGGTGTTTAGACATGTTGTTTTGGGTGTATTGAAGAGCCTATAGGGCTGGGTTGTCGCTAGGCATGAATCCCTAGTCGTAGTTGCTCATTCAATCGCTTCCGAATTAATGAAATTAGGTTCGTTTGCCCATTTTTGGGCTTTGCAAATTCTGTCCCGCTACAGGCGATAGACGTCTGTGGATTATCCACAAGCGTTTGTGGTCCTGGATTGAAAATTCCCGAAATAGGGAGATAGACGTCTATGGTTTATCCACAGACGTCTAAGGGTCCAGGAATGAATTTCCAGAACCCTATCACAGACGTTTGTAAATTCCCACAGATGTTTGGGGTTGTCAATTTCTGGAATTTAGGCTATTTCTTAAGTGGATTTCTGATTTATCGGTTTTTGATGATCCGTACAGTTATTGTCAATTAAAATCAACTTTGATGATTTCTTTTTTGGATTTTTAGTATTTCCATTTGATGGATTTGATATCGATTTCCATGGTTTTGATTCACGTTATAGAAATGTGGATTTTTATGATAGATTGTCTTTACAATCGTTTCTATGATTTGTCACTTTAAATACAAAGGTTTTATGCTACTAATAAATACTAAAACTCATTCACAAAAATGATTTCAACACTACTTTTGATACAAAGCTCAATTTAAAAATCGTTTTCCAATCTATTAGTATATACAAACCTTTACCTCATTCGGATGAGAATTCCAGTTAAACGACTTAGTAAAACAAGTGGTATGAAACGCTTGCGTCCACTTCGTTGATTAATTCTAGGACTTGTTCGATTGAAAACTCGTGACAATTTTCGAGTGCAAATCTACAATTTGTTCGTAAATATTTAAGTTAAGCCAGTGGTTATGGGACATTAAGCTAAACACATTTATTTACTAGCTTAGTGTAATTTACACTTATTGATCAATGATGATCATTTTATGATTTAGACTTGCAATGAGCAATGTCTCTTTGTCCGCGTGGGGGACTGTACCCTATTCTATGGAGCTTCAGCTCATTTTTATGGGGTAGCGACCCATTGTCTTTTGACCGTTCATGGAGCTTCGGCTCATTTTTATGGGTTAGCGACCCATGGGATAGCATCCCGTTTGTGATACACGTGTTGGTGAGTTTTCATGCTCCCTTTCGTGATAGGCCTTCCCCCTTTGTGTTTTTTGGATTTCTAGTTATTGATTTCTGGAATTTGTGTTTCACCAATTATTGTGATTTGCTTTGATAAGCATTATAAATATTTGTGATTTGGTGAATAAAAATAAAGAATATGACATTCTTTTTAGGTGTTTGAGAAAACATGAAATATTATATGGTTTTTATTGTCATCATATATATTTGTCATATCTCTTATCCTATCTCATCTTACATGATAATTATAGCTTGACTGATCCGTTTATTATTTTTCTTCTTAAATAATGCTCGGGTCAGACCGAGGTGTTTCAAGTGCTTCCACTTGACTTCTTAGCAAGGACTAGCTTTTGCCTTTTGGCTAACTACTCTAGCTTAGTAGTTTTTATCGTTCATGTATCCGAGATAGAGACTGTTTGATGTATACATATTCTTTTGTGTAGTACATGTACCTATTCTTTTGTGATGTAGTGGATCTTGTATGACCACTACTATGATGTTCACTTCTATGAATTATATTCATATCTGTTTCTGCCTTAGTGATATGAATATTTGTGCCTGATTTTATGTTATGATTATTCTATATTGTTTCTGAATGGCATTTAGCCACTGTGTAGTAGATTTGAGTTTGGATTGGATATGTCAGATTTCCTCTTGAAATGAAATGTGTGACACACCATCTAACATATCGATACTCGCTCAAATCAATTATACAGTTGGTCGCTCCTCAACAGCCTTATTCTTCGCACTAGCCGATGGCATTACCCCGTAGTGTCCTTGGTTAGTGTGAGTATAGAGGTGGGGCATCACAAGGGTACTCGATGAAAAGGTACTTCGAGTTGACGACTTCGAAGCTGTAAGCAAGGGCGAATGGAGTATGGTCAGTCGTGGACTTGTGGGTGGTCCTATATACCCATAATGATGTTGGGAGTTCATCTACCCACTTGCCTCTAGCCTTTGCCAAACGCTTCTTCAGGATGAACTTTATGATTTTGTTCACAAATTCAACTTGTCCATTTGCTTGAGGGTGTGCAACTACCTCAATCTCTTCTCAATATGATGTCATTGGCAAAAGTCTTTGAAATCAATGTTGTCGAATCGGGTTCCATTGTCAGTTACAATAGTTTGTGGAAGGCCAAAGGACAGATGATGTTTTGGACGATGAAGTTGATTACTTTATTTGTCGTGATCATGGCCAAAGGCTTCGCTTCGGGTTATTTGGTGAAGTAATCAACTACAACGATGGCGTACTTCACACCATCTTTTGTGATTAGTAAGGAACCAATAATATCCATACCCCATATGGAAAACGGCCATGGACTGACCATTTGTGTGATTTCCGTCAGCGGAGCTCTCATTACTTTGCATACACTGGCACTTGTCGCATCGCTTAGCGTAATCAGTAGGATCTCGGTTGACAGTCGGCCAATAATACCCATTATAGGAGTATTTTCTTTGCTAGGATTTGCCCCTCAATGTGATCGCCACATTCTCATTCATGAACTTTTTTTAGGACTCATTTTATTTCATCATGAGCGATACACCAGAGTAGGGGAATGAAAAAACCCTTTCTATACATGACTCCCTCTTGAATGATATATCGTGAAGCTTTACGAAGGAATTGTCGCCTTTCATTCCTTTATTCGGGAAGGACTCCCTATAGCAAATAGTCCTTAATCGGAGTCATCCACGACTCCTTTTCAGGCTCCATTTCTAGTATCCACTCAATTTGCATCTAGTTTATGCTCGAAACGTCTAGTAATTCGACTGGAACCAAGCCCATTTGTTGTGCATCCCCAGTGCTAGCAAACTTTGGCAATGAGTCGGCCTCTTTGTTTTGATCCCGGGGAATGTGCATGATGTCATAATACTCAAAACTAGTCAATAACTCTTGGGCTTGGATAAGGTACGGAGCGAGTCATTGCCTTTAGCCTGGTAATCTCCAATGACTTGTTATACTACCAACTGGGAATCAAAAAAGGTTTCAAGAGATTTTATTCCCAGTTCTCTGGCAAGTTTGAATCCAACAATCAGAGCTTCATACTCAGCTTCGTTGTTCGTTGCAGGAAAGTCAAGCATCAAAGCGTAGAAAATTGACCGATCTTCTAGAGTTAATAGCATGATTCCAGCTCTAGAACAATGATCAATGGATGCTCCATCCGTATACATTTTCCACCGAATGGTAGGGGCTCCATCGCACTTTGGGAGATCATCTTGTGCGGTGAATTCTGTTATAAAGTCCGCCAATGCCTGTCTCTGGATGGCTCTCCGACGGAGATAAGTGATGTCGAATTAGCTCAGTTCGATGTTCCACTTGAGTAACCTTCCAGATGTCTCGGTCACTGTAGGACCTATCGTAACGGCTGATCGGTATAAACATTGACTGGATGAGCCTGAAAATAGGGGCGGAGCTTTCGTGAAGCAATCAATAAGCAGTATGCCAATTTCGCTATCTTCGAATAATTCCTTTCATCTCCTGTAATCGCTTACTAACATAATAGACCGGCCTCTAGATTCGATTCTCCTCACAAAGCAGTGCAGCACTTGTAGCATGCACCAATATGACTAAGTAGATATATAAGTCCTCGTGATCCACCGACTTTGACAAGATGGGAGGCCTTTCTAAGTGGTTCACCAAAGCTTGGAATGCATCTTCACAATCCTGCATTCATTCAAAGTTCCTTTTCCCTCTCCTAATCAGATTCAAAGAAAGGAATGCATTTATCGGTGGCTCTGGAAATAAATCAACTTAGGGGGCAAACTTCCCATTCAAGCTCTGTACTTGTTTGATGATCTTTGGCGCCTGAATGTTGCGAATTGCTCGAATCTTCTCGGAATTAGCTTCGATTCCGCGAGCAATGACAATGAAACCCAAGAACTTTCCCGATGCCATACCAAAAGAACATTTCAGAGGATTGATCTTCATTTTGTAATATGGAGAATATCGAACATTTCTACTAAGTCTCTAATGTGATCGGTTTATTGTCATGACTTCATGAGCATATCATCTACGTATACCTCCATTGTCTTTCCAATCTGATCTTTAAACATTCTGTTGACTAGCCATTGATAAGTTGCTCCAGCATTCTTCAATCCAAATGGCATTACCATGTGCAATATAATCCGATGTCGGTAATGAAACTAGTGTGCTCGTGGTCGGGAATGTGCATCAGGATTTGGTTATATCCAGAGTACGCATCCATGAAAGATAGCAACTCATGTCTTGCAGTTGAATCTACTAGTTGGTCGATCCTTGGAAGGGGAAAACTGTCTTTTCGACACGCCTTCTTTAAATCCGAATAGTCAACACACGTCTGTCACTTTCCATTCACCTTTCTTACAAGTACAGGATTAGATACCCATTTAGGGTAGAGGGCATTGCGAATAGACCCGTTTCCTTTGAGTCTATCCACCTCCTCTTTAAGGGTAGCAGATCTCTCTGGATCCATACCATGTCTTTTCTATTTCACCGGACATGACTCGGGTCGATATTTAATGCGTGACTCGCAATGGCAGGCGAGATCCCACACATGTCAGAATAAGTCTAAGAGAACACGTCAAGATTCGCTTAGAGAAAACCAGCAAGTTCTTTCATCATCGGGGGTTGAGTTGTGATCCGACATTTAGGACCCATGACGGGTCGTTGTGGCTGACCGTGATGTCAATTATCAGCTCAGCCGGTGTAACCATGGTCTCTTTGGGCTCCTCCTTGTCATCCCTCGGATCTATATCTCTATAGAACTGACTGTGGTGCCCGAGCTAAGGCTCAGACGCTGGTTGTCAATCTTCGGTGGTTTGGATGTGGAGAGACTGGTCCACACCCTTACCTTTCTCCTTCCATTGAGCGTCTCTCAATTAAACCACATAGCAGGCACGTCTGGTCGCTTGATCACCATGCGCAACTCCAACACTGTTATCAGTTAGGAACTTCAAAGTTAAAAACTATGAGGCAAGAGCAACCCCGAATTCAGCTAGGGTCGGTCGGCCTAGAAAAGCATTGTATGGAAGTCAACTTCCAAGACAACAAATGGCAAAATCAGCACTTTGCTGCAGTCACGTTCTCCCAACTCCACGGGCAATTCGACATATCCGACAGCTTCGGTCGCACCACCATTAAAGCCATGAATGCAGGTTTTAGACAGTTTCAAGTTTTTGGCTTCCATCTTCATCTGATCGTAAGCCTTTTTGAAAATTATTTTTACGAAACTTGCATAATCAACCAAAATCCTCCTCACTAAGGCGGGGCTGATTATGGCCAAAATGACCATTGGATCGATCGTCGGTGCCTCCACCTTGTTTGCATCTCTTTTTCTAAATACAATGTTGTTTGCCATTGTACATTGCTATTTTGTCGGAGCCTCATCTTCTGTACTCGAACAACACCCAAAATTCATATGCTTGATTGCTCTAGCATAGCGCTCCATCTCATGCCTGCTCTTATCTACTAGATGCGGTCCTCTGACTATTGTATTAATCACTAATCTTCCACCGATCCGCATAGGCTCCTCGGTCCTGTGTGGTGCTTGTCCTCAATTTGGGTCAGATGTCCCGTACCCACCATCCTACGGGGCTTTAACAAACTGCTGTAATTTTCTTTCCCAAATCAGTTTCTCAATAACATCCTAGAGATGCCTACGTTCATTCATGTTATGACCATAACATTCGTGAAACTGGTAATATTTTCCAGTTTGTTTCTCCTTCTCCGTCGATTCTTTCGAAGGCAGCTTCCTATACTGCATGGTATTGCATGTAGACAAGTAGACGTTCTCTAGAGATGTATTTAGTTGTATGTAGGTATCATGCATTAGAATCCTAGGCTTTCCTCTTCCAAAACCCCTCTTTCGTTCAAGGTTTCGATCACTGCATTTCTTCAGCCGATTCGGTTTATTTTGAACATTTACTTAACTTTTTCGGAACTCTCCCCAAACTGTTTCACTGTAATGTTACCCTCTCCACTTGATCCTACAACATTCTTCTTCCTTGAGCATCTAGCTTCCTCTTTCCTCAAATATTGAGCTGCTTTTGCATAGAAACATTCCAATGTTGCGAGCGGTTTGCAAGCTAACCAATCGCCAAAGTTAGATTCTAGATCAATCCTTCTTGTACCACCATCAATATTGAATGGTCATTCAGATTACTAACTTCTGTGACGGCCTTATGAAATCTCTCCAAATAATCTTTCAGTGATTCCCCGGAGCCTAGATCACGCTGGATAGGGACATTACATCCTTGGGGCAAGTTGCATGCATACGGAACTGCTCCACAAATTTCGTTGCTAAATCGTCAAATCTAGAGATCGACCGTGGGGACAATCTTGTAAACCACATTGTTGCTATTCCAGAGAGAGTAATGGGAAAACATCTGCACTTTGTTGCATCATTAGCTCATACAGAATCCATCATCCATTCATATCTTATGATGTGTTACCTGGGGTCGGACTTTCCCTTATATGTAGGCATTGATGGCATGTTGACGGCATGCTAAACCTCCTTGGATACTCCACATGTAGGATATTTTCAGTGAATGGGGTATGGCTTTTTGAGATCCCCAATCATCATTGGTCAAGCCTTGGCTTTCCCTTACTAGCTATCTAACCATAGCTGACAAGTTTGCCATTTATATAGTTGGAACCAAGCGGTAGTCATCCTCCACCTCACCGGAATGGTCCGGTCGATGTCTACAGGCCGCTCCATGCCTTCTTGCTCATCATCCTCTCGATGTATATCATGTGCATTCACTTCATCATCTTTCCGAGGAGGTAACTGATCTGCATTAACTTGAACTTCAGCATCCAAATCAATCGTGGAATCACCGGTGTACATTCTTCCCATCATCTATTGTAATCCACCTCCAAAAGTTGGATCGGCACCGATTGTTCCAGATGGATTGGTACCGATCGTTATCGGTCTGTCTGGATCGGTCGGATGATGGCGGTTCGATGTTTCAGCATGGCATTCGTCGGTTCTAAGATGTCTTCATCTGTGATGGTCCTTTGATGAAGTTGAGCTCTCCGTAGAATAAGGAGTTGGCTCCCTTCTAGCTTTTCCGCGTTATTGATCTCTGAGTTGATTCATTAAATCGATATTGGCTTTAATCTGCTATTCAACTATCAACGGCTACCCATGAGCTCTCTCATCAGATTTTGAAATCAGCCCTTGTGATAGAATCAATCGGATTCTGACTTCAACTAGATTAGTAGCATTAACATGTACTGGTGGATTGCTCTGGCTTCCTTGCTGGATGTTAGCGTTCTCGTTTCCTTCTGCGTTTTGAGAGGTAGATCTGGTATTCCTAACCATTGTTGATAGTTTTGCTTAGACTTTTGTAAATCTAAATAGAATGGATAAACTACTTGAAGATAGTTTTGGATCTCTTCCGGGGATTTTTGCAATCCAGTAGCGGCAAAGGGATCCAAACAAAGCTAAGAATCTTGATTCTCAGTGAAAGCACCAAAATGTTTGCACCAAAATTTGGCACAAACACCCAATAGAAATTTTGTAGAGAAATAAATGAAGAATATAAAATGAAAACAGAGGAATCAAGCAATTAAATAAAAAAATGTAAGCAAAAACAAGAAGACAACGATTTATAGTGGTTCAACATTGAATGCATGCGTCCACTTTTCAGAAATAACTTTATTAAACGCTTGAATTGCTGAGTACAGAAGGATGGATCAGAGTAAAACCCTTTGTTACAAAGAAGTGCAAGGTAATAAGCAGTGTAAAGATCCCTTAGAATGAATAATCAAGTCTATATTTATAAGGTAAAACGGTGAATTATGTTCATGAAATTTTGGCAACGGAGTCTCCAGATCCAGAAGAAGTCATGATATCGATCGCTGAACTCATATCCTTCAAAATAACAATCGGTGCCGATCGTTCTATGGGCTTTTTTGGCATGCCGTCGATACGGTGAGCTCCACTTTTCAATATATTGATGTTCCCAAAGTTTCACATGTATTTGACTTATAGATTTTGAGATAGCAATCATTTTCCTTTGAGTTGAACTGTAATATCGATATGGTATGATCCATAATTGGTGAACATTGATCGTACCTGATCCATTTTCGATAAATGGTATATTTTTATCATTCTATTGATTCCATCTTCCGCTTTCACCCCACCACTGCTTCATATTATCATCTTTGCCTGATCTCTAGGCTTCGTTATTGTTGACCTGACTTGTCGGTCCCGATGACAGTCGAGTTTTACTTGTCTAATCAGTTCGAATATAGCGGGACCAAAAGGCTGGATAACACCATCATACCCTGCCCGAGTCCTAGGCAGTTTATCTATAAAATCCATCTATACATGTTCCCACTTCCACTCGGTAATATCTAGCGGTTGCAACAACCAACTAGGTTTCTTCTGTTCTGCCTTGACCAATTGGCAGTTCATGCACTTGGAGATGAATGCCCTAACATCTCCCTTCATACCTTCCCAATAATAGGTTCGCCATATCAATACATCTTATTACCATCGATATGGCTAGTCAATCTGGAATGATGACATTCTTTTAGCACTTCATCTCGAATCCATCAACATTGAGAACAAATAATCTTCCATCCTTACGAAGCCAACCTTCTTGGTCGAGTTCATATTGTTTCATGTCTTTATACTACTCCTTCTATCTTTGTTATGTTCATTGCTAGCCTAACATCTCGCTTCTGAATGGTGCCGATCTTTTCAATTAGAGTAGGTCTAATCGACAAATTTGCCAACATCTCTGGTTCTATCTCGTAATGAGGTCCGAAATCATATCTAGCAATGTACTTTATCTATTTCCACTCTAAGAACATTTCTCCCAAATTTGCATGTCTTCTACTCAATGCGTCGACGACTGCATTCACTTTTCCCGACATGTAGGAAATATCAAAATTATAAGAGGCCAAGATCTCCAACCACCTTTGCTGACGAAGGTTAAGATCCTTTTGGGAGAAAAGGCACTTAAAGGATTTGTGGTCCATGAACAACTCAAACCTCTCTTCCAGTACCAACTCCAAATCATGAGTTGGATAATTCCACTCATGCGGCTTTAGCTGTCGCCTAGCATAGGCAACAACTTTTACTTTCTACATCAACACCGCACCCAACCCAGTACCACAAGTATCCGTGTATACTATTAACTCCTCATTTCCACTTGGAATAGTCAACGCTGGTTCACTCGTCAACTTCACCTTCAGAATTACAAATGCATGCTCATACTTCGCATCCCATGCAAAAGCCTGATTCTTATTCGTCAAATTGGTCAATGGTGCCGCTACCTTTGAGAAGTCCTTTATGAAGCGTCTATAGTATCACACTAATCCTAGGAAACTCCGCACATCCATAGCATTCTTAAGCTGATTCTAACCTTGGATTGCTGCCACTTTTGCAGGATCCACTGTTATACCTTATCTTGAAATGACATGACCTAAGAATTTCACTTCTTCTCTCCAGAAGTGACACTTTGAGAACTTTGCTCTCAACTTGTGCTTCGTCAATATCTCTAGCACAATCCTCAAGTGTGTCTTGTGCTCCTTTTCAGTCTTGGAGGAGATCGGAATATCATCCACAAACACAAGCACGAACTTACTCAATTGGTCTCTGAAAACCTGGTTCACGAGATTCACAAAATATGTCAAAGCATCGGTTAATCCGAATGCCATTACCAACCACTCATAGAAACCTGATAGCATACGAAATGCAGTAATAGGCACACTCTCCTTTGCTACTCTAAGTTGATGAAATCTCGTTTCCAAATCCACTTAAGAAAACACCTTCGCACCATGCAGCTAATCGAACAAGTCATCAATACGTGGGAGTGGGTACTTTTTCTTCTTCGTCGCCTTATTTAGCTCACGATAATCCACACACAACCTCAAAGTGCCATCCGCCTTAGTTACGAATACAACAGGTGCGCCCCACTCAGATATGCTTCCTAGAATGAACCCCTTCCTCAATAGGTCATTCACTTGCACCTTCAACTCCTTCTGCTCTCTGGTTGCCATACACCTCAAAGGAATAACTATTGGTCTAGCTTCCTTCACCAAGTCTATGCGAAACTCGATTTCTCTATGCAGCGGCAATCTAGTTACTTCCTCAAAGACATCTGAATACTCTCTAGCGATATGAACTGATGACAATCTCTTTTGTGGAACCTCTAGTGAATATAGAAAGCTAACCATCACCCCATCATCAGGTAGGCATCTAATCACTATCGTTTACCTATCCACATCCTTGATTGTCAACAACAGCTTCTTGCAATCTACCATGGCCTCGTACCTCTTTAGCTAGTCCATTCCTAAGATAATCCCGAACCCAACAAAATTCAAAACAAAGCAATCACACATAAAAGAGCATCCATGACTCGATAAAACTAAACCGCTACAAACCATGCACATGCTAGTTGAGCCTTTTACAAGGTTTGTTACGATCAATGACTGGTCTACTATCTTAGCCATCAATCCTAATCTGTCTACTAGGTCACTACATATAAATGAATGCGAAGCACCGGTATCAAACAAAACTCAAACAGGAACATCACCAAAAGAAAGCATACCTTGAATGACGACTCCATTCCTCTTCTTCTTCACCGAGGGAGCACTCGACGAATTGGGACTGCGTCCAAAGCATATGCCTTCACCATCCTCTTATCCTTTATTGGTTCTGGACAATTCTTCTTCAAATGCCCAGACTTGTCAATGTTGTAGCACTTCCCCTTCTCACACACCTTTTAGTCTCTAAGCAAATTACCATTTTCATTGCATCCATAACAAGTAGATTCCCAAGTACCCTTCTTCTTACCACCCTTTTCCTGGGGCTGCTTCCTTTTTCCGTTCCACTTCTTATTGCCTTCGCTACCTTGCTGCGACTTCGGCTCCTCTTTCTCAGTAGAAACAACAATAGTAGTCCTAGTCTTAGGGTACAAGCTCTTATGGCGTAGCGCCTTCTCCACTAGCTTCTCAAAAGGCTCTTCTATATGGTCCACCGACTTCTCTCCAAGGTAGTCATCCAAGCCAATAACGACCTTCTCATTTTCTTTCAAAGGAGTGTCGATGAATGACATCCCATACTTGGATAAAGCATCGAATTCTGCCTCATACTCGGAAATAGACTTCTCCTCAAATCTTGCCTTAAACTAGTCCCAACTAAACTGATCCTTTGGAGTAGCAATAGTGACTGCATTCCACCGGTTCATGGCTCGGCATTGCAACTATCTTGAAGCCAACTTTCTTTTCATAGCATCTTCCACCTCTATGTCCCGAAAGATGCGCTCACAAGTATGAATCCAGTCCTTGTATTCTATGGCTGATTCGGTCCATTGGAATGGCTTCCCTCCAAGAGTAGAGTAATCCTTGCTCAGCTTGGCAAAATCAGCCCTAGGCACTGGCACTCAAACACCTACACCTCCTCTCGTTGCCACTCCAGGATTGTTCCTTATCATGTTAGCCATCATAGTAGTAAACATGGCTTAGAGATCAGGCGTAGCAGCTCCTGCCCCCCTCTACCCTTGAAGCAGGTCTCACAATGTTTCTTGTATGCCGGCTTATTCTTATCTGTAACAAGAATGATCAGTCTTTCATAAAAGAAAACTATGTCTATATGGCTTATGTACATCCGATTTATACTATATTATTATATAGTTTTGAAAACAAAAACTTATGACAAGTACGCACTCTCTCATACATATACACTCTGGATCCAGTCTAAGGCTATAACACTTTTCTCATCTCTACTAGATCGTGGTACCAACTTAGGTTAATTGTGTAACCAAAGCTCTAATACTAAATGTGACGACCACTCTATACCACCAGCACAAATTGAATAATAATGGTGCGTTGCAGTCGTGCCCGGCCGATAGAGGATGATCATCAGAGTTGAAATAAACGAATGCAGCACATAACCTATCGTAAGTCTCATAGTGCATGGACAAAATATAATATCACATATATAATAGAAGAGACAGTAGTAATAATGTGAACATCTCATCATCATCCCAGATCACAGAGTTATATACAAATGTAGTAGAGTTTGTACAAAAGAGAAAAACTTAATGACTATCTCAAATACAACATCTGCAGAAATAAGCAATCATTGTCATGGGCTCCACGATGTTGCTTAGCGGAATAAGTGTGGACTCCATATATGTATAAAGTACGAGATAGTTCCATCCAGCTCGTCCTTCGAATGGCAACTGCGTCACCTGAACCTGCACTCTAGTCTACTTATTTAAGAGTACCTAAGATAATAAGAAGCAAAGCATAAAATCTCAAGTTGGACAACGGCCTGGTATGACGGTAAATGAATCCTAAAATGATATACTAGTAAATATGGTAAAGAATAAGAGTACATGAACTATACCTGACCTGTCCCTGCAACCAAAGAGTTAGCAGATAACACTATAATATGCTACTCTACAATATCATAAAGATATACTACCAATCAAATAAAGGATATCATTCTTCAAGGTATTCCTATCCCCAATACCTACTTCCCATGATATCTCCAAGTGATAGTCTACCCTAGAGAGCAAACAATCATTCAACAAGCAATCCTAGCTATCACTCTTTCCTGTGCCTTGAATATATGACAATTCATATGACCACCAAGCCAGGGACTAATGGAAATCATGGTTCTCTGTTGTACTCTCCCAACACCCATAGAGCGCTAGACCCAACACCCATGGGCCTAGGGTATACAGATCCTTGCTACCAATGCATGGGCGTCCCTATTTACAATACCCCTTCTTTTAGTACAATTAAAAACTCTTCGAGTGTCAATGATTCCTTAGCACATATAACTGAGCTCTCCTTTGATCCATCTGGATACCGAGCCCTTCTTGCTCATTACATTCCCATTATTTACGAGGAACAACACCCAAATTACCCGATCCTATGGCTCGCACCTTTATGAGCGGCTATCTTTGGAACCTACTCCCAACATAAGCCAGCATCCGAAGACCATAGCTTTTATCATGCTGTTATATTGCCATACACCCATGATGTGAACGAGCCACCACCTCCAGCATGACCCCCATAGAACCTTAACAACCATCCCAAGAAGTTCCATCTCCCCACGACTCAACATGGTAAGTCGGTACCAACCTCTCCATGTAAGGGTCGAGCTTTACACTTAGCCTTCTAGAGGCTGAGTTTTCTTCCACTACTTCCTTGCTTCTAATACTTCATGCCTAGGTCCTTTGGCCCCAACCTCTCTACCCAAAACATGTCATCATAGAGCAAGTCCACTCCTCAAAGCAACTATCTTCATATCCTAGAAACAAGTCTTCATAGCCTTAAGCCCTTGATCAATCACCAATCCAATACCATAGGCAACCTTTATTAGCAATACCATTGTGCTCCCCAAAGTCGGTGCTAAATTGGACTCAACCTCACATGTCAGTAATGACCTCTCATGTCGGTGCCGACATGTGTACTTTAAGAATTTGAGCTCGTGATTATGAGCCCGAGCTCTCCCTACACTCCAGAGCTCCCCTTCATGTTTCGTCCAATTCCAACTATTTAGGCCTCTGATATGCCCGATTCTCCAACCTAACTTCCTATGCAATCAAAACACTAGCAAACAACATCAAATCATACCATCTAAACATAGAATAACAAGTAATTTCATCCCCTTGAATATGCAATCCGTCAAACCAAGATAAACATATCGCTTTATAACATTGATCGACATATAACATGAATATATGAGGATAACAACGGTAATTTCTAACCAATCTATATCCCATTCATAATTTAACATGTAACTAAAGTTAGGAAATGTTTTCATGGCCAAAAATCTATTTATAACATGTTAAATTCTACAATTCTACCATATAAACATGCATGGTATAGAGAGAAGACATAAACCACTGACCGGTTACCAAATCCAACTAATATGGATGTAGATCTAATTCAGACAGCAAATTAAAACAATGCAGATTGGCCAAATAGATGATCTCTATCTTTTAATTGATGATCCATTCGCTAATTTCTAATATGGTTTGATTTAGAGAGTAATTTGGATGCTTTTGGATGAAATTAAGATGGAATTAGGGATAATTAGGGTTCGAGCTAATTTAGAATGAGAGTGAAAGTTTTCATTTGACCCTCACTGCCTCTATTTATAGTGATTCTCTAGTTAGAAAAATGGGCCAACTAATGGGCTTCACTAATTTCACAGTAGATCTGACCAACAATTTTCATAACTTAGCACAGGCATAACTCCCTAACCATAAGTCTAATTTTTTGTTATGACTACTCTACGAAATGACAAACCATCATCCTAAAACAATGGAACTGGTTTGAGACCATAATTCAACTTCTATCAAAAGTTATAGCCCAAATAAGGTTTTCGTGGCTAATATGGTCGTATATAATTTTTTATCCTACATAAGAACTAATATATATATATATATATACATATATATATAAAGCATAACTTCGTATGAGATCTTCTATTAAGGTCATAGCTCAAGTTTTGCTTAAGATCTTGATACCTTAAACGAGATAAGTGTTAATTAATATATAAACAAAGTTTAATGTTTCATTTCACTAAATCTCATCTCACTCAAGTTTGAAAATAAGATCTCAAGAGAGATCTTAGGTAAAATAAACGAGATTTGAAATAGTGACGTGCACTTAATTATAAAGGGTCATCTCTTCATTAGAATGTAACATATGCACTACATATGTGTTATCATAAAATGATTGTACAAGCTCAAGTTGGAAATATGTTAGAATAAAGGATTCAACATCAATCAAGTGTATGAAATATTTTGCAAAAAATACTACAAAGTTCAACGATGTGCATCTTCTTACTCTGCAACCCGATAACATTTGTCGCTTACTAATTTTAGGGAAATAACATTGTTTTAGGTGGGTTAGTAAACTTTCACATGCTTGTATTGGAAATGGAAGAATTGTTCTTATGTTTGGTGAGGATAACTTAAAGGCCTCACCAAATCATATTCTTTGATTTTCATAGCCGTTTCATTAAATTTATGGATCTAACCTTCTTTATTATTGTGTCGTGTTCATTTAGTGATGTTATTTGCGACTATATTATCTATTTCTAAATTTGACTAGCGAAATGATACCACTTTATGATTTTGTGATAAGAAATAGGCTAAATATATGTTATTTATCTTTTTGAATATTGATACAATCTATCCTAGGTAGAATTTTTTTGTTTTAGCATTTCAAAAACCAAATAATTTTAATGAACAATATTCTACCACTAAGCAAGAAAGCTTCATGATAGATATAAAGCCTGTGTATGATTGTATTATTATATGTAATATTCTTCAAAATAAGTTCCACATTCTTAAGAATGGGGTTCTATTCCATGTACTTAAAATTCTTATCCGTGTAATGTATGATTGTATTATTATATGGAACATAATTTTTTAAGAAGAGTGTGGTCAATACAGTATTGAGATGAGATGTTATTCTCTAGTTTCGAAAGAACATTTATACATTTTAACAATACTTCGCGAAACTATGAGAAATTAGAGATTGAAATACTAATTTGGATATACATTATTGACTAGTTAAAAATGGTTATATAAGCTGTGACGCCCCACCTCTATACTCACACTAGCCAAGGACACTACGGGGTAATGCCGTCGACTAGCACGAAGAATAAGGCTGTTGAGGAGCGACCATCTGTGTAATTGCTTTGTGCGAGCACCAATATGTCAGATAATATAACTTACATTTCATTTCAAGAGGAAATCCGACATATCAAATACAAACTCAAAGCTACCACACAGTGGCTATGAGGCCTTCAGAAACAAATCTAGAAATAAACATAACACAAATCAGTCTTAGATATTCATATCACAAAGGCGGAAACAAATATGAATATAACACATAAAAGTGTACATCAAAGTAGTGGTCGAACAAGATCCACTACATCACAAAAGAATAGATACAAGTGCTAGACAAAAGAATAATTATACATCAAGGAGTCTATATCTCAAATGTATAAAAACAAAAAACACTGATCTAAAGTAGTTAGCCAAAAATAGATGATGGTCCTTGATAAGAAGTCAAGCATAAGCACCTGAAATACCTCGGTCTAACCCGAGTATTATTTAAGAAGAAAATAATAAACGGATCAGTCTAACTATAAATATCAGATAAAATGAGATATGATAAGAGATATGACCAAAAACGTATGATAACAAAAATGCCATACTGTGTCAAGTATACATCAAATAACAACAAAAATCATACAATATCTCAAATCATCTCAAAACACCAAAAAGAATCACATTCTTTAAATTATTCACCAAAACACAAATATTGATAGAGCTTATCAATTCAATCCACGAAAATTGGTGAAACACAAATTCTAGAAACCATCAACTAGAAATCCAGAAATCACAAAGGGGGAAGGCCTATCACAAACGGGAGCATGAAAACTCACCAACACGTGTATCACAAGTGGGTCGCTATCCCATGGTCGCTAGCCATAGAGCCGGTGCTACGACGTAGTACAGCGAACGCCCGAGGAACCAGAAACTCAAATAATCCAGAACATCGACGTAGTACAGCGAACGCCCGATGAACTAAACTCAAATAATCAGGCACAACGACATAGTACAGCGAACGCCCAATGAACCTGAACACAAATAATCCGGAACATCGACGTAGTACAGCGAACGCCCAATGAACCAAACTCAAATAATACGGAACAACGACGTAGTACAGCGAACGCTCGATGAACCAAACTCCAATAAGCCGAAACAATGACGTAATACAGCGTTACGCCCGATGAACCGAACTCCATAAAACCATAGGTCGCTAGCCTATAAAAATGAGACGAAGCTCTATAAATCGGGGTACAGTCCCCTACGTGGACAAAGAGACATCGCAAATCGCTAGTCTAAACCATAAAATGATCATCATTGATCAATATGAAGTGTCAATTACACTAAGCTAGTAAATAGATGAGTTTAGCTTCATGTCCCATAACCACTGGCTTAACTTAAATATTTACGAACAGATTGTAGATTTCCACTTGAAAATTATCACAAGAGTTCAATCGAACAAGTCCAAGAATTAACCGACGAAGTAAACGCAAGCGTTTCATACCACTTGTTTTACTAAGCCGTTTAATTAGATTTCTCATACGAATGAGGTAAAGGTTTGTATATACTAATAGATTGGAAAACGGTTTTAAAACGAGCTTTGTATTTAAAAGTAGTGTTGAAATCGTTGTTGTGAAAGAGTTTGAATATTTACTAGTAGTATAGAAACCTTTGTATTTGAAAGTGATAAACCATAGAAATGATTGTAGAAACAATCAATCACCAAAAATTCACATACGAAGACGTGAATTAAATCCAAAGAAATCGATACCAAATCCATCAAAATGGATATTCCCAAAAATCCCGAAAAAGAAGTCATCAAGGTCGATAAAAGTGATAACAACTAATCGGAGGAACTAAAATCGATAAACAATGGAAATTCAATCAAGAAAAGCCTAAACAGGCAAAAATACACAGTTCCAGACGTTTGGGGGTCAATCCAGACGTCTGGATTTAGGTTCTGGAAATTCCAGAAAAAACCTTCCAGACGTCTGGTTCGGCAATCCAAACGTCTGAAACCCTTTAAGACGTCTGAAATTATAATTCAAACGTCTGAAATTAGTCTCTGCCATTCTATTTTCCAGCCGTATGATTTCCTTTTCTCCAGGGCCTATAACTAGACGTTTGGACTTGAATTCCAAACGTCTGGTCACCTGGACCAGGCAATAGTTTGCCTAGGCCAAAGTGGCCAAAACGTATCGGGAGCGATCGAACGAGCAATGACGACTAAGAATTTACGCCGAGCGACAACCTAGCCTTAAAGGCTCTTCGGTACACCCTAAATATCAATGTCCAAACATCCATAGTAGGATTTTCATAAAATTGGACCAAAACACCAAAATTTGGAAAATTCACCAAATCAATTCAAATCAAAAGCAAATGAATATGCACAAATGCTAGGAATTCATACCTAACAACAATGATAGCTATAGACGTAGATGTGAGTTAAAGAACTCGCCTTTAACTCAAAAACTCAAGAGAGAAGCTCTAAAACAAGCTAAGATCAATTCCTCTTCAACAACAACTCAAGAAGCTTCAATCTAAGCTCATAAGAAGAATATTTCCTAAGTTAGGGTTTAGGAATTTCTGAAATTGAAGAGAGATAGAGATGGAGAAGATGAAGAGGATGCTTACCTAAGCTTCTCTTTGATTTTGGAGCAAGAACTCAAGTTTCCAAATCAAACTAGGGTTTGGAATTTCTACTTCCAATCTTTTCCCCCCATTTCTCTTGAGCTAGAGTGTTAGGAAAAGGAATGAGTGAATGAAGAGGAGTTGAGTGGAGTGTTAGGGTATTAGATGGGTTAGTGGGCTGAAACCCAACCCCAAAGCCCAAGTAGAAAAATAGCAAATTCTACTCAACTCCAAACACATCGATGTTTATACTCAAAAATGTTGTAAACGCCATTTTGGACTCAATGGAAGTGGTCTCGAGTCCCAATTCGACTGTTTACAAAAAGTAATATTTCGAACTTTAATCTGATTAACGATGTTATATTTAAATAAAATATTTTAAATATACAATCGTAAAATATGCGGGTTGTTACATAAGCGATCTACTCCATAGTTTTGTTATGAATGTTTGTATTCCACATTACGTAAGGTTAAATTTAAATGTTGCTTTTATACCATACTATTTTCTGATGTCATTTTTATTTCATGTAATGCAAATTGATATTTTCTAATGTTGTTCATGATATATTTACATCTTAAAACAAGTTATGATAAAATTTAAAATTTTAAACAGTAATAATATAATAACAAAATAGCGGTAAACTTCAAACTAAAATAATACATGACTGCATGTACATAATTCAAATTGGGAAGGCATGAAACAAACTGTATGAGATAAACAAAAGACACGATTACTATAATTGGTACAAAATTCAAATTAAATCCTAAGGCCCTTAGTCTAATCGCTAAGATATAGATGTATAGTTATCCAAAGATGCCGTCGAGTTAGATTCAACTTTGTAAAGTTGCAACTCTACTAGTTCATTTTGGTGTATTCCTTGTTGTGACGGTTTCGTTTATAGACTCTTTGCCTAAGAAACTCTAATTGATTCTTCTTCACCTTCCATTTGTCCATGTTTCCATTTTTTTCCTTTTTTATCTATAATAGCTTGTTGGAACGAAGTAAATGCCTTTAATTTTTTTTTCATATTACAAAGTATAATCGTTGGTTGGGCTTTTGGTTTTTAGTTGGATGCTTTCCTCGACCTGAGTAAAGGATATCAGTGTTTTTTCCTTTAAGAATCGCTTCTTTATGACCGGAGTCCATGAACATCCTCCTACTTGTAATTATATGTTATTGTATTTTTATCTAATCCTAATCTATTTGTTATTTTAAGACATATATTTGGCAAATGTATTCCAAAAGCGTTTGCTCCCTCTGTAGGATTATTTAAAATGGTATACCAAGTATGGGCTAACTCAACTGCTTGCCATCCAACCATTTATGTATTGTGGTTTTGTCTTGGATTGTAATTGGTCTTCTATTCACTTCTATAAGACTCATTAAAATTTGTTTCCGTTGATCTCTTTTTCACTTCCATCTTAGATGTCATGCCTTGAACTTCTATCACAGTTTGAGACAATAGCTGGTGTTGTTTGATCATTGAGTGATTATTCTTGTGCAAAATTCATCTGTTTAATTCGTTTTCATCTTCATTGTCATAGTTAGTCGCTTAAGTTAGAGGAAAATTTGAGTATTGAGATTACAATATATATTTTATGGATATGATTATTATTCTTGAGATTGTTATTTATACATGCCATTTGGAGACAGGTATTTGAGTTCTAAAGTTCGAAATAAATTTTTTTGTATTTTTTTATTATTTAGGTATTGTTCATTTTGCATTGGTGGCGAATAGTTGAATTTGGAAATAGAGAAATGTGGTTGATAATTAGGATTTGAAGATGGCGAGGAATGAGTTATCAAGAAGAAGTGTTTGACATTTTTCCTTTATAGCTTGAGTTTGACATTATAGATAAAATTTGGCTTAGAAATTAAAGTGTAGAGTTGCAGCAGAAGAATTCTGCGAGGTAAAAGTTGTAAATATGGTTGTATATCAAGCTAAGTATGGAGGAAATAATAAAAATCAACATTTTGGTGTATTTATAATGACATTACACCTAACGGGGTTATCTATGTTTCCTAGGAATGTAATTTCTTCTACATGGCTTCATTGCTTATCTGACATTATAAAAGTCAAATAAATCACTTTAGCAGTTTCATTTCATCTGCTCGTAGTGTAGAATTATGGATTAAATTCGTGTACCCTTTTGTTGGTTGTTGGTGGGTTACTAAAATATAACTCTTTTGAACGAAGCATCTCCAGCCTAATGTGACTGTAAAGTAAAATGAATTAATGTCATCATCTATTGACAATTTTATTTAAAAAAATTCTCTAATGATGATGCTAATTAAATTTGACATGATATGACATAAAAAATACAAGACATTGCCAGGTGCAATGTTAGTTTTAAATATTGCAATTCACAATGTGAAGTAGCATGAAGTATGATTTTCACAAATTGTTATTACTTGTAATTAGTTGGGTACATGGACTAATAGACGTTTGCATTGGGTTTACATTATATATAATGTTGGGGCGTCTCAACGCAATTATAGGTTTTAAAAGAATTTCTTGTGGTACACTAATAAAAATATATTTTGTATATTATTGTCTTAAATTGATAATTTGCAAATTAAAACCCTTACTTTTATCCAAAATTAGCAATGCATTATTTATTTGTTATACAGAGCAAAATATTAAGATAGAAAAGTGTGTTAAAAAAATTTTGGTGATTGGTTTACTAACTCTAAAAGTTAGGCAGTTAAACATACTAAGTTTTACATGTTTTGTAAATGCACAATCATTTATTAATTCATATGTTATTTAGTATATCACTTATTGCTCCGAAACCTTATTTAATATATCATACAATCTAAAAAGAGGACGACTCATGAATAACCATTAGCTATATTATAAGTTCAAACCAAGTTTAAGGTTGTAGCCGAAACCTTGAAATTTCATCCATCCCGATTTGGTTTTGGTTTAAAATGTTGACAAAAAAGGTCTTGGGTTTTAATTGTAAACTAACATAAAATCAATAAAGAAACTCAAAATAGTAGGATCCACTTGAAAATAATCGTATTGAGAGAAAATTCAAAGCAGCCGTCAAATCCATAGGGAAAAAAGAAGATCTGAAGAAAATGTTATCAAATGTAATCAAATTTGCACATGATTCTTTACTATTTTTCTATTTTCTTTTAAATTCAAATGCTCTCACAGTTGATTTTATGTTAACCATCTTGATTTTGACTCGGTGCTTTGTGAAGACCCAAATTATTGAGATGAGAATAATTAGATTAAAATCAGAAAAAAGAAAACTTTCAAAAAAATAATATATATATATATATATAGTCTGAAGATAAATATTGAGAATGAGTTAAAAGTAATAATAGCTAAATTGAGTAAGTCTTATATTCACATGTATATATATATATATATCTTAAATGTAAACAGTAAGAAGAAATGGTATTTCAGAGGGAAGAGGATATATAACTGAGTGTATATATGGAATATATATTACCATATGTTGTATTTATATATATATATATACCCAGAAAGAATAAACATAAAGTAATAAGGAAAGAACACCAGGGTAATTAAAAATATGAATACATTTACATATCAAGAGAAAACAGATAGTTTGAAATATAACCAGAGGTTAATTGATAAAGAGGATATACATATATATATTATAGTTTAACATAAAGAAAATAAAATAGTTCAGTAAAGAGAAAATTGTTTTCAACAATTAAGTAAGGAGAAAATGATATATTCTTTGATAAATTAAAATGCTTAAAAACCAGTTTTATATTAGTTATACATAAGTACAATTTTGAATTAAGTCAAGAGTAAACAAATAGGCTGAGATAATAAGCTAGGAATGGAAAATAACTCGGGCATAATAAAAGGTATTAAAAAAAATAAGCCACATGAAAATAATATACAAGTGAATCATGCAAATTGCATGCACACAGGGAAAAGCAGTGGATAACTGCTTTTACCAGAAATAGAAACCAAGGGAAAATGGCACATTTAGCCATAACAGCACACACATAATTCTTTGAGTGATGTGAGGATAAAATGGGTTTTTCCCTTCAGTAAAACCCTAGTAAAAATGATTTAAATCAAGAGAAGAAGCAGAGGTTTTTTCTCTAAGGGAAAACAGAAACACATTGAGAAAAAAAGAACATACACTGTTTGCAAGCTTAGGCAATCTCGGGGAAAAGAAGGGAAAGGTGAGTGATTAATCAATCTCATGAGGCTAAGGCATTAAGACCCAAGTTAAGGGCAGCCATTTTATTTTCTTTTGTGCTTGATCAACTTGTTTTCTCTGAATTAATGAATGCTGAGCATGGTTGGTGTATTAATAAATCTTGGTTGATGCTTTGATTTGTTTTGTTGATTGTTTGATAATAATAATGCCATGATCTCTGAGATGGATCCAGTACCATGAACCATCAGTTTGTAGTTATGTTAGTAAGATAAATACAATTTTATTATGAAGTAGGGTAATATTGAAAGATAAGCTAGGCAGTGTGAACAAAGGAGGTTCATGCTTATGTCTAGTTTGTTTTAAATTAAGGATGAACAATGCAATAAATTATTTATGTGCTGATTTGTTCAGATCTAAGGCTAAAAATGTTTTAGGGGTTTTTCTCTAAAAACCTTACCCTATGTTCACAATAGAATTAAGCATAAGATTTTTTTTTTATATATAGAACTCTACTGGATTTGTTAAGAGATCATGACATTCTGGAATACAGGAGTATACAAGTGCTAAAACAAATTTTGAATGAGACAACTGGAAAAATGAAATGAAAACAAGATTTTCATAAATGAATGTATGGTCAGTTGAAATCCCTGAGTAAGATTAACTCTCTTTGATTCATAAAAAAAGAAAGAAAGTAAAAGCAATTCAAAAGGTAATAACTCTTTCTGAAATAAGAAATGAGACTGGTCACTAGATTATAAAACTAATCTAGGAGAAAAGCCTTGATCTATTCATCATAAGGAGTATGATGGGTATGTGCATGACTTGTTTAAGTCCTATAGGCCTTTGTGCAGGGGTTAACAGAACTGAGTCCCTTGCAATGCACACATGGTGTTCAATGGCAAAGAGATATGACCAAATTAAATTGATAAACCAAGTTTTAGAGCTGAACTATGGAAATTAAAATGAGTTAATTCCATAAGAGTATGTGTACATGTAAACTGCATTGAATGATTGAATGGTTGCTTGTGTGCATGAGTGTAGTAGGAGCTTAGATACATACATATATACCCAGTTACATCATGAATCCAAATTGCTTCAAGCATATTAATACTCTGCACTATAATTTAAAAATGACAAGATTTTACATTTTGATTTCACTCATACCAGAATTATATTCTGACCCTATTTGTTGCTTTGTAACATCTGGGGTGTCTCATTTTTATGGAGGCAGCTCTAGATGTTGCTGCAGGAAAGGAAGCATAGGAAACTTGTATGCATGGACAATTGAAGATTTACTTGCATTTAGAATGTTTAAGGAGTTTAGCAGATATGTTGTAATAATTAGGCCAGGCTAAAAATATCACTATGGTTTAAGTATTTTATGGATTGATATGTGTTTGTTTTTCTGAGAAGAAAACTTGTAAGAATTTTTAAATATTATATATATATATATGCATCTGTGGGTTTCTGTTTTAAGGAATTGATCTACATAGTCTTTGGTGAAGTATGATACAGAAGATCATGCCATGTAATTTTGATATGTGCTCATGTCTCCTTTGGTAATGTCAAATGAACTTTTAAAAATGGTAGAGTATAAACAATCATAGGGAGAAAGGAATATAGCACAACCAATGAATCTTGTAAAGGTTGAGTTGAACCCAAACTGGCTAACCAGTAAGGCTTAACCATGACTTATAATTGATATAAGCCTATGCAAAGGCTGGAAGGCATAGCCTATAATCTGGTTTGGGCATTTGATTTTCCCAGTGAAAACTTGTATTGCCTGGTGTAATAAGCTCATATGCATGCTTGGTACTTGTAGACTTCACTGCAATTATACTTAACTAATTCCTGTTATCTAGATATTTAATTCAAATTTGGTAGTATTGGGGCATGATCAAAACCTATGGTAAATTGTAGATGCATATGGTCTTATTTGTAATGAGCATTTCCATCACTCAATAGAATAGTGACCACTATCATTTGTTTTCTTTCCTAGAAAACATCAGATGTCCTGATCATAAGTTCACCTGGAAGTCTTGCATTTCGCCTGATCCTTTTTGTTTACTTTGCCTTAAGCATACTGACTGCACTCATGTTCTTAGTCTCTATTTAGCATGATAGTTCGAGTTAGCACTCTGGTCTGACTGTATTGTTTTCTTCTGCTTAGCCTTTAAATTAGTTTGTCATTTCAATATTCACATGGTTATTGCAACTTTATAAATCAAAGCATGGGTATTTCACCTGATATAAAAGTTGTTCGAAATTGAAATGAGTAACACAAGCCAAACTAATAAGCCTGAGTTAGGTTGAACACCTTTTGCTAAATATAGAACAATAAGTATCAGATTACAAAATCCCAGGATTAAAATGTATGGCTTATAAATTCAGGAATCAATTAATTTGTGAGGTAGAACAAGAAAATAAGAGAACTAGTGATATTTAATCCTAAAGATAATCAAGCTGGAGTTCTAAAAAGAAATATATATATATATATATGATAAATAGGAATGGCTATGTGACACCAAATCTCTGAAATATGAGAAACAAGGTGGGAATGAGTTGCTTTGCTGTTTTAATCACTCTGATAAGCAAAGAACCATTTATATATCTTCATATATATAAATGATAGAATTTAATTAAGTACTGATATATTTATATTAGTAAAAATTCAGGATCTTGGGGGGGAAATGAATTAATGAATTAAAGAAGTGACCACTTGTTTAAAAAAAACTCACTAAAAATCACATAAATTAGAATCCAAAAGAAGTGGGTTGCTTCAGTTGGTATCAGAGCTATGTTGTTAAAACATAGCACAAATATATAGTAATGATAGAAATAAATATTCACAGTAGAAATAAATTGCAGAAAATAATTAAATTAGAAATATGACTAACTAGCTATGCAATTGAATAGTGAATCATGGTAGAAAGACCACCAAGTCATGGAGCAGGACCCTCCAATACAACACCAATGGTCAATTTGCAAGATTTGGTGAGGGCATTTAGAGAGGGAGCAGTGCACAGGGAAGAGAATCCTCATGAGGAACTAGCCAAACTGTTGAAGACATTTTCAAATTTAGGAGGCAAGGATTTTGAAGGCACTGAGGGAATTATGGGAGTGCAGACATGGCTGAGAACTTTGGAAAGGATATTTGCAGATATGCAAATTAATGACCAAAGGAAGAGGCAGATAGCTTCAAGGAGACTCAAAGGAGCAGCTTTAGATTGGTGGGAGGTGATCATCACAGGAAGGCCAGAAAATGAGATAACATGGGATCAATTCAAGGAGATGCTTGAGGCAAGGTTTGTTCCAGCAACAGCTAAGGCAACATTGCTTGAGGAATTTATAAGGCTAAGGCAAGGACCAATGAGTGTGACTGAATACACTCAAAAATTTGAGAGTTTATTCAAGTATGGAACTATGCTCATAGGAGATGAAGAATCAAAGAATTCAAGATTTATCCAAGGATTAAATGCAGGACTGAGTAGAGCAATGTTACCATACAAGGATAAAACATTTGATTAAGTCATAGACCTTGCTCTTTCTTTTGAACAACATGACAATGCAAGGGAAAAATTTAGGAGCATGAGGGATAACAATCAAAAGAAGGGGAAAAATAGAGCACATCCCTATGACAAGAAAAAATTGGATAAGAAAATGGAAGGAGCAACCACTGGGGAAGCTAAGAAGAAGGTCACTTGTTACAATTGTGGCAAAGAAGGACACATGAGTAATAAGTGTCAAGCAGCCAAGAAGGCACCATTCAGCTGCTATAACTGTGGGAAGGAAGGCCATATTAAAAGGAACTGCCCAGAATTCAAAAAGGGAGCAAAGATAGGAGCACTTGAGGGCAAAGCAAAAGCAACTGCAGTGGGAAGTTCAGGCCACTTGGAAGGTATACTTCTAATTAAAGATCACCCCATCTCAGTTATATATGACACTGGAGCAACACATTCATTAATATCCCAAGACATAGTGAATAAATTGACTCTCACATGCTATTTAGTTGATAATCCCTTGTTTATTCAGAGCCCACTAGGTAGCTCTTGTTTGTTAGGGTTAAAATGCTTGGGAGTGGAATTAAACATAGGAGGAAATGTGTTTAAATCTGATTTGTTTGTATTGAAATACCCTGGAATAGGAATTATTTTAGGGGTAGATTGGTTGAGCAAATTCAAAGCAATTTTGAATTTGGAAAATTTCACTATTTCTCTGAAAACAGAAAATGGTAAAAATATTATAGTCATGAGTGAAATTGCTAAAATCAATTATTGTAACCAAATATGTGGCATGACTGAGAAAGAATTAGAACTGGAAGACATAAAAATTATAAATGAATACCCAGATGTCTTTGGTGAAGTCATAGGTGTTCCAGAAAATAGGCAAGTAGAATTTCAGATAAGGCTAATCCCAGGAGCAAGCCCAATCATCAAGAAGCCTACAAAGATGGGTCCTAAAGAATTAGTGGAATTGAAACATCAGTTGGAAGAACTGGAGCAGAAAGGCTTCATAAGGCCTAGTAGTTCAAACTGGGGTTCTCCAGTTGTATTTGTGAAGAAGCATGATGGTACTTTGAGGATGTGCATTGATTATAGGGAATTAAACAAAGTCACCATAAAAAACAAATACCCACTCCCCAGAATTGATGATCTATTTGATCAATTGAATGGAGCAAAGATCTTTTCAAGGCTAGATTTAGCCTCTGGGTTTCATCAGATGAAGGTAGAGGAAGAAAGTATTAAGTACACTGCCTTCAACACAAGGTATGGACTATATGAATTTTTGGTGATGCCTTTTGGATTGACAAATGCACCATCATATTTTGTAGATTTAATGAATAGAACATTTAGAGATTTTCTAGACAAATTTGTGGTTGTCTTTATTGATGACATATTAGTGTATTCAAAATCAGAAGGAGAGCATGCAAAACACTTGCATCTGGTTTTGTCTAGACTAAGGGCACATGATTTAAAGGCCAAATTCTCTAAATGTACATTTTGGCAGAATGAAGTAAAAATTTTGGGGCACATTGTATCACAACATGGGGTTAGTGTAGATCCAACCAAGGTGATAGCAGTGCAGTCATGGAATAGGCCCAAATCAGTGACTGAGGTGAGATCATTTTTGGGAATGGCAGGCTATTATAGGAGATTTATAAAAGATTTTGCAAGGATAGTTATCCCATTGACCAAGTTAACTAAAAAGGAGCAACCCTATGTGTGGACAGAGAAGTGTGAACAAGCTTTCTTATCACTAAAGAAGGCACTGGTAGAAGCTCCAGTTTTGCAAGTGCCAGAGGGTAATGAAGAATTAGTAGTTTACACAGATGCTAGTGGATCTGGATTGGGGGCAGTGCTTATGCAACATGGCAGAGTCATAGCATATGCATCAAGGCAACTCAAGCCAAATGAAACTAGGTATGCTACACATGACTTAGAACTAGCTGTTGTGGTTTATGCATTAAAACTATGGAGACATTATTTATTAGGTGCTAAGTTTGAATTGTTTACTGATCACAAGTCACTTAAATATTTGTTTTCCCAAAAAGACTTGAACATGAGGCAACATAGGTGGGTAGAATTTCTAGCTGCCTATGATCTTGATATATTGTATACCCCTGGAAAAGCTAATAAAGTAGCAGATGCATTAAGCAGACATCAAGCAAAATTGGCAAGCTTAATGATGGCAGAGTTCAAGAATTTGACAATTCTTAGTGAGGTAGAAGTGAAAGAAGAAACTAGTGTATCAGATAAGACACACAGTAAGATGATTGAATATGGTAAATTAAGCCTCATATCCTTAAAATCAACACTGGTTGATAAAATAGGACAAATGCAGAATCAAGATATAAATTTGAAGGAGAAAAAGAACATGATATCACAAGGCATGACAGTGGAAAACTATGAGGTAGATGATAAAGAATACTTAAGGAAAAAGGGGAAACTCTGCATACCAAATGTATAGGAACTGAAGCAAGAAGTTATGGATGAACATCACAAAACAAAATATACTATCCATCCAGGTGGTACGAAAATGTACCATGATCTCAAGAGAAATTACTGGTGGCCAGGGATGAAAGGAGCAGTAGCAAAATATGTGGCCAATTGCTTGACATGTCAACAAGTAAAGGCAGATTATCAAAGACCCTCAGGTTTACTACAACCTTTGGAAGTGCCTACTTGGAAATGGGAAAGTATATCAATGGATTTTGTGGATGGTTTGCCAAGAACAAGAAGGGGCAATGATAGTATTTGGGTAGTGGTGGATAGACTCACAAAAACAGCACACTTCATCCCAATAAGTTCAAACAGAAATGCTCACAAGCTAGCTCAATTGTTTGTGAAGGAGATAGTGAGATTGCATGGCATCCCTAAGACTATCATTAGTGATAGAGATACTTTGTTTACTTCAAGGTTTTGGAGTAGCTTTCACGAAGCTATGGGGACAGAACTAAGCCTAAGCACAGCCTACCACCCACAAACAGATGGGCAAACTGAGATTGTTAATAAAGTTTTAGAAGATTTGCTGAGAGCATGCATACTTGATTTTGGAGGCAACTGGGAGGATCATATTTATTTAGCCGAGTTTGCTTATAATAATAGCTACTAGTCCACTATAGGAATGGCTCCATTTGAGGCTTTGTATGGGAAGCCTTGTTTATCTCCTGCTTGTTGGATGGAGGCTGGAGAAAGGGTGTTACTTGGACCAGACCATGTAAAAGAAACTTCTGCAAGAATTGAACTAGTGAGGCAAAGAATGAGAGTGGCTCAAGAGAGACAGAAAGCCTATGCAGATAAAAGAAGAAGGCCAGTAGAATTTGAGGTGGGAGACTATGTGTTTCTCAAAGTATCACCAATGAGGAAAATATTGAGGTTTGGCAAAGCAGGGAAACTGTCACCAAGGTATATAGGACCATATGAAATTGTTCAAAGAATAGGACTTTAGCTTATAGGTTGAAGTTACCAGAGGAATTGAGCAAAATACATGATGTATTTCATGTATCCCAATTGAGAAAATGGGTGCATGATAAAGAGTCCATTCTTGAATCTCCTACACATGTTGAAATTCAAAAAAATCTGGTTTATAAAAAGGAACCAGTGGGCATTGTGGCTAGAGAAGAAAAGAAACTGAGAGATAAAATAATTAAACTAGTTAAAATCCAATGGAGTTTGGATGGGAATGATTGCACTTGGGAGGCTGAAGAGAGGATAAAGGATAAATATCCTAAGCTGTTTTCTGCTTAAGGTATGCTTAAAAATTATTATGAGACCTTAAAATTATTTATGTATGTTTGATTGATTGAGAATAAATGAGTTCCTGAAATTTCATTTGATAGAAATTAAGCTTTGTATACATTTGGATAGAAATGTATGAGAGAATAATTGTGGGACACAATTCCATTTAGGAGGAGAGTATGTGAAGACCCAAATTATTGAGATGAGAATAATTAGATTAAGATCATAAAAAGGAAAACTTTCAAAAAAATAATATATATATATAGTCTGAAGATAAATATTGAGAATGAGTTAAAAGTAATAATAGCTAAATTGAGTAAGTCTTATATTCACATGTGTATATATATATATGTATATATATATATATATCTTGAATGTAAACAGTAAGAAGAAATGGTATTTCAGAGGGAAGAGGATATATAACTGAGTGTATATATGGAATATATATTACCATATGTTGTATTTATATATATATATACCCAGAAAGAATAAACATAAAGTAATAAGGAAAGAACACCAGGGTAATTAAAAATATGAATACATTTACATATCAAGAGAAAACAGATAGTTTGAAATATTAACCAGAGGTTAATTGATAAAGAGGATATACATATATATATTACAGTTTAACATAAAGAAAATAAAATAGTTCAGTAAAGAGAAAATTGTTTTCAACAATTAAGTAAGGAGAAAATGGTATATTCTTTGATAAATTAAAATTCTAAAAAACCAGTTTTATATTAGTTATACATAAGTACAATTTTTAATTAAGTCAAGAGTAATCAAATAGGCTGAGATAATAAGCTAGGAATGGAAAATAACTCGGGCATAATAAAAGGTATTAAAAAAAATAAGCCACATGAAAATAATATACAAGTGAATCATGCAAATTGCATGCACACAGGGAAAAGCAGTGGATAACTGCTTTTACCAGAAATAGAAACCAAGGGAAAATGGCACATTTAGCCATAACAGCACACACATAATTCTTTGAGTGATGTGAGGATAAAATGGGTTTTTCCCTTCAGTAAAACCCTAGTAAAAATGATTTAAATCAAGAGAAGAAGCAGAGGTTTTTTCTCTAAGGGAAAACAGAAACACATTGAAAAAAAGAAGAAGAACATACACTGTTTGCAAGCTTAGGCAATCTCGGGGAAAAGAAGGGAAAGGTGAGTGATTAATCAATCTCATGAGGCTAAGGCATTAAGACCCAAGTTAAGGGCAGCCATTTTATTTTCTTTTGTGCTTGATCAACTTGTTTTCTCTGAATTAATGAATGTTGAGCATGGTTGGTGTATTAATAAATCTTGGTTGATGCTTTGATTTGTTTTGTTGATTGTTTGATAATAATAATGCCATGATCTCTGAGATGGATCCAGTACCATGAACCATCAGTTTGTAGTTATGTTAGTAAGATAAATACAATTTTATTATGAAGTAGGGTACTATTGAAAGATAAGCTAGGCAGTGTGAACAAAGGAGGTTCATGCTTATGTCTAGTTTGTTTTAAATTAAGGATGAACAATGCAATAAATTATTTATGTGCTGATTTGTTCAGATCTAAGGCTAAAAATGTTTTAGGGGTTTTTCTCTAAAAACCTTACCCTATGTTCACAATAGAATTAAGCATAAGATTTTTTTATATATAGAACTCTACTGGATTTGTTAAGAGATCATGACATTCTGGAATACAGGAGTATACAAGTGATAAAACAAATTTTGAATGAGACAACTGGAAAAATGAAATGAAAACATGATTTTTCATAAATGAATGTATGGTCAGTTGAAATCCCTGAGTAAGATTAACTCTCTCTGATTCATAGAAAAAGAAAGAAAGTAAAAGCAATTCAAAAGTTAATAACTCTTTCTGAAATAAGAAATGAGACTGGTCACTAGATTATAAAACTAATCTAGGAGAAAAGCCTTGATCTATTCATCATAAGGAGTATGATGGGTATGTGCATGACTTGTTTAAGTCCTATAGGCCTTTGTGCAGGGGTTAACAGAACTGAGTCCCTTGCAATGCACACATGGTGTTCAATGGCAAAGAGATATGACCAAATTAAATTGATAAACCAAGTTTTAGAGCTGAACTATGGAAATTAAAATGAGTTAATTCCATAAGAGTATGTGTACATGTAAACTGCATTGAATGATTGAATGGTTGCTTGTGTGCATGAGTGTAGTAGGAGCTTAGATACATACATATATACCCAGTTACATCATGAATCCAAATTGCTTCAAGCATATTAATACTCTGCACTACAATTTAAAAATGACAAGATTTTACAATTTGATTTCACTCATACCAGAATTATATTCTGACCCTATTTGTTGCTTTGTAACATCTGGGGTGTCTCATTTTTATGGAGGCAGCTCTAGATGTTGCTGTAGGAAAGGAAGCATAGAAAACTTGTATGCATGGACAATTGAAGATTTACTTGCATTTAGAATGTTTAAGGAGTTTAGCAGATATGTTGTAATAATTAGGCCAGGCTAAAAATATCACTATGGTTTAAGTATTTTATGGATTGATATGTGTTTGTTTTTCTGAGAAGAAAACTTGTAAGAATTTTTAAATATTATATATATATGCATCTGTGGGTTTCTGTTTTAAGGAATTGATCTACATAGTCTCTGGTGAAGTATGATACAGGAGATCATGCCATGTAATTTTGATATGTGCTCATGTCTCCTTTGGTAATGTCAGATGAACTTTTAAAAATGGTAGAGTAGAAACAATCATAGGGAGAAAGGAATATAGCACAACCAATGAATCTTGTAAAGGATTAGTTAAACCCAAACTGGCTAACCAGTAAGGCTTAACCATGACTTATAATTGATATAAGCCTATGCAAAGGCTGGAAGGCATAGCCTGTAATCTGGTTTGGGCATTTGATTTTCCCAGTGAAAACTTGTATTGCCTGGTGTAATAAGCTCATATGCATGCTTGGTACTTGTAGACTTCACTGCAATTATACTTAACTAATTCATGTTATCTAGATATTTAATTCAAATTTGGTAGTATTGGGGCATGATCAAAACCTATGGTAAATTGTAGATGCATATGGTCTTATTTGTAATGAGCATTTCCATCACTCAATAGAATAGTGACCACTATCATTTGTTTTCTTTCCTAGAAAACATCAGATGTCTTCATCATAAGTTCACCTGGAAGTCTTGCATTTCGTCTGATCCTTTTTGTTTACTTTGCCTTAAGCATACTAACTGCACTCATGTTCTTAGTCTCTATTTAGCATGATAGTTCGAGTTAGCACTCTGGTCTGACTGTATTGTTTTCCTCTTCTTAGCCTTTAAATTAGTTTGTCATTTCAATATTCACATGATTATTGCAACTTTATAAATCAAAGCATGGGTATTTCACCTGATATAAAAGTTGTTCGAAATTGAAATGAGTAACACAAGCCAAACTAATAAGCCCGAGTTAGGTTGAACACCTTTTGCTAAATATAGAACAATAAGTATCAGATTACAAAATCCCAGGATTAAAATGTATGGCTTATAAATTCAGGAATCAATTAATTTGTGAGGTAGAACAAGAAAATAAGAGAACTAGTGATATTTAATCCTAAAGATAATCAAGCTGGAGTTCTAAAAAGAAATATATATATATATATATATATATATATATATATGATAAATAGGAATGGCTATGTGACACCAAATCTCTGAAATATGAGAAACAAGGTGGGAATGAGTTGCTTTGCTGTTTTAATCACTCTGATAAGCAAAGAACCATTTATATATCTTCATATATATAAATGATAGAATTTAATTAAGTACTGATATATTTATATTAGTAAAAATTCAGGATCTTGGGGAGGAAATGAATTAATGAATTAAAGAAGTGACCACTTGTTTAAAAAAAACTCACTAAAAATCACATAAATTAGAATCCAAAAGAAGTGGGTTGCTTCATGCTTGTTATTGGAAGATAAAGAAATAAGAAAAAAAAACTATGACTAAGGCTTAGTTTCAATAATCTGGGTACATGTTCTATTTTAGTATTTGGATGATATTTTTTTTGGGTTAATATAGAAATTAGAAACTGCACAATCTACTTAAATAAGGCGTTACTATCTACACACACCAAATATACACATCTCATACTTTTTCTTCTCACCCACTAAATTATTCTACACACCCATCCATACCCACCCACACCCACCAATTAAATTTTTTCCCCTCCCGCATCTGCTCTTCCCAATAATAAACTGACGTTGCGATATTATATTTCCTTCCTCAAATCAAGTTTCTCCCAAAACCAAATATTGCAAACAATTTCCAAACTACTACAACATAAAAAAATGGTTTTACAAAAATTTTCGATTTCGAAACCTTTTTCCACCAAAATTTAAATTAGCGTATGCACTACTGCTTCAATCAAAATTAAATATATAATACATACCATCTTAAAACAAAACATTAGAAAAATCTACACTAAATTAAACATTGATTTTAATGATATTATAATAAAAACAGATACCTTGCATATTTTGAATAGTAATAGAAAAAAAATCAATTCGTCCAACAATTTATTCAAAACAAAAAAAGGTCTTACTTACCATGTTAATTTCAATATGCTCTGCCATTAATTGATGATAAGAGAAGCTATTACTATGTTATATAATTAAGGTTTTAGTTTTTTATATTTGCATTGTTTGGTTATGCAAACTGTGTGACTATTTCTTCACTAAGTTTTGCATAAAGGACCGAAGTGAGTCTTTGTAGTATTTTCTTCGAATTAATTTAAATTCCTATTTAAGTGGTGTTAGGGATAGTTTAGGTCTATGTAGATAGTAATACCCTTTAAATATCTTTATTCTACACATATTTTATTCTAATAATATTGAAATTATTGTAGAACCAAAATTTAGCCTAGAACAATTGAATTTTTTTCAGATTGGCTGTAAAAATTGAAATGTCAAAAGATCTAGATTGAAGTCATAAACCTTTGTCTAGACAAGACAAAAACGTTGTCAAAATCTGGAACATACCAATCATCTTTATTATGTTTTTACTCATGTAAAAGTAATGGAATGTGAAATCTTCTAAGATACATTCTTCCACTTTTTATAGGATATTCCAACAAAATTTCTATATGATATTTTTCTATTAATAATTTTTTTACATTATTTTATGCTTTTATCATCTTCCTAAATTATAAATACTTAAAAATGCAAATTAGGTACTCAATTTTAATTTTTATCATATGAATTTCTAAACGTCAAAACTTACACTGAATTATCATCTTGATTCCTTAATTATTTGTTATATGTTCTTTCATAATTTCCTTGGTTATATTATTTTCACCAACGTCAATATTATTCCCACTAGTTTGATGTTTATTATTATTTTCTATAGCTAGTTTGTTCTTATCTACTTAAATTATTTGTTCATATGCTTTTATCAAAGGATTACTTATTCAAGCCATTTATTTTGATTATCTTTTTTCAAAATTGTGTCGTTATATGCAATGTTATTTTATCTATGAGCAATTCTACTATTCTACGAAGTTTTGTTTAAATTTTAATTTTTATGATCACTTATGTAAGATAGTATATAAGAACTTGTAGGATTAAAATCGAGAATTGATTTGTCAATAAAGTTTTAAAATTTCAAAAAATAAATCAATAAAATGCCAAATTGGAGTAGGCTTGTTTCTCTAAAATAAATACAAAAGAGCTTGTATGGTTTGAAAGTGGGTTTTGATAAAATAATAAAGAAATAAGAGTCCTAAACGAAAAGGATTAAAACTATACTATTGAAATTCATGATTTAAAATGTATCCAAAAAACCAAGAACAACGAGATTTCATGGGTTTTGCTTGAGATAGAGAGAAAAGAGTGATACTATATAATTGATTTATTTGTTTATTTCTTCATTCTTATCAATTTTACTGCATATGTTTAATGATATTTACTATTTATCAATAATGCCGTGAATTCATAAAAATATCAAACCAATAAATTTTGAACTAGATCAGGCTTACCTATTTAAGATAATACATAGGATTTAAACTCAGGATTCGATAGAAATTATAAAGAAAAAATATACCCAAAGAAAAAAGTAAAACTATATTATTGAACTTCATGATTCTCACATGTATTAGATAAAACAAGAATAATGGGATTCCATGGGTGTTATTTACGATAAAGGGAATCAATGAGAGTTGAGTAATTCTAAGTTATATTAGATAAAATGTGGTTATTGGACTCGAACTTGAGTGGGAAGCCCATTGAATAAATGATGCTTAAGAATTAAGCGAATCAATGAGAGTGGAGTATTTTAATTTTAAGATTACAAAATAGGAAAAATATCAAGGGAGATCCACTAATAAGATATATAAGATGGTTCTAACATGTAAAGACAAAATAAGAATAGTGGGATTCCATGGGTGTTCCTTATGATAGAAGGAATCAATGCGAGCCGAGTAATTCCAAATTATATAAGATAAAATGTTGTTATCGGCACTCGAACTTAGGTGGAAAGCTCATTGAATGAAGGATTCTTAAGTATTGGGTGAATCAATGAGAGTAGGGTATTTCAATTTTCAAAGTACGAGAAAGTAGGAAAAATATCAAGGGAGATCTGCTAATAAGATATATAGTATAAGATATATTAGACAAAATCTTGTTACCAGGACTCGAACTTGGGTAGGAAGCTCATGAAATGAAGGATGCTTAAGAATTGAATGAATCAAAATGAGTAGAGTATTTTAATTTTAAGATTACGAGAAAATAGGAAAAATATCGAGGGAGATCCACTAATAAGATATATAATAAAAGAAACGTCAAAACTTACACTGAATTATCATCTTGATCCCTAGTTATTTGTTATAATTTCTTTCAGAATTTCCTTATTTATATTATTTTCACCAACGTCAATAACATTCCCACCAATTTGATTTTTATTATTATTTTCTATAGCTAATTTGTTCTTATCTACTTAAATTATTTGTTCATATGCTTTTATCAAATAATTACTTATTCAAACTATTTATTTGGATTATCTTTTTCCAAAATTGTGTTGTTATCTACAGTGTTATTTTATCTATGAGCAATTTTACTATTCTAGGGAGTTTTGTTTAAATTTAATTTTTTATGATTACTAATGTGAAATAATATATAAGAACTTGTAGAATTTAATATCGAGAATTGATAGTCTACAAGTGTGACGTAATGGAAAAGGGTGGCTAGGTCTGGTAATAGACCCAGGTTCGAGCCCTGCCTTGCACACACTTCTCGCAAAAAATAGTACTGGGGATTATAGGTGCCATGAATTGAAGTGGACAGACACAACTTAATTCCCCTCAGGAGTTTACCAGTCCGCCGGGTTCTTCTAGAGTATATTCAAAAAAAAATTGAATTGATTTATCAATAAAGTTTTAAATTTTCAAAAAATAAAATCAATAAAATGCCAAACTATATTAGGCTTGTTTCTCTAAAATAAATACAAATGAGCTTATAAGGTTTGAAAGCGGGTTTAGACAAAAAGATAAAGAAAGAAGAGTCCTAAACGAAAAAGTTTAAATGTAACGACCCGATATTTTCAACCATTCGCATCCATTATAAGTGTATAGGTAGACACTCATGCCGGAATTGAATTGCTCAAAATACCGCGTTGTAAATAAAATTTGGCAAATCTCAGAGTATGCAGTAAATAAATATAATCACAGACACAGAGTAATATAATGCAGCGAAAGTAAAAGAGATAGTAGTCCATGAAGCTACTATATAAATACATCAGAGTTAATTAAGATACAATAGGAATACCAAGATACAACAGGAGTAACAATATGAAAATCATGTACAACTGGAATCAACTGGATAACAAAATGAATAGATATCTAGATCTTCAAAGCAAAACTCCAGCTCCGAAGGTGAGTCTCTAATGCTGTATCACTCAGTCTAACCCGAGCGTAAAGCAAAACACAAAACACTCGAGTCAGGACATACATACTTATATAATGTAAACCAACTCAAGTGAACTGTAATAAAGGTACAAGTAACTTAAAGAATGCTTGGGATCGCCCATTCTTTAAGGATCCGTTAAACTATTTACTATGTAGTAATATTCGCTATTATAATAGTGTCTAAATAAGTAAAGTATAATCATATAGAAAATAGCGTTAAGGGGATGGAGAACCTTAACGCGGTTGGATCTTAAAATCATAATCGTAGTAAAGCTCGATATGGTAGGTGACACGGCACACAAGGCAATGCCAGGGTAGATATACCAATTACGCACACGGACTGATGGAGCGGATAGCAGCCACTACCGTCCACCTCGAACAACACTCCCAAATCGGAGGATGGCCATCTAATCAATCACAAGTAAGAGTATAATATCGAAGAAATGTGTCCGAGAAGAGGTGCTACCTCACTGGTCCGAGATCGCTCCTGTTTTAGCCACCTTATGCCAACTCACGGGAGTTGGGTCCACGTAACATACCTTAAGAACGTCGCCACCATCCTACTTTATTCTAGAATCTCCACCGCGTACACGGTTGTCAAAGTGGTTTTCGGTATCGACAGAGAGTATGCCCATATCCGATCCCGGTCTCTTTGCCAACCAATCGTTATTATAACCCGTGGTTATAACTTTTAAAAACAATACTTTACTTCAAAATAAAATATCATTTCAAACCATATCTTTATCAAAATAAAGATTAAATCAATTCCAAACCATTTCCATATATTTAAATTTTCATATCATTTCAAAACTTCATTTCAAATCATTTTAATATAATAAAATATCATATCCTTACAAAACTTCATTTCAAATCATTTTAATAAAATAAAATATCATATCCTTACAAAACTTCATTTCAAATCATTTTAATAAAATAAAATATCCTATCAGTTCAAATCCAAATATTCAACTTTAAATACCTTTTAAATTCAAAGATATCGTTCATTTACTATCATTTCAAATCACCTTTAAATAGTTTATATTCCAATCAAAATAATTCATTTAAACCTTTTAAAAGTGTAATTATTATATTTTCAAATCAAGTATTCAATTTCCAAAGTTTCAAACCATTCTGAGTTCGTTTACTAAGTCAAAAACCCTAATTATTAAAATTTCAGCATTTCACAGCATTTAAAAACAACTGCTATAAGTTATATTTGAAAACATTTTTAATTCAGCAAAGACGGCACTTAAAACTGCTGTTAAAACTCAGTTTTAGTTGAATTATAGTTCAAAACAGAAAAGACAGCATTTCAGAAGTGCTGCGGTAGTTCAGATTTCAAAACAAGGGTTAAATTTGATTTCAACATAGACTGCAGACCATTATAGCATTTCCAGAGAATGCTATAATAGGCCTGAGTTCAATATTAGCCTATAAGTTCAACTACAGCAACTACAGCATTCCAGAAATGCTGTAATAGCTCCTTTTTACACAATTTTAGTTCAAAACAGAATCTATAGCATTTCTGAATGCTATTAAAAGTTAATTTCAGGTGTTAGTGTATTTCCAGCAATTAAATAACTTTAATTTAAAACACATAAACATTTTTAAAATCATATTTTAACATTTAAAATGTTCATTTACATATCATTTAACATATATCTTTTCACAATAAATTTCTTATAATCAAATCCAATTTTCAACAATTTACTTAATAAATTTTAGTGTAAAAGTGTCCAATTCTTCACATTTCAACAAATAAACTTAACACTTCAAATTTAAATTACCATTTCACAATTTAACTAAATTTCTAATTTTATTTAATTAACTTAAACCTTTAATTAAAACCAAATTTCACATTTCCTAGTCAAGTTATATTTTAAAAGATCACTTTTAAACATTCATTTATTTAACCACTTAAACTCATAGAAAAATCAATAATACTTTAATAAATCGCTTAAATTCAAATTTAATCAAATTATCATATTTACCATTTTCCAAATATAATTAAATTTCATTTTATTTATATAACTTAAATATCATTTTTAACCAAAATTCCAAATTTCCAACTTAAGTTATATTTCAAAAATCCAGTTAAACCATTCATTAATTACATTTTTAACACATAGAAAAATCATAATTTCTTTAATTCAAAATATTTCAAAATCTGTTTAAATCAAATTTCATAAATTTATATTTTTAAAATACTTAAAAATATTCAAAACACTTTATAAAATAACCACGGGTCTGTATATAGTTTTCTAGCCTAGGTCAAGTGATACAGATATGTATCATTTCAATCCGTAGTTTAAAAAGAAAAATCCGGGTTCTATCATTTCAAACCCGCAATCCCAAGTTAAAATAAATTAAATAAAAACCATTCAGGCCTATCATTTCAGCCCATAACGATTTTTCCCTATTCTAAAGTCTGTTCGGGTATGTATCATTTCAACCCATAGTGATTCTAATCTACAGGGAACTTGCAATGGTGATAACAGATATAAATAACAGAATAACATTAAATAACAGTAACATATGATATAACAGGTGTGAACATCATATGATAATAATATAAGCATATATAACATGATAATATATTTCTACAGATTCGCAGGGTGTCAATTTACTAGTTATATAGGTACATATTGTCTGGTGAGAACAACTCACCTTTTATTGCTGGAGATATCAATTAGAATGACACAATGGAAACAAAAGCACGATGAAAAGACTACGTACTTGAGTGGAGAGCGAATCCAATCTACAACTCTTGTGTACAACCCAAAACAAACAATCAAAACAGCAAAATTCAATACGACTTTAAAATGCAATAACATTGAAATAAAAGGAGATACGACTACGCAGTCTTTTGCTTTGCTTTCTCTATTGTTTGGTATGGCTTTGGGGTCTGATGTGGTTCAGATGTGGTCAAGTTTTGGGTTAGGTTTGGGCTAACATAGCTCGGGTTCAAGGCAAGACAAGGCGGGGTTTGTACATGAGGAGGTGATGTGATTTTTGAAGGCAATTAGGTGATTTTTGTGCCAAAACAAGGTTTGGCCTTGGGAATTGTGCTCGGCCTGGGGTGAGTTATGACTGGACAGAGGTGGGGAGGAGTGTGTTGTGGTCAGGTCAGGGAGGTGGTGGTGGCTATGGTGGTGGTTGAGGTGGGTGAGCATGTAGAGGTCAATAAACATGGTTTTTAGGCATCTAGGTTGAAATTTGGGGGGTTTTACCATCAAAATGGTTCGGCTATGGTCAGATCTGGTGGAGTGGGGGCTGGTGGTGGTCGGGAAGAGATGGAAGGAGGTGGTGGCAGTGGAATAGGGGTAGAGGCCGATCTCAATCAGGGAAGAAGGCAAGCAAAATAGCATAGAAAAAGAAGAAAAGTAGGAAGAAAGAGATGGAGGCCATTACCTAATTTTCTCTAGCCGTGAGAAACAATTGAAGATGGGATATTTTTTTCACGTGAATGCCAAATGAGATGACGGCTACACTAGGGTTTTACATGGCTAGACAATTAATTTTGAGGAGTTAAAGGAATTAAAGGATTTGGTAAATAAAAGGGCTTCCGTTTCAAAGCGTTACACAACCTTTCACATTTCTTTCCTTATAAATCTTTATATAAACAAAATATTTCAGAAAAATACTATAAAAACCGAAACTAAGTAAAGATATAAGAAAATAATAATAAAATTTAAAGAAATTAGAAAAAATAATAAAAGAAATTGCTTAAAATACAAAACAGTGTCCAGAAATTACAAATAAATCACCATTGACTTTGGAAAATTATTAACTTTATTTAAAAATATTCTAAAACAAAATTTGAAATAAAAATGACTTTTAAAACATTTTCAAAGTGAAATAAATAATTAAATTTTAATTTAATAGAATTCAAAATAAGAAAATAACTTAAAAATGCAAACTAGGCTTTAAAAATTAGAAATAAATTCAATACACTTTGGAAAAATCTTATTATCATTTTAAAAATATTTAAAAGACAAAATATATATAATATGACATATGTATGTATAAAAATTAGAATAAGATATGACCAATAAAATATTATCTATATAGGTTAAAATAAACAATATTGTTAAATAAATCAATATACACACAATATTGTAAAAAGTATAACTTTCACAATTTAAATCCAATTTCAACGAAACGAAAAGCAGTATTCATGATATTTAATCTATTTTCATAATAAAAGATAAAATTTAAATTTTCAAATATTTAAAATTTAAATTTAAAAGTCAAGGTTTGACTATATTGACAAAAAATCATATTTTCTGGAAATAATCAATTTATTTATGTTTGGAATTCTAATTGACATCAAAATTCAAATTTATATTTAAAATAACAAAATTTATTCTTTTTCATAAATAAAGCTTTTAAATCTGGAAATATCAATTTAAAAATAATTGAAAAATACAGGATTGTTACATTCTCCCCCACTCAAAACTTTTCATCCCCGAAAAGGAACGAGGTACGAGAAAGCACAGAAAAAGATAGAATGAATAGAATTAAGACAAGATGATAAGAAAATTGGAATTACACCTGATAACTATTGTTATAGGTAAGTTTAACAAGATGGAGGTGATCAAATCAAGAATATAAGCACGAAGAAGATCCTCTCGAGTCTGAATCTCCCTTTTCACTTGACCGACGATCTATGAATGGAAAAACAGTGTTCAGATCCAGATGAGTAACAAAGATTTTCAAAGATTAAAGAAAGATTTCTAAATAGACTGGTATAAGCAATAGCCTTCCCATTCTGTAACAAGATAAGAGAAATAAGGACAACCAAAAGATAGTTTGGAAAAAAACCCAAATAAGATAATAAATTTGAAACCATAATGCTTTTAAATCATAACAATTTAGGGATGTTTATCATTTGGAAATCATACTACTAAAATCATAACACTTTGGAAATGTTATTCAAAAAAAAACATAATACTTAGAAAATCATAACATCTTTTTTTTTTAAATAATCTGTATTTAAACCATTTTAATTCAAGGTCAAATAATATTCATTTTAAAGTTGTAACATTTCTAAGTCCATTCAATTATAAATTTCCAAAACATTGTATTTTCAAAATAGTAGCACTTATAAAATGCTACAGTAGATATATTAGTATTTCAAATCAGTTCGATTTCAGAAATATTCATTTGGATATCTTTTAACTTATGACTTATTAAAACAAACCTTTATGAATGGAATATCCAATTTAAACTATACTTCATTTTAAAAGTTCACTATTTTACTTAACTCTTAATTTAACACATAACCTAACTCTTTATTTAAAATACCCATTTCATAAATAGATATTCCTTTAATAAGTTACACTTAAAATTTCCATTTGAAAACCAAATTCTCAATTATCAAATTTAGTGATGTTAAAATACATTTTAACTATCATAATTATTCATTTTTCAAGACATATCAATTTCATACATAAAATATTTATCATAGCAAATATAACAATCAAATTTCTTTACACATTTATTCATTTAGACATCAATTAAACTATGAATTCGAGTTAAATAAACTTTATTACAAAATGTCCAATTCCAATGTATTTTATTTTATCTATTCAAAGATACATTATTTATTATACAACATATTCATTTCAGGAAATAACTTTTATTAAAATTCCTAGGTTAGACTTAAGGTTCCATAGTAAATCAAATTTGATTATTAAGTTATTTAAATAAAATCTCTTTAAATTCCTTTTTCACTATTTGCCTCTGTTAATCTTTTATAACTAAAATTTAAGTGTATAACATTTATCATAACCTCTCAAATTTTATTTAGAAAATCCTTTCTATATTGTATATTATCCTATTTCATATTCAACTTCTGTGAAATTAGTTATATTGGAATGAAATTGTGTGTTATACAAATAAAACTTTCCAATTTAATCATCTCAAGTTTGAATCATTTATCCAAATTTTTGATTTTTTTCTTTTTATAATTGAAATTATTCTTCAAGATAAAATTTAAGAATTTAAATCTTCGAACATCTTTAAACCATTTGGAGATAAGTAATTATATATACATAATATGTCAAATCAAATTTAAATCATATATCTATATATATATATATATATTATAAATCAAGTCATATTTTAGCAATTCAAATTAATTAAATTCCCCAAAACAAAGCTGTAGCAAGACTACAGAACAGTCTCTTCACTTTGAAACTCGAAAATGAACGTCGATGATGCTGCAGTCATCACCGAAATTATTTTCCAGTGACAAAGAGAAGAGCACTTAATTTTTAAACTTTAAAATCCTTTAGAGACAAATTTTTATTCAAAAATACTTTAAATAATATATCCTTTTAAAAATTTTAAACACAAGGTTTGAAACCATCAGAAATTAAATTCTTTAAATTTCTTGTTTTAAATTCATTTCAGTTCCAAAACAAATTTATAAACAACTCCTTATAAATTCATTTGTAGAACAATAAATGATAAATCAAGTATTATCATTTCAAATTATCAATTCAAATCAATTTATTAAGTTCCATAAAATTATATATCCAAATTCATTTCACTAACCAAATTTTAAAATAATACTGTGTCAGTTTGTTCTGTCAAAGTGTTTTAGAAATCCTATCGATAGCGTTGATCAGACGAATCGATCGGAAACCCAAATCAACATCAACAACCCAAACAACACAACATATAAAACAAAACATAGATTTACAAGTACGATTCAAAATGTTTGGAGATAGTTTAGAAACAAAAGACAAGATGGTTAAACAGAGTAGAGAGATGGGTAAGCTTAGATAATCGCGGACAACCTTAACCGGGTCAACCGTGACTTAATGAATAAGATCAAATGTGGATTTTCTGGGGTAAATCTACATCCGATCTCAAGAGATAGAGTTTGGAATAACAAAAGATATTAGCATCTAAACCAAGGATAGATATAAATCTCTGGTGAATCGATGCAAATTTGTAAAGGAGTTTCCCCCTTTACCAGAAAATTAGAATATTGGCGAGACAGCCAATTCACTATAAAGATCATTCGAAGTGGAGTTATGTGACACTCCAAAATCAAAAGAAGATGAATAGTGAGGGACAAGAATGAATTTTGGAACCGTAGGGAACGTTCCAAAAATTCAAAGGAAATTCGAATCAAGAGGAAAAGATTCAAACTCGAACGAAAGTGATTCTGTAAATAAATCTACTCCATATGCTGAGTTTTGCCTCAAAGCCAAAGCTTTGATACCAACTGTAACGACCCGATATTTTCAACCATTCGCATCCATTATAAGTGTATAGGTAGACACTCATGCTGGAATTGAATTGCTCAAAATACCGCGTTATAAATAAAATTTGGCAAATCTCAGAGTATGCAGTAAATAAATATAATCACAGATCACAGACACAGAGTAATATAATGCAGCGGAAGTAAAAGAGATAGTAGTCCATGAAGCTACTATATAAATACATCAGAGTTAATTAAGATACAATAGGAATACCAAGATACAACAGGAGTAACAGTATGGAAATCAGGTACAACTGGAATCAACTGGATAACAAAATGAATAGATATCTGGATCTTCAAAGCAAAACTCCAGCTCCGAAGGTGAGTCTCTAATGCTGTATCACTCAGTCTGACCCGAGCGTAAAGCAAAACACAAAACACTCGAGTCAGGACATACATACTTATATAATGTAAACCAACTCAAGTGAACTGTAATAAAGGTACAAGTAACTTAAAGAATGCTTGGGATCGCCCATTCTTTAAGGATCCGTTAAACTATTTACTATGTAGTAATATTCGCTATTATAATAGTGTCTAAATAAGTAAAGTATAATCATATAGAAAATAGCGTTAAGGGGATGGAGAACCTTAACGCGGTCGGATCTTAAAATCATAATCGTAGTAAAGCTCGATATGGTAGGTGACACGGCACACAAGGCAATGCCAGGGTAGATATACCAATTACGCACACGGACTGATGGAGCGGATAGCAGCCACTACCGTCCACCTCAAACAACACTCCCAAATCGGAGGATGGCCATCTAATCAATCACAAGTAAGAGTATAATATCGAAGAAATGTGTCCGAGAAGAGGTGCTACCTCACTGGTCCGAGATCGCTCCTGTTTTAGCCACCTTATGCTAACTCACGGGAGTTGGGTCCACGTAACATACCTTAAGAACGTCGCCACCATCCTACTTCATTCTGTAATCTCCACCGCGTACACGGTTGTCAAAGTGGTTTTCGGTATCGACAGAGAGTATGCCCATATCCGATCCCGGTCTCTTTGCCAACCAATCCCTATTATAACCCGTGGTTATAACTTTTAAAAACAATACTTTACTTCAAAATAAAATATCATTTCAAACCATATCTTTATCAAAATAAAGATTAAATCAATTCCAAACCATTTCCATATATTTAAATTTTCATATCATTTCAAAACTTCATTTCAAATCATTTTAATATAATAAAATATCATATCCTTACAAAACTTCATTTCAAATCATTTTAATAAAATGAAATATCATATCCTTACAAAACTTCATTTCAAATCATTTTAATAAAATAAAATATCCTATCAGTTCAAATCCAAATATTCAACTTTAAATACCTTTTAAATTCAAAGATATCGTTCATTTACTATCATTTCAAATCACCTTTAAATAGTTTATATTCCAATCAAAATAATTCATTTAAACCTTTTAAAAGTGTAATTATTATATTTTCAAATCAAGTATTCAATTTCCAAAGTTTCAAACCATTCTGAGTTCGTTTACTAAGTCAAAAACCCTAATTATTAAAATTTCAGCATTTCACAGCATTTAAAAACAACTGCTATAAGTTATATTTGAAAACAATTTTAATTTAGCAAAGACAGCACTTAAAACTGCTGTTAAAACTCAGTTTTAGTTGAATTATAGTTCAAAACAGAAAAGACAGCATTTCAGAAGTGCTGCGGTAGTTCAGATTTCAAAACAAAGGTTAAATTTGATTTCAACATAGACTGCAGACCATTATAGCATTTCCAGAGAATGCTATAATAGGCCTGAGTTCAATATTAGCCTATAAGTTCAACTACAGCAACTACAGCATTCCAGAAAATCTGTAATAGCTCCTTTTTACAAAATTTTAGTTCAAAACAGAATCTATAGCATTTCTGAATGCTATTAAAAGTTAATTTCAGGTGTTAGTGTATTTCCAGCAATTAAATAACTTTAATTTAAAACACATAAACATTTTTAAAATCATATTTTAACATTTAAAATGTTCATTTACATATCATTTAACATATATCTTTTCACAATAAATTTCTTATAATCAAATCCAATTTTCAGCAATTTACTTAATAAATTTTAGTGTAAAAGTGTCCAATTCTTCACATTTCAACAAATAAACTTAACACTTCAAATTTAAATTACCATTTCACAATTTAACTAAATTTCCAATTTTATTTAATTAACTTAAACCTTTAATTAAAACCAAATTTCACATTTCCTAGTCAAGTTATATTTTAAAAGATCACTTTTAAACATTCATTTATTTAACCACTTAAACTCATAGAAAAATCAATAATACTTTAATAAATCGCTTAAATTCAAATTTAATCAAATTATCATATTTACCATTTTCCAAATATAATTAAATTTCATTTTATTTATATAACTTAAATATCATTTTTAACCAAAATTCCAAATTTCCAACTTAAGTTATATTTCAAAAATCCAGTTAAACCATTCATTAATTACATTTTTAACACATAGAAAAATCATAATTTCTTTAATTCAAAATATTTCAAAATCTGTTTAAATCAAATTTCATAAATTTATATTTTTAAAATACTTAAAAATATTCAAAACACTTTATAAAATAACCACGGGCCTGTATATAGTTTTCTAGCCTAGGTCAAGTGATACAGATATGTATCATTTCAATCCGTAGTTTAAAAAGAAAAATCCGGGTTCTATCATTTCAAACCCGCAATCCCAAGTTAAAATAAATTAAATAAAAACCATTCAGGCCTATCATTTCAGCCCATAACGATTTTTCCCTATTCTAAAGTTTGTTCGGGTATGTATCATTTCAACCCATAGTGATTCTAATCTACAGGGAACTTGCAATGGTGATAACAGATATAAATAACAGAATAACATTAAATAACAGTAACATATGATATAACAGGTGTGAACATCATATGATAATAATATAAGCATATATAACATGATAATATATTTCTACAGATTCGCAGGGTGTCAATTTACTAGTTATATAGGTACATATTGTCTGGTGAGAACAACTCACCTTTTATTGCTGGAGATATCAATTAGAATGACACAATGGAAACAAAAGCACGATGAAAAGACTACAGACTTGAGTGGAGAGCGAATCCAATCTACAACTCTTGTGTACAACCCAAAACAAATAATCAAAACAGCAAAATTCAATACGACTTTAAAATGCAATAACATTGAAATAAAAGGAGATACGACTACGCAGTCTTTTGCTTTGCCTTCTCTATTGTTTGGTATGGCTTTGGGGTCTGATGTGGTTCAGATGTGGTCAAGTTTTGGGTCAGGTTTGGGCTAACATAGCTCGGGTTCAAGGCAAGACAAGGTGGGGTTTGTACATGAGGAGGTGATGTGATTTTTGAAGGCAATTAGGTGATTTTTGTGCCAAAACAAGGTTTGGCCTTGGGAATTGTGCTCGGCCTGGGGTGAGTTATGTCTGGACAGAGGTGGGGAGGGGTGTGTTGTGGTCAGGTCAGGGAGGTGGTGGTGGCTATGGTGGTGGTTTGGGTGGTGGTTGAGGTGGGTGAGCATGTAGAGGTCAATAAACATGGTTTTTAGGCATCTAGGTTGAAATTTGGGGGGTTTTACCATCAAAATGGTTCGGCTATGGTCAGATCTGGTGGAGTGGGGGCTGGTGGTGGTCAGGAAGAGATGGAAGGAGGTGGTGGCAGTGGAATAGGGGTAGAGGCCGATCTCAATCAGGGAAGAAGGCAAGCAAAATAGCATAGAAAAAGAAGAAAAGTAGGAAGAAAGAGACGGAGGCCATTACCTAATTTTCTCTAGCCGTGAGAAACAATTGAAGATGGGATATTTTTTTCACGTGAATGCTAAATGAGATGACGGCTACACTAGGGTTTTACATGGCTAGGCAATTAATTTTGAGGAGTTAAAGGAATTAAAGGATTTGGTAAATAAAAGGGCTTCCGTTTCAAAGCGTTACACAACCTTTCACATTTCTTTCCTTATAAATCTTTATGTAAACAAAATATTTCAGAAAAATAATATACAAACCGAAACTAAGTAAAGATATAAGAAAATAAATAATAAAATTTAAAGAAATTAGAAAAAATAATAAAAGAAATTGCTTAAAATACAAAACAGTGTCCAGAAATTACAAATAAATCACCATTGACTTTGGAAAATTATTAACTTTATTTAAAAATATTCTAAAACAAAATTTGAAATAAAAATGACTTTTAAAACATTTTCAAAGTGAAATAAATAATTAAATTTTAATTTAATAGAATTTAAAATAAGAAAATAACTTAAAAATGCAAACTAGGCTTTAAAAATTAGAAATAAATTCAATACACTTTGGAAAAATCTTATTATCACTTTAAAAATATTTAAAAGACAAAATATATATAATATGACATATGTATGTATACAAATTAGAATAAGATATGACCAATAAAGTATTATCTATATAGGTTAAAATAAACAATATTGTTAAATAAATCAATATACACACAATATTGTAAAAAGTATAACTTTCACAATTTAAATCCAATTTCAATGAAACGAAAAGCAGTATTCATGATATTTAATCTATTTTCATAATAAAAGATAAAATTTAAATTTTCAAATATTTAAAATTTAAATTTAAAAGTCAAGGTTGGACTATATTGACAAAAAATCATATTTTCTGGAAATAATCAATTTATTTATGTTTGGAATTCTAATTGACATCAAAATTCAAATTTATATTTAAAATAACAAAATTTATTCTTTTTCATAAATAAAGCTTTTAAATCTGGAAATATCAATTTAAAAATAATTGAAAAATACAGGATTGTTACATTAAAATTATACTACTAAAATTAATGATTTTAAAATGTATCAGGAAAATCGAGGACAGAGAGATTCCATGGGTCTTGCTTGAGATAGAGAGAAAGGAGTAATACTATACAAGTGGTTTATTTGTTTATTTCTTCAATCTTATCAATTTTACTACATGCGTTTAATAATATTTATTGTTTATTAATAATGTTTTGTATTTTATAAAAGAATTAAACCAATGAGTTTTGAACTAAATCATGCTTACCTATTTAAGATAATACATAGAATTTAACCTCGGGATTTGATAGAAATTGTAAAGATAAAAGATACCCAAAGGAAAAAAGCAAAACTATATTATTGAACTTCATGATTCTTACATGTATTAGATAAAATAATAATAATGGGATTCCATTGGCGTTACTTACACTAAAAGGAATCAATGAGAGTTAAGTAGTCCTAAATTATATTAGATAAAATGTGGTTATCAGACTTGAACTTGAGTGGAAAGCCCATTGAATGAATGATGCTTAAGAATTGAGTGCAATGTGAGTGAAGTATTTTAATTTTAAGGTTACAAAAAAAATAGAAAAAATATCGAAAGAGATCCGCTAATGAGATATATAGTATAAGATATATAAGATGGTTCTAATATGTATTAGATAAAATAAGAATAGTGAGATTCCATGGGTGTTCCTTATGATCGAGGGAATCAAGGAGAGCTGAGTAATTTCAAATTATATTAGATAAAATGCTGTTAACGGGACTTGAACTTGGGTGGAAACCTCATCGAATGAAAGATGCTTAAGTATCAAATGAATCAATGAGTGGAGTATTTTAATTTTCAAAGTACGAGAAAGTAGGAAAAATATCGAAGGAGATCCGCTAGTAATATATATAATATAAGATATATTAGATAAAATCTTGTTACCGGGACTCGAACTTGGGTGAGAAGCTCATGGAATGAAGGTGCTTAAGAATTGAGTGAATCAATACGAGTAGAGTATTTTAACTTTAAGGTTGCGAGAAAATAGAAAAAATATCGAGGGGATCCACCAATAAGATATATAGTATAAGAATTGTGGTTAAGTGATTCGGCTTTGGTGCGAAAGGTCACTAGTTCGAAACTTGCGTAGCATGATTCGAACGTTTATTGACATGCGATATGTTGTTCCAGTGACATGTTGTATATAAAGTACCATTTTCACAAAAAAAATGTGGTTATCGGACCCGAACTCGAGTGGAAGCTCACTGAATGAATGATGCTTAAGAATTGAGTGAATCAATGTGAGTGAAGTTTTCAATTTTAAGGTTACGAGAAAATAGAAAAAATATCGACAGAGATTTGCTAATAAGATATATAGTATAAAATATATAAGATGGTTCTAACATGTATTAGATAAAATAAGAATAGCGGGATTTTATGGGTTTTCCTTATGAAAAAGGGAATCAATGAGAGCAGAGTAATTCCAACTTATATTAGACAAAATGCTGTTATCGGGACTCGAACTTGGGTGGAAAGCTCATCGAATGAAGGATGCTTAAGTATTGAGTGAATCAATGAAAGGGGTATTTTTATTTTCAAAGTACGAGAAAGTAGAAAAAATATCGAAGGAGATCCACTAATAAGATATATAATATAAAATATATTAGATAAAATCTTATTACCAGGACTTGAACTTGGGTGGGAAGCTCATGGAATGAAGCATGCTTAAAAACTGAGTGAACCAATGCGAGTAGAGTATTTTAATTTTAAGATTACGAGAAATAGAAAAAAGCATCGAGGGAGATCCACCAATAAGATATATAGTATAAGATAAGATACGAGATAATAGAAAAAATACCGAGAGAGATCCACTAATCAGATATATAGTATAAGATAAGATAAGATTATGCTCTCCATAAAAACTATGTGCTGCGATTAGCACTTAAAAAATGCTTTGGTAACCACGAAAATTTTAATAGATATCAATTTGTTTATATGTTACTTAATATCAAACTCGATTTTTTCATTTAGTCCTAAATAGGTGTATCTTTGATTTCCAACAACCGTCCAATTCCGTATGGTAATAAACAACCGTGGTTCATTGATTTTCAATGTATGGTTATAAACAGTCGTATGTTTTTTTTATTTCCAACGACCGTTCACTGTCAGACGATGATAAACAGTTGAGCATTATTTCGGTGCCTATTTGATAAAACAAAATAATATACGACATTAGCAAACATGAAAACATAGTTTGTATGGCGATCATTCATTATGGGAGCCGGAAGAGATTTTTTCGGTGCTTAATACACAAAAAAAATTCATTTTTAGTTTTTCTTCCGCATATAAAATTAGGACATTGTTAATAAAACTCCATTTTGGAAGGGGGGGGGGGAGGGAGGATGAATTTTAGGAGGACTGCACCTACGAAGAAAATCGTTATGGATACTTCTCCGAATGAAACGGTTCATAATTTTACCCATCGTGAAAAGCAGAACTAGGCAACAACTCATTAAAAAATGACAAAAAACGATGATGGTTAATCGAAAACCATTTTCGACGGGGTATGGTTGAGAAAAAGCGAAAAGGCAGTAACTGATCATGAAAAAACTGAGGGTAATTATTGATTCTTTTACAAGGGAGGGGCAAATTTTTGTACCAATTTTCGAAAAGTGTACTACTATCGGCGTCCAAGTTTCTGCTTGAGACAACCACGCTCGGCGACCAACCATTGTGCAAACACTTCAGGCTCCGACGGTTGTTCACCGGCACGAGCGTTAAAAAAAAGTTCTATGGCCGTAGCAAAACTGTGGTGGTGATAGTAATACACTTAAAAAAACGACCTAAAACTATCTGGCTAATTCTATTAACAAAGCCTTTTCTTTCTTTTCCATCCGGGCATTTCAGAAAAATAACATACATCCCCTTTTTTTTTTTTCGCACCTCAGTTTGTTTCAAAAATACCCTTGACTTGACTTGTTTATCTTCGTATTTTTTATTCTATCTTTTTCCACGGTAAAAATATCAGTTCAGTGGAGAGGATGATTAGATCAAAACCCAAACAAGGTGATTCAAAGTATCAGTTATTGTGGCGTGTTTGGTTTGATTTGTCGATTAAAAAAAAAAAAACTTATTCAGTCATTAGGGTAATTATGTTTACGGTGCCCGTGAAAGAAAACAGAGAATGTGGAAATAACCGTGTTTTAATGGAACTAGCCAAGCTATTTCCCCGTATCATAATCAAAAACCTTACCACATCAATAAAGAAATACGTAAACTGAACTAATCATCCTCAGTTCCGATTATATAGGATCATGAAGATCGCTTCCAAAAACGTTCAAATTCCAACTAATATATAATACTGAAGGAATTTCGATATTCCTGTTTACATCCAAACCCTAAATTTCTATTTCAGCAGCATGACATCTAGTTCTGCAGATCCGCAGTTGATCGAGGGAAATGGTGATTTGGGCATAAAAAGGCCTGTATGGAATGTGCCTTCTACTAATGGCACAACTGAACTGACCTCTGTTGTAGATGCTGTATCTTGGCCTCCACTTTCGGAATCAACCAAGTCATCTTCGGATTCTCTGAAATCTCTATCCGATTCGGTGAGATCAGTTTTGATTTCTAGTTTAGAATCACGGGCTTGTTTATTTTACTGTTTTTGATTCAGTTGGTTTTACCTAGCTTGGATGAATACTATTATTTTTGATGTGGTTTTTGTGAACTGTCATTATAAAAAATACACGGTTTGATATTGATAGACATTAATTTATCATTAAGTTAAGGGTGTGTTGTGCTAAAAGGCTGAAAATTGATCGATTTTGATGGAATTCATTGTAATTACGATCAAGGATGCTTAGAGTTGTAGTGTGGGAGTTGTTTGCCTATGCTCTGTTAAATTACAGTCCAAACCCTATATATCCAAATTTCATATCCTTGCATCCCCATGTCTCATTTCAGTAAATTAGAAGTTGAAGGATATAATTTTATTTGACAATGTAGTTTGGGGACTACTGAATGTAGTGAGCAATTCGGAGAGTGAATATTCCTCGGCACCAAGTTTCAAACATACACATGCATGCATGCATACATACACACATACAAACCACACACACATGTATGTATGTAGCCCCTTTCTTATATATATATACTCCCACCTTTGCCCCTCTTTTGTCTTTTATGCCAAAATATTTCGGATTGAAATGAAATTTTGTAAATATAATGTATTTGTTATCAAGATCATATACAAAAAATTGAATCGTTTCAAGACATCAAACTTTTGCAAAATCGTAAACCAATATAAGCCATCCAATATGCATGTGTGTGCATAAACCGTCAATTTACAATTCAATTTTAAAAGGAGTCGAAGTTTCAAAATGATCCAAATTTTTCTTTAGATGACCTAAATAGCAAGTAGATTATATCTACAAAATTCTGTTTTGTTTTAAATGTTTTAGCACAAAAAACGAGAGGGGGGCTACAAGGAGGCTGCATAAGAGAGGAGCCATGAATCCTCCCTACACATACACCCCTGTGGTTTAAATGGGATGTTTTATTGTTGCTAATGGTTTAGATTTTAAGGACGCGTGGTAACCAAGAATTTGAGCTTGGATTTTGAGTTTTGGAGGGTTTCAGGTGTTAGTTTTCTTTAAAAATGTTGTGATTTATCGTGAATTGATGTTAATGGAGCCAAGAGCCAATAAATGATGTTCTAAACTTCAAACTAATATTTTTCCAGTGAATAACTGCAAAATTATGTAGAACTCAATGAATATATTTTGTATAAGTTAGGGTATTGTTCCGTTTTCATGTGTGGATTTGAAACTAGGTGATTTTGATATAAGAGTCCAGTATGGAAAACTGTGATGGATTTGGAACATTTATTACATTTTTGGTAAATTGGCTGATGGAATATCATGGAATCATGTTTCATTTAGAAAAGGTGTGATCGTTCGTTTTATATATTGTGAAAGCATTGTTATCAAAAATCTTAAAATCTTGCAATTTAAATCTCGATCCGAATCGGATCTCCCACGTTCCGGTTCGATATACATTGCGATTCAAACTCAGTTAAAAACATAACCGAGAAAAATCATTCAATCCATACTTATATATTCAATATGATTGTTTGGATCCACAATTTCAATTCTAGTATTTTCTATACAAAATAAAAAAGGACCAAGAGAGAAACTGAGTTTTAGGTTTAGATGTAGAAGTTCAAACGTCATGAATTTAGGATTTAAGATTTAAATCCCGTTTTGATTTAAAGTTTGAACTTTACGATTTACGGTTTGAATCCCATTTTGAGAACCTTGTGCGAAAGTATTATGCTTTTAGGTTGTAGCTATTTACAGGTGTCAACATGATAGTAAACTGATTAACCTTTGGTAAAAACCTCAATCACTGTCACATGAATAGTTAGTCTAATATTGTAAAGTCAAAGAGAAATATGTCATATGAATACTTATTGCATATTTGTGTTTCAGCTTTCGATGCCGTCTTCCTTTAACAAGGCTTCTACCTACAAAAGTGGGTCGAATCCCAACCAATTTACCGATCATGCCGAGAACTCTATGTCTTCTACTCACCATAAATCCATGAAACATGGAAGAACTAACAACAATCATGCATCACAACAGATGGTTACTGCTCCAGAAGTTTCTTCCAGGAGCTCTGCGAGTGGTAATAACGAGCAACATCACAGTCATACCAATCCAAGTAGAAAAGGAGGGAATAATGGAGGTGGATCCCACCAGAACCACGGGTACAGAGAATGGAACCGAAATAGGAACAATCATCACATGCAACGGGGTTTTAGGACATATTTTAGGCCGCAAAATTTCATGGGTCCAACTCCAATGCCCCGTCCCATTGCAGGCAATGCAATGGGATATGCTGGTAATAAACATTTTGTGGATGTTTGAATATTTTCTAAAAGAGCATCACTTAGCAATAGTGATTTCTAGGTGAATATTTCTGATTGGTACTCCAAAACTGTTTTTACGCAATTAATTAATGCTACGTTTGTCCTGTTTTCTAGGGATATACAAGTAATATGGTTATGTAAACACTTTTAATTTTGTGGAAATTAGAGACACGTCCCTCTTTCTAAAACTTGTTCGTTTTACATCCCTCCCGTTTAAAAACTATTTTGCACATTTTTTTAAATAATTTCTTCTCTTTTAAATCTATTGTTTCCAAATTTAAGAGAGACTGTCAAGACGTGTATTGCATGCGATCATGAGTTATGGAAAATGATAATATGTACGTACACATGTTAAGGTTAGTAAAATTACTCAAATACCTCTCTGAATTACACCTATTTATCTGAAAATATAGATGTGTTTTATAAAAGGAAATTGGAAAAGACCTAAAACTTACTTTTTATAACTATAAGAATGTATGCCAAAATATCCCTTTAATTTTTTTCCACCTTTATGGATACAAGTCATTTAGATGTATACTTAGTTAGCCTTAATTTTCTGTTAATTTGTTTATTGATTTAAAGAGTTTGACACACACACATACACACACACACATTTTGAGTGAGTCTCTAGATCTCCAAAGTCCCCCCATCGATTTTTTTTTTATAATAATAGATATATATTGTATTCAGAAATTTTTTCTGTATGTATAATTCTTTATATAGATCATATATACAAAATTTCCGATCTTTTCCAAACTTCTAGCTCCCTCAAATTTACGTTTAAAGTAAATATTTTTGGCTGTTCATATATGATTTTGAATGGGATAAGTTTTGAAATGGTGATAAATTTGTGAAGATGATCTCCGTTGTAAGAAGATTATATCCATAAAAATAGCTTAATAGAGATTTTTTTGATATGAAAAAGAAAACGATGGGGGAATAATGGAGATTAATGTGTGCGTGTGCGCATGTGTAGAGAGAGAGAGAGAGGGAGGGAGGGGGAGTGGGGGAGGGGAAGGAGGGGTGTTCCATGGCCCCTCTCTATTTTGAACATGGTGGTTTGATTGAATGTGTATTAGTTGAAAATAAATAAATTGGAGTGTTGTTTATAGGGCTGAGTAATTTTTTTCCCTTCCTGATGCATTTCTTTGTAAATCTACCAACTTGCACTACATCTGAACAGTGTCCAGTTTTGTCTACAACATGGAAGCTACATGCCTACGGTATAAATCATCCATGTTGGCAAGACATAAATTGTGGCAGAATTTGGATGCAGTATCATCATTAACAAAAATGGGAAAGTTGGCCTTCCTTAACTGGAATTAGTTAAATCAAGGTGTAAATTGTTATTTAGCTAATTAAATTTGATATATGCTCACCTATGCAAACATTGTTGGCAACCTTGAAGGAAGTCTGGGACATGTTTCATTGTATGTTAGTTGTTCAGATTGACTGCAGCTGTCTTTACAGGTTTTCCTCCTCTGTATTACATGACACCCCAACAATATCCTGAGCCCATTAGAGGCATGCCCTTTGTACCATATCCTATACCGCATGCCATGTTTATCCCACCGTTCGACCATCAGTGTGCTGCACTGTTAAAGCAGATTGAATATTATTTTAGGTAATATATTGTTTGCAATACTAAGTTATTTACTTGGTTCCTCTAGAACATGGAACACGGTTATAATCTATGTGCAATATTTATATGTTTGCAGTTCCGAGAATTTGGTTAAGGACCTATTTTTGCGGTCACATATGGATGAACTTGGCTGGGTCCCCATTACCTTGATTGCAGGCTTCCAAAGAGTAAGTACTTCTGACAATTCTTTAATTAAGTCAACTATGCGAACCTTCTTTCAGCTGCTTAGGGCCTTCTCGAATTATGTACACTAACTGTTCTCATGTCAACTCTAACCCGATGCAGATGAATAGTTTGTTATTTTTTTACGATCCTATGCAAGATAATTCCTCTGATATTCAATTTATTTTAATGGAGTTTGTGTTTTAGGACTTATTTTTCACTATTGCATGTTTTAATCAGCATCTTTGTGCGCTGGATAGTAGGAAATTGGGCGGTCCAAGTTTAAAAAATAATATCACAGTTTCAACGAACAAGAAAAAGCCTTAAAAAAATTTGATTGTTTTTACTACTGATATGCACTTCTTTTGTTTTTTTAATTGTTTGTGTGTGTTTTGGATGAGATAATTTTGAGACACACAAGTTGCTACATCTAGGAAGGTCTCTCTTTTATGTAATTCACAAACAAATAAACTTGTGAAATATACTTTAAAAAAAACAAGCCAGTTATTTTCTCTTTTGATAAATAATTTTTTTGAACTTAATTCTAACCAATATCAAGAATGAAGTATCAAATATATACAGTGTCATTATTAGACTCTATGTACATGTGCAAATACTGAAGGGAGGTGAATCAAAAATTGTTTTGCTGAAATGATTTATAAACAACCCAAAATGATAATAAATGTTGGGTATGTGCTAAGCTTTTATTCTGAATCATCATTAGCCTAATAATCCATGGATATTGCCAACTAATCTGTATGAACTCATTTCAGCTGACTAATCATGTTTTCATGCAAAAATATCAGCCGTTTATTAACATAAAACTATTGTGTAACGGAAAAAAGAAAGAACGGACTCTTAACCAACTATTTTCGTGAATATCGTCGAATACAGGTTTGATACTAAATAAAGCTGTTTTTTGATGCTCATTAACTTGGATAAAGAAATATGATTACCTAACATGAATCAATCATCTAAATTTCTGAAGGAGAGGAGGATAAAAGGAGAAAGAAAGAATCTAGGTTTTGAGCCTGCAAACGAAGAACGCAAGGGATATTGGAATTGGAATTGATATGGAGTTGAAATGAAAAGATGTGGGCTCAACCTTCAGATTTGTAAGTAAATGTTCACGTAGGCGTAACATTTGAAAAGAGGCACTGAATTTAAGATCAATACCGAGAAGGGGGATTAGATGTCTTAGAGGACTGAGAAATGGGGAACTCTTATCAATATCCACTTTATAAATTAAAAAAACCAGCAATTTTTCGAAGCATATTACTATGTTCGACGACATCTATAGATAAAAATTAGTGGAATGCTACTGATCTAATGTTATCTTCTTCTTCTTCTTTATTTTATTTTATTTGAATAAACAAAAGAATTTCCTCAACAATCTATTACTTAAATTAGAAAACAGGATATCAAAACTGCTGATGTGGCACTTTAATTTTCTATCTGCTCTCATTTCCTCGCTTCACGACGACTATAATTTCATCTTAATCCCAATAGTTACCAATCCCACGTTGAATCAAATGTCAACATTAACTTCCATGACAGTTTTTATTTCTCATTGCCATTTCCCTCATTTCTACTTCTAAATCCCTAAAACCGTTACCAAGCCGCTTTAAGTTTAATCCATATTCTTCGATTTGAAGATTACATAGATCTTATCTCACTCGAAATCTGTCTCACTCGCTCATTCTTTAACGTCGATTGGCTATTCCTTAATTTCTTTGTCAATCTGAGATTCTGAATACATTTAAAAGCCAGTTGATAGCAAACAAGCAAAATCACCCTCCACCGCTTTATGAATGCCGCCAGAACTCTGAACCAAGCCTGACCGCGTACTGTAGGTATGACAATATACGATTTTGGCATATTTCCCCTCCTTTTGATACTGCTGCTTCTATGAAAACTGTAAAGTGGAACTTTCTTTGTTAGATGTGTTTTCAAGTGAAAGGTTACAGTGTTATTACTGCTTCTTTTGTCAAATACTATGAACTTATATTGACAGAATTACGGTTTTTTCAGATTGTTGTAGTTTATTGTTGCATATAATTCAGTGAATTCATAGTTTTAATTATAATTAACTCAAATGTGAGTGATAAAATAGTAGTGATGTTTATGTGATTTTATGAAGTCTGGACAATTTGGATAACAAGTGATATAGGAGAAAAGGAGAAGAAATTATGAACTTCATATTGTTTTTTTGTATTCCTTGAGTTCTTTTCAGCCTTTTTTAAGAACTAACCAACTTTCAACACCATCTATCGATAAGAATAAAGTGAAAGAAACAATGTATCTCTTACAAAGATTGCATTCCTAATTACCATAAATGAATCTAATATTGTTTGTGTTAAAGCATAGACAATCTGGTATGTATCACCTGCTGCATTTGTGCAAATAATATAATTAGAGATGATTGTTTTAGTCATCTCACTGTATTTTTGAATGGTTGGTTTAGAGAAGGGAGATCGATTATCAAGTTATGTACTGTGTTGACGTTATCGAAATTTAACTGGTTTAATATTTAGAATTTGTTCAAAACTACATCTTAAAATGATCAATTTTCAGATTTTGCTTCTGGATAAAACCAAACAAAAATAAAACATACAAAAAGTATATACTGCTAAAAGCGAAATTGATATTCATAAATGTCTAATTTAATTTTCAACCGCTTTTGATCTTTTTTTTTAATAAAACAATTTTCATAAAATTTGATGTTCTAATTATTTAAACCTTCAAACTTTAACAGGAAGGAAAAAATATGTCACGGTTATATAGAATCTTTTCGTATTTATGAAGTAGTAAAACATCCAAAATACAAAGAAAAAAACTATTAGATTCATAGTGTTATAAGAGTTTGCATAATGATTCATCAAATTAATGTATTATTATGGGTACTTGAAAAATGATATATTGGATCTTTGTGATGAAGTATATTATTAGTTCACTGTTGTAATTTTAGACATATTCCTCCTAATATGCAACAATATTACGTTCATCAATTGTTGATGACACCAAAGTTACCCACCCTTATACATGCATCATACATGTTGACTCTACTATTAAATTTTTTTAACCAGAACAAAAGTATCTAAATCAGTATAACTATAAAAGCTTCTAAGTCCTGTACAATCTCCTTTTGCTGTTGAGTCACTCATTTATTAGTTTGTTTATTTTGGCGATGTTTGGGTATATTGTAAACATTTTCATTTATTTCTCATAATAGTATTTCTGGGAAATAAGGTGAATAACATCTAACATAATGCCTGTTGTAAGTTTTTTCCTTTAACTATGTTATTGTTTTGGAATTTGCGACTCTATCTAAGATGAACTATTCAACTTTTTACACATATTACTTGGCTCAAAAAGTGACCCTAAATTACTTAACAGCACATGAAGTCTCATATCCACTTCCATTTTAACCGTTAATGTCCATATTCTATAACCTCTGATCGAGTTATTTCAATGCTGACTGTTACCTTACTGTATATATGGTTTCTCAGTTCATTTTCCTAGAGACGTTTGTCATCTTAAACTGTAAAACAGTTAGCCATATCTCCAATGTTTCCATATCATATGTAACTATGACAGACAAAAGCAGATTTGAAAGTCTTGCATGAAAATATTCATACCTTTACTAATTAAATTAATTCATGATTTATCTATTCTATAACTCGCTCATTTTATTATATTTCATAGCGTCCTTTGTTTTCAGATTATGTTTTATGGTGTCCATTGTTGCATTGTTAATTGCAGATTTGGCAGTCTTGCATTAAATTATTCGTACCTTTGCTAGTTACATGGATTCATGAAAAATTACCATTCATTAATTCAAATCGCTTTATTATTGACAAAGAAAGATGCACAAGCATGCACATTCACTAACATATCAGTAATAACTTGACTAACACAAACAGATACCACTCTTAATACCTGTGAAATTTATCAATTTTAATTGACAAAGTAATGGCAATTTCACATTCAGCAAAGCTACCTTTTCCCTATGATTTGAGACTCATTACTCTTTAACTGGATGATGAAGTAGTAGTAAGAATCTCTACCTACACCACCATCAAGTTAAGGAGAAATTGAGCAACAAAGAAGCTTGAACATTTCAGAGTCTGATAAACCATCCACCTCTGCATATCTTAATTTCAATTATCTGTTCTTATGTTACTTCATTAGTCTGAACTTAAACTGTCTCCCCATGTGTGCCTAAGCTCTATTTAAACCTATGTATTACAGCACTACATTTTATTAATGTTCTGTACTCCACTATAGCTCTTACAATGAGTTGCTACTTGTGTTTCATGTATCATTGTGATCATGAATATTCTGACCGAGTTATGTACTAAATCTAGAAAGCTTGCAAAGAACATGTGTTTTATATCAACTAAATTTTTGACAGGTTGGGTTCTGAATTAGTACATTAGTGGAGTGCTTAATAGATTATAATCAATGTTTGTTGAAGCATTTCATATAATTTTGAAGTGCTTTCTTTTTGGTAGCAGATACTCTCTTTAACGATATATTATTTTCTAGAAGGGTGGTTTTCCATCAAGTTGCGGCTTAGAAAAAAATACAGATGTATCGCATTTGTATGGTTTGCATATTTGAATCAAACCATTATGGAAGCTGATGATAATCAGTTGAAAACACAAACTTTGAAAGCTACAATGCTTTCAAGTTTGAATCATGTGGACTAGATTTCAGTGGCAGTATTATAGTGACCTGAACTGATCATGATAGTAGCAGAAGTTAAACAAAATATAAAAGATAGGAAGCATTTTGTTAAGAAACTATTTAACCTGGTAGACGAGAAGCATTTTGTTAAGAAAGCATTTAACCTGGTTCAACTGCTTATCTTCATATTTCATGTGTTTTTACTTTTTACCACCGAATATAGTACAGTAAAGGTACTAAACATCAGTAAGTACCCAACGACATTACCATTCCTATCGTAACCTGGGCGAATCAAGGGTTCAAAAATGTGTTTAAAAGAATCCATGATTGATTTCATATCTTGTTAAATCAAGATATATTTTCTGTCTGTTGTGAGCCGCCTGTACTGACAACTTAACATATTTTAAGGATTACCCGTATTTACTAAACATAATAAACTAATGCAGCATCGTTCTTTATTCCATTCTCTCAAAATTTCTTCATACCTGCAACATCCTAATATTGCTAACAACATACACATTCATAGCATACTTTTCCAAGACTGATATGTGATGTTAAATGCTTTCACAACTGTTCGACATCTTCCACTAACAAACTACTGCCAACTGCCGTGTGCAAACCACGGGTGTCAACCTAGTGGAAGAATATATTAAAATTAAGTACCATAATACTTCATGTTGAGGCTTAATCCAATCTTATCCATGTGAGAGCTTGGAACCTCGGTCTTAAATTTGTGCATTCATTTTTCGATGTGTGCTTTTAATCGACATATTTATCTTTCAGTGGTTGCATTTCATTTGAAAACATCTTTATCTAATCACGACTGTCTTTTCCTGCAATTCTATGTTTTCACAAGTAACCTTATACACAACATATTATTTAGAGTGCATCACATAACAAAGTAGGTTTATTGTTTTTTTCTCCTGCTTAATCTCCATTTATATAGTCTAGTAATGGAAAAGGATATTGCAGGTACAATCATTTGCAAATTTATGTTTACTTTTGCACAAGGGAATGTGTGTCTGCTATCATATATTTCATCATACATGCAAACTGATTAAGTTAAATCCATTTAGCTAAAAAGACTACACTACCATAAGAGAACAATGGAAAGTTTACTCCCATTAGCCTATATTTAGCACCAACTAGGAAATCAAAACTTTTGGCGTCTGTTATCACAAGGTTTTATATGTATATATAAATTAGAATGTGGTGGAAATCGGGGGGCTACATGGGTGCTGCAAAATAGGGGTGCCATTGAACGCTCCTCACTCTATACACACACACATGCATACATGCATTCATACATACATATGTATATGTATGTATGTGTCTCTCTCTATATATGTATGTATGTGTGTGTCTCTCTCTATATATATGTTTATGTATGTATGTGTGTGTCTCTCTCTATATATATGTGTATGTATGTATGTGTGTGTGCGCCTCTCTCTCTATATATATATGTATGTGTGTGTGCGCGTCTTTCTCTATATATATGTATGTGTGTGTGTCTCTCTCTCTTTTTATATATATATGTATATGTACGTATGTATATGTGTGTTTCTATGTATATGTATATGTATCTATGTGCGTCTCTCTCTCTATATATGTATGTATGTGTATGTGTGTGTGTATATATGTATGTATGTGTGTGTGTCTCTCTCTCTACATATATATATGTATGTATGTATATGTGTGTGTGTGTATGTATGTATGTGTCTCTCTCTCTCTCTATATATACATGTATGTATGTGTGTCTCTCTCTCTCTATATATATGTATGTATGTATGTATATGTATGTATGTATGTATATATGTATATATGTGTGTATGTATGTATATATGTGCGTGTGTCTCTCTCTATATATATGTATGTATGTATGTATATATGTGTGTATGTATGTATATATGTGTGTGTGTCTCTCTCTATATATACTAGAAATATTTACTTTTTATTTGATAAAAAATTTATGTATGGATGTGTGCTATAAGTGCAAAAACTTTGGTGGTCACCTCACTTTTATTTCAAGCAAAGTCATGGTGACTTCCGTTGATGGGTTTTTGAAAAGTGGATGGTGGTGGAGGTTGCAAACGATGGTGAGATTATGTTGATGGATGTAGGGTATTTTCGGAATTTCAAAAAGACACCGTAGAAATCTATTCATTGAATTCTCTTTATTAATAGTAGAGATATATATGTATGTATGTATGTATATATGCGTGAGTGCGTGAATTTTAAGATGTTTTATTTGTTAAAGACATGATTGCAGTTATCATTTATCCCTGCTATCTTGTACACTACTTGCAAAGAAAAGCTAAGCTGTTTGCACGTATCTTCGTATCTGGAAAAAAATAATGATGTTAAAACCATCAATTTATTATAGATATATGTCAATCAAGCCTATCAAGGTATATACGATTCTTGTCCTGTAAATATATTGTATGCACACTATAAACTAACTGAATTTCTTGCTTCTGTTGTTGCTAAACATAGCAACGTCTGTTTTATAAGATATATCACATTTTTTAGAATAAATTGTTACTATCCTTTTTTTAGACCATCAATCAAATAAGTTAGCAGTATGATTACTGAGTAGCTGAAAGTATTATGTGTTTATAGGGCTATGTGTTGGATTTAAATAATGGAGTATATGGTTACAGGCATAATATCCATTTGTGGTTCTTTTGTTAGCAGTTTACATTTATGTGTGCGCGCTCGTGCCTTTGGTTGAGTAATTTCCCAGGCGCATATTGCACCAATTTAACAAGCTACAACTTTATAGCAGGAATAAACCATAATTAGGGTGCTGTACTGTTACATCTGTTACCTTTTGCAGTTAGCCACAACCCTCATACATTTTTTAGTGTAACATTATGCGGTGCATTCTATTGCAATACGTGGTTAGATAACCTGCATACATTTACATGACCAGTAGACGCATGAAATTTATCAAACGTTTTACAACCATATATGCACGTAGTTAATGATTTGTGGTTTTATCCTTGTTGTCTGAAAGTTCCACTTTAGGAGTTGTAAACCATACATCAAACCAGTAGATATATTATGTGAGAGCAAGAGGACAACTTGGTCTTCTCCTGCTTTCCCAACTGGATATAAACACACTTTGATACCCAATTTTTCATATGGGGTCAAGTTTTAATCCCAAGTATTAAGCCTCTTAGTTGGACATTTGATATGTTGCCAAATATCAATGAATCTTGGGGTGTCATGTAATCCTTGATGACTTGCATAACAATGGTTATATCAACTTGCATAACAAGTATTAAGCTTGGGTTTCGTCTTGATGAGGAGGATCAAACATGCCATTTGAGCTGAAACTCATTTAAAACTGAATAGCTACTTGAATCTGCTAATATGCTCGTTGTTGTCAAACATAGATGAGATTGTGTTGGGTTTATTTATCTGTTACATGTCCATATAACATGCCTCCATGCAGTGCTTGCACATTTTTGAGTATGCGGGCACAGGCACATCTACACGTTTAGATTTCAAAAACTCTCAGTGTAGCAATATAATTACACTGTTTAATTTAATATGTATATCTTTGATTCAATGCTTAGCGTAGCTTAGGTTGTGTTATGCTGCATCCTTCATTACGATGTGGCCGCTGTTTGTTTAATCTGTTTGCCATTTGTGCAGGTGAAAGATTTGACCAACAATATTCCATACATATTGGACACTCTTCGATATTCACCACTTATAGAAGTACAGGTAATATTTAGAGGTCAAATTTAGTAACATTAAAGTTACAAACATCTGAAAATATCTACATCCAGTTTTGAATCTATTAAATAGTAGCAAAGTAGAAGAATTTTAAAACCTCTTATTAATTCTGAATTCAAGGCTCTCCATAATTCTCTTCAGGTGATTTAAGTTCAAATTCCGAGGACTTGTTATTTTTACAATCATTCACAAAGTCTCTTAATTCTTTTTTACTATTTTACATTCAAATACCTAGAGTTCATAATTTCTACAGTTATTGACAAGATTAATCTTGATGAACTCTTATTATTTTACATTCAAGTCTATATAATCAAATGAATTAATTAGTTAATCTTGAATTAAATCAACTAGTATTTGTCAATATCCGTCTAACAAACATTTAATCATTTAAAAAATGCAGTTTCAATATATATATGTGTGTGTGTGTGTATATATATATATATATGTGTGTGTGTGTGTGTGTGTGTGTGTGTGTTGTATTAAACTAGCTAAGGCTGTTCATTATAATACTGTATTTAAAACAAGTTATTTTACAGGGTGAAAAGATTAGGATCCGTAATGACTGGATGATGTGGATATTACCTAAAAGAGATCGTGCTGGAGCAGCATTTAGTCAACCATTTTCGAAACCAGCAACGGATATAAATGATCTTGCTGTAGAATTACAACAAGCTAGCATCGATGGAGCAGCTCCTAATTCTTCTGCAAACCTCAATAGACGAACTGAGGTTGTTTTTACTCGATCAGCATCTGGCAATTTGAACAACCAAATTTCGGTGGTTAGCGAATCCGATGGAGTTGGGAATAGTCAGTTTACTGGATCCCAAGATTGTAGAAGTTTGCCAAGATGCGACACACTTTAAATGTGTGTGCACAAAGAACGTGTAGTCTAGACATTAGATAAAGTTTTGTGAAAATGCTGATTTTTTTTGTACTTTTTTTTTTGAAAAAAAAGTATAAATTTATGGTGTGGAAGTATGTTTAAAGAAGTTTATTAATTGGATTTGGATTTAAGTTGAGTAAGGCCGTGCGGTATTCATTTAGGATGGATATATGTATTCCCTTACTTTATACACTATCAAAATCTCCAAATTTTTGGGAGGCTTTGAGCTATGCACTCCTTGGTTATTTTTAGAACTAAAATCTCAGGTAGGTAAAACTTAATTGTATTTCCCTTTCAAGATTGAATGATTTACCGATTGTTTATTTTGGAAAATGTTTTTAATATTATTTGTTATTTTGTTCTCCAAGTATGGTTTTAGGTGATGGTGTCCTTGTAAGACTGCATTTTGGTCTGCTGATGCATGTGTTGCTAATTATTATTGTAAGCCAGACTGGATTGTCGTGTGTAGTTTGAGATAAATTAGTTCGCTAACCCAAGCCGTTTTCTGTTGTGGTCGATCCATTAGTTTGTGATGAATTTGGTAATGAAAACTGTGTTTATTTTGAGGTATGCATGCTGGTAGAAGTAATAAAATTATCGGTAAAAAAGAATGACCATAACAACTTAATGGTGGGTTTTCGTGCGTAGGGAAAATGGTTTCGGAAACGGGAAAGGAGATTAGAAAGAGGAATAAGAAACGGGTAGTTAGTTTTTTCAGAAAGGGGTGGGAAAAGGGATTAGGAAAAATGTTATTATTAGCAATATTTATGTTCAGAAAGGGGTGAGCTTCTTGTATGTAATAATTGAAACTGGAAAGGGGGTTTTCATGTTATTAATATGTAATATCAAAGAGTGGAATTAGGAAAAATGATAAACTTTGAAAAAAAATTAGGTTGAAGAAAATCAATTTTATTTTTTGGTTAAAGGACAAATACTAGTTATAATTAGCATTATATTCAGTTTTACACAGTAAAAAACAAATTGTTTTGCTACGGTCTTATTTCAAACTAATTCACTGCGATAGTGCTACAACTAATCCATTTCGTATGATATAACAGACCTGCGACATTTCGTTTCTCATGTTTTATCGTACCGATTCACGTTCTTTCACTCCACATGATTTTAGTTATGGTACTCTTCGAGGTATCCTTCTGAAACAAGATCAGAGCTATCATCATATTCAATAAACTTTAGATCACCCTCGTTATATTTTTGAATAAGACTATAAATATCCATTGTATAATGACTACCTTCACTTGAGTATTGAAATTGCATGTCAGTATTTATTTTAAAATCCATAAATCTTTTCTTATATATTCCAAAAGTTCTTTCAACCACCACACGCAAGCTAGAATGATAATAACTAAAATTTCATTTTCAAAATTTTGTTGATTTTGTTTTCACAAAAATGAGGAATCTGGTACCTTGTAGGCGATAGGGGTATATATTCATCTGGAAACGAGTATCCATAATCCACTAGATAATACTATCCCAATGGTAGGTGGGGAGAATTACAAATTCTGTCGTTTATTGTTGAAGACAAAATATGACTATCGTGCGCAATCCTTTTCCAGCCAACCATAACAAGGATAAACCATAAATCAATGAGCATACGTTTAGGACATTTTGAGTAGTATATACCTTTTAGGATAAGATTAGAAGACAAGAGTGTCATTATATGTGTCACATACCGAAATTTTCGACTTTCGAAAATTCGACATCGATACTCACTTTATCGACTGCCGAGCAATCGAGTGTCGGAAACTTCAATAGTGATGGTTTTAGAAAGAAGAAAAAGGCAGAAGAAGAAGGGAAGAAGAAGAAAGAAGAACAACAGAACAGCAACAGAAACAGAACAATATCAGAATCTTACACATCGCAGCGGAACAACATATAATAGATAATTGAATAATCTTTAAAACAAAGAACTATATCATTTTATACATACATCAATCATCAGAGTCAATATACAACAATGGACAGTTATATAAACTTGTCCTCATACAGAATACACAGCGGAATAAATACTATCAGATACAAATACTACGCCTCGTCATCCAGCTTATCTCCAAAGCTCCAGAATATCCAGAATATCCTGATAATCTAACTCTAGGCTGCCCGTGTGGAAATTGGTGGGCACCCAGAGTTTAGAAGGGAAACAATAAACTCCGAGTCAGTCATGGTGACTGGTGTGAGATCGTAAAACAGTTTATCTTTAAAATAAACAACAGGAAAACTTTAATGTCAAATTTGCAATGCTTTTGGAAAATGAAACTACCATAAGACCTCCCGCCACACACACAATGCAAACGCAGACTTGGAGGAGATTTCTTCTTATGATAGTCAAAGATGCTTACTACGCAAAAATCAAATTCTTTTTTTTTGATATTATTATTAGTGCATAGTGTAGAAAACATTTCGAAAGTAGAATATTAATCTTAGCCAGCATAGGTACCATTATAGTATGCTTGCTATAGCTACCATATTAAATGGCAGGTTCTACAACTAAAACCGTACAAGGCTCGTATTGTTTCTTTGGATTTCCAACAAATGGTCAGGCTAAGGAACTTCCTTTTCCACGATGGGTACGTCCCTGGAATAGACGACCCGAGAAATAACCTAACATTACGGTTAGATCTCTGCCAACACAAGGCCGGGTTACCTCTGCAAAAGTAGGTAACTACTGACACGCGTATGCCATCCCCCGATCGTCACCGATCTTCCCGAGGATCCCCGATTTCCAACAAACCACATAGATAATAATAATGCAGTAACCACAGAGGTTAAGTATCTGGGCTCCATACCATGATACCACCTTTATCCAGAAGGAATGACATACACTAAGGGGCGCTGCTCCCTAGAACCTTGCCGCATCCTTCCTGTTTCGACCATTTCCGGGGTGTGAGGCTCGACGAAGTCTCGTCCACAAAGCTACGCTTTCTCAAAAAGCCCTGCTTCGGGTCAAACAAAATGATCAACCTATGATCACCAAGATATAAGATCAAACAAATGATCATATCACAAATGATCAAACACTGATCATTTCACAGCAACACTCAGTATGCCACGTTACCAAATTGGGATATATCGCTGATAAATTTCAACTACATAACCTCTGAGCTCGTACGTCTCAGAGAAGGGTGTTAAGCTAAAAGAATAAATTCTCCGCCACCAACAGAAATGTATTTGAAAGAAATCAGCTTTATATCTCAAATTGTAACGTCAGACACACAATCCATACAAGTCTGTTCCAGGATCGAACAGAACCGAAGGCACTTCTCACGAAGCCCTTGCATATCCGGATAAATTTCTAATCACGTCCGGACTTCCCGTCACTAAGGGTGATAAAACCTCTAAATCGGAGATCAGCCGATGTAGAGTAACTCGACGGTAATCCTTCCGTTTTCAAAAATATCCGGTCTTCAACACCGGTCTTCGAATGCAATTCATAACGACGTATCACATATTCGGAATGGGTTATACGACCCCATGGTCCTTTCCCGGCTAACCCGAATAGTGAGCGATTATTCAAAAATAAGTGTGGCATTCAATTTCATCCAATTCACAACAAATACCTATCTAAAGGTAATTATTGATAGTCGGTTATTTAACTATCAATAAAGATGCGCAACATCATCAGATTCCAAATAATTTTCCCAAATTATTTTATCTTCAAAAATATCTTTACTAGATATAAAATTTCCACACTTCAAAAATAAATCAATATTTATTTTTAAACAGATTCCCTTTTCTTTTATAAATTCCATAGTGAATTTGTATTTTTCAAAATATCTACTGATATACGATTCTCAAATCGATTTCAAATATTCGATTTCATTTTATCTTTAAGAAGATAAAATCTCAAAACGTTTCATTTCATATTGGAAATGCATTTCCCTACTTATTTAATAATAAGTATTTCACAAATCATTTATTTTCAACACTTGGAAAATATCCGATATACTTAAATCAAATTAAGTATATATTCATTCTTTAAGGAAATCATTTATTATAACAACATTATTTGAGTCAAAACGAATGTTACGTAAAACATCGTTACTACGACTCAAAATCTCTAGTATAGGGATTCGAATTTAAGATAGATATGTAAATCCCAATACTACATCAAAACATTTCCTTTCGGAAATCATTTACTATAACAACAGTGTTATAGTCCATCATTTCCTTATATTTTCGAAAACGCCTATTTCAACAATGAACGTTGAAATCTATGCTTTCGATTCATAATACATTTTAAAACATCTTTAAAATGTTTAACTTCATTTTTAATATCACTTCTTCAAAAACGTATCCATTTTACTTAAAATTATATTCACTGTCCAAAATCGTGAATATAATTCACTAACCAAATTTCAATCTTTTCTACACATTTATTCCAATAATAATCGGCTATCCAAAATCGCGAATATATCTCCTTTAACATTTTAATTTATCAAATCCAATCGATTTCGAATTTATAAAACAACGTTTATAAATTCTATTTCTATTTTCTAACGACTTCAATTTAATAAATCTTCTTTATTAATAATTCGATCAATATCCCATTTAAAGGCAAAAAAATCCAATTTATAAGTAAATCTCTTATAAATCTTTTATTCTACAGTTTCATCCATTTTATAATTTCATAATCTATGAATCTATAAGTTCCATATCTTCACGACTTATAATTCTATAAATTTCATCTTTAACACTTCTCATCTCGTTTTAAAATTCCAATATTTTAAATTTATAAATATCAACTTTTTAAATCTTTTAAATAAACTGTTCACAAAAATTCGAAAATCTCAGTTCAAACCATTTTATAAATTGCTTAAACTATTTATTTCAAAAATCACCTTACGGTCATAATTCACAAAAATCTTAACTGTTATAACTTCAAAATTTTGAACGTTTCTTTATTTAAAATAAATCAATTCAACAATTCAATAAAACGTCTACTTCCAAAAATTACTTTAAAATCCTTTTAAAGTAAAAGTCGTTATTTTTAAAACTTGGATCCGATGATGCTACAACATCAAACAATCAATCACAACAATCAAATATCATATATCATCATATGATAACAGAATATATCACAATATCTGTAAATAATCAATACGGTGAGGAATCCAGTTGGATCCCTCCAACCTGTTTCCCTGCATCCAAAGACGTTAGCACAATACCAATTCCGCTCCAGTACGGAATTATCGCGGTATATAGGTTTTATAAAAATCCGCTTACTAACGGCGCAATAGGGTCTCATCCGCTATACGAGGCGGGAAATCATCAATCCAATATATACATATGCCAATATGTATATATTGCTATATATATATATAGATATATCCTATCATATCTAATACAAACAGCAATCAATCAATAACTGAAAATTCCACTTTTTAATTGAGTGAGAAAATCTCACCTTTGCTTTTAATTCGCTTTCCAATTCAAACCGGCTTATTTCTTCATGATGTTAGACCTTGTATAAAACAATTTATACCATTCGTTAATATTCGAATTAAAATCGAACTATTAAATCCCACTTGATAATTTAATTGACTTGTGATTTTATTTTGACTAACGAATTCTTTTTAACAATTTGATTTAACAAAAATTAAATTCAAAACTAATCCTCTTTTAACAAAAAAATTGAAATTAACCAATTCTATTTTAAATTATCTAACTAACGATTTTAAATTTTAAACTAATTCCTTATCACAAATTCTAAAACTCTGCTAATATTTTTATTCCCTACTTCTATCTCTAATTCGTATATATTATTTCTGCTATCTTCAAAAATATCTATAGATATACATATATTTTTCTTTCAGACCTAGACTAAATTAAAAATTTCGAGAAGCTAAATACCTTAACAGGGAGATGCCGAGGCAATTGAACCCTAGGTGAGCGGCTCCCCTATGTCGAAGCCCCACTCCTTCGACACCTACATTGTCGTCAACAGAATCTCGTCCCACCACAACATCACTAGCCTTCGCGAATTCACCTCCTGACCACTGCTCCGCCTCGCCGAGACTCGCACCTCCCAAAATCGTGATGCCCCAAATCGAACTGCTCCCATCACGGCTACGACCCTCCTCGCAAAACCCTAAGCGACCTGCCCTAGCCGCGACGTCGACCTCCGGCCCTCCTTCACGCCGCGATGCCCTTAAACCACCTCCTCGTACTCGCCTCCTCCACGATTTACGCGCCTCTGCCAACGATCGCGGCCTAAGCCCTAACCCCACACACTCCGATCGAGACCGCGATTCCAGTAAGCTCGACCACAAGCTTCGATGCTGAGCTGGGAAGGCACGAATAGGCTTCGGCCTCGATAATTTATTTCGAGCTGCCATATTAAGGGTTTTGATTTATAGAGCTGAAGGGAGAAACGATTTCTATTTTATATAGCTCAGCCCCTTTTCGTTTTTCTGAGATTCGAACTTCCTTTTGAAGGAGAACAAAGCTCGGTTTTACAAATAGGAAAAGAGGCGTACTGAAGAAGATTTGACTTTCATTTGATTTCTTTTATAAGTATGTTTTATTTCGATTGATATCAATTGAATTTTCAGCGCGTTTAAATACCGTACACTCACATACTGCCTCCAATTAATATGAAATTTGAAATCCGATAATAATTCAATATTACGGATCCAACGGAACTGGTTTCGTCGAATTCCGAGACCGTGCCTCGGACGACTATATTTAAATGTCGATTCAAACGATATAATTTCAAATCTGAACAAAACAGTTTGAAATTACATTCTGAAACTTCTATTATCTCCAGTGTTATCAATATGAATTTTAAAAGCTTTTGAAATATTTTTCTTCGGCTTAAAATTGAAGAGTTGAATTTTTATTCAACATTCACTAGATTAAATTTTATAATTCAATCGCCAAATTCAAATTTAAATCGAGGATTCAAATTAAATCATCATTCAAATATTTAAAATTAATTAAATATTTTCAATTTAATTTGTTCAAAATTCTGGGTCGTTACAGACTTCCCCCCTTAAAAGAATTTCGTCCTCGAAATTACAAGTTAGGAAAAAATGTCCTTAACTCGTCTACTATTTTCTCAATTCAGTAGTTTTATCAATTTATCAAAACAAATCTTTCTACTAAAGATTCGTTATCATTCAACTAAATTTCCCACTTCAATTATAAGTTTCAAAACATCATTGTTTACTTTAAAATTCAAATTTAAATTTAAATTCAAATTTAAACTTTCAAATTTTCTCAAAAATTTTCTAACACTCGAAATTTTCAAAAAATTTCGCCAGCGTCTCCTTTGCACGGCTAGTACGGCACGACTACAAAACGTCCATACGGACTTTCAGATTTCAAAAAGAAAAAGAAAAAGCCAAGCGGCTAGACAAGAAATCAGCAAATCTCATATTTGAAATTCAAATACGTACCTTTTCCGAGCAAATTCAAATTATCTTCGAAATCAAAATTCCAATTCCTTTATACCTGTATATCCTACTAGCCATTATATCTAGTTGCATATATTCAAACCATTTTGCAAATTCTATTACAAAATTTTCAATATAAACTGCTTATACATTTTTAACTTACTATTGAAGTTACATATCTATTCTCATTCAATTTTACATTTCAATTCTCATTCGAATTCAATTCACAATTCCAATTTAATTTGGATTTAGTTTACTTCTGGATATTGAATTTTATCAATTAACTTTAGTTCACTTCAAACTAATCTCAAAACTTCATTTAATTTCACACAATTCAACTTCATTTTCAATATTCAGTTTTAATTCCAGTTTTATCCTTTTACTCATTTCCAAAATTTATTTTCAGTTTGCTATTTTGGTTTGTAACCACTCACATTTAACTGGATTTCCAATTCGAATTCAATTTATCTTTCTTTTACAATTATTGAATTTAATTCGTTCCAAACCTTATTCATTTGGTTAATATTCAATTAGCTTCACTTACTAATTTTAGTTTAATAATTCACTTCGTTTTCCACAAATCAAATTCAATTGCAGTTTTATTTACTTACAAATTCAAAATGAATCTCAACTTTCAATTTCACTTTCATTTATTCAAATTCATTCACTTATACTTTCTTAAATTTAACTCCATTCTTTTAAGTTAAACTTATTCTATCAAGATTCAATTTGTATAAGTTATCAACTCATTTCTTATTCCATAAATATTTTAAATAGGATTCCAGAGTCTTTTCAACTTTTTTTCAAAACCATTTGAAAACAATTCAAATTATCCCTTGAATTTCCAAAACAAAACCCAAATTTTCAAACAACTCCTATTTAAAACAATTTGGTAGCAATTCCTCTTTTGGAAACCCGAAAATGAATTCTAATGATGTGGCCACCATCATCAGGATTATTTTCCAGCGACCTAAAAGAGTTTAGAGCTTTTCATCTCTTCAAAACATTTTTCCAAAATCCTTTGAAATTCATTTTCAAATCAAAAAAAGATTTAAACTTCCCAAATCTCCAAATTCTCCTGATTCTTTCAAAACATTTCCAAAAACTTCTCTGGAATTCCGTTTTAAATTACAATTCACATTTATAATTTATATTCTTAAATTTCATTCGTATATGAATTCATCTCTTTATCTTTCAATTCACATTTATAAATTTCATTCGTTAAATGGATTTATTTCCAAATCTTTGGTTATTATTTTAATTTCTCATTCCATTTCATATAACAATGATAATAATTCAATGTTATTATTTTATAACAACCAAACATCCATATACTATGATAATTCATAGAAAACCATTTCTTTTCTATACAAAAATAGTTTTGGGTAAAATTATTTCATTTACCCTATTTAAAACAATACTGTGTCGTTTTATCTTGTTTAAGAGTTTAGAAACCCCTATCGATTACAGTTAGCTAGACTGCACCGACCAGAATCTATAAACAATCAACCGATAAGTCAACACAATACAAAACAATTTTATATTCACTAACAAATACGCGCTCATATCTATTATTACACTCAAACTCATTCTAGAGCACTACTGACTCTATCTCTAATGAGTAACACCCAACAGAGCAGGGTTGTCGCTTAACCATATGCTCTGATACCACGCTGTCACATACCGAAATTTTCGACTTTCGAAAATTCGACATCGATACTCACTTTATCGACTGCCGAGCAATTGTAATATCCCGGAAATTTTAACAATATCAATTTAATAATCTGTTAAATAATTAAATTGATATTGATGATCTTTGATAATAAAATTTGAATTTAATTTAATAATCTAATTAAATAAGTATCAAATATGTTATTTCCAAATAATAAGTATAATGTATTATTTTTATAAATATGAATGGATTTTAAAGACTATGGAATTATTATTTTAAATTGAATAAATAGTGTATGTAAATATATATAACTTAACTTTTAAAATGGAATCTTAGGATTTAATTTTATTTAAATTTGAATTTAAGTTTTGAAATTCAAAAGAATATATATTTAAATTGTTTTGGATTTTAAAATATTTGTATAAACTTATATTTATAAAATGTAATTAGCTTTTGTTTCTCTTTAATATATATAGATTAGTGTTTAAATAAACAAGAAAAAGGCTTTTTAAATAATTTTAAAATAAATAGAATTATGAGTAATTACTTAAATGACAAGTGTCATTATCTAAAGCTTCATTATAACATGTGTAATTTAATAAACAATTGAATAGGACAAGTGTCCTTAATTATTTTCAATTTCTTTTATTTTTATAAATCATAAATTTACTTACATATGAACATTTGCATATCTTCATTTCATTCTTTCTATTTCTCCTTTTCAAAACAAGATAACTAAAAACTTCTTTCTCTAAAACAAATCTGAAAATCAGTAACCTTTTTCTCAAACAAAATATGATCATGTTCAAATCTGAAAATATTTAGTAATCAATAATTTCTCAAATCTCTTTCTCAAATGCAAAAATCTGGAATCAGTAACCATTTCTCCTCAAAACCAGAAGTTTTCAAAAACGAATCCCTGTAGTCTCATTTTCAAAAATTCAAACCAAAGCTTGTAACCCAGTTTGCAAACTTGAAGTCTTCAAAATGAATTTCTTTTCATCTCTGAAATAAATTCAAAAAACCAGTCTGCAACATTCTTTTCAAACTGGAATCAAATCAAGTCTGTAGCCTGCTTGCATTCAATTTTCAACCTGGAAGCCAGCCTGCATGCAAGTTTCAGTAGCAATCACTCAAGTTTTAAATCAAAAGAGGCATGCAAGTCTAAGGTTTCAAAGAAAGGCATTCAGATTTTAAAGTTCAAAAACAGTTTCAAGATTTTCCAAATATAAGGCTCTGTTCACTCTCAATTAAGGTGAGTAACTTTTAAAAACTTAAATTCAAATTTAAATAAAATTAAATCCTAAGATTCCATTTTAAAAGTTAAGTTATATATATTTACATACACTATTTATTCAATTTAAAATAACAATTCCATAGTCTTTAAAATCCATTCATATTTATAAAAATAATACATTATACTTATTATTTGGAAATAACATATTTGATACTTATTTAATTAGATTATTAAATTAAATTCAAATTTTATTATCAAAGATCATCAATATCAATTTAATTATTTAACAGATTATTAAATTGATATTGTTAAAATTTCCGGGATATTACATTCCTTCCCCCTTAAAATAATTTCGTCCCCGAAATTTAAACAAAGGTAATTTAATAATCTTATTAAAGATTTTAATTTAAAACACAAGCATATACTATCATCCATATTCTAACAACCATAGCAACCAAATCATTCAATCAATCAAAAAATTTTATTTATCTAGACTAAATTCTAGATAAAATACCTCGAGTTTCCCCAAGTATATATATATATATATCCGGGATACTCGCTCTACAAATAATCTAAACTATTAAGCTATAGATCTCCTACACATCTAGATCTACAGAACTAAACAGACTATCAGACTACAGACGAGTCTGACTCAACTACCCAACTTCCAGAACTGCTGATTCTACAACCAAAGATAGATCAAATACGTACTCCCTCAGAGATACGTACAACTCAATGAATTCCAGTTATCCAAACTGACAATTCAACCAAGTAGACCAATTACTTATCCAAATCAGAACACAGACTAGATCCAAACATAATTCTACTTCACAATATCAGTAGATTACAAACTTATTTCTCCCATCCAGAGATACACTCCAAACTGCTTTCGCTGCTCAACTCTGATCTGAGGTAGAACACAAGCACAGACTGGACAACTCATTCCAGAAATAAGGTTCACTGATCCATAAATAAAACTCAGATACTCCAGCAAAACTTGAGCTGCTTCACCAAATCCATCTCTAGGAAACATCCTTCCACTAGACTGAACCACCGGTATCACTCCTGGAATCCAAGTCGATAAGAAAACTCAACCTTCAGATGCGGACAAACTTCTGACTTCTCTGAAGACATCCAGAAAAACTCTGACAACCCAAGAGAACACTCAGCAATCGCAAGTCACTTTTGCGATCAACCCATCCTAATTCCAAACAGACTGTTCTCTCTTTACCAATCAGAACAGCTTACACTTATTTATCCAATTTATCGAAGAAATGGATCCACTCTGCTGCTTCTGATCTTCACTTCCAGAAAAACTGCTCGTCCAGAAAACTTCTTGCCATCACAGAACACTCCGAGTAGCACTGCTGACACTGATGCTCTTATTCAAAGCTCTTCGAGAAACTCGGACTCCAAACCAAAGCAGAAACTTCATGCTGAACTCGGCCACAACACCGAAACAGACACACTTCCTTAATCTTGTTCCAAAGAAAACATCAAAACATCTTCAGGAACATCCATAGTCACTGCATCTCATCATACAGCTACTATTACCTGAGGTATCAAGGTACCATCACTCACTTCTGCCTCATTGACAGATCCAACTCTACTCATCCACACTTCAAAGATAAACTCCGAACCATTACAGTTTCCTTCGGAGATCGATGAAATCCTTCACCACAGCAAAGCTTACTCGAGACGGTATTGGGTTTACAGTCTCGATATATACTTCCAACCTCAAACATTCAAACTCCAACTATTGGTAATTGTGTTACACACACTACCACCTTATCTACCTTTATAACCTATATTGGAAAACCCGAACAGGTAACCCAATAAATAGGTAGAAATACATAAATATATATATTTAAAATGGTACTTTTTATATAGAAATTATTTCTGGGTAAAATTATTTCATTTACCTATTTAAAACAATATTGTGTCCGTTGGCCTGGTTCAAGTGTTTAGAGATCCCTATCAATAACGTTAGCTACTCGTATTGACCAGAATCCATATACCACTCAACCGATCAATTAACACAATATAAAATCATTTTTATATAACTAACAATTACGCGCTCTCAAGATAGACACCACTTCAGAGCCTAGGTATTCACTCTACCTACTGCTCTGATATTCACTTAACCAAAAGCTTAGGCATTCGCTCAACCTATGCTCTGATACCACTGTAATGTCCTAGGCTTTTCAACCTTCAGCAATGGTTCACGACCGGTAGGCTTTTCAACCATCCCAGCCCCGCTGTGGCTCACAGTGATACCTCGGGTTTGCTTGAATGTGACGATCCTCCACGTGTGATGACCCGACTTTCCACTCGCGGAAAATCGCATCGACAGAAAGAAAGAAAGGGGTGAGAAATAGAAAAGAGAAGAAGAGAAAAGAAAACAACAACAGATACTCACAGCGGAAACGAAACGAAATATAATATATCACATAAATATTACATAGTATCATATACATCATCTATCAGAGTTACACAGATTACACATCACATACTAGACAGTTATAAACATCTGTCTAGTTATTACATCTCAACACAATACAGATCAATACAAAGATCAACACAGCGGAAAACTACTATCTATATCTACAACGCCGAAGCCTCCTGCTCCATTGCTCCTCCAGATTACTCGTCAAAGCTAAACCTGAATCCCTTGGCTACTCGTAAAAATTTGAGTACCCAAGAGTTTATAAAACAGAAATAAACAACTTGGGTCAGACATGGGTCTGGTGTGAGTAACAGGTTAAACTTGTTTAACTTCAAAACCTTTTGAAAGAAAAGGTATCACGTAAGACTCCCCACCAATAAATATGGGTAAGTTTTTACCTTACGCTAACCAAAACATTTGATAGGAAATTCGATTGTATTATAATAGGTCTAGGGTTTTCAAATAAATATGAAATAGCTGGAATGCTTACATCTCACGTTCCAACATAGTTGGGCACAACTAAAACGTACGGCACTTATTGGAGTTTGGATTCCATCAATGGCAGGGCTACCGGGGTACCGCCCGTCACAGTACGTGGCCTAAATTACCGTACCGAGGATCACTCCCAATCCCCTGCAACACAAGGTCGGAACATCCCTTACTGGATAATTCCCGCACAAGATACCTCACGGTTGTCATGACCAACCGCACACACTAAGTCGAAAATAGAAAGGGACATCTAGACAGAGGTCATCTTGTCCTACTTGGGTGCTACCCACTAACCTTGCTGCACCTCCCCTGTTTTAGCCATTCCCGGTTTGTGAGGCTTGAGGTCACGATTACCTTTTAAAAGAACACATCTATCTTAGAATGCTCATCGTCCACCTGACGATGTGCTGAAAGCATTCAATCCATACAAGTTCGTTCCGGGTTCGAACGAAACCGAAGGCATTATCTCGTTACACTCGTATTGGAATCACCCTCAGAGTTAACGACAATAACCCTTGCACTCTAAATCTTTATCTCGAATCTGAAAGTACTATCTCCGTCAACTCATTACGGAATCACCCACAGAGTTATACTGACAAAGAATCGTTCTTACACCTCGAGTCTTCACTTGCTCCATTTGGATTTCACGACCTAACGTAAATTTGGATCGATGTGGTATTCGGGTCTCCAGACCTGGAAATCCGGTATACGGAAACCCGATCCCGGTCTCATCGAAATCCAAAACGTATCTTTTAAGGCCAAGTTGTTTTAAAGGTTAAAACAATTTAATTCAATTATCTTTATACACTTAGAAAGATAATTCAAAATAGATAATCAACATTATCAATATCATCAGATAATCCATATTATCACAATTCAACTAAACATCCATATCATACAGCATATATCTCATCAGAGATATCAATCAAATGCAAAGCATTCAGTATTATCATCCATCCATAAGTAATGATCTATATCATCTCTAATTAATTTAAAGTTAATTAAATTAATTACTTTTATTTTATAAATCCTTCTTACTTAAACATTAATTAATTACAAATTAATTATCCTCTAATTACCTTTTTCAATTAATCATCTTTGATTAATTATCTTTTAATTACCTTTTTCAATTAATCATCTTTGATTAATTATCTTTTAATTACCTTCAACTAATTTATCTTTAATTAATTACTCAAATTAATTAACCTTAACCACTTATAGTAATTAACCTTTAATTACTTCATTAATTAATTAACTATAATTAATTAAATTAATCACTATAATTAATTATATTAAACCTTAATTAATTACATTAATTAATCACTTCATTTATTAATTATTACTTAATTAATCAATCTTAATTACATCATTAATTATATTAATTAATGATCCTTAATTACAAATTGATTATTAATTACTAAAATTAAATTAATTACATTAAGTAATTAACCTTTAATTAAAACACATTTATTAATCACCTTTGATTAATCTCATTCAGTAATTAACTACCCTTAATTACTTCTTTAAATAAATTAATTACTCCTTAATTAATTTCTTAATTAATCCCTTAATTAATTCCCAAGTAATTAAACTCAAATTACTTTCATTAATACATAACCATCAATTAATTACTTCAAGTAATTATCTTATTATTTACTTCCTAAATAATCATACCTTAATAATTACATTAAGTAATTATTATCAAATCATTTCTTAATTAATTAATCTAACTAAATCAAATTAACTTAATTAATTACAATAAGTAATTAATTCTTAATTACTTCCATTAAGTAATTCATTTAAACAAATTCTATAATTGATTATCTTTAAATTAATTAATCTAATTAATTATTAAAATTAATCACATTAATTAATTATTTAATAATCCATAGTTAATGACCTTCATTAACTATTAACAACTCTTTAATTACTTTTCTTAAGTAATTAACTTAGATTAATTATTATTAATCCCAAATTAATAAATCTTAATAACCAATTTAATTAATCTTTAATTATTTAATTAATTAAGTGTTAACCATAACTTAATTAATCTTTAATTACTTTATTAATTAATTCTTAATCATTAATTAATATTCTAATTTATAATCCTTAATTATAAATTAATTATTCTATTTAATTAATCTTAAACCTTAATTAAATTAATTTAAGTCCTTAATTACTTAATTAGTTAATACAAATCATTAATTAATTAGATTATTTAAACCATTTCAATTACCCTAAAGTTTAATGATTTTAGCTTTAAGATAAAACATTTTCTTATCCATGGTTAAATTATCATTCTCAAATACATTTGAAAACATCCATTTTCAAATTTACTTTTAAATTCATTTTAAATTCAAGTTTTAAAATGAAACCCAATTTACCTTTAAATCAATTTAAAACCATTAGATTTATATGATAAAGAATACTTTCTCTTATAAAAGGAATTTTACAAGAGTTTAAACCAAATTCCTTTTTAAAAAAAATTCAAAACATTTAAACTTTACTTTCTCATTCAAAATTGTTAAAACACTTAAATTTATAAAACTTAAATTTATTTTAAAACAAAGATTCAAATTTAGATTTAAATTAGATTTAAAACTTTATTTAAATCATTACTTTACATTTCAAATTCCAATATAAATTCAAATTCTTCTTTAAAAAAAACACTTTTAAACACTTAACCTCTTTTAAGTTTATTTAAACAAATTTGAATTTAAAAACTTTATTCATTTTCAGCTAAGATTCAAATTAAACTTGAATCCATTATTTAAAATAAGATTTAAACTTAATTTAAATCCTTGCTTAATATTTTAAGATTTCAGTTTAAATTTTGAAAACAAAACAGGTTTCAAAACCAGGCATCTCTATTTACCCGAGACCTTACAAAATTGCTTCGAGTCGTACCCTTAAATGCTTCGAGCATCTCACGGAACAACTCGAGAGAAAACTCGAGTATCACTCTGTTATAAACCCAGACTTCACCAGATACATATCACGATCACGTGCACGTGCACGATCAACCTCATCAACTCCGACCATCGACGACGACTCCACCATATCGGCGATCAACCACAAACTCTATTACGACCATCCAACCTTCAATCAACAATCGAAATCGTAATCGAGCATCAAAACCAAACCTGGCAAATCCCTCGTCTTCGAGATTCCTGAATTGATGAATTAAGAAGTTGGAATTTCAACATGACTTAAGACTTGCACTGTTCTTTAGTTTCCAGAGAAATTCTACATTTATTTTACCCTAAAACAAATTTAAAACTTAAGTTTACGATGAAACAAACAAATCTTGTTTAAAGTCTAAGATCTAACAGAGATTAGATAAGAAGATAAGGAATTTTGTTTAAAATCTAAGCTCAAAAACAAGAACAGAGAGTGTCACACATATAAACAGGCATACACATACATCTATACATCTTTGAAAACATTAATCTTTCAAATTTAATCTTAATTGCTCCTTATCTATTAAATTGTTTTGGATTTTAAAATATTTGTATAAACTTATATTTATAAAATGTAATTAGCTTTTGTTTCTCTTTAATATATATAGATTAGTGTTTAAATAAACAAGAAAAAGGCTTTTTAAATAATTTTAAAATAAATAGAATTATGAGTAATTACTTAAATGACAAGTGTCATTATCTAAAGCTTCATTATAACATGTGTAATTTAATAAACAATTGAATAGGACAAGTGTCCTTAATTATTTTCAATTTCTTTTATTTTTATAAATCATAAATTTACTTACATATGAACATTTGCATATCTTCATTTCATTCTTTCTATTTCTCCTTTTCAAAACAAGATAACTAAAAACTTCTTTCTCTAAAACAAATCTGAAAATCAGTAACCTTTTTCTCAAACAAAATATGATCATGTTCAAATCTGAAAATATTTAGTAATCAATAATTTCTCAAATCTCTTTCTCAAATGCAAAAATCTGGAATCAGTAACCATTTCTCCTCAAAACCAGAAGTTTTCAAAAACGAATCCCTGTAGTCTCATTTTCAAAAATTCAAACCAAAGCTTGTAACCCAGTTTGCAAACTTGAAGTCTTCAACATGAATTTCTTTTCATCTCTGAAATAAATTCAAAAAATCAGTCTGCAACATTCTTTTCAAACTGGAATCAAATCAAGTCTGTAGCCTGCTTGCATTCAATTTTCAACCTGGAAGCCAGCCTGCATGCAAGTTTCAGTAGCAATCACTCAAGTTTTAAATCAAAAGAGGCATGCAAGTCTAAGGTTTCAAAGAAAGGCATTCGGATTTTAAAGTTCAAAAACAGTTTCAAGATTTTCCAAATATAAGGCTCTGTTCACTCTCAATTAAGGTGAGTAACTTTTAAAAACTTAAAGTAAAATATGGTTGCATGCTAGTATAGTTGAAATGAATAAGTATTGCATGAATAAGTGAAAATCTAATGTGAATGTTTATAGTGTGTATGCTCATAAACAATTAGATGCTCTGTTCATCTTCTTTAAATGGTGAGTAAATAATCTTTTTCAAAAGTTAAAAAGGAAATTAAATTTGCTTTTAAATGATTTCTGAATAGAGTATATATGCATGTTTATTTATATGAATGTTCTCTGTGTGTATGTAAGAATTGAATTGTGCATGTATGATTTAAGTGTTAGTTGCTCTGTTATCTTTAATTTGAGAAAAACTCTTCTTTATAAGACCTTGAACTATATATATATCATGATCCCAGAAGTATATATATGAGATATCCTAAGAATGTTTGAGTGCATTTTAGTTTGCATGTTTATAAATATGTAAATATAAAGATATGTATGTCTGTTCATATTTATGTCTCTGTTTATAACAGTACAGGCTTTAGATTTTAATAGAAAATTCCTATCTTCCTATTTAATTGATTTTAGTCTAGAGTTTGTAAATGAAAAGAGTTTCTAACCATGTACTTTAAATTTTAAAAGAAGATTCGAGGATTTGTAATAAGTATTAACTCTAAAATTTAAAGTTTACAGTAGAACTCAATGAAATGGGTAAATTTCGAAAATGTTAATTTAAAACTTTGACTCTATAATCTGATTAGTAATTACAAATGATGAATTTAGAAAAAGAATTCAAGAATTTTAAGGTTGAAATGGTAGAGAAATTGTAAGATAAACAGAAATGACATTTTCGTCATTTTCAGACGAACGATGGGGCTGGGTTCATCGTGATTGATGTCGGAGGTAGGTTGAAGGTTGTAGATGATGGGAAAAATAGTGGATGAATTTATTATTCGTCGTGGTGGTTATTCGATGGGATTTTAGGGTTTAGTGAGTGGTTTTGGACAGCGTTGAAGTCGAGGCTTTTTCGTGGACGTGGTCGAGCCGGAAGCTACCGCACCTGGGGGAAATGAGGCATGGGTCAGAGACGAAGCTTTGGTCGAAGTCGTGGGGGTTCTGGTGGCCAGAGATGATCGGTCGAGGTGGTTCTTGGGTAAGATGTTGTTCCAGGAAGTGGTCGAGATGGCTCTAATTTGATTTTCAAATTTCCTCGATGATCAGAGTTGACGTGGTGATCGAGGAGAAGGAGTGCGACTCGATGGTGATCGGCAACATGGTCGGAGTGGCAGCGTTCACCTGTGCACGTGCACGAAGATAACGTGTATCTGTGGGTTTCTTTTTTTTTTTTAGTTTGGGAAGATGGAGTTTCTCGAGTTCGTTCTCGAGAAGGGACTCGGGTAAACTAAGTTTTGGCTCGGGGATTTTTAGGGATATACGCGAGTGTTTAAGTGATAAATGTTTTAACAGTTTTAAGTTTTTTACAAACAGTTTTAAAATTTGTTCGGGGAGGCACTCGTGAAATAAGGCTTTGAACTTGGGTATGTTGCCGGGTTGTACGCGAGAAGTAATGGGTGAACTGTTAAGTCTAAAACAGTTTAAAATTTAAATAAAGGCAAGATTTTTTAAAAAAAATTTAACAATCAAGTTAAATCAATTTTCCTGGAAATTTATTTCTTAATAATTAATGTTTTGACTAAATTTAAGTTGTAACATTTGTTTAACTTAAATGTATTAAGATAAATTCTAAAGTTATTTTCAAACTTAATTTGAAATATAAAGGAAATGTTTTTTTTATCTTAAAACTTAATTAAAGGATGATAGTTAATGAGAAAAGTTAAGAATGATTAATTAATGGAATTAGTTATTGATTAAGGACTTATTAGTTAACAATTAAGGGTTTCAAGTGTTTTATTAATTTGTAAATAAGGATTGTTAACCAATTAAAGATAAGTAGTTAATGATTATTTATTTTTAAACTTAATTAATGATTTAATTAAGTGAGTTAATTCTAAGATAAAATGTTTTATTGATAATGTTTTATCTCAAGATAATTTAGATTTTTAATGAGTTGAAATTAATTAAGTTAATTAAGAAATTTAAGTTTAATTTATTTAATTAATAAGAATTAATTAAATGATTAAGGGTTAATTAAAATAGTAATTAAGGAGTACTTAATAAAATTTTATTAAGTATTAATTAAGTTTTCTTAATTAATAATTAAGAGATTATTAATCTATGATTAGAGTTAATTAAGGATTAATTAACTGTTATTACTTTCCAATAAGGATTGATTAATTGATAATTAATAATTAATTAAAATTGTAATTAAAATTGTTAATTGAGTTTTATTAATTAATAATTAAGAGATAATTAATTAGTTAACTAAGGTTAATTAATTAATTACAAAAGTAATTAGGAATTGATTACTTTGTATTAAAGGATATTGATTAATAATTAAGGTTTATTAATTAATAATTAATGAATAATTAATCTGTGATTAGGGATTAATTTGTTTAAAGGGTAATTAAGGATGAATTACTCAGTTATTATTTATGAAATGAATGTGATTAATTTAAGTAAATTAATTTGTTAATTAATTAAAGATAGTCACTTGGTAATTAATTAAGTATAATTACTTAATAAGATTCAATAAGTGAAATTACTTAGAGTAAGTAATTGATAAATGAACTACTAGATGTAATTGAGATAAGAGAAATTACTTAATGGAAAGTAATTTAAAAGAATAATTACTTGGTAAAAAAGTAATTAAGGATTAATTAAATTGTGTAATTAATCAAAGGATTTATAAAAAGATTTATAAAACAAATAATTAAGAATAATTAATTACTGTTTATGATTATTTAAGGTTGATTAATGGAAGTAATTATTTAATGCATGATTAATTAATGTAATTAATTAAGGAATAATGTAATTAATTAAAGGTTAATTAATTAAAGTAATTAATTAAGGATCATTAATTAATGTAATTAATGAGAGTAATTAAAGGTTAATTACTGTTAATGGTTAAGAATAATTAATTTGTGAAGTTAATTAAAGGATAATTACTTTATGTAATTAATAATTAATCAAGAGTGATTAATATTTAATGATTAATTAATTAAATGGATTGTAATTAATTAATGTTGATTAAGCAAGGAAAGGAATTAATTCTTAAGTAATTAATTTAATTTAAGTTGATTAAATTAATTATAATAGAGATTAATAAATGGTTGCTTATGAATGATGGTTGAGTAGAATGTCTGATTTGGTTAATATCTATTGGATGATATACTATGATATTCTGTGATATGATATTAGATATATCTGTGATAAATGTGTGATATTTATCTAAGTTAATGCTATGTGAATTCAAGTATTGAATTGAATTGTTTAAACCTTTAAACAACTTGGCCTTAAAAGATACGTTTTGGATTTCGATGAGACCGGGATCGGGTTTCCGTATACCGGATTTCCAGGTCTGGAGACCCGAATACCACATCGATCCAAATTAACGATAGGTCGTGAATCAAGTGAAGATGAAGATTCAGAGTGCAAGGGTTATTGTCGTTAACTCTGAGGGTGATTCCAAAACGAGTGTAACGAGATAATGCCTTCGGTTTCGTTCGAACCCGGAACGAACTTGTATGGATTGAATGCTTTCAGAACATCGTCAGGCGGACGATGAGCATTCTAAGTGATGTGTTCTTTTCTAAGGTAATCGTGACCTCAAGCCTCACAAACCGGGAATGGCTAAAACAGGGGAGGTGCAGCAAGGTTAGTGGGTAGCACCCAAGTAGGACAAGGTTACCTCTGTCTAGATGTCCCTTTCTATTTTCGACTTAGTGGTGCGGTTGCTGATCCCAACCATGAGGTATCTTGTGCGGGAATTATCCAGTAAGGGATGTTCCGACCTTGTGTTGCAGGGGATTGGGAGTGATCCTCGGTACGGTGATCTAGGCCACGTACTGTGACGGGCGGTACCCCGGTAGCCCTGCCATTGTATGGAATCCAAAATCCAATAAGTGCCGTACGTATTAGTTGTGCCCAACTATGTTGGAATGTGAGATGTAAGCATTTCAGCTATTTCTGTATTTTACTTGAAAACCCTAGACCCTATTATAATACAATCGAATTTCCTATCAAATGTTTTGGTTAGCGTAAGGTAAAAACTTACCCATGTTTATTTGTGGGAAGTCTTACGTGATACTTTTTCTTTCAAAAGGTTTTGAAGTTAAACAAGTTTAACCTGTTACTCACACCAGACCCATGTCTGACCCAAGTTGTTTATTTCTGTTTTATAAACTCTTGGGTACTCAAATTTTTACGAGTAGCCAAGGGATTCAGGTTAGCCTTGACGAATTGTGGAGGAGCAATGGAGCAGGAGGCTTCAGCGTTGTAGATATAGATAGTAGTTTCCGCTGTGTTGATCTTGTTTAGATCTTTGTTTTGTATTGAGTTGTAATAACTAGATAGATGTTTATAACTGTCTAGTATATGATGTGTAATCTGTGTAACTCTGATAGATGTATATGATACTATGTAATAGTTATATGATATATTATATTTTGTTCCGTTTCCGCTGTGAGTATTTGTGTTGTTTTCTTTCTCTTTCTCTTCTTTTCTATTTCTCACCCCTTTCTTTCTTATTAGCGATACGACTTTCTATGGAGAGAAAGTCGTGGTCGTTACAGCAATCGAGTGCCGGAAACTTCAATAGTGATGGTTTTAGAAAGAAGAAAAAGGCAGAAGAAGAAGGGAAGAAGAAGAAAGAAGAACAACAGAACAGCAACAGAAACAGAACAATATCAGAATCTTACACATCGCAGCGGAACAACATATAATAGATAATTGAATAATCTTTAAAACAAAAAACTATATCATTTTATACATACATCAATCATCAGAGTCAATATACAACAATGGACAGTTATATAAACTTGTCCTCATACAGAATACACAGCGGAATAAATACTATCAGATACAAATACTACGCCTCGTCATCCAGCTTATCTCCAAAGCTCCAGAATATCCAGAATATCCTGATAATCTAACTCTAGGCTGCCCGTGTGGAAATTGGTGGGCACCCAGAGTTTAGAAGGGAAACAATAAACTCCGAGTCAGTCATGGTGACTGGTGTGAGATCGTAAAACAGTTTATCTTTAAAATAAACAACAGGAAAACTTTAATGTCAAATTCGCAATGCTTTTGGAAAATGAAACTACCATAAGACCTCCCGCCACACACACAATGCAAACACAGACTTGGAGGAGATTTCTTCTTATGATAGTCAAAGATGCTTACTACGCAAAAATCAAATTCTTTTTTTTTTGATATTATTATTAGTGCATAGTGTAGAAAACATTTCGAAAGTAGAATATTAATCTTAGCCAGCATAGGTACCATTATAGTATGCTTGCTATAGCTACCATATTAAATGGCAGGTTCTACAACTAAAACCGTACAAGGCTCGTATTGTTTCTTTGGATTTCCAACAAATGGTCAGGCTAAGGAACTTCCTTTTCCACGATGGGTACGTCCCTGGAATAGACGACCCGAGAAATAACCTAACATTACGGTTAGATCTCTTCCAACACAAGGCCGGGTTACCTCTGCAAAAGTAGGTAACTACTGACACGCGTATGCCATCCCCCGATCGTCACCGATCTTCCCGAGGATCCCCGATTTCCAACAAACCACATAGATAATAATAATGCAGTAACCACAGAGGTTAAGTATCTGGGCTCCATACCATGATACCACCTTTATCCAGAAGGAATGACATACACTAAGGGGCGCTGCTCCCTAGAACCTTGCCGCATCCTTCCTGTTTCGACCATTTCCGGGGTGTGAGGCTCGACGAAGTCTCGTCCACAAAGCTACGCTTTCTCAAAAAGCCCTGCTTCGGGTCAAACAAAATGATCAACCTATGATCACCAAGATATAAGATCAAACAAATGATCATATCACAAATGATCAAACACTGATCATTTCACAGCAACACTCAGTATGCCACGTTACCAAATTGGGATATATCGCTGATAAATTTCAACTACATAACCTCTGAGCTCGTACGTCTCAGAGAAGGGTGTTAAGCTAAAAGAATAAATTCTCCGCCACCAACAGAAATGTATTTGAAAGAAATCAGCTTTATATCTCAAATTGTAACGTCAGACACACAATCCATACAAGTCTGTTCCGGGATCGAACAGAACCGAAGGCACTTCTCATTAAGCCCTTGCATATCCGGATAAATTTCTAATCACGTCCGGACTTCCCGTCACTAAGGGTGATAAAACCTCTAAATCGGAGATCAGCCGATGTAGAGTAACTCGACGGTAATCCTTCCGTTTTCAAAAATATCCGGTCTTCAACACCGGTCTTCGAATGCAATTCATAACGACGTATCACATATTCGGAATGGGTTATACGACCCCATGGTCCTTTCCCGGCTAACCCGAATAGTGAGCGATTATTCAAAAATAAGTGTGGCATTCAATTTCATCCAATTCACAACAAATACCTATCTAAAGGTAATTATTGATAGTCGGTTATTTAACTATCAATAAAGATGCGCAACATCATCAGATTCCAAATAATTTTCCCAAATTATTTTATCTTCAAAAATATCTTTACTAGATATAAAATTTCCACACTTCAAAAATAAATCAATATTTATTTTTAAACAGATTCCCTTTTCTTTTATAAATTCCATAGTGAATTTGTATTTTTCAAAATATCTACTGATATACGATTCTCAAATCGATTTCAAATATTCGATTTCATTTTATCTTTAAGAAGATAAAATCTCAAAACGTTTCATTTCATATTGGAAATGCATTTCCCTACTTATTTAATAATAAGTATTTCACAAATCATTTATTTTCAACACTTGGAAAATATCCGATATACTTAAATCAAATTAAGTATATATTCATTCTTTAAGGAAATCATTTATTATAACAACATTATTTGAGTCAAAACGAATGTTACGTAAAACATCGTTACTACGACTCAAAATCTCTAGTATAGGGATTCGAATTTAAGATAGATATGTAAATCCCAATACTACATCAAAACATTTCCTTTCGGAAATCATTTACTATAACAACAGTGTTATAGTCCATCATTTCCTTATATTTTCGAAAACGCCTATTTCAACAATGAACGTTGAAATCTATGCTTTCGATTCATAATACATTTTAAAACATCTTTAAAATGTTTAACTTCATTTTTAATATCACTTCTTCAAAAACGTATCCATTTTACTTAAAATTATATTCACTGTCCAAAATCGTGAATATAATTCACTAACCAAATTTCAATCTTTTCTACACATTTATTCCAATAATAATCGGCTATCCAAAATCGCCAATATATCTCCTTTAACATTTTAATTTATCAAATCCAATCGATTTCGAATTTATAAAACAACGTTTATAAATTCTATTTCTATTTTCTAACGACTTCAATTTAATAAATCTTCTTTATTAATAATTCGATCAATATCCCATTTAAAGGCAAAAAAATCCAATTTATAAGTAAATCTCTTATAAATATTTTATTCTACAGTTTCATCCATTTTATAGTTTCATAATCTATGAATCTATAAGTTCCATATCTTCACGACTTATAATTCTATAAATTTCATCTTTAACACTTCTCATCTCGTTTTAAAATTCCAATATTTTAAATTTATAAATATCAACTTTTTAAATCTTTTAAATAAACTGTTCACAAAAATTCGAAAATCTCAGTTCAAACCATTTTATAAATTGCTTAAACTATTTATTTCAAAAATCACCTTACGGTCATAATTCACAAAAATCTTAACTGTTATAACTTCAAAATTTTGAACGTTTCTTTATTTAAAATAAATCAATTCAACAATTCAATAAAACGTCTACTTCCAAAAATTACTTTAAAATCCTTTTAAAGTAAAAGTCGTTATTTTTAAAACTTGGATCCGATGATGCTACAACATCAAACAATTAATCACAACAATCAAATATCATATATCATCATATGATAACAGAATATATCACAATATCTGTAAATAATCAATACGGTGAGGAATCCAGTTGGATCCCTCCAACCTGTTTCCCTGCATCCAAAGACGTTAGCACAATACCAATTCCGCTCCAATACGGAATTATCGCGGTATATAGGTTTTATAAAAATCCGCTTACTAACGGCGCAATAGGGTCTCATCCGCTATACGAGGCGGGAAATCATCAATCCAATATATACATATGCCAATATGTATATATTGCTATATATATAGATATATCCTATCATATCTAATACAAACAGCAATCAATCAATAACTGAAAATTGCACTTTTCAATTGAGTGAGAAAATCTCACCTTTGCTTTTAATTCGCTTTCCAATTCAAACCGGCTTATTTCTTCATGATGTTAGACCTTGTATAAAACAATTTATACCATTCGTTAATATTCGAATTAAAATCGAACTATTAAATCCCACTTGATAATTTAATTGACTTGTGATTTTATTTTGACTAACGAATTCTTTTTAACAATTTGATTTAACAAAAATTAAATTCAAAACTAATCCTCTTTTAACAAAAAAATTGAAATTAACCAATTCTATTTTAAATTATCTAACTAACGATTTTAAATTTTAAACTAATTCCTTATCACAAATTCTAAAACTCTGCTAATATTTTTATTCCCTACTTCTATCTCTAATTCGTATATATTATTTCTGCTATCTTCAAAAATATCTATAGATATACATATATTTTTCTTTCAGACCTAGACTAAATTAAAAATTTCGAGAAGCTAAATACCTTAACAGGGAGATGCCGAGGCAATTGAACCCTAGGTGAGCGGCTCCCCTATGTCGAAGCCCCACTCCTTCGACACCTACATTGTCGTCAACAGAATCTCGTCCCACCACAACATCACTAGCCTTCGCGAATTCACCTCTTGACCACTGCTCCGCCTCGCCGAGACTCGCACCTCCCAAAATCGTGATGCCCCAAATCGAACTGCTCCCATCACGGCTGCGACCCTCCTCGCAAAACCCTAAGCGACCTGCCCTAGCCGCGACGTCGACCTCCGGCCCTCCTTCACGCCGCGATGCCCTTAAACCACCTCCTCGTACTCGCCTCCTCCACGATTTACGCGCCTCTGCCAACGATCGCGGCCTAAGCCCTAACCCCACACACTCCGATCGAGACCGCGATTCCAGTAAGCTCGACCACAAGCTTCGATGCTGAGCTGGGAAGGCACGAATAGGCTTCGGCCTCGATAATTTATTTCGAGCTGCCATATTAAGGGTTTTGATTTATAGAGCTGAAGGGAGAAACGATTTCTATTTTATATAGCTCGGCCCCTTTTCGTTTTTCTGAGATTCGAACTTCCTTTTGAAGGAGAACAAAGCTCGGTTTTACAAATAGGAAAAGAGGCGTACTGAAGAAGATTTGACTTTCATTTGATTTCTTTTATAAGTATGTTTTATTTCGATTGATATCAATTGAATTTTCAGCGCGTTTAAATACCGTACACTCACATACTGCCTCCAATTAATATGAAATTTGAAATCCGATAATAATTCAATATTACGGATCCAACGGAACTGGTTTCGTCGAATTCCGAGACCGTGCCTCGAACGACTATATTTAAATGTCGATTCAAACGATATAATTTCAAATCTGAACAAAACAGTTTGAAATTACATTCTGAAACTTCTATTATCTCCAGTGTTATCAATATGAATTTTAAAATCTTTTGAAATATTTTTCTTCGGCTTAAAATTGAAGAGTTGAATTTTTATTCAACATTCACTAGATTAAATTTTATAATTCAATCGCCAAATTCAAATTTAAATCGAGGATTCAAATTAAATCATCATTCAAATATTTAAAATTAATTAAATATTTTCAATTTAATTTGTTCAAAATTCTGGGTCGTTACAATATGTGTATTGTTTATAGTTCCAATGCATGAATTAATATAAAGTCAATAATGATTCGAATTTCTATTTCTTTGTTGGAGTGTTAAATTGAGGGCCTTTTAAGTTTCATCATATTTTTAGATAACAATGGTATTTCTCGAAAACTATATGAAAAAAATGGAAACTATAATTTCCGACCTTTAAATTCTTTCACAAAGGCTACAAGTAGAACAACACGAGATATGGTATACAATAAAATTGTGACCATCTCTTTAATAGACTTTTCCCCTCTTGGTGTCAATTTGTAGATATTTTTCAAAAGATCACATAGTGGTATAAAATAAATTCGCTTCATTCGGAGAGCCAATCGATAACATTCTCAATGATTATATCGAATATCGTCGACTTGAAGTGTACCTTAGAAATCAAATGTATGAATTCTTCTTTTAGGATTTTCTTTTCAACTAAGTCGAAGAAGACGAGAAGAAGAAAGTGGAGGCAATACCAATATGGGGAGAGACCCCAGTCACGTAAGACGAGTCATGCGTAATGAGACGTTGCGTTTGAATTGACGAAAATCGATATTATCGAATATGATTTAAAAATAGTAGTGAAATTGGTTATAGATGATGGTTCATTCGGTATTGATATGGAAGATGACGATGATATGAATTCTACGTTTTTGGTTAAAATGAGCGAAAGAAATTTTTGTTATGAAAATAAAACATGTTAATGTTGTAAAAACATATCATTCCACACTATCAATGGAAGAGTCTTTACCTATTACACAATATCAAGAAACATAATGTTCGACACTTTCTTCTTATATGATAACTCATCGTGGCGGAGAGTTTACAAATTTATTAAAAAATACAATAGAATGGTTGGAAGATTTCTAGTCAAGCACAATATGTGGATCACAACTTTGTATATCCAACTTGAAGTATCCTAAATCAATCTCAAACAACCGTCAAGTGAGTATTTGTAACGACCTGGTATTTTCAACCATTCGCATCCGCGCATGTCAGACTTGAATTGCTCAAAATATCAGATTGTTAATTTATATTTGGAAAAACTCAGCATATACAGTAAATAAAATAATCACAGAATCACAGACACAGAGTAATATAACAATAAGCAGCAGAATAGATAAATAGTAGTTCATGAAGCTACTATATAAACAACAAAGTTTGAAATAAAATACAACAGAATATGTCATATACAATGTAGTCTCGAATACAAACAGATGACAAGTCTGAACAAAACCACTGGATAACTGAAAGCCGAATAGATACAGATGGATCTTCAAGTGAAGCTCCAACTCCAAATGTGAGCCTTAAATACTGTAACACTAAGTCTGACCCGAACGTAAAGAAAAACACAAAACACTCGAGTTAGGATTAATATTCTTATATCAATAAATCCAACTCAAGAGAAATATCAACTGAAATACAAGTAACTTAAAGGATGTTAAGGATCCGTGGAACTATCTACTATGTAGTAATATACGCTATTATAATATGTCTATGGTAAAGTAAAGGTATTAAAATAGCGTTAAGGCGTTACCCATATCCCCCTTAACACATTTTATATATTCCCATAGTCTATACAGTACCGTACGCTCCTCTGAGAGGTTTACACAAAGGGCACTCCATAGGTATGGTATAAAACAAACTCGCAGAAGGCGCGCTAGTGCATGTGAACACGACACACGAGGAAATGCCAAGGTAGATATACCGTTTGCGGATCCGGACTGGTGGTAACGCATAGCAGCTACTACCACCCACCTCGGACACACTTCCATAATCAAAATCAAAGGGTGGCCACCAAAACAATCACAAAAGCAATAGAATGGTATCAAAGAAATGTGCCCGATAGGAGGAATGGCCTCACTTGGCCCGGCATGGCTTCTGATTTTAGTCACATCTAAGCTGACTCACGGGAGTCAGGGTCACGTCATACCTCGTACAGAAATCAATCACCAAACCATCCTACTTCATTTCTGGAATCTCCACCACGTACACAGTTGTTAAAGTGGTTTTCGGTATTGACAGAGAGTATGACAATATTCGATCCCGGTCTCTTTAACAACCAAACGTTATTATAACACCGTGGTCATTTCATTTCAAACAGTTCATGATTCATATCAAAATATCATATCATTTCAAACTATATCAGTACGATATCATTTTTCACTTAAAGTAATATTCATTTCCAAAATCATAACACTTTCCAAAATTATAACACTTCTGAAATTATAAAATTTTGAAACCATAACCCTTAGGAAATCATAACACTTTGAAATCATAATACTTTGGAATCATAATACTTTCTACTCAAACAGTTTAGATATAGAAAATAGTATATGTAATAAAATAGATTATAAAATGAAATAGTTTATATAATAAAATAGTTTACATAATAAAATAGTTGTATATTAAAATAGTTATAAATTAAAAATAGTTTATATTAAAATAATTAATATATTAAAATAGTTTTATATTAAAAATAGTTTATATTAAAAATAATTCATAAAGTAAAATATTTATATATATTAAAATACTTTATGTAAAATAAAAATAGTTTCCTCAAACTTCACAAATCGATTCAGATCAACTCGAATTCCAAAATTCAATTTAATTTAATCTCAATTCACCAATTTCAATTCAGTTCAAAACCATTTAAAATTTATATCGATTTCAAATACATATATAATACAATTAAAACCATTTCAATTTCAATAGATTTCAAAGCTTAAATTCATTTATATTTCAAATTCAACTTTACCATTATTTAATATTAAAAAATTCACTTAGTCAATCCAATACCATTTAAATAAAACCTTAAATCACAATTTATATAAACTAAATATTCCTTTCAATTTATTTATTTGAAATATTCATTTAATCACTTTAAATCAAAATCAAGTTATAAATCATATCTTTAAAATCTAAAATTTAATAAGTTTCAAATCTAAGTAAAATTCAAATTAATTTCTATTTCTCTTTCCAACTTAATTTATTAAAATTATTATAAAATCTATATTAAAAATATAATATCTTAAAATCAATATTTATTAAAACCACATATATTTTCTTTCAAAACCTTGGAAATCATTTTCAAAATATATATATAGACCAACGGTGTCTGTATATAATTTTCTATCCTATGGTCAAGTGATACATATATTTATCATTTCAATCCGCAATTTAAATATCTACGGGTATATATCTTTTCAACCCGCAATCCCAAATTCAATTCAATGAAAATCGCTTGGGTTTATCATTTCAACCCATAACGATTTTCTCATATTCTACAAGATCGTTCGGGTATGTATCATTTCAACCCATAGGGAATTCTAAACTAACAGGGAACTTGCAGAGTGAGAACGTATATGATAATAATAATAATATCAACAACAGGCATATATCATCAGTGATAAATAAAATAAAATATAAACAACAAGATATGGTGCCATATCTCACAGGTGAACAGATACAGATGATAGCATATCATATATAGCAATTATAAAATTAACAGTTCAAATTATTTTTTACAGCATATTTCAATTGTCATTTCAATTGAAATAAAATTTAATAAATATAAGAACGTTAATCGTGAGTGATTGCTTACCTTTCGAGGCTAGATAGATTTGACAAAGAAATGAGCTATGAATTCCAAAGCAACTCTAGATGGGCATGAATTCGATAGACAAGCTGATAAATCGAAACCGATGAGAACTAATCAGAATCAGTTGATATAATTGAAATGATATGCATATTATAATAATAATTTCCTTAAAACAAATACTCAATTTAAATACATTTTTAAAATGATATATTTACATATATTCTATTTTAAATACATACATTTTAAAAGAAATAATCAAATATACAATGTCTATATTTCTATATTTTTAAACATCAACATAAATAACCATATTATATTATAATACATACATAAACAAAGAAAATCAATATATATATATATATATATATATATATGCAGACCACTAAAATTACAGTATATAAATAATCCAACAAGTCACAGGAGACTTATATATATACTTTATATATCCTAACATATAAAACCAACATGTAACATGCATATCTATATAATTGTTATATAACTAACAGATATATATATATATATACTCTTTACTATAATAAAAAACTATAGACTTATATATTTTACAGTAACCTATACATACCAGTCTATAAACTCACATACATAAAAAAATAGCAACTATTATACACATACCTTTAACATATAACCACTATGACCATAACCTTTATATAATCACTTACTGTAAAAAAAAGATTTTATAACAACACATACTTTTATATAGAATCACTATAAAATATACAAGTGCACCTTGCTGCATCATTAACATATACTATATGTATATAATATATAAAAAATCTAAGCACATTATATATATACTACTGTAAAACACTTAGTAAACAGATTGATTTATATAACATACTCTGCTGTATACATTGATATATATATATATAAAAGTGTAAACTTACCATACTGTAATACATCTGTACTTAAAAAGATCATATATATATATATATAAATTTATATAACTAATATAACATATATAAAAACCCAAAAGATCGGATATAAAACTAATATACTTGTACACTTTATATAGTCTATATTTTATATATATGCAAAATTTTCAAAATCAACATGTTTCCAAATAAAACAGAGACACCAAAATATGCAAACCCAAGACTATATATGTTTATATATATGTATGCTCCAAAAAATCAATATAAAATAACAAATATCACCTTCCAAAATTTACTATATACACACATGTATATAAACAAACATAATATATATAGGCCAATAAATATATGCATATATACCTTGAAAAAATCTACACATACGAAGAGAGGCTGCCATGGTGAAGGCCGGAGGACGCGGGCTGCTATGCGTCAAACCGAGGGAAGTTGAGGTGGAAGGAGAGGAGGAAGGCTTTGCTCGGCGGTGGCTGCTGTTCGATAGGCCATCGGTCGAGGGTAGCTGGGCTCGAGGAACAATAGAGGGGGCGAGCAGTGCGTGCGGAGTAACTAGGGCGCGGGGATGAGAGGCTGGAGGGATGGACGGGTTTGACGTGGAGGCCGAACAAAGAGAAGGGAAAAAGGTGGAGAGGCCGAGAAAAGGAGATAAAAGATTGGAGAAAAAGAAATGGTGAAAGCTACTTTGTATTCTTTTTCTCCAAGGCACGGAACAGTAAATGGAAAAATGAACCAACGAGATAAATGTTGGAACCAGGGGAAAAGAAAAAGTCACATTTGTTGAATTCAAGAAATAATGAATATCTAGCCGTTGACAGCCTCGCACGATGGGAAATGAATAGACAAAAGAAACAAAAGGACTCAGAAATGAAAGGACTCAAAACGGTTACCGATGCGATTAACCGTTTCGTGGTTTCCGACACGTGCCGGACTTCAAAACACAAAATTTAATATACCGCAGAGATCAGCACGACAAGACGATCAAAACGGTATACGGATATCAGTGGTACGATCATCGTACCAAAAGTCGATAATCGGTACCGAAAATGCTGCAAATCTGTCGAAAATAAGATAAACGAAGCAACATGAGTCCAAATTTGAAGAAACAAAATATGACATCTCACTCAGAAGATGATTCCCAAATTTACTGTGTAAAAATATTCAGGTTTGGAAAACATTTATTATCACCTAATATTAACTGATTAGAATTTAAATAAAATTACACAAGAAAATAAACTTCCATATTTTCTGATGAAAATTTACCATTTACCATGTTTAATTAGACGTATTCCAAATATCAATTTTTTTTCTAAATTCAATTATTTAAAATTTCACAAAAATTCAGTTAATTATGTTATTAAAACCATTAAAATTTATGGGTCGTTACAGTATTAATTTAACTTTAGTATTTTCATTTTGAAATTACGTTCATACACTTTACTCTTATCATTATCTTTGGTACTTGTAGTTTCCAAATGAATTAAGTGGAAGAAGCATTCGTTGCTCGTGTGAATGATGCTGATGATGATTACGTTGATAATGCAAATGCTAGCGAAGTGCAATTTGATAGCACGCAAGTAGTTTATGCGGATGATGTAGATAGAACTTGAGTTGATAATACAGAAGTTAACAATGAAGCAATCATCTATGAAGATAATCAACCGGTTAATGATGTAACGACCCGCAAAATTTAATGGTTTTAAAAATATATTTAACTGGAAATTTGTGAAATTTTAAACAATAAAATTTGAAATTAAAAATTTATTATTTGGAATACGTCTATTTTAATATAGCAACTGGTAAATTTTCATCTGATAATATTAAAGTTTATTTTCTTGTGAAATTCTATTTCAATTTAAGTCAGTCAATTTTTGATGAAAATAAAATGTTTTCCAAACTTGAATATTTTATACATTAAATTTCTAAATCATCTGCTGAGTGAACCACCAGTCTTCGTTTTGTCAAATTTGGATTTCTATTGCTCCGTTTATCTTAATTCTGGCAGAATAGCAGCATTTTAGGTACCGATTATCGACTTTTGATCGGATGACCGTACCACTGATATCTGTGTACCATTTTGATCGTCTCGTTGCGCTGATCACCATGGTATATTCACTTCTGTGTTTTGAAGTCCGGTACACAGCGGAGTCCACGGAACCGGTAACCGTATCGGTACCGGATCCGTGACCATTTGATTTCTTCTGCGGTTCAAAATTTTATAAGCGCATCAATCAATTGCTTTAATTATTCATCAAATCAGAACGTGTGACCATTGTCATTCCATTATTTTTATTTATTGGGGCCGACCGTTCATCGTTTGAAACGATTAAAATCTTGCTATAACAATTGTTCACTCATCTGCATTTATAATCCCAAAAATTCAAATAACGGTGACCTTTTGCAATCCTATAGTTTTGAAGTTTAATCGTAGGAACTGGTATATGTTTGGTATCTCTTTTCTCGCGGACCGTTCATTTTTTTTTTCTCTTTCTTAAAAACTTTACCCGCACTCTTTCATTTATCTTTCCATCTTTTCCTTCAGCTTGCTCCTCTCTATTGCCATCTCAGATTCACGAGAAAAAAAAAAACAACGAAACAAACACCCTCCCCTCTCATTCACCTCTCCCATTTGCCTGCCGTATCACTTTCTTTTCGTTTTCCCAGCCTTCTACACTGGCCTCCCCTTTCTTCCTCGCCTCAGCCTGGTCAAGGGCGCAGCACCACCACCCCACCAAGCTCCGGCCCCTGCCTATCCACGCGTTCACCCATCTCGGCTTTCCTGTCAAGCAACCTGAAGCCACCGTGATTCTTTCATTCTTTTTCCGAAGCGCATCTTCCTTTCGTCATTGTAGGTAATATATCTTTTATTAGTCTGTTGCGTTTGAGTTATTATATCCTGTTAAGCCTATGTATATTTTTCATTGATTCTAAATACAAAAGTATATAACGTTTATAAAGTTTTAAAGTTATAAAATAGGTTGTTATGAATATATACTCTATTGCACATCATTTTGGTTATAGTTACATTTATAATCTGCTTGTATATGAAACTAAGTTAAGTTATATTAGTTTTATAATTCTTATAATAGGAGCACTTAGATTATCATGCAAATAATATAACAGTTTAAGAGAAATTTCGTGTTCTGGAATTTATATTACAATATATGATGGGTATATATATTAGTCTATATTTGCCGTGTACAAGATTGCTTATATTGGGTACTGTATGTAGTCAATATGAGTTTCAAAATATGTTTATATATATTTTAGCCTATAAACTTTTAAAACAACTTTTGCTATACGTTTTGTAATCTAAGTAATTGATGTCTTCATGTTTATAATATGAAAATTTTATATGAATTTATAGAATCTGGTATCGTATATATTATACGTTTATATATGTGAAGTTTAGAAGTGCATGGGTTCTGTTTTCTAAAGTTGGTTAAAATGGATGAATTATATTAGCCTATATATAAATCATGTCGTATTATATGTTAGGTTGTATGGTGCATGTTGATCTCTGGTTCCATATATGTGTCTATATAAAAAAAAAAATTTACCTACGTATGTTCATATATATAATTCTGTTTTGCATATAGGATGTATTATATATACTTTTATATATGGGTTTACATGATTTTTGATCTGTTTAAAAGTAGATTTGTAAGCTAAGTTACATATATTATAATAAATAGTTTATCGGTTGTACGGTTTTGTATTTGATATCATATATCTAATCTGATTTTTTTTGTTTTGTTTAGATTTATTTTATTTTAAAAACACTTATTTGAAAGGTCTGAATTTTAAATCTATTTTTATCTTATTTATGTGTGTTATGAACCGTACTGGGGTTTGAGGAAATGTATAACGGTATAATTGACATTCCATTTGACTATTCTAATCGTTTCATCGATTCTTATCTATCAGCCTTGTCCGTCAAATCCGTGTTCAGTTTACTTTACTTTGAGATTTGCTGTTGGATCGGTCGATATTCTAGATTGTGATTCAATCGTAGCTTGTCGTGTTATCTATCTTCTCTAGCCTCGAAAGGTGAGCAATCACTCACGATTAACATTCTTGTATTTATTAAATTTGATTTCAATTGAAACGACAATTGAAATATGATGCTGTAGTTATTTAAATTTTTATATATGCTATTATCTGTATATGTTCACCTATGACATCTGACACCAGTATCTAGTATTATATGCCTGTTATTACTAATATTTATATCTGTTCACATGTGACATCTAACACCCGTATCTGTTATTTATACTGATGATATATGCCTGCTGTTATATATTTTTTAGTATCTGTTATCACTCTGCAAGTTCCCTGTTAGTATAGAATTCACTATGGGTTGAAATGATACATACCCGAACGAACTTTAGAATAGGAGAATTTCGTTATGGGTTGAAATGATAAACCCAAGCGATTTTCATTTGAATTGAAATTGGGGTTACGGGTCGAAATGATATCTACCCGTATATATTAAAATTTCGGATTGAAATGATAAATATCCGTATCACTTAACCATATGATAAATATATATACAGACACCGTTGGTCCATATATATAAATATTTTAAAAATGAATTCTATGGTTGGAAATAAATATATGGTTTTAATAAACGTTGAGCCTTAAATTATTATATATAAATGGGAATGATTGATTTAAATACATATTATATGTTGAGTATTTAAAATATATTTCAAATAGATTTTGGTAATAATTTGAATAAGTTAAGGTTAGAAAGATAATTTGAATTTAGTTGAAATTGTATTCAATAAAGAATTTTACTTAATTAAACCGATTTGAAACTTATTGAAATTAAGATGTAAGATATGATTTATAACTTGAGTTTGATTCATAAGTAATCTAATGAATATTTCTTGTTTAAATAAAGTTTAAGGAAATATTTAGTAAAAATGTAATTTAAGGCTAGTTAAATGATATTGAATTTATTAAGTGAATATTCCCTGATTAAATAATAAATGAAGTTAAATCAAGAGCTATTTAAAACTGTTAAATTTAACTTTGAAATTGTTGAATATTAAAGCTTTGAAATATATATTGAAAATTTAAATGATCTGTTTAGAAATGAATCAAATTGATGAATTGAACTTTGAATAAATTTGAATTTGGAAATTGAGTTGATTGAACCGATTTATGGAACTTAAGGAAATTATAAATACTTTATTTTATAAATTATTTAACCTATATATACTATTTTGGAAAATAGTTATATTTGAAATGAAATGATATTTGGGGTTTTGAAGTATAAATTAAATTGAAATGGCCACGGTGTCATAGTGTATATTCCCACCTTGTAGATAGTTCTACAGATCCTTAGAGGATGGTTATCCCAAACATCCTTTAAGTTACTTGTATTTCAGTTGATATTTCACTTGAGTTGGATTTATTTATATAAGAATGTTAATCCTGACTCGAGTGTTTTGTGTTTTGCTTTACGCTCGGGTCAGACCGAGTGAAACAGCATTTGAGACTCACCTTTGGAGTTTGGAGCTTCCTTTGGAGATCCAACTATCGCCTCAGCTTTCAGCTCTTCTAGTTGATTCGTTCAGAGAAGTCATCTGTTGTATTGGAGACTTCACTACATTTGAGATATTCTGCTGTATTTTATTTAACTCTGATGTTTATATAGTAGCTTCATGAACTACTATTTTATCTATTCCGCTGCGTATTATTGTATTACTCTGTGTCTGTGATTCTGTGATTGATTTATTTACTGCATATGCTGAGTTTTGCCAAATTTAAATTAACAATCTGATATTTTGAATTATTCAAGTCAGACATGTGTGGATTTATTGTCGATTTGAATGGTCCAAAATAGCGGGTCGTTACAGTTGGTATCAGAGCTTTGGCTCTAGGCGAAACTTAGCATATATTGTAAATTTATTTACAGAATCACTTTCGTTCGAGTTTTATCTCTTCCTTTTGACTCGATTTCCTTTGAACTTTGGAACGTTCCCTACGGTTCCAAAATTCATTCTTGTCTCTCTCTATTGGTATTCTTTTGATTCTGGAGTATCCCATAACTCCACTTCGAATAATCTCTATAAGAATAGGCGATCTCGCCAATCTTTGAATAATTTGAAAAGGGGTGGAACTCCTTTACAATTGGCATTGATTCACCGGAGATTTATATATCTTTGGTTTAGATGCCGATATCTCTTGCGATCGAATGTTGGTTTTTCTTGGAATTCTACATCGATCTTGTTCCTGAAGTCACTGTTGACTCGGTTAAGGCCGCCCACGACTTGTATAAGTATATCTATCTTCTATTTTGAAATTTAATTATCTCATCTTCGTTCGAACTTATCTCCGAATCAGAATCCTATTTGATTAGAGTCCCTCTAATTTGAATCTCTATCTTTGTTTTGAAATCCGTTCGTGAATCGTCCTTTGAAAATCGGGTTTGTTTATATTTTAGAAATTGTTTTCTAAACCGAAATTATTATTTTGATAAGTATGATTATATTCTATATATAAAAGTGAAATGTTTTCGATAAAGATTATATACCCTTTTTAAAATGAGAATTTGAGGTTTCGAAAGGATTTGTAATTTTGTAAAGTTATATAAGAAATTTGATTTATCTAAAAATGATTTTTAACTGAAGGATTTTAAATTTGAAATTCGAGAATTGAACCCGGTGTTTTGAAATTGGTTTTAAGATTTTGAAATATATAATAATAATATGATTTAAAAATATTTTTCGAATAAGAAATGTTTCAAATGATTTTAATGAGTTTCGAAGAAATTTCAAAAGAATTTTTGAGAAATAGAAGTCCAGAACTCACTTATGTCGCTGGAAAATAATTTCGGTGATGAGTGCACGCATCATCGACATTGATTTTCGAGTTTCAGAGTGAGGGATAGGCCACTTCAATAGCTTTGCTATGCGAGTGATTTTGCGAAACCAATTTTGAATTCCAAATTCCGAAGTAAGATTTGATATTCAAAGTATATATATGTATATATATTTGAAATGATTTGAAGTAAACCGGTGTTCATTCCTCGAGTTTCGGATTTGATATAACCCTATCTATTAAAATTGATTTACTGATTTATTGCTGATTTCCAACGCTTGAATTTGAAAATGATTTCTTCAACTATTTTGAAGGTTCGAGCACTTCCAAATCAAGGTTAACTTTTTCAAAAGCTAGGAATTTTGAAAATTATAAAGTATATAAGTTTGTTTTGAATGTTTAAGTATGAAGTAATATGGTTTAATTAAGTTGAAACTGTTTTGTTAAGTAAATGAATAAGGAAAATTTTAAATTCTTCTAATATGAAATTTAGATTGAAATGTTTTGAAAAGAATTCGGGCTTCAATATATTTTGAATAAAATTTAGTTAAATGTTTTAACTTAATAACATCTTTATGAAACTATATATTCAACAAGTTGGAATAAATATATAAGTTGTACGTATGCTGTTTTATTCGCATAATTAATTTGATCTAAGTTTGAGTACACAAGTTCGAGGTGGATTACACCATTTCGTGTTAGGATTTTTCATTTGATTCTTGATGGCGAATATTTGATATGGATTTTGGGCTTGATTCTTGAATTCTCTATCGTAGTATATGGCTATGCAAGGAGACTGATGGCTTCTAGTCGAGAAACCATATCGAAGTCCGCATTAGGGAAGTCGAATGGACAATACTAGTTCGAAAGCGAACTTGTGTGATCGAACGAGCGATCAAAATGTGATTTTGCGAAATGATGGCGTATGTACCCCTTATATTCTATTATCATTGATATATTTTGACGCTGAAATTGAAAGCTGTCGGGTTAGAATATCTTTGCTTACTAAAAGAAAATTCCCAAAATAAATTACAAAGATATATAACCCATAGAAGCAAAGATATTCAATCTCATATGGCTCTTGATACAGCGAAACTTATTTTTGAAAAAATTTGATCCTTATATAAGATGGACCTTAGGTAATATAAGATGATTTTGAAAACCATTTGATTTTGGAAATGAATTGGTTGACTTAAATTATTGATTTGGAAATTTGGATTTATTTTCAAAATCTATTATTTTGGAAACTTTGAAGCTAAAGATAATTAATTTGAGAAGAAATAATTTGGTGAAATTGTATATGATTTTGAAATTGAACTGATATTGAAACAAATTGAAATCTGAGAACCTTATATTACCAAACACTTGATTTGGGAGTTGTCGAACTTATATAAAATTGATTTGTATGAGTATGAAATTGATTCGAAACTATAGATTTGAAAAGGTACTCAATTTGAAAGTGAAATCTTATATAATTGAAGTCTATATAAGTATGATTTGATATACTATTGATTTTGGAAAAGTATTTGATTTGAAAATTTAATCTTATATATAATGGATTTTATATAAGTACGATATTTGAAAGTGATTTGAAAAGGTACTATATGATACATATTTTCGAAGTAAAGATATGGAAAGTGCCTTCTGCTTGATATCCGATTTGTGGCCACATCTTGGATTCATTCTATCGATATTATTCTCTCTGATTTTGGTTTTCCGGATATGATACTCGAGTGTCCTTCGAATTCCATGGCGTTACCCATGGTCTTATCGTTCTCTCGTGACTGCATAGCGCAACTGCCTGGCTGAGTCTTGCCTAGGGGTACGGATTGTTTCCTGGGGGATCCAGGCGTAACCATTGTGTATCCTGCAATCTGTGTAGGTCGCGAATAGTAGCGCAAATGCTTGGCTGAGTCTTGCCTGGGGGTACGGATTGTTTCCTGGGGGATCCAGGCGTAACCATTGTGTATCCTGCATTCTACTAGTCATCATGGCGTAACTCGCAGGGCTGAGAAAGCTTACGGATATGGATTGTTTCCTGGGGGATCCAGGCGTAACCATTGTGTATCTGCGAACCATGGTTAGACAAAGGTTTTGTTTGTGTTTTGATTGGATTGTACTTTCCATATCTGTTTTTAAAGATTTTCCCAGTATTTTCACTGGGTGTTGAAACAAGTCTACTAAGTACCTGGAGAATTCTAGTTTTGCGCCTGATCAACGCACTACCAGAGTCTACGGGAACAAGGATAAACTTGTCGAAACATCGAGTTATAAAAGTATTTTCGAAATGAAATTTGTTTCGTTATAAAAAAATATTTTATTATAAAAGTATTTCCAACAAAAAAAAAAAAAAAATTTGTATCAATATTTGGAATCAAAACCCTTATGGTTCTAAATTTACTATTCATGCCCGATACTATTCCTTGAATCTACCTTATCTGCTCTTTATTCACCTATGTTCTGCTTTTCCAAATCCTTCTTCTTCTCCTTGTTGACTATATCCTTTTAAATATAGTTTATTTATATACTACATGGTTTAATAGAAATTTTAGTGTTATAAATATTTTTGAAGTTAATACTTAAATAAAACAGATTTAAAGTAAATGATTATTGATTATTAATAATGTTGAAAAGTATCTTGAGATAAAAATTAATAAATTTATGAATTTTGGATTTAAATGTTTTCAATAGCTTCCTTGTAAAAATAAGTAATAATGTAAATAATTGTTTTTCAAATAGCTTACATATATTATAAAGGTGTTATTTAAACATATAAATGGTATTTAAAAAGGAAGCAAGAAATTTTACAAATGGGTTTTGGGAAGATATTAAAGTATTAAAGATAATTGAATTGCAAATGAAGTTTTCAAATTTAAGTAAATTTTATATAGTTCAAATTAATTGTTTAATCTTGACTTTCAATCTACTTTTATTTTTGGTTGTTTTATTCTCCTACCTCCTTTCTTTTCGGGGACGAAAAGTTTTGAGTGGGGGAGAGTGTAACGACCCGCAAAATTTAATGGTTTTAAAAATATATTTAACTGGAAATTTGTGAAATTTTAAACAATAAAATTTGAAATTAAAAATTTATTATTTGGAATACGTCTATTTTAATATAGCAACTGGTAAATTTTCATCTGATAATATTAAAGTTTATTTTCTTGTGAAATTCTATTTCAATTTAAGTCAGTCAATTTTTGATGAAAATAAAATGTTTTCCAAACTTGAATATTTTATACATTAAATTTCTAAATCATCTGCTGAGTGAACCACCAGTCTTCGTTTTGTCAAATTTGGATTTCTATTGCTCCGTTTATCTTAATTCTGGCAGAATAGCAGCATTTTAGGTACCGATTATCGACTTTTGATCGGATGACCGTACCACTGATATCTGTGTACCATTTTGATCGTCTCGTTGCGCTGATCACCATGGTATATTCACTTCTGTGTTTTGAAGTCCGGTACACAGCGGAGTCCACGGAACCGGTAACCGTATCGGTACCGGATCCGTGACCATTTGATTTCTTCTGCGGTTCAAAATTTTATAAGCGCATCAATCAATTGCTTTAATTATTCATCAAATCAGAACGTGTGACCATTGTCATTCCATTATTTTTATTTATTGGGGCCGACCGTTCATCGTTTGAAACGATTAAAATCTTGCTATAACAATTGTTCACTCATCTGCATTTATAATCCCAAAAATTCAAATAACGGTGACCTTTTGCAATCCTATAGTTTTGAAGTTTAATCGTAGGAACTGGTATATGTTTGGTATCTCTTTTCTCGCGGACCGTTCATTTTTTTTTTCTCTTTCTTAAAAACTTTACCCGCACTCTTTCATTTATCTTTCCATCTTTTCCTTCAGCTTGCTCCTCTCTATTGCCATCTCAGATTCACGAGAAAAAAAAAAAACAACGAAACAAACACCCTCCCCTCTCATTCACCTCTCCCATTTGCCTGCCGTATCACTTTCTTTTCGTTTTCCCAGCCTTCTACACTGGCCTCCCCTTTCTTCCTCGCCTCAGCCTGGTCAAGGGCGCAGCACCACCACCCCACCAAGCTCCGGCCCCTGCCTATCCACGCGTTCACCCATCTCGGCTTTCCTGTCAAGCAACCTGAAGCCACCGTGATTCTTTCATTCTTTTTCCGAAGCGCATCTTCCTTTCGTCATTGTAGGTAATATATCTTTTATTAGTCTGTTGCGTTTGAGTTATTATATCCTGTTAAGCCTATGTATATTTTTCATTGATTCTAAATACAAAAGTATATAACGTTTATAAAGTTTTAAAGTTATAAAATAGGTTGTTATGAATATATACTCTATTGCACATCATTTTGGTTATAGTTACATTTATAATCTGCTTGTATATGAAACTAAGTTAAGTTATATTAGTTTTATAATTCTTATAATAGGAGCACTTAGATTATCATGCAAATAATATAACAGTTTAAGAGAAATTTCGTGTTCTGGAATTTATATTACAATATATGATGGGTATATATATTAGTCTATATTTGCCGTGTACAAGATTGCTTATATTGGGTACTGTATGTAGTCAATATGAGTTTCAAAATATGTTTATATATATTTTAGCCTATAAACTTTTAAAACAACTTTTGCTATACGTTTTGTAATCTAAGTAATTGATGTCTTCATGTTTATAATATGAAAATTTTATATGAATTTATAGAATCTGGTATCGTATATATTATACGTTTATATATGTGAAGTTTAGAAGTGCATGGGTTCTGTTTTCTAAAGTTGGTTAAAATGGATGAATTATATTAGCCTATATATAAATCATGTCGTATTATATGTTAGGTTGTATGGTGCATGTTGATCTCTGGTTCCATATATGTGTCTATATAAAAAAAAAAATTTACCTACGTATGTTCATATATATAATTCTGTTTTGCATATAGGATGTATTATATATACTTTTATATATGGGTTTACATGATTTTTGATCTGTTTAAAAGTAGATTTGTAAGCTAAGTTACATATATTATAATAAATAGTTTATCGGTTGTACGGTTTTGTATTTGATATCATATATCTAATCTGATTTTTTTTGTTTTGTTTAGATTTATTTTATTTTAAAAACACTTATTTGAAAGGTCTGAATTTTAAATCTATTTTTATCTTATTTATGTGTGTTATGAACCGTACTGGGGTTTGAGGAAATGTATAACGGTATAATTGACATTCCATTTGACTATTCTAATCGTTTCATCGATTCTTATCTATCAGCCTTGTCCGTCAAATCCGTGTTCAGTTTACTTTACTTTGAGATTTGCTGTTGGATCGGTCGATATTCTAGATTGTGATTCAATCGTAGCTTGTCGTGTTATCTATCTTCTCTAGCCTCGAAAGGTGAGCAATCACTCACGATTAACATTCTTGTATTTATTAAATTTGATTTCAATTGAAACGACAATTGAAATATGATGCTGTAGTTATTTAAATTTTTATATATGCTATTATCTGTATATGTTCACCTATGACATCTGACACCAGTATCTAGTATTATATGCCTGTTATTACTAATATTTATATCTGTTCACATGTGACATCTAACACCCGTATCTGTTATTTATACTGATGATATATGCCTGCTGTTATATATTTTTTAGTATCTGTTATCACTCTGCAAGTTCCCTGTTAGTATAGAATTCACTATGGGTTGAAATGATACATACCCGAACGAACTTTAGAATAGGAGAATTTCGTTATGGGTTGAAATGATAAACCCAAGCGATTTTCATTTGAATTGAAATTGGGGTTACGGGTCGAAATGATATCTACCCGTATATATTAAAATTTCGGATTGAAATGATAAATATCCGTATCACTTAACCATATGATAAATATATATACAGACACCGTTGGTCCATATATATAAATATTTTAAAAATGAATTCTATGGTTGGAAATAAATATATGGTTTTAATAAACGTTGAGCCTTAAATTATTATATATAAATGGGAATGATTGATTTAAATACATATTATATGTTGAGTATTTAAAATATATTTCAAATAGATTTTGGTAATAATTTGAATAAGTTAAGGTTAGAAAGATAATTTGAATTTAGTTGAAATTGTATTCAATAAAGAATTTTACTTAATTAAACCGATTTGAAACTTATTGAAATTAAGATGTAAGATATGATTTATAACTTGAGTTTGATTCATAAGTAATCTAATGAATATTTCTTGTTTAAATAAAGTTTAAGGAAATATTTAGTAAAAATGTAATTTAAGGCTAGTTAAATGATATTGAATTTATTAAGTGAATATTCCCTGATTAAATAATAAATGAAGTTAAATCAAGAGCTATTTAAAACTGTTAAATTTAACTTTGAAATTGTTGAATATTAAAGCTTTGAAATATATATTGAAAATTTAAATGATCTGTTTAGAAATGAATCAAATTGATGAATTGAACTTTGAATAAATTTGAATTTGGAAATTGAGTTGATTGAACCGATTTATGGAACTTAAGGAAATTATAAATACTTTATTTTATAAATTATTTAACCTATATATACTATTTTGGAAAATAGTTATATTTGAAATGAAATGATATTTGGGGTTTTGAAGTATAAATTAAATTGAAATGGCCACGGTGTCATAGTGTATATTCCCACCTTGTAGATAGTTCTACAGATCCTTAGAGGATGGTTATCCCAAACATCCTTTAAGTTACTTGTATTTCAGTTGATATTTCACTTGAGTTGGATTTATTTATATAAGAATGTTAATCCTGACTCGAGTGTTTTGTGTTTTGCTTTACGCTCGGGTCAGACCGAGTGAAACAGCATTTGAGACTCACCTTTGGAGTTTGGAGCTTCCTTTGGAGATCCAACTATCGCCTCAGCTTTCAGCTCTTCTAGTTGATTCGTTCAGAGAAGTCATCTGTTGTATTGGAGACTTCACTACATTTGAGATATTCTGCTGTATTTTATTTAACTCTGATGTTTATATAGTAGCTTCATGAACTACTATTTTATCTATTCCGCTGCGTATTATTGTATTACTCTGTGTCTGTGATTCTGTGATTGATTTATTTACTGCATATGCTGAGTTTTGCCAAATTTAAATTAACAATCTGATATTTTGAATTATTCAAGTCAGACATGTGTGGATTTATTGTCGATTTGAATGGTCCAAAATAGCGGGTCGTTACAAATGATCTAAATGCCAATGAAGATACAATCATATATGATGATTCGTTAGCCGATGATCTATGTACTGCAACAATGATGACAAAATCCATTATGGATAACCTTCAGTTAGAAGTGAAACATAAAATTCATGAAGCAACTAATACGGTTCCCAATTTACGACATCTTCCGCTAGTAACTCACATTATGATAAAATTATACATTTTTTGGAGTTCCACACCAATTCCTAGTAGAATTTCACCTACAACCATATGGAAGATCGTGATCTAAATTGATAGGAATCGTTATACCAGGACATCCAATAGCAAAATGGGACCAAAACTATAACTGCTACAATGTTGCACAACCGCCTAATAATTTTTTTCTCGTAAGGCAACATTTGTCAACTTACCATACAAATAATAAAGTATTATACTAGCCCATGATTGCTGACCATAAAGTGCTAAATCGTCCAAAAGTGCCAAATATTTCAAGCTACATCGACCTTTTGAATGACCTAGAAAAGTCGATAGTTTAAGAAGAACAAAATTACAGCACGACTACGATGAAGTATCTCAATATCTATCGCATCAACTCCAAGTGGTTCTTGAAATTATTTTTTAAACCAACTCATAGTAATCCCACTTTTAGATTTTATTGCATTCTCAAAAGGAAATATACCAAGTAACCCATGACACAATGTAATATGATCATACTCCATTTTATCAATATATATCGGGGAATCGTCCGTGGATAAGACAAACATATAGTAAACATCACATGATGCGATGGTTATTTCTCCTACTCTAAATGAAAAGTTTTTGTCTCACACCTCCAACGATCACACGATGCCATAATAAGATGATGATCTAATATAATGTATTCAACTTGCATTGCTTTCCAAAAACCAGCTATTCTCAAATTTTGTTCCAATCGAGGATCTTTATAATCTATTTCTTTAAGCTTGCTCGAATGGTCTACAGATTGAACTGTTTGAACGCTCTAATTTATAACAACAAATAAAAATCAATATTTTATATTGCATTTTCTTTAACAAACCAATGTATTTTAAAAAATACCTCCATAAGCGATTGACTTTCACTTCTATGTTTATGTTAAAGATAAGGACGCTTCCATCAATGGGTCTGGGTGGCAATTCTATAAAAATTAAGCATTCAATACATAGCCATTAATAACCAATTATGCATTAACAAAATAAAAACTAGGGTTTTCATTTTTAGTTAGCTAGCTAGTACAATTTCAATGTTAAATCAATTAACTACAACAATGATAAATGAAATAATTTAAACTTGACCAATAAATCAATTAATTCAAACTTAATTATTTTTACCTATAATTTGAGAAGACGAAGAAGATGCTTCCATTTTGAGATTAATCAACAACCTATATGAAGCTGATTTAGGGAATAATTTGAATTTGAGAACTAGAATTGAATTTGGGAATATAAATTGGGTTAGAGTTGAGAATGAGGGTTAGGATTTTGTGAAATTTGAGAAAATGTATGGAATGGAGAAGAAAAGTGGGACTGGTTATTTCAGCCTCGAAATTGTATTGAGCATTCAATAAATGCACAAATACAAAAACATATCTTGCATATTTATGGAATGTGCATGGTATATTTTAAAAAATTATATAGCTTGCGTATTTCAAAAAAGTGCAAGCTTAAATTTTTAAAAATATAGCTTGCGCATTCCAGAAATGTGCAAGCTATATAAAAGGATGCCTATTTTTACAATTAGTTTTGGAGAAGGCCTATCTTTACAATTAGTTTTGGAGGATGCCTAATCTTGCAATAAGATTTTTTGGTAGGTCCATTTTAAAATTTTATCCTAAAATCAAGAAATTAATGAAGATAAATAAGTGATTAATTTATATATGTTAGGAAAAAATGTTAATTGTTTGTAAATGAAGGAAATGAAGAAGATTGTATAGGTCAAAGAGGCTTGTCGTAGATAAAAGGGAAAGATATTGAAGTAAAAAAAGGATTAACCCTCGTATTTCTTTTCTTTTTTCAAAAGCCCAAGCCCATGATGGTATAACCCAACCCACATCCGTTTGCCTTGATTCCCATGCCCTAATCATCTCTAGTTTCTAAATCGCATAAGAAAAATCTGGAAAAGAACACGAAATGAGAAAATAGGAAAAAACACGCAGCTTTGCTTGTAGCCGACGACGACAACGAGGGATACGACGGTTGATAGGAAGGATGAGTGTAACGACCCAGAATTTTGAACAAATTAAATTGATAATATTTAATTTATTTTAAATATTTGAATGATGATTTAATTTGAATCCCGAATGTAACCTTGAATTTGACGATTAAATTATAAAATTTAATCTATTGTAAGTTGAATAAAAATTTGAATCTTCAATTTTAGGTTGAAGAAAAATATTTCGGAAGCTTTTAAAATTCGTATTGATAATATTGAAGATAACAGAAGCTTCAGAATTGAGTTTCAAAACGATTAGTTCAGTTTTGAATTTAAATCGTTCGAATCGATATTTAAAAATAGTGTTCCGGGGCGCAGTCTCGGAATTCGACGAAACCAGTCTCACTGGATCCGTAATCATTTATTATTACCGGATTTCAATTTTTGTATTTTTCGGAGCTAATACGTAACTGTACGAAGAATAAACGCGTTAAAATAAAATGAGATTCGATTTAAATTTAACTTTTAAAATTGGTCAACACATAAGCACGTTCTTCCCTAAATTTTTGCCTAAAATCACGAACGAAGTCACGCAACCCATACTTCCCTCGATTTTAAAATACTCCTCCCTCTTCAGTTTTCAAAAGGCAACATCAAAGAAAACAAAATGGCCGACACTTAAAATCTCTTCTCTTCCCCTACCTTCACTGCAAATTCGTTCGAACTAATCAAAGCCTTCGCCGTCAAAAAAAAAAGGGGAGTTCGACGACTTCGATTTCGAAGCTCGATGGGAGGCTGGCACTCGCGACGCGGTGGCGATCGAATCTGGGTGGTAGTGCGATTTCTGGAGGGGATGGATCTCGGCGACAGTGGTTTTGGTGTCGCGAGCTACTCGCGAACAACTAAGGTTAGGCTAGGGTTTCGATCTGGATCTCGAAGTCAGTTCGCACGCACGTAGATGGGGGAGCGCGATCGAATGTGGACAACGAGGTTATCGATGGCGATTGGTGGCGCGTGCGAGCTCCAGGCCAAGAACGGAGACTTCGGCGTGGATGAGGCATCTCGACCTGGGCAGTAAAGGTATTATTTATATTTTTTTTTATTTATAAATTGTATAAGTATAGACATATAGGAATATATATGTATATACAGTAAAAGAAAAAAGGGTTATTACAGTTAAAGTGCAGACTAAATCTATTTATATATATATATATATATGTACATTTATATACGTATGATAAGTCACATACATATGTATCTAAAAACAGTAAGTATACAAAAGATAAGATTTAAAAAAAAAAATTTAAATTTATAGGAGTTATCATTTTAATATAAGTATGTATAGTTAAAGTGAGAAAAATAAGTATACTTATTAAAATTGCTAATTTAATTTATCAGATAAGAAATTTAGTTTCAAATTTAATAATTGAAATTAGTTTAAAACAAAACCATTGAAAATAATTTATTTAGGGAAATTTAGTTTTAATTTAAATTTGGTTAGATAATTTTATTAAAAGAAAATTGGTTTAAAATAAAAATCTTGGGATAATTTAAAATTTCCAAACGAAAATTTATAGTTGATTTAATACGAGTATTAATAATTTGTATAATATTTATACAAGGGCTATAAATCGAGAAAACAAGTCAAGATGGAAGTGGATTGCAAATAAAAAGCTAAGGTGAGATTATTTTCTCACTCAAAATTGATTGCAGTTATTTATTGACGGATTGATTGGTATTGGATGTGATAGTAGATATAGTAGGATATATCTATATATATATATAGCAATATATACATATTGGCATATGTATATATTGGATTGATGATTTTCCCGCCTCGTATAGCGGATGAGACCCTATTGCGCCGTTAGTAAGCGGATTTTTATAAAACCCATATACCGCGATAATTCCGTACTGGAGCGGAATTGGTATTGTGCTAACATCTTTGGATGCAGGGAAACAGGTTGGAGGGATCCAACTGGACCCCTCACATTGATTGAATTTATTTCTATTGTGATATGAATCTGTGAATGATTATAGTGATGCTATTAATCATATTGATATCTGGAAATTGTTTGAAAGCTAAAATTTAGCTGAATGGATGTTTTTACATCATTGGATTCCAAAGATAAACGAAATTGAATTTTTGAAATTCAAGTAGAAAATTTCTAAGTGAATCAATTTTTGAAATTGAAGAAATTTAGAAGAAAGGAGTTTTTAAAGTATAAAAAGTAAATTTTTATAATCGTATTGAATAAATTCCAGAATAAAGTGAAAATGTTAAATAAATGGATTTCGTAAAATAGTGATTATAAATTGAAGAATTTAATTTAAAATTTGGATTTTTAAATAGATTGAAAGAAACGATTGAAATTTATTTCCTTAAAAAAGGAATTTATTTAAAAGAAGATAAGTTGGAAATCCAACTAGAAATTTAATTGGTAAATTGAAATAAATTGGGAAATCAATGTAAGATGATTTCAATTTGAAGAATCCATTTTAAAAACAGAATATTGAATAATTTGAGAAAAAATTGAGGAATTTACTTAGTAGTGATAAATAAACTTTTAAATCAATATCGACATTGATTTGGGATTGAAGTTTTTATAAATAGAATTGGAATTTATAAAAGTTGTTTATAAATCCGAAATCACTTATTTTGATAAGTAAAAATATAGAAGTTGATAAAAACAAGATTTATAAGTCGAGGTTGTTATTAAAATAGAAATAGAATTTATAACCGTGTTTATAAATTCGAAATCGTTTGAATTTGATAAGTGAATTATAGAAGGTTATTAAAGAAGATATATTCGCGATTTTGGATAGCGAATTTTTATTGAAATAAAAATGTGTAGAAATGATTGAAATTGGGTTAAGTGAATTATATTCACGATTTTGGACAGTGAATATATTGTTAAGTAAAATAGATATGGTTTTGGGAAAAATGATATTAAAAATGAAGTTAAACATTTTAACGATGTTTTAAAATGAGTTGAATATCGAAATCATAGATTTCAACATTTATTGTTGAAATAGACGTTTTCGAGAAATTTAAGGAAATGGTGGACTATAACACTGTTGTTATAGTAAATGATTTCCGGAAGGAAATGTTTTATATAGTATTGGGATTTACACATCTATCTTAATTCTGAATCCCTATACTAGTGATTTTGAGTCGTCGTAACGATGTTTTACGTAACATTCGTTTTGACTCAAATAAAGGTGTTAAAAGAATATTTTCCTTAAAGAATGAATATATACTTAATTTGATTTAAGTATATCGAGTATTTTCAAACGTTAAAAATAAATAGATTTGTGAAATACTTATTATTAAGTATGGAAATGCTTTTCCAAAATGAAATGAAACGTTTGAGAATTTATTCTTGTAAAGATAAATTAAAACAGAATATTGAAAACGATTTGAAAATCGAATATCAGTAGATATTCGAAAGTATAAATTCGATACGGAATTTATAAAAGAAAGCGAAGTTGTTTAAAAATAAATATTGATTTATTTTTGAAGTGTGGGAATTGATTTGAGATTGTTTTCAAATGGTTAAGCGTGGAAAATTCTATATCTAGTAAAGATATTTTTGAAGATGAAATAATTTGAAAAATTATTTGGAATCTGATGATGTTGCGCATCTTTATTGATAGTTAAATAACCGACTATCAATAATTACCTTTAGATAGGTATTTGTTGTGAATTGGATGAATTTGAATGCCACACTTATTTTTGAATAATCGCTCACTATTCGGGTTAGCCGGGAAAGGACCATGGGGTCGTATAACCCATTCTGAATATGTGATACGTCGTTATGAATTGCATTCGAAGACCGGTGTTGAAGACCGGATATTTTTGAAAACGGAAGGATTACCGTCGAGTTACTCTACATCGACTGATCTTCGATTTAGAGGTTTTATCACCCTTAGTGACGGGAAGTCCGGACGTGATTAGAAAATTATCCGAAAATGCAAGGGCTTCATGAGAAGTGCCTTCGGTTCCGTTCGATCCCGGAACAGACTTGTATGGATTGTATGTCTGACGTTACAAATTTGAGATATAAAGCTGATTTCTTTCAAATACATTTCTGTTGGTGGCGGAGAATTTATTCTCTTAGCTTAACACCCTTCTCTGAGACGTACGAGCTCAGAGGTTATGTAGTTGAAATTTATCAGCGATATATCCCAATTTGGTAACGTGGCATACTGAGTGTTGCTGTGAAATGATCAGTGTTTGATCATTTGCGATATGATCATTTGTTTGATCTTATATCTTTGTGATCATAGGTTGATCATTTTTGTTTGACCCGAAGCAGGGCTTTTTTTGAGAAAGCGTAGCTTTGTGGACGAGACTTCGTCGAGCCTCACACCCCGGAAATGGTCGAAACAGGAAGGATGCGGCAAGGTTCTAGGGAGTAGCGCCCCTTAGTGTATGTCATTCCTTCTGGATAAAGGTGGTATCATGGTATGGAGCCCAGATACTTAACCTCTGTGGTTGCTGCACAGTTATTATTACTTTGTGGTTTGTTGGAAATCGGGGATCCTCGGGAAGATCGGTGACGATCGGGGGATGGCATACGCGTGTCAGTAGTTACCTATTTTTGCAGAGGTAACCCGACCTTGTGTTGGCAGAGATCCGGTTAGGTTCTCGGGTCGTCTATTCCAGGGACGTACCCATCGTGGAAAAGGAAGTTCCTTGGCCTGACCATTTGTTGGAAATCCAAAGAAACAATAAAAGCCTTTACGATTTCAATTGTATAACCTGTCTCCTCAGGAGGCAGCTATAGCAGGCATAATATAATGGTACCTATGCTGGCTAAGATTTATATTATACTTTCGAAATGTTTTCCACTATGCACTAGTAATAATATCAAAAATGATTTGATTTTGCGTAGTAAGCATCTTTGACTATCATAAGAAGAAATCTCCTCCAAGTCTGCGTTTGCATTGTGTGTGTGGTGGGAGGTCTTATGGTAGTTTCATTTTCCAAAAGCATTGCGAATTGACATTAAAGTTTTCCTGTTGTTTATTTTAAAGATAAACTGTTTTACGATCTCACACCAGTCACCATGACTGACTCGGAGTTTATTGTTCCCTTCTAAACTCTGGGTGCCCACAAATTTTCCACACGGGCAGTCTAGAGTTATGTTATCAGGATATTCTGGATATTCTGGAGCTTTGGAGATGGGCTGGATGACGAGACGTAGTATTTGTATCTGATAGTATTTATTCCGCTGTGTAATCTGTATGAGGACAGGTTATATAACCGTCCATTGTTGTATTGAGTTGTATATTGACTCTGATGATTGATGTATGTATAAAATGATATAGTTCTTTGTTTAAAGGCTAGTAATTATTTATTATATATTGTTCCGCTGCGATGTGTAAGATTCTGATATTGTTTTCTGTTCTGATGTGTTTTCTATTGTTCTTCTTCTTTCTTTCTTCTCTTTTTCTTCTATCTTCTTCTTCTTCTATTTTTTTCTTTCTCTTAAAACCCTCACTATTGGAGTTTCCGGCACTCGATTTCTCGGCAGTCGATAAAGTGAGTATCGATGTCGAATTTTCGAAAGTCGAAAATTTCCGTACGTGACAGCGTGGTATCAGAGCATATGGTTAAGCGACAACCCTGCTCTGTTGGGTGTTACTCATTAGAGATAGAGTCAGCAGTACTCAAGGATGAGTTGAGTGTAATAATATATACGAGCGCGTATTTGTTAGTTAATATAAAATTGTTTTGTATTGTGATGATTGGTTTATTGAGTGGTATATGAACCTTCGTCGGCACAGTCTTGCAAAACTGTATCGAAGGGGTTTCTAAACACTCGAATAGAACAATTCGGCACAGTATTGTTTTAAAATAGGGTAAATGAAATAATTTTGCCCAAAACTATTTTTGTATAGAAAAGAAATCATTTTCTATAAATTATTATAGTATATGGATGCTTGTTTGTTGGGAAGTGATAACATTGAAATGTTATCATTATTATATGAAATTGAATAAGAAATTCAAATCATAACTCCAAAGTTAAGAAATAAATTCATATACAAACGAAATTTGAGAATGTAAATTATAAATGTGATTTGTAATTTAAAACGGAATTCCAGAGAAGTTTTTGGAAATGTTTGAAAAGAATTTGAAAATTTTGGAGATTTGGAAAGTTTAAATCTTTTTGATTTGAAAATGAATTTCAAGGGTTTTGAAATGTATTTTAGAGAGATGAAAGCTCTAAACTCTTTTCGGTCGCTGGAAAATAACTTCGATGATGACCGCGGCATCACCGATGTTCATTTTCGGGTTTCCAAAAGAGGAATTGCTGCCAAATTGTTTTAAAAGGAAGTTGTTTGAAAAATGTGGGTTTGTGTTTTGGAAATTAAAAGGATAATTTGAATTGTTTTCAAAAAAAAAAAATGGTTTTGAAAGATTGAATATAAGTTGTATAACTTATAAAATGAGAAAATGAAAGTGAAATAAATGATGTTTAATGGGAATATAACTTAAGAAATGATGAATGAATTTGATTTTGGGTATCAAAAATTTATTACTGAAATGAATATGAACTTGAGTTATATAAGTGAAATTCAACTTGAAATGTTAAGTGAATTATCAATTGAATAAATAAATGTATTGGATGTTAATCAATCTAATGAAAGTAAATTGATATGGAAGAATGAATGTAAGTGTACATTCATCAAAGCTAATTGAAAGGTGTTGAACCAAATTGAATGCTAAAAATTCATTTTGAATTTGAAAGTAAATAGAACTGGAATTGAAATTGATAAATGAAGTATTAAACTGAAAGTTAGTAAGTGAAGCTAATCGATTATTGACCAAATGGATAAGGTTTGAACGAATTAAATTCAATGATTATAAATGAAGATAAATTGAATTCCAATAGAATTGAAAATGTGAATTATAAGTTCAAATGAATGTGAAATGAAAAATTGAACGAAATTGAATATGTAACTTCAATAGCGAATTTAAAGAGGATATAAGAAGTATATATTGAAAATTTGTAATCGAATTTGCAAAATGATTGAATGTTGTAACTAGATATAATGGCTAGTAGGATATACAGGTGTATAAAGGGATTGGAAAATTTATTTCACAGATAATTCGAATTGCTCGAAAAAGGTATGTATTTGAGTTTTAATATGAGTTTTTGATGATTTCTTGTCTAGCCGCTTGGCTTTTTCCTTTTCTTTTTGAAATCTGAGAGTCCGTAGGGACGTTTTGTAGTCATGCCGTATTAGCCGCGCAAAGGAGACGCTGGCGAAATTTTTCGAAAATTCCGAGTGTTAGAAAATTTTTGAGAAATTTTGAAAGTTTAAATTTGAATTTAAACTTAAAATTGAATTGTTAAGAAAACAATGTTGTTTTGAACTATAATTGAAGTTGGAAATTTAGTTGAATGATAACGAGTCTTTAGTAGGAAGATTTGTTTTGATAAATTGATAAAACTATTGGATTGTGAAAAATAGTAGACGAGTTAAGGACCACTTTTCCTAACTTGTAATTTCGAGGACGAAATTCTTTTAAGGAGGGAAGTCTGTAACGACCCAGAATTTTGAACAAATTAAATTGATAATATTTAATTTATTTTAAATATTTGAATGATGATTTAATTTGAATCCCGAATGTAACCTTGAATTTGACGATTAAATTATAAAATTTAATCTATTGTAAGTTGAATAAAAATTTGAATCTTCAATTTTAGGTTGAAGAAAAATATTTCGGAAGCTTTTAAAATTCGTATTGATAATATTGAAGATAACAGAAGCTTCAGAATTGAGTTTCAAAACGATTAGTTCAGTTTTGAATTTAAATTGTTCGAATCAATATTTAAAAATAGTGTTCCGGGGCGCAGTCTCGGAATTCGACGAAACCAGTCTCACTGGATCCGTAATCATTTATTATTACCGGATTTCAATTTTCGTATTTTTCGGAGCTAATACGTAACTGTACGAAGAATAAACGCGTTAAAATAAAATGAGATTCGATTTAAATTTAACTTTTAAAATTGGTCAACACATAAGCACGTTCTTCCCTAAATTTTTGCCTAAAATCACGAACGAAGTCACGCAACCCATACTTCCCTCGATTTTAAAATACTCCTCCCTCTTCAGTTTTCAAAAGGCAACATCAAAGAAAACAAAATGGCCGACACTTAAAATCTCTTCTCTTCCCCTACCTTCACTGCAAATTCGTTCGAACTAATCAAAGCCTTCGCCGTCAAAAAAAAAGGGGAGTTCGACGACTTCGATTTCGAAGCTCGATGGGAGGCTGGCACTCGTGACGCGGTGGCGATCGAATCTGGGTGGTAGTGCGATTTCTGGAGGGGATGGATCTCGGCGACAGTGGTTTTGGTGTCGCGAGCTACTCGTGAACAACTAAGGTTAGTCTAGGGTTTCGATCTGGATCTCGAAGTCAGTTCGCATGCACGTAGATGGGGGAGCGCGATCGAATGTGGACAACGAGGTTATCGATGGCGATTGGTGGCGCGTGCGAGCTCCAGGCCAAGAACGGAGACTTCGGCGTGGATGAGGCATCTCGACCTGGGCAGTAAAGGTATTATTTATATTTTTTTATTTATTTATAAATTGTATAAGTATAGACATATAGGAATATATATGTATATACAGTAAAAGAAAAAAGGGTTATTACAGTTAAAGTGCAGACTAAATCTATATATATATATATATATATATGTACATTTATATACGTATGATAAGTCACATACATATGTATCTAAAAACAGTAAGTATACAAAAGATAAGATTTAAAAAAAAAAATTTAAATTTATAGGAGTTATCATTTTAATATAAGTATGTATAGTTAAAGTGAGAAAAATAAGTATACTTATTAAAATTGCTAATTTAATTTATCAGATAAGAAATTTAGTTTCAAATTTAATAATTGAAATTAGTTTAAAACAAAACCATTGAAAATAATTTATTTAGGGAAATTTAGTTTTAATTTAAATTTGGTTAGATAATTTTATTAAAAGAAAATTGGTTTAAAATAAAAATCTTGGGATAATTTAAAATTTCCAAACGAAAATTTATAGTTGATTTAATACGAGTATTAATAATTTGTATAATATTTATACAAGGGCTATAAATCAAGAAAACAAGTCAAGATGGAAGTGGATTGCAAATAAAAAGCTAAGGTGAGATTATTTTCTCACTCAAAATTGATTGCAGTTATTTATTGACGGATTGATTGATATTGGATGTGATAGTAGATATAGTAGGATATATCTATATATATATAGCAATATATACATATTGGCATATGTATATATTGGATTGATGATTTTCCCGCCTCGTATAGCGGATGAGACCCTATTGCGCCGTTAGTAAGCGGATTTTTATAAAACCCATATACCGCGATAATTCCGTACTGGAGCGGAATTGGTATTGTGCTAACATCTTTGGATGCAGGGAAACAGGTTGGAGGGATCCAACTGGACCCCTCACATTGATTGAATTTATTTCTATTGTGATATGAATCTGTGAATGATTATAGTGATGCTATTAATCATATTGATATCTGGAAATTGTTTGAAAGCTAAAATTTAGCTGAATGGATGTTTTGACATCATTGGATTCCAAAGATAAACGAAATTGAATTTTTGAAATTCAAGTAGAAAATTTCTAAGTGAATCAATTTTTGAAATTGAAGAAATTTAGAAGAAAGGAGTTTTTAAAGTATAAAAAGTAAATTTTTATAATCGTATTGAATAAATTCCAGAATAAAGTGAAAATGTTAAATAAATGGATTTCGTAAAATAGTGATTATAAATTGAAGAATTTAATTTAAAATTTGGATTTTTAAATAGATTGAAAGAAACGATTGAAATTTATTTCCTTAAAAAAGGAATTTATTTAAAAGAAGATAAGTTGGAAATCCAACTAGAAATTTAATTGGTAAATTGAAATAAATTGGGAAATCAATGTAAGATGATTTCAATTTGAAGAATCCATTTTAAAAACAGAATATTGAATAATTTGAGAAAAAATTGAGGAATTTACTTAGTAGTGATAAATAAATTTTTAAATCAATATCGACATTGATTTGGGATTGAAGTTTTTATAAATAGAATTGGAATTTATAAAAGTTGTTTATAAATCCGAAATCACTTATTTTGATAAGTAAAAATATAGAAGTTGATAAAAAGAAGATTTATAAGTCGAGGTTGTTATTAAAATAGAAATAGAATTTATAACCGTGTTTATAAATTCGAAATCGTTTGAATTTGATAAGTGAATTATAGAAGGTTATTAAAGAAGATATATTCGCGATTTTGGATAGCGAATTTTTATTGAAATAAAAATGTGTAGAAATGATTGAAATTGGGTTAAGTGAATTATATTCACGATTTTGGACAGTGAATATATTGTTAAGTAAAATAGATATGGTTTTGGGAAAAATGATATTAAAAATGAAGTTAAACATTTTAACGATGTTTTAAAATGAGTTGAATATCGAAATCATAGATTTCAACATTTATTGTTGAAATAGACGTTTTCGAGAAATTTAAGGAAATGGTGGACTATAACACTGTTGTTATAGTAAATGATTTCCGGAAGGAAATGTTTTATATAGTATTGGGATTTACACATCTATCTTAATTCTGAATCCCTATACTAGTGATTTTGAGTCGTCGTAACGATGTTTTACGTAACATTCGTTTTGACTCAAATAAAGGTGTTAAAAGAATATTTTCCTTAAAGAATGAATATATACTTAATTTGATTTAAGTATATCGAGTATTTTCAAACGTTGAAAATAAATAGATTTGTGAAATACTTATTATTAAGTATGGAAATGCTTTTCCAAAATGAAATGAAACGTTTGAGAATTTATTCTTGTAAAGATAAATTGAAACAGAATATTGAAAACGATTTGAAAATCGAATATCAGTAGATATTCGAAAGTATAAATTCGATACGGAATTTATAAAAGAAAGCGAAGTTGTTTAAAAATAAATATTGATTTATTTTTGAAGTGTGGGAATTGATTTGAGATTGTTTTCAAATGGTTAAGCGTAGAAAATTCTATATCTAGTAAAGATATTTTTGAAGATGAAATAATTTGAAAAATTATTTGGAATCTGATGATGTTGCGCATCTTTATTGATAGTTAAATAACCGACTATCAATAATTACCTTTAGATAGGTATTTGTTGTGAATTGGATGAATTTGAATGCCACACTTATTTTTGAATAATCGCTCACTATTCGGGTTAGCCGGGAAAGGACCATGGGGTCGTATAACCCATTCCGAATATGTGATACGTCGTTATGAATTGCATTCGAAGATCGGTGTTGAAGACCGGATATTTTTGAAAATGGAAGGATTACCGTCGAGTTACTCTACATCGACTGATCTTCGATTTAGAGGTTTTATCACCCTTAGTGACGGGAAGTCCGGACGTGATTAGAAAATTATCCGAAAATGCAAGGGCTTCGTGAGAAGTGCCTTCGGTTCTGTTCGATCCCGGAACAGACTTGTATGGATTGTATGTCTGACGTTACAAATTTGAGATATAAAGCTGATTTCTTTCAAATACATTTCTGTTGGTGGCGGAGAATTTATTCTCTTAGCTTAACACCCTTCTCTGAGACGTACGAGCTCAGAGGTTATGTAGTTGAAATTTATCAGCGATATATCCCAATTTGGTAACGTGGCATACTGAGTGTTGCTGTGAAATGATCAGTGTTTGATCATTTGCGATATGATCATTTGTTTGATCTTATATCTTTGTGATCATAGGTTGATCATTTTTGTTTGACCCGAAGCAGGGCTTTTTTTGAGAAAGCGTAGCTTTGTGGACGAGACTTCGTCGAGCCTCACACCCCGGAAATGGTCGAAACAGGAAGGATGCAGCAAGGTTCTAGGGAGTAGCGCCCCTTAGTGTATGTCATTCCTTCTGGATAAAGGTGGTATCATGGTATGGAGCCCAGATACTTAACCTCTGTGGTTGCTGCACAGTTATTATTACTTTGTGGTTTGTTGGAAATCGGGGATCCTCGGGAAGATCGGTGACGATCGGGGGATGGCATACGCGTGTCAGTAGTTACCTATTTTTGCAGAGGTAACCCGGCCTTGTGTTGGCAGAGATCCGGTTAGGTTCTCGGGTCGTCTATTCCAGGGACGTACCCATCGTGGAAAAGGAAGTTCCTTGGCCTGACCATTTGTTGGAAATCCAAAGAAACAATACGAGCCTTTACGATTTCAATTGTATAACCTGTCTCCTCAGGAGGCAGCTATAGCAGGCATAATATAATGGTACCTATGCTGGCTAAGATTTATATTATACTTTCGAAATGTTTTCCACTATGCACTAGTAATAATATCAAAAATGATTTGATTTTGCGTAGTAAGCATCTTTGACTATCATAAGAAGAAATCTCCTCCAAGTCTGCGTTTGCATTGTGTGTGTGGTGGGAGGTCTTATGGTAGTTTCATTTTCCGAAAGCATTGCGAATTGACATTAAAGTTTTCCTGTTGTTTATTTTAAAGATAAACTGTTTTACGATCTCACACCAGTCACCATGACTGACTCGGAGTTTATTGTTCCCTTCTAAACTCTGGGTGCCCACAAATTTTCCACACGGGCAGTCTAGAGTTATGTTATCAGGATATTCTGGATATTCTGGAGCTTTGGAGATGGGCTGGATGACGAGACGTAGTATTTGTATCTGATAGTATTTATTCCGCCGTGTATTCTGTATGAGGACAGGTTATATAACCGTCCATTGTTGTATTGAGTTGTATATTGACTCTGATGATTGATGTATGTATAAAATGATATAGTTATTTGTTTAAAGGCTAGTAATTATTTATTATATATTGTTCCGCTGCGATGTGTAAGATTCTGATATTGTTTTCTGTTCTGATGTGTTTTCTGTTGTTCTTCTTCTTTCTTTCTTCTCTTTTTCTTCTATCTTCTTCTTCTTCTATTTTTTTCTTTCTCTTAAAACCCTCACTATTGGAGTTTCCGGCACTCGATTTCTCGGCAGTCGATAAAGTGAGTATCGATGTCGAATTTTCGAAAGTCGAAAATTTCCGTACGTGACAATGAGGCTACGACAAAGGTGGTCAACGGTGACTGGGTGATCACGATGGAAACTGGCAGCAGAAATGTGGAAGCATGATGGTTCGAACGTGATCCAATGTTGGTGGTCGCGACGTAGATAACCTTGCAAGCATGAGGCAAGCGATTTGGTGAAGGCGGCTGAAGTAGGGGAAGCATCAGCAAGCAACATATTAAGGTGAGTTGTTAAACTCACAACTAGATCTAATTTTTTTGCATGCTATTGTTAACCATTATTATGATGAATTTTGATTGATATTGGTTGAATTGCTTGGAATAAAATTGCATGTTTTTTATTTAAGCCAATTATGAAAATTCTCCTTTGTAATGTGAGTGATATTTGATTAGAGGGGGAAATTTTGAGTTAAAAGATTTTTAAAATATTTTATAAAAGGAGATTTTGTTTGAATTATATTACTTTTGAAATGAAAACTTTTTGAATTTGATATATTAAAGGATTTTAAATGTTAATTTTGAAAAAGAATATTATGGGTTTGGAAATGTTTTAAATTGAAAATCCATTTGCAATTTTTTTTTTAAATTTGGTATTTAATTCAAAATATAATTTTTCTACGAAAGTAATGTTTTATTTGAATTATTGTTAAAAATAATAAATAATTATGCGTTATATAAAGAGGATATATATGTATATATGTGCCTCTATATGTGTGTGTGTGTATTTAAAGGTCAATATTTTTATGAAATTTTGAAGAGAAGTTAAGTTGGAAAGTTTGAATTAGTATATTTTTTTGTAAATAGACTTATGAATCGATATTAAATTTATTTATGATTAAAATTAAAAAAATGTGTTGACAGGATTTTTCTATAAAAATGATTTAGAGTTTATATTCCAAAAGTGATGAATTAATTTTATGGGAATTGAATAACGTGAGATTTTATAAAATAATATTTTTTGAATAATAATATGTTTGAATGTAAATTATTTATGGTATGGAAAGTATTATTAATGAAAGCTATCATATATTTTGTTAAGTATAAATTTTAGAAGTAATTTATTTTGTATTTGATTGTTTTAAATAAAGGAAAATTAATTTAAATCCTTTAGAAGTGTTTACAAAAGTATTTGAGTTGAATTATTTTGGAAAGAGAAACCGAAGAATTTGGTTATACAAATGAATTATATACATACATAAACACACCCACACTCACACATACATAGATATATATATATATATATATATATATATATATATTAAAGTTAAATGATTGGGAGATTTTTATAAATAGAGAATTAAAATTTGATACATTATTATTCCAAAAAGGTTTAAAAAGAATTTGTAAGTAAACAAAGATTTTAAATATTGATTTTGAAATTAAATATCAAATCTTTGGAAATAATTTCTATTGTGAATCATTTTGGGGGAAAGTAATAAAATTTGAATATAGTGTTTAAAATGAATTTCATAATTTACAGAACTCCTTTGTTAGTACTTTAAAAGTATTAATGCGAAATTTCAAACTATATGAATTATTTTCAAAGAATTTTAATAGGTTTGTAATTAAAAGAAGTTTTGAAATGTGGATTTCTTTGAAATTGAATAAGTGGTTTTAAAAATAAATATTTTGAGGATAGTAATATATATATTTTTGAGAATATGTAATCATGTCTACATTATTTATATATATTGAAAATACAATAAATTCATTTTATGATATGAATGAGATATGCATTGATGGGTGGTGCTTGTTACTGTAGTGGGTATGGCCGAATATTTCATTGTGCTTGAATTATTGCCGAAACACCTTTATATTGCTTGTGTATGTCATGTTTTATGCTATGTGAGATAAACATATCATGCAATGATGATATGTGGATTATATCCTAGATGTTCTTTATGTTTCATGTTCTTTTAAATAAATAAGAAAAGTTAAGTGAAACCTTTTTAATGATACTAGGTTAAACGACGGTTAGGCGGGTTACTGTTGTGAATGTGAATATGTAGAATGAATAAATAAAATTTGATCAAAGCAATGTTAGACACCGGATGAGATAGATATCAATCTTAGCTAGACCGGCTATGGGGTAGCTCCGAGTCTAGACGATTTAGCCCTATTGTCACAGGTCCAATGATCTGCCGCACGGGCACAACAAGTGAGGATAGGAAAAGTTGATGCGATCGATGGATAGTGAGGGTTTCTAGTGAGGATATGAGAGGTATATAGTGCAGCAAATAGATTATGTGTGGGCACCAAAGTTTCCGAGTCGAGTGGGATGTCGTACCTAGGAGGCATTACTTGGTGTCGACTCAGCTTCCGGTAGAGAGAAAATGACTAGGGTGTACTAGTTATATATACACACATACCAATCAAACTTAAAACGAGTGCACTTAGTAATAAATGTGACAGCAAATAACTGTGATTAGGAGTGAATCATGATTGAGTAGATTTGCGATTGTGAGTCACATTATTATAGAGGCATGACACATGGGTTGTGGCATTTTGTGCTTGAGCTACGAGATGGGTAGTTAGAGACTGTGGCATTTATCCATATTTATTTACATATGTTATCATTATGTTATTGTATTGCATACTAATAAACTCACTGCTAGTTTTAGCCTGACCTGGGGTATGTTATTTGTTTAACAACCTCAAGTCGGATTGAGGTTGTTTTTGACAGGATGTATTACTGTGATTGTTTATTTCTTTTCAGACTCAAGTTGGTGATGGAGTAGAGGATGATAACCATGCTAGTTATTTTGTACTTAGTGATATTGATATATGGTGATGTCATGTGTTAACGTGATGTACACATATGGATGGTGTTGCATATCATTATGCGAAGACAAAAATTTGTATTACTTTGAGATATATATGTCATGATATTATATGTTTCGCTGCGTTCTAAGGCTTTGTGTTCTCTATTTATATTATATACTGTTTTATTCTGGAAAACCCACATGTATGTTGCTCTATGACAATACTAAGTACATATTTTTTATGTATTATATGAGGTAAGAATACATACCGGTGTTACCCCAATGGAATATTCACGTGTGGTTGTCCCTAATAAGCCTAGTTCTCTGTTTATAAGATAGTATTACTATGTAATATTCTTTGGTAGCATGCGTGTAGAGATGAGGTGTTATAGTAAATCTCGTTCGAAATAAAAGGTGTTTTGTCTATTATATACTGATTATAACGTGTTATATTAATTATTTATTTAACTTACGTATATTTAATAGAAAATACATAAATAGTATGTTTTGTGATAGTAGTTACAATGTGTTGTAATCATGAGCAATTTATCACAATGATAATAAACATATCGTTTTAAATATTCCTAGTCAAGATGTATCGAGATAGACTGGATATCGAAGTATCCGTTGAGACTAGAATACGTAATGCTCCCAAAATTTTGGGTAGTGTATTACTTATTGTTCTTGGAGGAACCAGGGGTTATGTACTGATTGCTCTATTATAACAATCCTTCTAGGCTCCCGCCTAGGGCCCATCTAAGCGCTAGGCTAGACTTACGCCTAGGTTTTTGCCCAATCCACCAAGATGAGACTTACTGCACTATTTAAGCATATAAAAAGGTTTATAGGCACCATCTATGCACCAATTTAGCTTGATGCCTCTTATAAGCATCAAAATGTTTGCTTCAAGAGATTTTGTCTTCATGGTTGCTTCCAAATCCATCCAAATTTATGATATCCCATTGTGGATCAATTAATACTAAACAAAATACTACAATTTTATCCAAAATGCATGAGTTTATCAAAAAGGCCTAACTCCGATTAATCCTTAATTACTCCTCGCCTAGGTGATTAATCCCTAGTCCATACTTATCGCTTAGCAATTTTTATAACCTTAACTGATAGTTATTAGATAACTATGGAATGAATCACTTGAGAGTTCTCTATAGGTTAATATAACTAAGGTCAAATAGAAAATCTTGAAGTGACGATGTTGCAAAATTCCCTCGACTTGAGAACCGTGGACTTCAATATGGACACCCCACTTTGGTTATAGTTAAACTGTGGTATGGAGTCCATCGAATGACTATAGCTGGGTCTAATTTGAAGCATTGGAAGTGAAACACTATTCAATAGAGAATTCATCCCCTCAGTTATATGGGGTTAGTATCACGGTCAGCTGTAGTTAACTCGAAATCGAAGTCTTCAGACAAAGCAGTAAGGTTAATAATAATAATTATTATTAAACCAAGAATTTTGTGTTTGGAATTAAAAAGTTGAATGTGGACGATGTTGGATTTTAACCCAAATTCCATAAGTCCTAATGTGATATATTTTTGACGAAGAGAATTAGCGTTAATAATCGTTACTACAAGGTACCTCTTATAATAGTAAAATTGATTTTACTGAAAAGATATGTAAGCGATAAATTTAGTCAAAATGCCATACCATTAGCTAAGGTGATGTATGCATGTTAATATTCGAATTGTTCTATATTAATTGCTGATTAATTTACACTTTTAAGTCACACAGTCGTAATGTTGAACTCTAAAAAAGACCACACAATTTAGTTAATTTGTAAAATGTTATGAATTAACTAAATTAATTAATATTTGAGAAATATTTATTATTATTTGATTTATTTGATGTTTGGGAGTTATCTGTAATTATTTGAATGCATATATAAAAGTTATATGTGCATGCATCGATATACAATATCAATGTATTTCTAGAACGGGCTTAAATAAAATATAGTCGCATAAAGGGATTTATAGAAATCTTATGCCATTTGATGGATAGAATTTTAGCCTTACAGTATGAAGAAAGAGGAGTGGAGAAAGAGAGTATTAAGGAATTAATTAAAGAAGCTTTAATTAAAAGAATGGAAAAAGTTTCATTCTTTCAATTAAAACATGTCCACTAATTCATTTCCTATAGACATTCATTCTTTCTAAAAAAATCCATTTCATTTCTCTTGCTCTCCTCATCTCCTCTAATGGCCGAAAAATCATGTCTTCATGAATGAAAAAAAACTCCTCAAACAAATCAAGCATCAAATAAAATAAATATTAAGGTGGTTCTTTAGATCGTTGCAATTTCTGGAGATGATTCGATTGGATCTAGGAGTCTTCATACATTCAACGTGTGTTTCTTAGGCTACTTCTTAAGGTAATTATCTAATCTTAATTATAATTATTTGTAACAGATCTTGTAAGTATAGGTTAGATCCCTTATATTTTACAATAACTTTGAATTTATATATGCAGATACTGTCACTTATAACAGTTTGAATCTACATACATATACATGCCTTTGAATCTTTTATATGTTGTAAATATTATTGTTGAAGTTTTATGTCAAGAAAAATTGCTTAACTGAAATAATTTAGTATGTGTTTATATATTTTGCTAACTTTGTAACTATATGTGAATTTCAAACTTGTGAATTTTAAGTGGTTTAAAACAATTTAAATTGTAATAAAATTATTTTCAATTACTCTTTTATTTTTACAAAACTATGTATATGTATATATATATATACACATTCATTTTTCATATTCGGAATACCTTTAACTATTTTATAATTCCCAATATGAATCTAAAATTATCAAGTTAGCAAAATTAGATATCGTAGATTTTAAATTTGATTTTATTTTACATACTTGGCCAAATCTATCCACTAACTTTGTAATGTTTATTTCATGTAATAAATTAATTAATTTTGATACACACACATAGAAGTTTAAGATGTTTTGAATGAAAGATAAGGGAAGATTAAATGAAGGCTAATAGTTTTCCATTTATTCATCTCCTTAATTTCCCAAACGTCTTCTACTCTTTCTTTTGATAGCCACTTGCATGCACCATTACACGCTCAAATTTGATTTCTTTTATTGATATAGTCAAATATATTTGAATAATTTAAAGCATTTATTTCATTCATTGCATAAGTTAATTTTGATGTGTGTGTATATGCATACATACGTGTATATATATATATATATATATATATATATATATAAACATTTGCATATATGTTTAAAATAAAACTACATATACATACATTTGCATACAAGTTTAAAATATTTTGAAAATAAGCTAATTTTTTTCAGAAGAATGCCAAAAGATGTCCTTCTTTACCACTCATTAGTTGTCTCATAAATGCCTTTTACTCGTTATTCTAATGTCACTTGAAAGCACCATTATCCATTCATAATTTGATTCCTTTTAGTCAAATCCGTGCAAGTAATTTATGTTATTTATTTCATTTAATGCATAAATAGACTATGACACACACACACATAATATATATAAAATTTATTATTTAAGTTTAAAATGCTTTGTGACAACCATTGCAAATATAAATGGATAGTGTATACGTTATAGATGCAAATCCCAACATCCATATATCTATACATTGCCTATGTACATCCTATGCTATGCTGCACTTGCACCATTCACACATGAGCATATTTTGATATGCTTATCATAATAATATGCTTAATATAAATAAAATTAAAAATTTCTTTTAAACAATTTAAATAAAATAAGTTTTTATTCAAAACGAATATTAGATTGGATCTAATAAACCTCTAGACTTCATAGGCTCTATATATCTAAAATAGGAAAAAAATTCTACCCATTTGACCTGCTTTCGACCGGTTTAATTCCAACAATAGTATTAGAGCCAAATAGCCTACGCAGTCTAAATTAATAATGTTATGGCCAACCAATTAAGTTTACTAATTTATTAGGGTGTCTAGAAAAATAGTATCTAGGCTTGGTTTGGATTATCAACTACCCCGCCCTCCCTCGCTACTGACTTGGCCTGAAAAATGAAGTGAGTCTAAAGGTTGCCCCTAATAGAAAAGTTCCAATTTTGATTGGGACTTGGACTAATTTTCAAAACTGTTTTGAAAATTAAACATGAAATTTTAAATTTAAAAGTTAAATTTAAAGTAATAAATAAATTATAAATGTTATAATGTGACTTCAAACTGTTTTGAAATCAAAATAATATTTTAAATTTAAAAGTTAAATTTAAAATAAAAATAACATTATATATGTTATAATGTGATTTTCAAAATTGGTTTTAAAACTCTGTATATTATAAATGTTGTAATATAGTTTTCAAAAGTGTTTTGAAAATATAATAAAGATATTTCATAAGTTTTAAAATATTTATAAGATTAATATATTAAATTAATTAATTAAAGTATATACATGTATACCATGTATAATGGTATATGTTACATGATCTTGAATTGTTTAAGAAGATGTAAGTATATATGTGTATACAAAAGAAATATTTTCAATAATATTTAATAAAAATTATTTAGTTAAATAATATGTTAATTAACAGTTAACTAATAAATAATAGAATACATACATATGTATATAAAGATATATGTGTATAACTATAAATGTTGTGGTGTACATATTCAATAAAAATGTTAAATTGAATAACATAAAATTAATTAAAATATTTATTTATTATATAGGATTTAATTAATATAATATGCATAAGACTATTATATAAGTTCATTAAATTATAAAAGTTAAATATTAATTAAACTTATATAATATGAATGTATAATTAAAGGTGGAACTAGAAAGAAACCCAAATTAGATTTAAAGGAATAAATATATACATATAATACATATACCCTGTTTTCTGATGTGTCCAACACATGAATCATGAGGGTATTTCATAAGAAATACATTACTCCAAAAGTTGATATCTTCTATCAAGTACATTAAAGATTTGTAACCACCTGCCTTTTTAACCCCTGAATGTCGATACTAATACATCCACGGCATTCACGTGCCGAGTATCCAAGTGCTGGAAAGACAGATTGTTAGGGTAAAAATAAAAAGCCAAAAGAAATAGAACAAGAGAGAAGAGAACATCAGAATCATATAACAGAATGATAATATATAATATCAAAAGATAGTACAAAATGCTACTCTAAGATACATAGCATTTCAGTGTTACAATCCTAAGTACTATTGTCAGCCTGGACATTTATAACAGTATGTCCTCACAAATGCTAATATAAATACATAATAGTAGTACATCAGAAATAAAATACTATAGTAGGCAAATGGAAGCATCCGGCTTGTCTCCTAAGCTCCAAAGGATATCAACAAAAGCCTGCATTTCTCAAGCTGCTCGAAAGAGCACTTGAGGAGTTAAGGGAGAGACAAAACCACGAGTCAGACATAAGTCTGGTATAAGAAACTCAAGAAATATGATGCACCATATAACAATATCTTTTGAGACTATTCGAATCACCATAACGGTTTCCCTCCCAAAAGAACCAAAACCATCTAGTACATACATAGGGCGATATAGTAGATAATGTCTAGGGTGTAGAATATAAATCAGAAAATAGTCATGCTGCTTGCATCTCACAACACAATAATATAGAAGTAGATCTAAAATTGCTAAGGTATGTTCGCATATGGATTTCCGTGGAGGTCTCCTCGATAAACTGAAGCCAACCTCCTGCACAAGGGTTAGAAACTACCTTCCGAAACCATACATATCTCTAGATAAAATATGTCACAAAGGAAAACATAGCTGGTCCATGCCCGAACACGTGATACCGAATACCATTAACTCCCGCATGCCTCAATCAAAAGCACTCTAGATATTTGGAGTTGTTGTACCCTCTTGGGTCAGCTAAACCTCTTGGCTATGCGCCTACTCTATTTTCTATCATTACCGATGGTGAAGTCACGTTCAACACAAGTCTTCATCACTTGAACAGATCTTGAACCTCTCCATGGATTCCAACATCTCAAATAGTTCACAAATCTCTCCATGGATCCCAGCATAAGCCGTTTGATGAATGCTAACGCTAACCTCTCCCTTGGACTTAACCTTAGGATAGACAGTTCAACTCTATAGCATTACACTCCACGGCCGCTTCCAAAACGTAAAACTCGTATATCAATTTTGAAATAGTTTTCGATAAGTAATACACTTACCGGACCTGGACTCTTCAAAAATAAATCAGTGAATTTCCAACTAACTCAATTCTGGTTCTTTAAAACAAATGATATAAAGCAATCCTCCTAGAGGATCTTGTATATATATGTTCTTGAATCAAAAGACAATTTTTATAGATGAGTCCTCCCTAGGGGATCTCAACTGTATCAATACGTGATGCTTACATATATTTCCAAAGTTAAATTGGTCAAACTCGATAGTCGATTAATCGAATACCTAGTACAAATAGAAATGGTCGCATATCAAAACAAAATCCCATATACTTATCATGTTTATGACCTTCTCAACTTACACTTTCCCCTGATCAAGGGTGAAGCTGGTAGGTTAGAGCATTGTTTGCTTTTAAGCCCTAGTCGAACGTCATCCTTAACTCTTACAGATAGAATAAATCTACTTTATCGGGTTTTAGTGCTAAGTACATGATTAAGTACTTTTCATAGACAAGTAAACACAACCATGATTGAGTTACATAAAGTGCGATTAAGTCACTTAAGAGACTTCTATCCCCTTTTATTTAATTAATTCTTTTGTTAATTAAAAATTTCTTGTAAATACATACATACACACACACACACAGAGATATATATATATATATATATATATATTTAAAATACCTTTAAAAAGGATATATACATGTATACTACAATTTGATTATTCATTTCTACTCTTTCAATACTTAGAAATGTATTTATATTCTTATCCCTGTTGGGATAAGAATATTCACAAATCTCTTAATAAGATTTCACATTTTCAAAAGTATAATTCAAAGGGTTAAAAACAAATTATAATGACCTAGATTTTCGGACCAGTTAAAAATCACTGAAAACCCATCCATTCTGAAACAAACAAATGAAATCTATCAAAAGACATATCATAATCTGATAAATATACAAACTATTAAATTAATAGGATAGAATTTCAATAATACAACTTATTAGGGTAATCATTTACTCTACAAGGTGTGCTTTAATACATACCAAACTCAAATACTATAAATTTACTGCTACACAACTCTGATGTGAGAGACAATAATAGTCATTCTTGCAAACTCAATAAACATGTCAACATAGAATAGAATGGTAAGCAGGAAACATACATCAACATATGATAGATAACAAAAAATAAATAGGAAAATGTTATGTTGTTATTAGGGTTGCATCACTACCACCTGTGATTGCCTACGTATCCCTATCTAATTGGGTACCCAATCAGATACATGATCATGCCAACGTAGTTCTCCTACCATAAATAGGACTTAAGGAGCTACGATGTATAAACATATATGCAATTCCCAAACTAGATAGATAATACATGCAAATGTATCTTCCAAATCTACCCACTTAGGCTTTATCATTTTATTCTTTTCAAAAGATAAATTTAGAACTAAATACCTGAGTTTTTCCTCTATTAAAAATATATTTCCAAAAGGGATATATCAAAACTAGAACCAACATGACAAGGAGGTGGCGCCTCCTACCGACCATGGTATAACTCTAAAACAATAAATGGGGCCTCTAGTGGTATTCTGGTACCTCCTAAAACAACAGAATAAATATACCCGACGAGTCCCAAAATGGGGAAATCCCAATTGCCCTTACTTTAGTCATTCACCGCAATAAATACAAATATTTGGAAACCACTTTGCAAATATTTAGTGAAATAAATTCCAACTCTTATTGAAATAATAATATTTCTCAAATACTTCAAATCATACTATTATTATTTCTTCCACAATCATTTCAAAAACTCTTTTCAAAACGATTTCAAAACCACTAGGATTTTGAGTTCAAATAAAAGACAGTTTTATAAATTTCATTTTAACAAAACATTTCAATCAATATTTATTCCCAAAATATTTGCTTTTAAAAATATTCTAATTAGGGAAAAAACTTTCTCAAATATAAATCACTTTTCAAATCAACTTATTTAAACTGAAGTTCAAAATTTAAATATTAAATTATTATAACTAACTATAATAATTTAATAAACTAATATTATCGCTAAACACCTTATAGTCAAATTGTGAAATAAATCATAAAGTGTTGCCTAAAATTGTTTTCTGCCCAACCCATGCAAAAAGGTAATTTGCTCCTTAAATGATCGAGCACATATTCAAACTACCAAGCAAACAATAATAACAAACATATTATTATCAGCAATTGTAAATGGACAATAACACATCAATCAAAATTAACCGGCATATAAATAAATGTCCAAATATAATAGCAAAATGGAGATTTATTCCGCTAAAAAAGTGTCCATAATAATCTATTCAATTTAACTACGTTATTTATTTAAATCAACATATATAAAATTTATCATTAATTTATACCTTGCTAAAACTATCAACAAGTTATACTATCTTGTTCTAAATGTTGATACAAATCAAATGTCGAAGACCGTGGGTTAAGCGGACTTCGTATGGGTGAGTTATGTAATTTTTAAGTTAAACTAGTTAAAATAACTAAATTAATTAAATAATTTAATTAAATAATTTAATAAACTACTCTCATCCAAAACCTAAAACAAGCAAGCCCAAGGTCCACTTAACCAAACCCGCACAAACTCCTTCTTCCCCATTTACATAGCCTGTACACGCCCAACACAGCCTACCTCCCTCTTGTGCACGCACACACCGACACAGAGCCTTGCTCAATGAAACAACGAACCGACTTCGTCAACATCTTTCTCTTCGCTAGCTTAATGCAACTACCCTAAAAATATCCAACCCGACCGCACCTTGCTCCATGCGACTTGAAGCCCTACTCCTCTCGTCCATACATGTCGCAACCATCAATACTCTATCGCACCTCACTAAATCGCCCACACAAGCTCTCCTTCGCATGAGCGATTCAACGCAACCAACGCCACAGCCAATTTCTATCCCAATTTCCACCAAAACTAAACCCTAGTTTCGTCCTTCGTCATCGACCATCTCTAAACCTCGTCGAAACTTCACCAAAAATATTACATCACACCACAAAGCTAATGCTCCGAACGCCATCGCCCAATTCAAAGTGGTTTGAGAGAATTTGATTTTTAAATGTTTATGCGCATTTCATATACCTACTGTCATCAAGGGAAATCTCCCTCATCACTTGATGAAATCTCCAGCAACCAATTTCTAAAAATACTACGGACAATATCCTACAACTTTGCAGTTAAAGCCTTTGGCAAATTTTGAGTGAGTGAAGAAATGTAGATTTTTGAATGTAGATGTTTTTAATTTCCCATTCACAGTGAACAGAAGAAGAAGAAGAAGTGGAAGAACAAAATAATGTCCCTATGTATAATTTCCCCAACCGTCCTAGTTGTGTTGTGTATGCGTACATATATATAATACCCAATTACTTCAAGGCTAAGCTATCAAAAAGTCAATTACTTAAAGGCTATATAAATCACTAAAATTCAAGACTCCATCACATCAAAATGCAAATCACCATTAATGGCTAATTGAAAATTTTGTTTTTTGATTTAAAAAAGTTTAAAAAAGAAAGTCTTGCGATCCACCGCTACATAATATACTATTCGCGTATGGACCAAGAATGACAGGAATAAAAATACGATCGTGCACAATAATGCTACACGATATCAAAACATCAATAAAATACATTAGTTAGTTTATTCTATGAAATTTCCAAAATACCAACGTTTGCCGCAAAATGCGTCAAACGAAAATTTAACTATTTTCCAAATTAAATATTATGGAAAAATCCTATAAATTCATTTAGAAATACGCTATTAAAAATCAGACAGTTATTTAAAACATAGATTTTACTATACTTAAATTCAAATATGAATATTTAAATAAATTAAATATTCAAATTCGAAGACTTAAAAATTATGGTTCGTTACACAAATGTTTAAAATATTGTTTAGTATAAACCTAATGCCATTTTATGCATAATATTTTCTTTAAAATATTCTTTTTAAAACATCTAAGTGTATCTACACTTGTTTAACAAAGTAATATACTTTTTAATAACTTTCCAAAACCACTTATTATAACTAAGTGTTATAACCAAAACCACTTATCCTTTTATAAGATACTTAACTTATTTTTCTAAAATTATATATGTATAAATACTTTAAAAAAAACTTATAAATAGGTTTTAAATATCCATATAAAATAACTAATTTATAATTTACGTTAAACCTTTTAGTTTGAATGCTACAAAGGCAACATTTCTCTTTAAAAATTCTTATTTAATTATTAAAAATATATATAAACTTCCAATCCTTTTTTGTACTCTAATCCATGTTATTAGGCTTCTAAAAAGGTTCCACAATGATATTAAAATTTAACCATTTAAATCATGAAAAACTAGTTAAAATGTAGCATTAAAACAAAACATTGCAACAATATCAGAAATGCTGCAGTAGATCAACAACTGCAGCAGAAAAATACAATAGAAAGTTCTGAACAGAGAACACTTAGAGAAGCACCAAAAGTTTGACCAGTTTTCTCTATCCAATTGGTCGACTCAAGGTCTGATTTTTTTATAGTAAGAAGTATACTTATAGTAGATAACAACAATGCAAGGAAACCCCTAAGGATGTCTCTCAAAATCATATTAAAAATTCCCAGAATACAAGCTATTTTTTAAAGTGCACTTATAACGACTATACCGCTCATATCCGTTTCAACTTTATTCAACAAATTTTGAAACCATTTAAACTTTGATAATTTTACAGCAAGAAGTATATATATAATGTACTTATTAAAATAGTAAATAAACGCCTAAGGATGTCTTTTAAATTAACTTTAAAAATCACTGAACGCAATGCATTTTTAAAGTGCATCCATAATGACCTTTTTGCTTCTAAATTTCTTATATCATTTCTATAATTTTTGAAACCAATTCTTTGCCATCCCATACACCATTATAAGTGTAGATAACAATTAAAATATATTCTTTCATAATATATTCAGAATTAACCATTTAACAAAAGTTAAAATAACAAGGGATTCAAAGTGCACATATAACGACTATTCTCACTTCAAACATTTTCAACCCATTTAAATGGCACACATAATCAAACCATACATGTAAACACAAAGTATAGGCCATGTTATATTTTTTAGAGGGTCATAGAAGAGACAATATAGAATATAGAGTTGTCATTAGCTTTCAAAAGAAAGTATGGTCTAAAGTTATAACTTTATTAATTAACTTTACTTTATATTTAAGCACAACAAATATATCACAACACACATAATCAAATGGTGAATTATCTCACCCCACAACTAAGCTAACACAAGCATAAGCCACCTAGAACACAAGAACCACTTCCTACCATCACCAAACATCTGAAGCTTCCTCCCATAACTTACACAAGCTTAAGTCCATGCTTCCCTTACACTTAATAGCTCATGACTTCAAGAGGGTGCACTAATTTTTCCACATTTCTTGAACTTTGAGTTATTTTTCCTCACCCCTAGGATTCTCTAAGGCGTTGGTTAAAGTTTGGACGGATTTGGAGTGGATTTGATATGATTTTTAGAAGATTAAAGTGGAGAAAAGAGCATAAATACTTAGGATTTTTTTCCAATATTGCAAAACAACTTTGTGATAATAAAATGACTATTATGTAGCATTATACAAGAGGTAACTATCACCACTCATCCCCTTCATGTCTGGCCAAAGAAGTACCTCCCTCTATGTGCATATCACTTCTCCTTTCCACCTTATTACTTTAGCCTTAAGCTTTTCCAAACTACCCCTCTTCCAAAACATTTCCAAAACCTTCTAGAAGCTTTTTAATTAGCCATAATACACAAATTATTTTTAGTTGATAATTAATTAAGCATTGATTAATTAGACAAGCACAAAAAGGTTCAAATACTTCTATTGAGTAAAAAGCCGTTTATCGATACAATGTTTTTTAAAAGAGGCAAGCGAGGTTTTATACCGGTCCCCTAACAATTCTTATTGAAAAAGAAGGATAGTTACATGCAAAAACAGAAGAAGTTAAAAAATAGAAAAACAAAATGTAGAAAACCGATATAATTAAAAAAGGATTCAGGCCCAAATAGCCCAAATACCTAATTAATTAAATCGCCAGGTAAAGCCCAATCCAACCGAATGCAAGTATTTCATTCGCTGATTTACAGCCCTGTAAACATCTACAATAATCTCCTTCTTGCTTTTACTTTTATTATCAAATACTCTTGTACTTCTCTCCCGCCAACAAACAACAATGAAGCATTTCAATACAACAAGCATTCAATCACCTAGTTCATTTCTCCACCTCGATCTCTTGAAAATTTCAAACCACTGTTGGTTGCGATTTGTATTGCCGTAGTATATTCCAGCTGTAAGAATTATTGACTTCCAAATTTGATAAATCATAGTGCATTGGATTAGCAGGTGATCTCTACTCTCTGGGTGATCGTTGCAAAAAAAACAGTTGTTATTAACGATGAAACCCCTGGCAACTAACTTGTCTCTAGTAAGAAGGGAGTTATGTATGGTCTTCCATAGTAAGAAATTATCCTTTTCAGTTCCCAAACAATTCCAAATTCTGTGATACCATAGCGAATTAGGCCTAATACAATCAGAAAGTAATTCTTTGTATGTAGCTGAAATGGAGTGCGCACATTGCTTTCCTGTCCATTGTATTTTGTGTGGAGTGTTGATGTATTGTTCTGATATGATCATATTCCATAAGTTTCTAACCACCACCGAGCTAGCAGTAGGAATAATGATTTTGTCATGGAAGATGAAATGCTGAATATTAGCATTATCAGGGATGCCAGTGGAGTTTTTCTGCATATTGTCTAAGATGTCATTCAATATCACACCTTTGGCCTCCCAAGGAGAGTGCCAAAAAGAAGATTGGATATCAGAGAAGATATTGTATTTGACAAGAGGAAGTATAGTATGTCTCATGTTAAGTATACTCTTCCAGAACCAGCTAGCAGTGGTAGGAGATGTCATAGTCCAGAAGTGTTTGCCATATAAGTAGTTCTTGGTTATCCATTTAACCCACAGATTTGATTTATTACCCAGAATGTCATTGATATGTTTTGTTGTAGCTGCCATGTTCCAGCAGTGTAAGTTGATAATTCCTAACCCCCCCTTTTTTCTTGGTTTGCATAGTTTATTGAAAGCTATAGGAATAGGTTTATGTGAATGGCAGTCACCATGCCATATGAAATGGTTCTAGCTGCATTGATCATAGAAAACAATTTCTTTGGGAGGATGAAAAGTTGAGACCGGTATGATTTCATTCTAAAAATAATGGACTTCACAACAGTAATTCTCCCAGCTTGAGATTAAAGATGTGTAGGCCAATGCCCAATCTTGGATATAATCTTTTCGTACATATGTATGCATTGAGTAGTCGGTATTCTAGATGTGGTAATAGGGATACCTAAGTAAATAGAGTTCTCAGGCATAACTTGTAATCCAGACAAAGTGGTAATGGTCTTAGTAGCAATAGTAGGAAGACCAGCAATGATGATGTGTGATTTGTTCTTGTTGATTTGTAATCCTGTAATGTCATGAAATTTGAGGAGCGCTGCATTGATAATGGATATTGTATTAGCATCTGGTTTTGCAAAAATGACAATATCATCGGCAAACATAAGTGATGTGATGAGAGGTTACTTGCATTTAGGATGTGTTTTTAGCTTATGAGCAACAACAAGGGAGTTGAGAATGGAGTTCAATAGCTCCATGACCATAATGAATAAATATGGGGAGACCGGATCACCCTGCCTGATCCCTTTGGATGATTTGAAATAACCAGCACAATGGCCATTGAATTTAACAGTATAAGTAACAGTGGATATAAAAGTGTAAATCCATGCAACATATGTCTCAGGGAAGCCCATCCTAGTCATGATGGCAATAATAGATATCCACTTAGTCGAATCAAACGCCTTCTGTATGTCTAATTTCATCATGCATCCGTGTGGAACATTCTTTTGTTTGTAGCCTCTCAGTAACTCATGTGTCAGTAGGATATTATCAGTAATATTCCTGTTCATAAGAAATGCAGTTTGATTAGGAGAGATAATCTTGCTAAGGATAGGCTTGATCCTCTTAGCCAGAATCTCAGTGATGCATCTATATATGACATTGCAGCATGATATAGGGCGGAAGTGTGTAACTGAAGTTGGTTCCTCAATATTGGGTATCAAAGCTATGTTAGTTGCATTTATACCATCAAGCATGGTGTTTGTATCAAAGAAATATTGGATAGCCTTAACAAAAATGATGTCAATGACTGCCAATGTAGATTTAAAAAAATGAGTATTAAAACCATCAGGACCACCAACACTGTTAGGATTAAGATCAAATAGAGCATCCTTGATCTCAGCATATGTGACCATATTGATAAGGTTCATGACATCAATATCAATGATCTTGGGTAATATGATATGTGAGATGTCAGTTAGGTCAGGTTCTTTGTAAGTTTTAGAAAAGCATGCATAGAAATAATCTATAAATGCCTTGTCAATTTGGTGCTCATCAGTTTGTATGGATTCATTTTGGTCTTCAATAGTATTAATATTGGATCTGGATCTCTTGATAGTGAGGGCATTGTGAAAAAAGGTAGTGTTCCTGTCACCATGGAAGAAATATTCTTTCCCAAGCTTTTGTTTGGTCATATCCATTTCGTGTTGAAGTGTTTCCTGAAGCCGTTGGTTTAATATATATTGCATTAGATAATTCTTCATTGTCTGGATCATCAAGCATATCAATTTGAGCTTTGCTAAGATCATTACAAATTTGTTTAGATTTAGATGAACCACTCCCAAATGTGGTTTTTGCCCATAGTTTCAAATAATGTTTGACATTCTTCAATTTCTTCTACAATATATACATAGGATTGCCGTATGTTGCTATGTTCCAACCCTATAAGAAAATAGTACGAAATTGTATGTGGTTAGTCCAAAAATTAAAAAAATTAATTAAGGATGGATGCTTTATAGGTTTCATACTCCAGGAAAGGATGAGGGGGCTATGGTCTAAAATGCTTGGTTGTAGTACAGTGGATGTAAGGTTAGGCTAAGAAGAAAGGGAAAGGTAGTTGAAGAGTGAGTGGTCTAATGCACAAAAAGTACGTCTGCCATGTCTTCTATTATTCCATGTATATAAAGGACCAATCGAAGGGAGTTGTGTATAGCAGCAATCTGAATTGATTGGAAAAGGGGGTTAATGCCATGAAAGGCAAGAGGATTGCCTCCAAAATTTTGAGATGAGGCATACATGCAGTTGAAGTCACCCAGGAGGATCCATGGGATATGATAGTATTTTGGGTTTGAATTAATGAATGGAGCATGTTTCTGGTGATGTTGTTGCATGAAGCATATATAAAGGTAATGTTGAAATGAGAAGAGGATGATATATTAGTAACATGAAGGTTGATGTATTGATCAGAGGATGAAATAGTATTGGTTTTGTATGTTTGGGAGTTCCACATCACAAGAATTCTAGCATATTCCGCATGTTCATAATCCCATAGGGGATTGATGAAGGAGCATATATGTTTGGTGCAGATTTCATTAAGTTTGGTCTCCAGAATACCAATCATTTGCAATTTGTGTTGAGATATCAAGTTTTTGACTTCCTATTGTTTTATGGGGAGGCGTGCACCCCTTAAGTTCCATGCTTGATGTTTTCAAGCATTAGAACCGATTTGTTTCTTTTTCCTACCTGATTTCCTTAGACCAGTGCTGCTTGTCTGCTGTGTATTTCCATCCTCATCATCAATATTCAAGTTGTGTAGCTGTATCTCAGTTATTGGGTAGTCATGTCCACTGTCATAGTCTTCGTGCTCCTTGCCTTTTATATTTTTGATATTCTTCTTATTCTTTTTTTTCTAGTCAGATGTTCAGGAGGAGATAGGCATGTTTGGGTGGGTTTGGAATTGGTATGCTGATGGTTATGGTTGTTATCTGAGAAGGTATGCGTAGGAGAAGCTTACTGAAAGAGAAGTTGTAATCCAGTGTTTTGTTCAGCAAAAAAGTCATTATGGATGATGTTTTGTTCAACAAGTTGTTTGGTGATGGATGTGGAAATATGGATATAAGCATATGGGAGAGTGTGAGAATCAATGGAAGGAATATTAGAAGATTGCTGATGAATGGTGTCAGGCATATCAGGAGAAAAGGTTTCGGAATTGGTATGTGAAACAATGGTATCAGCTAGAGGAGAAATGTTGAGTGGTATGTCAGGATGAAAAGTATCAGTAGTGCATGGTTCATTGTCTTGTTTGGCAAGAATATCAAAACTATTAGATAATGGAATAATAGGAGTATTTGGTGGTGGGGCTGTTGACTAGTTATGCATGGGAATGTTGATATCAGTGATTAAATGATGGTTAGTGGTAGGAAGGTTTGTCTGAGGTGGTGAAAGAGAATGAGTAGCGGCAGTATGTTGAACAACAGTATTTGTTCCTTGAGTATGTATATGACCATGAACAACATTATTTGTTTCTTGATCATGTACATGACAATATACAACATCATTTAAATTGTTGGCAGTTGTCGAGTCTTTCATATGTACCTGATGTGCATGAGATTCTTCTTAATTCAATGTTTGTGTGTTTTCGTTCTCCATCTAGCAGTATCGTCATTCTTAATGGCAACATCACATTTTCTCGCATTATCAGTATCAACCATATCCTGTTGTATAGGATTACATAGAGTATCAAGTACCAGTTGTTCTTTACATTCTGTATTAGTGTGCAAGCACTATATTTTATCAATACACGTAGCAGCTTCGTGACCAAAACATTTAAAGTGGACACAAATTTTCGGTCTCTAGTCATAATAAACTTCAACAAAAACAACATCATCTCCTTCATCACATTGAATAAGGTTAGGCAGCTCCTTATCAGGTTTAATTTTTATCAGATATTTTGCATATTCAAATCGCTGCATTTTTTCATTAGCTTTATTGTAACAAACTAGTTCACCTAAGTGACAAGCAAGCCAGTTAATGCCTAGTAATGTCCATGCAAGTATAGGAATTTTGTGAAAATGCACCCATATAGGAACCGATTTAATTTGAGATTGTGCACTTTTGAAAGTGGGTTTCCATGAAGTGATAATAAACATTTTGCCTCTAATAAAAATTGGATCACTTTAAAGAATCTTCTATCTATCTTCTTCATCAGAAAATTCAAAATAAAAATTGGAGTTGTCGGATTTCACCTTATATTTTCCTTTAAGTCGCCATATCTTCTACAAATGGTAGATAACATTGTTGTATGGTAGCTTATCATCCAAGAAAAATCCCACCAGATGTTGATTCCAGTCGTTTATCCCTTCGTGCTGAACTTCGGCAGGCATGGTTAGCGCAAAACCTTCATATGTAAGATCGAATGATCTCGGTAAGTATCTGGCAGCATTTCTAGGCTTAGACTTGAAAAGTGATGTCCACGGCTTAGTGGTAGTAGTTGCAGCCACCGATATCGGAAGTGGATTCTTAGCGGGGGATGGAAGGTTAGATGTGGTCGGCAGGTCAGGTCCATGGTAAGTCGAACAAGGATAGGGCGGGATATTGATTTTTGGTGATCGGTACAATGATTTTTGGTCACATTATTGATATATCTTCAAACTATTTACTTTTGTAAAAATATTTCAAAATTTTTTTTACCATCATTAGCTACTAATAAAAATGGGGTTAAAAAAGTTATAAAATCAATTTAATCACATTAAATCCAAGATTCAAATATATAAATAATTCAGATATTTAAATATGAAATGTTTAAAATTTCGTATCGTACATTCTTCCCCACTTAAAACATTTCACCCACGAAATTCCAACACACAAAAAGAAAAAAGTACAAATCAATACTTAATAACATACCAAATTGCTAGTAACCAAAGCTTAGGGTTTTCTCAGGTCCAAAAACCGTCTGATCGCACAGGGATGATAAATAATCTACTAAGCGTACCTAATGCTCAAAAGCCTCAGGTTAGTACTTAGAAGATTATTCATGCTACCTTAGAAAAAATTAAAGAGTCATTTTCTAAACTCTCCATAAGTCAATAAAACATAGTATGCATATACTTAAGCCCGTACAATGTGTGTGGATCATCCGTATGCAATATTCGATCTGATCACTTGGTCGATCACATGAATTTCACCTCCCAACTAGTATAGATCACTTAAACTCTCTAGTGCGAACTTTGATCAAGTACCTTGATTAGAAACCTCTGTTCTCCTTACATAGACATATACCATGATATAAAACCTCAGGATCATATCAAGAATCCGTTTTAGGTGTTCGCCGTCAAGAATAGTGTGAAAACTCCTTGTTTGGACCAATGTAAATCACCTAGAAACCATGTACTCGAATCCTAGATCAAGAACTATCATGCAAATAAAATAATCTACGTACAACTTACGTATTTTATCCTATTAGTTTCTTAACTACATCAGTTACTTTTTATATCACATTCATTTACACAAATAGTATATCTTATTTAATACTAAAATCATTTATGAAACATTTCATAAAAACACAACTCAAGTTTATAATCATTTCATAAAAAATTACTTCAAGGTATTACTCGTATAATACTACTACACCCTAAGAGTGTTTGCAACTAAATTGGTCACAAACACCCACGAATAGATTTTTGTAGAGAAGTAAGCGATGCTATATTAAGTTAAACTGAGGAAATGATTAAGCTAATAACAGATAAAAAGAAATAATTAGAAACACAAAGATTTATAGTGGTTCGGCGTTGTATGCCTACATCCACTTTGAAGATTATCTTTATTGATCACTTATAAATCTGGTTACAGCAGTAGGAAATAACAAACACTTGATTACAATAGAGCCTAGAGTAATAAGCGGCGTAAAGATCCTGAAAATGAACCAAAAGGCCTGTATTTATAGGGAGAGATGATGGGATATTTCGATAAGATCTCGGTAGAAGGCTCTCTAGGTCCATAGGGGCCCACCATAACGATCGGTGGCCTTAACTTGATTAATCGGCTAAAGTTTCACCGATCGATATTCTTGCTTCCAAATTCACATGCGATAGTTTTTGGGGGGTCTCACATGCCTCTTGAGCTTGCCTCTAAAATATGAAGTCAATTTGAGTTGTAAATTATGAGATATGGATCAACCTTTGCTACACTTGGAATGTTCATCGATCGTTATGAAGGATCGGCAAATAACGATCGACCAAAAATGGTCGGCTATCTTCATATCCCAAGATCTTGATGCACGATCGTTTTTGTAGGCTCTACTCTTCAAAATACCGAGGCTTTGAAAGTTTCAAGTGAATTGGCCTTGTGGATTTTGAGATATCGATCGATCTCCGCTGATTTGAGCTGTTTTATGGATTGTTCCCGATCGATCTATACAAATCCTTGCTTTGTCTGTAACTCGAGCATAAGAACTCCGAACGACTCCAAATTTGAAATGTAACTTTGCAGGGCTATGCCAGTCACTTCATGCTGATTGCACCAAGATTGGGACTCGGTCTGAATTTGCTCGACCATTGTCCATAGTGTTGTATATAATCGATTCCCAAGGTTGATAACCATCTGTTCTTAGCCAAGTCAATGATATCACGGCCTTTCCAATAGGCGGGATAACATTGGCCCTCCATAGTACGTCTTGTTTTGAACATGACGTGCTTTGAATCATCGCAAGGTAGAATCGTCGGAAGGAAATCCTTCCGGTTCATTGAACAATCATTATCCTTTTATTGAGTTGTTTTCTTGTCGAGGTTCGTATTTTCCTTATTTGTCGTGATGATTGGTCTATTTCCAAGAGTATAAATGCGAGATCATAACTTGTTAGCAATCTCATGCTTTGTTTCTGGAAATTTCTAAGCCTTAGCAACTTGGTTTTAATTTTTATCAGGTCGATCTTAGGTGATCATTGAATTTTTGTCCATTTCAAAAAAAATTAGATTTCGAAACATATACTAGCACGTATACGTGTTCATACATGACTCTCGATCACGGTTACACGTTCACCGGTCGTTATCAAATTTTGAAATTTTTATAAACAGTCTTTACTGATCGTTATTCTTATTTGCATATATACCTTAACAAATATTCACTATCGATCGTTATATCCCCTATCCATATATATATATATATATAAACCATCGTTTTCTTCATAGGAAGAATTTTTGGATCATTCCTAGTCACGGAACGATCGGTGTAAAACCCTTCCCTTAAAACGATCGGCTCTAGCCTGCATATGGAACGATCGACATAAGATCGTTATCTCAAAACGATCGGCATACACCTTACCTATATATGCACCTACAGTTAGCCCTTTTTCCCTCATCCTTCATTTCGTGTTGTTTCTAGTTGAGAAGAAAAGAACGAACCGTTCCAATTCTCCCCTTAATCGATCAAACAAACGATCCACTTTCCTAAAAACTAAACCACATCTCTTTAAATTAATCACCTTTCAAGTGCTCCTCCAGATCTTACCTCACTTTAATTTCAAACACAGTTCCCTTTTCGGATTCCAACCTAGGTAATTTGATTCGAACTTGCTTTATGAGTCGAGAACGAGACTTCGGGCTTCATTAATTTTACTACGTTCGATTCGATCCATGGAGCGAATAGCAATTGGAGGAGATGGAAGCTTCAGCCGATCATTTCTGAGGAAGATGGGGTAGCTGTCTTGATGTAGGACGATTGGAAAAACTTTGGAACGTTGAGGCTTGAGTGTTTGACGATCATCTAGAAACGATCAGCAATGTTTTAGAGTTGGAGCCTTTTGAGATGGACAGGGCAAAGTGGGACGTTGGTTGGTGGCATGGAGGAAACGATCCGCATTGAACGCCAAGGAGGACGATCGGTGGATATGGATAACTATAAATGATCGATAGATGTTTTGAGAAAAATGTGTGGTCCTCTACAGGAGAGGATAGCACACATGCACATTTATATTAGAACAATAGTAAGGAGCTGCCAACAAGCCTGGCAGGTAGCAAAAGAAATCCCCGTACAAAAAAAAACTAAAAACCAACCCTAAAGAGACGATACCAATCTGAACTTCAGTCAATAGCGACATCTAAGGAGCAGCTGCCAACTGAAAATAATCCTCAACTATAAAAGCAACCTCTACAACAAAGCTGAAACATCACCAAATACAATATCTACACAAACCACAAACAAACTCCAAAATAACAAAAAAAACACAATAAATCCCTCAGAAAAATGACAATCCTCGATCAGAAGACTAAGAAACTTTACGATTTAAACGAGGACTTCTCCTAATACTATCAGCTGAAAATCTCTTACAATTTCTTCTTCTTAATTTGGCTTCACGAAGCAACTCTTTAGCATGGGTAGGAGAACGAGGAAATCTACCATAGGCCGCAAGAAAACAATACATAACAAACTCGTAACCGCTTGTACAATAATAGACCACTCCATCGGATTGCTGAAATTTGGAATTCACCAAATCTTCACTCGCATTGCTAACAATAAAATTGCTCTCCAAACCACTTGTAACTTGATCTACTGAACAATCACCTTGTGAACCGCTCACTTCTTTACAAAAAGCTGATTCAGTTGCTTCTTCAACAGTATTATACAAAAGAATATTTAACTTCAACAAGCATTCCATTTCACTATTAGACAATAGAATACCAAACTTTAAAGAGAAAACCTCCCAGGGAATAACTAACTGAGGCACCAACTTACAAGTATAGGAAAAATAGAATTGACCATCCCTGAACATAATAGAATCACTTATCCTCAAATCAGATGCAGAAGAAACAGCAAAAGAAAAAACAAAAACCCCTCCAGAATCTGAATCAGCCACAATAGCTTGCGAGCCTTCAATCAATACATTAACACCGGATAGCTTCATCTTTTGAAAACAGGGTGCACAATGTGACTCACTAAACTCGTGTGCACATTTGGATTTTACAGGCTTTTTAAAACCATCAAGACTAACCAAATTCAACTCAACATTATCCTTAAATGACTTATGCAAAGAATCAAACAACTCACCATCATTGAAAGTGGATCCATCTTCCTTTTCAAGTCCTGACAAAACTATCCACTCAGATGAACAAAGACCCATAGAACAAGAATGAACAGAGAAAAAAATCCTCTAGATCGCAACCATTGACCTTATTCCCTTCCTCATCTGAAAAAAGAATGTCACTATCGGTTATGGAAAAATATTGACCAAATCTCTCTTCACTCCTATTAACCTAGTCATAAACCTCTCCGGCCTCATCACAAAGATTAACAGAAGGACCAAAATCATCAACAAAATCACAACCTAAAATGCAACAACTTTGAGTAGAAGCAGAGTTATCTATGATCTCATAACCGTCGATAACAGCTGAACTCTAAAACATTGAATCTGAAAAATCACCAATCGACAAATCCACCGATTCAGGATAATGAGAATAACAACCTCTAACTCCAGGATCCAATAAAAAGATATCATCATGGAGATCATTATTCAAGTCAGATACATAAAACTTCTCGATATCAATCCAATGCAAATCCTCCAAATCTTGAAAAACATTATTACTATTCGAAAAATCTTTAACTTGAGAACCATTCCGATTATCAAGATTCGAGTACTTTCCTATGTTATCGGCAATCAAGCAATCGAAGTGCCAAAATACTTTGTTGAACAAATAGCTACATTCAGCAATATTTCCAATACAGCAATCCAGGAATAAACCCCTTAATCTCAAGAAATCAAGAACAAAATGAAAGTGATGTTCTTTCATGCTCAATGGCTTCGAGTGAATAAGATTGGAATAAGGGAAGATCGACTTAGAATTGAGAAAAGGATTGAAAAACGAGGGGCACGATGATCTCTTATGACCAGCCACTCCATAATTAAAACATTTAAATGAATTAGAGCAGTCTTTAATCTTGTGGTTTTTATCTCCACACCGATAACATTGAAATCCCCTTTTCCGGTTAGAGTTGTTATATTTCTGAGATCGATTTTGAGCATGAGGAAATCTAACTTCTCCGTTAATTGGGAAAGGGGCGCGAATAGGATTCGCATGATGAAAAGAAGTATATGGAAATCTATAATCTGGAAAGGAATCGAAAGAATAAGAATTGATTCTGTCACCATTTTCTTGAGAACCAAATTTCTTCCAGTCATTCGCCATTAGGGGTTTTAAAATTGAATGATCGGTAGATGTTGTTTAGGGAAACGATCAGTGGGAGCGCCTTTATGAATGACTGGCCTTGTTTGGGGAACGGTTGATTGTTAGCAAATGAACTTTAAAAAATGGAACTTAAATAAGTGAACTTGAACAAAATGATGAGCTTTGGCCTTGCATACTTGAACGTACATTTGAACTTGCATATGGCTTCATACGATTTGAACTGTATATTCGGTAATAGATGACCTTCTAACTACGAAATGAACCAATTCCTTTGACTATTCCCTTGAAGCTCATCGGCGACTTTGATAAAAATTGAACTTTTGCTTGTTGACGATCGATTGCAAAACTCAAACTGCATCGTTTCCCGATGACATAGAGAAATGGTTGAGACGGATAGGAATGATGGTCTCTTCGGTTGAACCTTGAAGTCTCGTCGTCTTTTCCATCTTCAGTTTCGAACAACTTATAATTGCATTATATTGCACTTTACCGCACCACACTAGCACTCATTATACACGGGCGGGGGAGGGGGGAGCGTACATGTTACTTTATCTAACCATGATTTGTACTAAGTTTAATAGCTATGGGTTCTAGACATTCTGGGCATTATCTATGCCAGCTGGATCATCTTCCCAACATGATAACCCTGACATAGAATCAAGTTCTGCAACTGAATCCGATAGTCCGTCCTCTAGTCATCATTTGGAACAACTGGAAAGCTCGAGCCTTCAATTTGACCTTTCTAATGTTGTTCCCATCCTTCCACCAGAAGTTATCGATCCTGCTCCCGACGCTTTAGAGGATGCGGTTATTCTGGAGAACCCTGCTGATTCGGTAGCCTCTAAGATTAAGGAAGATGCTCTTCACTAAATCTGCATAAGGCATGAAATTCCTTTCGATGATATGTTGGTTCCATCATGGGATGACATGGCTTACATACCCCAGAAGGGTATACGACGTGCAACAAGTTCATGTGCTGGGTCGGATGCATCCCGCCATTTAATATACATTCGGGAAATCCTTCATTATTTAGGGATAGCTCCAACGCAGCTCCATCCAAATAGCTATGCTCTTCTCAACTGTACGTATATGATATTTGTGGATTCCTGCACCATCTTCCAACCATTGACGTCATCCGATTCATATTCACTTTCAAGCGACGGACAAGGAGTATTTCGTTTACATTTCTTGAATCGGCGAAGAGGGCCAGATTCTAACTGGCGCATGGAACAAATTAAGCACCTTTAAAAGTGAGTGGTTCTTCGTTCGTTGTCCGCCCGATTTCGCTCGACAATGGTTGGAAAGACGTAAGTGTTATCCACTATTTTAATATTAGCACGAAAAATCGATATTCAGGACAAATTCCTGACTACGTTACTCCTTTACAAGCATCGTCACCTGGCCTAGTGGCAATATTTATGAAGAGGCGGTTACAGCTCTGAAAAATGCACCTCCCGAGGATAGGAACATCGAATATCTGCTTATGGAAGAACGTCTTGTTACTTTTTGCTTGATAGAAAATGGCCTTAACATGGGGCTAACCAAAGTCGCCCAAACTGCAGGGATAAGACCATGGGATGCAGTCAGTCAAAGGGAAAATCGAGCTGATCTCATGGTGCCCCCAGTCAGGAGTGCTCAGGAATTCACTGGTATTGATGCCAGAGGACATAGAGGCGATGTGCCCGGTCATAATGGTGACGAATCCAGTCTTGGTGTTGATGTCAGATCCTCGCAGGCCTCACAACCCTCGATTCCTGATAAGAGAAAGAAGAAAACATTTGTACATAAATTTCCAAAAGTCGTCTCTCTGATCAGTCCAAGTTGTCGATGGCTCCTAAGATTGTTCAATATGAATCTTCTTCCCAACTATCAGAGCGTTCAAGTTTACCACATGATTCTTTGTCTAGTCTAACAATTCCGCATGATCTTGACGCTTTTCATTTTACTGATGTGAGCATCAAGGGGTCAGAATCTCCTACTGGAATTGGCACTGAGGTTCCTACTTCTGGAGGAGAAGTTACACCAATGAGCAAGGCTCACCTGGTTTGTCGGGGAGTTACATAAGGATACTTGCACACACTTGCACCCTACAACATTGCATTATGCTTAACTTGTGCTTTTTAATGCTTAAAGTTGATTAATTTCTGTTTTCCTTTGCAGAAATGATGGTGAAGCAGAGGAACATGTTTGATTCCCTCTGGGATATACACCACCAATCCTCTGGTTCACGCTCTGGTTCTTACCATGGTAGTTGAGAGTATTATGATTCGAGTTATCGCCCCAGCCGTGATCGGGGTCATTAAGACAGAAGTGATAGGGATAAGCCACCCCAAGACAAACATCGATCAAGATCAAGATCCCCTCCTTCAAAGGGTCTCGAGAAGCCAACTAATCGTAGGGACTAACCTATCGATCCCTTTCGCAGTCCTCCTCCCACTTTTGTGCCTCCACAGCCTTTAGTTTTCTCTTATTCTCAACGGCCAAGCGATCATCGTTGCCATAGTGAACATGCTGCTGCCCACAGGCCCGGCAAGGAAAGTATTGAAGTTGAATCTGCTACTAAAGATCCTACGATCAATCCAACTGCTTGTGTGGCACATCTTCGTGAAGAATTTCCATACTTATGTTTTGAAGGGTTCTATTTTCCTCCTAAATTGAAGAGGGTTTCCGGACCATGTTCAGAAAGTGACTATTGACTATGTCACTAACATCCACATGCAGTATAACGAATGGATGAAGGCAGCAGAGAAAATGTCGAAAGTCTCCTTCGAATGCGCGTCGGAGATTGAAAAGCTAAAATGCCAGGAAGCTCAAGATAAAAGAATCGTTGACACTTTGACTGTAACAACCCGGGGTTTTGTAACAACTAATTATCATCAAATGACGATTAAATTGGTTGTTAGTTGCTATTGGGATCTTTAATCGGTTGAAATTCTTTGAAAAATTGGTTGTTAATGGCTATTTGGAGTTTTTTTTAAATTGGGTTGTGATTCTTTAATAATTTGATTAAGGAATTATGTGGGCTTTACATGTGTTGAATCTTGGCCCACATTTTCTTTATACTTGGTGCCGTGATTATCAAAGGCAAACAGATTCCCCATTATTCATTTTTCACAACACTAACAAAACATACGAAAGAAAATAAATGGCGGCTCTCGTTTTCGTTCGTTCGTTCCTCTCTGTCCAAATTAGGGCTTCGAGATTTTAAAGCCGCCGACTATGATTATCTCGATCGAATGATGCTTTGTCGATCGATGCTTCACTTCGTGCTCGTTCACGGCTGCTTCTATTTGCTTCAAAACAAAGGTGAGTGATCTTCACATCTAATTCAAGTTCGTATAATTGTTGTTTTTCGATGTTGAATTCTTTTGACGATGTTGTTTTGCTTTGATTTCGACTTGGTCGATTTCCTTGTCATCTGATTTTGTGGCATTTGAATTTGCTCGATTTTAGCCTTGGTTGCCATGGCTCTGACTTGACTGTGACGATGGTTTCTCTGACTTGTTCAAATGCACGTATTTGTGATGACTTAATTATAACGATTTTGCTTTTGTGATCGTTGAATTTCTGGAACACCATGGTTTCAAACTATTTGATTATGTTCTTTATTCCCCTTTGTCTTCGGCTTGTACCCTGATTTACTTGCGGCCTTGACTTTGTTATGCTCTGCATCTACTCTCTGATTTGTTCATCTTGTTCTTGCATACATGTATATCCATTCGTGTGTGTGTTCGTATATAAATGTATGTGTGTTTGAGCTTTGCCTCTTTGCTTGATGTCTACATGCTGTCCGGTTAGCCTGTCTTTGGTTGCGAATTGAGTTGATGTTTTGGTCCTCATTGTCGAGGCTATACTTGTGGGTTCACTGCAAACTTTATTTGCATATTGCTGGTCATTCTCTGTTGCACTTTGTATCACTCTGACTGTTGACATGTGCATTGCTCCCTTATCTGTTGACATGTGCATTACCTCTGCTATATGTGCACTGTGCTTCAAGTCGGGTACCTTGAATTTGTCTCAGCCTTGAACCTTTGTAGTCTGGTGTATATACACACATCTCTGTTGTTCATTAGCTTGGTCTGGTGCAGTTTCATTGTGTGTCAAGCAATTTTTAAGTGTACTTGTTTCACTGGTGCATCCCTTGACTTGTTGACATGTGCATTGCTCCTTTATCTGTTGACATGTGCATTGCCTTCATACTTTATGTTGTCTGGGTTGTATTCTCTTGAAACTGTCTATGATCATGTGCAGTTTTGTTGTATATGCATTTGTTGAGTTGTTTCTCTGATGCATCACTTGTTTCTATTCCTTGGGTGCAACTTCATGTTGTCTTCGGCTTTGACTTGATTTTGACGAAGTGATTTCGTTTGACTTTGGCATTGCTTTGGTTACGTGATAATGTTTGAGGATGTTTTAAAAAGAAAACTGTTCCTTGATGATGAATTCTGGTATTTTGTTCATTTTCAGCTTCACAAAACTTTGGCATGTCTACATCTATATGTGCATTCATCTTTGCACCGTGCACTAGCATGCTTGATCATATGTTGAAGTCTTTAATGATGATGTTGATTTCGTTTATGTACTACTGCACGGTTGTGTTGCTACAGTTGAGTTGAGCAGTGACTTGACCTCTGCAGTTTCGATGAGTTGTTGACATTTGGTGTTGTGATGATTTCATATGCTGTTGTGGCGAGGCAGTGCACGCGTGCGTGTACTGCAGCCACACAATATTGATTTTTTAGTGTTATTCCAATTGTTTGAATTGTTTTGTGAGTTCAATTCAATATTTTGGAATTGTATTCTGATTTGGTTGATTAGATCATTTTGTTGTTGTCTAATCATCTATTTGATAATTAGATTATGAGTTTCTAATTATTCATTTAATAATTAGACTTTGTTGTTAATTGCCGTTTAGGTAAATCTGTTGTTTTCTAAATTATCTTCATTGATAATCTTTTTTTATTTATCTTTGTTGATGATTTGAATTTGATGATTTGTGTTTAACACCATTTAGTGTTATATCTACCGTTATCCGATTCTCTTATTGAAGAGTTGGATATACGAGATTTATTTTGACTATCGTCTATTTGATTCTTTAATTATTATTGCTTCCGTGCATTAATAACTGAGTTTGAATTAGACTGACCCGTGTATTATTTTCTTTTGAATTTAATACTCGGGTCAGACCGAGTTATTACAGGTTGTAGATATCTTTCTTTGGGTTGCTGCTTGAGCTATGAAGTCTCTTCATATCTTTTGGAGTAGTCGTCGTCATTTTGTAGTAGTTAGTGTATCTGATCTAGGTTGATATGTATTCATGTATATTATTCGATAATGTAATTGTATATATAACTTCCAGAGTCGACAGTTGTAGTTGTATCATATGTATTGTATCACATGTATTGTAACTGACATCAGTTATATATATATGAGACTTTTATTATTTGTGTTCCGCATTTAGCTTATCTGGGTTATTAGTATATATATTGTCCTAAACTATTATGAACCATCGTAGTTCGTTTTATACTGGAATTGGGTATGTCGATGGGAGTAAATAAATAAGAGATGAAAAATTAAAAATATATACCACTCCTATCGAGGTAACCAATACTAGTGTAAGGCCCAACTACGGATGGCCGCTCCTATCCAGCCTTATTCTTCGTAATAACAGACAATATTTCTTTTAATACTCTTTGTTATTGTGAGCATAGAGGTGGGGCGTCACATTGACAAACGAGCTAGAGGCCTCTGGGTCCTCCTTAGTAGAAGCCGAAGGAAAAGCTAATGCTGCTGTGAAATCCATGGAGGAGATGAAATCCAGCCATCTTAATATGGTTCAAGTGTTGCATCATTGAAATCAAGAGATAGCGCTTGAGCATGACACAACTCAAAATAATGAATCCGCAACCTTGAAGGAGATAGCGGATCTTAAGGCTAAGCTCGAGGATGCAAATAAGGAAAAGGATGATGCCCAGAAGATCACTCAAGATGCTTGTGATGAGTTGGTAAATGTCAGACTTGAGAGAAATACGGCTGTTGAAAGGGCCAAAAGTGTTGATGCACTTATTCAACGTGAAGCAAAAGTTACCAAGAACAAGGTTAGTGAGGAGATAATGAATGAGCTTGGCACACTTCTCGTTCTTTACAATGCTAACGTTCTCAAGCATAGAAATTTGACATGGCTTGGTGACAATTATTCCTACCAGCTCTAGCGCGCGTGAGAATTTCACGTTGTAGAAGAAAAGAAACCTCTTAATTTGGAGGATATCGACCTGTATAGGCTTGAAAGTGAAATGCTATTGGGCGACGAACCCAAAACATTGCACGATATCCAGCTTTCACTCCAGAGAGAATCTGCTGCTTCTTCTTCACAAGAAGTGGATGAAGGATCCGGGTCGGCACAACCCGATATTACAACTGAATTGCCCCCGGCACCCCAGGTCACCCTTAGCTCCACAACATGCTCTTCAACCATTCCCGAGTATGATCCAAACAAGCCACAACTTTCTCCATTTCCTAAACGCAGTTCAGAGGATGTTTCGGTTCAACCTGGGAGCCACACCGAGGAAGGTATTTCGTTGACATTTCCCGTCTTTCATAAAGTTGGGGTGTTATCAGTTGATATTTCTAATCATTTTACCTATTTTTTCTCAACTTTGAATATATCAGGTGTCGCTCCTCTCCCCTTACAAGAGCCTCAGTTGGAGTCACAAGCGGCCGCTACAGAATCCATTAAAGTTACAACTTCGGCCGCTGCTCAAGGTGCTCGAGAAGAAGCCTTTGTTATTGATGATCAATTCATGGAGGCATTATTCAAGAAAGGAAGCGGCCCACACCATGAAATTCCTTTGATGAAGATCTTGTGATCACGGGTTCTTCCAACCCCACTGTCGAGCTCAGCATGAAAGAGTTTGTTGAGAGGGAAGAACTGTTGAAAAAGGAGGTAAAAGCTGAGCCTGTTGATTTGAGCTTCACTGAACCGATTCCTGTCCCGCTCCAGATGATCCCTCGTGGTGGGACAATTCCTTAGGATGATATCCCCCCCGCTTCTAGTGCTGAGAGTGCCTCCACTTCTCCTGCTTCTAAAGATGACACCACCTCGATTCATACAACTGAAGATACTTCTTCGAAGAGAAGCTGAGGCGGAAAAGAGTCGAAGAAAGGGTCGAGTGGCAGTTCGGAAGGAGCCACTCCAAAGAAGCAAAGGAAAGATAGGAAATCTAAAACATAATCTTTGGGTTAGAGTGATTTGTAAATAACATAGATGGTTACCTTTTCTTTTCATCGGTCATGTTTGTATAGGTACGACCCCCACTTATATTTCTCATTTTGGATAAACTTGTATTATGTGCAACAAGTTTAGTGTTAATAAAAATTCTTTTATTTTTTATGTATAATTCTTGTATGCATTTGTTTCAATGATCGAGCTATCACATTTTTCATTTTATGCCATTTGTGATTCGTTGTTCGTCGGGTCTGATATCGATCCAATTTATCCATCCCAGGGCCTCCTTGAGGTCATGGCCTCGAGTCGTATCAAGCACTAGGCTCAAGCCTTAATGTTACGCTTGTTGAACTCGATGGTTTGAAAAATTGTATTCTTGTCCTAGTCCCGGGTTAGTGGAGTTAGGTAGTGGATGGTTGAACTCCATTTTTAGCGAGCTTACACTCCTCTTGTCGACTTTAGTCCAGAGGTTATGGAGTAGTGCGCGGTCGAATCACACTCATCTATTTGTTTATACTCATATTTGCACTCCAAGGATAAGAGTTATTTCGCGAGTGGATGATTCACACCTGATTTATGTTTGTACTCCAATCCGCACTCTAGAGGCTTAGAGTTATTTCGCGAGTGGATGATTCACACCCAATTTATGTTTATACTCCAATCCGCACTTTGGGAACTTAGAGTTATTTCGCAGGTGGATGATTCACACCTGATTTATATTTATACTCCAATCTGCACTCTAGGGATTAGAGTTATTTCGTGGGTGGATGATTCCCACTCGCTTTATGTTTGTACTCCAATCCACACTTTGGGAACTTAGAGTTATTTCACGGGTGGATGATTCACACCCGATTTATGTTTATACTCCAATCCGTGCTCTGGGGACTTAGAGTTATTTCGGAGAGTAGCTGAATCGTATTCTCCGTAATTGATTGATTTCCCCCCAGGAGTCAGGGGTTTAATTTAGCGAGCGATCTGTCATGTCACGATCGCTCTTATTTTATTTCGGTCTCATCGTGTAACTGATACACAATGTTACAACAAACATAAATACAAAGGAGTCCAAGGCTTTATTTGCTTAATGGAAAAGAATGACGTAATCTGTCTTATTACATATTTGGAAAATCAAATGCTAAAGCATATTCTGAAAGCAAATACAACTGAAATGAAAAAGAAATAAAATTTGTGAAATATCATCGTAAATACTCGCTATTCCATGCCCTTGGAACTGTGATGCCATCGACATTCGCTAGTTTGAAAGTTCCCTCTCCAAGCCTCTGTTTAATGACATATGGTCCTTCCCAGATTGGATTCATGTGCGATGGGGTAGGAAAAACCCATTTCAGAACGAGATCGCCGATTTCAGAGGTTCTAGGTCGGACTTTAATGTTGTAATACTAGGCGATTCAGTGTCGATGTGTAGCTGCCCTCAAATTGGCTTCTTCATGCTTCTCATCTATAAATTCAAGAGATTCCAAAAGGAGATCTTTATTTATTTTAGGATCGTAGTAAGTCACTCGATGAGATGGTAGCTCGAGCTTAATAGGAATGACGGCTTCGAAACCGTAAGAAATGGCGAATGAAGTATGGCCAGTCGCGAACTTATGGGTGGTCCTGTAAGCCCATAGTGCTGTAGGGAGTTCATCCACCCACCTACCTCTGGCCTTTTCAAATCGCTTCTTCAGAATGTACTTTATGATTTTATTTACAGCTTCAACCTATCCATTTGCCTGAGGGTGAGCGACTGCTGCAAATCTCTTTTCAATATGATATCTTCGACAGAATTCTCTAAATTCAAACTGTCGAATTGAGTTCCATTATCTGTTACAATAATTCATGGTAGACCGAATCGACATATGATGTTTCAAACAACAAAGTTGATTACTTTCTTGGTTGTGATCATAGCTAAAGGTTTTGCTTCGGCCCATTTGGTGAAGTAATCACCTGCAACGATAGCATACTTTGTGCCACCTTTAGAGATCGGTAAGGAGCCGATAATGTCTATACCCCACATGGCAAACGACCATGGGTTGACCATTTATGTGACTTCCGTTGGCGGAGCTCTTGGATCTTCTGCATATATCTGGCACTTATCACATCATCTTACATAACCAGCGGCATCTTGACTTATGGTTGGCCAATAATACCCGTAATAGAGTATTTTCTTTACCAGAGTTTGCCCCCTAGCGTGATCGCCAATTCCTCTTCATGAACTTCTTTTAGAACACGCTTTATCTCTTCATGAGTGACACACTGAAGTAGGGAACTGAGAAACCTTTCCTGTACATAATTCCTTCTTGCATGATATACCGTGAAGCTTTGCGAAGGACTTGTCACTTTTCATTCCTTTGTTTGGGAAGAATTCCCTGTAGCAAATAGTCTTTGATTGGAGTAATCTACGACTCCCTCTCGAGTTCTACTTCCAGTGTCCGGTCGATTTTTAACATGTTTAAACTTGGGGCATTTAATACTTCTACAGGAACCAAGCCCATCTGCTATGCGTCGCCGGTGCTGGAAAACTTTGCCAATGAATCAGCTTCTGTTTCGATCCCATATAATATGCGGAATGTCATAGTACTCAAAGTTTACCAACAATTCTTGGACTTGGGTAAGGTATGGGGCAAGTCGTTGTCCCTTAGCTTGATAATCTCCACTGACTTGGTACGCTACTGTAACTACACGGAATTTTTGTCGTCTTGAGTTTTGAATATTATTTTTTAATATTCAATAATACGGTATTTTTATCAAAATAAAATCCCCGTTAAGTGATGATCAGTGATAATATACAACTTTAAACCAAGATAGTATTTTGAATTTCCAGATTTTATTTATAAAATAGGAAATTGATTTAATTGGAAACTCTTATATATATATATTCAGGAAAACAGAATTTATATATATAATTTGGAAACTAATTCATAGCAAATAAATGTAGATGGATATGAAGGATGGGTTTTAAATAGAAATGATATGACTTATGGAAAGTATAATTTATTTTAAATAGTAAGAGTTTAAATTGGATTTTCTTATATATATATATATGTATGTATGTATATGTATATATACATATTAGTTAACAAGGATGTATATATAAGTTCAAAAAGGAAAGTATAGTATTTATAAACAAATAAATATAGTATATTTAGAATAATATATGTATATATTGAAAAATGAAAGAAGAAATAGATATGAAAATATTATATGATGCATATGAGGAAAATTTATAAAATCGTTCTAAAAAGGAAATCTCTTATAAAATGGCGTTTGACAAAAATGTCATTTCATACTTTTAAAATGAAATAGCAAAGATTTCATTTGCTTTGAACTGTACATTTTAAAAAAAAGAAAAGTGTTAACAAAATGTTGTTTTATTTAAAAATGAAATAGCGAAATTTTCAATTGCCTTGAGTTATATATTTTAATAGAAGTATATATATAGATATGAAGACTAAAAGCTGTTTATTTAAAAGCCCCTTACATCTTGTTTTCAATATGAAAGCATATTAAAACCCAAAGGAGTTTAACTAAGTAAATAACATAAGTACAAAAAAAAGTTAAACAAGCAAAAAGGGAAAAGAACAAATATATATACATAAGTGCTTGCTGGCCTAAATAGAGAAAGACTAAAAACATTGTTTTAACTTCTTTTCAAACCTCAAACCAAATATCAATTCAAAATCACCAAAATTACTTTCCATCCATCACTGTACAAAACATTGTATAGCAAAACCAATCTTTCTTAAGCCAAGAAATTATTATACATATGCATCATCGGCTACTTGTAAAGTTCAACAGAAGATTTCAAAAGTTCAAGCATGTGGAAGGTGAGGTTTAAAATTTTGAATGCTTGGAATTTTAGAAATTTACTTTGTCAAGTTAACGGAATAAAAAGAAAATTATATATGCTGGACTTTAAAAATCCTTATCCCAAAATCTAATTCGAATTGGCCGATGATGTAATCTAAGAAAGTGATTGTCTTCGAATGTAGATTTCATTAAAAATAGTTTGGAGCTAGTTCGTTTTGTATATTGTGTGAATTTGTAAAAATACAGTAAGTAACTCGAATTTTATCGATTTTCAACATGCCCAAACTATCGATTCCTGTATATACTTGTGATCGCGGTATGAAAATAGGATTTTTGGTGAAGAAATTAGGATTTTTAATAGCTTAGATGTTGAAAAATTGAAAGATGATCAGAATTCGTTATAAAAATAAATTCTGGCATTGTCGACGACGAGGAAGGGTACGGCTAGGTCGAGGAGGAGCAGGGAAATGGGCGATGAATTCACCATGGCCAATTCTTGTTTTCGGCTTTGATTTGGGTTGAAGTGGTGAATTTAGGGTTTAAGGAGGTGGTTTTGGAGGGTTTTGAATTTCATCGAACTATGGCGATTAGGGGCGATCGGACTTAGCGATTAGGGTAAATAGAGGGTCAAATAGGGGCGACAGTTAGTGTGTACGGGCGATGACCGAGCGTGCGGCATCGATTAGGGTAAATAATTTGCTACTGTGTCCTAAGCACTAAGAGGTGTCTTTTGTTGTGGGACCAACATGATTGGTTCACAGTGGCATAGCAGAGATAGGAAAGGCCATCAATGGGTAGGATTAGGATTTCAGCCTAATCAAGTTAGCGGTTGAGATAGGATTAGGGTTTCAGCCTAATCACAACAGTGTAAGATAAGTACAAACAATCAAAGAAAACAGTCAAACAGAATCAGAAACAGTATTTTATGCAAGTTTTATCTTTTTTGTATCTTCCTTTCATGCTAGAACTATTGCTTAGTCTATTATCTTTATCTTGCTTAGAAATGCTAGTAATTACTTTCACTCACCAGACTTATTGTAAAACCTACTCCTCTATCTTTCCTTTTTCCCCAATAGGCCAGCAGAGTTGAGGATAGTTGATTCAGATTGCTAGGAGATTCATTTCCAGAATTTTCTCATTTCAGATGTATTCTTCTGCTTTTCATAGTTTCCATTTGGCTTATGATATATTGGCACTTGTGAGAAGGATTATTATTGTTATTTTTGTACTCTGATTATGTGAGACTGAGATGTATTTTCATGAGACATGAGAGATTTTGAGTTTTTGAGGCATGTTATGTTTTCATGACTTATTTTGAGATGAAGTTTAATTCTGAATGATAAGTTATTATTTAAATGTTTTCCGCTGCTTTTACTTATTTGCCTTGTGAAACTTAGTTTCTGTGATGCTTTAGCTATACCTATAATGCACCACATCCTTTGATGTGCCCTTTTTGGGAATACTAAGGGGTGTGGGGTGTTTCATTTGGTATTAGAGCCTAAGGTTACATGATTCCAAAAAACTTGTTTTAAAAGTAAAGTATTTTTCAAAGGTAACATATCTTCAAACTAAAAGTGTTTTTTAGAAAGAAACTCTTATTATAGAAATAGTTTTCAAGTATAAGAGAGTTTTTATAAAAATCCCCTCAAAGTCCAGTTCAACCTTCTTTCGATTCTTTCGAGCCTAAATTTTCTTTTCCTTGCATAGAATGATGGACGCCCTAAATCTTCCAAAGGGTGTCCAAGTCCCTAGCTGGTTCCGTAGATACCTTCAAGCTACGGCACCAGAGGTGCAAGGGCAAGCGCCCAATGTAGCACCGTCGGGTGGAGGTCTCGTTAATCCACCTGCAGCAACCCATTTTTCTAAGCTATGCAAGGATTTCGCTAATTTAGGAGGCAAGACGTTTTCTGGCATGGAGGATTTCGTAGAAGCACGAACTTGGTTGAGGAATACATAGCGGATATTTGGCTTGTTAGGATTGGAGGACCGACAGAGAGTTCAGCTTGCATCTTGGCAGCTGAAGGGAGAGGCTTATTAATGGTGGTAGATTGTAGAGATGGAGGGTAGAGACGTTGGTTGGGTTGGATTTCGGGAAAGGTTTGAGAGAAAGTTCTTGTCGCAAGCCGAGGAAAGCATGCAGTTGGAGAAGTTCATTAGTCTGAAGCAGGAGAGTCTTTCGGTGAAAGAGTACATAAATCAGTTTAACGAGTTATCGAGGTTCGGGATGGAGTTTGTTAATACACCGCATAAGAAGGCCACCAAGTTTGCTAAGGGTTTAAACTAGCCCCTCCAAGGGTTGGCATTGACACATGTACCTATGGAAGCGACGTATGAGTCACTTGTGGAAATGACTCTCATATCAGATGTTGCTAAGGAAGAAGAGGTTAAGGAGGTTCCTAAATCTGAAAACTCTAAGAAACAGTGGTGGAAGAATAAGAAGGATAAGGACAAGAAGAAAGGAGGAGGACCTCAAAAGGGACAGATCAAAAAGGGCGAGAAATGTCATAATTGTGGATTGGCTGGGTATTACTCAAAGGACTGTAAGAAGGACACGATGAAAGGGAGGTGTTACAGCTGTGGGCAGCCTGGACACCTTAGTATAGCTTGTCCTCAGAGGACATGGCAGAGAGTAGGCGCACCTACGGTTCAAGTACAGGCTTTGGATGCAGCACTATAACAACCCTGTATTTTGTAATTTTTTTATAGTTGAATTTCCTGATTTAATAACTTTATTTTATTTAATTTTTGTTACTTTAAATATAAATTTTGATTTGTATGTGAATTATAATTTCAAACATGAATAAATAGAATATTTTCCAGAAATGTGAATTTTGTCAATGTGGTCAAACTTTGACTTTTAATTTTACAAATTTAAATTTTGAACTTTTGAAATTTATCTTTATTTTATGAAAGTAAATAAATTTTTAAGAATACTGCTTTTCGTTTCGTTGGAATCTGATTTATATTGTGAAAGTTATGCTTTTTACACTATTGTACATAAATTGGTTATTTAACAAAATTGTTTATTTTAATTTACATAAATGATAGTTTGTTTGTCATGTCATGTTCTAATTTATGTTTACATGTGTAACATGACATGTTATGTATTTATATATATATTTTATTTTGAAACATTTTAAAAGTGTAGTTGAAATTTTCCTTTACTAGTTGTATTTTTGTTTACAATTTTAATACTAGTTTCAATAAAATAAACTATTTTCTTTATTTATTTTCCTATTTTTCCTAAGACTAATTATTTATTTTATTTTTCACATTTTTTTGTCTTTTATCTTTATTTATTGATATTTTGTTTATTTTGTATATAAAAGAAAGTGGAAATTCTAAGAGACTAAAGGCTTTAAAACTATGACTTTTCAATTGCTTGACTCTTCATTTTCTTTGGCCGTTCAAAACTTAAATGTTTGGCCGTGAGTTTTATCTCATTTTCACGTGAGAAGTTTCTCATTTCAGCAAATTTTCAGCCACATCATTTCTTAAAAAAATTGATAATGGCTTCTTCCATTTCTTCTTCACTTTTTCCCTTGTTTTCCATTGTTTTTCACTTGATTTTGCCCTAATCTTCACCTATGTTGCTCGACCCATAGCCTCACCATCTCCTCCACCGAACAGCACCACCTCTTTCCCACATAATCCACGGCCTAACCATCATTCTCCTCTGACCTGAAAGTGCCATGACCTCCCCTTGCACAAAACTTCACAAAACAATGCAAAAATTCCAAAACAACTACATAGCCGAGCCTTGTAGTTCACATACCCTTCATCTTTGACTTCGGCCACCCCTTAGCCACCACCACCAGCTTGTTTACCACCTCTGAACATCCCCCACTCCTCTGACCAGACCTATAGCAGCCCTGGCCGAGCCCAAATGTGCCAAGGCCGAGACCAAAAAGATGATGCAAACCCCTCTTTTACCATGCCTTTTGATCTTCCCACTTTGTAACTTACAAACCACTTCCTATTCCTTTGCACTCTTGACCAAGCCTTGTTATTTTCAGATCCAAACCAGACCTTTACCCACCTGATACATGTCATGGATGAACCAATTTAGCCTTAAGGCCGAGCACATGTTGAGTCAAGAGCAAGCAAAACTTGTTTGAAACTTGGTGATGTCTTTGTTTATCTCTATTTCAATTTGTTTCAAAATAAATTTTGGTATTGTATATATATTTATATATGGCTTTGTTTATTGTTATATACAAGATAGACATCTTGTCTCTCTTCCCACTTGAATCAAATCATGCTATCGTGCTTTCCGGATTCTCTTTTGTGTGTGTTGTTTGCGAACTCCAGCTTTAAAGAGGTGAGTAATTCACACATGACATATATGCCTGTATAATTGTGAAGTGACACCAAGTGAATGTGTAGAAACTTTTATATTATGTTATACCTGCCTGTGATATCATTTATATGATGTTAAACCCTTTTATTAACTTGTCACATCATCTGTTATATTATATTCTATTATATTGTTTATTTATTTCTATTCCTCACACTGCAAGTTCCCTGTAGAATAGAATCACTATGGGTTGAAATGATACATACTCGAACGGACTTTAGAATAGGAAAAAATCATTATGGGCTGAAATGATAGGCTCGAGTGATTTTTTTATTAACTTGGGATTGCGGGTTTGAAATGATAGAACCCGGATTTTTCTTTGTAAATTACGGATTGAAATGATATATTATCCGTATCACTTGACATGTTAGAAATTAGTATATAGACCCGTGGTTATTTTATATATTTCTCTGGATATTTTTAAGTATTTTAAAAATGTAAATCATGACATTTTAATATAATTGGAATTTAAAATGATTTATTAAAGTGTTATTGATTTTTCTATGAATATAAAATGTTAAACAAATGAATGCTCAAAATGGTAATTTGGGATTTAGCTTGACTTGGAATTTGTGAGATTTGGTTTTAAAAATGGAAGTTAAGTAAAAGAAAATAAAATGGAAATTAAGTTTTATTTGTGAAATGATAAGTTAAATTAAAGTGTTAAGTGAAGTAAAGAATAGGAAAATTATACACTTGAATTTAATAAGTGAAGTAATGAAAATTTGATATTTATTTGTGAAATTTACTTTATAAAATCATAAGTTGAAGGGTATTTAAATGACCATTTTAAAGTGGAAAAATATGATTTTTATATAATTAAAATGGCTTAAATTGAAGTTTATTTGTTGCTGAAATTCTATTGTAAATCTGGAAATGTTTTTAGTAGCACTTCAGAAATGCTATCGTTTCTGAAATTTACTAAAATCTGAACTAATAAGAATCTGCAGCACTTTGTAAATGCTGTAGTTGCAGAAGTGAATTAAAGGCTAATTTAACTAAAGGCTATTGCAGCACTTTGTAAGTGCTGCGGTTGCTGAATTAAAATTAAATCTTGAAACTAATAAAAAGGCTACAGTGGCACTTGATAAATGCTGTCTTTTCTGAATTTAGCTTGTTTTCAAATGAAACTGAACTACTACAATAGTTTTAAATGCTGTCTTTGCTGAATTGAATTGTTTCAAATATAACTTACCGCAACACTTTCTAAATGCTGTGAAAGCTGGAATTATAATGTTTTAATGTATTTAAGTGAATAAATGAACTCAGAAATGGTTAAAATTTTGGGAATTTAATATTTGATTTGTAAGTATAATGACTTTACTTTTAATGGTTTAAATGAATGATTTTAATTCGAATTTTTAAACCATTTTGAAATCTATAACCACGGGTACACTTATCTGTATGCCAATTTATTTCCTTGTGATTTATTTGGATGCACACTTTAATTTGAGAGTGTGGCTAGAGGTGGACGATTACTGCAGCTCTGCGCTACCCTAGTCACATTAACACTGTTATTTGCATTGTTTACTTTTATATGGATAGTTTTTTGATAGTGTTTATTACTGCTTACTTGATGGTTTAAAGGACCCTTAAAGGATGGGCGATCCCAAGCATCCTTTAAGTTATTGTGCATTTATATTACAGTTCACTTGAGTTGGTTTACATTGTATAAGTATGTATGTCCTGACTCGAGTGTATTGTGTTTTACTTTACGCTCGGGTCCGCCTGAGTAATACAGCTTTGGATTCACCTTTTGTAGCTAGAGATTTGTTGGAGCTTATTTGTCTATCGGTTCATCGACTTCTATTCCAGTTATTTCCTATTTAGTATTGTCTCTGTATTATTGATTTATGTATCCTAACTTCTATTGTATCTTTTGACTATGAGAATTTGTATATGTTTTGAGAGTTGTTTATAGTAGCTTCATGAACTACTATGGTATTTTATTTTTGCTGCGAGTTATTCTGATATTCTGTGTTTGTGATTCTGTGTTTGATTTTATTTGCTCCAAATTTTCTTGACAATCCACTGTTTTGAAATATTCAAGTCCGACATGTGTGGATTTATTGTCGATTTGAATGGTCCAAAATAGTGGGATGTTACATTTGGTATCAGAGCTTTGGTTTTAGTCAAACCTTAGCCTGTGGAGCAAAAACTCATTAGAGATAGGGTAGAAATACCCTAGAATGAGTGAAATCAATCTCATAATCATTTCTATGTGAGAGAACGTATTTTCGAAGTATAAAATGATTTTCAAATGATTTTAAAGAATTTTCAAAGATTATTTTGATATAAATTTTCTTGCTTTGAAAGTAAATTTTTTCTAAACTTCATTCCTTTTGTATCCACCTTGTTAGTAATTTCTTTGATTAGGATCCTCTTAAATTTTGAACTTCTAGCTTGTTTGATATAGATTCATTGTTGATAGGAATCTATTTTGGCTATGGAAAAATCAGTAGTTTGTTAGGTTGCTCTAAGTGAACTCTGTTGTATCTTTTGCTTAGCTGAAGTTGTTCAACTATAAGATATTTATGCTCCTGTTTTCGTATGATATGAATTTGAGTCTTTTCCAAATTTTCAATGGCAATTCTTTTGTATTAATATAGGTTATATATCTCTAATCTTGGTTTGGATTCTTATCGATTAAGATTCCTTTGAACTTTGGAATGCTCCCACTTGTTCTGAAATCCATTCTTGTCTTCCCTATTTATATTCCTTTGATTTTGGAGCATTCCGTAACTCCACTTTGAATGACCTTTATAGGGTGGCGATTCCGCCAATCTTTGAATGATTTGTAAAAGGGTGAAACTCCCTTATAATTGGCATTGATTCACCGGATATTTTTGTATCCTCGGTTTACGATGTTTTCTATCTTCTGCTATATTTAGATTCTATCTCTGGTGATAGAAGGTCGATTTGCCTTAGATTTTCGCATCGATTATATTCCTGAAGTCATGGTTGACTGGTTAAGGTCGCCCGCGATTTATATGAGCTTATCCATCTTCTATTGGTAATTTAATTATCTCATCTTTGTTCGAGCTTTTCTTCGAATCAGTATTCTATTTGATTAGGGTTCCTGACGCAGTGGATTAATCAAAACAATGTAGATCGATGAAAGTAGCGATCGAAGGATTGGAAGATACCGAAATGCCCAAATTCGTTGATCCGAAGATACTGAATTCTAGCTATCCCAAACACGTTGATAGCGCACTATTCCATGTTTAAAGATCTGCGATTCTTCGCACGTTGATCTAGCGCACTAGATTCCGTGAATCGGCTTCAGCTGTCGTTGAATCGAGCGCACTCGATTATCCGAGAGTGGAGATAGGAGATTACACTCAACTACCAATTTGGTGAAAGCACAAAGCTAACAAAACAAAGTTTTATTTCAAATCAACTAAACTATTACAAATGGCACCACCGGCATATTTATAGAAGTTACAACACACGCCACAAAAAAAACTGCACAACTCCTAGGTCGGTCACGACCTAAAACACACAACTTACCATAGGTCGGCCATGACCTAAAACATTATGACCTAAAACAGTCCGACCTAAAAACAATACAACATAAGCAAATACAACATAACGCTTTTACAACCCATAGGTCGGAAACGACCTAAACTTCACGACTTAGCATATTATGACTTAAACAAAACAGTTACAACACAGCAACGACCTAAAAATGAACGGTCATCTGGAGCGAGCGACTTAAGAATGAACGGCATCTGTATCAGCGACCTAAAAGAAACGGCTTCAGAAAACTGCGCGACCTAACTCTTTGCGACCTAAGGCCTCACGACCTAAGTCTTCACGACCTAAGTCCTCGCGACTTAAGGCCTCGCGACTTATAGCGAGCGACCTATCTCTCCTCATCTTCTCGCGACCTAACTTAGGTCGTTCCATTTTTCTACGACCTAACATAGGTCGTTCCTTTTTAGGTCGTAGCACTTTTTCCTTCAACTCGTTAGCTCGTTGCACCCTGTTAGGTCGTTCCAGCGACCTATGCCTTAGCTTTAGCTCTCTATTCTGGAACCCGTTAGATCGTCCACGACCTAAGGCTTCAACTTCCCCTGACTCTTCACATAGTTTTAGACCGTTAGCCTCCTTGATAGGTCGTACTCGATTCAACAACAAGTTAGGTCGCACACGACTTATGACTTCACGTCTCTGGGCTGCATCATCCTCCCCGGGTTGAGAAAAATTCGTCCTTGAATTTGTAATTTCTCCCACATCAGCTTGTTCATCCCCATAATAAGGTACCAAATGTTTAACATTAAACACATCAGATGTATATACATCCTCCGGCAGCTTCAATTTATAAGCATTTTCATTAATCCTTTTCACGACTTCTACAGGACCAATTTTCCTGGCTTTCAACTTGTTATAAGTGCCCATTGGAAAACGATCCTTTGTTAACACAGCATATACTAAATCTCCTTCCTTAAATTCAACGCTTCTTCGCTTCAAATCTGCAGTTCGTTTATACTTTTCATTTGCTTTCTTCAATCGTTCTTGAACAATTTGATGACATTCCGTCAGCCCTTCAACAAAATCAGCAGCTTTCTTAACTGTCCCCTTCGAGTGTGGTATTATCGTTAAATCCAACGGTCCTTTTGGCATACTAGAATATACAATCTGAAATGGGCTGAATCTCGTACTACGATTTACTGCATGATTATGAGCAAACTCTGCCTGACATAACTTCATGTCCCAACTCTTCAGATTATCTTTCACCAGACATCGCAATAAATTCCCCAGCGATCTGTTAACCACCTCCGTTTGCCCATCAGTTTGCGGATGGTAAGCGCTACTAAACTTCAGCTTCGTTCCGACCATCTTCCACAAACTTAGCCAAAAATGACTCAGAAAACGAGTATCCCTATCCGACACAATAGATTCTGGAAATCCATGAAGTCGATATATCTCTTTGAAAAATAACTGAGCAACATGAACAGCATCCCCTTTGAGTTCGCGGTAATCCCAAAACAAAATCCATACTCACATCAACCCAAGGCTTACTCGGTACCGGTAACGGCATATATAATCCAGCATTAGTCGCAGTTCCTTTCGAAACCTGACAGATATGACATCGTTCCACAAATCGCTCAACCTCTTTTCTCATCGATGGCCAAAAATAAGAGTGTGAAATCAACTGTAATGTACGGTCTCTACCCACGTGGCCTTCTTCATGTAGCTCTTTCACAATCTTCAACCGTAAACTGCAATCCGGTATACATAATCGATTTCCCTTGAACAGAAAACCATCTACCATCATAAATTCATCAGCATTCCCGTCCTTAGCTCTTTCAACAAATTTCGTAAAATAAGGGTCTTCTTCAATCAGTTCTGGCAATAATTCAAAACCTGTCACCTCAACTCTCATTGTTGTCAATAAATGACTCCTCCCACTCAAAGCATCAGCCACACGATTCGTCACTCCTGACTTGTGTTTGACAACAAAAGTAAACTGTTGCAGATATGCAATCCATGATGCATGTCTCGCTGAGATCTTGTCTTGCCCTTGTAAATGTTTCAACGCCTCATGATCAGTGTAAAGAACAAACTCTTTCTGAAATAGATAATGTCTCCAGTGTTTAATAGCTTGTACAACAGCATAAAATTCCACATCATACGTACTATATCTCATCTTCGCTCCTGATAACTTCTCACTGAAATATGCAATCGGACGTCCCTTCTGACTCAACACTCCTCCAATCCCAACCTTGGATGCATCAGTATGTAGTTCAAACACTAACTGAAAATCTGGTAGCACTAGAATTGGTGCTAACGTCAATAGTTCTTTGATTTGCTCAAAAGCAAACCCTGCTTCCTCCGTCCATGCAAACTATTTACCCTTCATACAATCAATCACAGGCGCCATCACACTACTAAAGTGCGGAATAAACCTTCGATAAAATGAAGCCAACCCGTGAAAACTTCGAACTTCCGTTATCGTCTTGGGTTGTGGCCAATCTCTAATTGCTTCGACTTTACTCTGGTCAACCTATATTCCTCCTTCCGATACAACATATCCCAGAAATAAAACACTCCTCGCCATAAAAACACACTTCTTCGTAGCAGCGTAGAATTGTTCTTCACGTAGGATAATTAACACTTTCTTCAAATGCTGAACATGCTCTTCTGTACTAGCACTGTAGATCAGAATATCATCAAAGTAAACCACCACAAATTTCCCAATGTACGGCCTGAAAATTTTATTCATCACCCTCATGAATGTACTCGGTGCATTCGATAGACCAAACGGCATTACCAGCCATTCATACAATCCTTCCCTCGTCTTGAATGCTGTCTTCCATTCGTCCCCTGGTCTAATGCGAATCTAATGATAACCGCTCTTCAAGTCAATCTTAGAAAAGATCACAGACCCACTAATTTGATCTAACAGATCATCAAGCCTCGGCATCGGAAATCTGTATCTAACCGTTATCTTATTCAGTGCCCTGCTATCCGTACACATTCTCCATGAGCCATCCTCCTTCGGTACGAGTAATGCTGGTACAGCACACGGACTCAAACTCTCCTGTATTCGTCCCTGTTCAAGCAGTTCCTCTACCTGCCTTCGCAACTCTTCATGTTCTTTCGGACTCATTCGATAATGTGGTTTATGTGGCAACACAGCACCCGGAACAAGATCTATCTGGTGTTGTATATCCCTCAACGGTGGCAATTTCGTTGGCAGCTCTTCAGGAAATACATCATTAAATTCTTCAAGTACTGGTTTAACTTCTTCAGGTATCTCAACCACTTCATTGCTCTCTCGCCCAATCAACAAAAACACTTCAGGCTCCTCTTCAACTTCTTTAACAAACTCCTTCAAGGATAATAAAGTTTTCAGCTCTTCAATCTCCTCTAGTTTGTTTTCTTCTTGTGGTCGCTTCTTTGGAACTAGAGTAATCTTCGTGCCTTCAAACATGAAACTGTAACTGTTGGTACGCCCATCATGTTGCACCGCCCTATCATACTGCCACGGTCTCCCCAGCAACAAATGACAGACATCCATATCTACCACATCGCACCAGATTTCATCCTTTTATTTCTTTCCAATTGAAAAATTCACACAAGCCCTTCGTCCAACCTTCACCTCCCCGCCTTTCCTCAACCAAGCCAACTTGTACGGTTTCGGATGTTTCTCAGTCTTCAATGCCAACTTCCTCACAGCTTCTGAAGAAATTATATTATCACAACTCCCAGCATCAATAACAAATTTGCAAACCTTCCCCAGAATAGTACATGTTGACTGAAAAATATTGCCCCTCAACCAACTACAATCCTCCTCTTGCTTTGGTGTCAAACAAGACCTCCTCATCATCAGATTACAACCCTCGTCTCCTGACACTTCTTCTTCCTCCACATCAGGTGGTGAATTGGAACATTCAGCTTCTTCATCCTCATCCTCAACCTCCACTATCATAGCTCTATTCTTCGGCTTTGGACATTCATTACTTTTGTGGCCCATTTCTTGGCAATTATAACACTTGAAACCATTATTGACTTTCGCCTTCCCAACCTCATTCACAACTGGTTTTGCAACAGCTTTTGAAACATTAGAACTTCCACTAACACCCTTCACTGGATTGTTGGAATTTGTAAACACACCACCTCCTCGTCTTCCCTGTTTCTCCCAAGCCAACGCCTTCTGGTGTGCTTCTGCTACAGATCTGGGATCAAACATGTTAACCATATCCTGAATCTGCATTCGCAACCCCCTAACAAATCTAGCTGTCAATTGTTCCTTTGTCTCCATAATATCATTCCTTGCAATCAGTTGATAAAATTCGTCAGCATAGTCATTAACAGACTTCGTTCCTTGCCTCAAGTTTTGCAGCCTCTGATACATAAGCGATTGATAATTGTAAGGTAAGAATGTGGCTTTCATCATCTTCCTCATCTTTTCCCATGATTCAACCTTTGACTTTCCCATCCGTTCACGTGTAAGTTTGGTTTGTTGCCACCATGCCAAAGCTCTACCCCTCAACCTTGTAGCAACCAACTTCACTCTACGATGTTCTAGAACTTCCTTGAAGTCAAAAATCTCCTCCACATTAGACAACCAATCCAAAAACTCCTCAGCTTGCATACCACCTTTGAATTTTGGAATTTCAGTCTTCATCCCAGATTCCCACTTGTGATCATACTCCGACTGATTTCTTCCTTGTCCACGTCCTTGTCCATGAACACTTCCACCTTCATACTCTTCTTCAAAATCTGATGTATATCGATGTCGATCCTGACCACCAACATCTCTACTACCATCACGTCTTCCACCAACATCCCTTCTATCTACATTCCTCCATTCATGATCATTCACATTCCTATCACGCCTTCGATCATCATCATTTCTATAACAATCTCGACTCGCACTTCTATGATCATTATCAACACTTCTCTCCCGATTGGAATGTGGTGAGACTCTACTTCCTCCATGGTTAGATTCAGGTGAAACCCTTCTCCGATTTTGATTCATCTCTAACATCATCTTCTCTAATCGTCCAATTCCTTCATTAAGTTTCTCACTAAAGTTTTCATTAATTCTTTGCTCCATCTCATCAGCTTCTTCCCTTCTATACAAAGCTTCTACGTTTTGGTGACGATTAGCTCTTCTCGGCGGCATGGTTGATTCTTCAAAACTTTGACTTTTGGCTCCACTCCAAATTTCAAACACCTTTCGAACTTAGATCCAAAATGAAATGGATCGAAAACTCCCACTTTGTTGCAATTCGCGAAGAACACGATGAACAACAACTTCTCGGCCTTGAATGAAATAGCTCGGCTCGACTTGATCTCTTCAAACTTCTTCAAAATAATTGGCTCCAAGACTCAATTTAGCTATGATTGGCTAAACAAGCTCTGATACCAAACTGACGCAGCGGATTAATCAAAACAATGTAGATCGATGAAAGTAGCGATCGATGGATTGGAAGATACCAAAATGCCCAAATTCGTTGATCCGAAGATACCGAATTCTAGCTATCCCAAACACATTGATAACGCACTATTCTGTGTTTAAAGATCTGCGATTCTTCGCACGTTGATCTAGCGCACTAGATTCCATGAATCGGCTTTAGCTATCGTTGAATCGAGCGAACTCGATTATCCGAGAGTGGAGATAGGAGATTACACTCAACTACCAATTTAGTGAAAGCACAAAGCTAACAAAACAAAGTTTTATTTCAAATCAACTAAACTATTACAAATGGCACCACCAGCCTATTTATAGAAGTTACAACACACGCCATAAAAAAACTGCACAACTCCTAGGTCGGTCACGACCTAAAACACACAACTTACCATAGGTCGGCCACGACCTAAAACATTACGACCTAAAACAGTCCGACCTAAAAACAATACAACATAAGCAAATACAACATAACGCTTTTACAACCCATAGGTCGGAAACGACCTAAACTTCACGACTTAGCATATTACGACTTAAACAAAACAGTTACAACACAGCAACAACCTAAAAATGAACGGTCATCTGGAGCGAGCGACTTAAGAATGAACGGCATCTGTATCAGCGACCTAAAAGAAACGGCTTCAGAAAACTACGCGACCTAACTCTTTGCGACCTAAGGCCTCACGACCTAAGTCCTCGCGACTTAAGGCCTCGCGACTTATAGCGAGCGACCTATCTCTCCTCATCTTCTCGCGACCTAACTTAGGTCGTTCCATTTTCCTACGACCTAACATAGGTCGTTCCTTTTTAGGTCGTAGCACTTTTTCCTTCAACTCGTTAGCTCGTTGCACCCTGTTAGGTCATTCCAACGACCTATGCCTTAGCTTTAGCTCTCTATTCTGGAACCCGTTAGATCGTCCACGACCTAAGGCTTCAACTTCCCCTGACTCTTCACATAGTTTTAGACCATTAGCCTCCTTGATAGGTCGTACTCGATTCAACAACAAGTTAGGTCGCACACGACTTATGACTTCACGTCTCTGGGCTGCATCAGTTCCTCAAAAATTTGAATCTCTGTTTTGTTTTGAAATCCATCCTTGAATCATCCCTTGGAAAGTTTGTGGTTGATTTTGTGAGAAATGCGGATTAAGGATCTTAAGGCTAGAATTAACACTAGAGGGGGGTGAATAGTGTTTTAAGAAATTTGTTAATCTTTTTAAGTTTATCTAACTTTATTAACAATGTATACACTAATTAGACACAGATATGAACACAGAATCAAACACAGATGCAAATATAAAGTAAAAGCAGTAAAGGAAAGAACACACCGAATTTTATACTGGTTCGGAGTTACCCTACATCCAGTCCCGTACAACTAAGTACGGATTTCCTTTCAAAAGTAATTCAACAATTACAACCCTCGATTTCAAGGCTACGAGGTACACCCTCTAGAATACCAATCCTCTGGGTAGGGATACTTGATTTCCGGGGCAACAAGTTCACCCAATTGATTTCCAAGGCTACAATCACACATTTTCTCGCTTGATTGATTTCAAAGGCTACAATCACACCTTTTCTCGCTAATATATTACAAAGAAATCTATAACTCTGAATAGCACTGAGAACCTTGTAGAGATAGTGATGTAGAATCAAACTAGAAGTAATCAAGTATGATTCGATGTTGATTTCGGCAGAGTAATGGTATGATTTTGTAATAAGAAATGAGGAAGATGAAGAGGAGTGAAAATCAAAAAAATATGATTGAAAATTCGTTGAAACTGACCCCTATTTATAGAAAACCAACAGCCATGACCATTTATGAAAAGTTATGGCGAATAGACACTTCTTTTGAAATTTGAATTTGAACTTCAACTATCACTATGTCGACATACTACCTAGGGGCATGTCGACATCCCTCAGCCAAAAAATGATAATTTGAATTTCTATAAAAACAATATTTATCTTATATAAAAATTATTTAAAACTTTATAAATATACTGAATATAGTTGAAATTCATAAGTAAATATAAAGAACAATAAATACATAATTTTAACTATAATTTTATATTTAAATTTAATTATAAATATTAAAAGTTAAATATATTATTTGAAATGACATTTAAAAACAGGAGTATTTTGACTTTGAAATTAAAGATGTTTTGAGGCTAAAATTATTTAAAATCAGGATAGAGAGTTTTGAATCTTTTAAAAGGAAAGTTTTGAAATCATTTTGAAAACAAGATAATTTTGTAAAATCATTTGAATTAAAATAAGTGGATACAAAACAATGTCCCACTAGATTTTCGTAGGTTCCATCCTACTTAGGGTTCCATCCCTTTAACGGGCTCGAAGTGGATTCCATTCCACGAATAAATTGGATATTAAGATGCCAGTGCTTTTCTACGAGTTTTAACAAATATTCCTAATAAAACAGACTTAACCTTGAACTCTTGATAATCTTAATACTCATGAGTCTTCTATCTCTGTATCTTGAATCTCTATACTGTACTGTAATGACTCTCCATTCATTCTACAGAATGACGTATCATTAATAAGAAAGAAAGGGATAGAAAAGAGAAGAGAAGAGAAGAAAGAACTAAACAATATCAGAATCTCACAGCGGAAACGGAACAAAATATAATATATCACATAACTATTACATAGTCTTTACATAATCAGAGTTACACAGCTTATACAACATAATACATTAGACAGTTATAAAACCTGTCTATCATACAACTCAAGATACAACTCAAACAAAAGACTCAGAGAAACCAACACAGCGGAATACTATATATCTACGAATGCTGAAGAACTTCCATACAAACCAATATCATCGCATGCATTAGAGTTAAATCGAAATTAAACTGTTTTTAAAGAATATTTATTCATCAGCTTGAATTTATTTCAATTGATATATATGTTGTGTGAGCATGTCTGTTTATATATATACAAAGATCTTGTTCTCTGTTTTATTACCTGGTGAGTAAACATCTAAATTTAAAAACAGTTTTAAAAATCTGTGATGTGGTTTAAATGTTTGTGACAAATTTCTATAGATGATGGTTGCATGTGTTTATGTATGTAGAGGAATGTGTAGATAGTAGTATTAAATCTATAGATATGAATGCATTTGGATCTGCATGTCTGATATTTGTGCTTCTTTGATTACAGAGGTTTAAAAATAAACAAAATGTTCAAAACTTCCCATCTAAACACTTTGAAGCTTTAGGTTTAAAACAAATTAGTCGAGTTTAAACTCCATCTAGATTATGAAAATAAGATTAAGTAATTTAAGTTTAGAAATTTCCTGTAAACAAGAAAATGCAGTGGAAACTTGAATAATGTAATAAATCAAATGTTGTGTTATATTAATTCATGTATATATCTCGAATCATCATTGAAAATTATGATTTTTAAAATAAAGATCTTGATTTTTAGTTTGGTTTTGGGTAGTAAATTTGATGATGGTCTAATGACTGTTTTTGGGCAAAATCTGACGACTGGGTAGGTTCTAGAGGTCGTGCTTTGGGTCGGAGTTGTAATGGTGATGGGTGAATCTGTGAAAAATGGTGAGAGAATTTTTAGATGGCCGTGGTGGCCGGGCGGCGTCGAACTAGGGTTCAATGACCTGTTTTGGTCGTTGAGGTAGTCGAGACATTTTCGTGGTCGTGGGTGAACTGGAGATTATCACATATGGGGGATCAGAAGCGTGGGCGAATGGTGGTGGTTGGGTAGTGATCGCGAGGACTCAGGCGATCATGGCGGCGGCGCGTGACGTTTTTCCCTGATCAAGTTGGGTTCGAGTGTTTCGACATGCTTGATTTTGTTTTCCAACGTGCATTATTGGTTCTGGGTGGTCAGAAGGTTCGTGTAGATCATCGTCGACTGGCGAGTGTCGCGGCGAAGTGTCGGAGATGTTCAGATTGGCGTGCACGTGCACGTATGCACGATATTGTCTGGAATTGTTTGTCTCGGGGAAGAAGGTGAGTATACTCGGGTTTGGCTCGAGAGAGTTGCAGTGTTTTCTCGAAGCAAGTGAGTGTCTCGGGGATTTGAGGGTTTAGCTCGGGAAAGATTGTAGTTGGCTCGGGGTTTTGATGTTTTGAGCTCGGGTCGATTTTGGTTGTTACAGGATTAAGAGTTTTTTTTAAACATGTATAGGTTTTTAAATCTAAGATTAAACAGAATCCAGATTTATGTTAAGCAAAGGAAATCAAAGTTTAAAAGTAAAGAAAATATTTAACAAGTTTTCAAAGATTTTTAATGTTAAATTTGAATGTTTAAATTGTTTTGTTTTAGAGTAAATTTTATATTTTCAATTAAAATTGATTCCTAAATGTTTTTCTAATAAGTTAAATGATGTAATTAAGTATTAAATCAAGATAAACAATGTATCTTTAATTAATTGAGGTTGTGATTTATTAGAGATAATTAATTAGTGAAGTTAATTAAAATCACTTAATGAAATTAATGAATGGATGATTTCTTAGTAAAATTAATAAGGGTTAATTAATTAAGAATTAGATGATAATTACTCAATGAAGTAATAAGTGGGTAGTTAATAATGTAACATTAATTAGTGATTAAGAAGAAATTAATTTAGGAAATTAAATTAAGTTAATTAATTAATGAAATTAATTAAGTAAATTACTTATTGTAAGTAATTAATTTATAATTACTAAATGTAATTAATTAAAGGGGATAATTACTTTATGGAAGTAATTAAGGAAAGTAATTAAGGATTAATTACTTAGATAATTAATTAAAGGTTAATTAATGAGATTAATTAAGGTTAATTAATTAATGAATATAATTAATTAAGGTTAATTAATTAATGTGATTAATTAATGAATAATTAATGAAGATGATTAATAAAGAGATAATTACTTAATAAAAGTTATTTGAGGTTGATTAATGGAAGTAATTAAGGAGTAATTACTTAGTGAAATTAATTATTTAATTAAAGGCTTAATTAATTAAAGGTAATTGATTATTAGTTGATTAATTAATAAAATCAATTAAAAATAATTAATTAATGTAAATAATTATAATATAGTTAATTAATGAAAATAATTAAAGATGTAATTAGGGATCATTAGTTTATAATTAATTAATGATGTAATTAAGGGTTGATTAATTAAGATTAATTAATCAATGATAAGTGATTATAGAATAACTAATTAATTATAATTAATTAAGTATTAAGGTAATAAATTATAGTTAATTAATTAATAAGTAATTAAAGGTTAATTACTATAATGGTTAAGGATAATTAATTTATATAATTAATTAAGGATTAATTACTTAAAGTAATTAAAAGGTAATTAATCAAGGATGATTAATTGAAATGAATAATTAGAGGATAATTAATTGATTTATAATTAATTAATGGTTAAGTAAGTAGGATTTATAGAATGAAGTAATTAATTTAATTTATTTTAAATTAATTAGAGATGGTATAAATCATTACTTATGGATGGTTGAATAATATTGAATGCTTTGCATTGTTTGATATCTCTGATGAGATATGTGCTGATCTGTGATATGGATGTTTTGGTTGAATGATAATGTGAATTATCTATTTGTGATAATAGTTTAGATTATCTATTGTGATATTGTGAATTATCTATCTATGTGTATATAGATAATTGAATTGAATTGTTTTAACTTTAAAACAACTTGGCCTTAAAAGATACGTTTTGGATTTCGATGAGACCGGGATTGGGTTTCTAGATTTGGATATCTGAATACCACATCGATCCAAATTAACGATAGGTCGTGAATCTCAAGTGAAGATGAAGATTCAGAGTGCAAGGGTTATTGTCGTTAACTTTGAGGGTGATTCCAAAACGAGTGTAACGAGATAATGCCTTCGGTTTTGTTCGAACCCGGAACGAACTTGTATGGATTGAATGCTTTCAGAACATCGTCAGGTGGACGATGAGCATTCTAAGTGATGTGTTCTGATTAAAGGTAATCGTAGCCTCAAGCCTCATCAACCGGGAATGGCTAAAACAGGGGAGGTGCAGCAAGGCTTCGTGGGTAGCGCCCATTGAGAGTAAGGTCATCCCTGTCTAGATGTCCCTTTTTATTTTTGGCTTAGTGGTACGGTTGCTGATCACAACCGAGGGGTGATTTTATTCGGAATTATCCAGTAAGAGATGGTTCCGGCTTTGTGTTGCAGGGGATTGGGCGTGATCCTCGGTACGGTGATCTATGCCACGTACTGTGACGGGCGGTACCCCAGTAGCCCTGCCATTGTATGGAAATCCAACTTCCAATAAGTGATCACGGACTTGATTGTATAACCCACTTTATGGCTAGTATGCTGGAATTTAATAATGTAACAATTTCAGCTATATGAGTATTTATTTGAAAACCCTAGACCCTATTGTAATATAACTGAATTTCCTATCAATGTTTTGGTTATCGTAAGGTAAAAACTTTTCCGTGTTTATGTGCGGGGAGTCTTACGTTATACCTTTTGTTTTCAAAAGGTTTTGAAGTTAAGCAACTTTAACCCGTTTACTCACACCAGACCCATGTCTAACCCAAGTGTTTATTTTCTGTTTTATTAAACTCTTGAGTACTCAAATTTTTACGAGTAGCCAAGGGATTCAGGTTAGCTTTGACGAATCTATGGAGGAGATATGGAGCAGGAGGCTTCAGCATTCGTAGATATATAGTGTTCCGCCGTGTTGGTTTCTCTGAGTCTTTTGTTTGAGTTGTATCTTGAGTTGTATAGTAGACAGAAATTTATAACTGTCTATTTTGTGATGTATAAGTTGTGTACTCTGATGTATATGATACTATGTAATATCTTATGTGATATATTATATTTCATTCGTTCCGCTGTGAGATTGTGATGTGTTGTAGTTCTTTCTTATCTTCTTTTCTCTTTTCTATCCCTTTCTTTCTTATTAATGATGCGTCATTCTATGGAATGAATGGCGGGTCGTTACAGTACAGTCTTCATTCTTGATACCTGCATGGTTAGATCCTGCATATACATATATATCTAAACTCCTCTATATTTTATAATCTATTCTAAGGTTGTTGTCATCAAAACCAACTCCTCAGGGACTAACAATCTCCCCTTTTTTGATGATGACAACCTTTGTTTATAAAATATTCTTTCTATCCTAATAACTCCCCTTAAAACTAACAACCCCCCCTTAATCTATGCCTAACTACCCTATTTTATACTTGTCCCCCTTTGTCATCAATAAAAAATTTACTCCCCCTTACTTTTGGACTTTAGTACGTGCATTGATAAACTATACAATGGAATATATAATATATAGATTAAGAAATAATGATACTTATGAGCATAATAACTTAACTAAAGACTATATTCATTTTAATGTATATATATACATGTTTCACACATCAAACTTCAAACCAAATGAAATCAATCCACACAAAGTATCAGTCCAAACCAAATCAAATCAAACAAATTAATTCAAACAAATCAATCAAAGAAAGAAAATTAAACGTTACGAGGAACATCAACGCATCCTTCTTCTCCAAAGATAGGTCTTGTTTGATGGCATCCCAATTTTCATTATCAACAGATAGAGAAACGGGAGGGTGTGCTTCGTTATCATCCTTGTGCAGGGAGGAGATCATCCATCGAATTGCATCGAAGTGTCTCTCTTGTTCCTTGATCATCTGCATTTGACTTAATTCTAAGTGACGATGATTACGGAGGATGATAGAGAGAATATTCTTGAATGAATTGAGTGTTTCTTCAAGATTTTCAGATAGATTATGAATAGGATTGGCCATAATTGATTTAGAGAAAGAAATGAAGGATATAGATAATGAGAAATAAATTTCAGTGAAGATTTTTGGAAGACAAAGGTATATATAGGTGTATAAATTCATTTGAAATGAATAGACATTTGGTAGTTATTCAAATTTCAAATTCAAAATCAATAGTCACTTCTGGCCAGTACATGTCGACATGGTCAAGGGAGGTATGTCGACATACTTCAGTGAAAATTGATGATAATTTTATTTTGTGAATAATGATGTATATATATATTTCTATAATATACTAACATTTATTCTAGATATAAAATAAGCTAGATGACAGGAAGGAAATTCAGTTTCATTGCATAATTGGATAATACAATGATTAAACATAAGGAACTACACGAACATTCGAAACAAACTAAGACAAATACAATAAGATACTAAAAGATAAAACTAGTTAGAAGATGAAGATGATGAAGATAGTCCAAGTTTCTTGCTGACTTTTTAAAAGAACTTGTTCATCTTCGAAGACATGTTATCCAACTTTTTACTAACGGATTGTTTTAAAATCCGTTGATTCTCCACAATTATCTTTTGGTTTTTGAGAAGGGTTTTGTTGGATGGATTGGAAGGATATTCAATACTTTCTAAGGATGTTTCACCTTTTTCTTCTTCTTCTATTTCCATTTTATCCCTTTCTTCTTCTTCTTCCTCTTCCATTTCTTCATGAGCCAAATGCTCTTCCTTTTCGGTAAGAGTCTCATAAGGTTGAAAAACATATGGGATTTTCATGAGAGAAATGTTTGAGATATTAAAAACTTTTCTAGAGACAAATTATTCTCCTTTGAAATCCAGTCCAAAATAGTTAAAAATCCGAGTAAGGGAAATTCCATGATATAAAGTGTTTTCTCCCATTTCAAAATTTTTAGAACGAAGTTCATCCAAAATAACTTGCGCCCGATTGATATCATAATTTCCGAAAATAGCGAAAAGTGCTTTGCACACTTTTGAAGTAGGATTGTTAAAATTTCCCGATCTTGGGGTCAAAGTATGTTGTAAAAGAAGATTGACAATCATTGCTTTAGGACGAAAGTTTCGGTTTTTAAATTCAAAGTTTTCATCTCCTTCAAAAATATGATGAAATGTCTCACGATCATGTTCATCGATTTGAAAACTAGAAAGATCCATTCCCGTGCTTTTGCAATTAAGAATGGTACTCAAGAGATCACAATTCAAAACAATTTGAGTTCCTTTGACACTACTTCGAATCTCATTCTCATTTCCATTATAAAAAGCACGGTTTAGATTAGCATAAAAGATTTTGACAAGATTAGGATAGCAAACAAAATCATTTTGAGAAGAGTCAATAAGACTTAAAACACCATTGTTTGCAAAAAGAGAATCAATTTCATAAGTAGAAAAATCTTGAAAAATAGCAAATTTTCCGGGATGGACTTTGGCATAATTAGCATAATTGATGTATGCTTTAATTGCCTCCGGATCATTGAATAATTGCTCTTTGATTTTTCTGGAAATTCTCATGGTTGAGGGGTTACTTGAAGAAGCCATTAGAGTAGAGAGTAGAGTGCTTGAAGATATGAAGAGAGAGTTTGAATTTGAAAATGAAAGTGAAAAGATATGATAAAAGATAGTGGATAAATAGACTTTCAAAGGACATATTCTCTGGTCAAAAGGTATCTTTTCAGAGAAATAAATGAAGTGAAAAGGTGGAGGGAAATTCAAACATTTGAATTCAAAATTTGAAATTCAAATTCAGGTAGGCATGTCGACATCGTGGTAGGGGCCATGTCGACATGTGCTTGTGAATTTTCATGATATGATTTTCCTAAGTTATCTAATATACATATATATATAAATATTATTATTAATGTCTATATTTCTGAAATATTATTTTACTTATATAATATATTTTAGAATGTGTCAAAAATAATTAAAATAATAATAAAATAATAGTAAAAATAGAAAATAAATTTTAAAATTCAAACATCATATCAATTCAAAATCAATCAATCAAACAATCAAGCAACTAATTCTATGCAAGCAATTTCAACCAATTATATTGTAAACGTGTACCTTTTTCTGAGTCTGTTTCTTTGAACTCGTCGGAGTCGTGAACTGCAGCGAAACACAAATTCGAGTTATCTGTCTTCTGATCATCATCACTTGAGGACGAGTCTGAGTCATCTAGAGTAGCAGTAAATGCATGCTTCCGTTTCTTTGCTGGTTCATTGTTCATAGGAGGATTCTTCCTTTCTGGATACGGACAGTTCTTTTTGATATGACCTGGTTCTCACAATTGAAGCATTTGATAAAGTTTGGTACTGTAGTCTGATTACTAGAATTCTTAAAGTTTTTTCTCTTGGAACTATTCAATTTTCTGTACTTCAGAAATTTCCTAAAATTCCTGGTCATAAATGCTATCTCTTCATCATTGTCACTGTTTGAGTCTAATCCATCGGTCAATGCATTGAATGCCATTGATTTCTTTTCGGATGCTTTGCTTTCTCTTCTCCCGATCAGTTGAACTTCAAATGACATTAGGTTTCCAATCAATTCTTCTATCTTTAAAGTACTAATGTCATTTGCCTCTTCAATTGCAAGTGTCTTTTGATCCCATTCTGGAGTAAGATAATTTAAAATTTTTCTGACTTGATCTTCTTCCGAAAATTCCTTTCCCAAAGATATTAAAGAATGCACAATATCTTGAAATCAACTATACATATCTGAAATAGACTCATTAGTATTCATTTTAAATAACTGAAACTAGTTTGCGAGCATGGAAATTTTGGTCTGTTTAACTTTGCTTGTTCCTTCATGAGTTACTTGCAAAGTTTTCCAAATTTCATATGCAGACTTACAAACTGACACTCTATTAAATTCATTTCTTTTAAGTGAACAAAACAGAATATTCATTGCCTTAGAGTTATTTTGTGCAACATTCTTTTGCTCAGTGGTCCACTGTGCAAAATTAGTTGTGGGTTCAGAATATTCAGTTTGTGTGATATTCCAAGTATCTAATCCTACAGATTGTAAATATATTCTGATCCTACATGCCCAATATGCATGCTTACTGCCATTAAAAAGTGGCGGTCTGGCAGTAGACTGACCTTCTACAAATGAACTAGTGTTAGTATCCATTTTGAAATTTTTCAAAATTCAGATAATGAAACTTTTGAAAACAAAGCTCTGATACCAAATGTGAGAAATGCGGATTAAGGATCTTAAGGCTAGAATTAACACTAGAGGGGGGTGAATAGTGTTTTAAGAAATTTGTTAATCTTTTTAAGTTTATCTAACTTTATTAACAATGTATACACTAATTAGACACAGATATGAACACAGAATCAAACAAAGATGCAAATATAAAGTAAAAGCAGTAAAGGAAAGAACACACCGGATTTTATACTCGTTCGGAGTTACCCTACATCCAGTCCCGTACAACTAAGTACGGATTTCCTTTCAAAAGCAATTCAACAATTACAACCCTCGATTTCAAGGCTACGAGGTACACCCTCCAGAATACCAATCCTCAGGGTAGGGATACTTGATTTCTGGGGCAACAAGTTCACCCAATTGATTTCCAAGGCTACAATCACACCTTTTCTCGCTTGATTGATTTCAAAGGCTACAATCACACCTTTTCTCGCTAATATATTACAAAGAAATCTATAACTCTGAATAACACTGAGAACCTTATAGAGATAGTGATGTAGAATCAAACTAGAAGTAATCAAGTATGATTCGATGTTGATTTCGGCAGAGTAATGGTATGATTTTGTAATAAGAAATGGGGAAGATGAAGAGGAGTGAAAATCAGAAAAATATGATTGAAAATTCGTTGAAACTGACCCCTATTTATAGAAAACCAACAGCCATGACCATTCATGAAAAGTTATGGCGAATAAGCACTTCTTTTGAAATTTGAATTTGAACTTCAACTGTCACTATGTCGACATACTACCTAGGGGCATGTCGACATCCCTCAGCCAAAAAATGATAATTTGAATTTCTATAAAAACAATATTTATCTTATATAAAAATTATTTAAAACTTTATAAATATACTTGAATATAGTTGAAATTCATAAGTAAATATAAAGAACAATAAATACATAATTTTAACTATAATTTTATATTTAAATTTAATTATAAATATTAAAAGTTAAATATATTATTTGAAAAGACATTTAAAAACAGGAGTATTTTGACTTTGAAATTAAAGATGTTTTGAGGCTAAAATTATTTAAAATCAGGATAGAGAGTTTTGAATCTTTTAAAAGAAAGTTTTGAAATCATTTTGAAAACAAGATAATTTTGTAAAATCATTTGAATTAAAATAAGTGGATACAAAACAATGTCCCACTAGGTTTTCGTAGGTTCCATCCTACTTAGGGTTCCATCCCTTTAACAGGCTCGAAGTGGATTGCATTCCATGAATAAATTGGATATTAAGATGCCAGTGCTTTTCTACGAGTTTTAACAAATATTCCTAATAAAACAGACTTAACCTTGAACTCTTGATAATCTTGATACTCATGAGTCTTCTATCTCTGTATCTTGAATCTCTGTACTGTACAGTCTTCATTCTTGATACCTACATGGTTAGATCCTGCATATAGATATATATCTAAACTTGTAATGTTAGTATTTATATTTTATAATCTATTCTAAGGTTGTTGTCATCAAAACCAACTCCTCAGGGACTAACAGATTTGTCTTTTGACAATTTTGTATTCATCGAAGTTGTTATTTTGATAAGGATGACCATATTTTATATATATATAAGTGAAATGTTTTCGATAAGGATTATATACCTTTTTAAAATGTAAATTTGAAGTTTCGAAAGGATGTGAAATTTTGAAATTTATATAAGAAATGGTTTCATATAAAATGATCTATAACTGAAGGTTTTGAATCTGAATTTGAGTGATTGAACTCCGGCATTTTTTTGAAACTGGTTTTAAGATTTGAAAATAAAAATAATACGATTTGAAAGTATTTTCCGAATAGAAAATGTTTCAATTGATTTTAATGGGTTTCAATGATTTCGAAGAAATTCCAAAAGAAGTTTTAGAGAAAATAGAAGTCCAGAACCCACTTATGTCGCTGGAAAATAATTTCGGTGATGAAAGCATGCATCATCGACATTGATTTTCGAGTTTTAGAGAGGAGGAGAGGCCATTTCGGTAGCTTTGCTATGCGATTGATTTGTGAAACCAATTTTTGATTTCAAATTCCGGTATGATTTGATATTCGAAAGATATATGTATATATATTTGAAACAATTTGAAATGAGCCGGTGTTCAGTCCTTGAGTTTTGGATTTGATTTGACATAACCCTATCTTTTGGAATTGATTTACTTATTTGTTGGTGATTTCTAACTCTTGGATTGAAATATGATTTCTTCGACTATTTTGAAGGTTCGAGCACTTCCAAATCAAGGTTAACTTTTCAAAGCTAAGTAATTTTGAAAAGTATAAAGTATATAAGTTTGGTATGTATGTTTAAAGTATGTAGTAACATGATTTAAATAAGTTGAAACTGTTTTGTTAAGTAAATGAATAAGACTATTTTGAATTGTACCAATATGAAATTTAGTTTAAAAAAAATATTTTGAATAAAACTTAAATGTTTTAACTTAGTAACATCTTTATAAAACTATATATTTAACAAGTTGGAATAGATACATAAGTTGTACGTATGCTGTTTTATTCACATAATTAATTTGATTCAGGTTTGAGTACACAAGTTCGAGGTGAATTACACCATTTCGTGTTAGGATTTTCATTTGATTCTTGATGGCGAATATTTGATATGGATTTTGGGCTTGATTCTAGAATTATCTATCATAGTATATGGCTATGCAAGGAGACTGATGGCTTCTAGTCGAGAAACCATATCGAAGTCCGCATTAGGGAAGTCGAATGGACAATACTAGTTCGAAAGCGAACTTGTGTGATCGAGCGGGCGATCGAATGTAATGTTGCGAAATGATGACATATGTACATCTTATATTCTAATATCATTGATATACTTGATGCTGAAATTGGAAGTTGTTGGGTTGGATAGCTGTGACGCCCTACCTCTATACCCACGCTAGCCAAGAACACTACGGTGTAGTGCTGTCAACTAGCACGGAGAATAAGGCTGTTGAGGAGCGACCATCCGTGTAATTGCTTTGTGCGAGCACCGATATGTCAGATAGAATAACATGCATTTTTATTACAGGAGGAAATCCGACATACCGATACAAACTCAAAGCTACTACACAGTGGCTATAATAGTTTAGGACAATAGATATAAAAATAACACAGATAACATAAATGCGGAATACAGATGGAACGAAAAGTCTCATATATACAATAACTGATATCAGTTACAATACATTTGACACAATACAAATGATACAACTACAACTGTCGACTCAAGAAGTTATATATACACGTACATTATCGACTAATATACATGAATACATTATCATCTTAAAACAGACACACTGACTACTACAAAAGTACGAAGACCACTTCAAATGATATAAAAAGTCTTCATAGCTCTAGCAGCAACCCAAAGCTAAAAATCTACAACTTGTAAATACTCGGTCTGACCCGAGTATTAAATTCAAAAGAAAATAATACACGGGTCAGTCTAATTCAAACTCAGTTATTAATGCACAGAAGCAATAATAATCAAATATCAAATAGACGAAAGTCACAGAAATCCCGTATACCCAACATCTCGATAAGAGAACCGGATAACAATAAATGCAACACGTATCAGTGTTAAACAGCAAATCAGTAGATTCGAAAATAAAAATACAACTTCAAAATATTGAATTTAACCAACGAAACAATTCAGCAAATCGAAACTTCAATTAAAATCTGTCAAATTTGATAGGGCTACAGTACACGCACGCGTGTACTGCCTCGCCACTATCGCACGAAATACACAAAAGCTCAGTGAAAGTCATAAATGATCACAAGGTCAAACCCAAAAATCGGATAGGTTCAACACAAGGTTAATGAACAAGACTAGAAATTCAAGAAGGCACCAACAATCAACTGAGTGCAACAAATCAAAGCATCACAAAAACAATGATGCAGGCTGAAGACTGGAAAACAATGAGGCAACACGGTGATGTATCATGAACACCAGGAACAAAACTAAAGCCATACATGAAGTAGTGCAATGCAGTCATGAAACCACAATGCAAAGATCAGTGATGCAACTAAATGCATGAATCCGTGACTCAAACTAAATGCAAAAATTACTTACAACATGAGTGACCAGTCTCAACCAAGTAAATACCCATCATGTTTACAGTGACTACACTGAACAAAAGGTCAAAGTATAGAACTAAATCTCAAGTCAGTAGATATCTACATGAGTGCAGCAGTCCAACAACTCAAGTGAAGCTACAGATCAACAGGGAAGAACTCAGTGATTAAACTATGAAGGCAACATGCAAGCTCGACTAGCAGGTGAATGTGCAACATCAACAAAACAAGTACAAACTGGACAACAACAAAGGCTATCAAGTGAACCAACACAAATGTCACCAAAACACAGTGCAGTGAATACAGAAATGATCATCCAAGTTCAACATCATTATCAAGTGCAATGAAGACTATAATGTACTCAAGTGATAACATGAAACAGTGAAGGCACCAGAAACTATCATGCTCAACTAATCAGTGTACAAAACTGCAGAGATGATCAAAGTCAGGTGATATATACAGTAAACAAATGTCAAAGCTGTGATGCAAACAGTGAAGAACACTATCAAGTCGAATGCAACAGAGAAACAAAGGCACCAGTAAACAAAATGTCAAGGCAGTGGACAAAGTAAAAAAAAAGATCAAGTTGAAATGGTGAAGGAACAGGAAGGCAGAATAGACTGCAATATCAAAAACATGAATGAAGGCAACGTGAACTTGCTCAAAGGTCAGAAGTAGATACAGTGTGCACATGACAAAGAGCTCGAGATCAAGGCTAAAACAAAGATGGTCAGAGTAAAAGTCTACAATGAAACCAGAGTGAATATCAACATTAGAGACTTAGCCTAAATTCAAGAATATATGCATACGCACATACATATGTATGTATGCACATATATAGTCTTGAATAAACAGAAGTAATGTATAACAAAATGGAACAGTGGACAGAACCATCAGACAAGTAATCGAGTGGGAACATGATCAACAGACCAAAGTTCACGCAATAAAAACATTAAAAATGCAGACGACCAAATATGCAAACCAAATAGCGATGACTGGACAGGTGAAGTGTTATCAGGTTGAAGTCAAATTATGGTAACAATATGAACACAATCAATCTACAGCTTATACATGAATGCCATAACAATCAGAGACAAATGTAACATGCTCAAAAATAAGCACATATAGGCAACTCGACCAACAGACTGAACCAACTAGGCAAATGAATCAATGTGCAAGCAAAGAACAGAGGGCGAGACAGTGACAACTCAAATGAACAAATTTATCACAATTTCATGACAAATCAAGTTACTGAATTCATGCTACAAGGGTGAACGGAAATGGTCAAGCTAACTGGAGTCGAGCCAATAGAGAAAATCATCACAAAATCACATAATTCTAAGATTAAATTAGATGTGAGAATTTACTCACCTTCAATTCGAGATCGCAAGCAAATAAGCAGCAGCGAGACCGAAGCCAGAGTCACCACAAAGAAAACCACAAGCCAAAGCTACAGAGAATCGATGAAGCCGTATTCGCCAGAGAATCTAAATCTCGAAAGCCCCAAGGAGCAAGCAAAGAAGAGCGTCTAATACTATCAAGCAGTACAGAGCTTCGATCAAACTACAAAACTCTCAAGCCCTAATTTTGATAGAGAAATCGAAGAATACATCGTCGCCGCCATTTTTTTTTATTTTCTTTCATCTAGGGTTTTTGATATGGAAGAATGAAAGAGAGGGGATCGGGTTTGCCCCTGATATCATCTCGGCAAAGCCAAGAAACATGGGCCAAGATTCAAATTGTAAAGCCCGGTCACCATTTTTATAAAAGAATTTCAAATTGATTTTAAATTTCAATAGCAATAACAATCGTTTGATGACGATAATCAATTGATGCAAAATACTGGGTTGTTACAGACTTCCCTCCTTAAAGAAATTGCGTCCTCGCAATCACAAGGAATAAATGGATAAAAGGTAACAACCATAAGAGCATGGCAATGTCGAATGCATAAGCAAAGCAAATGTCAGCAGGGGAAGTATTAGATATGAAATCAAAAGGTTCGATTGCTTCAAATCAAAAGAATCAACATCGAGGGGATCAAGGAATCAAAATCAGACGGCTATATAAACAACCCCAAACATCATCATCGACTATCAAAAGCAAGAACAATCGAGTTCCAGTAATTAAAAGAAAAGGAATCAGAACAGAAATCACATACTGAGCACGAATTGAATGTGAGTAAATCAAATTACTCACTTGAATCGCCAGAGAAAAAGACGAAGCTCGAATCTCAAAATCGTAAATATTCAATCATCAAAAACGATAATCGAATTTTCAAATCGCAAATATTTACTTATCTCAAACAATAATCAAATCAATAAATATTTAATTATCACAAATGAAAATCAAATTTCACAAATATCTGATTATCAAAAATGATAATCAGAAATCATAAATATTCGATTAATCAAATCGAAAAAATGTTTAATTATCTCAAACGATAATCAGAAAACAAACCAAATATCTAACTATCTCAAACGATAATCAGAAAACAAACCAAATATCTAACTATCTCAAACGATAATCAGAAAACAAACCAAATATCTAACTATCTCAAACGATAATCAGAAAACAAATCAAATAGCTAATTATCTCAAACGATAATCAGAAAACAAATCATATATCTAATTATCTCAAACGATAATCAGAAAACAAATCATATATCTAATTATCTCAAACGATAATCAGAAAACAAATCAAATGTCTAATTATCTCAAATGATAATCAGAAAACAAATCAAATATCTAATTATCTCAAACGATAATAAAAAAACAAATCAAATGTCTAATTATCTCAAACGAAAATCAGAAAACAAATCAAATATCTAATTATCTCAAACGATAATCAGAAAACAAATCAAATATCTAATTATCTCAAACGATAATCAGAAACACAAATATTTAATTATCACAAATGATAATCAAATCTCACAAATATCTGATTATCAAAAACGATAATCAGAAATCAGAAATATCCGATTATCAAAAACGATAATCTGAAACACAAATATTCAATTATCTTAAATGATAATCAAATCACACAAATATCTGATTATCAAAAACGATAATCAGAAATCAGAAATATACGATTATCAAAAACGATAATCAGAAACACAAACATCTGATTATCAAAAACGATAATCAAAAGTCATAAATATTCAATTAATGAGTCCGGAATTAACCGAAGTAGTAAAAGTATGGTTCCATACTCCGTACTTTTGCTAAATCGTTTAAATCTATTTATCGTTTCCTTGAAAGTGCAGGATTGTGTGTTTTTTAAAAATAACATTTCACATTCTCAAGCGGACAAGTCCGGAATTAAGCGAACCAGTAAAAGAAAGGGGTCATAGTCCTCGATTTTGCTGAAACGTTTAAATCCTTCCTCATTCTATTGAAAATGCAAACTGTAAGAATTTTGAAAACAATTTTAATTTATATTTTGAAACAACTTTTAAAAATAACGAATTTTGAAAATACGTGATTAAATTAACAATATTAGTGTTGCGGGAGAACCGCTTGTAAATCCATTTCAAAATCGACGGTTACTGAAGTTAACACGTCAAAATCTCATCAAAATAACTGGCATCAAAATATAATACCAATGAATTTTCATTCATCAAAAATGTCACAAGAATCTTCCCAAAGATAGAAAGGGATATCATACCCTAAACTTGTATTCATAACAAGTCAATAACACATGAATTCACCAATGCACAAAAATGGATATCATATCACTGAAAATCATGAAAATTGGTGAAGCACAAAATTCCAGAAATCATCACAAGAAATCCAGGAAACACAAATTCTAGAAATCGACATACGAAAACCAGAAATCACAAAGAGGGGGAGGCCTATCACAAGACGATCCGAAGACCATGGGGAGCTACCCCATATGTGTGAGTCGGAATCACACAGATTGAGGTCTAGGCTAACCAAAAAGCAAAAAGGTATGTGTGAGTGGAATCACACAAGTGGTGTCTAGCCTAACCTCGCAAACAAAAAGATATGTGTGAGTGGAATCACACAAATTAAGGTCTAGACTAACCAAAAAGCAAAAAGGTATGTGTGAATGGAATCACACAAGTGGTGTCTAGTCTAACCTTGCAAACAAAAAGATATGTGTGAGTGGAATCACACAAATTAAGGTCTAGACTAACCAAAAAGCAAAAAGGTATGTGTGAATGGAATCACACAAGTGGTGTCTAGTCTAACCTTGCAAACAAAAAGGCATGTGTGAGTGGAATCACACAAATAGGGGTCTAGACTAACCAAAAAGCAAAAAGGTATGTGCGAATGGAATCACACAAGTGGTGTCTAGTCTAACCTTGCAAACAAAAGGATATGTGTGAGTGGAATCACACAAATTAAGGTCTAGAATAACCAAAAAGCAAAAAGGTATGTGTGAATGGAATCACACAAGTGGTGTCTAGTCTAACCTTGCAAACAAAAAGGCATGTGTGAGTGGAATCACACAAATAGGGGTCTAGACTAACCAAAAAGCAAAAAGGTATGTGTGAATGGAATCACACAAGTGGTGTCTAGTCTAACCTTGCAAACAAAAAGACATCGCACAATTGCTAGTCTAAATCATAAAATGATCGTCATGATCAACGAGAAGTGTCAATCACACCAAGCTAGTAAATATATGAGTTTAGCTTCATGTCCCATAACCACTTGCTTAACTTAAATATTTACGAACAAGCTGTAAATCTTCAATAGAAAATTGTCACAAAAGGGTTCAATCGAACAAGTCCAAGAGCTAACCGACAAAGTGAATGCAAGCGTTTCATACCACTTGTTTTACTGAGCCGTTTAATTCAATTTCTCATACGAGTGAAATAAAGGCTTGTATATACTAATAGATTGGAAAACGGTTTAAGAAAAAGAGCTTTGTAGTAAAATAGTTTTGAAATCGTTTGGAGAAAAGGATTTTAATATTTACTACTAGTATAGAAAACCTTTATATTTTTAAAGTGACAAATCACAAAAATGATTGTAGAAACAATCGATCACAAGAATTCACATACAAAGATGTGAATAGAATCCAAAGAAATCGATTCCAAATTCATCAAAGTAGGAATACCCAAAAATTCCTGAAATAGAAGTTATCAAAGTCGACAAAGGTGATAACAACTAATTCGAAAAGAAGAATCGATTATCAACTGGAAAAACAAAGCAAAACGAGTAGAAATGCATAAATGACTTCAACAAAAGTAAAAATCAAGTCAACGTCGAAGTCAACAATTAATGGTCACTGTCAAGTACAAAATGAATCAATATCATCAAAGAATCCAACTTGAATTTGCAAAGCAAACGGAGGCAGAAGCCAAAATACTTTCACGAAATCAAAATCAAATGCACATGAATAAGCGTTAGGAATTCATACCTAACAGTCAAAAATAATCATATGTAAAGATGAGAGATAAAACATCGACAAATAGTTGTAACACATGCTCCATCTAAGTTATGTTTTATAATTGTCCTAAACCCCAGGCCTTGTTACCAAGCTGTGACGCCCCACCTCTATACCCACGCTAGCCAAGAACACTACGGTGTAGTGCTGTCAACTAGCACGGAGAATAAGGCTGTTGAGGAGCGACCATCCGTGTAATTGCTTTGTGCGAGCACCGATATGTCAGATAGAATAACATGCATTTTTATTACAGGAGGAAATCCGACATACCGATACAAACTCAAAGCTACTACACAGTGGCTATAATAGTTTAGGACAATAGATATAAAAATAACACAGATAACATAAATGCGGAATACAGATGGAACGAAAAGTCTCATATATACAATAACTGATATCAGTTACAATACATTTGACACAATACAAATGATACAACTACAACTGTCGACTCAAGAAGTTATATATACACGTACATTATCGACTAATATACATGAATACATTATCATCTTAAAACAGACACACTGACTACTACAAAAGTACGAAGACCACTTCAAATGATATAAAAAGTCTTCATAGCTCTAGCAGCAACCCAAAGCAAAAAATCTACAACCTGTAAATACCCGGTCTGACCCGAGTATTAAATTCAAAAGAAAATAATACACGGGTCAGTCTAATTCAAACTCAGTTATTAATGCACAGAAGCAATAATAATCAAATATCAAATAGACGAAAGTCACAGAAATCTCGTATACCCAACTTCTCGATAAGAGAACCGGATAACAATAAATGCAACACGTATCAGTGTTAAACAGCAAATCAGTAGATTCTAAAATCAAAATACAACTTCAAAATATTGAATTTAACCAACGAAACAATTCAGCAAATCGAAACTTCAATTAAAATCTATCAAATTTGATAGGGCTGCAGTACACGCACGCGTGTACTGCCTCGCCACTATCGCACGAAATACACAAAAGCTCAGTGAAAGTCATAAATGATCACAAGGTCAAACCCAAAAATCGGATAGGTTCAACACATGGTTAATGAACAAGACTGGAAATTCAAGAAGGCACCAACAATCAACTGAGTGCAACAAATCAAAGCATCACAAAAACAATGATGCAGGCTAAAGACTGGAAAACAATGAGGCAACACAGTGATGTATCATGAACACCAGGAACAGAACTAAAGCCATACATGAAGTAGTGCAATGCAGTCATGAAACCACAATGCAAAGATCAGTGATGCAACTAAATGCATGAATCCGTGACTCAAACTAAATGCACAAATTACTTACAACATGAGTGACCAGTCTCAACCAAGTAAATACCCATCATGTTTACAGTGACTACACTGAACAAAAGGTCAAAGTATAGAACTAAATCTCAAGTCAGTAGATATCTACATGAGTGCAGCAGTCCAACAACTCAAGTGAAGCTACAGATCAACAGGGAAGAACTCAGTGATTAAACTATGAAGGCAACATGCAAGCTCGACTAGCAGGTGAATGTGCAACATCAACAAGACAAGTACAAACTGGACAACAACAAAGGCTATCAAGTGAACCAACACAAATGTCACCAAAACACAGTGCAGTGACTACAGAAATGTTCATCCAAGTTCAACATCATTATCAAGTGCAATGAAGACTATAATGTACTCAAGTGATAACATGAAACAGTGAAGGCACCAGAAACTATCATGCTCAACAAATCAGTGTACAAAACTGCAGAGATGATCAAAGTCAGGTGACATATACAGTAAACAAATGTCAAAGCTGTGATGCAAACAGTGAAGAACACTATCAAGTCGAATGCAACAGAGAAACAAAGGCACCAGTAAACAAAATGTCAAGGCAGTGGACAAAGTAAAAAAAAGATCAAGTTGAAATGGTGAAGGAATAGGAAGGCAGAATAGACTGCAATATCAAAAACATGAATGAAGGCAACGTGAACTTGCTCAAAGGTCAGAAGTAGATACAGTGTGCACATGACAAAGAGCTCGAGATCAAGGCTAAAACAAAGATGGTCAGAGTAAAAGTCTACAATGAAACCAGAGTGAATATCAACATCAGAGACTTAGCCTAAATTCAAGAATATATGCATACACACATACATATGTATGTATGCACATATATAGTCTTGAATAAACAGAAGTAATGTATAACAAAATGGAACAGTGGACAGAACCATCAGACAAGTAATCGAGTGGGAACATGATCAGCAGACCAAAGTTCACGCAATAAAAACATTAAAAATGCAGATGACCAAATATGCAAACCAAATAGCGATGACTGGACAGGTGAAGTGTTATCAGGTTGAAGTCAAATTATGGTAACAATATGAACACAATCAATCTACAGCTTATACATGAATGCCATAACAATCAGAGACAAATGTAACATGCTCAAAAATAAGCACATATAGGCAACTCGACCAACAGACTGAACCAACTAGGCAAATGAATCAATGTGCAAGCAAAGAACAGAGGGCGAGACAGTGACAACTCAAATGAACAAATTTATCACAATTTCATGACAAATCAAGTTACTGAATTAATGCTACAAGGGTGAACGGAAATGGTCAAGCTAACTGGAGTCGAGCCAATAGAGAAAATCATCACAAAATCACATAATTCTGAGATTAAATTAGATGTGAGAATTTACTCACCTTCAATTCGAGATCGCAAGCAAATAAGCAGCAGCGAGACCGAAGCCAGAGTCACCACAAAGAAAACCACAAGCCAGAGCTACAGAGAATCGACGAAGTCGTATTCGCCAGAGAATCTAAATCTCGAAAGCCCCAAGGAGCAAGCGAAGAAGAGCGTCTAATACTATCAAGCAGTACAGAGCTTCGATCGAACTACAAAACTCTCAAGCCCTAATTTTGACAGAGAAATCGAACAATACATCGTCGTCGCCATTTTTTTTATTTTCTTTCGTCTAGGATTTTTGATATGGAAGAATGAAAGAGAGGGGATCGGGTTTGCCCCTGATATCATCTCGGCAAAGCCAAGAAACATGGGCCAAGATTCAAATTGTAAAGCCCGGTCAACATTTTTATAAAAGAATTTCAAATTGATTTTAATTTTCAATAGCAATAACAATCGTTTGATGACGATAATCAATTAATGCAAAATACTGGGTTGTTACAATATCTTTGTAATTTAATTGGAATTTTTTATTTATGAAAAACTACTATCAATTTAAAACCATTTTTCAAAACTATTTTTCTTTTATTCTTCTTAAACAAACTGTTTTATTCTATTTTACATACAAACTATTTTACATACAAACTATTCTAAATTAAAAATCTTTTATAAAGCAAGGATGTTCAATCTCATATGGCTTTTCATGCAGCGAAATTTATTTTGAAAATTTTGATCCTTATATAAGATGAACTTTATGTATGTATAAGATGATTTTGAAAACCGTTGATTTTGGAAATGAATTGGTTGACTTAAATTATATTGATTTAGGAACTTGGATTATTTTCTAAATTTATTATTTTGGAAACTTTGAAACTGAAGATATTTGATTTGGAAGAATAATTTGGTGAAAGCGTATATGATTTTGAAAATTTTATTGATATTGAAACGAATTGAATTGAGAACCTTATTTTAAATACTAGATTTGGGAGTTATCGAACTTATATAAAATTGGTTTGTATAAGTATGAAATTGATTTGAAAACTATTGATTTGGAAAGGTACTCAATTTGAAAGCTGAAATCTTATATAATCGAAGTCTATATGAGTTTGATTTGATATACTATTGATTTTGGGAAGTATTTGATTTGAAAATGAAATCTTATATATAATGGACCTTATATAAGTACAATATTTGAAAGTGATTTGAAAAGGTACTATATGATACATATTTTCGAAGTAAAGATATGGAAAGTGCCTTTTGCTTGATATCCTCTTTGTGGCCACATTGTGGATTCATTATATCGATATTTCTCTGATTTTGGTTTTCCGGATATGATACTCGAGTTTCCATCGAATTCCATGGCGTTACCCATGGTCTTACAAGCGCAACTACATAGCGTAATTCACATGGCTGGATGGCCTAGGAGTACGGATTGTTTCCTGGGGGATCCAGGCGTAATCATTGTGTATCCTATGATCTATGTAGGTCGTATTAGTATCGAAATCCGCCTGGTTGAGATGGCCTAGGGGTATGGATTGTTTCCTGGGGGATCCAGGCGTAACCATTGTGTATCCTATGGTCTACTAGTCATCATGGCGTAATTCGCAGGGCTGAGAAAGCTTACGGATATGGATTGTTTCCTGGGGGATCCAGGCGTAACCTTTGTGTATCTACGATCCATGGTTAGACAAAGGTTTTGGTTGTTTGGTTTGGATTGTACTTTCCATATCTGTTTTTTAAAGTTTTCCAGTATCTTCACTAGGTGTTGAAACAAGTCTACTAAGTACCTGGAGAAAACTAGCTTTGCGCCTGATCAACGCACCGCCAGAGTCTGCAGGAACGAGGATAAACTTGTTAAGACATCGAGTTATAAAAGTATTTTGATAAAGTTTATATAAAAGATATTTTGATTAGTTATTTTCCTTTCTAAAAGATTTTAATGTGTTCTAAAATACTGTTTACCCTTTTACTGATAATTTGAATTAAATGACTTTTATGGATATAATAAAATGGATTTAACCAAATTATTAAACATTAAAGAATTCTAATTGAAATTTATATGGTTTTAAATTAATGGCTCATCCTTGTCTTTCGACCTATTTTCCCTCCTAGCAATACCGATTCACTATTTTTCCTCCCTAGCTATTCCTATCCTCCTACTTTCCCTTCTAGCTATTCCTATTCTCCTGCCTTCTTCCTTTTCGAGGACGAAAAGTTTTGAGTGGGGGAGAGTGTAACAACCCTGTATTTTGTAATTATTTTTTTTAAGTTGAATTTCCTGATTTAAAAACTTTATTTTATTTAATTTTTGTTACTTTAAATATAAATTTTGATTTCTATGTGAATTATAATTCCAAAATGAATAAATAGAATATTTTCCAGAAATGTGAATTTTGTCAATATGGTCAAACTTTGACTTTTAATTTTAAAAATTTAAATTTTGAACTTTTGAAATTTATCTTTATTTTATGAAAGTAAATAAATTTTTATGAATACTGCTTTTCGTTTCGTTGGAATCTGATTTATATTGTGAAAGTTATGCTTTTTACACTATTGTATGTAAATTGGTTATTTAACAAAATTGTTTATTTTAATTTACATAAATGATATTTTGTTTGTCATACCATGTTCTAATTTATGTTTACATGTGTAACATGACATGTTATGTATTTATATATATTTTATTTTGAAACATTTTAAAAGTGTAGTTGAAAATTTCGTTTACTAGTTGTATTTTTGTTTACAATTTTAATACTAGTTTCAATAAAATAAACTATTTTCTTTATTTATTTTCCTATTTTTCCTAAGACTAATTATTTATTTTCTTTTTCACTTTATTTTTGTTGTCTTTTATCTTTATTTATTGATTTTTATTTTGTTTATTTTGTATATAAAAGAAAGTGGAAATTCTAAGAGACTAAGGCTTTAAAACTATGACTTTTCAATTGCTTGACTCTTCATTTTCTTTGGCCGTTCAAAACTTAAATGTTTGGCCGTGAGTTTTATCTCATTTTCACGTGAGAAGTTTCTCATTTCAGCAAATTTTCAGCCACACCATTTCTGAAAAAAAATTGGTAATGGCTTCTTCCATTTCTTCTTCACTTTTTCCCTTGTTTTCCATTGTTTTTCACTTGATTTTGCCCTGATCTTCACCTATGTTGCTCAGCCCATAGCCTCACCATCTCCTCCACCGACCACCACTTCCTCTTTCCCACATAATCCACGGCCTAACCATCATTCCCTCTGACCTGAAAGTGCCATGACCTCCCATTGAACAAAACTTCACAAAACAATGCAAAAATTCCAAAACAACTACATAGCCGAGCCTTGTAGTTCACATACCCTTCATCTTTGACTTCGGCCACCCCTTAGCCACCACCACCAGCCTGTTTACCACCTCTGAACATCCCCCTCTCCTCTGACCAGAACTATAGCAGCCCTGGCTGAGCCCAAATGTGCCAAGGCCGAGCCCAAAAAGATGATGCAAACCCCTCTTTTACCTTGCCTTTTGATCTTCCCACTTTGTAACTTACAAACCACTTCCTATTCCTTTGCACTCTTGACAAAGCCTTGTTATTTTCAGATCCAAACCTAACCTTTACCCACCTGAGACATGTCATGGCTGAGCCAATTTAGCCTTAAGGCCGAGCACATGTTGAGTCAAGAGCAAGCAAAACTTGTTTGAAACTTGGTGATGCCTTTGTTTATCTCTATTTCAATTTGTTTCAAAATAAATTTTGGTATTGTATATATATTTATATATGGCTTTGTTTATTGTTATATACAAGATATACATCTTGGCTCTCTTCCCACTTGAATCAAATCGTGCTATCGTGCTTTCCGGATTCTCTTTTGTGTGTGTTGTTTGCGAACTCCAGCTTTAAAGAGGTGAGTAATTCACACATGACATATATGCATGTATAATTGTGAAGTGACACCAAGTGAATATGTATAAACTTTTATATTACGTTATACCTGCCTGTGATATCATTTATATGATGTTAAACCCTATTATTAACTTGTCACATCATCTGTTATATTCTATTCTGTTATATTGTTTATTTATTTCTGTTCCTCACAGTGCAAGTTCCCTGTAGAATAGAAGCACTATGGGTTGAAATGATACATACCCGAACGGACTTTAGAATAGGAAAAATCATTATGGGCTGAAATGATAGGCTTGAGTGATTTTATTTTAATTTTTTTTATTAACTTGGGATTGCGGGTTTGAAATGATAGAACCCGGATTTTTCTTTGTAAATTACGGATTGAAATGATATATTATCCATATCACTTGATAGGTTAGAAAATAGTATACAGACCCGTGGTTATTTTATATATTTCTCTGGATTTTTTAAGTATTTTAAAAATGTAAATCATGACATTTTGATTTAATTGGAATTTAAAATGATTTATTAAAGTGTTATTGATTTTTCTATGAATATAAAATGTTAAACAAATGAATGCTTAAAATGGTAATTTGGAATTTAGCTTGACTTGGAATTTGTGAGATTTGGTTTTAGAAATGGAAGTTAAGTAAAAGAAAATAAAATGGAAATTAAGTTTTATTTGTGAAATGATAAATTAAATTAAAGTGTTAAGTGAATGTAAAGAATAGGAAAATTGTACACTTGAATTTAATAAGTGAAGTAATGAAAATTTGATATTTATTTGTGAAATTTACTTTATAAAATCATAAGTTGAAGGGTATTTAAATGACCATTTTAAAGTGGAAAAATATGATTTTTATATAATTAAAATGACTTAAATTGAAGTTTATTTGTTGCTGAAATTCTATTGTAAATCTGGAAATGTTTTTAGTAGCACTTCAGAAATGCTATCGTTTCTGAAATTTACTAAAATCTGAACTAATAAGAATATGCAGCACTTTGTAAATGCTGTAGTTGCAGAAGTGAATTAAAGGCTAATTTAACTAAAGGCTATTGCAGCACTTTGTAAGTGCTGCGGTTGCTGAATTAAAATTAAAACTTGAAACTATTAAAAAGGCTATAGTAGCACTTGATAAATGCTGTCTTTTCTGAATTTAACTTGTTTTCAAATGAAACTGAACTACTACAGCAGTTTTAAATGCTGTCTTTTGTGAATTGAATTGTTTCAAATATAACTTACCGCAGCACTTTCTAAATGCTGTGAAAGCTGGAATTATAATGTTTTAATGTATTTAAGTGAATAAATGAACTCAGAAAAGGTTAAAATTTTGGGAATTTAATATTTGATTTGTAAGTATAATGACTTTACTTTTAATGGTTTAAATGAATGATTTTAATTCGAATTTTTAAACCATTTTGAAATCTATAACCACGGGTACACTTATCTGTATGCCATTTTATTTCCATGTGATTTATTTTGATGCACACTTTAATTTGAGAGTGTGGCTAGAGGTGGACGATTACTACAGCTCTGCGCTACCCTAGTCACATTAACACTGTTATTTGCATTGTTTACTTTTATATGGATAGTTGTTTGAAAGTGTTTATTAGTGCTTACTTGATGGTTTAAAGGACCCTTAAAGGATGGGCGGTCCCAAGCATCCTTTAAGTTATTGTGCATTTATATTACAGTTCACTTGAGTTGGTTTACATTGTATAAGTATGTATGTCCCGACTCGAGTGTTTTGTGTTTTACTTTACGCTCGGGTCAGCCTGAGTAATACAGCTTTGGATTCACCTTTTGGAGCTAGAGATTTGTTGGAGCTTATTTGTCTATCGATTCATCGACTTCTATTCCAGTTATTTCCTATTTAGTATTGTCTCTGTATTATTGATTTATGTATCCTAACTTCTATTGTATCTATTTTGACTATGAGATTTTGTATATGTTTTGAGAGTTGTTTATAGTGGCTTCATGAACTACCATGGTATTTATTTCCGTTGCGAGTTATTCTGATATTCTGTGTTTGATTTTATTTGCTCCAAATTTTCTTGACAATCCACTGTTTTGAAGTATTCAAGTCCGACATGTGTGGATTTATTGTCGATTTGAATGGTCCAAAATAGTGGGATGTTACATTTGGTATCAGAGCTTTGGTTTTAGGCAAACCTTAGCCTGTGGAGCAAAAACTCATTAGAGATAGGGTAGAAATACCCTAGAATGAGTGAAATCAATCTCAGAATCATTTCTTTGTGAGAGAACGTATTTTCGAAGTATAAAATGATTTTCAAATTATTTTAAAGAATTTTCAAAGATTATTTTGATATAAATTTTCTTGCTTTGAAAGTAAATTTTTTTCTAAACTTCATTCCTTTTGTATCCACCTTGTTAGTAGTTTCTTTGATTAGGATCCTCTTAAATTTTGAACTTCTAGCTTGTTTGATCTAGATTCATTGTTGATAGGAATCTATTTTGGGTATGGCAAAATCAGTAGTTTGTTAGGTTACTCTAAGTGAACTCTGTTGTATCTTTTGCTTAGCTGAAGTTGTTCTTTCCGAATGACAATGCTAAGCCAGTGGCATTGCCCGTGGGACATATGGCTCGTAGGGAGAGGAAGGAGTTAAGTAAGCAGATTGGTGAGCTATTAGAGAAAGGCTTCATCAAACGGAGCATATCTTAGTGGGGGGTGCCAGTCGTCTTTGCTACAAAGGCGGATGGTTTCCTTCGATTTTGTGTAGACTATAGAGAGTTGAATAAGCTCACGAAGAAGAACCATTACCCACTTCCTAGGATAAACGATCTTTTCGATCAGTCGGTTGGCTCTTCAGTATTTTCTCAGATTGACTTAGCCACTGGATTTCATCAACTTAGGGTCGCTGACGCTAGCATCGATAAGACTGCATTTAGGACACCCGATGGATTCTTTGAGTGGTTGGTTATGCCGTTTGGGATGACCAATGCCCCGGTCTATTTTGTAGATCTAATGAGCCGTGTTTTCGAGGTGTCCTAAATAAGTTCGTTGTAGTGTTTGTGGACGACATTCTGGTGTTTTCTAAGAGTATGGAAGAGCATACTATTCATATTGAGGAGGTTCTTCGTACACTTCGTGTTCATCGGTTGAAAGCAAAATTCTCGAAGTGTCACTTTTGGCATGAGGAGGTGCATTTCTTGGGGCATGTAGTCTCAAGAGAGGGTCTAGCTGTGGATCCCTCTAAGGTAGTAGCGGTACAGGATTGGAAGGCCCCCAAGAACGCCACCGAAGTTAGAAACTTCCTATATTTGGCGGGTTATTATAGGAAGTTTATCAAAGATTTTGCTAAGATTTCAGCACCGCTTACTCGCCTCACTAAGAAGAATGCGGCATTCGTGTGGGACGTGGATTATGAGGATTCCTTCACGATGCTAAAGAGGGCCCTTACTAGTGCATCAGTGTTAGTTTTACGTGACGGAGCTAAGCCTTTTACAGTATACACTGATGCATGTAGGACTGGCCTTGGGGCAGTATTGATGCAAGATGGGAGGGTAGTATGCTATGGGAGTAGACAGTTGAGAACACATGAGAAGAACTACCCCACCCATGATTTGGAGCTGGCTGCTATTGTTTTCGCGCTCAAGTCTTGGAGACTATACTTGCTAGGAGAGAGGTTCGAGCTTTTCATTGACCATAAATCATTGAAGTGCCTATTCCCACAAAAGGATTTAAACTTGAGGCAGCAGCGTTGGATGGAGTTTTTGGCAACATATGACTTTGAGATAGCTTACACCCCTGGCAAGGGGAACGTGGTTGTGGATGCGTTAAGTAGGAAGAGAACAACCCTTAGCCCAATGTTTGTGAAGTGGAAAAGCCTAGAGTTTATTTCCACCTTTGATTTTAAGCCCTTTACGGACATTACTTCTAGATTATTAGCAGCACTTGAGGTTAAGCCTACCCTTGTAGATCAGATTGGCTCAAGGCAGTGAGAGGATTCAGAGCTTGTGGATATTCCAGATAGGATTAGCAGAGGAGAGGTCTCTAGACATGTCCAACGCTATTCCATCGATAGTAAAGGGTGGCTAAGGAGAGATGGAAGACTTTGTGTCCCTCGCACTGGTGATTTGATGAGTGCAGTTCTAGCAGAAGCACACCATTCTCGGATGACTATTCATCCGGGTGGTGATAAGATGTATAGGGACATAAAGAGAGTGTTTTATTGGAGTGGCATGAAGAAGGATGTAGCAGAGTTTGTAGCTAAGTGCCTTGTGTGCCAATGGGTTAAGGCGGAGCAACAGAGGCCTGGCGGATTGCTTCAACCATTGGATGTACCCGAATGGAAGTGGGATAGTGTTTCGATGGACTTCATAGATGGTTTAACCCAATCTAAGAAGGGGAATACCAGTATTTGGGTGATTGTAGATCATTTGACTAAGAGCGCCCGCTTCATTCCGGTCAAGAGTATTAGAACATCACCTTATTTGGCATCCATATACGTTCCTAAGATAGTCTGACTTTATGGAGTTCCCTTTAGCATAGTGAGCGACAGAGACCCTATCTTTACTAGCGAGTTTTGGAGGAGCTTGCAAGAGGCTTTAGGGACACAACTTAGATTGAGTATAGCCTATCACCCTCAAACAAATGGCCAAATGGAGAGAGTTAATAGAGTTCTTGAAGATTTGTTAAGGATGTGCATTCTTGATTTTGGAGGGACTTGGGAGGAGCGCCTTCCTGTAGTGGAAATCACTTATAAAAATAGTTTTCAGGCTAGCATTGGGATGGCTCCTTTTGAAGCCCTTTATGGAAGACCTTGCAAGTGGTCTTCGTGTTAGTTGGAGTCTACAGAAAGATTGTTACTTGGTCCCAACATGGTTAGAGAGACTTCAGAAAGATTGATTTGATTAGAAGAAGAATGAAGACGGCCCAAGATAAACAGAAATCCTATGTAGATAAGCGGAGAAGGGATATTGAGTTCGAGGTAGGAGATTTGGTTTTCATTAAGGTGTCTCCGCTAAGAAAGGTAGTGAGGTTTGGATCAAGTGGGGAACCTGCTCCCAGATTCGTAGGACCATTCCCCATTGTGGAAGGGATAGGGAAGATGGCATATCAGATAAAGCTATCAGAGAGGTTCACGGGAGTTCATGATGTTTTCATGTTTCGCACTTGAGAAAGTGCTTACATGATTCAGCAGAGGTAGTGGATCCTAGCCAACTTGAAGAAGTTGAAGTGGAGAGAGAAGCATCAGTTCGTTGCATTCCTACCAAGATCGTTGGACATGATATCAAGAAGCTTAGGAATAAAGAAGTCCCTTTGGTTAAGGTGCAGTGGGGAGATAGTATTGAGGACGCTACGTGGGAGGCTGTGGAAAAAATACGTATCTCTTATCCGCATCTCTTCGATGGTACATCTTGAATTTCCTATTTCCATTTTTAGTTTTGAATAGGTTCTTTCCTTTAGTATCCTTTGGGAGGGTGGATCTTAGGATTTAACCAATGGATGGTAGGACTGAATGTAAACATGTTACTAGAACATGTTATGTATGTTGGACGCAAGTGGTTGCAAGTGTTTGCTAGTGGATGCTAATGGATGCATATACACACACTACGCAGTATTATCCCTTAGTATCATTTGGGAGGGTAGATCTTAGGATTTAACCAATGGATGGTAGGACTGAATGTAAACATGTTACTAGAACATGTTATGTATGTTGGACGCAAGTGTTTGCAAGTGTTTGCTAGTGGATGCTAATGGATGCATATACACACACTACGCACTATTATCCCTTAGAGATCGACCTAACTAGGTCACTAAAGAATATGCATATGGATGTGTGTGCACTTGTATTTCTATTTCATGGTTGTTATGAATGGGTGATTATCATATGATTGTTGCATTTGGATGATGATTGTAGCACGCATATAGAACTATCAGTTGTCATTAGGGAATTTTCATTCATTTGGATACATGGAACAGACATAAGCGCATAAAAAGAAGGTCGACTGAATTAGTAGACCGCCTAATCTTTTGCATTAGTTAGGGACATTGACACTACAGTATTGCATATATCATAAATCACATTAAAAAGCTTAAGGACAATGGATGTAATGGATGATGGTTGAATATGTGGTTGTGGAATTTGGATGAAAATATTTATTTCATTCTTCTGTCCTTGGAGATTTAGGGGGCGAAATCCTTTAAGGAGGGGAGAATGTAACAACCCGAAAAATTAGAGTAATAATAATTAATTAACGAATTAATTGAATAATAAAATAGGGTTGGGAAATTGTCAGAATTGAGCCATGGGAGTTGCACCGTGGTAATTTTCAGAGCAATTTTCATATATAACTTGTTGAAATCGGAGTCAGTATGAAGATGTTACGAGAGAAACAAAGAAAATCAGAATTATATATATATAACTAAACAAAAATGAAAAAAAAGAAGAAAAAAAGGCAGACCCGTTACGGGTCGACCCGCCTATAGGCCAGGTCGACCCACATTCTTCCCTGGATGATTTTTCGTCCAGGTGCGAGCCGAAGACCGTAAATCTGATATTTGGTGAAATCCTGTGCGTTCGTCGCTGCATCCGATGGTTCCTAGTGAGCCTATGACGTGGTTGCACCAGATTAAATCTTCAAATCCGACGGTCTGAGATCCCTAAGCCACACTATAAATAGAACCCTAGGCCTAGCTATTTTTCTCATTCAGATTTTCTCCCAATTGGGTTCATTGCCTGAAGCTGAATCCTAAATAGAAATTTTTTCTGTGGAGGAAATCTTTTTAATAAAAATATTTTACACCCTAGAAGTGGATCCGGGAAGGCCTAGGATTAGAGTTAAGGACCACAGGTGAGTGTTTTGTAATTATTGTAGATTTGTAAGCAATTTAAAATAATAGGATTCTCAACAGTTGTAGTTTTTCTACAATTTTGAGACAGTTTTTATGTAAGTTTATTTATAGTCAGTTTTTAAGTAAATTTCAGAAGTTCTTTTCAGTCTATTTTTATTCAGCTATTTACTCAGTTATTTGTAGTTAATTACAGTTATTTACATCTGTTTTAAGTTGGAATTTAGCCTGTAAATGTTAGTTTCCTTTTATAGAGATTTAATCCTTTTTGACGCGAATAAAATATTATAAAGATAAGAATTCACAAATATGGATTAAAATGGAAAAACACTAAATTTACAGAAATCAGATGTAAAATGAGAAAAACTGAAATAAAATGGAGATGGACTGAAATGGGCAAATTTGAGATATCTGCAAGCATGATTATAACAAGTGGTTAAACTAAAAAGAGAAAATAGAAGAGTAACAGTTGCAAGAGCAATTATAACACGTAGGTTATAATTAGAAAGAAATAAATAAAAGAAGGGGCTTATGTTAAAACTTAGATCTTGGATTAAGTTAATAAGCAAATATAGCAGTGGCCCGTACCGGCAGCATTCCCTTTCAGGTCTAGGACTGATGGTCTTACACGTGGGTGAGGCTGGGCATGCTTATGCTGATTAGGGTAAATAAGTGGCCAATAGATAGAGGCTCAAATTTGGGGATTTGGGCAAGGGGCGCAAAGTTAGAAGATTTGTTTGTTAGGACCAGTACCGCCAGCATTCCCTTTCTGGTCAAGGACTGATGGTCTCACACGTGGGTGAGGCTGGACACGCTTATGCTGATTAGGGTAAATAAAGGGTCAAATATGGGGTGACAGTTAGTGTGTACCGGCGTTGACCGAGCGTGCGGCATCGATTAGGGTAAATAATTCGCTACTGTGTCCTAAGCGCTAAGAGGTGTCATTTGCTGTGGGACAAACATGATTGGTTCACAGTGGCACAACAGAGATAGGAAGGCCGATCACTGGGTAGGATTAGGATTTCAGCCTAATCAAGTTAGCAGTTGAGATAGGATTAGGGTTTCAGCCTAATCACAGCAGTTTAAGACAAGTGCAAACAATCAAAGCAAACAGTCAAACAGAATCAGAAACAGTATTTTATGCAAGTTTTATCTTTTCTATATCTTCCTTTCATGCTAGAACTATTGCTTAGTCTATTATCTTTATCTTGCTTAGAAATGCTAGTAATTACTTTCACCCACCAGACTTATTGTCTAACCCACTCCTTTGTCTTTCATTTTCCCCAATAGGCCAGCAGAGTTGAGGATAGTTGATTCAGGTTGCTTGGAGATTCATTTCCAAATTTTTCTTATTTTAGATGTATACTTTTGCTTTTCATCTTATTCATTTGGTTTATGATGGATTGACACTTGTGAGAGGGATTATTATTGTTATTTTTGTACTCTGATTATGTGAGACTAAGATGTATTTTCATGAGACATGAGAGATTTTGAGTTTCTGAGCCATGTTATGTTTTTATGACTTATTTTGAGATAAAGTTTAATTCTGAATGATAAGTTATTATTTAAATGTTTTCTGATGCTTTTACTTATTTGTCTTGTGAATTTTACTCTCTGTGATGCTTTAGATATACCTATAACGCACCATATCCTTTGGTGTGCCATTTTTGGAAATACTAAGGGGTGTGGGGTGTTTCAATTTCAAACGATGCTATCGTGTGGGACTATCTATCTTGAGGAGCATTCTAAGAGAGAGGACAACGTTAACTTTCGTCAGAGGACTTATGTAGGAATCTATTTGGAGATTCGAGATCTATTCGAGCTTCTCAAATCCATGTAGTGATTCATGATCTATTCAAGATCATGGAATCTATTTGGGGTTTCGTGTTCAATTCTAGTGATGAAGACTCGTGTGAAAGATGCCAAACGTAGCCTCGACATCATAATTGACTAAAACCAAAGATAGGGTACATTGTCATGAAGGGTTTAACAAGCCCAAATATGGTATATCAGCTCCAAATCTAGAGATGCTATCGATATTGCTAAAGGGAGTTGATGATATTCGGTTAAACTCTCGGCATTGACCAGTTATGGCTTACCTTATGGTATATTTTGTCTAGAGATATATGAAACTTGGAAGAATATCTCTAATCCTTGTGCAGGAGGTCCATTCTCGATGTATTGAGGGCACCACCACAAAAATCCTACATAATTATGCGAATGCACCCTAGCAATATTGATTATATACCGACTGTTGTTGTGGTGTACATGCGGCACAACTGTTTGATTTGATTTATGTTATACACCCTAGACATTATCTATTATATCGAAATATGTACTTAATAAATGTTTTGCTTTTTTGGGGATAACCATTATGATATTCCATGCGATCTCAAAAGGTGTTGTTATATGTCACACATATTTCTTGAGTTTCTCACATCAGACTTATGTCTAACTCATGGTTTTATATTTCCCTAATTTCCGTAGGTGCTCTTTTCACTACGCCATAAATGGCCTACTGCAACACAAAAAAAATGTTGGCTCAGGCCCGAAAAATGTTGCCATAGGTCTATGGCAACACTTTTAGGGTGATGCAATTTTTGCCGTTGCCTTAGACCTCAAAGGCAACATTTTGACTATCTAAGGCAACATAAGTAATATTGTTGCAATAGAACCCTATTTGGGTCTATGGCAACACCCATAGGTATCTGTAGCAACATTCCAAAATGTTGCTATAGATATGAACTTTTTGAATTTGTGGGGCCCACAATATAGAGCATATTTGATTTTTTAATAAAAATAAATATTTATTTAATAAAATGCTATTGCACAGAATTTGATATTTAAACAGTAATTTATTTAAATAAATATTTTATTTCAACATTTGAAATAGTACAAATTCCTGACTCCACTATTTTACAATGATATATAACACTGATATTCACATATACAGATATTCCTCACTACATCACTCAGTTCACTCATTACATATGCAGTTTCAATTTATACAAACACCGACACTGACAAATATATGCCGAGCCGAAGGCGAGCCGAGTGCCGAGCCGAAGGCGAGCCGAGAAGCGGGTCCGGGCGCAGCGCCGGCGGGGGTCCGGGGCACCGCAGTCCCGGCGGGGATCGAGGACTTGGAGCATCAGTTCATGTTAAAGAACAAGGTTAGCATGGTACCAGTTCAGTCCAGACCAAGCAAAACCAACAAAGCTCAACACACATATGTTTGTATTCATCATTGCAATCCAACATACCAGATTTCTCAAAGTCCAACAGAAAGATTAAACACGAGATTATAGGAAATAAAGCCTATAAATAAATCCCAATTCATCATCGGCAAAAGCGTGCGAGTGTAACCAAAATCAAGAATATTCAAGTAAACCAGAAGGCAGAAAACATACCAAATAATATCACATCGCACCCGACGACGAAGTCAAAGCAATTCGAACAATCAATCAAGGAGAACGAAGGAGCAAGCTACCAGGAACGTTTCTCACACTAGATTCGATCAATCAGAGCATCAAAGCAACTGGAATCGCGTGCCCTAGTTTTCACCGAAACCAATTCGACTACCCCCTGCCACTCTGACATCAGGCCCCAACCACGAAATTGCGACCAAATCAGCAACTCCTTGAACCATCGCAATCCCACAGCCTTACCTCGAATCACCAGAATCGCCAAAAACCTGAACAAAATCGCAAATCCGGAAGTAGTGAGGAAAACTGACGCGAGGCGAAAGAAAATAACGGAAATTGATATGGCCGACAAGGGATAAAATCAAAGCCAGTTATTCTCCAGATCGAAGAAACAAGGAGGAGCAGCGTCATTTTTTTTAAAGTCGGAGGAATAAAAATTAGGGATTGGAAAATTGGGGGTGAGAAACGAAAGCGGATGAGTGAAAAGTAAAGCGGGAAATGGAAATTGGTAAGGTGTGGATCGATGGTGTGAATCGACGGTTGAGATTTTGTTTTAAATGGTGGTGTGGATCGCTGAGGTGTAATTTTTTTTTAATTTTTTAATCTGATAACATCTATGGCAACACTATATAAAAATGTTGCATCGTGTTACACTTGTTTAGCTAGAGCAACACATTTCTATGGCTAAGGTAACACCAAAAATACAACGTTGCAGTAGGACCAAAATTCTATAGCTATCGCAACATTTTAGCTGGCAACACCTTGCAAAAATGTTGCAGAAGGTCATTTATGGCGTAGTGTTTGAGTAGTCGATAAAGGAAGGTTTTTGTTGATGTTCTTTGGAGCTTCTAGAGACGAGTTGGATGCTTTACTCACTTACCGTAGAATTCTTATTTTCGTTGCATTATTTCATTATATATCAGCATTTATGAGGACAGGTTGATATAACTATCCAGACTGATGATAGTACTTATTATTGTAACTTTAAAATGCTTGTATCTTAGAGTGACAGTTTGTACTATCTTTTTATATTATATGTTATCGTTCCATTTGAGATTCTGATGTTGTGTTCTCCTCTTCCTTATTCTATTTCTTTTCTTTTATTTTACCCTAACAATTTGTCTTTTCGGCACTTGAGTGCTTAACACATGAATACCATGGACGTTCTAGTGTCTATATTCGAGGGTCAAAAAGGTGGATCGTTACATGTGGTATTAGAGCTGAAGGTTAAGAAAGAACCTCGGCTTTGGTTAGATATGAGTCATTAAGAGATAGGGTAATGGAATGCCCTTACATGAGTTGATTGAATTATATATATGAGTGGATATATTTTCTATATATTAGTTATATATATATAGAGTAAGTTGATAATGTAGTCTAATTCATGAAGGAATTAATGATGTCTATTTATTATCCCTTGGTGATTATAGCCATGCTCGGTCAGTTTATGAGCAGTTTTACCTTTCTACATCATGGGTTGGGAAAATGATAATTGTGAGTACATTGAAATGAATAACTCGTGAATTTAGTTTCACTGTTTGACTATAAGGTGCTCAGTGACAATGTTGGGTTAAAGGTTAACTTTAGTAAAAGATGTTTATTATAACCTAAAGGAAAGATAAGGTATCATGAAAATAAACATTTTTGAAAAGGGTTATATAAGAGAGTGGTTTTTTATAAGTATGGTTTATAAAATATGGTTTATAAATAAAAAGGATTTAAAATGAGAATTTAAGAGCATAAATCCCGATGTCTTTGAAAATGTTTTTCAAAATTTTGGAAAAATAATAGTATTATTTGGAAGTAAATATTTAGGAAATTGGTTTATGAAATTAAGATCACTGTAATAACCCACGTTTTGGAAGGTTTAAATCGATAATAATCCACACATGTCTAACTTAAACAATCCGGAATATAGATAATCATTAGGGTTAATTAAGCAAAATAAGAAAAGAAGAAGAAAACAAACACAAAATCTTGCAGCGGAATGACAAAATATAATAACCAAATAAACAGTTCATGAAGCTGTTTACTATACACTTGATTATAATTTATACAACATTTATCAGAGTTATATATACAACAGAGACACAATATAGTGCAACAGAACAACATGATGCAGGGAATAATAATAGTAATAATATACCAAAACTTCATCTTCATCCTCTAGAAAATGATCTTCAATGTGCTGAAATACTCAGGGCTGACCCGAGCGTAATGAAAAGACAAAACACTCGACTCAGGACTAAAATATCCTTTTGTGAGTCAAATCGATATCGCATAACATGAGTGTCGTGGCGTCTGAGATGTTTACGGGGTTTCACATCTCCTATCCAGTGTATAAAGTGCGTGCAATAAATCAAGAGATGTTACGGGATTTTCCATCTCTTAAGGATATGTCAAAATATTATATATAATAGAATACGCTATATATATAATGTCTAATCAGTAAAATAAATATTTTTCTTAGCGTTAAGGCTTTACATTAATACCCCTTAACACGTTTTAAGCATTGTCGTACAGTTTGCATATAACGCCCCAGTAGCACGTCGGGGGATAAGGATGCGTCGTGATACGACAACACTAAACCAAAATCGTATGGGTCTCGTATAGGGATAAAAGTATGACAAGGCACGTGTGGCAAAGCCCAAGGTAGGATACTACCAATTCGGGTCGTAGGGCTGGTGGTAACGCATCGTAAACACGATCGCCCTCCGCGTACATCCATCCCATATCGAGTCAAAGGGAGGTTATCCCAAAATCAAGGTGCACCAATTGAAACCAACAACAAGAGTAACAGTATGGACCAAGTCCAAAGAAAATCGAAGAACGAATGTCCATTAGGGGTAGCTAGCCCGCTTGGCCCTGTCAAGCCACCCTGTTTTAGTCATTTCAAATTAGCACAAGTGCCGGGGTCTATCCATCATCGTTCTCTTTCTTCAAATCCAACAAAATATGCCAAATCCAACCACTTTGTTCTGGAGTCTCCTCCGCATACACAGTTGTTAAAGTGGTTCCAATATTACCAGAGAGTATGCAAATAAGAGGCCCCGGTCTCTTTAACAACCAAACGTCGTTTTACACACCGATTGTTACTTTTACATTTCAAAGTCGATTTATACTTGATATCAAAATATCATATTCACTTCGAAATCAATTTCATTTCGAAATTATCATATTTGTTTCAAAATTCATATTTTTACTTCAATAATCATTTCGAATTTCAACTTAGGTTATAACTTCATTTTAACCCAATTCACATTTAAATCCATGATTTAAATATAAACAGTTCCCACCTTGACCAGTTTGAATTTTTAGAAAATAGTTTGAATAGTTTTAAAATAGTTTAAATAGTTAAAATAGTTTAATATAAAATAGTTTGAGTATTGAAATGGTTCATATAGTAAAATAGCTTGGAAAATCAAAACAATTTGAATATTTTAAAAAATAGATTTTAAATAGTTTATATTAATATAATTTTATTTGAAAATAGTTTCAGAGTCAAACTGATTCAATTCCAAATCTTCCAATTCAAACCAATTTCAATTTCCATTTCCATTTAAATCGATTCAATTTCGAATTAACTTCGATTCCAATTTAAATTCAAATAAATTTTGGTTTCCATTTCAAATTAATTCGATTTCGATTTCAATTCCAATTAATTTCAATTCAATTCCAATTTGAATTAATTTCAATTCAATTCTCAAATTTAAACCAAGTCGATTTATATAAATTCGAGTTTGATTTACGAATATCGATTTAAATTACTTAAATCAAATTAAACTTCAATATTCAATTTAGGGTTCAAATCTTTTAGAATAATTCAATTTCAAGTTCAATTTTAAATATCCATTTAAATTACTTTTGCTTGGATTTATTTCACAGTTCGAATAAAAGTTCAAGTCTTTTAAACAAATCAATTTCCATAATTTAAATCATATTCCAATTATAACTTTTACTTTCAAATTCAATTCTTTAAACCATTTTGTTTAACTAATTTTAATTTCAACATTTCAAAAATCCGAATTCGAGATTAGTTCAATTTCCATATTTTAGTTCAATTTTTTTTATAAAACAAAATCATTTGAATAAATTCAAATCTAAGAATTTAAAACCATTTTCATTTAACCAATTCAGTGTCCGTATATAATTTTCTACCCTATGGCCAAGTGATTAGTTATTCCAATTTAATTTCAGGGATGGATATATATCATTTCAATCCAAATCAAATGTCATAGGTATATATCATTTCAACCTATTTCTTAATTTATTCGAAATAATTTAATTTACATTTTTATATACTATAAATAATTTTTAGGGTGATAATAGTGTGTGTGTGTGTATATAAATATCCAAATCATCCAAAATATCAACCAATAGCATCCATTACAATCAATCATCCAAACAGTTAATATAACACAACAGTTAATTGGTTATCAATATCGAGCGTCTAATTAGCAATTTAATTTCAAATTTAACTGTCCATTTAAATCGTTATCGATTCAATTCATATATCAATCTAATGTCAATTAATTTACCAAACATCAGGCAATGAAATTAAATTACTTCATGATATTAATTTAATTAACATAAAAATTAATTTAGTCAATCGTGAGCGTATAAAACACTCACCTTTTATTTGAACTTGAAAATTTCTCAGCTTCGAATAAATTCCAATTTGACTCCATGCCGTAGACAATGATGATACAGTCGCATCGCGACTTGTTTCACTTGAAACGGACCTCGTATGCAAATTTTACGAATTTTTTAATACTAATATAATTAAAACATAATTAACCAAACCCTAATCACTCCTACCACACACGCATAGTACCCACCTCCCTCCTACTTCCCAGATCGCGATTTCATCCTTTTTTTTTCTGAACGATCTCTCATAGGCACTCGAATCCCTTATCGTGACTACATAACCCAGCCTACGACAAACATCATCACGTGCATGCCAAAGTATGATGCTAGCCAACCTTGCCTGCTCCACTATCGCCGCTGCCCATCCATCACTGGTTCTGGACCCTCGCGTGCGCACCGAGGCAATGCGACCATCCTAGTCGAACGCGATGATTCGATCATGTTGTTTTTTTCCTTTTCCTTCTTTTTTTCTTTTCTTTCTTTTCGTTCAATCTATGAAAATAGAAATGAGAGGGAGAGGGAGAGGGGTACGGGGATAGACAGCAAAGTGGGCGGGCGTACGAAATGTTGGAGGGGAAAAAGTAAATATATATTATTTAATTAGAAAATATCTCGCACGGTTGACCCGTGAAATCCCGAACTCCAAATGAAGCATGCCACCTGGAGTTCAATATGTTTTACCCCCATTCTGAACACAATGAAACTAGTCTCGAGGCCTAATTCGATCGTATGCATAAGATGGCATTCAAAATCAAATTATTTTAATTAAAATTCTAAAATCAATTTCTACGCGTTTCAAGCTTGTACGACCAAACGATAAGTCCGATTGCTATAAAACTTGAAATCCCATAATAATTCACTATTACGGATCCTATGAAACTGGTTTCGTCAAAATCCGAGACAGTGGCCAAAATGGCTATTTTTACTCGTTAATTAAAACAAGTAATTTTCAGAAATTAATTTAATCACTTAAAATTCAATTTTAAAATTTAACAATCTCCATTCTCGTTTAAATAAAATTTAAATTAACTTTTGAAATCATTTTCATTCACAATAAATTCAGATACAATAAAACTGGTAGATCCATTTTTGATGTCGAGTTGACTGCTCCCTTATTCAAACACATTCCCTTCGTATCGATCTGAGATGCTTAATTCACATCGATGGTTCGATGCCCTCTTCGTATCCATCAATCAATCCCTCTTCGTATCGATCCTCTGTATATGTCCTTCATATCCATCTAGTGCCGCAGCCTTCGTATCGATCCACTACCACGTTCCTCGTATAGATCCCATGCTTCGATCGATACGAAATGCATCGATATGAAGACCGACCGATCCAAACCAAATGCCAAGCACACGCGCTAGTCCTAATCCGTATCCATCCTGATAACAATCCATATCCATGCAGACCGATATGAAAGTATCGAGTACACACCTGATCGATACGAAAGTATTGATTCGAAGTAAACAACTAAGCCCATATGGATCGATACAAACTATATCGATTCAAATTGATTTCCCATGAATATCAATCCATCCATAACTCGAGCATACGAACTCCGATTGACCTGAAATTTGAAACGTAGCATCTCCTAGCCTTGTGCATCATTCCCAATCGATCCTGTCTTGATTGGAGCCCGGTCAAATTTTGATGACATCGATCGCAGCCTTGTTTCCAATTGATCTCCATTCCTGATATCCATCCTTTCCAGCCAATTTGTGGATATTCTGGCCTTGACCAAAAGGCGGGATAACATTTGCCCCCCAAAGCATGCCTTGTGGTAAGAAGGTGTGTTTTGAAAAGCTCTGATTCCAACATTCGAAGTCCATATTCCGTTCATGGTCGTATCATCTGATTCATAATCCAATCCATTACAAAGCCATCCTATCCGAGTGCCACATTCTTGACTGCTCCGAGTAAATGTCCGATTCCAAATCCAGTAACCAAATCCTTAGCCAATCCCGCATCCATCCGAACTAGACAACCGAGTTCTAATCCATCCATATCCAATAACCAATAACCACATCCATGACCTCTCCGAGTCGATATCCAAGTTCAAGACCACTCCTGGTCCATATCCAATCCCGGCCTCGGCTATCCGGTCAAGGGCTTAACCTGTGTTTATATTTCTCCGGCCTCGACTCTCCGGTTGAGGTCTCGATATTCTCCGGCCTCGACTCTCCGGTCGAGGACTTTATATTCTCTGGCCTCGACTCTCCGGTCGAGGACTTTTATATTCTCCGACCTCGGCTCTCCGGCCAAGGACTTTTATATTCTCCGGCCTTGGTTCTCCGGCCAAGGACTTTTATATTGTGTTTGAGTCCATTCCATCGCTCTCCAGCGAAAGGACTCATAATTCGCGATAACTACTCCGTCTCTCCGGTCGGGACCGTAATCGCGAGACCTGTATTATTCATTACAATGATCCAAATCCAACCATTCAAAATAAGAGTTTTTACAGCCTGGGAAAATGAAATAAATGTCTGTAAATCCAAGGAAAAAACAAAAGTTTTCAGGAAAACGAAAAAGAAAAAGAGGGTTTCACAGACTCGAGCAACACGATTTATCATCGTCTCAGAGCATGCCTAGGGACCGTCCTTGATCCCGTACATGTGTAAGCAATTTAGTCGCATTACTTCAAGTTCTATTACTTATTCCAAGCCATAAATCTATTTAGTTGATAACAAGTTGACGTTGCCTAGGTCCAGTGCCATCCTCGTTCGAGGTGGGCGGTGGCCGTTCCTGTTCCACTGCCACATCTCAATTCCTTACATACTACTGTAGATGACCATTCCTTACATGCTCCTCAACGATATCCCTCAAATGCATGCAGTCATTCGTGTTGTGCCCATCCATCTCATGGAATAGGCAATGCCTTCCCGATGCCCGTTCGTAATCAAAAGGTTCCCTTCTTGCTGGCCTTCGATACTGAAGGCGCCCTCGAGTATCCAAGTAAATTCTTTCTAGATTCCCAATCAAATCTATGTAGGAAGAAAACTTTGACTCCCTCCATGTCCTTTTTGAAGTGCTACCGTTATCATTCATTTTCCTTTTTCCTTTGTCGTCTTTGTTTGGATTTTCTATAGGTGGACCTCCATCCCTTACCACATAAGCGTCGGCCTCTCTCCCTTCTCTCTCAGCATGCGCATCTTCCTGCCTTAAAAATCTCCCCGCCTCATGATAGAACTCCGCAAGATCCCTCGGTGGGTCCCATTCCAATGATATCTTGAAATCCGAATTGTCTGCAATTCATAAAACCGCTGCCATCAAAACCATCGACGGATAAGGCGATCCACCGAAGCCACTGCCGCATTGAATCTGGTCAAGAAATCTCTAAGTGGTTCTCCTTTCCATTGTTTTATTGATGTTAAAGTCATCACGTTCTTGGGTCTGGCTATGTGGACCCGAAACTGTCTCACAAACCATTCAATCAACTCTATCCATGTGCCAATAGAGCCACTCTCCAGCTGTCTGAACCATAACACTGCTATATTCGTCAGATACAAAGGGAAGCATCATGCCATGACCTCCTCTGATGCTCCCAGTACTTCCATATGCCTCATGTAGCTTGTCAAGTGAACAGCGGGATCTGTTCTCCCGTTATACATCTCCAGTGTTGGTAACTTGAATTCTGGCGGATTCCTTGCTTGCCTGATCGTAGGAGCAAAGGGACTCCTATTCACATCTTCTAGATCTCTATTCACTAGTCCGCCTCTCATGGCTCGTCTGACCATCTTCGCCAATCTGTCACTGTCGTCAAGCTGTAGCCCTTGTCTGTTGCTTCCGACCTGCCCACCGAGTTCACGAGGGAATCTTGGAATCTGGTCTTCTGGACGGGCATCCATTCCTCTACCAAAGCCATGTTGAACAGCTCCACTTGATATCCTGCCTGAGGTTGGATCAACGTCCTCCGGATGTGTGCCCCCAAGTTCTGGTGTTGCTCCTAACGGTCCTGCTCCATTCTGAACTCTGGTTGTTCCGTGCTCCTGATCTCTATCTCCAGCATCTCCTGCAGCAGCGTTCCCTTGATTTTGCATTCTGGCTTGTCCAGCTTGTTGAAGTAGGTTCTTCATCACCTCCTCTTGTCTTTTCAACATTCCTTCCTGCATAGCATCCATCATCATCTTCATCTCGTCCCGGGTGATGAAGATTGAGGTGTGATTTGCTCCAGAGGAAGCCTCCTGGCTCCCTTCATGCTGACTCCTTCCAGCTCTTTGTATTGTAACCGATTGCCTTGCCATAGCTTTCCAAATCCTAGTCTTCAAGCTTTTAAATCTGAAATCCAAGCTTTGAAATCCCTGAGTTCAGTTCTCAGTGAAAGCACCAAAATGTTTGTGCCAAAATTGGTCACAAACACCCAATTGTCGATGAAAGCACCAGTTCACAATCACAGATTACAGATAACAAGTATTTAGAGAATTAAAAATGAAGAACACTTACAAAATTAAAAGGAAAGCAGTCAAGAACATAGAGTTTATAGTGGTTCGGTAATCCGGCCTACATCCACTTTGAAGTTGATGACTTTATTGATGTTTTCTTGCTGACTACAACGAGTTACAACTGATTACAACAGCAAATTTTGAGTACAATGATGGTTCCTGCAGAGTCTAGACGTAGAAGAATCAAAAGTCCTCTTTTCTGTAGACTTTGGGATGTTATTTATAGGCGTAGGCTGCAAATATCTCGCTCAGATCTCGGGGGACCTCTTCTGGCACGTGAGTGGGCCCACGTGATCGATCCCAAGTGATTTCGACTCGATTCGTGATCGATATGAACGAGTTTTGCATCGATCAAGATCTTATCCAATCGAGTCGAGATCGATCATGAACATTCTTTAGGTTGTACGCAAGCTCCTATGAAAATTTGGTAGCATTTGGACTTGTAGATTGTGAGATATGATCAATCCAAGTTGTAGTTTGTATGAAGGCTGAAGCGTTCGTATCCATCAATTCGTCTCCATCTCTTTGTATCTATCTACTTCTTCATGTCCATCCCATTCGCATCGATGACGTGGCTTGGAAACCTATGGTAGATCCATTTTTGATGCCGAGTTGACTGCTCTCTCATTCAAACACATTCCCTTCGTATCGATCTGAGATGCTTATTTCGCATCGATGGTTCGATGCCCTCTTCGTATCCATTAATCAATCCCTCTTCGTATCGATCCTCTGTATATGTCCTTCATATCCATCTAGTGCCGCAGCCTTCGTATCGATCAAGTACCACGTTCCTCGTATTGATCCCATGCTTCGATCGATACGAAATGCATTGATACGAAGACCGACCGATCCAAACCAAATGCCAAGTGCACGCGCTAGTCCTAATTTGTATCCATCCTGATAACGATCCATATCCATACAGACCGATATGAAAGTATCAAGTACACACCTGATCGATACGAAATTATCGATTCAAAGTAAACAGCCAAGCCTATATGGATCGATACAAACTATATCGATACAAATTGATTTCCCATGAATATTAATCCATCCATAACTCGAGCATACGAACGCCGATTGACCTGAAATTTGAAACGTAGCCTCTCCTAGCCTTGCGCATCATTCCCAATCGATCCTGTCTTGATTAAAGCCCGGTCAAATTTTGACGACAGCGATCGTAGCCTTGTTTCCAATTGATCTCTATTCCTGATATCCATCCTTTCCAGCCAATTTGTGGATATCCCGGCCTTGACCAAAAGGCGGGATAACAACAGGTATATTCACGTCCATTTTTTCCCTTTCTTTTCTATCACTGTAGCAAGACAATTTCTTCATGCAAGGCAGTTTAAACATGTTCCCTCCTTTACAAAAACTCACACAACATCACAGTACTGAGAAAAAATAATATAATTGGTTAAATATACACAGACTCTACAATTCTCCTTCCTCCTCAATTCAAAATAAATCGAAGAGCTTGAATTGATCGCGAGCCGTGTTCCTCTTCAATTCGAGATCGGCTTGAAGCATTTGAATTTCCTGCACGTGATTTGGTCAGTCGTGAGAGTTCGAGCATCAGCTCGAGATGCGAGGCAAGGGGTTCGCGTTGTTCGATGGCACTCGAGACGACATGGTGATGGAGAGTTCACCGAGGGAGTGGTGACCAGAGGCGGGTGCGATTCGTTCGAGTGAGGTGGGTTTGGGTTAGGCGAAGGCGCGTCGTCGACCGGAGCTGGTGGGCTACGGTAGCGTGGGTGTCGTTCGGGTTGCCAGAGCAGTGGGGTTCTTCGTTCAGCACGGCAAGGCGGAGTCAGTGGTGGCCTTGGGTGGAGGTTCGGTGATTGTGCCTAACGACGTGGTGATATCTGGTGGTCGCAGCTTGTTCGTGGTGAGGCTGGTATCGAGCAGAAGCTCGTCGATATTGATTTCCAGTACGAATTAAGGTAATTTAATTTTAAACATTTTAATTTAATGTTACTTAAGTTTAAAATTTTTAATTTAATTTGTTGATTATTATTTCATTTATTAGAAATTTAACAGTAAAGTAAATTTAAAATTTTATTAAGCCAATAAATTTAAATTTAAAGTGAGAATGTTAATGGTAGTTTAAATCATGTCAAATGCTAATAAATTTGGAAATTTCATTTATACGAGGTCCTGAATCAATGAAACCAGCCGAGTTTGGTTCGTTGCTGGGAATCGGGCAATAAAAATTCAAGGTGAGTTCATCTTACTCAAATTTGGATTACTGGTAAATTTTAAATAGTTAAAATTAATGATGGATTGATTGTTGAATTGATAAATATTTAACGGTTGAATGCGATGTTGTATATAGTAATATATATATTGGAGTGATTGATATTCCCGCATTTATATAGCGGATGAGACCCTACGCGCCTCGCATAATAGCGGATGGCCCTATATACCGCGATATCCCCCTCGATGTGGGATTGGTATTTTTATATTGTGCTAACATCTGTGGATGCAGGGAAATAGGTTGGAGGGATCTAACTGGATTCCTCAAAAATGTTGAAATTTATTTCATATCCAGTGATATGATTTATTGGAATAATTTGTGATAGATTATATGGGAAATTGGATTTATTGGATGCCATGGTATTGTTGGGTATATTTTGGTATTTTAAAATATCAAAAATATGATTATGGAATTTTTAAAGGAAAATAAAAAGAAGAATTCAAAGTAAAAATATTTATAGTAAAGATGGATAAATTAAAAGGTAATGAAGTTAAAAAAATAAAAATATATAAATAGTTGATTTTTAAAATCCTGTTTAATATTTCCGGAATATGAAAAATAGGGATTTTTGAATAAATGTGAATTAAAGGGTTTTTAAGAATAGAACTTAAGCGATGTTGTTTAAGTAATAAAAGAATGTATTTTTAAATTTTAAGATTTTAATAGTTTGGAAAAATAAAAGGGAAATTTTGAAAATAAAATATGAAATTGATGTTCCAAATTTAAATAAGATTTTAAATTTGAAAAAGGAAGTGAATCTGAAATTAGTGGGTTTGGGATAAATTTGGGTTAACTAAGAAATTAATTTAAAAATGGAATTTAGTTTGGAAATCGATTTAGAAACCGATGTAGTGAGGTGAAACAGTGATGAAACGGGAAATGAGATTATGGAAATTAGAAACGAAGTTTTAATATAAAGTGAAGTAAATTATCAGTGGATAATTTGAAATTATAAATTCACGTTGGGAATTTATAAGGGATGGGTAAGTTGTTTTAAAAATAAAAAGTAGTTTTATTTTTAAAAATGTGGAAAAAGAAATTTACGGGGTTGGAACATAAATTTTAACTGGGGATAAATCGAGAAGGATTTATAAATGATTAGACCGGCTTTATTGAAGTGAAAAATGTATTTTCCTAAAAAGTTAAGTATATTTTAAAGGAAAGATTTTTAAGTGTTAATTAGAAAATTCAAAAGTGTTTAAAAGAATGTTTTAGGAAAAATTTATCATTTAATTGTTTTAAAATTGTTAAAGTAAATATTAATTAAGTGAGTTATAGTAGTCAATTATTTTTAAAGGTTAAATTAGTATTATGATTTTAAAAGGATTATTATTAAATATTTATATTTTATATAATAGCTTTTATTTAAAAGTAGTTTTTGTCTAATGTTTTACTTGGAGAATTTGTATAGAAATTTTGTAAGAATTATTTTGGAAATTTTTAAATATAGTTTTCGGGGAGTATTGGTATACTCACATGGCGAAATAGGAGGCAGTGAGTGCCTGCAGTTAAGACTTGAATTTCTCTGGGATAAAGACGTAACCATTGAGCCATGATCCATGGTTTGATACCGTAGTGGTACTTCCCACAATATTTTTAAAGGGGTTTTCAAATATTTTTGAAATGAATAATTTGTGAATATACCGAAATCGATACGATAAGTGTATATTTTTGGGTAAAGAGATCTAATTTATTTAAAACCTAAAATTTAATAAGACTTGGTGTTTTTCAGTGGAAATAAAATATTTGGTTGAAGATTGTTTAATTTGATAGTTAAATAACCGACTATCAAATCTGGACCGAAAATATAACTTTGGAAATATCTAGAAGAAGTACGGGAATTTTATGGTACAGTTACCGTTCGAGGTGCTATACTGTACTTATAAACTCGTTTCGTTCTTCTGGGACGTTTTTAAGGAAATCCGTCCGCTAACGGTTAGGAGGTGACCTATGATCTTATTTTCGTCTGTTTGTTTCCTAAAGAACCGGGATTGAGTCTACCGCGAATATCGATCGTTGTTTCGAAGAGACCGAGATCAGATTTGTGATCCGAAAACCACTTTGGTCCAACGAGTCCGTTTTCGGAATGAAGACAAGAGATTGGAGTCGTAGATGGAGCAGTGAAGTGAAAGGGCTAATCGCTACTAATCCTGAGGGTGATTCCAAAATGGATGTAGTAGGAATATTGCCTTCGGTTCCGTTTGGACCGGGAATAGACTTGTATGGATGAATGCTATCAGTACATTGTCATTGGAGGACAATGAGCATTCTAAGTGAATATTTCTAAAAAGGTAACGCTTAGCCTCGAGGCACATCAACCGAGAATGATTGAAAATCATGGGAGATGTAGCAATGCTAAGTGGGTCGCACCCAAGTAGGGTAAGGTTACCCCTATCTAGAGATCCAGAGTCCCTTTTTTTCCGGCTGTGTGGTGCGGTTGTTGATCCCAACCGCGGGGTAATCTTATTCAGACTATCCAGGTTTGGGGTAGTTTGGTCTTGTGTAGCAGTGGATTTTGGAGTGGTCCTCGGTACATTGTTCTAGAGGTGTACTGTGACAGGTGGTACCCCAGTGCCTAGTCATTCAGTTGGAATTCGTTCTCCAATACGTGCCTTTACGGTTTTGATTGTAGAGCCTAGTACTGCTGGAATTTAATTAATGTAACAATTTCAGCTATTTGAATAAGTATTTGTACTTAGACATTATTATAATATCAGAGGATTTTGATATGAAATGTTTTGGTTATCGTAAGGTAAAACCCGTCGTGTTTATTTGTGGCGTGGTCTTACGAGATACCTTTGATTTTCAGAAGGATTTTGAAACTCTAATAATTCAAATTGAGTGTGTTTTTCTCACGCTGGTTTTCCAGACTGACTCGGGTGTTATTTTATTATAATACTCGGGTCTGACCGAGTATTACAGATACATGATAGGATGCCATGGAGCTTAGGAAATGAGCTGGATGACGAAGACATATATCACGTATCTGATTTATATTTCGCTGTGTATGGTATGCTATATGTTCAGCTTTTGTGAGGACAAGTTATTATAACTGTCCAGTATTGTGCTATTGATTGTGTTGTACTCTGATGATGTAATGTATAAATAACCAGTTATAGTTCTTTTGTATAAAGACCAGTTGTTATCTATTATATATTGTTCCACTGCGATTGTGAGATCCTATGTTGTTATTTCTATTTTCTTCTTCTACCTCTTTCTTCTTACCCTAACGATTTGGTATTTCCGGCATTCGTTTGCTCGACATGTAATACAGTGGACGTATTGATGTCGATTTTCGAAGGTTGAAAATCCAAGTCGCTACAATATATACTAACGAAGCCCGATAAGAATGAATAACATATCGAACTGGTTCGAATTGCCAATAGCGACCCGAAAAGCCCGTTTCGCTTCCGAAATGAAAGTGGGTCATCCCATATAGCAAAATAGATGTTTTTGATAATTTTAAACTCAATGGAACAGGTTTCAAGTCCTAATTCCATCGTATGAAGAAGTTAGCTTAAAATCAGCTTATTTCAAATTGATTTCAATTAAATTAATTAAATTGATTTCTACACGTTTCGAGTCCGTACGATCAAACGACAAGTCCGATCGCTACGAAACTTGAAATCCTACAATAATTCACCGATATGGATCCGATGAAACTAGTTTCGTTGAAATCCGAGATAGTGGCCAAAATGGTTATTTTCACGTTAATTAAATAATTTATTATTAAATTGATTAAATAACTTTTTAATTCAATATTTATAAACTAACAAATTTTCATCATTTTTGATTACTCAAACATTTATAATAATTTAAAACAAGTCTACATATAATTTCAGTGTTAATTATTACGTCAGTTACAGTGTCAAATTTCAACTGAAATTTAAATTCAGTTAAATATAATTTGATTCCAATAAATTGATTTAGTTTGATTTCAATATTTTAATTTAATCCATTTTTACTTTATAGACACAGTTAACATTTGTTGATATCTTATTATACTAATATTACACTGAGATTGTACAATTATCATCTTAGTTTTCATTAACGTAGTATTTAATTTCATTTAATTGCAATAAATCCAATTATTATAATTTAAGTTCCAATAATTTGATCAAACTTGATTACAATTCTTTTTATTCAATCAATAGTCATATTATGAATAAATTTACATTGGGTTACATCTTATTGAATCGATATTCTACAATTATCAATTTAATCCACATTAGCTGCACTAATTCAGTGAATTAATTGCAATTGATTTCCAAATTAAATTTAATAGACCCAAATAAATAGGTAACATATAATAATTGTCACCATTAACTTTTAATCACAACTTATAAGTTTATTATCTACAACAAGTATTATAATTACTACCACAACACTAATTTTATTCAATTACAATTTATTACATATTATTTAATTAATACAACATTTAAATTTTCAATTTCTCTTCCAATCCAACATCAATTAATACATACATTACTATAATTTATTTACAATCTATACAAATTATAACTCTTTAATCATTTTAATTAATTGGAATTACATTTAAAGCAGTTATAAATTACCTTAAATTAATACTATTACATTGCATTCCAGTTATATTCTTATTATTAAATCATAGATTTTTATTTCTTCCAATATTAAATCACAAAATCTTATTAAATTAACTATTTTTAATTATCGAAAATTACGGGTCGTTACACACATATTTTTTTCTTCTCATTTTATATATGTTAAATCTTGTAAATTAGTTATATTAATGTGACCGTTACAGTAATTAAAAAAGTAAAATAAATCATCTTTATAGTGCATAGATACATATATATATTCATTAATTAATAAAATTGATTTGAGTAACGTAAATAAATATATAGATTGATTGGTTGATTAATCGTTAATTGATTGATTGCGTTAATGGAGTATGCACATATATTAACATAAAACGAATGTTTTCATATTGAATTAAATGACGTAAATATGTGTATATTTGAGTTTGTTGATATGAATTAATTGGAGTAAGTTTTAAAATTTGGACTCCAAAGGTTTGTTTATAGGATATAGGTGGTCCCTTCATTTGCTTTACATTTATTATCACGTCGCATTCTCTTTCTTTTTATTTTCAAGTTCTCCATGTAGGTTTCACTTGAGCATCCATTTAATTGTTAGATTACTCATTCGTTTCTTATTAATTAATAGTTGCTTCATTTGATTTATTTATAATTAAAAATTGCCTCATTCTTTTCATTTGTTTCTCTTTTGTTCGTTTGCCCCTTTCTAGTGCTTTAGCTAAAATTTTTTTCCTTTTCTTTTTTTCCATTTTTAATGAGAACATCCAAATTAATATTCATGCCATCTAATTAGCATTTACTATTCTCCGTTTCTGAAGTTTATTTTGTTTATACGTTATTAGTTCTTGTACCTTTCTTTAATTAGCAACTCTTTCTTCTGAAGCTTCATATTAAAGAACGGTAGATTATTTTATCTTTAGTCATATATTTATTCCTTTACTTCACCTCTTTCAATACTACTGTTTTAGGGCTGTTCATATTTTTACTTTATTTCAAATTCCTAGTTTGTTTATACATACCTTATTAGCTTGTCACTTGTTTCCATCTTCATTCCTGTAGCCTCATTTCATTTTCAAATCTCATCTTCTGTAGCTTCATTTTTCCAAACAAACTTCCATATCATTTTCTCTCTCTCTCTCTCTTCATTTTCCTCCTCCTTCATTTTTCTTCTTCTTCAAATCTCCTTTTTTTTTCAAAGCTTCCTTTTTCTTATTCTTATTCTTCAAATCTTTTTCTTATTTTTCAAAGCTTCCTTTTCTTTTTCAATTCTTCATCTTCTTTAAATTTTTCTTCTTCTTTTCCAAACATTCTTCGTTTTTCAAATCCTTTTCTTCAAATCCAGATCTATACAAACTTCTCCGCCTCTTCCAAAAATTTCTATAAAAAAAGAAGAAGATTAAGATAGCAAGGAAACAAATCAAAAGGAGGAAGTAGTAGCGGATCGAAATCCGACCAGAAAAGGAAAATCCATAATGTGGGTGTTTAAACTCACTCACGAAATACTAAAATTTTATTGCAAGTTAAACCAGGTCATATAGTGATAAATTTGATTGTTGGTTTGGAATTTTAATTTATATTTAATTTTAATACCTAAACTCCAATATGTGCTAAATAGTTATTATTGTGGCATGTTATTGAATTGGTTGATTCGTTGAATTGGTTGATTTGAATGTTGATTGTATGTTGTGATGGATGCTATTGTGATTGAATGTGTATTTGTTCATTTATTTTGATATATCCTTGTTATCACCTTATAGTTTATTGTAATCATATAAATTTGCGTATTGATTATTTGAACATTGAATAAAGATATAAAACCCATAAATTTCGTATATTTACATGAGAGGAAAAAACTAGTATGTTTAGATTTACTATTTGAACCACAAAAATGATTTTGAGAAATAAGTCGTTACCTTATTTGAAAGTTTTCAAAATTAAATTTTGAAACATTGGGAATTTTCCATAAAATTGGATGTTAAAACTTTGGAACATTTTTTATAAATCAAATCTCTTGAACTATGAAATTTAATTGGGAAATTTTTGGTAAATTTGTATGTTACTAGAATGGATCTATTGTGAAATCTATTGTATTTTGAATTGGAAACAATAAATTTTTCGGAAAATTTGAACCTTCAAAATTGTAGTTATCCGCATTCCTTATTTCATCTAATTTTGATTTAATTTGCATAAAAATTTTAGTTCTGACTCGAGTGTATTATTTCCCTTTATGCTCGGTTCAGCCCGAGTATTTCAGTGTTTCGAAGATATTATTTCTTGAAGATTAAGATGGAGTTTGAAGACCGTGTTTAAAAATATTTTTCCGCTGCATTATTTATATGTTTATTTATTGTACTCTGATTGATGTCGTAAAAAGTGTAATCAAATTTATATTGTAAACAGCTTCATGAACTGTTTTTTATTATTATATTTTTGTCATTCCGGTGTGAGATTCTGTGTAACAACTCGGATTTCTTGCCATTTAATTTTGGGATAGTTAGCTAATTTTAATTATTGAAATATTAAATTTTATAAGTTGAATAAACAAATTCTCTAATATTGGAAATATCTGATTGTATAAAGTTTGACAAACTATATTTAATTTTAAATTATAAAATTCTGGATATGATAAATTTTATAGAAATATATGTATATAAATGTAACGACCCGTATTTTTTCGATAATTAAAATATTGAATTTAATAAGATTTTAGGATTTAACATTGTATGAAATTAGAAATTTATGATTTATTAGTAAGAAAACAATTAGAATGTAATTTAATAATGTGATTTAATGTAATTGATTACTATTTTAGTGTAATTTCAATTTATTTTAATAATTGTTTGAATGTAAGTTCCATTGATTATAATGATAGATGTTAATATAAGAATGGAATAATTTAAGAAATAAATGTTGGAATATATGAAATGAACAGAAAATAGTTATGGTATAATGAGAATTTAAAATAGTTATGGTATAATATTGGAAATATCTGATTGTAATTCTTGCTGGGGAGCACCAGTGGTATTTGTTAAGAAGCAAGATGGCTCCTTAAGACTCTGCATAGATTATAGAGAATTAAACAAAGTGACTATTAAAAATAAATACCCATTGCCAAGAATAGATGATCTTTTTGATCAATTAGCAGGGGCAAAAGTATTTTCTAGACTAGACTTAGCATCTGGTTTTCATCAAATGAAGGTGGAAGAATCAAGCATCAAGTACACTGCCTTTAACACTAGGTATGGGTTGTATGAATTTTTGGTTATGCCATTTGGCTTGACCAATGCACCATCTTACTTTGTAGATTTAATGAACAGAACCTTTAGAGATTGTTTAGACAAGTTTGTGCTTATTTTCATAGATGACATTTTGATTTATTCCAAGACAGTGGAAGAACATAAGCATCATTTGCACCTGGTTTTGTCTAGACTAAGGGAAAAAGATTTAAAGGCAAAATTTTCAAAATGTGTGTTTTGGAAGGAGGAAGTACATTTTCTTGGCCATGTTATATCTGCCAAAGGAATTTCTGCGAACCCCAATAAAGTAGTGGCTATTCAAGCATGGAAGAGGCCAAGCACTGTGAGTGAAGTGAGGTCATTTATGGGGATGGCAGGGTATTATAGAAGGTTTATAAAAGATTTTTCAAAAATTTCTACACCACTCACTAACCTAACCAGGAAGAACCAAGCTTTTGTTTGGTCAGAAAAATGTGAAAAGTCTTTTGAACAGTTGAAGGAGGCATTGGTGAATGCTCCAATTCTAAAGGTACCACATGGAAATGAAGAATTAGTGGTATACACTGATGCTAGTGGATTTGGCTTGGGTGCAGTGTTGATGCAACAAGGCCAAGTCATTGCATATGCATCCAGACAACTTAAACCCCATGAAGTAAGGTATGCCACACATGATCTCGAATTAGCAGCTGTGATATATGCTTTAAAACTTTGGAGACATTATTTGTTAGGCACTAAGTTTGAACTTTACACTGACCACAAGTCTCTAAAATATTTGTTTTCACAAAAAGATTTGAACATGAGGCAACATAGATGGGTGGAGTTCTTAGCTGCCTATGATTTTGACATACTTTATACACCAGGAAAAGCAAACAAAGTTGCAGATGCTCTAAGTAGACAGCATGCTAAATTGGCTATGATGATGATAGAAGAATTTAAAATTTTATTTTTGCTAACTGAGTTAGAGATTGGGGAGAATGGTTGTGTGCACATTAATGAGCAGATGCATGGTGCACAAGAAGATAAAGGGAAGTTAAGCTTAATGACACTTCATCCAGATTTAATTCTGAAGGTAGGAAAAATGCAAGAACAAGATGCTCACTTATTAGAGAAGAGAATGCTCCTCTCAAGAGGGGAGGAAGTAATGAAACACCACATTGATAAAGATGGTTATGTGAGATACCAGAATAGGATGTGTGTACCAGAGGACATAGAATTGAAGAAGGAGATATTGAATGAATATCACAGAAGTAAATACTCCATTCACCCAGGTAACACAAAAATGTATCAAAATTTGAAAAGAGATTTCTGGTGGAAGGGGATGAAATCTGATATAGCTAAGTACATTGCCAAATGTATGACTTGCCAACAAGTCAAGGCTGAAACTCAAAGGCCATCAGGATTGATGCAACCTCTTAGTGTACCACAGTGGAAGTGGGAGGACATATCTATGGACTTCATAGATGGACTGCCTAGATCTAAGAGAGGTAATACAAGCATATGGGTGATAGTTGATAGGCTAACCAAGGTAGCACACTTCATCCCAGTCAAGTCAGAAAGAACAGCACCAAAGCTAGCTCAAATTTTTATAAAAGAAGTGGTAAGGTTACATGGCATTCCCAAAACCATTGTGAGTGATAGGGATACCATCTTCACTTCAAAATTCTGGAGAAGCTTTCAAGAAGCAATGGGAAGTGAACTATGTTTAAGTACTGCCTACCATCCTCAATCAGATGGGCAGACTGAGGTGGTAAACAAAGTTTTGGAGGACATGTTGAGGGCATGTATACTGGATTTTGGGGGCAACTGGGAAGATTATCTTCATCTAGTTGAATTTACATACAACAACAGCTACCAAAGCACCATAGGAATGGCTCCATTTGAAGCCTTATATGGTAAGCCCTGCTTGTCACCTGTTTGCTGGGTAGAAGCAGGAGAAAGGTCTATTTTAGGACCTGAGTACATACAAGAAACCAAGGAGAAAATTGAGTTGATAAGAAGAAGAATGACAGCAGCTCAAGATAGGCAAAAGAAATTTGCAGACATGAGAAGGAGGCAGGTAGAATATGAAGTGGGAAATTTTGTTTTCATCAAAATCTCACCCATGAAAAATGTGCTGAGGTTTGGAAAACAAGGCAAATTAACCCCAAGATATATTGGACCATACAAAATTCTGGAGAGAATTGGTCCCTTGGCATATAAATTGGAATTACCAGAAAACATGCAAGGCATACATGATGTTTTTCATGTATCACAATTGAGAAGGTGGGTCCATGACAAGGCAGAAATTCTTGAAACCCCAACCCAAGTGCAGATAAATCCTAATTTGATTTATGAAAAGGATCCAATGGGAATTTTGGCAAAAGATGTGAAGAAGTTGAGGAATAAATCTCTGAAACTTGTGAAGGTACAGTGGAGTCTAGATCCTAGTGATTGCACATGGGAATTAGAAGACAAGGTTAGGATGAATTATCCTAAGCTATTTCCAGATTAAGGTAATTCTGATCTTTGATTGTTTTCTTTATTTTGGATGAATATATTTTTAGTTAGTATAGAACTAAGAATCTATTTAGTAGAGAATATACTTGTTCTCTGAATTAAGTTTAAAATTTATTTTAAGCTTAGGAAAATTGTGGGACACAATTTCTAAAAGGAGGGGTGTATGTAATGACCCAAGATTTTAGGAATTTATCCTGAAAAATATAAATGAATTTAAAATAATTTTTAAATAATTTTTAAAGGAGGAATTGATATAGCTTGATAGTGTATCAGTGTGTGTACATGAGTGCACAGGAAATGCACATGAATATAAGCTGAAACCCTGAGCTCCAAGAATACATACATATTGATGTGTATGGAAATATATATATATATATATATATATATATATGTAGATTAAATTCTTAAAAGTAGTATGCATGAGTAAATATATATATATATGTATGCTACTGAATATTGTTGAGTGTACATGTGTGTGTGTGTGTGCCAGTATAGAATGATGTATGAATATATAGGTGGGAATACTAATTATTTCAGAAAGACTTATATACAAATATATATGTGTTAATAAAATACTAGAGTTTAAACTAGTGAAATAAAATATACAGACACATTTTAATATAAGCAGAAATGAAAAGAATGGAGATATAAAAAGGAATAATTCTCTTATAAATAAATGAAGGAAGTACATACCATTTACATGAAAGCTAAAAATAGGAAAATAAGATAAAAACAGAGAAGTTCTTGGTATAGGCAGAATTAGAAAAGAGTATTTAATAAATAACAAAACCAAGTCACATTTTTAGCATGATTGTAGACAAAGGGGAAAAGTATTTTCTGAAAAGCAAATTTCTGAAAAAAAATGTGTAACCACTTTTCTCTTCACCCAAATTAAGCCGGGAAGGGGTAAAACTTTGGGTTTAAAATTCAGATAACATGATTTTCTGGTGGGAAAAAATGGCTTTAGCCAATACCCAAAACCCTAAGAGAGAGACCCTGTATATATACATGTATATGCAGCAGCCTCCTCTCCTCCTCAGAAAAGAATTTTGAAAAAAGAAAAAGAAAAACAATACCACAGAAATCATAAGACAAGGGAAGAAAGAGAGCCTGAGGAAAAGAGCAGGAGTTCATCAGTTAATTAAGGAAACAAAGGAGAGAGCTAGGTGAGAAAACTCACTCAAAAATCTAAGGCAATAAGTCCTAATGTAGGCAGCCAGATAAAAGTATTTTTATTAAAAGAGTATTTTCATATATGAATGTTTATCTGTGAATTTAAACCTGAATATGTTTTGATTTTCTTTGATTGATCACTTGTTTTATTATAACAAGGTTTTTATGTGTTGATAGTATACATATCTGTTTATACACTCAGATCTCTGATATGTTAATATTTAGGGATATAAACAAATACCCAGAAAATAAAATGTTGAGAATAGGCAAGTAGTATTGGTTTTGGCTTAACCCAGAAAAATGCAAATAATGTTGAGCTGCAATATACTCATGTATAAGTGCTGAGGCTTGAAATAGAAAGGAATTAGGGGTGCAATAGGGTTGCCTATGTGCTGATGCTCCTGATTCAATAAAATGCATAGCAAACAAAATTTTGTGATTCAGTGAGACCAGGTCATCCTGAGTTTAACTCAAGCACAAATGTTTGCAAAAGAAAAACTCTCCCAGAAGCTATAAGCCAATGTTAGTTGCCTAAACTCCTTTTAAAAAATACCAGGATGAATATTTATATATATATACAGAACCTTATTTTGTAGTCACCAATGGTTGTTTGCTTGTTGTTTCTGTATGGTCATGAATAATATGAGATACCATGATATAGATGTTTTCAGTTAATGAATCACTGAATGGTTTTGTCATGAACAATCAAAAGGGGTTATTATTAACTAAAACCTGATTAGGAAATTGGGGTCAAGAATACTGCAGGAATGACTTGTGTGCTTGAGTAACATAAGTTGACACATGGCTTGTTTAAGTCCTGAGATCTTTGTGTAATGGAGTGAATTAGTTCATTACAGTGTGTCCATTGATTCATAAATATTGCAGATGAGACCAAGGATAGATAAATATACCAAGGAAATAATATTTGAGCAGATGAGAAAACTAGAGTTTTTCCCAGATTTGAAATATGAGAATTGAATAAGTGATTTAACTCATATTAGTTATTTTCCTGTTTGGTATGAATGATTGTTTGTCTATGATTGAGTGTATGCTTGAATGTATGTGCCATATTCATATGTGTAGTCTCTGGAAAGAAAGTTAAATTGTGCACATGCACAATGACACAGAGCATGCACACAAGTATTTACCTGATTCCAAAGGACAGAACCTTATGTATTTGTACTTGACTTGATTTTAACCTAATTAACAAATTGCTTTTGTGAATTTTCTCATACCAGACATGTGTCTGACCCTAGTGTGCTAATGGCATCTGGGGTGTCTCATTTAAAATGAGGCAGTTTCAAATGCTTTTTCAGGGATTGCAGCAACTAAATAGGAGTAGGAGCAAGGCCTTGAGAAGAAGATATAGCATGCTAGACTTAGTTAGATAAGAGCCTAAATGTTGAAATCTGCATGTATTGATAACTTAAATTGCTACTTGTACTAAGTGTTGAATATTGGAGGGATATTTTGTTAAGTATTTTGTTAAGAATTTGACTTGTATCTGGAATCTATGAACCTAGTTAAATTTCTGATATGTTTAAAAGTTAATCGAAATCTTTAAGTAGATTTAACAAGAACACCATGTTAAAAATTGAATGATTACATTTTATAAATGCATTAGTCAATCATGAATCTTTGGAAAGGATTTAAGTTTTGGAAAATCTGGAGAGTTGATCCTCAGAAAATCTAAATGGTCTTATTTTCTAATATAGCATATGTATGCAAAAGAAATAGGCATAGGTTAAAAGTTTTATATGACTGCAAGGTTTCTATAGTTAAACTTGTTTCATACAAATGTCTCATGTACTATATTTTTTTTAGAAAGGATTTGTAATAAGGGAAGAGTAAGACAGATCCAAATAGTTGCAGATATATATGCACATAAATATGTTTAGTGCAAACATTACCACATCTTTTCCTTTGCACTTGTAATAGGAATCTGAATTTTACTCAGATTTTAACCAAATGCATTTTTAAGGCCAGACAGATCTTATAAGAAGAAATACAAACATGAATAATGATAAACACTTTTATCATCCTCAAAACCCAAGAACCATACTCTTAATTCATATCAATCCTGAAGCCTTCCAGGTTATAGGGATGGGTTTCAAAAATGATTAAGCAAGAATTTATTGTTTTGTATGATGGAATTTAGGCAAAAATAAAATATATATATGTGCAGATAGGTAGTTAACAGATTCCAAACTGCACAGAAGAAAAATGAAAAGAAAAAAAAAACAAAAATTGTGTTTGAACCAACCAGCATAGTACTCGAACTCGTGATCTCTTGTGTATAAGTTAGGCGCGTTTCCATTACGCCTAGATGTTGCTTGTGATCACTTAGGATCCACTTCTTTTTAACTTGATTTTGTCACTATCCAGAACTTAACACAAACATCTATATTAAAAGCTTGTTTACTACTGATTATTACTTGATCACTTCTTAGTTAGGATAAACAGACTAATATGTATGTTACCAGTGGATTGTTTGGTCAAAAAAAAAAATTAGCAATCCAATATCCTCTTGTTTTTCCAGAACTCTGATTCAAACAAGAGAGGCATATACATCCTCATATGTATGTGCTTACCTTTGTGAATGTACTGATATATTTATATTGGTTGATTATTGTGATCCTGGATATATTTTGGTTTATTGGAGAAAGATATTGACCCTGAGAATTATATTTACAATGGATGATATATCTATATATATATATATCCTCTTTACCTAAAAAAAAAAAAAAATTTCTTATGAAATTAGAGTATAAATAGGAGGGTCATTTCACCTTTAATTGAAAAGAAAAGACAAGTGCATTGTAATTAATAAGTTCAACATAAGAACTTACATTCTAAATTAAATTAAGATAAACATTTTAATGAAATTTAAACTTTGATTCGAAAAGAATAAATTGTATATTTGCCTCTAACCTTAATAACAAATGTTGAATTTGAATAAAGGATGTAGTGAATCTTTTAATGAAAGAATAACATAAGTTGTTATTTGGAATGCATCTTAGAGAAGTTGATTTTCAATAAGATAAAACATTTACTTTGTAAATAGTGTATAAATTTTGTTGTATATGAAATTTTATAAAACATGTTTGAATTAGTATAAATGAAAAGAAAATAGTGTTTTATAATTAAAATTTGTTTGAAATTAGTAATGAAATGAATTGGAATTAGATTAATTGAAATGTTTCAATTAAAAGGAAACATAATGAAATCGTAATGAATGAGTTAATCTAAGAACTTGCATTTTTGTGTCAATATAGAATGAACATTTTAATTAAGATAATTGCATGAGACGTATAAAAATAAAACTTTCATTTTGAATAAGTATGATTTTGGAGAAAAAATTTGAATTTTAGAATAATCTATACACACACACACACATTAATATTCAAATTTTTAAACATATCAGTGGGTTCATGGTTGTGTAAATGTTGTGGAATCAATTAGAATTACCTTGTATTAACAGTTGTACATTAACTACATAGGTTCACATATATTTATTTTTCCATTTTATATATTGTAACGACCTGCTGTTTCGAACCATTCGCATCCATACATGTCAGACTTGAATTGCTCAAAACAACAGATTGTTAATTTTATATTTGGCAAGCTTAGCATATACAGTAAATAAAATAAATCACAGAATCACAGATATAGAGTAATATAACAATAAGCAGCGGAAATAGATAAATAGTAGTTCATGAAGCTACTATAAAACATCAGAGTTTGAAAAAAAATACAACAGAATCTCAAATACAAATGGATCTCCGGTACATAAGCAACTGACAAGTCTAAACATAAAAGGCTAGAATAAACTAAAATAACTGAAATCTGGATAGATAGATCTTCAAACAAAGCTCCAATCTCCAAAGGTGAGTCTCAATTGTTGTGACACTCAGTCTGACCCGAGCATAAAGCAAAACACAAAACACTCGAGTCAGGATTAACATTCTTATACCGGTAAATTTAACTCAAGTGAAATGTCAACAGAAATACAAGTAACTTAAAGGATCTTTGGGATTTCCATCCTTTAAGAATCTGTGGAACTATCTACTATGTAGTAATATACGCTATTATAATATGTCTATCAGTAAAGTAAAGTATTAAAATAGCGCTAAGGCGTTACCCATATCCCCCTTAACACATTTTATATATTCTCGTAGTCTATATAATGCCGTACGCTCCACCAAACCAGTGGTTTACCCAGAGGACACCCTATAGGTACGGTACAAAACAAACTCGTAGAAGGCGCGATAAGGCATGCGACAAGGCATACGAGGCAATGCCCAAGGTAGATTTACCGTTTGCAGATTCGGACTGGTGGTAACGCATAGCAGCTACTATCGCCCACCTCGAGACACACTCCCAAATCAAAGGTGCACCCAATCAAATCACAAGTAATAGAATGGTATCGAAGAAATGTGTCCGATAGGAGAATGGCCTCACTTGGCCCGGCATGGCTCCTGTTTTAGCCACATCAAGCTAACTCACGGGAGTCAGGGCTACATAAATACCTCATACAGAATTGTTGCCAAACCATCCTACTTTGTTTTGAAATCTCCACCACGTGCACAGTTGTTAAAGTAGTTTTCGGTATTGGCAGAAAGTATGACAATATCTGATCCCGGTCTCTTAACAACCAAACGCTTATTTCACACCTTGGTCATTTCATTTCAAATAGTTCATACTTCATATCAAAATATCATATTCATTTCAAAACCATATCAATTCGATATCTTTATTCACTTTAAATAATATTCATTTCCAGAATCGTAACACTTTCGAAATCATAACACTTTCGAAATCATAACACTTTTGAAATCATAACCCTTCCAACTTAAACAGTTTAGATATCGAAAATAGTATATATATTAAAATAGTTATAAATTAAAATAGTTTATATATTTAAATAATTTATATATTAAAATACATGTAAATTAAAAATAGTTTATATTTATTTAAAGAGATTATACTGAAATAGGTTCCAAATTAGAATTGTTTCATCCAATTCCACAAATCGATTCAAATCAACTTAAATTCCAAAATTCAATTTAAATCAACCCCTGTTCAACACTTTCAATTTAAAAAGGTTAAAGATTCAATTCAAATTCTCAATAAACCATTTCAATTTTTATCAATTTCAAATTCAGGTTTGAACTATCACTTCAATTCCAATAAGATTCAAAGTTTAAATATCCAACATTTACAATATAAGTTTCATTTATTTTTCAACATTTAACTTTAATTTTATTCAAATTGGAAAATATTCACTTAATCATTTTAATAACAATTAAATAGAATCTCAAATTATAAATTTAAATCAATATTAAATATTCAGTCTCAATTTTATTTAAAATTGAGAATATTCATTTAATCACTTTTTATCAAACCAAGTTATAAATCATATCTTTCAAAATCTCCAATCGATAGTTCAAATCAATTCTTATTTAAATTCAATTATTAACCAATTTAAATTCCAAGTCAACATTAATTTATCTTCCCAACCTTTATTATTAAAGTTATAAAAACCAATTTTAAAAATGTTTATATAAATTTAAATAAATACTTAAACATATTATAAACCAATTAAATTTTATTAAATTAAATCTTATTATTAAATTTGTTTTATATTGAATCTTATTTTATATAATTTAAAAATAAAATAAAATTATAAGAAAAATCTTAAAATTTATATTTTTCAAAATTAACTTATAAATTGATATTTCCAAATCATATTATTTAAAAATCTAAATTCTATACACATATAAAAATAGCATTTATATATTATATTTTAAAAAATCAATATTTATTAAAACCTATATATTTCCTTTCAAACTTTGGAAATCATTTTCAAAATAAAGACCAACGGTGTCCGTATATAATTTTCTATCCTATGGTCAAGTGATACAGATATTTATCATTTCAATCCGCAAATTAAATATTTACGGGTATATATCATTTCAACCCGCAATCCCAAAATTTGAATTCAATGAAAATCGCTTGGGTTTATCATTTCAACCCATAACGATTTTCCCTTAATCTATAGTATCATTCGGGTATGTATCATTTCAACCCATAGGATTTCTAAATTAACAGGGAACTTGCAGAGTGAGAACAATTATGATAATAATATAACATATCAACAACATGCATATATCATCAGTAATAAATTTAAATATAATATATACAATAGGTTATGGTGTCATATGTCGATTAACATAGGTTAACAATTTTAAATGATAACATATCATATTCAACAATTAAATAACTAACAATTCTAATCTATCCACATATTTCAATCGTCAATTTAGGTGAATTAAATTTACTAAATATAAGAATGTTAATCGTGAGTGATTGCTCACCTTTCGAGGTTAGAGAACAATGGAGAATGAGAATCAATGGACACGGATACGCACACGGATACGCAAGCGACACAGCGAAGCAAAAAGATGATGTGACCTATTTGGGCAGCGGCGAGACTAAAGCAAAGCACGATGAACTGGATTTAATGAAGATCAATTGTATAAGTGAACTTTTATATATAAAAACTATATATATAAATCATTTTTTTTTTCAAACACATATTAGATTACAATCTATATATATATAGGTATTTCAAAAATCATTGTTTAAATTAAAGACACGTATTAAAATAAAATCGTTATATGTATTTCCAAATAAGGTTCAATTTAAACACATATAGAAAAAAACCTTAATATATATATAATTTAAAATCTATATAAAATCTGAAGCTTTATAAAACTGCCATTCATCTAAAACTTTTATATAACACAGGTAATATAGTATATAAAAACTATATATATAGCAACAGATTATAGTTTTATTGAAACCAGATTATAGTTTATATACTTTATATATACAACAGATTAGTTTGTATACTTTATATTTAAAATATATAATTTAAATCTAAATATACAAGCTTGCATATATATATATATATATTCTTTAAACTTAAAATTTTATGCTTTGGATCTGAAATATACAGACTCATATATATCACATTCCTTCAACTCACAGTATCAACATATTATACAAAAAAACAAAATAAAAAAACATATATTTTATATAAATACTTTAAACACACATATATAAACTTTTCCTTTCAGCAAAACAGAACAGAAGTGAAGGGAAGGAAAGCAGATGGTGGAGTGTTACGTGAGGCTGCTGGCGACAAGAAGGTGGTCGGTAGTGGTGGAAGACGGGGTGAGCGAGGCTAGATCCGGGAAGCATGGTGGATGTGGTGTGTATGGGTTTCAAGGTGGTTGCGGGTGCTGGAGGTGTTAGGTGACGTTGATATGAAGGGAACGAGGCAGTGGCCGAAGTGGAGTTGGCACAGAGCAGTGATGGCGGGTCGGTCGAGGAGGTTGCGGGCTGCTATGGTGGCTCTGGTTCATGCCGTGGGGAGGCAGCCGATGGAGGGATGAATAGCAGAGGCGGTCGGTGAGTTGGATTTTGGAGAGGTTGTCAAGGCAGTGGCGGGTCAGAACGACGATGAGGGTGGTCGGAAATGTGTCGTGATAAGTGGGAGGGTGGAGGAGTGCTGGACATGATGTTCGGAGGAGAAGAGGAAGCGGTTGTGGTCGGTTTCTGGGTTGTGGTCGGCCGTGGTGGATTCGAAGGTTAGGGGTAGGTGGTGGAGTAATGGGTTGGTGCTGATAGGTTGGTCACGACAAAAAGAAGGGAGCAGTTATCGAAATTCTATACAAACCTATATAATATTTTATATGTTTTTTTAAATAAAACATGAAAGAACAGAGCAAAGATGGAGAGAGGAGAGAGAACAGTGAATAGACGTACCAGACTTATATATTGTGACGACCCGCTCTTCAATTCCATTGAAAAGCATTTCGTGAAAATAGAAAGAAATAGGTAGAAAAGAATAGACAGAAAGAAAGAACTAGAAACAATCACAGAATCTCACAGTGGAACGAAATAAATAAATTACATCACATATATATTACAAAGTCACTAATACAACACATCAGAGTCATTAATTTTTACATATATCATACTAGACAGTCGTGGTGACCAAAATGCAGACATAAATACTAATACAGTGGAAACAGATATAACTAGATACGTGGAAGCCTCCTGCGCCAAGTCCTCCTTCAAAATACATCAAAGAAAACCTGGAATCACTTGGCTACTCATAAAAATTTGAGTACCCAAGAGTTTAGGAAAATAGAAAATAAACTTCGGGTCAGACATGAGTCTGGTGTGAGTAAACGATTAAATTTTATTTAACTTGAAAATCATTTGAAATCAAGGATATCTCGTAAGACTCACCGCACATAAAAACAGACACGTTTTTCCCTTACGATAACCAAAACATTTCATAGGAAATCCAGTGATATTCTAATAGTGTCTAGGGTTTCAATATAAAATAAGAAATAGCTGGAATGCTTACATCTCACGTTCTAACATAGTTGGGCACAATCAAAACCGTACGGGCGCTTATTGGAGATTGGATTCCATACAACAGCAAGGCTACTGGGGTACTGCCCGTCACAGTACCTGGCCTAGATCAGCGTACCGAGGATCACTCCTGATCCCTTGCAACACAAGACCGAAGCTACCCCTTACTGGATAGTCCGAATAAGATCACCCCGCGGTTGGGGCCAACAATCGCCACACAGCCAAATATAAAAAGGGACATCTAGATAGGGGAAATCTTACCCTAATTGGGTGCTACCCACTTAGCCTTGCTGCACCTCCCCTGTTTTAGCCATTCCCGGTTGATGAGGCTTGAGGCTACGATTACCTTTATAGCACACATTTCTTGGAATGCTCACCGTCCTCCAATGATGATGGTCTGATAGCATTCGTCCATACAAGTCCGTTCCGGGTCCGACCGGAACCGAAGGCACTATCTCCACTACACTCGTTTGGAATCACCCTCAGAGTTAGCGACAAATAGCCCTTGCATTCTGAATCTTCATTGCTGATCTTCCCTTGAGATCTTCACGACCTATCGCTTATTTTGGATCGATGTGGTTTTCAGATATCAATTGATATCTGATCCCGGTCTCATCGAAATCCAAACACCGTCTTATAAGGCTAGTTGTTTTTAAATAAAAAGTTAAATTTTAGAATGTCATATTCACATAGAAATTACATCACAGATATCTATCAAAATAAACGTCTAACGTTTATATCCACAGTTCAATCCAGGGTGTTTCATATCATAGAATAACTAGAATTAACATACTAGAGAAGTTAAAGCAATCCAAAGTATTCAATCCAATTTAAACCATTCATAGAATAACTTTCTAGTCACACAATCATCTAATTAAAAACAGAGTTTATTAATTACTTACAAATCCTGTTTAATTGTCATTAACTAATTACAAGCCATTTTATTTTAATTAAATATTTGGAAATTAGTTAATAATTAATATGTATGATTAACTCAAGACTTAATTAATTAAAACCTTAAACATTTTATTTTGCCTTAACCATTTACTAATTTCAACTATTTTATTTTACTTAATAACTTAAGGAATTAATTAAGTAATTGATATATATACAATTATTCTAAGTTTTAATTAATTAAAGTTTAAATCATTTTATTGCATTGACCATTTACTGTCCTACAGTTTTTGAGTTAATTTAATCCTTTTTAAATTACTTTATTTATCAGAAAATTTAAGTTTTAAAAGCATTTAACTTTTATAAAAATTTGGTTAGAAATTTGCTTTGAGAAACTTTGTTTATTTTTATATGTTTAGTAAGCAGGTCCAAAGCCCAAAAACCCGAACCCACGAAAGAAAATCCTCTCTTCTCTTTCTTTTCGCTTTCTCTTAATTCCTTACTTCAACTGCTACGATCAGGCATCAGAACACGCGTGCACGTGCACACAGCGTTGAAGCCACCCCAACCATCAACGACGGCACCCCCAAATCACCAATGATCACCTCGACCCATTCGACCACCCATAACCCACGACGACCACCCCAATCAAAATCGAACGAATTTGAAGACATCAAGAAAGAAACCCGATCACCTGTTCCACCTCGCACCACTACCTCTACCCACCGGAAGCCACGCCTCATCGCTGAAAGCTTCGTTCGACATCCATCTCCCTTTCCCCTTGCACCGGCCCACTCCGGTGCCACCACGACACCGCACACACGCGAAACCCACCTCGACTACAACCTGACCTAAAACCCTACCTTGCCACCGCCGTGCCACCACGATGGCCTAAAAATCCTGCCACCATTTTTCCCATGACCCCCAGCCGCTGAGCTTCCTCCGGCCACAACCCCGACCTTCCACCATTCCCTGATCGCCGTGAATCAGCCAACATCCAAATTCCGATTCCCACCCAATATTCCATTAAATACAAAGTTAAAAATCACGAGACCACCGCCAAAATTTGTTATTTCCAAAACCGATCCTACCTATGCAGATGAAAACGTGAATTAAAATGATCTACTATCCCTGAAATAATAGTGGACTTACTACATATCTTCCTTACAGTATATTTACCAAATAATAAATCGTGAAATTATTTTTAAAATTTAGTACATGCTAGTACAAGCAAAAACCCTTCAGACACCAGGGATTAAAACTGTATCGATGAAGAGAATTTGATTTTAGAAGTGTTCGAACATGGCAGAAACAAGAAGTCAGAGGCAAGACATGTATATAGGCATTTACATACCTTCAGGCATACTTATATTTTTTCTATGCAGCACATATTCAAAGCTGTTATATCTATTTCATTTCCAAACATATCCACAATTTATAAAAAGACCTGTTTTCTTTTTTTTCTTTGAAAATGGTTTACTCACTAGTAAATGTCTTGAACAGAGGAAACCAGGATCTTGAAAACTGCTACCTTGTTTTGATCTTGCTCTTCTTGTTTTAGTTGAGTTGTTGTTTTAAGTTTTCAGTTGTAAGATGGTAGCGTTTTCTTTATTTTTCTTTTCTCTGGTATGCTTAGTTCGAAGGAATGAAATGAAGACAATGGAGATATATATATATATATATATATATATATATATATATAGAAAGGTATGCAGCTTTGTACACAACACTTGTTTTTTTCTCATTTTCTTTTAAATTTTATTTACATTGATTTCTTTGGTCAAAAATTCTTTGACCTGAAAAGATTTTTGAGATGGAAGTGATTTATTAAAGTTGAGATTGGATGTTTTATGTGATTGATGGAATATATATTTAATGTGTGTGTTCCCCTTCATGTTTACATGCATATCCCATTCTATGTATATACATATCTCCTACATATGCATACATATCATACCTTGTCTTATTTGCCTTACATATATACAAATATCCATAAATATTTTACCCTGGTTAATTTATATGTTTACTTAACATTACATATAACCACATAACCCTCTTATATGCTTATTTCTATCTCTAAACATATATCCTTATTTTTATGTCTATTTTTATTTTAAACTTAAGTTATCAATACTTAATTTATCCTTATATATATACTTATATTTAGTGTTAATAATGTAGGGTTTTACTTTAATTATTTTGAGAGATTTTACTTTGAATTTCCAAATCATAGCTTTCTTTCAAGATACATATACCTATATATGAATAAATAGTAAATAGCTAGCATATTTTATTTGTTTTGAAATGATAATTTTGTAAATTTAAATAATTGGATTAGAGGATTATTAAATTTATATTGCCAACCCGGGTCGTCACATATATTATCTCTTGAAGAGTGGGAAATGTAAAAGTCGTGTACGATTGAATTGAATGAAATAATAAAGGCTATTTATTCTCACGGGGAAAATAAATGGACACGGAAAACCAAAAGGTTCAAAATTGAATACCGATACGGTTGATAGCTTTGCAAATTTCACCGCGTATTGGACACCGAAATGTACAAATGAATATACTACGGAGATCAGCACGACGAGATGAACATAATGGTACAAAGATATCAACGATACGATCAAATTAAAAAACTTGATTTTTCGCTGCGAAAATGCTGCTAAAATGCCGAAAATAAGATAAACGGGGCTAGAGAAGTCCAAGTTTGACGAAACGAATTATGACGACTTACTCAGAAAATAGTTTACATTTTTATTATATAAAAATATTCAGGTTTGAGAAATATTTTATCACCATCAAATATTAACTATTTTAAATTGAAATTGAAAATTACACAATAGAATAAACTTTCATATTTCTCGATGAAAATCTGCCATTTGCTATGTTTAAATAGACGCATTCCAAAATCATTTTTTCATTGCTAAATTTGATTGTTTATTTTCAAGAAAAAATTCAGTTAATTACGTTATTTAAAACGTTAAAATTTACGGGTTGTTACATATATGGTTAAAACTTGTAAATTGGTTACATTAATGTGACCGTTACAGTAATTAAAAAGTAAAGTAAATCATTTTTATAGTGCACAGATAGATATATATTCATTAATGAATAAACTTGGTTTGAGTAACATAAATAAATATATAGGTTAATTGGTTGATTAATTGATTGATTGATTGTAATGACCCGTAAATTTCAATGGTTTTAATAACGTAATTAACTGATTTTTTATGAAATTTTAAATAATTGAATTTTGAATTTTTTTAATATTTGGTATACGTCTACTTAAACATATCAAATGGTAAATTTTCAATTAATAATATGGAAGTTTATTTTTATTGTGTAATTTTATTTAAATTTCAATCAGTTAATATTAGATGATAAAAAAAATATTTATCAAACCTGAATAATTTTACATAATAAATTTGTAAATCATCTTCCGATTGAGACGTCATATTTTGTTTCTCCAAATTTGGACTGTTATTGCTCCGTTTATCTTATTTTTGGCGTATTAGCAGCATTTTTGGTACCGATTATCGACTTTTGATAGGATGATCGTACCACTGATATATGTATACTGTTTTGATCGTCTCGTCGTGCTGATCTCTACGGTCTATTTCATTATGTGTTTTGAAGTCCGGTACGTGGCGGAAACCACGAAACGGTAAATCGCATCGATACCCGTTTTTGAGTCCTTTCATTTCTGAGTCCTTTTGTTTCCTTCGTCTATTCATTTTCCATTGTGCAAGCTATCAGCCACTGGAATTTATTATTTCTTGAATTCAACTGTGACTTTACATATTTTTCGGTTTCAACTTAAATTTATGGTTTCCATTTCAATCCTTTCTCTGTTCATTTGCTTGAAAGACTATTGCCTGCTCATGTCTTCACCATTTCCCTTCTTCGTTCCCAAACCCACGTCTGCAGTATCCCACCACCACTCTCTTCCTCTCCTCACGGCCTAGCATGCTCCTCCACCCAAAACCCGTGCCCGCCTGTCCCATGCAAGTGTCGTACTCTACTAACCACCGACCCTCTTCGCCATCAACTAAGTTTCAACTCCCCGGCAGCCATACCCCGTCCACATCATCGCCGTTCACCGGTAATATCTGCATCTTGCCCTTCACCTCCGCTCTCTCCCTTCGCCGCAGCTGCTCCTCCCTCCGCCTTAGCATGCCAGTTTTCCTCCCTGACGAACTTGCAGCCACCTCTGCCTTGCGTGCAGCAAGCCTTCCCTCTATACACATCATGGATGTATGTGTTGTTCCTTTCCTTATTCTATTTTGCAGAAGATAAATATATGTTGATAGTTGAAAAATATATGTATATAATATATAGTTTTCTAAGTCATATTTTAGCCGTAGTTTATATAATAGTTTAGTATATAGGGTGTTGTTTAAATTTATATAATAGTGTATATATGTTACAGATTTACTATTATAGGGTAAGTTATATATATTACTATTATAATTGTTTTATAAAGTGAATGTAGATAATTGGAATTTGCTGTATAGTTTATAATGATTGATTTATATATATATATATATATATTACATATAAGTATCACATATTTGATATGGCAGATTGGTTTGAAAAAGATTTATGTATAAAATCTTAACTGTATACAGTATGTTTACATATATTTATAGTTTATGCGTATATATAGGCTTATATATAGTGAATGCTGTTGATGTTTACAGTATGTTAGCAGGGAAGATATATATTACAGTATAGAAGTTAAAATGTATATAAGTTTATAATATTGATTTTAATCTGTACGTGTGTATATACAAAGCTGTATATGATCTGGTTTTGGAAATAATTTCAATATATAATAGATCTGTTGTTAATGTGTACAAGTCTGTACAAGTTTTGTAACATCTCGAAATTTTCGACTTCCGAAAATCGACATTAATACGTCCACTGTATCAACTACAGAGCAATCGAATGCCGGAAAACCGAATTGTTATGGTAAAAAAAGAAGAGGTAGAAGAAGACAGAAAGAAAGAAAAAGAAAAGCAACAGAAACAATATCAGAATCTCACGTTCACAGCGGAACAACATATAATAGATCAATGAATAATCTTTAAATCAAGAACTATATCAGTTTGTACATTACATCATCAAAGTCAATATACACACAATACATCAATGGACAGTTATACAAACTTGTCCTCATACCGAATACACAGCGGAAAAATAATATCATATACAAGTGATACGCCTCGCCATCCAGCTTGCCACTGAGCTCCACAGCATCTCCTGAATCAAGAATGACATGAGAATCTAACTCTAGGCTGCCGGTGTAGAAAATGATGGGCACCCAGAGTTTAGGAAGGGAACAATAAACTCCAGGTCAGTCATGGGACTGGTGTGAGAACTAAAATAGTTATTTATCTTTAAAACAACAACAAAGGAAGTAAAAGACATCCGCAATGCTTTTTGGAAAATGAAACTACCATAAGGCCTCCCGCCACACACACAATGCAAACGCAGAATTGGAGATTTCTCCTTATGATAGTCAAACATGCTTACTACGTAAATTCTTTTAAATATTATTATTAGTGCATAGTGCAGAAAACATTTCGAAAGTATAATATTAATCTTAGCCAGCATAGGCATTTCGCACTTATGCCTACTATAGCTACTATGTTCAATAGCAGGTTACCGCCACATTCCATAGCAGGTTATACAACTAAAACCGTACAAGGCTCGTATTGTTTCTTTGTATTTCCAACAAATGGTCAGGCTAAGGAACTTCCTACTGCCATATGGGTACGCTTCTGGCGGGACGTCCCGAGAACTAACTAGCTCTCTGCCAACACAAGGCCGGGTTACCTCTTACACTAGGTAACTACTACACGAATATGCCACCCCCCGGTCCTTTGGGACCTTTATCCGAGGCGCCTCAACAAAACAACAATCACACAGTAAATGAGATTGGAGTAACCACATAGGTTAAATACCAGGCTTCCATACCTGATACCACCATTTTCTAGAAGGAGATGACATACCCTAAAGGGAGCGACCCTCATAACCTTGCCGCATCATTCCTATTTCGACCATTTTCGGGGTGTGATGTCTGACGAAGTCTCGTCCACAAAGCTACGCTTTTTCCACAAAGCCATGCTTTGATCACAAATGATCAATAAATGATCAACACACATCAGCACTCAGCATATCACATTACCAAATTGGGAGTATATCACCGATAACTTTCAACTACATAACTTCTGAGCTCGTACGTCTCAAAGAAGGGTGTTAAGCTAAGAGAATAAATTCTCTGCCACCAAATAAATGTATTTGAAAGAAATCTGTTTTATATCTCAAAGTGTAATGTCAGACATGTAACCATACAAGTCTGTTCCGGGTTCGAACAGAACCGAAGGCACTTCTGAAGAAGCCCTTGCAATCCGGGTAAAACTTCCCATCACAAAGGAAATCTCTATACCGTAGCTAACGGTGCAGAGACAATCGATAGGTCATCCTATCGTTTTCAAAAATACCCGGTCTTCACCACCGGTCTTCAATGCGATCCATATCGTCGTATCACTAATTCGGAATAGGTTATAACAAAGGTCCTCTCCCGGCTAATCCGAATAGTGAGCATAATATTTTAAAACATATGAATATTGGGATTTCAATTAAGTCACAACTTATTACCCAAAACTTTTCTTCCAAATGGTTTAAACAAATTACCATTCCAAATCTTTAAACAAAAAGATTTACTTCACAAAGTTTACCCAGTTTCACAAAGATTCATTCACAGATTCCCCAAATCAATTTCCATTTCAATTGGATTAACTCATTAAATCTTTAAATCAAGATTTAACTGATAGCTTTCAAACAATTCATAATTCAAGTCTTTTATAATATAAAAGATACACCCTTTAAAATACTCTTTTATTTTAAGACAAAGTTCAACAACCTCTCACAAAGATTAATTCATAGTCTTCAAAACAGTTCAATTTCAAATTAACATCCTTTTAAAACAAATTGGCAATTCTTTCCATATATGAAAGCTATCATTATTTGAAAACGGATAGTTTCCATTTTGGGAAAACTGATTACAAATTTTACATGAGTTAAAGCCACTCAAGTATAAACTAGAATTTAAATTTAAATTTCCAAAACCATATTTTAAATGGTTAAAAACCCGTATAAACACCTTTTACACTTGTATAATCTTTTAGACCAAAATTTCCAAGTTATTGAATTCAATTTCAAATATTGAATTCAAATTTAAATCAAATTATTCAAATTTCAATTTTATTAAGTTATTTAAAATAACTCTTATTTTTGAAACTCATTTTCAAAAAAACTTTCAATTCCAATTTCCAAAACTAATTTAAATTCAAAAATTCAATATTTAGGATTGTCAAAAATCTGCGACTTAACCGATTTCCACGTGAAATCCACATTGGTGTGTGTATGGTGTAGTCCAGGGGTTTAACACAATAGTGCAACAACATCCAACCATCACAGATCAGAACACAGAAATATAGTTGATAAACGGTATAAACTATAACGCTTATCTTTAATTCACAGATCACAGATACTCATATCATAGATAAATAGATCACAAATCACAACACAGATCAGGATATATCATAAAGCATCACATATCAGGGATATCAAACAATTCAACATCCAATATAATCCAAACATCCATAAGTAGGATTAATTTAATTATCTGACTAATTTAAATCAGGTAAATTTCTACGTATAAATTTTTGCTAGTTATGGTAAATTAATAATCAATTAATTACCAAAACATTTAATAAATTATCCTTTAATAGATCATTAATTAACTCTTAATTAATAACTAATACTTAATTAATTATCCTTAATTAATTACCAAAACCGATAAAATTTCCTTATAAATTTCCAAAGTTGTTTCCTTTTTAAAATAAATTTCTTTATCTCTTCAAATCTATTTAAAAATCCAAATTTTAAATAAATTCTTCAACTTTTAAACAATGTTCTTCAAAATCCCTTTATTAAATTCTTTTCTCATATTTTGGAATTTATTTAATAAAACCTCAAAAATAAAACTTTATCCTTTTTTTAAATCTCCTTTTGTTTATCCAATTCTCAAAATTGAATTTTTACAAAAACTTTCAACTTGAAATTTCAAAAATCCAATTTTTATTTATTTCTGGTATCCAACTATACCAAAAATATATTCGGCTAACCTATAGCCTTCAACAATTTCAATCACAAAGATAATCACACAGAGATTATAAATAATCAACACACAACATTGAAATAAATTCAAATGTTTGAGGAATCCTATTGGATCCCTCCAACCTGTTTCCCTACATCCACAGATGTTAGCAAAACAATCAAATACCAATTCCACTTCGAGGTGGAATATTGCGGTATATGGGATTTATAAAATATTATCCGCTATTATGCGGCGCAATAGGGTCTCATCCGCTATATAATGCGGGAAATCAATTCCAAATACATATATAATACCAATTCCACTTCAAGGTGGAATATCGTGGTATATGTTTTTAATATAATAACCTCCGCTTAATATGCGGCGTATAGGGTCTATTTCAACACATATAATAACAATCATCATCCAATCACACAATCAAGGAATTTTAAATTTAACTATTTAAAATTTAAATCGAAACAAATTCGATTGAGTGAGGAGTTCTCACCTTAAGTTTCCGATATCAGTTGTAGTGTTTTATTCTGAATAAAATTAAACGAGCATTTAATTTTACCCAAAATCTACACTAGCTCCAATCAACTCCAAACAACCTCTAAAATGTAGTGCTCTTCAATACAGACCCAACTCAATTCGTTTCATCAGAAACGGACCTCGTAAGACAAAGTTATGGTATTTTAAAGTTTATACGATTTTAAATATATATAAAATTTACAACTTTTATATATTTTTTTCAAACCCTTGCATCATAGCCATTGATTCTCTTCCCACCAGATCTGGCCACACCATCCTTTTCTTCCCCATCTTTCAAATTCGAATATGATAACCCATAGCCGCCACTATCCTACCAATTTTCGCCCCATCCACGTTCATTTGCACTACGATCAGGAACCATCGTCGCATAGCCCTTCTCGAGCTCGACCTACACCTTAAACGACGTGGCACTTGGCCATCCATAGGCCTCGAAATCCGTGGTTGAACGTGGAACGTTCGAACGAGATTTGCCATCGATTCAGTTCGTTTTAAATGATCATGCCCGTTGGATTCGAAGTTCTCGACGTTGTCTACAACTTTGAAGTTGAACACTTCGTGTAAAAGTCGATGGATTGGAAGAGATGGAGGCGAGAAAACTGGATATTTTTGGCCATTGAAGTGTTTAGCGGCGGCCAACCCTAGCTGATTAGGTTTTGTGAAAAAGTGGAGAAGGTTAGGGGCTTTTATATAAAATTTTACGACACTATTCATCTGAGATTTTCCGAACTCCAAACGAAACGTGGCAACCGGCGTTCCTAGGGTTTTACCCATGTTCCGGACACAATGAAATGTGTTTCGATGGCTAATTTGGTCGTATGTGCGAGTTACGCAAATAAACGATCAATTTTAAATTAAATCGATTAAAACGATGCGTTTTAACTTGCCCTGGACAAACCGTAAATCCGATTGACACAAAATTTGAAACCTTACAATAATTTCACATTACGGATTCGATGAAACTAGTTTCGTCGAAATCCGAGACTGTTTGAAAAATGACTATTTTTACTCGTCAATTAAATATTAAAATATTCAATTTTCACAAATTAACTTTTAATTCAATTTTAAAAGTTTACAAACATCATTCTAACTCCAATATGGTTCAATATAACTTTATAAATCATTTTTATTCACATTTAATCCAATTTCCAATTATTTACGCAATTTCAAATATTAAATTGTCGATTTAATTATCCAATTAAATCACTATATTCGAAATTAAATTTATTCGACTTACAAATCTTACTTGTTAATATTTAAAATCAATTAAATATCTGAATTTCAAATGACAGAAATTCTGGGTCGTTACAATCTTCCCCCCTTAAAAGAATTTCGTCCTCGAAATTGCCAAGTAAGAAAAATGCCCCAAATCCATTAACTTTTCAAAAAAATCCACTTAGTGAAAATTTTATATTCACCTTTTCCAAAACCTTTAACTTCAACCAAAACAATGGTTTTCATTTTTAGGTCAATTCCTACGTTTTATTAAAATTTGAAAATCAATTTTCCGTTAACAAATTTTTTTCCAAATTTTCAAAAATTTTCCAACTCCCAAAATTTACGGAAAATTTTGGCAGAGTCTCCTTTGTACGGAGGAGCTTTTACAAAATCACAATAGATATAAATATATATACATCGACCCACACGGTCGGAAAACAGAAAAACAGTTCATATTTCCTATTTTTATTGCGTAGGCGTACCTTTTTAGCATTTTTAAGCAAAGCAGTTATTTATTAAGCATTTTAGCACGACCCAACCAGCTGAACGGCAGCCACGACACTTGTACTTACTCAATTTAAATATTTAAGTGACATATATATGAAATCTATTAACATTTTACCCTTTTAAACAACTACAACATATGCATATTAAAAGAAATGCATACTAAACAAGGTTTATAAGCAACTTATATGATTTTGACATTACTTGTAATTGTTTACAACCAATTTATATACAACGACATTCATTTATTCATTTTCAATTAGTTTACATTCACTAATTTAAATTCAAGTTGATTCGCTTTCAATTTGGATTCAATTACATTGCTTTCATACGTTAGCTTTCCATTTGATTAATTCAATTACATATGAATTTCTATACAATCAACTAACAATCATCTAACAACCAAATCATAATCAACATAACCAAATTCATTCAATTTACTTTACTTCACATTCAATTTGGTTCAACATTTCTAATTCCAATTGGTTTAATATTAAATTGGCTTTCATTGAATTTCCAATTTATTAGCTTTTAATGAATTAACACTTATATCCATTATTCCATATTAATTCATTTACATTAGATTGATTAACATTCAATTCATTAGTTCAATTCAATTGCTAATTCATTTTACAAATAAGGTTGAATCTCCTTTATATAACTCAAGTTCACATTCATTTAATTCACTTTGTTATTTCACTTCGACACCAAAATCAACTTCATTTAACATCATTTAAGTTATATTCCAATTCAAATTTCCACTTACATTTGCTTTCACTATACAACTTAAGCTATATTCCTTTTAAACATTATTTGTTTAGCTTAACATAAATTTCCACTTATAAATCCAATTCAGATTTTGTTTTTCTTAACAAAATTGTTTAACCATTTTGATATTTGGTTTTACTTATCTTTTCTCATTCTCTGTAACAACCCGGGATTGTAAAAGTCAGTTATCATCATTATACGATTAAAGTGATGGAAATTGATATTGAATTTTTATCGGGTGGAATCCTTTGATAAATTTGCTATCAAGATTGCAATTGGATTTTTATAAAGTTAAAACTCTTTTATAAATTGTAAATGGGTATTGGACTTTACGAATTTGAAATATCGGCCCACATTTGTTCGTGACCGTGATATCAGTGGATACCCATTCTTTTTCCTCATGATCCATTTCAGTTCGTAACCCTAAATCGCGAGATCGAAAAGAAAAAGGAAATGGCGGCTTCGCCCTCACCTTCGCTCTTCTGCAAATTTGGGCGTCGTAGAAATCAAAGATAATGGCTGCTAGGGTAACTTCGCTCGTTCCCCTCGTTTACCACGACCTCAGATTCGATCGTTGAAACAGGTGAGTGATGTCATATTCACTCACATCTAATTTAAATTTAGATGGTTTCTGTCTTGTTTTAATTCGTGAGTTTCGTTGGGATTTTGTTGATGATTTTTGGAAATAGTTAAATCTTTCTCTCAGCCATTCGTTTTTGTTGGGATGTTTGATATTGATTCTGACTTCTTCAATTCGTATATATTTGGTTGCTTGACATTCACGGCATTGACTCATTTCGTGATGACCACGGCTTGAATTTGGCTTGAATTTGTGACATTTGACTTTGTCACACTCGTGTATTTTTATTTTACTAGGTTGAATCCTTGGCTATCGGTTTTGACTTTGATCTGTTACTTGACCTTGGCCATGTGTTCATCTGAGTGTTGTTAGAATTGCATCACCACTGTTGACCTTATCTGAGCATTGTTCATTTTTGATTGAGTCTGGATTTACATATTATGTCTCTGGCCATTCTTTGTACAACCTGTCCTGGATTACCATATTGTTGTGATGAGCTCGGGTCGTCTGCACTTGTTTGTGTACTCATGAGTCGCATTGAGTCAGTCTTGTACTGTCCGGATTCATCAATCTTAGTTGTATTTGTACATTTTGATTTTGGTTTCTTGATGGTGCACCGTGCCTTGTACTTGTAGTCTTGGCTCTAGTCAGATGTGCAGTTGCTATATTACTGCCTGGTCTATCGTAGAGGTATACTTGTAGTTCCTTTTACTGGTCTGCCTTTGATCTTGGTTACAGTCTTGCATAGTATCCATACGCATTGGGTCCAACCATTTTGTTCTTGTATATCATGTGATGGTTAGTTTACATCAGTTATTTATGCATCACTTAACTGTTGTAGTCCGGTCCACCCTCTTTACACTTGAGTTGATTACTGGTGCACTTTTTAGACCTGTTGTGTGGTTGTTACTGAGGCATTACTGGTTCATTTTGCATTTGTAGATTTATCTTGTTTGCACTCATTTGTAGTCTACACCTCATATACTTTTGTAGCCTGGTCTGATTACTTGTCTGATGGTTCTGTCCACTGTTCCATTTTGTTATACCTTACTTCTGTTTATTCAAGACTGTATATGTGCATACATACATATGTATGTGTGTATGCGTATATTCTTGAATTTAGGCTAAGTCCCTGATGTTGATATTCACTCTGGTTTCATTGTAGACTTTTACTCTGACCATCTTTGTTTTAGTCTTGGCCTCGAGCTCTTTGTCATGTGCACACTGTATTTACTTCTGACCTTTGAGCAAGTTCGTTGTTGCATTTATTCACTAAACTTTGATGTTGTAGTCTGCATTCCACTGAAGATTCATTTGAGCCTGCATTGTTGTTTCGAGCAGCTGTTTTAGGAGCAGTTTGGAATTCAGCAAGTATCACTTAATTGCATACCTAAATATGCTTCATTGTTATTCCATACTACATGCTTTTATCCATGATTTTGATCCATGTGTTCCATTCGGAAAGTTCTATTTCCATTGTATAATTGTAGGCATGCCACTGATCACATGCTGATATGTTCACTTGAGTCATTCAGTTGCATTTATGTTAGTATGAATGTTTCTGCCTCGACCCGTTGCACTATTTTTAGTTGCTGCTATGAGATGTAGTACCCTAGTCTCACTTGCAGTGTTCATATCTTTACCTTGTGCTTGACATTTGCTGTTATTACTTCCCTGCCCTCTGTCTTAAGTCTGGTACTTCATTTTGATTTTATGATGCGTGTACTGCAGCCCTAGCAGGATTGACAGATTTAGTTGATATTTCGATTGTTAAAATTATTTCGTTGGTTCAATTCAATATCTTGAAGTTGTATTTGAAATGGTTTATTCCGATTTGAGTTGTATCTGTTGGCTTTTGGATTCATTGATCTTCTGAATATTTCATAGACTGTATTGGCGAGGCCGTACACGTTAGCGTGTACTGCAGCCAATCAGCATTGCCGTTTTTAAATTGACATTTCAATTGTTTAAATTGATTTGGATTGTTAATTGTTGTTTAACACTGTTTAGTGTTATATCTGCCGTTATCCGATTCTTTTATCGAGGAGTCGGATATACGAGATTTCTGTGACTGTCGTCTATTTGATAATTGATTATTATTGCTTCTGTGCACTAATAACTGAGTTTGAATTAGACTGACCCGTGTATTATTTTCTTTTGAATGTAATACTCGGGTCAGACCCGAGTATTTCAGGTTGTAGATTTACTGCTTTGAGTTGCTGTTGAGCTGTGAAGACTTTTCATATCATTTGAAGTGGTCTACGTCTTTTTGTAGTAGTCAGCGTGTCTGTTTTAAGTTGATATGTATTCATGTATATTAGTCGATAATGTACTTGTATATATAACTTCTTGGGTCGATAGTTGTAGTTGTATCATATGTATTGTGTCAACTGTATTGTAACTGACATCAGTTATATATATGAGACTTTTGTTTTTATCTGTGTTCCGCATTCTTTGTGTATCTGTGTTGTTTTTATATATATTGTCCTAAACTATTATGAACCATCGTAGCTCGTTTTATACTGGAATTGGGTATGTCGATGGGAGTGAATAAATAAGAGATGAAAATTTTAAAATATATACCACTCCTATCGAGGTAACCAATACTAGTGTAAGGCCAACTACGGATGGCTGCTCCTATCCAGCCTTATTCTTCATAATAACAGACAGTATTTCTTTTAATACTCTTTGTTATTGTGAGTATAGAGGTGGGGCGTCACAGTTGGTATCAGAGCTTGGGGTTTATGGACATAATATAAAACATAACTTAGATGGAACATGTGTTACAACTATTGGTCGATGTTTTATTTGTGATTTGAGTCAAAACTAAAGTTTTGAAATTATGATGAATTTTTTTAAATATCTTTATTTAAAAATAAAAGTGAAACTGTGTTTTGTTGATTTGATTAAATTGTGTTCTGTTCATCAGAGTGCGTAGCGGAAACAGTGAAACTGTCTTCGCTGAGTACAACTGATAATCTTTTTGATTTAAAAATCAAAATATGAAATTGAAATAAATTTCATTTTCTATTTACATAGCTGTGTTTATTTTGTTTCTTTGAGAATTTCGAATCCGAATTGAGGATTCGAAACGATTGCAGTTATGTGATTCTTGTTGAGATTTTTGCTGATTTTCTTTTATGCTAATCACATGTTGATTAGATTTTTGCTGTTTTGAATTATCTTCATTGAAGATATATTCGAATGATTTCTTTGTTCATTATGTAGTACGTGCAAATTTGAGTTGCACGTTACTGCATTAATTTTACGTTAAACCGATGCTTGGTTATGAAACGTATTTTGTTGCCGTTACCTTTATAACGGGATTTTTACACTAGTGCTATATTTTGAAGCATGGTGCTTAGTTGAAAATTTTTATGAATAAAAATTCACTGGTGTTACATTGTGGGGTAAATTATTTTGATGAGATTTTGACGTTTAAAAATTACTGTCACTTTGGCTTCAGTAACCGTCAAATTTTAAAAGTGGATTTTCAAGCGGTTATACCGCAATGCTGATTGTGACCCGTTTTTAACGGTATTTTGAGAAGTTCAATTTCCTTATCGAAATTGTTACTAATATTGCTGCTTTAATCACGTGATTGGAAATCGTTTTAAAATGAAAATTGTTTTATAATTTTTTTTAACAGTTTGCACTTTCAAAAGAAGAGGAAGGTGAGTGATAATCACTTATGAGATTTATGGCATTAAGACCCAAGTAAGAGCAGTCAATTATTTTATATGAAAATCATATTACGATTTCTGTTAATCTTTATTTCTATGAATAAATATATGATGATCATGAATGAAATTTTGGTTGAATTTTTGGTTGCTGTTTTGATTTGCTTTTGGCATTGACTAATTTTGTTTTAAAAATTGTTTAATCAATCATATAACCCGATTACAGAAATGAGTTTGTAACTCAGTTTTTATAAGAAAATAATTTGATTAATTTACTGAGAAATAGGGTATTAGATAATAATAATGGATTAGGCAGTATGAATAAAGAGGTTTATGCTTATGTCTAGTTCATTTAAAAAATTGATATGAACAAAGCAATATTGAAAAAAATGTGATCAAGCAGAAATGACTTTGAAATGGGTTGTGAAATTTGGCATGAATGTTGGTGTGTTTAGATATGATTTTTAAGGAAATTAAATGCCCTACTTATGAAATGAAGAAAGGATTACAAGAGTATTTCTGGAGTTAAAAAGGAAAATTCCTTAAATGAATAAATATGTATGGTCTCTAAATTACCAAGTAATTTAGGAGAGGTGCCTTGATCTACTCATCATCAGGTGGATGATGGGTATGTGCATGACTTGTTCAAGTCCTAGAGGCCTCTGTGCAAAGGTTAATAGAATTGAGTCCTTTGCAATGCACACTTTGTGTTCAAAGGCAAGAGTTTAGACCATATAAAAATGAAAAATGGAACTGGAAAATAAGCTAGGCAGTGTGAACAAAGGAGGTTCATGCTTATGTCTAGATTGTTTTAAATTGGAGATGAACAATGCAATAAATTATTTATGTGCTGATTTGTTCAGATCTAAAGCTAAAATGTTTTATGGGTTTTTCTCTAAAACCTTACCCTATGTTCACAATAGAATTGAGTATAAGAATTTTTATAGAATTCTACTGGATTTGTTTAAGAGATCATGACATTCTTGAATATAGGAGATATGCAAGTGATAAAACAAATTTTGAATGAGACAACTGGAAAAATGAAATAAAGCATTATTTTCATGAATGAAGTTATGGTCAGTTGAAATCCATGAGAGAGTTAATTCTCTCCGATTGAGGAAAAAAGAAAGAAAGAATGTAAAAGCATTCCAAGAGTTAATAAATCTTTCTGAAATAAGAGATGAGACTGGTCACTAGATTATAAAACTAATCTAGGAGAGAAGCCTTGATCTATTCATCATAAGGAGTATGATGGGTATGTGCATGACTTGTTTAAGTCCTATAGGCCTTTGTGCAGGGGTTAACAGAATTGAGTCCCTTGCAATGCAGACATGGTGTTCAATGGCAAAGAGATATGACCAAATTAAATTGATAAATCGAGATTTAAAGCTGAACTATGGAATTAAAATGAGTTAATTCCATGAGAGTATGTGTACATGTATACTGTATTGAATATTTGTTGATTGAGATTCGATTATCGTTTTTGATAATTGAATATTTGTTGATTTGAGATTCGATTATCGTTTTTGATAATTGAATATTTGTTGATTTGAGATTCGATTATCGTTTTTGATAATTGAATATTTGTTGATTTGAGATTCGATTATCGTTTTTGATAATTGAATATTTGTTGATTTGAGATTCGATTATCGTTTTTGATAATTGAATATTTGTTGATTTGAGATTCGATTATCGTTTTTGATAATTGAATATTTGCTGATTTGAGATTTGATTATCGCTTTAGATAATTAAATATTTGCTGATTTGAGATTTAATTATCGCTTTAGATAATTAAATATTTGCTGATTTGAGATTTAATTATCGCTTTAGATAATTAAATATTTGCTGATTTGTGATTTAATTATCGCTTTAGATAATCAAATATTTGTTGATTTGAAATTTGATTATCGTTTTTGATAATCGAATATTTGTTGAATTTAAAATTTGATTATCGTTTTTGATAATCGAATATTTGTTGAATTTAAAATTTGATTATCGTTTTTGATAATCGAATATTTGTTGGATTTGAAATTTGATTATTGTTTTAGATAATCGAATATTTGTTAAATTTGAAATTTGATTATCGTTTTTGATAATTTGATTATTGTTGATTTGTTTTCTGATTATCGGTTGAGATAATTAGATATTTGATTTGTTTTCTGACTATCATTGGATAATTGGACGTTTGTTGATTTTATTGATATGAGATTTTCTAGTCTCCAATTGATTCTAGAGTATGCTGATTTTATTTGAATCGCTATTTTCTATCTATCTCTGTTGATAGTTAGAGTTTACTGATTTTGAAATTTGTGTTTTCCAGTTAATTGTTGAATAACTAGATATTGGCAGTTTTGCGAATTGTGATTTGTGTTTCATAATTATCCTTGTTGATAATTATATTTTGTTGTTCTCTAATTATCGTATCGGTAATTAGATATTGTTGTTTTATGATTTCTGTATTTTAATTATCTAGTTGATAATTGAAGATTGCTGATAATTGTGATTATCCAGTTTTGCTGTTTTTTTATTATCTATTGATAATCAGACTTTGTTGAGAATTTGTGAATTTCCCTTATGAAATTGAAAGATTTCTTTGGCATTTGTGTTCTTGACTGTTATATTTCTAGCTTCAACCAGTTAATGTTAGAAAAATAATTGTTATAGACGACCTTAATTATGAAAATTGCGGGGACGCAATTTCTATAAGGAGGGGAGTCTGTAACAACCCGGGATTGTAAAAGTCAGTTATCATCATTATACGATTAAAGTGATGGAAATTGATATTGAATTTTTATCGGGTGGAATCCTTTGATAAATTTGCTATCAAGATTGCAATTGGATTTTTATAAAGTTAAAACTCTTTTATAAATTGTAAATGGGTATTGGACTTTACGAATTTGAAATATCGGCCCACATTTGTTCGTGACCGTGATATCAGTGGATACCCATTCTTTTTCCTCATGATCCATTTCAGTTCGTAACCCTAAATCGCGAGATCGAAAAGAAAAAGGAAATGGCGGCTTCGCGCTCACCTTCGCTCTTCTGCAAATTTGGGCGTCGTAGAAATCAAAGATAATGGCTGCTAGGGTAACTTCGCTCGTTCCCCTCGTTTACCACGACCTCAGATTCGATCGTTGAAACAGGTGAGTGATGTTATATTCACTCACATCTAATTTAAATTTAGATGGTTTCTGTCTTGTTTTAATTCGTGAGTTTCGTTGGGATTTTGTTGATGATTTTTGGAAATAGTTAAATCTTTCTCTCAGCAATTCGTTTTCATTGGGATGTTTGATATTGATTATGACTTCTTCAATTCGTATATATTTTGTTTGCTTGACATTCACGGCATTGACTCATTTCGTGATGACCACGGCTTGAATTTGGCTTTAATTTGTGACATTTGACTTTGTCACACTCGTGTATTTTTATGTTACTAGGTTAAATCCTTGGCTATCGGTTTTGACTTTGATCTGTTACTTGACCTTGGCCATGTGTTCATCTGAGTGTTGTTAGCATTGCATCACCACTGTTGACCTTATCTGAGCATTGTTCATTTTTGATTGAGTTTGGATTTACATATTATGTCTCTGGCCATTCTTTGTACAACCTGTCCTGGATTACCATATTGTTGTGATGAGCTCGGGTCGTCTGCACTTGTTTGTGTACTCATGAGTCGCATTGAGTCAGTCTTGTACTGTCCGGATTCATCAATCTTAGTTGTATTTGTACATTTTGATTTTGGTTTCTTGATGGTGCACCGTGCCTTGTACTTGTAGTCTTGGCTCTAGTTAGATGTGCAGTTGCTTTATTACTGCCTGGTCTATCGTAGAGGTATACTTGTAGTTCCTTTTACTGGTCTGCCTTTGATCTTGGTTACAGTCTTGCATAGTATCCATACGCATTGGGTCCAACCATTTTGTTCTTGTATATCATGTGATGGTTAGTTTACATCAGTTATTTATGCATCCCTTAACTGTTGTAGTCTGGTCCACCCTCTTTACACTTGAGTTGATTGCTGGTGCACTTTTTAGACCTGTTGTGTGGTTGTTACTGAGGCATTACTGGTTCATTTTGCATTTGTAGATTTATCTTGTTTTCACTCATTTGTAGTCTACACCTCATATACTTTTGTAGCCTGGTCTGATTACTTGTCTGATGGTTCTGTCCACTGTTCCATTTTGTTATACCTTACTTCTGTTTATTCAAGACTGTATATGTGCATACATACATATGTATGTGTGTATGCGTATATTCTTGAATTTAGGCTAAGTCCCTGATGTTGATATTCACTCTGGTTTCATTGTAGACTTTTACTCTGACCATCTTTGTTTTAGTCTTGGCCTCGAGCTCTTTGTCATGTGCACACTGTATTTACTTCTGACCTTTGAGCGAGTTCGTTGTTGCATTTATTCACTGAACTTTGATGTTGTAGTCTGCATTCCACTGAAGATTCATTTGAGCCTGCATTGTTGTTTCGAGCAGCTGTTTTAGGAGCAGTTTGGAATTCGGCAAGTATCACTTAATTGCATACCTAAATATGCTTCATTGTTGTTCCATACTGCATGCTTTTATCCATTATTTTGATCCATGTGTTCCATTCGGCAAGTTCTATTTCCATTGTATAATTGTAGGCATGCCACTGATCACATGCTTATATGTTCACTTGAGTCATTCAGTTGCATTTATGTTAGTATGAATGTTTCTGCCTCGACCTGTTGCACTATTTTTAGTTGCTGCTATGAGATGTAGTACCCTAGTCTCACTTGCAGTGTTCATATCTTTACCTTGTGCTTGACATTTGCTGTTATTACTTCCCTGCCCTCTGTCTTAAGTCTGGTACTTCATTTTGATTTTATGATGCGTGTACTGCAGCCCTAGCAGGATTGACAGATTTAGTTGATATTTCGATTGTTAAAATTATTTCGTTGGTTCAATTCAATATCTTGAAGTTGTATTTGAAATGGTTTATTCCGATTTGAGTTGTATCAGTTGGCTTTTGGATTCATTGATCTTCTGAGTATTTCATAGACTGTATTGGCGAGGCCGTACACGTTAGCGTGTACTGCAGCCAATCAGCATTGCCGTTTTTAAATTGACATTTCAATTGTTTAAATTGATTTGGATTGTTAATTGTTGTTTAACATTGTTTAGTGTTATATCTGTCGTTATCCGATTCTTTTATCGAGGAGTCGGATATACGAGATTTCTGTGACTGTCGTCTATTTGATAATTGATTATTATTGCTTCTGTGTAGTAATAACTGAGTTTGAATTAGACTGACCCGTGCATTATTTTCTTTTGAATGTAATACTCGGGTCAGACCCGAGTATTTCAGGTTGTAGATTTACTGCTTTGAGTTGCTGTTGAGCTGTGAAGACTTTTCATATCATTTGAAGTGGTCTACGTCTTTTTGTAGTAGTCAGCGTGTCTGTTTTAAGTTGATATGTATTCATGTATATTAGTCGATAATGTACTTGTATATATAACTTCTTGGGTCGATAGTTGTAGTTGTATCATATGTATTGTGTCAACTGTATTGTAACTGACATCAGTTATATATATGATACTTTTGTTTTTATCTGTGTTCCGCATTCTTTGTGTATCTGTGTTGTTTTTATATATATTGTCCTAAACCATTATGAACCATCGTAGCTCGTTTTATACTGGAATTGGGTATGTCGATGGGAGTGAATAAATAAGAGATGAAAATTTTAAAATATATACCACTCCTATCGAGGTAACCAATACTAGTGTAAGGCCAACTACGGATGGCCGCTCCTATCCAGCCTTATTCTTCATAATAACAGACAGTATTTCTTTTAATACTCTTTGTTATTGTGAGTATAGAGGTGGGGCGTCACATTCTCCAAGTTATACAACTTATTTATTTAAACTTCCAAATTCATATTATAACCACTTTAACATTCAAGTTTATATCTTTAATTTCAATAACTTACCTAAGCTAGTTAAAATCCAATTAAATTTATTTAACCTTCCTTTAGTTAAATTTCAAATCACATATTTTATTATGCTAACTCGATTTCATTTCAACTTTACCAAAGTTCAATTTATTATCTCATATTATAAGTTCAAAACTCGTTTTACTTATATTCATCAATTACAACTTGGATTTTAATTTCAAATTTGTTTATCACAACAAAACTTCAATTTTCAATTTACTATGGTAGCAAATCCATCACACAGAAACTTGAAAATGATACTGATGATGCTGCAGTCATCACCCTTATTATTTCCCAGCAATAGTAGTGAACTCAGTGCTTTAAATTCTTTCAAAAATTTCCTTTTATTTATAAATCACATTTATAAATCCTTTTCTCATATAATTTCACTATTTTACTTTACTTATACAAGATTTTTTCACAATTGTAAATCATCTTAATTATAATTCTATATTTATACAATTGTTGCTTTTATTTAGATTATTCAAACAACTTTTATTGACTTATATATATTCTTACATTTTCAACAACCAAACAATTAATTTTATATACACTTTAATAATTCTAAAAAATTATTTCCTTTATATACAAAATATAATCGAGGTAAAATTATTTCATTTACCCAATTTAAAATGATACTATGTCGGTTTATCTCGTTTAAGAGTTTAGAAACACCTATCGATACAGTTAGCTAGACTGCACCGACCAGAATCTATAAACAATCAACCGATAAGTCAACACAATACAAAACAATTTCATATTCACTAACAAATACGCGCTCATATCTATTATTACATTCAACTCATTCTTGAGTACTACGGACTCTATCTCTAATGATACCAAATGCTCCAATACCACATGTAACGTTTCGAAATTTTCGACTTTCGAAAATCGACATTAATACGTCCACTGTATCAACTGTCGAGCAATCGAATGCCGGAAAACCGAATTGTTATGGTAATAAAAGAGGAGGTAGAAGAAGACATGAAGAAAGAAAAAGAAAAGCAACAGAAACAATATCAGAATCTCACATTCGCAGCGGAACAACATATAATAGATCAATGAATAATCTTTAAATCAAGAACTATATCAGTTTGTACATTACATCATCAGAGTCAATATACACACAATACATCAATGGACAGTTATACAAACTTGTCCTCATACCGAATACACAGCGGAAAAATAATATCATATACAAGTGATACGCCTCGCCATCCAGCTCGCCACTGAGCTCCACAGCATCTCCTGAATCTAGAATGACCTGAGAATCTAACTCTAGGCTGCCCATGTGGAAAATGATGGGCAACCAGAGTTTAGGAAGGGAACAATAAACTCCAGGTCAGTCATGGGACTGGTGTGAGAACTAAAACAATTATTTATCTTTAAAACAACAACAAAGGAAGTAAAAGACATCTGCAATGCTTTTTGGAAAATGAAACTACCATAAGGCCTCCCGCCACACACACAATGAAAACGAAGAATTGGAGGAGATTTATCCTTATGATAGTCAAACATGCTTACTACGCAAACTCTTTTAAATATTATTATTAGTGCATAGTGTAGAAAACATTTCGAAAGTATAATATTAATCTTAGCCAGCATAGGCATTTCGCACTTATGCCTACTATAGCTACTATGTTCAATAGTAGGTTACCGCCACATTCCATAGCAGGTTATACAACTAAAACCGTACAAGGCTCGTATTGTTTCTTTGGATTTCCAACAAATGGTCAGGCTAAGGAACTTCCTACTGCCACATGGGTACGCCTCTGGCGGGACGTCCCGAGAACTAACTAGCTCTCTGCCATTATGACGCAGCGGATTAATCAAAACAATGTAGATCGATGAAAGTCGCAATCGATGAGTTAATGTATACTGAAATGCCCAAATTCGTTGATCCGAAGATACCGAATTCTAGCTATCCCTGACACGTTGATCGCGCACGATACCGTGAGAAGAGATCTTCAATTCTTCAAGCGTTGATCAAGCTCACTTGATTCCGCGAATCGGCTTCTGCAATCGTTGAATCGAGCGCACTCGATTAACCGAAAGAGGAGATAGGAGATTACACTCGTCTACCAATTTGGCGAAAGCACAAAGCTAACAAAACAAGAGTTTTATTTCAAATCAACTAAACTATTACAAATGGCACCACCGGCCTATTTATAGGAGTTACAACTTACGCAAAACAAAAATGTACAACACATGAGTCGTCGCCGACCTAACAACCACGACCTAAAAGTAGTCGACTTAAAGACCAGACGACTTACGACTTACCATAGGATACGACTTACGAGTTACAATACAGACACACAATTCTACGACCTATGACTTAAGTACATGGCGTTATACGACTTAAAGAAATACAACATAATACCATACAACGACTCAACACTTAAGTCGTAGACGACTTAACGACTCATCATAGCTCGGCAACGACTTATCCTCAGCAGTGACTTAAGAAACCAGACGATATAACAAATCAGCGACTTAACGAATCAACGGCAGAGGTTAATGCGGCATAAGAATCAACGTCATCCATCTTCAGCGACCTAACTTAGGTCGGTAACGACCCAAAATGTAACGGCTTACCAGGTAGACGACATAAGAAATAACCATCTTCACGCGACTTACGACTTAAGGACTTCCCGAGTTAAAAACTTCAGCGACCTATGGTAGGTCGTGGCTTCGTTAGGTCGTAACTCGTCACTGACTTAGGACATATCCCAGACGCTACTTCCTGTCTTACTGCATCACCAGTAGGTCGTGCCTCGTCTATACGATCTAACTGTTTGTTAACTCGCCTATCTTCACTAACTCGCCTATCTTCACTAAGCCGTTCCAACGACTTAAGAGCTTTGTTAAGTCGCTGTTCTTCACTAAGTCGTTCCAACGACTTAAAAGTTTTGTTAGGTCGGTCACGACTTAGACCCTCAATTTCCTTAAGTCGACTTAGATCTTCAATTTCCTTAAGTCGGTCACGACTTAGTACTTGGCCTGCATCACATTACAAGGCCGAGTTACCTCTTACACTAGGTAACTACTACATGAATATGCCACCCCCCGGTCCTTTGGGACCTTTATCCGAGGCGCCTCAACAAAACAATAATCACATAGTAAATGAGATTGGAGTAACCACATAGGTTAAATACCAGGGCTCCATACCTGATACCACCCTTTTACAGAAGGAAATGCCATACCCTAAAGGGAGCGACCCTCATAACCTTGCCGCATCATTCCTGTTTCGACCATTTCCGGGGTGTGAGGTCTGACGAAGTCTCGTCCACAAAGCTACGCTTTTTCCACAAAGCTACGCTTTTTCCACAAAGCCATGATTTGATCACACATGATCAATAAATGATCAACACACAGCAGCACTCAGCATGTCACATTACCAAATTGGGAGTATATCACTGATAACCTTCAACTACATAACCTCTGAGCTCGTACGTCTTAGAGAAGGGTGTTAAGCTAAGAGAATAAATTCTCCGCCACCAACAGAAATGTATTTGAAAGAAATCTGCTTTATATCTCAAAGTGTAATGTCAGACATGTAACCATACAAGTCTGTTCCGGGTTCGAACAGAACCGAAGGCACTTCCGAAGAAGCCCTTGCAATCAGGGTATTCACAATCCCGATCGAACTTCCCATCACAAAGGAAATCTCTATACCGTAGCTAACAGTGCAGAGACAATCGATAGGTCATCCTATCATTTTCATAAATACCCGGTCTTCACCAACGATCTTCAATGCGATCCATATCGTCATATCACTAATTTGGAATGGGTTATATGACACAAAGGTCCTCTCCCGGCTAATCCAAATAGTGAGCACAATATTTTAAATAATATGAATATTGGGATTTCAATTAAGTCACAACTTATTACCCAAAACTTTTCTTCCAAATGGTTTAAAAAAATTACCATTCCAAATCTTTAAACAAAAAGATTTACTTCACAAAGTTTTCCCAGTTTCACAAAGATTCATTCATAGATTCCCCAAATCAATTTCCAGTTCAATTGGATTAACTCATTAAATCTTTAAATCAAGATTTAACTGATAGCTTTCAAACAATTCACAATTCAAGTCTTTTATAATATAAAAGATACACCCTTTAAAATACTCTTTTATTTCAAGACAAAGTTCAACAACCTTTCACAAAGATTAATTCATAGTCTTCAAAACAGTTCAATTTCAAATTAACATCCTTTTAACACAAATTGGCAATTCTTTCCTTATATGAAAGCTATCATTATTTGAAAACGGATAGTTTTCATTTTGGGAAAACTGATTACAAATTTTACATGAGTTAAAGCCACTCAAGTATAAACTAGAATTTTAATTTTAATTTCCAAAACCATATTTTAAATGGTTAAAAACCCATATAAACACCTTTTACAGTTGTTGTGACAGCCCGGTATTTTAGCAGTATTATTTTAATAGATATTTAATCATATGTAAATAAAAAGTAAACTTATCATTTTAAAATGAATATGACCTTTGAAATAATTGCCATTTATTTGTATGGATTTGTATTTTTGAAAGGAAATTGATTTGAAAATTTAAAATAAAATCTCTTAATAATATTCACATAAGGGTAATTTGGTTCTACCTTGCTAGTATGGTCCTGTGCCTATTTTATTAGTGTTCTATGTTGCCAAGTCAAAGCTGTCCATACTCTTGTATTCATAAATAACCTGTTACAAATTGTTTTTGAAAGCATGGCTTCGTTTTGTTCCTGTTCATGCTTTCATATGTGCCTTCTTATTCATTTTGCACATGTTTTATTATATATACGTATAGCTCATTTTTTTTACATATACTTAACTAGTAGCATACAAATCCTTGAAACCAGTATGTGCGTGCCTTTTTTTTTATAGTGTTAGTATACTATGTAGGTATAAATTCTTACATGACAGTTTCGTATGTAACCTTGCATGTTGACTTTGTGTTTGTTTTACTTTGAAGTTGTTTTATAATTTACTGTTTTACAAGCTCATTGAACCATTATTCGTATTCACTTTAGTATAAACAATACATTTAGTTGAGTTATTTTAAACTTATGTTTATCCATTCAATAGGCAGGCATTTAATGTTCTTGTGTACCATATATAATATTAGCCCCAAACCTTCAAATCATCTTTTATTCGATCAAATCAGATTTCCAAGTGCTCAAATTGAAATAAACAAGGGGAAATAAAATAAGAATGTAAAAGTATTTAGCCTGTGTAAATGCTTAGTTTCTTCTATACACTTCTATTCTTTGTATATACATATGCCCCACTGTCTTGTTCCCATTTCATTTGCATTCGAGCAAGGTAAGAAATGAAATATTTATATACAAAACTATCATTTCAAAACTCAAAAGAAATACAAGGCATTCAAAATAAAAAAATAAAAATGAAGCAACAACAAAGCATGCAGAATAGTTCGAAAAAAGAAAGAAAAGGGAGACAACCTCATTAATGCCTATCTTTTCCAGCATACAAAACTTTGTATCAAGTCAAATAAATCTCTAGCACACAATTTGTACCTTATCAGCCACCAAGAAAGGAAAATATCAGCTTAGTCAAACAACAAGTATCAACTTTGGCTTGTCCTGCAAGCTTTATTCCTGTCTTCATTTATCAGATTCGAACAAGCTAAGTATTTAAAAGAAATAAACATTTCTTCCTCAAGCCTAGAACATCCATCAAGCTCTGTAAACAACCAAAGCCTGCAACCACCTTTCTGTTTCAAAATCAAATCTGTAACCATTTTGCAAGTACTAGACCAAAGCCTGTAATCAATTTCAAGAATGCATGCAAGTGAATCTGAAGTAAGCCAAAGCAAGCAACTCAATTTCTAAACAAAAACATTTCAGCATTCAAGTGCAAAGTTTATAAAAGCCAGTTCAAAGCTGTTTCTCTGTTCTAGGCATATACAGGTGAGTAAACTTTGAGTTAAAACAGTTATGGATCTGTGATAAATCTGGTTGCATGTAGTCTCGAATGCTTGCTTGAGTTTTGGATATAAATGTGTGCATATTAGTTATCATGCCTGTAAAATGGCCTCTGTATATTTCATTGGACTCTGTATTTAACAGACACATCATCATCACAAGATAATGCCTATCTTCCTGTATAATCAATATTAAAATTTGATTTCTGAAATAAAAAAAAATGTTAATAAGGATGTGTTCTTGTTTTTAAAAATAAACTTAAGTGATTATATTGGATAAAATGTTGTAAGTTTAAAGGTCACAGTAAAAATCAGAAATTAGATAAAATTCAAGGATGGTGATTCTCGAATCCACCAGTATGGTCTGAATTGTCTTCGAAGATTAAGAATTTTAAAATTAAAATTGTGATTTTTAGATTTAATTCTTAGGAGATTTTCGGTGATGATCATTTTTGGGTATTTTGGCTACCCACGGTGATCGGCGAAGTTTGGTTGCTCGGTGTTTGGCTCGGAGATGGTCAGGTAGGCGAGGATTACTGGAAAAATGGTCGCCAGATTTATAGTTGGCCATAGTGGCTAGGAGACGGCGTGGTAGGGTTCAAAACGTTGTTGGGTAGTCGAGTTTGTCTGAGTTTGTACGGTGACGTTGGACCATTAAAAGCGATCGCAAGAGGGGGGAAACGTTGCCGGAGGGCGTGGCGTAGCTGTGGTCGAAGGGACGTAGCTCCGGGGGTCGAATTCGTCGTCGGTGAGTGATTTTGGTCAAATTGTTTGGGTTTCAGGTTCGATCGTCATGCTCGATTTTGATTCGTGGTGGGATCATAGGATCTGGGTGGTCGTGTGTGACGGCGAGGTGGACGTCGATTTGAGGAGGATCGCGGCGTTGGTCGATGATGGCCGGAACGTTTGTGCACGTGCATGTGTGCACGGTTGTTTCTAATGTGTTCGATGGGTTTGGGAAGAAGCTGTTTCTCGGGACGATCTCGAGTTTGTCGTGAGAATGGCTCGAAGGAAGAGGAAGCGCGAGTGTCTCGTGTTGTGCTCGGGAGTGTGATCGAGTTTTTGTTCCTTTGGCTCGGGTTTGTTTAATTTGCTATAACCAGGTTTTGAAATTTTAAGGAATCAGGTACAGATTTCAAAAGTTAGTAATTTAAATTAATTCAGGGTTTTATATAAGTTTTTAGCAAAAGTAAATGTTAAACAAAGTTTTTAAGCCAAATGGAAATAAATAAAGTTTCTAAGATAGGTATTTGCCAAGTTTTTTTTTAAATAATTAGTTTTCAAAAAGAAAAAGAAAATGTTTAACCAAGTTTAAAATATATTTAAGGGAATAAGTTTTAAAGAGATATGGTAATTAATTAGTGAAATTTATTTAAAAGTTAATCACTTAATGTAATTAATTTAAGGATCATTAACTAATGATTTGGGATAATTAATTAATGTGATTAATTTAAGATAATAAATTAGTTTAATTGATTAAGGATAATCACTTTGGGAATTGATAAGTATAATTACTGAATGTAAGTAATTAGAGATAAATTAATGGAAGTGATAAATAAATGTAAGTAATTTAATCAATTAGTGTAATAAATTAAGGTTAAGTATGCATGATTAAAGTAATTAATTTAATTTATTTGTTGATTAAGTCAAATTAATTAGGAATCGTACATCTAATTAATCTTGCTTATGGAAGATTGAATAATATTGGATGCCTTGGATTATTTGACATATCTGATACGAGATTGTGATGCTCTGTGATATGAGATGCTTTGGATAAATTGTGATAATGTAAGTTATCTATCTATGATAGAATTGCTATGTGAATATGATATCCTGAATTAAAAATTAAATTGTTTAACTTAAACACCTTGGCTTAAAAAGGATAATATTTGGATTCAAAGAGACCGGGATCGGGTATCGGTAAATACCCGATACCACTTCGATTTGAAATTTTCAATAATTCTTTATAGATTGATATGTGAAATCAATGGGCTGAATTGGGATAATATGGACCATTTAAACTAAGTTGGATACATAAATATTGTTTTGTGAAAATGAGTGATGACTATATAAAATGTTTACGTGTAGTAAGTACGAGTTACCCCGGGTTTTTAAATAAGTTCTATAGTTTGGAATTTCTTATTAGATGAGTTTACTCACGCTGGTTTCCAGCCTGACCCGGGTGTTACTTTGATGTAATGCTCGGGTCAGACCGAGTATTACATATTTTCAGGTAAGGACGTTCTGGAGCTCAGGCGACGAGCTGGATGACAGGAACGTATGGAGTGTTTCCGCTGTGATATATTTCCTGTTTATTTGGGATATGTTGATTTATAAATGTCCAGTAATTGTGTATTTGTATAACTCTGATGTATTACAATAAAATTGACAGATATAGTATTCTTTTGTAAACTTTTATTATTTATTATTATATTTTATCCGCTGCGAATGTGAGAATCTGTGTTGTGTTTCTGTTTCTTCTTCTACCTCTTTCTTCTTTTTCATAACTATTTGGAATTTTCGGGATCAAAAATTCTAGGTCGTTACAGTTGGTATCAGAGCGAAGGTTAAGCGAGAACTTTGGCTCTGGTGGGTGTACTCATTTAGAATAGGGTCAATAGTACCCTAGAATGAGTTGAGTGTAATATATATGAGAGAACGCACTTGTTATTTTCCTATATAAAGATTTTATATAAGAATATATTTTGATATATAAAGCATTATTTCTTACTAATAAATATTAATGTAATTGGTTGTTAAATTATTGCAATTAAATTAAGTGGAAATAGAAATACAACCAAATTGGAATTAAATAAAAGTAAGTTTGAAATGGATTCAAATGAAATTAAATCTTGAATTTGAGAAAATGTTTCAGAATAAGATAATAATGAATTGGTTTCCTCATATGATAATCTTGGTCATTATAATAGTTGCGTTTAATAATAAAATATGATTGTGGTAAAAGCAAAATGAAATGTTTTAGGGAAGTAAAACATTTGGATAAGTATGACTTATAAATTGGAATTGAAGATGATCTAAAATTGTGAAGTTTTAAATCTGAGCCCAAAATTTGAAAATTGTTTCAAAGTGATAAAGAAATAATAAATAATATTAGTTGAATGAAAGAGCTTATTCAAACAGGAGTTGTTTGAAATTTTTTAAAGGGAATTTGTTTTGAAATTAAAAACCAATGATGGTTTAAAATCTAAGGTATGACTTGAAGTGCGAATGAAATAAATATGTATATGTGTGGATATACATAAGATCAAAGATGATTGGAAGTAAACACTAGGCGTCCAGTTTTGAATTTTCCCTAAAATGTGATAAGTTTTAAGCTTATAAGGGAGATGGGATATTGATAAGAAGTTTAAGAATTTGAAATGAAGAAATTCAAATTTTGTGGGGTTGACTGGATTAAGTAAATTGAATTTAACTTTGGAAAAGTTAAATAAGTTGGAATAAACAACCTGAATTGGAAATTTCAAGATGAAATTGAGATTTAACTTAGGAAAGTTAAATGTGTTGATTTGGTAGGGAATTATAAGTGATCTCAAATAGGTTTGAGATCTGGGAATTGAAAATGGATGTTGTAAAATGGGTGTTTGGATAAATTTGGATGTTTATTCATCCTGATATCATTCTATTGTAATAAATAATTTATGAAACTGAGAATTGGTTTTGAAGTTAAAAATGGATAATAAATTAGAATCTGAAGAATTAATTGTTTTGAGTTTTGAAATATGTTAAATAAAAGATAATTTAAAATGGAATTTTGAGAATTGGACTCAGAATTAAAATTGTTTAAAGATTTGAATTAATTGATTTAAGGGGGTTAAATCAACATTTGAAAATTTAACTGGAATTTATATAATTCGAGATGGTTTAAATTTTGAAATTGGAAATGAATTCATTCAAATTGAATCTGATTCGAATTAATTGGATTAAAGATTAAAGATATATAAGTTTCAATTTTAAATGGAAAAATTGGAGTAGATTAAATTGAAATAATTTGAAATTGAAGTGGGTTCAATTGGTATTAGTCTGTATTGATTGGAATAATTTGAAGTTATAATTAAAGTTGAATAAGTTTAAAAATCAAATGGAAATTGATTTGGGTTGGAGAGAAATTGAGAATTAATTCAACTTGAATTGGGAATAAATCAAGTCCGATGGAATTTGGAGTTATTTGAATTGGAAATTGGGTCAATTTAAATGGAAATTTAAATTGAATTGAAGAGGAAGTGAACGGTTTTTACTCTGGATTATTTTCAATATAAATTGTTTTAATATAAACTGTTTTTAATCTATTTCCCTATCTATTTAGTATATATAACCTTCTTTTCAAACCCCAAACTATTTTATACTTATTAAATAATTATTTGGGGCTATTTAACCATTTTTAAATTGTTCTCTAAACTTATTACTATTTTTCATGTATTTCATAAATTAATTACTATTTACAATTATTTTGCAATCATCTACGATTTCTGAGACTATTTAACTGTTTTTCAACTATTTTATTTTTAGTTAACTGTTTTACAGCTATTTTGCAAACTATTAATTATTTTTCAACTACTTATCTATTTTTAAAATTTTCAAGCTATTTTCTAAATATAAACGGGACGAAGTTCAAACTGTTTATGAGTAAATACCCAACTGAGAAAAGAATTGAAGTGATAATCCGAATAAGGACTTACGCAATTGTGAGTAAGTGAAGGTGAATAGAAAGAGAATTGATTCGGCTAATAATCAATGAAAATAAATACGTAAGATGTACGTATATTATTCTATTCGCCTAGTGATTTGATCCAGATTCGAGCACAAAATTTCGAGATAATATTTGTGACGACCGCCTATAACCCCTGCACTGAACCTAGAGAAAGTGCGCTGTAAAGTGTGCCAGGCAGCCACGGACGATTGTTAGGGTAAATTAAAACAACAGAATCTATCGTATTACTCACAGCGCATGGATAAAATACAATAGAACATATACATAGTGAAGCTTCACATAATAGAATCTCATTGTAACGACCCGATATTTTCAACCATTCGCATCCATTATAAGTGTATAGGTAGACACTCATGCCGGAGTTGAATTGCTCAAAATACCGCGTTGTAAATAAAAATTTGGCAAATCTCAGAATATACAGTAAATAAATATAATCACAGATCACAGACACAGAGTAAAATAATGCAGCGGAAGTAAAAGAAATAGTAATTCATGAAGCTACTATATAAATATATCAGAGTACATAAGATACAATAGAAGAAATAGAGTACAACGGAAGTATAAATAAGATAACCAAGTACAAGCTGAACAGAGCAACATAACTGAAGTCGATAGAACAAGACTAGCAGATAATCTCCAGCGATTCAAATCTCCAGAAGGTGGAAATCCAAATCTGTGAATACTCAGGCTGACCCGAGCGTAAAGCAAAACACAAACACTCGAGTCAGGACAATATATACTTATATAATATAAACCAACTCAAGTGAACTGAAATAAGGTACAAGTAACTTAAAGAATGCTTGGGACCGCCCATTCTTTAAGGATCCGTTAAACTATCTACTGTAACAGCCCTATATTTTACAAATATTTTTAAATTGATTTTTCCAGATTCAAAAGTTTTATTTATGAAAAAGAATAAATTTTGTTATTTTAAATATAAACTTTGAGTTTGATGTGGATTAGAATTCCAAATATGACTAAATTTAATATTTCCAGAAAATGTGAGTTTTGGCCAATAGTCAAACTTTGACTTTTAAATTTAAATTTTAAAATTTTGGAAATTTGAATTTTTTTCTTTTATTATGAAAGTAAATAAAATTTCAAGAACACTGCTTTTCGTTTCGTTGAAATCCGAATAATATTGTGAAAGTTATGCTTTTTACAAAATTGGATGTAAATTGTTTTATTTAACAATATTGTTTATTTTAAATTATATAAATAATCTTTTTAATTGTCATATATTATTCTAAATTGTATTATATGTTATGTTACATATATTTTTATCTTTTAAATATTTTTAAAGTGATGTTTGAATTTTTCCAAAGCTCATTGAATTTATTTTCTATTTTTAAAGGTTAGTTTCCATTTTTCTATTATTTTCTTCATTTAAATTATATTTAATTAAAATTTATTTATTCATTTTTATGTATGCATTTTATTTTTATGTTTTATCTTATTTATAAATATTTTTCATGTACATACAATTTTCCCAAAAGTTCATTTCATTTATTTTCAAATTTTCAAGCCTAATTTACATTTTCTTTGTTATTTTCTTAATTTAATTATATTTAATTAATATTTATTTATTTATTTCCTTTCTTACTTTATTTTGTTCAGTTTTATATTTTATTTACTGAAATATATATGGTTTATTTTAATTTAAAGGAAATAGAAATATAAAGAGTCAAACCTTTTCATATTACTTGTGACTTTTCATTTACTTTGACCTTTCACTTGCTTTGCCCTTTCATTTTTTTTGAGTAGCCGTCCATTTTTTTTGCATTGCCTTGAATTCTTCCTCAAATTCATGTGAAATATGTTTCTCATCTTCTCCTAAAAACTCACGGCATGAGAAAAATAAAATATAAAAACAATGGCTTCCTTTATCTCTTCTCTTCTTCACAATTTCAATGATTTTGCTTCCCTCTTTGCAAAGCTTTGCTTGGCCCACTCTCCACCATCTTCACCGACCATCACCTCCTCCATCTACAGCTGCAACATCAGCCTCTCCTCTGTCCATTTCAGGCCATGGCATCCCAAAGATGGAAATACCACAAAAATTTGCAAAAAAACTCCACAAACATGCCTAGTCTGGCCATAAACTCCATTATCTCCTCCATATCTTGCTTTGGCCGCCACCAACTCCACCTCCACCACCAATAGACGACCTGAAACCCACTACCACACCTGTACCTAACCCCCTACAGATCTGGCCGTGCCTATGGTTGCCTTGACCGTGGCCTTTGGTTGCATGAAATCATGTTTGTTTGCCCTATAGTTGTAGTTCCATGCACACATACCTTTGCATCATCTTTTCGTATGTATGGACGACTTGTTGAACCCAAACCTGATCCAAACCTGATCCAAAACCCTTCCATTACAGTGCTTTTACAGCCCATTGCTGAAGCATATGAGGTAGAAAGCAAGTGCAAGCATTTCTATTTGATTCTGTGTAGTCTATTCTAGTGTAGTTTTGATCGTAGCTGATTTGAAACTCATCGTTGTTGTATTGTTTTGTTTGACTTGTATTCTAGGAATTTGATACTTTGGCTCCTCCACTCTTATTTGAATCATGTTATCATTCTTGTTTGGATCTCATTCGTGCATTCGTCGTTGTATCTCCAGCACAAAACCGTGAGTTATTCTCACCAGACAGTTTTATACTTATATTAATAGTAAATTGATCACATGTGAATCTGTAATTGCACCACCATATTATATTTGCTATGTCACTATTATATGATGTTCACACCTGCTTAAACACCTGTTATATCATATGTTACTGTTATATTATGCTGTTTTGTTATTTTCATCAGTTAATCACACTGCAAGTTCCCTTTAGATTAGAATCACTATGGGTTGAAATGATACATACCCGAACGGACTTTAGAATAGGGAAAAATCGTTATGGGCTGAAATGATAGGCCTGAATGGTTTTTATTTAATTTATTTTAACTTGGGATTGCGGGTTTGAAATGATAGAACCCGGATTTTTCTTTTTAAACTGCGGATTGAAATGATACATATCCGTATCACTTGACCTAGGCTAGAAAACTATATACAGGCCCGTGGTTATTTTATAAAGTGTTTTTGGATATTTTTAAGTATTTTAAAAATTTTAAATTTATGAAATTGACTTAAATATATTTTGAAATATTTTGAATTAAAGAAATTATGATTTTTCTATGTGTTAAAAATGTAATTAATGAATGGTTTAACTGGATTTTTGAAATATAACTTAAGTTGGAAATTTGGAATTTTGGTTAAAAATGATATTTAAGTTATATAAATAAAATGGATATAAAATTTTATTCGGAAATGGTAAATATGATAATTTGATTAAATTTGAATTTAAGTGATTTATTAAAGTATTATTGATTTCCTATGAATTTAAGTGGTTAAATAAATGATTGTTTAAAAATGATCTTTTAAAATATAACATGACTTGGAAATGTTAAATTTGGTTTTAATTAAAGGTTTAAGTTAATTAAATAAAATTGGAAATTTAATTAAATTTGTGAAATGGTAATTTAAATTTGAAGTGTTAAGTTATTTGTTGAAATGTGAAGAATTGGAAACTTTTACACTTAAATTTATTAAGTAAATTGGTTAAAATTGGATTTAATTATAAGAAATTTATTGTGAAAAAGATACATGTTAAATGATATGTAAATGAACATTTTAAATGTTAAAATATGATTTTTAAAAATGTTTATGTGTTTTAAATTGAAGTTATTTAATTGCTGGAAATACACTAACACCTGAAATCTACTTTTAATAGCATTCAGAAATGCTATAGATTTTGTTTTGAACTAAAATTGTGTAAAAAGAGCTATTACAGCATTTTTGAAATGCTGTAGTTGCTGTAATTGAACTTATAGGCTTGAACTCAGGCCTATTATAGCATTCTCTGGAAATGCTATAATGGTCTGCAGTCTTTGCTGAAACCAAATTTAACCCTTGTTTGAAATATGAACTACCGCAGCACTTCTGAAATGCTGTCTTTTCTGTTTTGAACTATAATTCAACTAAAACTGAGTTTTAACAGCAGTTTTAAGTGCTGTCTATGCTGAATTAAAAATGTTTTCAAATATATCTTGTAGAAGTTGTTTTTAAATGCTGTGAAATGCTAAAATTTTAATAATTAGAGTTTTTGACTTAGTAAACGAACTCAGAATGGTTTGAAACTTTGGAAATTGAATACTTGATTTGAAAGTATAATAATTACACTTTTAAAAGGGTTAAATGAATTATTTTGATTGAAATATAAACTATTTAAAGGTGATTTAAAATGATAGTGAATGAATGATATCTTTGAATTTAAAAGGTATCTAAAAGTTGAATATTTGGATTTGAACTGATAGGATATTTGATATATTAAAATGATTTGAAATGAAGTTTTGGAAAGATATGATATTTTGATATATTGAAATGATTTGAAATGAAGTTTTGAAATGATATGATATTTTAAATATATGGAAATGGTTTGGAATTGATTTAATCTTTATTTTGATAAATATATGGTTTTGAAATGATATTTTATTTTGAAGTAAAGTATTGTTTTTAAAAGTTATAACCACGGGTTATAATAACGATTGGTTGGCAAAGAGACCGGGATCGGATATGGACATACTCTCTGTCCATACCGAAAACCACTTTGACAACCGTGTACGCGGTGGGGATTCCAGAATGAAGTAGGATGGTGACGACGTTCTTAAGGTATGTTACGTGGACCCAACTCCTGTGAGTTGGCATAAGGTGGCTAAAACAGGAGCGATTGACGGACCAAGGAGGTAGCACCTCTTATCGGACACACTTCTTCGATACCATTCTATTACTTGTGATTGATTTGGTGGCCACCCTTGATTTGGGAGTGTTGTTCGAGGTGGGCGGTAGTGGCTGCTATGCGTCACCACTAGTCCGGATGCGTAATTGGTATATCTTCCCTGGCATTGCCTAGTTGTGCCGTGTCACCTACCATATCGAGCTTTACTACGATTATGATTTTAAGATCCGACCGCGTTAAGGTTCTCCATCCCCTTAACGCTATTTTCTATATGATTATACTTTACTTATTTAAACACTATTATAATATCGAATATTACTACATAGTAGATAGTTTAACGGATCCTTAGAGGATGGGCGGTCCCAAGCATCTTCTAAGTTACTTGTACCCTTATTACAGTTCGCTTGAGTTGGTTTACATTATATAAGTATATATTGTCCTGACTCGAGTGTTTTGTGTTTTGCTTTACGCTCGGGTCAGCCTGAGTTATTCACAGATTTGGATTTCCACTCGCTTAGAGATTTGAATCGCTGGAGATTATCTGCTTGTCTTGTCCTATCTATTTCAGTTCCGTTGTCCTACTCAGCTTGTACTTGGTTATTTTATTGAGACTTCTGTTGTTCTCTATTTCTTTTGTTGTATCTTATGTAACACTGATATATTTATATAGTAGCTTCATGAACTACTATTTTTTTACTTCCGCTGCATTATTTTACTCTGTGTCTGTGATCTGTGATATATTTATTTACTACATATTCTGAGATTTGCCAAATTTTATTTACAACGCGGTATTTTAAGCAATTTAATTCCGACATGAGTGTCTACCTATACACTTATAATGGATGCGTATGGTTGAAAATATCGGGTCATTACAGTTGGTATCAGAGCTTTGGCTTTGAGGCAAAACTCAGCATATGGAGTAGATTTATTTACAGAATCACTTTCGTTCGAGTTTGAATCTTTTCCTCTTGATTCGAATTTCCTATGAATTTTTGGAACGTTCCCTACGGTTTCAAAATTCATTCTTGTCCCTCACTATTCATCTTCTTTTGATTTTGGAGTATCACATAACTCCACTTCGAATGATCTTTATAGTGAATTGGCGGTCTCGCCAATATTCTAATTTTCTTGTAAATGGGTGAAAATCCTTTACAATCAACATCGATTCACCAGAGATTTATATTTATCCTTGGTTTAGATGCTAATATTTTTTTTTCCAAACTCTATCTCTTGAGATCGAACATAGATTTGTCCCAGGAAAATCCACATCGATCTTATTCTTTAACTCACGGTTAACCCGGTTAAGGTTGTCTGCGGTTATCTAAGCTTACCCATCTCCCTACTTTGTTATTTAATCATCTTGTCTTTTGTTTCCAACCTACCTTCAAAACATTTTGAATTGTATTTGTAAATCTGTAATTAATATTTTGTTTTATATTGTGTTGTTTGAGTTGTTGATGTTGATTTGGGTTTCCGATCGATTCGTCTGATCAACGCTATCGATAGGATTTCTAAAACACTTTGACAGAACAAACTGACACAATATTATAAAAAAAAATTTGGTTAATGAAATAAATTTTGATATATAATTTATGGAACTTAATAAATTGATTTAAATTGATAATTTGAAGTGATAATACTTGATTTATCATTTATTGTTCTACAAATGAATTTATAAATAGTTGTTTATAAATTTATTTGGGAACTGAAATAAATTTAAAACAAGAAATTTAAGGACTTAATTCCCGATGGTTTCGAACTTTGTGTTTAAAGCTTTAAAAGGATATATTATTTAAAGTATTTTTGAATAGAAATTTGTTTCCAAATAATTTTAAAGTTTAAAAAAAAATCAGTGCTCTTCTCTTTGTCGCTGGAAAATAATTTCGGTGATGACTGTAGCATCATCGACGTTCATTTTCGAGTTTCGAAGTGAAGAAACCATTCTGTAGTTTTGCTACAGCTTTGTTTTGGGAAATTTGATTGATTTGAATTTCTAAAAGATGATTTGATTTATTATATATATATATATTGATTTAACTTTGATTTGACAAATTATGTGCATACATTTATTTATCTCTAAATGGTTTGAAAAGAATCGGAAATTTTATTCTTAAATTCTATCTTAAATAATAACCTCAAGTATAAAAAGAAAATCAAATTTTTGAATAAATATTCAAGCTTGAAATGATTGAATTAGAATGTTTATAGTGTATACTAGTTTAAGAAAGTTTTATTTGTATAACACACAATTTTATTCCAATATAACTTACCTAAATTACAAAGAAGTTGAATATGAAATTGGATAATATACAATATAGAAAGGATTTTATAAATAAAATTTGAGTGGTTATAATAAATGTTATACACTTAAATTTTAGTTATAAAAGATTAACAGAGGTAAATATTGAAAAGGAATCTAAAGAGATTTTATTTAAATAACTTAATAATCAAATTTGATTTAATATGGAACCTTAAGTCTAACCTAGGAATTTTAATAAAGGTTATTTCCTGAAATGAATATGTTGTATAATAAATAATGTATCTTTGAATAGATAAAATAAAATACATTTGAATTGGACTTTTGGTAATAAAGTTTATTTAACTTGAATTCATAGTTTAATTGATGTCTAAATGAATAAATGTGTAAAGAAATTTGATTGTTATATTTGCTATGATAAATATTTTAATTATGAAATAGATATGTCTTGAAAAATGAATAATTATGATTTAAATAGTTAAAATGTATTTTAACATTACTAAAATTTGATAGTTGAGAATTTGGTTTTCAAATGGAATTTTAAGTGTAACTTATTAAAGGAATATCTATTTATGAAATGGGTATTTTAAAATAAAGTGTTAAGTTATGTGTTAAATTAGAGCTAACTAAAATAGTGAACTTTTAACTTAATAAATGAAGTATAGTTTGATTTGAATATTCCATTCATAAAAGTTTGTTTTAATAAGTCATAAGTTAAATGATATCCAAATGAATATTTCTGAAATTGAACTGATTTGAAATACTAATACATCTACTGTAGCATTTTATAAGTGCTACTATTTTGAAAAGACAATCTTTTGGAAATTTTTATAATTGAATGAACTTAGAAATGTTACAACTTTAAAATGAATATTATTTGACCTTGAATTAAAATGGTTTAAATGAAGATATTTTTTTTAAGGGTGTTATGATCTTCTAAGTATTATGTTTTTTTAAAGAATAACTTGTCCAAAGTGTTATGATTTTAGTAGTGTGATTTCCAAATGATAAACATCCCTAAATTATTATGATTTCAAAGCATTATGGTTTCAAATTTATTATCGTATTTTGTTTTTCAAACTACCTTTTGGTTGTCCTTATTTCTCTTATCTTGTTACAGAATGGGAAGGCTATTGTTTATACCAGTCCGTTTAGAAATCTTTCTGTAATCTTTGATAATCTTTGTTACTCATCTGGATCTGAACACTGTTTTTCCATTCATAGACCATCGGTCAAGTGAAAAGGGTGATTCAGACTCTAGAGGATCTTTTTCGTGTTTGTGTTCTTGATTTTATCACCTCCATCTTGTTAAACTTACCTATAACCATAGTTATCATGTGTAATTTAAATCTCCTTGTCATCTTATTTTAATCTTATTTCACTATATCTTTTTCTGTGCTTTCCCGTACCTCGTTCCTTTTCGGGGACGAAAAGTTTTGAGTGGGGGAGAGTGTAACAGCCCTATATTTTACAAATATTTTTAAATTGATTTTTCCAGATTCAAAAGTTTTATTTATGAAAAAGAATAAATTTTGTTATTTTAAATATAAACTTTGAGTTTTATGTGGATTAGAATTCCAAATATGACTAAATTTAATATTTCCAGAAAATGTGAGTTTTGGCCAATAGTCAAACTTTGACTTTTAAATTTAAATTTTAAAAGTTTGGAAATTTGAATTTTTTTCTTTTATTATGAAAGTAAATAAAATTTCAAGAACACTGCTTTTCGTTTCGTTGAAATCCGAATAATATTGTGAAAGTTATGCTTTTTACAAAATTGGATGTAAATGTTTTATTTAACAATATTGTTTATTTTAAATTATATAAATAATCTTTTTAATTGTCATATATTATTCTAAATTGTATTATATGTTATGTTACATATATTTTTACCTTTTAAATATTTTTAAAGTGATGTTTGAATTTTTCCAAAGCTCATTGAATTTATTTTCTATTTTTAAAGGTTAGATTCCATTTTTCTATTATTTTCTTCATTTAAATTATATTTAATTAAAATTTATTTATTCATTTTTATGTATGCATTTTATTTTTATGTTTTATCTTTATTTATAAATATTTTTCATGTACATACAATTTTCCCAAAAGTTCATTTCATTTATTTTCAAATTTTCAAGCCTAATTTACATTTTCTTTGTTATTTTCTTAATTTAATTATATTTAATTAATATTTATTTATTTATTTCCTTTCTTACTTTATTTTGTTCAGTTTTATATTTTATTTACTGAAATATATATGGTTTATTTTAATTTAAAGGAAATAGAAATATAAAGAGTCAAACCTTTTCATATTACTTATGACTTTTCATTTACTTTGACCTTTCACTTGCTTTGCCCTTTCATTTTTTTTGAGTAGCCGTCCATTTTTTTTTGCATTGCCCTGAATTCTTCCTCAAATTCACGTGAAATATGTTTCTCATCTTCTCCTAAAAACTCACGGCATGAGAAAAATAAAATATAAAAACAATGGCTTCCTTTATCTCTTCTCTTCTTCACAATTTCAATGATTTTGCTTCCCTCTTTGCAAAGCTTTGCTTGGCCCACTCTCCACCATCTTCACCGACCATCACCTCCTCCGTCTACAGCTGCAACATCAGCCTCTCCTCTGTCCATTTCAGGCCATGGCATCCCAAAGATGGAAATACCACAAAAATTTGCAAAAAAACTCCACAAACATGCCTAGTCTGGCCATAAACTCCATTATCTCCTCCATATCTTGCTTTGGCCGCCACCAACTCCACCTCCACCACCAATAGACGACCTGAAACCCACTACCACACATGTACCTAACCCCCTACAGATCTGGCCGTGCCTATGGTTGCCTTGGCCGTGGCCTTTGGTTGCATGAAATCATGTTTGTTTGCCCTATAGTTGTAGTTCCATGCACACATACCTTTGCATCATCTTTTCCTATGTATGGACGACTTGTTGAACCCAAACCTGATCCAAACCTGATCCAAAACCCTTCCATTACAGTGCTTTTACAGCCCATTGCTGAAGCATATGAGGTAGAAAGCAAGTGCAAGCATTTCTATTTGATTCTGTGCAGTCTATTCTAGTGTAGTTTTGATCGTAGCTGATTTGAAACTCATCGTTGTTGTATTGTTTTGTTTGACTTGTATTCTAGGAATTTAATACTTTGGCTCCTCCACTCTTATTTGAATCGTGTTATCGTGCTTGTTTGGATCTCATTCATGCATTCGTCGTTGTGTCTCCAGCACAAAACTGTGAGTTATTCTCACCAGACAGTTTTATACTTATATTAATAGTAAATTGATCACATGTGAATCTGTAATTGCACCACTATATTATATTTGCTATGTCACTATTATATGATGTTCACACCTGCTTAAACACCTGTTATATCATATGTTACTATTATATTATGCCGTTTTGTTATTTTCATCAGTTAATCACACTGCAAGTTCCCTTTAGATTAGAATCACTATGGGTTGAAATGATACATACCCGAACGGACTTTAGAATAGGGAAAAATCGTTATGGGCTGAAATGATAGGCCTGAATGGTTTTTATTTAATTTATTTTAACTTGGGATTGCGGGTTTGAAATGATAGAACCCGGATTTTTCTTTTTAAACTGCGGATTGAAATGATACATATCCGTATCACTTGACCTAGGCTAGAAAACTATATACAGGCCCGTGGTTATTTTATAAAGTGTTTTTGGATATTTTTAAGTATTTTAAAAATTTTAAATTTATGAAATTGACTTAAATAGATTTTGAAATATTTTGAATTAAAGAAATTATGATTTTTCTATGTGTTAAAAATGTAATTAATGAATGGTTTAACTGAATTATTGAAATATAACTTAAGTTGGAAATTTGGAATTTTGGTTAAAAATGATATTTAAGTTATATAAATAAAATGGATATAAAATTTTGTTCAGAAATGATAAATATGATAATTTGATTAAATTTGAATTTAAGTGATTTATTAAAGTATTATTGATTTCCTATGAATTTAAGTGGTTAAATAAATGATTGTTTAAAAATGATCTTTTAAAATATAACATGACTTGGAAATGTTAAATTTGGTTTTAATTAAAGGTTTAAGTTAATTAAATAAAATTGGAAATTTAATTAAATTTGTGAAATGGTAATTTAAATTTGAAGTGTTAAGTTATTTGTTGAAATGTGAAGAATTGGAAACTTTTACACTTAAATTTATTAAGTAAATTGTTGAAAATTGGATTTAATTATAAGAAATTTATTGTGAAAAAGATACATGTTAAATTATATGTAAATGAACATTTTAAATGTTAAAATATGATTTTTAAAATTGTTTATGTGTTTTAAATTGAAGTTATTTAATTGCTGGAAATACACTAACACCTGAAATCTACTTTAAATAGCATTCAGAAATGCTATAGATTCTGTTTTGAACTAAAATTGTGTAAAAAGAGCTATTACAGCATTTCTGAAATGCTGTAGTTTCTATAATTGAACATAGGCTAATATTGAACTCAGGCCTATTATAGCATTCTCTAGAAATGCTATAATGGTCTGCAGTCTTTGCTGAAACCAAATTTAACCCTTGTTTGAAATCTGAACAACCGCAGCACTTCTGAAATGCTGTCTTTTCTGTTTTGAACTATAATTCAACTAAAACTGAGTTTTAACAGCAGTTTTAAGTGCTGTCTTTGCTGAATTAAAAATGTTTTCAAATATAACTTGTAGAAGTTGTTTTTAAATGCTGTGAAATGCTGAAATTTTAATAATTAGAGTTTTTGACTTAGTAAACGAACTCAGAATGGTTTGAAACTTTGGAAATTGAATACTTGATTTGAAAGTATAATAATTACACTTTTAAAAGGGTTAAATGAATTATTTTGATTGAAATATAAACTATTTAAAGGTGATTTAAAATGATAGTGAATGAATGTTATCTTTGAATTTAAAAGGTATCTAAAAGTTGAATATTTGGATTTGAACTGATAGGATATTTGATATATTAAAATGATTTGAAATGAAGTTTTGGAAAGATATGATATTTTGATATATTGAAATGATTTGAAATGAAGTTTTGAAATGATATGATATTTTAAATATATGGAAATGGTTTGGAATTGATTTAATCTTTATTTTGATAAATATATGGTTTTGAAATGATATTTTATTTTGAAGTAAAGTATTGTTTTTAAAAGTTATAACCACGGGTTATAATAACGATTGGTTGGCAAAGAGACCGGGATCGGATATGGACATACTCTCTGTCCATACCGAAAACCACTTTGACAACCGTGTACGCGGTGGAGATTCCAGAATGAAGTAGGATGGTGGCGACGTTCTTAAGGTATGTTACGTGGACCCAACTCCCGTGAGTTGGCATAAGGTGGCTAAAACAGGAGCGATTGACGGACCAAGGAGGTAGCAGCTCTTATCGGACACACTTCTTCGATACCATTCTATTACTTGTGATTGATTTGGTGGCCACCCTTGATTTGGGAGTGTTGTTCGAGGTGGGCGGTAGTGGCTGCTATGCGTCACCACTAGTCCGGATGCGTAATTGGTATATCTACCCTGGCATTGCCTAGTTGTGCCGTGTCACCTACCATATCGAGCTTTACTACGATTATGATTTTAAGATCCGGCCGCGTTAAGGTTCTCCATCCCCTTAACGCTATTTTCTATATGATTATACTTTACTTATTTAAACACTATTATAATATCGAATATTACTACATAGTAGATAGTTTAACGGATCCTTAGAGGATGGGCGGTCCCAAGCATCTTCTAAGTTACTTGTACCCTTATTACAGTTCGCTTGAGTTGGTTTACATTATATAAGTATATATTGTCCTGACTCGAGTGTTTTGTGTTTTGCTTTACGCTCGGGTCAGCCTGAGTTATTCACAGATTTGGATTTCCACTCGCTTGGAGATTTGAATCGCTGGAGATTATCTGCTTGTCTTGTCCTATCTATTTCAGTTCCGTTGTCCTACTCAGCTTGTACTTGGTTATTTTATTGAGACTTCTGTTGTTCTCTATTTCTTTTGTTGTATCTTATGTAACACTGATATATTTATATAGTAGCTTCATGAACTACTATTTCTTTTACTTCCGCTGCATTATTTTACTCTGTGTCTGTGATCTGTGATATATTTATTTACTGCATATTCTGAGATTTGCCAAATTTTATTTACAATGCGGTATTTTAAGCAATTTAATTCCGGCATGAGTGTCTACCTATACACTTATAATGGATGCGAATGGTTGAAAATATCGGGTCGTTACATCTACTATGTAGTAATATTCGCTATTATAATAATGTCTAAATAGTAAAGTATAATCATATAGAAAATAGCGTTAAGGGGATGGAGAACCTTAACGCGGTCGGATCTTAAAATCATAATCGTAGTAAAGCTCGATATGGTAGGTGACACGGCACAACTAGGCAATGCCAGGGTAGATATACCAATTACGCATCCGGACTAGTGGTGACGCATAGCAGCCACTACCGCCCACCTCGAACAACACTCCCAATCAAGGGTGGCCACCAAATCAATCACAAGTAATAGAATGGTATCGAAGAAGTGTGTCCGATAAGAGGTGCTACCTCCTTGGTCCGTCAATCGCTCCTGTTTTAGCCACCTTATGCCAACTCACGGGAGTTGGGTCCACGTATATACCTTAGGATCGTCGCCACCATCCTACTTCATTCTGGAAACTCCACCGCGTACATAGTTGTCAAAGTGGTTTTCGGTATCGACAGAGAGTATGTCCATATCCGATCTCGGTCTCTTTGCCAACCAATCGTTATTATAACCCGTGGTTATAGCCTTTTAAAACAACACTTTACTTCAAAATAAGATATCATTTCAAAATCATGTCTTTATCAAAATAAAGATTTATCATTTCCAAATCATTTTTAATATATCAAAATATCATATCCTTCCAAAACTTCATTTTCAAATCACTTTGATATCAAAATATCATATCTTTGATAGTTATACTTCGAAACAAAAATCATTTTTATTTCAAAACTATATTCATTTCAAAACAATATCATTTCCATTTCAAACATATATTCACCTTTCAAAATAGTTTATACTTTTAAAGTTATAACTCTTTTGAAACAAAACATTTGAAATCATTATACTTTGAAAATCACAGCATTTCGAAATCATATATTTAAAATCATCTTTTTAATTCTATACATTTACAAACTTATTAAATTCAAACCATCAAATTTCAATTCAATTACAGTTTACCAACAAACCGTTTCAAATCTTATCAATTTCCAATATAGATTTAATCCACAAAATACAATATTCAATCTTTAGTATATTTCAAAACTTTAAATCTCCCACATTTCATAAATCCAATATCATTTAAATAAACTCAATTAATATATACTTCAAATATTCATTTATCAAATAAATTAAATAAGTCAGAAATCAAGTATCATTTCAAACTCATTTCACAATATCAAAATATTATTCAAAACACCATTCATTTTTATTCATTTAAATACCATTTAAATCCATTCATTTTATTAAATTTAAATACCATTTTAAACTCACATTAGAAATCAAATTCTTCCACTTAAATGTCTCTTCATTATCTTTAGAAATTTAACATTTAATTTCCCAAAATTATAACATTTTCTAGAGATTATTTTTCATTAAAATTAATTAAAACAACAAAATATAGTTTCCGTAGCACTTATAAAATGCTACGTAAAGTTATAGTTTAAAACAGTTAATTAACAAAAGACAGCGTTAAATGCTGTAATAGATTTCTTTTAAGTTTCAATTAACTTACATGTTAAGTTTAACCACTATAGCACTTACAAAGTGCTATAATAGCCTTTATTTCAAATTAACCCTTTAGTTCATTTAAAACACTACAACATTTACAAAATGCTATAATATCCTTTACATTACATTTCAAAATGCTGTTAAATCATATTCAGAGTTTTATTTTACAATTCCACAAATAATTAACTTTTAATATAAATCATTTTAACTTATAAAATCATATTTTTCACATTTAACACAATCATTTAAATACCTTTATTTCTATGATTTTATAAAGTCAAATTTCCATACAAAAATCAAATTTAATAACAATTAAATTTTCATTTCTTTAATTAAATTATTAACTTAACAACTAAGTTTAAATTTCCAAAAATATAGCTTATTTCCATTTATTTTACTTAATTAAAATTTCACTTTTAAACAAATTTCACAAAATTCAATTTAAGTTATATTTCCAAATTCAGCTTAAATGTTCATTTATTCCATATTTTAATTTATACAAAAGCATTAACACCTTTAAAACATTATTATTACTTAATAAAAATCATTAAATTCATCTTTAAATCAAATTTGTCATATTTTCTTACTTTACAAAAATTCCATTTATAAACAAAATCATAAATTCCAAAATTAACTTATATTTCAAATTCTACTTCACCATTTACTTAATTCACTTATTTAATTTGTAGAAAATCACAAATACTTTATAGAAATCATTTTAATGAAATTTAAATCAAAATACCATAATATTTACATAAAAAAAAGTATTTTAAAATTTTCAAAAAAATATATAAACCACGGGTCTGTATATAATTTTCTAGCCTAGGTCAAGTGATGCGGATATGTATCATTTCAATCCGCAGTTTACAAAGAAAAACCGGGTTTTATCATTTCAAACCCGCAATCCCAAGTAATATAAATAAATAAATAAAAACCGTTCAGGCCTATCATTTCAGCCCATAACAGTTTTTCCTTATTCTAAAGTCCGTTCGGGTATGTATCATTTCAACCCATAGTGATTCTAATCTACAGGGAACTTGCAGTGTGATAAACTGATATAAATAAACAGAATAACATGAGATAACAGTAATAGATGATATAACATATGTAATAACAGGGGTAAACATTATATGATCATAATATAACAGTTACAACAGGATGATATAATTTTACAGATTCAAATGGTGTCAGTTTACTAGTTATATAAGTACACATTGTCTGGTGAGAATTACTCACTTGTTCAAGCTGGAGATGACAACCACAAACGCACAACAAAGATTTCCAGAGGCACGAGAGCACGATAATTATTTGAGTGTGGGAGAGCCAAAGCTAATTGCCTTGTCACATTCAAACCAAACAATTACAAACAACATAAGATTTCAACCCAAAAATTCAATAAACAATGCTAGAAATGGATGCATAAACAAACTCAAAGTGTTTGCACTTGCTTCCTACCACCTATGCTTCAGCTCCAGATCTGAAATGGCACGGCTAAAGGCATGGTTTGGATCAGGTATGGTCTGGAAAAGGTGAGGCTACAAGGTGATGAAGGTGAGTGGAAATTACAAGGTGTTGAAGGCAATGGAATACCAAAGGGTTTCAAGGCAAAGTGTGGCTTTTGTTGCACCATAGGGTTCGACCCCTTGCTGATGTGGCTTGGCCATGGTATGTGGTGGTCAGGTGGTGGCTGGAGTGTGGGCCAGAGGTGGTGGAAGGTCAGTGTCACATTCCGAAATTTTTGACTTTCGAAAATTCGACATCGATACTCACTTTATCGACTGCCGAGCAATCGAGCGCCGGAAACTCCAATAGTGAGGGTTTTAAATAGAAGAAAAAGTAGAAGAAGAAGAAAAGAGAAGAAGAAGGAAGAAGAACAACAACAGAACAAGAGCAGAAAACAGAAACAGAAAACAATATCAGAATCTCACATATCGCAGCGGAACAATATATAATAGATAAATGAATATCATTTAAAAACAAAAGAATTATATCTGTTATTACATTACATCACATCATATCATCAGAGTCAATATACAACAATGGACAGTTATATAACTTGTCCTCATACAGAATACACAGCGGAATAAATACTATCAGATACAAATACTACGTCTCGCCATCCAGCTTATCTCCAAAGCTCCAGAATATCCAGAATATCCTGATAATATAACTCTAGGCTGCCCGTGTGGAAATTTGTGGGCACCCAGAGTTTAGAAGGGAACAATAAACTCCGAGTCAGTCATGGTGACTGATGTGAGATCGTAAAACAGTTATTTATCTTTAAAATAAACAACAGAAAATTTTTAAAGTCAATTCGCAATGCTTTTGGAAAATGAAACTACCATAAGACCTCCCACCACACACACAATGCAAACGCAGAATTGGAGGAGATTTCTTCTTATGATAGTCAAAGATGCTTACTATGCAAAATCAAATTCTTTTTGATATTATTATTAGTGCATAGTGTAGAAAACATTTCGAAAGTACAATATAAATCTTAGCCAGCATACGACCAGTATCGTATGCCTACTATAGCTACCATCTAAACAGTGGTGACCACCGTACGTAAATGGCAGGTTCTACAACTAATACCGTACAAAGTTCGTATTGGAGTTTGGATTTCCAGCAAATGGTCAGGCTAAGGAACTTCCTATCCACGATGGGTACGTCCCTGGAATAGACGACCCGAGAACCTAACTGGATCTCTGCCAACACAAGGCCGGGTTACCTCTGCAAAAATAGGTAACTACTGACACGCGTATGCCATCCCCCGATCGTAACCGATCTTCCCGAGGATCCCCGATTTCCAACAAACCACATAGATAATAATGCAGCAACCACATAGGTTAAGTATCTGGGCTCCATACCATGATACCACCTCTATCCAGAAGGAATGACATACACTAAGGGGCGCTACTCCCTAGAACCTTGCTGCATCCTTCCTGTTTCGACCATTTCCGGGGTGTGAGGCTCGACGAAGTCTCGTCCACAAAGCTACGCTTTCTCAAAAAGCCCTGCTTCGGGTCAAACAAAATGATCAACCTATGATCACAAAGATATAAGATCAAACAAATGATCATATCGCAAATGATCAAACACTGATCATTTCACAGCAACACTCAGTATGCCACGTTACCAAATTGGGAGTATATCGCTGATAAATTTCAACTACATAACCTCTGAGCTCGTACGTCTCAGAGAAGGGTGTTAAGCTAAGAGAATAAATTCTCCGCCACCAACAGAAATGTATTTGAAAGAAATCAGCTTTATATCTCAAATTGTAACGTCATACATACAATCCATACAAGTCTGTTCCGGGATCGAACAGAACCGAAGGCACTTCTCACGAAGCCCTTGCATATCCGGATAAATTTCTAATCACGTCCAGACTTCCCGTCACTAAGGGTGATAAAACCTCTAAATCGGAGATCAGCCGATGTAGAGTAACTCGACGGTAATCCTTCCGTTTTCAAAAATATCCGGTCTTCAACACCGGTCTTCAAATGCAATTCATAACGACGTATCACATATTCGGGATGGGTTATACGACCCCATGGTCCTTTCCCGGCTAACCCGAATAGTGAGCGCTTATTTAAAAATAAGTGTGGCATTCAAATTCATCCAATTCACAACAAATACCTATCTAAAGGTAATTATTGATAGTCGGTTATTTAACTATCAATAAAGATGCACAACATCATCAGATTCCAAATAATTTTCCCAAATTATTTTATCTTCCAAAATATCTTTACTAAATATAAAATTTCCACACTTCAAAAATAAATCAACGTTTATTTTTCTAAACAGTTTCCCTTTCCTTTATAAATTCCATATTGAATTTATATTTCAAAATATCTTCTGATATACGATTTTCAAATCGATTTCAATATTCAATTTCAATTTATCTTTAAGAAGATAAATTCTCAAAACAGTTCATTTCATATTGGAAAAGCATTTCCATACTTATTTAAAAATAAGTATTTCACAAATCATTTATTTTCAACATTTGAAAATATTCGATATACTTAAATCAAAATCAAGTATATATTCATTCTTTAAGGAAATCATTCTCTAAACACATTTTATTTGAGTCAAAACGAATATTACGTAAAACATCGTTACGACGACTCAACATCACTAGTATAGGGATTCGAAATTTAGATAGATATATAAATCCCAATACTATATAAAACATTTCCTTTCGGAAATCATTTACTATAACAACAGTGTTATAGTCCACCATTTCCTTATTTCTCGAAAACGTCTATTTCAACAATAAATGTTGAAATCTATGATTTCGATATTTAACACGTTTAAAACATCTTTTAAAACAATTAACTTCATTTTACAATATCGCTTTTCCAAAACTATCCATTTTACTTAACAATATATTCACTGTCCAAAATCGTGAATATACTTCACAAATTACATTTCACTATTTTATACACATTTTATTTCAATAATAATTCGCTATCCAAAATCGCGAATATATCTCCTTTAATAATCTTCTATATTTAATTTATCAAATCCAATTGATTTCGATATTTATAAAACAACGTTTATAAATTCTATTTCTATTTTCTAACGACTTCAATTTAATAAATCTCCTTTATTAATAATTCGATAAATATTCCATCTAAAGGTAAAAATCCAATTTATAAGTTAATCTCTTATAAATCTTTTATTCTACAGTTTCATCCATTTTATAACTTCACAATTTATAAATCTATAAATTTCATTCACTTACGGATTCCATAATATTTCATTTTTAACACTTATAAAATTCGTTTTATAAGTCCAATATTTTGATTTATAAAATATCAATTTTATAAATCTCTTTATACAAATCGTTTATAGTTATTCAAGAATCCCAACTTAACCCATTTTATAAATAAATTGACTTTTATTTCAAAATCGACACTTCGGTTATATTTCACTAAAATTATAACTTTTATAACTTTAAAATTTTACGTTTATAAATCGATTCAAAAATTCCATAAAACGTATATTTTCAAAAATCACTTTAAAACCCTTTTAAAGTAAAAGTCGTTATTTTTACATTTCAAAACTGAATCCGATGATGCAACAACACCAATCAGTCCATCACAACAGTCAAATATCATATATCATCATATGATAACAGAATATATCAAAATATCTGTAAATAATCAATACGGTGAGGAATCCAATCGGATCCCTCCAACCTGCTTCCCTGCATCCACAGATGTTAGCACAATACCAATTCCGCTCCAGTACGGAATTATCGCGGTATATAGGTTTTATAAAAATATCCGCTTACTAACGGCGCAATAGGGTCTCATCCGCTATACGAGGCGGGAAATCATCAATCCAATATATACATATGCCAATATGTATATATTGCTATATATAGATATATATCCTACTATATCTAATATCACATCCAATAGCAATCATATCAGTCAAATCAATAACTGTAAAAGAAAATCCACTTTCATTTGAGTGAGAAGATCTCACCTTGATTTTAATTCTGATTTCAGCGTTTATTTCGAATAAAATAAACAGACGTTTGATTTCATCCAAAATTTACACTAGCTCCAATTGGCTACAATTTAGTTGCACAGCGAAGTGCTCGACGAAACGAAGACAACGCAACTGGTTTCGTCGAATTCTGACCTCGTACGAACAAATTATGATATGTTAAACATTCACGAATTAAAATTAAATTAAATTACAATTTCTTTAATTATTTACAACCTAACAGATCTGGGCCCTTGCTTTTCGAAACCCTAGGATCTAGGCCGTTCCACGCATCATCTTCTTCCCCCAGTTTCATACGTGAAACCCTACCCATCAGCCGCCTTCATCACGAAATTCTCGCGACCTCCCCCTTGACTTCCAGCGTGATCAACTAGTACCCTTACGAAGCTCCGCCTCCCCTCTACTTTCGGCCAAAAACGTGGCACACTCGGTCGTCTCCTCCATCATGAAAACGAGCTCGAACGTGATGTGTTCAATCAAGGATTGCCGTTGATCTACAACGTTGTTCGCGATCATAGCCGTTGAAATTATAGACCTCACTCCCCTCTTCAACTTCGTAGTTGATGATTTCTTGAATAGATGCTTGGATTCGACGAATTTGAGGGAGGAAGGAGAATAAGTGCTGGCCGTTCGAATATAGGGTGGCGGCTCTGAATTGAAACCCTAGGGCTTAGTTTTCTTTTGCAAATGAAAAGGTTGAGGGGCTTATATAGAAAACTTACGAAAACACTATTCATCCCGGATTTTCCGAACTCCAAATCGAGCGTGCCGGCTGACGTTTCTAAGGTTTACCCCGCGTTCCGAACGCAATGGAACATGTTTCGGGAGCTAATTCGATCGTCTGTGCAAGATATTGAATTAAACGATCAATTTAAATTAAACCGATTTAAATCGATTTCGAGGCGTTTTAATTCGTACCGGACAAATGGTAAATCCAAAAATTACGAAATTTGAAATCATGCAATAATATCACATTACGGATCCGATGAAACTGGTTTCGTCAAAATCCGAGACTTTTTGAAAAATGACTATTTTAACTCGCCGAATTAAAATTAAAACGATATCGATGCGTTTCGAGTTGCCACGGTCAAACGATAACTCTGATTGACACGAAAATTGAAATCCGATAATAACTAACTATTACGGATCCAATGGAACTGGTCTCGTTCAATTCTGAGACTGTTCAAAAATTGGCTATTTTTACAGTCGAAAGTTAAATATTAAAATATTCAATTTTCACAAATTAACTCCAAATTCGATTCTGAAAGTTCTATAACCTTTCTATAATTCCAGTATGATTAAATAAAATTTTCCAAATCGTTTTCAATCATTTTAAACTCGATTTTCAATTATCTCTGGAATTTCACTATTAAATAAATCGATTTAATTGACCAAATTAAATCCAATACTCGAAAAATAAATCATTCGACTTATTAAATTCATTTATTAATATTTAAAATCAATTAAATATTCGAATTTTAATTATCAAAAATTCTGGGTCGTTACAGACTTCCCCCCTTAAAAGAATTTCGTCCTCGAAATTACAAGTTAGGAAAAAAAATGGTCCTTAACTCGTCTACTGTTTTTCAACATCTAAGTAGTTTTATCAAATTTCAAAACAAATCCTTCTACTAAAGATTCTTTATCATTCAACTCGTTTCCAACTTCAATTATAAGTTCCAAACAACATTGTTTACTTCAAAATTCAAATTCGAGTTTAAATTCAAATTTTTAACTTCCAAAATTTTCTCAAAATTTTCTAACACTCGAAATTTTCGAAAAATTTCGCCAGCGTCTCCTTTGCGCGGCTAATACGGTACGACTACAAAACGTCCCTACGGACTCTCAGATTTCAAAAAGAAAAAGAAAAAGCCAAGCGGCTAGAGAAATAAGTCATCAAATCTCATATTCAAATTTAAATACATACCTTTTTCGAGCAAATTCAAATTCATCTTTGAAATAAATTTTCCAATCCCTTTATACCTATATATCCTACTAGCCATAATATCTAGTTGCATATATTCAAACCATTTCGTACATTCAATTACAAAATTTTCAATATAACTGCTTATATCATCTCTAATTCACTATTGAAGTTATATATTCAATTTCGTTCAATTTTGCATTTTCAAATTCATTTGAATTCAATTCACAATTTCAATTTAATTTGGATTCAGTTCGACTTCTGAATATTGAATTTCATTTTCTTGCACTTGCAATTGCAAATTTATTCACAAATTCATTCATTTACAATTTGAATCTCATTTCTATCAAATTTCAAATATTTTTATAAGTCTTTGACTTACTTACATTTTGATTTATAAAATCATTTATCCATTCACATTACTAATTCCATTATGAATTTTATCTTCAATTATCCTTTTTGAATTCTATTTTCATTTGTAAATCATATTTACAATTCATATTCAAAATTTTTATTCATATATGAATTCATTTCCTTATACTTTCAATTCACATTTATAGATTTCATTAGTTAATGAACTTTAATTCCAATCACATTTACATATTTTACATTAACAATTTCTATTTGTATAAGTTATCAATTCAATAATATTCCATAAATATTCTTATAAAGTATTCCAGAGTCTTTTCAACCTTTCAAAACCATTTTGAAAACAATTCAAATCATCCTTTGAATTTCCAAAACAAAACCCAAATTTTCCAAACAACTTCTATTTAAAACAATTTGGCAGCAATTCCTCTTTTGGAAACCCCAAAATGAACACCGGTGATGTCGCGATCATCATCGAAATTATTTTCCAGCGACCGAAAAGAGTTTAGAGCTTTTCATTCCTTCAAAACATTTTTCAAAACCCTTGAAATCCATTTTCAAATCAAAAAGATTTAAACTTCCCAAATCTCCAAAATTTTCAAATTCTTTTCAACATTTCCAAAAACTTCTCTGGAATTCCGTTTTAAATTACAATTCACATTTATAATTTACATTCTCAAATTTCATTTGTACGTGAATTTATTTCTTAACTTTGGAGTTATGATTTCAATTTCTTATTCAATTTCAATGATAATAATTTACTATTATTACTTCCTAACATCCATGCAACCATATACTATAGTACTTTATAGAAAAACATTTATTTTCTATATAAAAATAGTTTTGGGCAAAATTATTTCATTTACCCTATTTAAAACAATATTGTGCCGAATTGTTCTATATAAGTGTTTAGAGATCCCTATCGATAGAGTTGTACGGACAATACCGACCAGAATCCATATACCACTCAACAAACCAATCATCACAATATAAAACAATTTTATATTCAAATAACAAATACGCGCTCATATCTATTATTACACTCAAACTCATTCTAGAGTACTACTGACTCTATCTCTAATGAGTAACACCCAACAGAGCAGGGTTGTCGCTTAACCATATGCTCTGATACCACGCTGTCACATACCGAAATTTTCGACTTTCGAAAATTCGACATCGATACTCACTTTATCGACTGCCGAGCAATCGAGCGCCGGAAACTCCAATAGTGAGGGTTTTAAATAGAAGAAAAAGTAGAAGAAGAAGAAAAGAGAAGAAGAAGGAAGAAGAACAACAACAGAACAAGAGCAGAAAACAGAAACAGAAAACAATATCAGAATCTCACATATCGCAGCGGAACAATATATAATAGATAAATGAATATCATTTAAAAACAAAAGAATTATACCTGTTATTACATTACATCACATCATATCATCAGAGTCAATATACAACAATGGACAGTTATATAACTTGTCCTCATACAGAATACACAGCGGAATAAATACTATCAGATACAAATACTACGTCTCGCCATCCAGCTTATCTCCAAAGCTCCAGAATATCCAGAATATCCTGATAATATAACTCTAGGCTGCCCGTGTGGAAATTTGTGGGCACCCAGAGTTTAGAAGGGAACAATAAACTCCGAGTCAGTCATGGTGACTGGTGTGAGATCGTAAAACAGTTATTTATCTTTAAAATAAACAACAGAAAAATTTTAAAGTCAATTCGCAATGCTTTTGGAAAATGAAACTACCATAAGACCTCCCACCACACACACAATGCAAACGCAGAATTGGAGGAGATTTCTTCTTATGATAGTCAAAGATGCTTACTACGCAAAATCAAATTCTTTTTGATATTATTATTAGTGCATAGTGTAGAAAACATTTCGAAAGTACAATATAAATCTTAGCCAGCATACGACCAGTATCGTATGCCTACTATAGCTACCATCTAAACAGTGGTGACCACCGTACGTAAATGGCAGGTTCTACAACTAATACCGTACAAAGTTCGTATTGGAGTTTGGATTTCCAACAAATGGTCAGGCTAAGGAACTTCCTATCCACGATGGGTACGTCCCTGGAATAGACGACCCGAGAACCTAACCGGATCTCTGCCAACACAAGGCCGGGTTACCTCTGCAAAAATAGGTAACTACTGACACGCGTATGCCATCCCCCGATCGTAACCGATCTTCCCGAGGATCCCCGATTTCCAACAAACCACATAGATAATAATGCAGCAACCACATAGGTTAAGTATCTGGGCTCCATACCATGATACCACCTCTATCCAGAAGGAATGACATACACTAAGGGGCGCTACTCCCTAGAACCTTGCTGCATCCTTCCTGTTTCGACCATTTCCGGGGTGTGAGGCTCGACGAAGTCTCGTCCACAAAGCTACGCTTTCTCAAAAAGCCCTGCTTCGGGTCAAACAAAATGATCAACCTATGATCACAAAGATATAAGATCAAACAAATGATCATATCGCAAATGATCAAACACTGATCATTTCACAGCAACACTCAGTATGCCACGTTACCAAATTGGGGGTATATCGCTGATAAATTTCAACTACATAACCTCTGAGCTCGTACGTCTCAGAGAAGGGTGTTAAGCTAAGAGAATAAATTCTCCGCCACCAACAGAAATGTATTTGAAAGAAATCAGCTTTATATCTCAAATTGTAACGTCAGACATACAATCCATACAAGTCTGTTCCGGGATCGAACAGAACCGAAGGCACTTCTCACGAAGCCCTTGCATATCCGGATAAATTTCTAATCACGTCCAGACTTCCCGTCACTAAGGGTGATAAAACCTCTAAATCGGAGATCAGCCGATGTAGAGTAACTCGACGGTAATCCTTCCGTTTTCAAAAATATCCGGTCTTCAACACCGGTCTTCAAATGCAATTCATAACGACGTATCACATATTCGGGATGGGTAATTATTGATAGTCGGTTCCCATGGTCCTTTCCCGGCTAACCCGAATAGTGAGCGCTTATTTAAAAATAAGTGTGGCATTCAAATTCATCCAATTCACAACAAATACCTATCTAAAGGTAATTATTGATAGTCGGTTATTTAACTATCAATAAAGATGCGCAACATCATCAGATTCCAAATAATTTTCCCAAATTATTTTATCTTCCAAAATATCTTTACTAAATATAAAATTTCCACACTTCAAAAATAAATCAACGTTTATTTTTCTAAACAGTTTCCCTTTCCTTTATAAATTCCATATTGAATTTATATTTCAAAATATCTTCTGATATACGACATGGTCCTTTCCCGGCTAACCCGAATAGTGAGCGCTTATTTAAAAATAAGTGTGGCATTCAAATTCATCCAATTCACAACAAATACCTATCTAAAGGTAATTATTGATAGTCGGTTATTTAACTATCAATAAAGATGCGCAACATCATCAGATTCCAAATAATTTTCCCAAATTATTTTATCTTCCAAAATATCTTTACTAAATATAAAATTTCCACACTTCAAAAATAAATCAACGTTTATTTTTCTAAACAGTTTCTCTTTCCTTTATAAATTCCATATTGAATTTATATTTCAAAATATCTTCTGATATACGATTTTCAAATCGATTTCAATATTCAATTTCAATTTATCTTTAAGAAGATAAATTCTCAAAACAGTTCATTTCATATTGGAAAAGCATTTCCATACTTATTTAAAAATAAGTATTTCACAAATCATTTATTTTCAACATTTGAAAATATTCGATATACTTAAATCAAAATCAAGTATATATTCATTCTTTAAGGAAATCATTCTCTAAACACATTTTATTTGAGTCAAAACGAATGTTACGTAAAACATCGTTACGACGACTCAACATCACTAGTATAGGGATTCGAAATTTAGATAGATATATAAATCCCAATACTATATAAAACATTTCCTTTCGGAAATCATTTACTATAACAACAGTGTTATAGTCCACCATTTCCTTATTTCTCGAAAACGTCTATTTCAACAATAAATGTTGAAATCTATGATTTCGATATTTAACACGTTTAAAACATCTTTTAAAACAATTAACTTCATTTTACAATATCGCTTTTCCAAAACTATCCATTTTACTTAACAATATATTCACTGTCCAAAATCGTGAATATACTTCACAAATTACATTTCACTATTTTCTACACATTTTATTTCAATAATAATTCGCTATCCAAAATCGCGAATATATCTCCTTTAATAATCTTCTATATTTAATTTATCAAATCCAATTGATTTCGATATTTATAAAACAACGTTTATAAATTCTATTTCTATTTTCTAACGACTTCAATTTAATAAATCTCCTTTATTAATAATTCGATAAATATTCCATCTAAAGGTAAAAATCCAATTTATAAGTTAATCTCTTATAAATCTTTTATTCTACAGTTTCATCCATTTTATAACTTCACAATTTATAAATCTATAAATTTCATTCACTTACGGATTCCATAATATTTCATTTTTAACACTTATAAAATTCGTTTTATAAGTCCAATATTTTGATTTATAAAATATCAATTTTATAAATCTCTTTATACAAATCGTTTATAGTTATTCAAGAATCCCAACTTAACCCATTTTATAAATAAATTGACTTTTATTTCAAAAACGACACTTCGGTTATATTTCACTAAAAATTATAACTTTTATAACTTTAAAATTTTACGTTTATAAATCAATTCAAAAATTCCATAAAACGTATATTTTCAAAAATCACTTTAAAACCCTTTTAAAGTAAAAGTCGTTATTTTTACATTTCAAAACTGAATCCGATGATGCAACAACACCAATCAGTCCATCACAACAGTCAAATATCATATATCATCATATGATAACAGAATATATCAAAATATCTGTAAATAATCAATACGGTGAGGAATCCAGTCGGATCCCTCCAACCTGCTTCCCTGCATCCACAGATGTTAGCACAATACCAATTCCGCTCCAGTACGGAATTATCGCGGTATATAGGTTTTATAAAAATATCCGCTTACTAACGGCGCAATAGGGTCTCATCCGCTATACGAGGCGGGAAATCATCAATCCAATATATACATATGCCAATATGTATATATTGCTATATATAGATATATATCCTACTATATCTAATATCACATCCAATAGCAATCATATCAGTCAAATCAATAACTGTAAAAGAAAATCCACTTTCATTTGAGTGAGAAGATCTCACCTTGATTTTAATTCTGATTTCAGCGTTTATTTCGAATAAAATAAACAGACGTTTGATTTCATCCAAAATTTACACTAGCTCCAATTGGCTCCAATTCAGTTGCACAGCGAAGTGCTCGACGAAATGAAGACAACGCAACTGGTTTCGTCGAATTCTGACCTCGTACGAACAAATTATGATATGTTAAACATTCACGAATTAAAATTAAATTAAATTACAATTTCTTTAATTATTTACAACCTAACAGATCTGGGCCCTTGCTTTTCGAAACCCTAGGATCTAGGCCGTTCCACGCATCATCTTCTTCCCCCAGTTTCATACGTGAAACCCTACCCATCAGCCGCCTTCATCACGAAATTCTCGCGACCTTCCCCTTGACTTCCAGCGTGATCAACTAGTACCCTTACGAAGCTCCGCCTCCCCTCTACTTTCGGCCAAAAACGTGGCACACTCGGTCGTCTCCTCCATCATGAAAACGAGCTCGAACGTGATGTGTTCAATCAAGGATTGCCGTTGATCTACAACGTTGTTCGCGATCATAGCCGTTGAAATTATAGACCTCACTCCCCTCTTCAACTTCGTAGTTGATGATTTCTTGAATAGATGCTTGGATTCGACGAATTTGAGGGAGGAAGGAGAAGAAGTGCTGGCCGTTTGAATATAGGGTGGCGGCTCTGAATTGAAACCCTAGGGCTTAGTTTTCTTTTGCAAATGAAAAGGTTGAGGGGCTTATATAGAAAACTTACGAAAACACTATTCATCCCGGATTTTCCGAACTCCAAATCGAGCGTGCCGGCTGACGTTTCTAAGGTTTACCCCGCGTTCCGAACGCAATGGAATGTGTTTCGGGAGCTAATTCGATCGTCTGTGCAAGATATTGAATTAAACGATCAATTTAAATTAAACCGATTTAAATCGATTTCGAGGCGTTTTAATTCGTACCGGACAAATGGTAAATCCAAAAATTACGAAATTTGAAATCATGCAATAATATCACATTGCGGATCCGATGAAACTGGTTTCGTCGAAATCCGAGACTTTTTGAAAAATGACTATTTTAACTCGCCGAATTAAAATTAAAACGATATCGATGCGTTTCGAGTTGCCACGGTCAAACGATAACTCTGATTGACACGAAAATTGAAATCCGATAATAACTAACTATTATGGATCCAATGGAACTGGTCTCGTTAAATTCTGAGACTGTTCAAAAATTGGCTATTTTTACAGTCGAAAATTAAATATTAAAATATTCAATTTTCACAAATTAACTCCAAATTCGATTCTGAAAGTTCTATAACCTTTCTATAACTCCAGTATGATTAAATAAAATTTTCCAAATCGTTTTCAATCATTTTAAACTCGATTTTCAATTATCTCTGGAATTTCACTATTAAATAAATCGATTTAATTGACCAAATTAAATCCAATACTCGAAAAATAAATCATTCGACTTATTAAATTCATTTATTAATATTTAAAATCAATTAAATATTCGAATTTTAATTATCAAAAATTCTGGGTCGTTACAGTCAGGTCAGAGGTGGTGGTGGTGGAGGTAGTGGTGGCAAAAGGTGGTAGAAGGAGGAGATGACAATTCTAGGTCATAAGTGATAGTTTGTGATGGTTTTTGGTGGATTTTGTGTAGATCTTGGACTTGGATTGGTTAGGCCTGAGGAGGAGGGTTTCTAGGATGGGTGATGGTCAGAGGAAGGGGGTCGTGGTGGTCGGCCAAAGCCTGGAGGAGGAGGAACCAAACTATGAAGGTAGAGAGCATATGCAGTTTCAATAGAAAAAACATAGAAAACAAGGAAGAAAGAAGGAATTTTTACCCAAAATTTTGAAGCCATGGCCGTGATTTTTTTGGAGGAGAAAGAGAAGTGTTTGCGTGAAAAAAATGAAAAGAAGTCCGCTGAAAAGAATAGGGTATGCATGGCCAAAAACATTGAAGAGAGGAGTTGAGAAAGTGAAAGGTCGGGAGGTGAAAAGCCATAGGAATTTCAATAGTTTAAAACTTTTCATATTTCCTCTAATTTCTTTTTAAGTTTTATATAACTGAAATATATATATAAACTCAGATAAAATACGAAAATTTAGTAAATAAACAAAAATAAATTAATTAATTATTAATTATATAAAATTTAATTAAGTAAAACAGCAAAAATTGCAACTAGTCTTGAAAATATGAAAAATAAATGCAATGAACTTTGGAAAAAGTTTATGGACTTGTAAAACATTTATAAACAAAGATAATAATATAAAATAAAAATGCATTCACAAAATGAATAAATAAATTTTAATTAAATATAATTTAATTGAAGAAAATAGCAGAAAAATAGAAACTAGCCTTTAAAAATAGAAAATAAATTCAATACGCTTTGGAAAAATTATATAATCACTTTAAATTATTTAAAAGACAAAATTATACATAAAATAAAATACTTACACATATTAGAACAAAATATGACAAATAAAATATAATTTAAAATAGACAATATTGCTAAATACATCAGTTTACACACAATATTGAAATATACATAACTTTCACAATTTAACTCCGTTTCCAACGAAATGAAAAGCTGTATCCATGGAATTAAATATATTTTCATAATAAAAGATAAAATTTAAGAATTTGAAATATTTAAATTTAAAGTTCAAAAGTCAGTTTGACCAGTTTCAATAGAAATTCACTTTTCAGTGAAATATCCAATTTATACTAGTTTGAAATATAAATCACTTAATAGTCAACATTTATATTTAAAATGAAATGTTTGAAATAGAACAAGTTTAAAATAATTTAAAATAAAATAAAGTCAAAATTTAAAATATAGGCCCAAATCTAGGGTTGTTACACTCATCAACAAAACTTCATAATAGTTGAATACAAACATCTGAAAAGTCAATACATCAAGCCTCACTACATAACACTCAAAGAATATACAAACAGCGGAACATCCAGTACATATAATAAGAAGATAATATGCAACCCTCCAGCTCGTCTTCGATATCAACACCGTGGAAAGCAAGAACAACACCTGTCACCTGCTACCTAGTCTGCCCGTCCCAAAATGGACGAATAGCCCAAGGCAATAAGAGTTAAACATAAAGCCTTGAGTCAGACAACAGTCTTAGTGAGTAGTAAATTAACTAACAACATACCAAAAGAGCATAAAGGAAAAGGAATAGGAATACAACCCTCCCACTCCACCTCTTTCTACAGTGATAGCCCCCAGACACACACTAAGTAGAAGCAAACATAGCAAAGCACACAATTTAGGGTAAAGCAATTATCACTCGAGTCAAGGGCGATGTTTTCCAAGTACAAACCACCAAGGCCTAAACCAAGATCAAATAAGCACCCAGAAAATACCGCTCTTGAGACCGAATGACGATACAACCAAACATCCATGACTATGGCTATCACTGTTATCATTGCCTTGATATCATCGTTAATTGAATGACCGGCACATTCTTTCAGCCGTCCGTCAAGGGCTAATGGAAACCCCGGTTCTAGACATAACTCTGCACGTCATCGTGACCCGTGCCTAGGACTATCGAATCTGCCCAGAGTACTTGACTATCAATCATTAGCCTTCAGGGACTATCGAATCTGCCCAACGTACTCTTGCTTTGAGCATGCTAGAACCTTCAACAACGATGAGATCTCAGCCTTCTAGTCATCCTCCTCGACGACTATTTTCATACTAGCTCAAGCGCCTCTCGAGCCAACCATTATCCTCAACTCGAACCATATCGCCGAGTTATCAACATGCTTGGAATGATCCCGTCTGGATTAGACCAAGACTATCTCATATCATGCCTCGCTTCATCACATCCTCGCAAAGCTTCATCTCAACATCATCATCAAATCTATCCATATGAGCTTCATCATCCGCTACATATGCCACGAGCAGCTTTTCCAATTCAAGAGCCTTTCCCTTAGCTTTTGAATCATCTTCGACCAACTTGTCTAAATCAAATCATCAATCATCTAATTCATAGCAATCAATCAATTCAAATATTAGTCCAAGTAATCAAGCATTCAAATATGAGCTAAATGGGCAATTATAACAATAATGGCAATTTCGTAATTAAAGAGTCAAAAGTCTAACAAGCATGAAAACATGAGCAATATCTCTATAATCTTGATGAATGAACTTGCATAGGTTAACATGTAGTAAAATGGTTGTCAAATCATCATAAACAATGGATCTATATGGATCTATACTTAAGTTTACAAAGATGCATGAAAATCACTACTTTAACTCCAAATCAAGCCAACGATCCGATATACTCCTTTGGATCCGTGTGAGAGATAATCACCACTCACCAAATCACCTAAACACCTCAAAAGAAACCCACTTCAGATCTGGACAGCGAAGGATCTAACTTGATCTATCACTAATCCGCTTCAAACGATGAAATCTCTCTTCGAAGGATGAAATCTCTCTTCGAAGGATGAAGATCTTCAATCTAAGCTCTTCAATCTTCGATTTGATCTTCGATATGGATGAAAGGAATCACTAGATTAGAGTGGAGAAAAGAAGTGAAGAAGTGTAGAAGTTGAGCTCTCAAAATGGCAGCACTTCGTTGCTTCGAAATTCGGATCCCAAAAATGAAGAAAAACTCCCATATTTATAGGCTGATTCTTAAGTCGTCCGCCCTTCCTAAGTCGTTGCCGACCTAACTCTTCCGACCTACGACCTAACAGTCCTTCGACCTAAAACAATGCGCGCGACTTAACGAACCAGGACTCAACGAGATACGACTTAACATCCTAACTCCTAGGTCGCTCGCGACTTAACACATAGCATATGCGCACGACCTATCAGAAACCATACGACTTACGACCTAGCACTGACCGCATCCTTGCGACCTAACAACCCACGCGACCTAACTACTCACGCGACCTAACTAGGTTACGACCTAACACTTAAGTCGTTTGGACGACCTAACCATCTTAGGTTGCTTACGACCTAACACTAAGCCAAAACCCAGCGACCTATCGTACGCGCGACCTAACAACTCACGCGACCTACGACTTAGCAAACACGCGACCTAACACACACGTGACCTAACTATCTTAGGTCGCCTACGACCTAACTCAACACAGAACTCACGACCTAACTCTTAGCTAGGATAAGAACTAACATGTTAGGTCGCTCACGACCTAACTTCACTAACTCGCTAACTACTGTGCTAACCCTTAGGTCGCTAACAATTAGGTCGTTAACTCCTATAGGTCGCGAACTACTATAGGTCGCTAACTATTAGTTCTCCTTAGGTCGCTGCCGACCTATCCCTTAGGTCGCTCAAAACCTTAGGTCGCCTATCATTTCTTAAGTCGGTCAATTCCTTAAGTCGCTCCACTTCCTTAGGTCGTCTATTACGACCTATCCACACTACGACCTAAGACTTAGAACCACAACGACTTATCAACGATGTGACCAAATGTTAACTGTTTTACGATGTTTCGATCCGTAAAAATACGGGTCGTTACATTCTCTCCCCCTTAGGAATTTCGCCCCCGAAATTCCAAACAACAAGAGCAATCAAAGACTATTCTGCATACCTACCATCCATAGCAATCAACAAACCATGCATCCAATTCTAGCTTAGCATGCAGAATTCTAAAACTTAGAACAAGTTACAATGTCGTTAGATGACACGACACCTTAGGGCCATACCTTGAAGAGTTCAGGATGAGCTGCTTTCATACTCTCTTCCACCTCCCACGTACAGTCGTTATCATCATCACTCCATTATATCTTGAGCAACTTAACTACCTTCCTCCTAAGCTGTTTCGTGTCGGTTTCCACAACACGAAGCGGCTTACGAGGTCTTCTATCGACTGGATCAACTTCGAAATCTTCATAGCTATTAGCAGAAACCACTGTATTCGAGTCGTGCACATACTTTCATAGATACGATACGTGAAAAACATTGTGCACACTCGACATCTTCTCGGGTAACTCCAATCTGTAGGCGAGCTTTCCAATTCGCTCGATGATCGGGAATGGTCCAACAAATCTCAGAGTCAATTTTCCTTTCTTCCCGAATCGAATAACATTCTTCAGTGGAGAAATCTTCACAAAAACCATATCACCAACGTCGAATTCCAAATCCTTACGACGCTTATCGGCATAACTCTTTTGACGGTCTTGGGCTGCCTTCATTCATTGCCGAATAATCTCTATACAATCTGAAGTCTGTCGAATCATCTCTGGCCCAAGCATCAACTTTTCTCCTGCCTCTAACAAACATGTCGGAGAGTTACACGGTCTTCCATACAATGCCTCATACGGTGCCATACCAATGCTCGACTGGTAACTGTTGTTATATGAAAATTCCACCAAATGAAGATGATCTTCCCATGATCCTCCAAAATCCAAGACACAAGCTCTGAGGAGATCTTCCAAAACTCGGTTGACTCTCTCGGTCTGACAATCTGTTTGAGGGTGATAAGCTATACTCAAACACAACTCGGTTCCCAAAACTTCCTGGAAGCTCTTCCAAAATCCACTAGTGAACAATGGGTCTCGATCGCTCACTATACTCTTCGGAATACCATGGAATCGAACTATCCACTTAACATACAACTCAGCCAACTTTGATGCAGTCCTAGTCGATCGAACAGGAATGAATCTTGCACTCTTAGTCAGACGATCTACGATGACCCAAATCCCTTCATTTCCCGTTCTTGTTCTAGGTAATCCATCAATAAAATCCATCGATATTTGTTCCCACTTCCATGTAGGAACTTCTAATGGCTGAAGAAATCCACTTGGCTTCTTCTGTTCGACTTTTACCAACTGGCAGTTCATACACTTGGAAATAAAATTTCCAACATCCTTCTTCATACCTTCCCAGTAATAGGTTCTCTTCATATCCCGATACATCTTATTTCCACCTGGATGAATTGTCAACTTCGAGTGATGACTTTCCTTCAGAACTTCATCTCTCAATTCATCTATATCGGGAACAACTAGTCGTCCATGCTTCCGAAGCCAACCCTCTCGATCGACCTCGAATCCTTTATCCTTTTCTGGGTCCATTCCAGATTCCACATCACGGATAATCTTGACAATCTTATCGTCTCGCTTTTGGCTCTCGCCAATCCTTTCCACAAGAGTCGGTCTTATCGATAAGTTTTCCAATATCTCAGGTTCCAATCCACATCTAGGCCTAAAGTCAAATTCAGCTAAATACTCAAGATTCTTCCATTCTAAAAACATGGCTCCCAATCCTGCATGTCTTCGACTTAACGCATCTGCACTGCGTTACCTTTCCCCGGAGTATAAGCTATACCAAAATCATATGATGCCAAAAACTCTAACCATCGTTGCTACCGAAGATTCAAATCCTTTTGGGAGAAAAGATACTTCAACGACTTATGATCTGTAAACAACTCGAATCGAACTCCCAATAGATAATGTCTCCACATCTTCAGAGCAAAAACAATCGCCGCTAACTCCAAATCATGAGTCGGGTAATTCCTCTCATGCGGCTTCAGTTGTCGACTTGCATACGCAACAACTTTATCCCTCTGCATCAGCACTGCTCCAAATCCAGTATCACATGCGTCGGTGTAAACCACCATCTCATCATTCCCACTTGGAATAGTCAAAACAGGAGCACTCGTCAATCTTTCTTTCAGGATTCTGAAAGCTTGCTCACACTTATCTTCCCACTTGAACACTTGGTTCTTCTTCGTCAATCCTGTTAACGGTGCAGCTATCTTGGAGAAGTCTTTGATAAACCGTCGATAATATCCCGCTAATCCAAGAAAACTTCTCACATCAGATGCATTCTTAGGTCTAACCCAATCCTGGATTGCTGCCACCTTAGCGGGATCAACCGCTATTCCATTTCCAGAGATAACATGGCCTAAGAACCTCACTTCACTCTTCCAGAAGTGACACTTCGAAAACTTAGCCTTCAGCTGATGTTTCCGCAAGATTTCCAAAACAATACGCAAGTGTGTCTTGTGCTCTTCTTCAGTTCTAGAATAAATCAGAATATCATCCACGAACACAAGTACAAACTTGTTCAACTGATCTCTGAACACTCTATTCATAAGATCCACAAAATATGCTGGCGCGTTAGTCAACCCAAACGGCATTACCAGCCACTCAAAGAAACCGGATGGTGTTCGAAAAGCAGTCTTCGGCACACTATCCTTAGCCACTCTCAACTGGTGAAATCCCGTTGCCAAATCCATCTGAGAAAACACCTTAGCTTCGTGAAGCTGATCAAACAAGTCATCTATTCTCGGTAATGGATACTTGTTCTTCTTAGTCACTTTATTCAGCTCACGATAATCCACACATAACCTCAGCGATCCATCCGCTTTGGTTGCGAACACAACTGGTGCACCCCATTCGGACACACTACGCCGAATGAATCCTTTCTGTAAAAGATCATCAACCTGCACCCTCAACTCCTGCTGTTCCCTAGGCGCCATCCACCTAAGAGGCATCACAACAGGTCTGGCTCCTTCAACTAGATCTATACGAAACTCGATCTCTCTATGCAGCGGTAACCCTTTGACCTCGTCAAAGACATCCTCAAATCCATTCGCGATTGGCAACGATGACAGTCCATCCCGTGGAACAACCAGCGAATACATGAAGCTCATGAAGACGCCTTCTTCATGCTTACATCGTATAATAATCTTTCGCCCCTCCACATTCTCGACTGTGACCTCCAACCTTTCACAATCAACCTTTGCCGCATACTTCCTAAGCCAGTCCATACCCAAAATAATTTCGAACACCGCAAAGTTCAGAACAAAGCAATCACAAACAAAAGAGCAACCATGACTCGATACAATCAGACCACGGCATAGCATACACAAACAAGACGAACCCCCAATAGGATTAGTCACAACCAATGGCCTATCAACAATATCCGGTTCCAAACCCAACCAGCCTACAAGTTCACTACAAACAAACGAATGCGACGCCCCAGTATCAAACAGAACTCTAATTGGAACACCACATATGGAAAGAGTACCTTGAACCACCACACTCTTTCCTTTCTCTTCAGCGGTAGGAGCTTTCGAAGATGATGGAACAGCTCCCAAAGCATAAGCTTGCACAATCTGCTTGTCCCTCCTCGGTTCTGGACAATTCTTCCTGATATGCCCCGGCTTGTCACAGTTGTGACACTTCATCGGTACTTTCTGATTCTTACAATCCCTAGAGAAATGGCCCTTCTGCTGACAATTGTAGCAAGTCACCTCGCCTTTCGGCTTCTTCTGGCCATCCTTACCCTTTTGCTGCTGCTGCTTCCTCTTCTTGTTTCCACCCTTCTGGGGTTTAGACTCTTCCCTGGTTACAGCAAAAACAGATCCTTCCTTAGGACACAAATTCTCGTGCCTGAGAGCCTTCTCCACAAGTTTCTCAAATGGATCGTCCAAATGATCCACCAACTGCCTCCCAAGATAACTGTCCAAGCCTATCACAAACTTCTCGTTCTTCTGATACGAAGATTCAATATATGATCGGGCATACTTAGACAAAGCCTCAAACTCAGAAACATACTCAAGAACTAGTCTTCCACCTTGCTTGAGCTCCACAAACTTCTTGAACAGAACAAACTTCTGAGTTGTAGAAATGTACTTAGCTTCAAATCTGGCTTGGAATTGCACCCAAGTGATCTCTTCCTCCGGAGTATCAATAGTGATAGAGTTTCACCAATCAGAAGCTCTTCCTTGAAGCTGCCTCGATGCTAACTTCCTCTTAGTTGCATGCTCAATTCCCAAGTCACCAAAGATCCTTCTACAAGCATCTATCCATCTCTGGACCTCAATGGTTGATTCTGTTCCCAAGAAAACCTTTCCTCCAAGAGCAGTATAGTCCTTACACAGCTTAGCAAAATCCACCGGTTTTGGAGTTTGAACTTGAACTCCAACATCCACCGATGGCCCCGGAGCTGGCATCCTTCTCATGATCGAAGTCATCATTGCTTCGAACATAGCAGCGTAATCAGCAGCCCCCTCAGTAGCACGGCCTTCCCTAGCAGCTGGTCTCCCTCTTCGACTCATTCTCAATATCTATAAAAAGGAATGGTCAGAACATCTTGAGAAACAACTGCTTAAAGGACTCAAACTCTTCTAATCCACTATATTATATATAGTAATCATCCATCAAAATACAATTACGTCTCTCATACGTAGTTACGTCAGTGAGCGTTGGGTAAAATCGATTAACCAAAGCTCTGATACCAAATGTGACGACCGCCTATAACCCCTGCACTGAAACTAGAGAAAGTGCGCTGTAAAGTGTGCCAGGCAGCCACGGACGATTGTCAGGGTAAATTAAAACAACAGAATCTATCGTATTACTCACAACGCATGGATAAAATACAATAGAACATATACATAGTGAAGCTTCACATAATAGAATCTCATCAACAAAACTTCATAATAGTTGAATATAAACATCTGAAAAGTCAATACATCAAGCCTCACTACATAAAACTCAGAGAATATACAAACAGCGGAACATCTAGTACATATAATAAGAAGATAATATGCAACCCTCCAGCTCGTCTTCGATATCAACACCATGGAAAGCAAGAACAGCACCTGTCACCTACTACCTAGTCTGCCCGTCCCAAAATGGACGAACAGCCCAAGGCAATAAGAGTTAAACATAAAGCCTTGAGTCAGACAACAGTCTTAGTGAGCAGTAAATTAACTAACAACATACCAAAAGAGCATAAAGGAAAAGGAATAGGAATACAACCCTCCCACTCCACCTCTTTCTACAGTGATAGCCCCCAGACACACACTAAGTAGAAGCAAACATAGCAAAGCACACAATTTAAGGTAAAGCAATTATCACTCGAGTCAAGGGCGATGTTTTCCAAGTACAAACCCCCAAGGCCTAAACCAAGATAAGATAAGCACCCAGAAAATACCGCTCTTGAGAGCGAATGACGATACAACCAAACATCCATGACTCTGGCTATCACTGTTATCATTGCCTTGATATCATCGTTAATTGAATGACCGGCACATTCTTTCAGCCGTCCGTCAAGGGCTAATGGAAACCCCGGTTCTAGACATAACTCTGCACGTCATCGTGACCCGTGCCTAGGACTATCGAATCTGCCCAGAGTACTTGACTATCAATCATTAGCCTTCAGGGACTATCGAATCTGCCCAACGTACTCTTGCTTTGAGCATGCTAGAACCTTCAACAATGATGAGATCTCAGCCTTCTAGTCATCCTCCTCGACGACTATTTTCATACTAGCTCAAGCGCCTCTCGAGCCAACCATTATCCTCAACTCGAACCATATCGGCGAGTTATCAACATGCTTGGAATGATCCCGTCTGGATTAGACCAAGACTATCTCATATCATGCCTCGCTTCATCACATCCTCGCAAAGCTTCATCTCAACATCATCATAATATCTATCCATATGAGCTTCATCATCCGCTACATATGCCACGAGCAGCTTTTCCAATTCAAGAGCCTTTCCCTTAGCTTTTGAATCATCTTCGACCAACTTGTCTAAATCAAATCATCAATCATCTAATTCATAGCAATCAATCAAGTCAAACATTAATCCAAGTAATCAAGCATTCAAATATGAGCTAAATGGGCAATTATAACAATAATGGCAATTTCATAATTAAAGAGTCAAAAGTCTAACAAGCATGAAAACATGAGCAATATCTCTATAATCTTGATGAATGAACTTGCATAGGTTAACATGTAGTAAAATGGTTGTCAAATCATCATAAACAATGGATCTATACTTAAGTTTACAAAGATGCATGAAAATCACTACTTTAACTCCAAATCAAGCCAACGATCCGATATACTCCTTTGGATCCGTGTGAGAGATAATCACCACTCGCCAAATCACCTAAACACCTCAAAAGAAACCCACTTCAGATCTGGACAGTGAAGGATCTAACTTGATCTATCACTAATCCGCTTCAAACGATGAAATCTCTCTTCGAAGGATGAAGATCTTCAATCTAAGCTCTTCAATCTTCGATTTGATCTTCGATATGGATGAAAGGAATCACTAGATTAGAGTGGAGAAAAGAAGTGAAGAAGTGTAGAAGTCGAGCTCTCAAAATGGCAGAACTTCGTTGCTTCGAAATCCGGATCCCAAAAATGAAGAAAAACTCCCATATTTATAGGCTGATTCTTAAGTTGTCCGCCCTTCCTAAGTCGTTGCCGACCTAACTCTTCCGACCTACGACCTAACAGTCCTTCGACCTAAAACAATGCGCACGACTTAACGAACCAGGACTCAACGAGATACGACTTAACATCCTAACTCCTAGGTCGCTCGCGACTTAACACATAGCATATGCGCGCGACCTATCAGAAACCATACGACTTACGACCTAGCACTTACCGCATCCTTGCGACCTAACAACCCACGCGACCTAACTACTCATGTGACCTAACTAGGTTACGACCTAACACTTAAGTCGTTTGGACGACCTAACCATCATAGGTTGCTTACGACCTAACACTAATCCAAAACCCAGCGACCTATCGTACGCGCGACCTAACAACTCACGCGACCTACGACTTAGCAAACTCGCGACCTAACACACACGCGACCTAACTATCTTAGGTCGCCTACGACCTAACTCAACACAGAACTCACGACCTAACTCTTAGCTAGGATAAGACCTAACATGTTAGGTCGCTCATGACCTAACTTCACTAACTCGCTAACTACTGTGCTAACCCTTAGGTCGCTAACAATTAGGTCGTTAACTCCTATATGTCGCGAACTACTATAGGTCGCTAACTATTAGTTCTCCTTAGGTCGCTGCCGACCTATCCCTTAGGTCGCTTAAAACCTTAGGTCGCTTAAAACCTTAGGTCGCCTATCATTTCTTAAGTCGGTAAATTCCTTAAGTCGCTCCACTTCCTTAGGTCGTCTATTACGACCTATCCACACTACGACCTAAGACTTAGAACCACAACGACTTATCAACGATGTGACCAAATGTTAACTGTTTTACGATGTTTCGATCCGTAAAAATACGGGTCGTTACAATATTATTGATCCGAGTTGGGATTTTTCGCTCGATTTTCGACGGCGAACCTGGATATGGATTTTTGATTGGTTCTGAATATTCTTTATCATAGTTGTGACTATGCAAGGAGAATGGCGGTTTCTGATCAAGAAACCAGATCTGAGTCCGCACTAGGAAGTCGGGTGGACAATACTAGTTCGGAGGTGAAATTGTGTGATCAAGTGAGCGATCAAATTGATGTGGCATACGGATGATATGTGTACATCGTACGAGTTGGAATGAAATTGATGTTGAAATTTGTGGATAAGAGATGTAAAATGATTTTTGGAAGTGAAAAGTATATTTGTGGAATATAATGGAATTGGATATTTCTTTGGTTGAAATTCACTTTATGGAGGTAAGTAATATGGTAAATAACTTTATAAAAGAGTAATCAAATTTGAATATTGATTTGGGCTAAACAAAATTATATATCTTTGTTATATAAGAAAATCTCCCCTTGTTGAATCTATTCCAGAAGAAAAGGATTTTTGAAAGTATTTGAAGTATAAAGGTGAATTTATACAAATATAAAATTGATTCAAAGATTTTCCAAGATTATTATATATATATATATATATAAAAGGATTTGTGAAAATGATTTTGAGGAAAGGTTTTGAGAACCTATGGCATTTGGAAAGGCTTTTGATTTTTGAGTAAAATCAAATTTGGAATTTGGAAAGCCTAGTTTGTGAATTATCGATTTTGGGAATCGATTTTGTAAAGGAGCTTTATATGAAATTCATACTAGGTGTATGATTTGGAAAGATACTATATGTGTATAGTATAAAGTGCTTTGAGATTGGCTCTGGGGAAAAAGGCGCTCCCTTGAAATGAACTTCTCAGGAGTGCCACAGGGTGGTACTGCCTTGAGCCTCTAAGGGGGAGGTTCTAAAGTTGATCCTGTGAGGAGTCCGAACAAAACTAGTTCCTGAGGATTATTGTGTAGCGTAAGTCAAGGGACTGGTGCCCACAGAGGCATTTGGGTTATGCTGTGACGACAGTTTAACTCGATGCCACTGCGATCTACTGCAGATCATAGCGAAAGTCGTGTGAGCCGCTGAGAGCCAACAGTCTACGTTTGATTTTATATCGGTAGACTGCGACACTATGGTAACATAGCGAAAGTCGTGTGTACCGCTGAGAGCCAACAGTCTATGTTTGATTTTACATCGGTAGACTACGACCTATGCAGGAGTGGAGAAGTTTCATTTTGACAGCGAAAATCGTGAGGCCGCAGAGAGCCTGCAGTTACATGGACTTTTGCTGCGACGGCAACGTAACCCTGGATGTAACTGCGATCTGTTGTGGGTTCCATGGTGTAATCAGTTACATGGACTTTTGCTGCGACGGCAACGTAACCCAGGATGTAACTATGACCATGGATGGGGGTGATGATTTCCAGAGCATCCTCACCAAAGCTATTTTCTCTATTTCAAAACTGTTTTCTGTATTTTCACCATAATTATTTTCTATAGTATTTTCACTAGGTGTTGAAAACGGGTTTACCGAGTACTTATAGATTTTCAGTCCTACGCCTGATCAACATATGACCGAATCTCTATGAGAACAAGGATGGACTTGTTGAAACATCGAGTTATAAAAAGTATTCTATCAAAACTATTTTGGAATAATATTATATAGAAATTTAAATTATTTTAAAAATGATCCGCGAATATTTACCTGGTTGTAAGTATTTTAATAATTCTGGCTTCGTTCCTTTTCGAGGACGAAAAGATGCAAAAGGGGGAGGAATGTGACGACCCGGTATTTTAGCAGTATTATTTTAATAGATATTTAATCAAATTTAAATAAAAAGTAAACTTATCATTTTAAAATGAATATGACCTTTGAAATAATTGCCATTTATTTGTATGGATTTGTATTTTTGAAAGGAAATTGATTTGAAAATTTAAAATAAAATCTCTTAATAATATTCACATGAGGGTAATTTGGTTCTACCTTGCTAGTATGGTCCTGTGCCTGTTTTATTAGTGTTCTATGTTGCCAAGTCAAAGCTGTCCATACTCTTGTATTCATAAATAACCTGTTACAAATTGTTTTTGAAAGCATGGCTTCGTTTTGTTCCTGTTCATGCTTTCATATGTGCCTTCTTATTCATTTTGCACATGTTTTATTATATATACGTATAGCTCATTTTTTTACATATACTTAACTAGTAGCATACAAATCTTTGAAACCAGTATGTGCGTGCCTTTTTTTATAGTGTTAGTATACTATGTAGGTATAAATTCTTACATGACAGTTTCATATGTAACCTTGCATGTTGACTTTGTGTTTGTTTTACTTTGAAGTTGTTTTATAATTTACTGTTTTACAAGCTCATTGAACCATTATTCGTATTCAGTTTAGTATAAACAATACATTTAGTTGAGTTATTTTAAACTTATGTTTATCCATTCAACAGGCAGGCATTTAATGTTCTTGTGTACCATATATCATATTAGCCCCAAACCTTCAAATCATCTTTTATTCGATCAAATCAGATTTCCAGGTGCTCAAATTGAAATAAACAAAGGGAAATAAAATAAGAATGTAAAAGTATATAGCCTGTGTAAATGCTTAGTTTCTTCTATACACTTCTATTCTTTGTATATACATATGCCCCACTGTCTTGTTCCCATTTCATTTGCATTCGAGCAAGATAAGAAATGAAATATTTATATACAAAACTATCATTTCAAAACTCAAAAGAAATACAAGGCATTCAAAATAAAAAAATAAAAATGAAGCAACAACAAAGCATGCAGAATAGTTCGAAAAAAAGAAAAGAAAAGGGAGACAACCTCATTAATGCCTATCTTTTCCAGCATACAAAACTTTGTATCAAGTCAAATAAATCTCTAGCACACAATTTGTACCTTATCAGCCACCAAGAAAGGAAAATATCAGCTTAGTCAAACAACAAGTATCAACTTTGGCTTGTCCTGCAAGCTTTATTCCTGTCTTCATTTATCAGATTCGAACAAGCTAAGTATTTAAAAGAAATAAACATTTCTTCCTCAAGCCTAGAACATCCATCAAGCTCTGTAAACAACCAAAGCCTGCAACCACCTTTCTGTTTCAAAATCAAATCTGTAACCATTTTGCAAGTACTAGACCAAAGCCTGTAATCAATTTCAAGAATGCATGCAATTGAATCTGAAGTAAGCCAAAGCAAGCAACTCAATTTCTAAACAAAAACATTTCAGCATTCAAGTGAAAAGTTTATAAAAGCCAGTTCAAAGCTGTTTCTCTGTTCTAGGCATATACAGGTGAGTAAACTTTGAGTTAAAACAGTTATGGATCTGTGATAAATCTGGTTGCATGTAGTCTCGAATGCTTGCTTGAGTTTTGGATATAAATGTGTGCATATTAGTTATCATGCCTGTAAAATGGCCTCTGTATATTTCATTGTGCTCTGTATTTAACAGACACATCATCATCACAAGATAATGCCTATCTTCCTGTATAATCAATATTAAAATTTGATTTCTGAAATAATAAAAAATGTTAATAAGGATGTGTTCTTGTTTTTAAAAATAAACTTAAGTGATTATATTGGATAAAATGTTGTAAGTTTAAAGGTCACAGTAAAAATCAGAAATTAGATAAAATTCAAGGATGGTGATTCTCGAATCCACCAGTATGGTCTGAATTGTCTTCGAAGATTAAGAATTTTAAAAGTAAAATTGTGATTTTTAGATTTAATTCTAGGGAGATTTTCGATGATGATCATTTTTGGGTATTTTGGCTACCCACGGTGATCGGCGAAGTTTGGTTGCTCGGTGTTTGGCTCGGAGATGGTCAGGTAGGCGAGGATTACTGGAAAAATGGTCGCTAGATTTATAGTTGGCCATAGTGGCTAGGAGATGGCGTGGTAGGGTTCAAAACGCTGTTGGGTAGTCGAGTTTGTCCGGTGACGTTGGACCATTAAAAGCGATCGCATGAGGGGGAAACGTTGCCGAAGGACGTGGCGTAGCTGTGGTCGGAGGGACGTGGCTCCGGGGGTCGAATTCGTCGTCGGTGAGTGATTTTGGTCAAATTGTTTGGGTTTCAGGTTCGATCGTCATGCTCTATTTTGATTCGTGGTGGGATCGTAGGATCTGGGTGGTCGTGTGTGACGGCGAGGTGGACGTCGATTTGAGGAGGATCGCGGCGTTGATCGATGATGGCCGGAACGTTTGTGCACGTGCATGTGTGCACGGTTGTTTTTGATGTGTTCGATCACTACTAGAAAATACATCAATTTCCTACACAATTTCCTACGTCTTTCCTACGCCAAAAGGCGGGGCGTAGGTATGGCGTAGGAAACACGTAGAAAGAGGTAATGGTGTAGGAAAGACGTAAGAAAATTTCCTACGTCTTACCTACGCCAGCTTCGATATGCTGAAAAATAATTAAAGCGTAGGAAAAGCGTAGGAAACTCCTTACGTTAAAATGATGGCGTGGGAAGGTCGTAGATAATTTCCTACGCCGTTTCCACGTCTACAAAGTTTTCTACAAAGTTTTCATGGCGTAGGAAAGGCGTAGGAATTGTTCCTACGCCATGCCTACGCCATGGTCTTAGCCAAAAGGCGTAGGAATTTTAAAACCCGATTTTTAAAATCTTTTAAAACAAATATAAAGGTCTTAAACAATTTAACCTTTAAAAATAAAACCCTTTTAAACCTAACCCTAATCTAAAGTAAAAAGGCCGACCGCCCCTGCTTTTATTTCATTCAGCCCGATCTTCTTCGCTTTGTAAAATAATGGCGGCTGTGAAATTCCTTTTTCTCGTTCGATCTGAAATATTGAGAGAGTCGGCTTTGTTTCGATGCTCTTTAATTTGACTATTGCTCGATCTTCGTTTGCCCTGGGATTCACGGCCTTGCTTTCTCATGGTACTGTGATTTAGGATTTTTGGAATTTGGGGTTTTGATCACATTTATGCTCGGCTGCTTCGCCCTTGCGCTTCTTCTATTCGTCGACGATTGCTTGGTTGCTCGAATTCAAACCAACTCTGGTATGTTCATACTTTCGAATATCTGATTGTTTGAACTCGATGATTGTATATGTAGGCCGATGATGAATTTAGGGTTTTTAATTGAAAATGATTGTTCGTTGAAGCTCATATCGATGATGGTACCTTTGGGTTGAATTTATATTGTTACGAACTTTCCTATTCTCCAATTTTCCTGATATATTTTCCTTATTACACACGACTTTACATTTGAGACGTTTGATTTCGCTTGATTCACACGGTCATTAAAACTTTCCTCTTCTTCATCTTTGACTATTTCAAAAATAAAGATACGCGCTTGAAATTTTTGCATTCGTGAATTTTGAATTTGACTGTTTCTTCTTGAGTTTCACGGCAATAAAACTTTCAGATACTACTTTGTTGCACTTTATTGTGTTTGTACTCACTACTTTATTTTATTGTCATCTGTACTGGTTTCTGATTGTATGCCCATTTGATCACCTTGCTTGAGTCTTCTGGTTTGATGTTGTCTGCATCCATGTTGATGTTTCATATGTTGTCTTTTGCTTGCTTTTTGTTGCATTGTTATTGGTCTGTTTCATTTGTTGAAGCTTTGCAGTAGCACTGCTTGGATATTGATCTGCATGTATGTTCTTTGTTGCTATGAGCTTGATGCATATCGGTTTAGTTTGCATCCATGTTTGTGGTCTTTGTAGCTTGCATTCACACTGGTTTGGGTTGCATCCATGTTTGTGTTGCTGGTGTGTGGATTTGTTACATTGCCATCAGTGCTTGGCCTTGATGTTCTCTGGTCTGCATGAACCAGTTGATGATTTTACTGTTGCATCCATTCTTTTGATGCTATCTGGTCTGATTTCTTTTGCTGTCCATTGAGAAAATTTGTTGCAGTTTGATTATTTGAGCTTGTATGCTTTATGTTTGGTGCACACGAGTTGGCGAGGTAGTGCACACGTGTATAAACGTACACGTGTGTACTGCAGCCACTCATGAATAACCTGTCCCTGATAAGAAAAGTGATATGCACAGATATTACACCAAAAATGATGACAATAACCCATATACCTGAGGCAAAAAATTATTTTCAAAAACATCTTTTATTTTAAAATTCAAATATATTTCTTTTTCAATTTTACTGCGTTTGAAAATATTTTTGCAGATTACTCGGACGCTGGAATTAGACTGGAATTCAGTTGAAGACAAAATATGAGTGTGAGTGATTGTAGTGAGGATATGATGTAAATCAGAAAGTTGTATTGCATTCAAAATTTGTACAGTAATAGTGAGAGTCAGAATTTGTAGTATAAAAAATTGTTTGAATAAAATTCCTGTTTGAATTCAAATTCAGTGTTATTCAATTTTATCTGTGAAAAATGAAATAGTACAATATCAAATACATTTACACGAATATATATGTTTATTATCATCAAACAAAAATCATATAACGATCATATAATCACATATTCCACATGAATGACGTAGGAAAAATGTAAAAAATCAAAGGCGTAGGGAAAGCGTAGGTAAACGAAGGGCGTATGTAAGGCGTGGGTAAAAAAGAAGTAGAAATGTCATACCAAATCCGTAGGAATATTACGGCGTAGGAAAGACGTAGAAAAATATAGGCGTAGGAATGGCGTAGGAAACACCACTACGGATGACGTAGGTAAGGCGTAGGCATATTTTTAGCTACGAAGGTTTTACCTACGCCAACTTTGGCGTAGGCGCTGCGTAGCTATTGCATTTACCTACGCCCCGCCTACGTCCTATTGGCGTAGGTAAACTGCAGTTTTCTTGTAGTGGATGGGTTTGGGAAGAAGCTGTTTCTCGGGACGATCTCGAATTTGTTGTGAGAATGGCTCGAAGGAAGAGGAAGCGCGAGTGTCTCGTGTTGTGCTCGGGAGTGTGATCGAGTTTTTGTTCCTCTGGCTCGGGTTTGTTTAATTTGCTGTAACCGGGTTTTGAAATTTTAAGGAATCAGGTACAGATTTCAAAAGTTGGTAATTTAAATTAATTCAGGGTTTTATATAAGTTTTTAGCAAAAGTAAATGTTAAATAAAGTTTTTAAGCCAAATGGAAATAAATAAAGTTTCCAAGATAGGTATTTGCCAAGTTTTTTTTAAAATAATTAGTTTTCAAAAAGAAAAAAGAAAATGTTCAACCAAGTTTAAAATATATTTAAGGGAATAAGTTTTAAAGAGATATGGTAATTAATTAGTGAAATTTATATAAAAGTTAATCACTTAATGTAATTAATTTAAGGACCATTAACTAATGATTTGGGATAATTAATTAATGTGATTAATTTAAGATAATAAATTAGTTTAATTTATTAAGGATAATCACTTTGGGAATTGATAAGTATAATTACTGAATGTAAGTAATTAGAGATAAATTAATGGAAGGGATAAATAAATGTAAGTAATTTAATCAATTAGTGTAATAAATTAAGGTTAAGTATGCATGATTAAAGTAATTAATTTAATTTATTTGGAGATTAAGTCAAATTAATTAGGAATCGTACATCTAATTAATCTTGCTTATGGAAGATTGAATAATATTGGATGCCTTGGATTATTTGACATATCTGATACGAGATTGTGATGCTATGTGATATGAGATGCTTTGGATAAATTGTGATAATGTAAGTTATCTATCTGTGATAGAATTGCTATGTGAATATGATATCCTAAATTAAAAATTAAATTGTTTAACTTAAACACCTTGGCTTAAAAAGGATAATATTTGGATTCGAAGAGACCGGGATCGGGTATCGGTAAATACCCGATACCACTTCGATTTGAAATTTTCTATAATTCTTTATAGATTGATATGTGAAATCAATGGGCTGAATTGGGATAATATGGACCATTTAAACTAAGTTGGATACTTAGATATTGTTTTGTGAAAATGAGTGATGACTATATAAAATGTTTACGTGTAGTAAGTACGAGTTACCCCGGGTTTTTAAATAAGTTCTATAGTTTGGAATTTCTTATTAGATGAGTTTACTCACGCTGGTTTCCAGCCTGACCCGGGTGTTACTTTGATGTAATGCTCGGGTCAGACCGAGTATTACATATTTTCAGGTAAGGACGTTCTGGAGCTCAGGCGACGAGCTGGATGATAGGAATATATGGAGTGTTTCCGCTGTGATATATTTCCTGTTTATTTGGGATATGTTGATTTGTAAATGTCCAGTAATTGTGTATTTGTATAACTCTGATGTATTACAATAAAATTGACAGATATAGTATTCTTTTGTAAACTGTTATTATTTATTATTATATTTTATCCGCTGCGAATGTGAGAATCTGTGTTGTGTTTCTGTTTCTTCTTCTACCTCTTTCTTCTTTTTCATAACTATCTGGAATTTTCGGGATCGAAAATTCTGGGACGTTACAGTTGTATAATCTTTTAGACCAAAAGTTCCAAGTTATTGAATTTAATTTCAAATATTGAATTCAAATTTAAATCAAATTATTCAAATCTCAATTTTATTAAGTTATTTAAAATAACTCTTATTTTTGAAAATCATTTTCAAAAAAAATTTCAATTCCAATTTCCAAAACTAATTTGGATTCAAAAATTCAATCTTTAGGATTGTCAAAAATCTAGGACTTAACCGATTTCCACGTGAAATCCACATTGGTGTGTGTATGGTGTAATCCAGGGGTTCAACACAATAGTGCAACAACATCCAACCATCACAGATCAAAACACAGAAATATAGTTGATAAGCGGTATAAACTATAACGCTTATCTTTAATTCACAGATCACAGATATTCATATCATAGATAAATAGATCACAAATCACAACATAGATCAGGATATATCACAAAGCATCACATATCAGGGATATCAAACAATTCAACATCCAATATAATCCAAATATCCATAAGTAGGATTAATTTAATTATCTGACTAATTTAAATCAGGTAAATTTCTACGTATAAATTTTTGCTAGTTATGGTAAATTAATAATCAATTAATTACCAAAACATTTAATAAATTATCCTTTAATAGATCATTAATTAACTCTTAATTAATAACTAATACTTAATTAATTATCCTTAATTAATTACCAAAACCGATAAAATTTCCTTATAAATTTCCAAAGTTATTTCCTTCTTAAAATAAATTTCTTTATCTCTTCAAATCTATTTAAAAATCCAAATTTTAAATAAATTCTTCAACTTTTAAACAATGTTCTTCAAAATCCCTTTATTAAAGTCTTTTCTCATATTTTGGAATTTTATTTAATAAAACCTCAAAAATAAAACTTTATCCTTTTTTTTTAAAAATCGCTTTTTATTTAGGGTACTTTTGGCACAGGTCCTTATTAAGTTTCAAAATTCACGAAAAGTCCTTCACTAAATTTCAGCGTAAATTAGGTCCCTGTTTTTTATTCACGATTATTGCAAAGCATGATGCAACATTTCATAAAAGTTGCTGACATTTCCGCAACATTTCTATACACTGTGAACATGGTGTATGAAAGTTGCTGAAATATCAACACTTATTTATAAAAGTTGATGATATTTCAGCAACATTTATGTACACTGTGAACACAGTTTATGAAAGTTGCTGAAATATCAGCACTTATTTATAAAAGTTGCTGACATTTCAGCAATAATTTTTCTTTGTTTTTACAATAAAACTTAAACACAGATAGTTGCTGAAATATCAGCACTTATTTATAAAAGTTGCTGACATTTCAGCAATAATTTTTCTTCGTTTCCAGAAAACAGGGACCCACTTTACAATGAAACTTTGACAGGGACCCGCTTTACAATATGAAAGTATGATAGGGATGCCTCCCTAATTTCCACTTTTATTTATCCAATTCTCAAAAATGAATTTTTACAAAAACTTTCAACTTGAAATTTCAAAAATCCAATTTTTATTTATTTTTGGTATCTAACGATACCAAAAATATATTCGGCTAACCTATAGCCTTCAACAATTTCAATCACAAAGATAATCACACAGAGATTATAAATAATCAACACACAACATTGAAATAAATTCAAATGTTTGAGGAATCCTGTTGGATCTCTCCAACCTGTTTCCCTGCGTCCACAAATGTTAGCACAACAATCAAATACCAATTCCACTTCGAGGTGGAATATCACGGTATATGGGATTTATAAAATATTATCCGCTATTATGCGGCGCAATAGGGTCTCATCCGCTATATTATGCGGGAAATCAACTCCAAATACATATATAATACCAATTCCACTTCAAGGTGGAATACCGTGGTATATGTTTTTAATATAATAACCTCCGCTTAATATGCGGCGTATAGGGTCTATTTCAACACATCCAATAACAATCATCATCCAATCACACAATCAAGCAATTTTAAATTTAACTATTTAAAATTTAAATCGAAACAAATTCGATTGAGTGAGGAGTTCTCACCTTGAGTTTCCGATATCAGTTGTAGTGTTTTATTCCGAATAAAATTAAACGAGTGTTTAATTTTACCCAAAATCTACAATAGCTCAAATCAACTCCAAACCAGCTCTAAAATGTAGTGCTCTTCAATACAGACCCAACGCAATTCGTTTCGTTAGAAACAGACCTCGTAAGACAAAGTTATGGTATTTTAAAGTTTATACGATTTTAAATATATATAAAATTTACAACTTTTATATTATTATTTTTCAAACCCTTGCATCATAGCCATTGATTCTCTTCCCACCAGATCTGGCCGCACCATCCTTTTCTTCCCCATCGTTCAAATTCGAATATGATAACCCATAGCCGCCACTATCCTACCAATTTCCGCCCCCTCCACGTTCATTTGCACTACGATCAGGAACCATCGTCGCATAGCCCTTCTCGAGCTCGACCTACACCTTAAACGACATGGCACTCGGCCATCCATAGGCCTCGAAATCTGTGGTTGAACGTGGAACGTTCGAACGAGATTTGCCATCGATTCAGTTCGTTTAAACGATCATGCCCGTTGGATTCGAAGTTCTTGACGTTGTCTACAACTTTGCAGTTGAACACTTCGCGTAAAAGTCGATGGATTGGAAGAGATGGAGGCGAGAAAACTGGATATTTTCAGCCATTGAAGTGTTTAGTGGCGGCCAGCCCTAGCTGATTAGGTTTTGTGAGAAAGTGGAGAAGGTTAGGGGCTTTTATATAAAATTTTACGACACTATTCATCTGAGATTTTCCGAACTCCAAACGAAACGTGGCGACCGGAGTTCCTAGGATTTTACCCATGTTCCGGACACAATGGAATGTGTTTCGGGGGATAATTTGGTCGTATGTGCGAGTTACGAAAATAAACGATCAATTTTAAATTAAATCGATTAAAACGATTTCTATGCGTTTTAGCTTGCCCCTGACAAACCGTAAATCCAATTGACACAAAATTTGAAATCTTACAATAACTTCACATTACGGATCCGATGAAACTGGTTTCGTTGAAATCCGAGACTGTTTGAAAAATGACTATTTTTACTCGTCAATTAAATATTAAAATATTCAATTTTCACAAATTAACTTTTAATTCAATTTTAAAAGTTTACAAACATCATTCTAACTCCAATATGGTTCAATATAACTTTATAAATCATTTGTATTCACATTTAATCCAATTTCCAATTATTTACGCAATTTCAAATATTAAATTGTCGATTTAATTATCCAATTAAATCACTATATTCGAAATTAAATTTATTCGACTTACAAATCTTACTTGTTAATATTTAAAATCAATTAAATATCTGAATTTCAAATGACAGAAATTCTGGGTCGTTACAAGTTTATAAATTAATTGTTTGAGTTGTAAGGAAAACAGCTACATAGGTTATATAATTTGTTTGTATATATCTATAAGCCTACACATAAAATCGTATGTGCATATTTCATATATATTTTAAATACTATACATATGGGTTTTAAGATATAGTAGATATATATATATATACTGATTTTAGGAATATATATATAGTAGTTTATATATATATATATTAGTTTTATATAAGTAATGATATGGCTGGTTATATATAAGTAATTATTTCAACATATATTATGTATATATATTTGATTTTAATATATGAGTTTAATTTAAACAAGGATTTTGAAATATATATATATTTATTTATTTAAAATTAAAAATATGTTTGAATATAAAATATGATTTTATATATGTATAAAGTTATATATAAATTCACTTATATCAATTATCTTCATCGATCCAGTTTTGATTTATTTCATCAATTTCTTATCTATTAGCTTTGTCCATCAAATCCGTGTTCAGCTTACGTCGCTTTGAGATCTATTGTTGGATCGGTTGATAGTCTAGATCATGACTCAAATCGTAGCTTATCTTATTATCTATTCTCTCTAGCCTCGAAAGGTGAGCAATCACTCACGATTAACGTTCTTATATTTATTAGATCTGCTTTCAATTGAAACGACGATTGAAATATGCTGCTGTTAGTTATTTACATTTCTGTATATGCTATTATCTATATATGTTCACCTTTGACATCTGACACTAGGATCTGTTATTTATTTTATCACTAATGATATATGCCTGTTGCTGATTTTATATTATTGTCATATATGCTGTCACTCTGCAAGTTCCCTGTTAGTATAGAATTCCCTATGGGTTGAAATGATACATACCCGAACGATCTTGTAGAATAGGAGAAAATCGTTATGGGTTGAAATGATAAACCCAAGCGATTTTCGTTGACATTGAATTTGGGATTACGGGTTGAAAAGATATATACCTGTAGATATTTAAATTGCGGATTGAAATGATAAATATCCATATCACTTGACCATAGGATAGAAAATCTATAATATATTATTATTAGTGAGTTCAATTTCAAGCTCACACAGGCTCCCTTGAAATTTGGCAACTGAACAGTCTCCGAATTTTTCTCCAACTATGCTGACGCAATTTTTTGTTCTTACGCGTTTATTTTGTGACAATCTTTCTCCTACTCCACCAAAACCCTAACTAATGTTTTTCTCTTCCTCTCCATTGTTTCTGCTCATTCAATTGATAGCCCCAAATTCAACCCAGCCAGACTTCTACAATTCGTCGATGATTCGTCCATCGAATTCGCCCCTTCCTTTCCATTGTTTTCACCACCTATTCAATTTATAGTCGTTGATTCACCCTCGCTCGACTCCTGCAATCGCCTAGATGAACCAATGATCCTACCGAGCCACTTCAATTCTGAAACTATGGCTTCACCTCAATACCCATTGACTCACCGCCGCCTGATTTGCCGGAGTTACCAACAGTCCACCTTCGCCTTTCATCAACTCCGAGGTGCGTGACACTATCCAGACCGCTAAAGACGCAGCACCATTGTCGCACTACTCTCTCAGGTAATCTGGGGGTTTCGATTACATTGGTTAACGTGTTTTGTGGAATATGCGTTCATATGCTATATAGTAAGCTGTACTTTCCGCCTATGCTCGTGGCACCATTTCAATACATCCTATCATCGATAGGTTTGAAACATTTCCATAGGTGATTTAAATCTCAAGTTATCGGTGGCCATTTGGGTAAACAGTTATAATTTACTAATTAAGATTGCCAAACTCGGTACAAATATGTTTGATTATACATTTTTATTATAACTTTGATTTTTTTTAAATATTAATGTATTTAAGCTAGAAAAAATTTAATTCAAATCTGTGTTTTTTTTGTACGGTAGTATCAACCTATGCAGGTACATTTATATAAGTAATTGACATATAAAATTGTATGGTGGTTTGTCTTTATTCAAATTTTCTTCATTTCTTTTGCTTCAGTAACCATTTTGCATAGATGCCTTTTTTTATTAAAACCGTATCTCCGGTATTTTTATTATTATCAGTCTTAACTTCGACTTACTAAAATTAGTTTGAGAAGTTACTTAAGCTTTATCGTCGGGAAAAAGTAAATCATTCTTTCAATATTAAGTTAAATCAAAAATTGTTTTTTGCATCAACTTAACCCTTAACAAACAAGTCTAACATGTTGAAATCATGATTGAGGACAGATTTCTGCAAAAAAAAAATTTAATTTGCATATTTTGCTTTCATTGATTATTATGTTATGTAAATATATAAATGATGTAATATTGTGGAACATTTTCTGTTTGATATTCCTATCATAAACTTGATGATAAATTCTTTCATATAGAAGTACTTAATATTCTGTTGGTATCATAATTGTTGTTGAACTATTGGTGTAGCGTATATGTTTATATTATGCTATTTTCATATTGTTAAGACTTACTTTCAATAGTTAATTTTTTATATTATTCAGGAGAGTCGACATTTACCGTTTGGAGACCTCCAGCTCTCAGCCTAAAATGAATCAAACCCTTGAAATTATGTTCAGGTGCCTCATAATCCTAAAGGTTAGTTTGGAAATTATGTAATATTTTTTGTAGGTATTTACATTGGAACATGTGTATTGAAATGTTATTCTTAACTTCAAAACACTAGAGTTGTGATCTTAATGTTAAAAATCAACCATGCTTCAATTGATTATAATTGAAGTTCGCCACACTTAGAATTGGAATATGACATAATTTGGATATCTTATATGATATATGATTAGATCATCTAAACATAAACAATAAATCTTGAAATGTTTATATGTACAATGTCAGATCCACAAGACGAATGTTTAAACCCATCAGCAGTTGTGATTAACGTTGAATAATTTTTCATATCAACAGGATTCAAATTACAGCAGCAAACTGTTACCCAACAATTATGATACTAATAGTTGAATTGTTCTGTTGCCAGTCAATTTTATTTGCATATCTAACCGTTGATTGTGTAATTGCATTTGTTGGGTAACAATTTGCTGATGGTGTAATTTTTCAACAGTTTTAAATAATAGTTGTGATTTGCATAATTTTCCATGTCAACATGATTCAGTTTACACCATCAACATTAATCATATTGTTGCATCAATAATTGCATTCGTTGAATCCTCTCGGCTCTTGTTACTGTCATTGGGTTCATTATGGCCTCTTGGTTCCTTCTTATAATTGCATATCTAACTGTAGCAATGGTTGGCAATGGTCATGTAATGTGTAATGATTTATCTTATAATAAATAACATTAATAAATTACTTTTGTGACTCTGGTGTATGTGTCGATATGTATTGGTGGAAACAAAGAATACACAATTAAGTCAGGTTGTACAAAATTGAGGAGTTTTGAACTGTTATGAATTTAGGGAAAAAAGATAACATGTATATTTTGTTATAAATTTAGGAAAAAATAAGACGAAATGTACACTTTATAAGGTACTGGCTATACCTACTTTTTCATATTATATAAAGCATCAAGCTATCAAGGAAATAAATGTTTACACTATGAATAAGACAAAAATTGCATATATTGCACAAAATATGAATCTTACCCAACTGGTTATGTAACGACCCGTATTTTTACGGATCGAAAACATCGTAGAACAGTTGACAATTGGTCGCATTGTTGATAGGTCGTCTAGAGTCTAAGTCTTAGGTCGTAGGAAGGTTTGGAGCGACCTAGGCATTGGGATAAGTCGTGGGGAAATTAGGTCGTATGGGGTGGCTTAGGTCGAGTGACCGACTTAGGAAGTGTACGACCTAAGAGATAGACGATCTAAGAAGACTGACCGAGTTAAAGTTTTGAGCGACCTAATAGTTAGGTCGTAAGATTCTATGTTGAGGCTTAGGTCGTAGCCGACTTAAGGAGATAGGCGACCTATAGGATTTAGACGACTTAAGATTATGACCGACTCAAGGAATTGGGCGACTCTAGTAAGTGACCGACCTAGGAGTTAACGGCATAAGAGCTAACGACTTAAGAGTTTTGGTGAGTTAAAGACCTAAGGAAGTTAAGTCGTAGCCTGGTTAAGTCGTAAGGTTGTGTGGGTATGTTAGGTCGAAGCTGTTACTAGGTCGCTTGGATGCGCATTATTAAGTCGCATGGTTATTAAGTCGTTAGGACGGAACCATTGTTAGGTCGCGCGTAGTTAAGTCGTAACTCGTTGAGTTCTGGTTCGCGCGCGCATGTGCTTAGTTAAGTCGTAGACGACTTAGGAGTTGAGTCGTAGCCCAGTTAAGTCGCATCTTGGTTAGGTCGTAACTTTGCTAGGTCGGCAAAGCTGTTAAGTCGTAGGACGCGAGGATGCGCACATATACTAAGTCATATCACGTGTTAGGTCGAAGACTTTAGGTCGGTAATAGTTAAGTCGCGCGCATTAGGTCGTAGGTCGTTGGCATATTAAGTCGCAGATGCGCATTGTTTTAAGTCGTTAGGCGTTAGGTCGTTGAACTGTTGAGTCGTAGGTCGGAGAAAGGGATAAGTCGGAGACGACTTATAGAGGCAGACGACCTAAGTTTTCAGCCTATAAATACTCGCCATTTTCTCACTTTTTGGGATCCGAATTTCAAAGCGACGAAGTGCTGCCATTTTGAGAGCTCGACTTCTACACTTCTTCACTTCTTTTCTCTACTCTAATCTAGTGATTCCTTTCATCCATATCGAAGATTGAAGAGCTTAGATTGAAGATCTTCATCCATCGAAGATAGATTTCATCGTTTGAAGCGGATTGGTGATAGATCAAGTTAGATCCTTCACTGTCCAGATCTGAAGTGTGTTGCTTTTGGGTTGTTTAGGTGATTTGGTGAGTGGTGATTATCTCTCACACGGATCCAAAGGAGTATATCGGATCGTTGGCTTGATTTGGTGTTAAAGCAGAGATTTCCATGCATTTTCTTAGTCATATGTGTAGATCCATATAGATCCATTGCTCATGATGATTTGACATCCATTCTACTACATGTTAACCTATGCAAGTTCATTCATCAAGATCATAGAGACATTGCTCATGTTTTCATGCTTATTAGACTTTCGACTCTTTAATTACGAAATTACCATTATTGTTATAATTGTCTATTTAGATCATATTTGAATGCTTGATTACTTGGATTAATGTTTGACTTGATTGATTGCTATGAATTAGATGATTGATGATTTGATTTAGACCGAAGATGATTCGAAAGCTAAGGGAAAGGCTCTTGAATTGGGAAAGCTGCTCGTGGCATATGTAGCGGATGATGAAGCTCATATGAATAGATTTGAGGATGATGTTGAGATGAAGCTTTGCTATGACGATGATGAAGCGAAGCATGATATGAGATAGTCTTGGTCTAATCCAGACGGGATCATTCCAAGCATGTTGACAACTCGGTGATATGGTTCGAGTCAAGGATAATGGTTGGCTCGAGAGGCGCTTGAGCTAGTATGGAAATAGTCGTCAAGGAGGATGACTAGAAGGCTGAGGTATCATCGTTGTTGAAGGTTCTAGCATGCTCAAAGCAAGAGTACGTTGGGAAGATTCGATAGTCCCTGAAGGCTACTGATTGGGTAGTCAAGTACTCTGGGCAGATTCGATAGTCCTAGGCACGGGTCACGATGACGTGCAGAGTTATGTCTAGAACCGGGGTTTCCATTAGCCCTTGACGGACGGATGAAAGAATGAGCCGGTCATTCGATTAACGATGATATCGAAGCAATGATAACAGTGATAGCCATAGTCATGGATGTTTGGTTGTATCGTCATTCGGTCTCAAGAGCGGTATTTTCTGGGTGCTTATCTGATCTTGGTTTAGGCCTTGGGGGTTTGTACTTGGAAAACATCGCCCTTGACTCGAGTGATAATTGCTTTACCCTAAATTGTGTGCTTTGCTATGTTTGCTTCTACTTAGTGTGTGTCTGGGGGCTATCACTGTAGAAGAGGTGGAGTGGGAGGGTTGTATTCCTATTCCTTTTCCTTTATGCTCTTTTGGTATGTTGTTAGTTAATTTACTGCTCACTAAGACTGTTGTCTGACTCAAGGCTTTATGTTTTAACTCTTATTGCCTTGGGCTGTTCATCCATTTTGGGATGGGCAGACTAGGTAGCAGGTGATAGGTGCTGATCTTGCTTCCCACGGTGCTGATATCGAAGACGAGCTGGAGGATTGCATATCATTTTCTTATTATATGTACCGGATGTTCCGCTGCTTTGTATTCTCTGAGTGATATGTAGTGAGGCTAGTTGTATTGACTATTCAGATGATTGTATTCAACTATTATGAAGTTTTATTGATGAGATTCTATTCTGTGAAGCTTCACTATATATATGTTCTATTGTATTTTGTCCATGCGCTGTGAGTAATACGATAGATTCTGTTATTTTAATTTACCCTGGCAATCGTCCATGGTCGCCTGGCACACTTTACAGCGCACTATCTCTAGGTTCAGTGCAGGGGTCATGGGCGGTCGTCTCATTTGGTATCAGAGCATTGGTTAGTCGATTTTACCCAACGCTCGTTGACGTAACTACGTATGAGAGACGTAATTGTATTTTGATGGATGATTACTATATATAATATAGTAGCTTAGTAGAGTTTTAGTCCTTTATGCAGTGGTTTCTCTAGGTGTGCTAATCATTCCTTTTTATAGATATTGAGAATGAGTCGAAGAGGGAGACCAGCTGCTAGGGAAGGCCGTGCTACTGAAGGGGCTGCTGATTATGCTGCTATGTTCGAAGCTATGATGACTTCGATCATGAGAAGGATGCCAGCTCCGGGACCATCGGTGGATGTTGGAGTTCAAGTTCAAACTCCAAAACCGATGGATTTTGCTAAGCTGTGTAAGGACTACACTGCTCTTGGAGGGAAGGTTTTCCTGGGAACAGAATCAACCATTGAGGTTCAGAGGTGGATAGATGCTTGTAGAAGGATCTTTGGTGACTTGGGAATTGAGGATGCTACTAAGAGGAAGTTGGCGTCAAGACAGCTTCAAGGGAGAGCTTCTGATTGGTGGAACTCTATCACTATTGATACTCCGGAGGAAGAGATTACTTCGGAGCAATTCCAAGTCAGATTTGAAGCTAAGTTCATTTCTACTGCTCAGAAGTCTGTTCTGTTCAAGAAGTTTGTGGAGCTCAAGCAAAATGGAAGACCGGTTCTTGAGTATGTTTCTGAGTTTGAAGCTTTGTCCAAGTATGTCCGGTCGTATATAGAATCTTTGTATCAGAAGAACGAGAAGTTTGTGATAGGCTTGGACAGTTATCTTGGGAGAGAATTGGTGGATCATTTAGACGATTCATTTGAGAAGCTTGTGGAGAAAGCTCTCAGGCATGAGAGTCTGTTTCCTAAGGAAGGATCTGTTGTTGCTGTGACCAGGGAAGAGTCTAAACCCCAGCAGGGTGGAAACAAGAAGAGGAAGCAGCAACAGCAGAAGGGTAAGGATGGCCAGAAGAAGCCGAAGGGAGAAGTGACCTGCTTCAATTGTCAGCAGAAGGGCCATTTCTCTAGGGATTGCAAGAATCCGAAGGTGCCGATGAAGTGTCACAATTGTGACAAGCCGGGGCATATCAGGAAGAATTGTCCAGAACCAAGGAGGGACAAGCAGATTGTGCAAGCTTATGCTTTGGGGGCTGTTCCATCGTCTTCGTAAGCTCCTACTGCTGAAGAGAAAGGAAAGAGTGTGGTGGTTCAAGGTACTCTTTTCCTATGTGGTGTTCCAGTTAGAGTTCTGTTTGATACTGGGGCGTCGCATTCGTTTGTTTGTAGTGAACTTGTAGGCCGGTTGGGCTTAGAACCGGATATTGTTGATAGGCCATTGGTTGTGACTAATCCAGTTGGGGGTTCGTCTTGTTTGTGTATGCTATGCCGTGGTCTGATTGTATCGAGTCATGGTTGCTCTTTTGTTTGTGATTGTTTTGTTCTGAACTTTGCGGGGTTCGGAATTATTTTGGGTATGGACTGGCTTAGGAAGTATGCGGCAAAGGTTGATTGTGAAAGGTTGGAGGTGACAGTCGAGAATGTGGAGGGGCGAAAGATTGTGATACGATGTAAGCATGAAGAAGGCGTCTTCATGAGCTTCATGTATTCGCTGGTTGTTCCACGGGATGGACTGTCATCAGTGCCGATCGCTAATGGATTCGAGGATGTCTTTGACGAGGTCAAAGGGTTACCGCCGCATAGAGAGATCGAGTTTCGTATAGATCTAGTTGAAGGAGCCAGACCTGTTGTGATGCCTCTTAGGCGGATGGCGCCTAGAGAACAGCAGGAGTTGAGGGTGCAGGTTGATGATCTTTTGCAGAAAGGATTCATTCGGCGTAGTGTGTCTGAATGGGGTGCACCAGTTGTGTTTGTTACCAAAGCAGATGGATCGCTGAGGTTGTGTGTGGATTATCGTGAGCTGAATAAGGTGACTAAGAAGAACAAGTATCCATTGCCAAGAATTGATGACTTGTTTGATCAGCTTCACGAAGCTAAGGTGTTTTCTCAGATGGATTTGGCAATGGGATTTCACCAGTTGAGAGTGGCTAAGGATAGTGTGCCGAAGACTACTTTTAGGACACCATCAGGTTTCTTTGAGTGGCTGGTAATGTCGTTTGGATTGACTAACGTGCCAGCATATTTTGTGGATCTTATGAATAGAGTGTTCAGAGATCAGTTGAACAAATTCGTACTTGTGTTTGTGGATGATATTCTGATTTATTCCAGAACTGAAGAAGAGCACAAGACGCACTTGCGTATTGTTTTGGAAATCTTGCGGAAACATCAGCTGAAGGCTAAGTTTTCGAAGTGTCACTTCTGGAAGTGTGAAGTGAGGTTCTTAGGCCATGTTATCTCTGGAAATGGAATAGTGGTTGATCCCGCTAAGGTGGCAGTAATCCAGGATTGGGTTAGACCTAAGAATGCATCAGATGTGAGAAGTTTTCTTGGATTAGCAGGATATTATCGTCGGTTTATCAAAGACTTCTCCAAGGTAGCTGCACCACTAACAGGATTGATGAAGAAGAACCAAGTGTTCAGATGGGAAGCTAAGTGTGAGCAAGCTTTCGGAATCCTGAAAGAGCGACTGACGAGTGCTCCTGTTTTGACTATTCCAAGTGGGAATGATGAGATGGTGGTTTACACCGACGCATGTGGTACTGGACTTGGAGCAGTGCTGATGTAGAAGGATAAAATTGTTGCGTATGCAAGTCGACAACTGAAGCCGCATGAAAGGAATTACCCGACTCATGATTTGGAATTAGCGGCGATTGTTTTTGCTCTGAAGATGTGGAGACATTATCTATTGGGAGTTCGATTCGAGTTGTTTACAGATCATAAGTCATTGAAGTATCTTTTCTCCCAAAAGGATTTGAATCTTCGGCAGCAACGTTGGCTAGAGTTTTTGGCATGTGGAAATTAGCCACAAGGGCCTCTTTAGCAAGTGGAATTAGTTTCTAGGACACCCAACTGAAATAATTACTTTCAAGGACAAAACGTAAAATAATTAGTTTCTAGGGCCTAAAAACCTATGAAATTATGTCCTTGAAAGTAATTGGACTGCTGACTTTGTCATTGAAAGTAATTATTCTGCTGACTATGGCCTTGAAAATAATTTCTTTAAATGTGTGTCCTAGAAACTAATTGGACTGCAAAGTTTGTCCTTCTGGTGAAATGCCCCATTTATATATGTATGTATTTGGATATGCTTACAGTAAAGGGTAGTCTAATGTTAATATTGATATGAAAAAAAATATATATACATTCATAGATATATTTGCAAAGGAAACAGTAAGTATATAAGTTTTCGGAAATTATAAGAGTTTATACAAAATCAGTTTTTAAAACTTATATAGATTACTTTTATGTAGCTCGTAAATAAAATAAATATATTTTTATTCTACTAGTTTGTTTTATAAAGGATGGGTTTGATAATTAAGTAGTTTTAATTAACTTATTTACTCATTTGATGGCTAGAAATGATTTGTTGAAGGATACTATTAGTTTAAAATTTAAGAAATTGAATTGAAATAAAAGCATTGAATAATTGAAATTACCAAATGAAAATTGTTATTCGATTTAATTCGAATGTTAATAAATTTATATGATTGTTATACAAGTTATAAATCAAGAAAATCAAGTTGTAAAGGAAAATGGATTGCAAATTAAAGCGACGGTGAGATCTTCTCACTCAGATTTAATTTTGAATTGCAGTTATTGATTGTGTTGATTGCTATTGATTGTGATATTAGATATAGTAGGATATATCTATATATATATAGCAATATATACATATTGGCATATGTATATATTGGATTGATTGATTTCCCGCCTCGTATAGCAGATGAGACCCTATTGCGCCGTTAGTAAGCGGATGATTTTTATAAAACCTATATACCGTGATATTCCACCTCGAAGTGGAATTGGTATTGTGCTAACGTCTGTGGATGCAGGGAAACAGGTTGGAGGGATCCAACTGGATTCCTCAACTGTATTTATTTATTTATTTACAGATATTGTGGTATATTCTGTTATCATATTGATATATGATGTTTGCTGTTGTGATTGACTAGTTGGTGCTGTTGCATCATCGGATTCAGTTTTGAAATTTAAAAATAACGACTTTTACTTTAAAAGGATTCTTAAAGTGATTTTTGAAAGTAGACGTTTTATTGAATTGATTTATTTCAAATGAATAAACGTCTAAAATTTTAAAGTTATAAAAGTTAAGATTTTTGGTGAAATATAACCAAATTGTGATTTTTGAAATAAAGGTTAAGAAATTTATAAAATGGGTTAAATTGAGAATTTTTAAGTATTATAAACGGTTTATTGAAAAGATGTACAAAATTGATATTTATAACTTTAAAATATTGGTATTATAAAACAAGTTTTTATAAGCGTTAAAATGAATTTTTAAGAATTCATAAGTAAATGAAATTTATAAATTGTGAACTTATAAATGGAAATGATTTTGTAAAATAAATGAATTATAAGTATTTAACTTATAATATGGATTTTTGGTATATACATTGAGTTATAAATTGAATTGGTCGTTAAAGGAGATTTATAAAATCGAAGTTAGAAAATAGAAATAGAATTTATAAACGTTGTTTTATAAATTTGAAATCAATTGAATTTGATAAATTAAATGTAGAAGGTTATTAAAGGAAATATATTCGCGATTTTGGATAGCGAATTATCGTTGAAATAAAATGTGTAGAGAGTATTGAAATATAGTTAAGTGAATTATATTCATGATTTTGGACAGTGAATATATTACTGAATAAAATGGTTATGTTTGGGAAAGCAATATTTGAAATGAAGTTAATTGTTTTAACAATGTTTTAAAATGTGGTAAATATCCAAACCATAGATTTCAACATTCATTGTTGGAATAGACGTTTTCGAGAAATAAGGAAATGGTGGACTATAACACGGTTGTTATAGTAAATGATTTCCGAAAGGAAATGTTTTATGTAGTATTGGGATTTATATATCTATCTTAAAATCCGAATCCCAATACTAGTGATTTTGAGTAGTCGTAACGATGTTTTACGTAACATTCGTTTTAACTCAAATAAATGTGCTTAAGAGAATGATTTCCTTAAAGAATGAAATGTATACTTAACCTTGATTTAAGTATATCGGATATTTTCCAAGTGTTGAAAATAAATGATTTGTGAAATACTTATTATTAAATAAGTATGGAAATGCTTTTCCAATATGAAATGAACTGTTTTGAGATTTTATCTTCAAAGATAAATTGAAATGTGGCAATTGATTTGAAATTTGTTTCAAACGGTTAAGTGTGGAAATTATATATCTAGTAAAGATATTTTTGAAAATAAATAATTTGGGAAAATTATTTGGAATTTGATGATGTTGCGCATCCTTATTGATAGTTAAATAACCGACTATCAATATTTACCTTGAATGGGTATTTGTTGTGAATTGGATGAATTTGAATGCCACACTTATTTTTGAATAAGCGCTCACTATTCGGGTTAGCCGGGAAAGGACCATGGGGTCGTATAACCCATTCCGAATATGTGATACGTTGTTATGAATCGCATTTGATGACCGGTGTTGAAGACCGGATATTTTTGAAAACGGAAGGATTACCGTCGAGTTACTCTACATTGGTTGATCTCGGATTTAGAGGTTTTATCACCCTTAGTGATGGGAAGTCCGGACGTGATTGGAAATTATCCGGATTTGCAAGGGCTTCGTGAGAAGTGCCTTCGGTTCTGTTCGATCCCGGAACAGACTTGTATGGTTACGTGTCTGACATTACAATTTGAGATGTAAAGCTGATTTCTTTCAAATACATTTCTGTAGGTGGTGGAGAATTTATTCTCTTAGCTTAACAACCTTCTCTGAGACGTACGAGCTCAGAGGTTATGTAGTTGAAATTTATCAGCGATATATTCGCAATTTGGTAATGTGGCATGCTGAGTGTTGCTGTGTGATGATCAGTGTTTGATCATTTGTAATATGATCATTTGTTTGATCATTTATCTTTGTGATCATAGGTTGATCATCTGTTGACCCAAAGCGTGGCTTTTTGAAAAAAGCATAGCTTTATGGACGAGACTTCATCAGGGCCTCAACAACTCGGAAATGGTCGAAACAGGAATGTTGCGGCAAGGTTATGAGGGTCGCGCCCTTTAGGTTATGTCATTTCCTTCTGGAAAGGGGTGGTGTCATGGTATGGAGCCCAGATACTTACTCATGTGGATACACTTTCTTTATGATGTGTGATGATGCTACCGAGCGCTCGGATAAAGGTCCCAAAGGACCGGGTGATGACATATTCGGGAGTTACCTGTTACAGGGGTAACCCGGCCTTGTTTGGCAGAGAGCAGTTTGTCTCTTGGGACGTCCAGCCAGAGGCGATCCTATTCGGCAGGAGGAAAGGAAGTTCCTTAGCCTGACCATTTATTGGAAAATCCAAAGAAACAATACGAACCTTGTACGGTATTACTTGTAGAACCTGCCATTTACTTATGGTGGCGCCCCACTGTTTAGATGGTAGCTATAGTAGGCATAGTTCGGAATGTCTATGCTGGCTAAGATTAATATTATACTTTCGAAATGTTTTCCACACTAGACATTAATAATAATATCCAATGATTGGTGTAGTAAGCATCTTTGACTATCATAAGAAGAAATCTCCTCCAATTCTGCGTTTGCATTGTGTGTGTGGCGGGAGGTCTTATGGTTGTTTCATTTTCCAAAAGCATTGCGAATCTATTTTATTTTCTTTGTGAAAATAACTGTTTTACGATCTCACACCAGTCACCATGACTGACTCGGAGTTTATTGTTCCCTTCTAAACTCTGGGTGCCCATAATTTTCTACACGGGCAGCCTAGAGTTATTTTTATCAGGATTTCTGGATATTCTGGAGCTTTGGGGATAAGCTGGATGGCGAAGCGTACTTCCGTACTTGTTATTTATTTCCACTGTGTATTCGGTATGAGGACATGTTTATATAACTGTCCATTGTTGTATTGAGTTGTATATTGACTCTGATTGATGTATGTATAAACTGATATAGTTCCTTGTTTAAAAGACAAGTGATTATCTATTATATTTTGTTCCGCTGTGAAATGTGAGATTCTGATATTGTCTCTGATTCTGTGTTTTCTGTAGGTGTTCTTCTTTCTTTTTCTTCTATCTTTTCTTCTACCTCTTCTTTTAACCCTAATGGTTCAGTTTTCCAGCATTCGATTGCGCGGCATTTGATATAGTGGACGTATTAATGTCGACTTTCGAGCGTCGAAAAATCAGATCGTTACATATATATTTTCTTTAAACATTATAAAACATATATAAAAATATCAACTTACATAACTTATAAATATATAAGATGAAATTTGATAGACTTTTTCTCTGTAAAAGTACATATATAACAAGTTAACCTATGAATATATATAAACAAATAAAATCCTTAATATTATACTAACAGATCGAATAAGCAATACATATTTAAATTATAAAATACACTATGCTATATACCCAGTCAACGAAGAAGTGGAGGACTGAGGGTAGTCGAGGCTTGTGGTTTGGTGTTGCGAGAGGAGGCCGAAGGAGGAGGAGCTCGGAGGGAAGGGATGATGTGGATGGTGGACGGGTTTGAGTGCGTGCTTGCGCTAGGCCGGAGGGAGGTAGGCGTGGAGGCCTTGCGTTGGTTCTCGGCTAGGGGTGGAAGAGGGAAAGGAGGTGGCGGCTGATGTATGGGTGGAGTTCGACTTCAGTTAGAGAGGGAGGAAAAGAAAGAGAGATGGAGAAGGTTGAGGTTGTACGATAGGAAAGGAGCAAAGAATGGAGGAAGACCAAGTATGAACAGTTCTTTCCATTGCAACTATACTTACTTTATTTTGATTTTGATGTTCAGAAATGAGATAGAAGAAGAAGAGGCATTTCAGATATACATGAGTAAAACAAGCGTCCAAACTTTCATATTATTATAAAAGTTTTAGAAGTAACTAGAGGACAAACTGAAAAATAAAAGGGTAACCTATCTATGCTCAGTAGTGGGATAGAAAAACTCAGCACAAATTAAGGGGAATATTTAAAGCTAGTGGCTAATTTATTTTCAATGGTTAGATAGATGAAAGGACAAGAAACCCAAAAGGTTGAAAATGGGTACCGGTACGGTTGACCGTTTCTCGGGATCCCGCCATGTACTGGAACTCTAAAATACAGAAGTGAATATACCACAGAGATCAACATGACAAGATGATCAAAATGGTATAAAGATATCCGTGATACGACTATCCTATCAAAAGTCGATACCCAGTACCGAAAAATGCTGCTAAAATGCCGTAATTAAGATAAACGGAGCAATTGCAGTCCAAATTTGACGAAACGAATATGACGTCTCACTCAGAAGATGCTTTACAAATTTATTATATAAAGATATTCAGGTTTGGAAAATATTTTATGATCATCAAATATTAACTGATTTAGATTTAGATAAAATTACACAACAAAATAAGCTTCCATATTTTCTGATGAAAATTTATTATTTGCTATGTTTTAATAGATGTATTCCAAATATCAAATTTTCATTTCCAAATTTTGTTATTTATAATTTCACAAAAATTTAGTTAATTACGTTATTTAAGCGTTAAAATTTATGGGTCGTTACAGTTTATTTGATAGTTAAATAACCGACTATCAAATCTGGACCTAAATATAACTTTGGAAATATCTAGAAGAAGTACAGAATTATATGGTGCTGTTACCGTTCAAGGTGTTATACTGTACGTATAATTTATTTCGTTCTTCTAGGACATTGATAAGGAAATCCGTTCACTAACGGTTAGAAGGTCATCTCCGATCTTATCTTCTTCTGTTTATTTCCTAAAGAACAGGGGTTGAGTTTACCGGAAATATCGAACGTTGTTTTGAAGAGACCGGGATCGGATTTGTTATCCGAATACCACTTCGATCCAACGAGTACATTTCGAAAATGAAGACGAGAGCATGGAGTCGAAGATAGAGCTGTGAAGTGCAAGGGCTAATCGCTACTAATCCTGAGGGTGATTCCAAAATGGATGTAGTTGGAATAGTGCCTTCGGTTCCGTTCGTACCCGGAACGGACTTGTATGGATGAATGCTATCAGAACATTGTCATTGGAGGACAATGAGCATTCCAAGTGAAAATTCCTTAAAAAGGCAATCGTAGCCTCAAGCCGCATCAACCGGGAATGATTGAAAATCAGGGGAGATGCAGTAGGGCTAAGTGGGTCGCACCCAAGTAGGCTATGTTTATCATCCATCTAGATAACCTCAGATATTATTTTATTACTACGATGTATGGAAGGAGCTCGAAAGAGGGTAGGAATACCCGGGGTGATAGCATATTCGGTCTATCCAGGTTAGGGATAGTCCGGTCTTATGTAGCAGGGGATCTTGGCGTGGTCCTCGGTACAGTGTTTCTAGACATGTACTATGATAGGTGGTACCCCAGTGCCTAGTCATTCAGTTGGAACCTATTCTCCAATAAGCATCGTATGGTTTTGATTTTGCCCAACTATGCTGAAACGTGAGATGCAAGCATTTCAGCTATTTGAATAAGTATTTGTACTTAGACACTATTATAATATCAGATGATTTTGATATGAAATGGTTTGGTTATCGTAAGGTGAAAACCCTTCGTGTTTATGTGTGGCGTGGTCTTACGAGATACCTTTGATTTTCAAAGGATTTTTGAAAAACTTTAATAATCCAAATTAATTGTGTTTTCTCACACTGGTTTTCCAGACTGACTCGAGTGTTATTTTATTATAATGCTTGGGTTAGACCGAGTATTTTCAAGTTCAAGTTAGGATGCTATGGAGCAGGAGACGAGCTGGAGACCAAGACGTACTCTCATACTTGTTTTATTCCGCTGCAGTGTTTTGTTGAAAATTACCAGCAAGTGTGAGGGTAGGTTGTTATAACTGTCCAGGCTGGTAATTATTGATTGTGTACTTTGATGTGAGATATGTATATTATAGCTTTTGATTTGTGTAAAGTACTATTCATACTATTTTTTGTTCAGTCCGCTGTGAGATTCTATTTGTTTAGTTTCTTCTTCTTCTACCTACTCTTTTTTCCCTCAACAATCTATCTTTCCGTCACTCGATTGTTCGGCATGTTATACGGTGAGCATATTTATGTTGATTTTCGAGGGTCGTGAAGGGCGGGCCGTCACATATTGTTTGTTTGTATATGTTTTATATTGATTTGCTTTTGTTGCAAATTGAAAACAACTAATTATTTCTCTTGAATAAAATTCTCACTATTTTTGATTATATAAGTGAAATACAGGTTTATGGAAGTAATAGTTACTGCTTTTGGTTTCATAAATAAAGCATGTTTGCCTGACAAATAGGTACTGTTTTATAGCGATATTATATTGTTTTCCCGTGGTTTGGAATATCTTATTTATTCAAAATATGATATATATATATATATATATATGGTTGTTATTGATTATTATTTCTCCCGGACCTCTCCGTACAAAGGAGACTCTGCTGAAATTTTCCGTGAATTTTTGACTTAGAAATTTTTTATGAAAAGTTAAAAATATTTTTCAAACTTTAGTAAACTTAAATATGAAGATTTAATTTATTAATTAGTATATTTTATTTAAAATACTTAATTATGTAAATTTAATTGTTTATAAATTGATTAATTGAATAAAGTTATTTTAAGCTTCTTAAATCCTTCTCGTTCCTTTTCGAGGACGAAAAGTTTTGAGTGAGGGAGAATGTAACGACTCGTATTTTTTCGATAATTAAAATATTGAATTTAATAAGATTTTAGGATTTAACATTGTATGAAATTAGAAATTTATGATTTGTTAGTAAGAAAACAATTAGAATGTAATTTAAAAACGTGATTTAATGTAATTGATTACTATTTTAGTGTAATTTCAATTTATTTTAATAATTGTTTGAATGTAAGTTCCATTGATTGTAATAATAGATGTTAATATAAGAATGGAATAATTTAAGAAATAAATGTTGGAATATATAAAACGAATAGAAAACAATTGTGGTATAATGAAAATTCATTTGAAATCTAATATTGAATATAAACTACAACAAGAGTTGTTGGAACCCTTTAATTGAAAAGAAAAGACAAGTGCATTGTAATTAATAAGTTCAACATAAGGACTTACATTTTAAATTAAATTAAGATAAACATTTTAATGAAATTTAAACTTTGATTTGAAAAGAATAAATTGTATGTCTGTCTCTAACCGGAATAACAAATGTTGAATTTGAATAAAGGATGGAGAGAATTTTTTAATGAAAGAATAACGTAAGTTGTTATTTGGAATGCATCTTAGAGAAGTTGATTTTCAATAAGACAAAGCATTTACTTTGCAAATAGTGCATAAATTTTGTTATATATGAAATTTTATAAAACATGTTTGAATTGGTATAAATGAAAGAAAACAATGTTTTATAATTAGAATTTGTTTGAAATTAGTAATGAAATGAATTAGAATTAGATTAATTGAAATGTTTCAATTAAAAGGAAACATAAATAAAATTGTAATGAATGAGTTAAGATAGTGTCCTAAATACCGTGAAAGCACCAGTGTATGAGCACAAATCAACAGTACATAATCACAGATCACAGATCTAAGTAATGTAGAGGATAAAAAGTGAAGAATAATGAACTTAAAACGGAAAGAAATAGACAGAGACACAAGATTTATAGTGGTTCGGCTATCTCCGGCCTACGTCCACTCCAAACGTTAATCTTTTATTGACTTAATTCCTTGCTGGTTACAACTGATTACAGCAGATTATAATGATAAAATTCGAGTATAACAGCAGCTATGGAGTAAAAAGTTGAATCGGGCAGAGTATGGACGTTGAGAAGCAAAAAGATCCCTTTTCTATAGGCTCTGGGATGCTATTTGTAACGACCCGTAAATTTCGACCATTTGAATATGTTGATTTAAATTGATTTTTGTAATTTAATGTAAAATGAAATGAAAATTTTATAATTTATATTGGAGCGAATGTTAGAAATTAAATGTTGCATTGGTAAATATACTAAATTCTTGACAAATTTAAATGAAATCCAATTGAAGGAATAGTAGGAACCATTATAATTGGTTAATTAAGTTTGATTGTGTAATTAATACTGGAAGAAATAAATTTGAAATAGTATTAATGAAATAATAACTGAATTGAATTGCAATTATATAAATGGAAGTAAATTTGATTAAGTGGATGTCAATATTGAATAAATTAATGGAAATAAAATCTAAATGAATATTTGGATAGAACATAAGAGAATGCAATCGGTAGTATGGAGATAAATGCCAACATGTAGTTGTAATTGAATATGAGAGATAAAGGAAAGGATTAAATTGATTGATGCAATAAAACATTGTAACAGTATTTGTTCGTAAATTTAGATGATAAGGTAGTACGTTATTTGAAATAAATTTAAGGGTAAAATAACAACTATTACAAATTTCCAAATTAATTGGTCAATGAATTTATTTGGAATTAAAGTTCATATAAGTATTAAGTAATTATGATGTTATTATTGATAATAAGCGTCACTAATTATTAATATAGTAACGGAAGAGTAAATGAAATGCAACCGTAGAAACTTAAGCCAAGTATTAACAATTGAAATGAAATGTCGTTTAAATGGAGTACTATAAATTGTCATACTAAGCTAAGAATTGAATATAAGGAAACAAAGGCAGATAGTAAATCAATCAATGAATTTATATAGATTTTAAAGTTATAATAATAAATAGTAATTGGATGTCTTGTACGAAGTTATAATATTGTGTGAATTATTAATAAAGAATAACTAGAATGGGATTTAAATTTGTATAATAATGGAAAGTGTTAAGTGTTGCTCTTGAGCATAAAAATTTAAATAAGTAATTTAAAGCAAACATAATTTACCAATGCAGTAAGATTTTCTAATAGTGACTGTGTAAATTAAGGTCTTAGTGTAAATGGCAGTTGATGAATAACCAAATTGAATACAATCCAATTGATTTGAAACGACTGTTAGGTTATAATTGAATATAAAATTAAAAAAGAAACGTAAACTTAATACAAGATAGTAATTTGGGTAATAAAAAGGGATGAACCCAAGAAATAAGTTACAGAGAATATTTAATTGTAATTAATGTATATATATTTAGCAAAAATATAATAAATGTAGTACAATCCAAATTTATGTAAGCAATTGTGAAGTTCTAATTGATTGAAATTGGTAGAATTGGAAATGGATTAAAGGTTATATACATTGATGTAATAATACGTAATGAATTGTCGATGACAGAATAAATTAGAATTACATGAAAGGAATTTAATTTAAATGTAATAGAGTGGATTTATTTGGGAAATATTAATGTGCCTAGATATAGCCTTTGCTAATTAAGGTCAATAATTAATAAATTTAATGAAAGACCAATTTATGAAAATGAGTGGAAATCAGGATTTATTTATTTATTTAAAATTAAGGTTAAATGATTGAGTTTATTGAAATAAGTAGAATTAAACGTTAAAAATTTTCGTTAATTGAAATGAAGATGGAATAAGAAAATATTAATGCAATAGTTTGAATCAAATGATAAATCCATCTATTTGACAATAATGAATGAATATAATTTTTGATTGATGTAATTAAATGGAAATTTTTGAAAATTTATTTACATATTCTGAATTCAATAAATTGAGGTTAATACTGTAATCGATAAGATAGTTAACTTTAAATTGACTTTTAATTTGTTTAAAACCATCGTAAATGATTGAGAAATTGAGAATAATAAGAATGGTCAATTTTAGAATTTAAATTGGGAATTTGATTTAATTAATCAATTATTAAATTGTTAATTACTATAAAAATAGCCATTTTGGCCACTGACTCGGATTTCGACGAAACAAGTTTTATCGGATCCGAAACGGTGAATTATTGTAGGGTTTCAAGTTTCGTAACGATCGGATTTGTCATTTAATCGTACGGACTCGAAACGCCTTGAAATAAATGCAATTGTAATCAATTGAAATCAATTTAACATTTTTGATTTTAGCATAACTTCTTCATACGATGGAATTTGGACTTGAAACCTTTTCCATTGCGTTTATAATATTTTAAAACACATATTTTGATATAAGAGTTTACCCAATTTCATTTCGGGGACAGAACGGGCTTTTTGGGCCACTTTGCTGTTAGCGCGTAAATCTATCTTATCCATCCATTCAAATGTCAACCCTGCCTATATATATCCTATTATAAACCCTAGCCTCCCTAATCTTCATTTGTCTGTACGTACAATTCATCTTCATCCTAGCTCCTCATTCCAATGGCAGACAAAACCTAAATTCCCAAATCCAAAATCCAATTTTTTTTTTAAAAAAAACTTTGCAAACCTGCAGCACGAGTCGCGCTTCGGGTTTCAGAGGGAAAAACCCTGGAGCTACTTCGGGTAACGAAGAAAATGACTCGGGTCTCCGGGTCGTTTTGGAAAAAACTCAGAGCAAGCACCGGGTATTTGAGGCGGCGGACCGAGTTGAACTCGAAGTCGATCCAGGACCAGAATTTTCCAATCTTCAAATTTTCATAACTTTTGCATACGGACTCGGATTTGGACGCGGTTTCTTTTGTTAGGATCGTATTGAAATTTCGGACCTGATGACGCTAGTTTGGACAAATTCTGAGACTATCAAATTTTGAGTTTAAATTGAATTTAAATTCAATTTTAATTCAAAAGGTGAGAGTTTTAACCCACTCACAACTTCTAAGATTTCTTATGTTTGTTAAATTAAATCTTGATGTGATTTAAAATTTATCTATGATTGTTTGGACATATATTTAATCATCATCTCAGTTAGATAGCATTTAGTTAAATTAAATTGTTATTTAATTTTATTATTGCATATAATTTGCCAGTTAAATTTATTTATTATTGCATATAAACTGCTAGTTGAACAGTTATTAATTTTTATTGAATATAAACTATTCGTTGATGCCTGTTATATTTTATATGCTTTATATTGATGTTTTTTTTAAATTGGATGATGATTGTAATAAATGGTTGTTTATTGATATTTGGATGAATGGATGCTATATTTTATATTGTATAAACTGCAAGTTATTATGCATTTTCATTTCATTTGGGATTGCGGTTTGAAATGATTTATAACCGTAAACTTTTATTTTCAAATTACGGATTGAAATGATAAATATCTGCATCACTTGACCATAGGATAGAAAATTATATACAGGCACCGTGGTCTATATATAAAATATTTTAAAGTGATTTTCTATGGTTTGGAAAGAAATATACTGTTTAATAAATATTAAATTTTGATATTATATAAATATTATTTTATATATAGTAAAATTCTAAAATTTAAGCTATGTGTAACTTAATGATGTTTTAAGTTTGATTTACGAATGTTTCAAGTTTGAGCTTTATTTAAGGGATACTGAATTTATTAAATAAATATTTCTAAACTAAATAATAGTGAATTGAATTAAGGTATATATAAGATTATCAGATTAGGTTGGGAATTTTGGAATATTTAAAGACTTGAAATATATCAAAATTGAAATGTTTTATTGAAATTAAGGTATTATTGCTTTCAAAGTGTTGGTTTTCGAAATTGTTATAACTTTAGAAGTAGTATGGTTTGAAAAATGAATTTATTTGAAATAGAATTATTTAAGAATTATCTGTGAATATATTGATTGGAAACCTATTGAAATCGAAAATTTAGAATATGACTTCAAAATGTGGTTTGGGTTTAAGATGATTTAAAAGAATATTTCAAGTTTATCTAAATTAAAGAAAGATTTGTGATTGGAAATTGGGTTTTATTTAAATAATATATTATTGAATTGTTTTGGAAATGGAAAAAATTATTTTGGTTTTAAAAGTATATACTATTTTAAAGTAAAGGATATAGTTTTGAAATGGCAATAATATTTTGGTTTTTGAAGTATATACCATTTTGAAGTAAAGGATATGTTTTGAAAGGGCAATGATTGTGTTTTTAAAAGTATATATATTTTTAAATGACCACGGTGTTATAATAATGTTTGGTTGTTAAAGAGACCGGGATCGGATATGGACATACTCTCTGTCGGTACCGAAAACCACTTTGACAACTGTGTACGCGATGGAGTTTCCAGAATGAAGTAGGATGGTGGCGACGATCCTAAGGTATATACGTGGACCCAACTCCCGTGAGTTGGCATAAGGTGGCTAAAACAGGAGCGATCTCGGACCAGTGAGGTAGCATCTCTTATCGGACGCACTTCTTCGATACCATTCTATTTTGAGATTTTTGGGGGCCACCCTTCGATTTGGGAGTGTTGTTCGAGGTGGAGCGGTAGTGGCTGCTATGCGTTTCCATCAGTCCGTGTGCGTAATTGGTATATCTACCCTGGCATTGCTTGTGTGCCGTGTCACCTACCATATCGAGCTTTACTACGAGTTGTGATTTCTCCCGTAGCCTGTGGAGTATCGAGGGTAGCCCCCATTTTGGGAGTATGCTAATACTGGATAGACTACTGGGACTATTACGTGTTAAGGGGAATATTGGGTCACTCCTTAATGCTATTTAAAAGTATGTTTATTTTATATTAGACATTATTATAATAGCGAATATTACTACATAGTAAATAGTTTAACGGATCCTTAGGAGATGTGAATCCCGAGCATCTCCTAAGTTACTGCACTCACGTTAGACACTGGATAGGAGCTGTCAAATCCCGTAAACATCTTTGACGCCATTCCACTCATATATTTATCATTGATTTAACTTACATAAGGTCTTTTAGTTCTGACTCGAGTGTTTTGTCTTTTCAATTCGCTCGGGTCAGCCTGAGCATTTCAGGATTTGAAGGCCCTATGTCTGGAGGACGAAGACGAAGATTTTATTACTACTATTTATTATATTCCACTATACCATTGTATTCCGCTGCATTAATTATCATTCTCTGGTATGTGTAACTCCGATATGTATTGTATAATATAATCAAATGTTTTGTAAAACAGCTTCATGAACTATAATTTGATTATTATATTTTATCGTTCCGCTGCAAGATACTATTTTGTTTCTTTTATTTCTCCACTTTTTCTTATTTACCCATAACAATCCGCCCTTTTGTATGGTTTAAGTTGGCACGTATGTCTGCTTAAGTGTACAAAAAGGTGGGATGTTACACTATTTATAGGCGTTCCATGCAAATATCTCGTTCAAACTTTGGGAGACTCTTTCTGGCACGTGCGTGAGCCCACGCGATCGATCCCATGGAGTTTCGACTCGATCCGTGATCGATACAAACGTAATTCGTATCGATCAAGATTTTGTCCGATGGAGTCGAAACTTGGTGTGAACATTCCTTAGCTTGTGCTTAAGCTTCCGTGAAAATTTCATAGCATTTGGACTTGTAGATCTCCATATATGATCGATACGAAATGTAGTGCTCGTGTGGGTTCGCACCGATCAATTTCGTATCGATACCGGATCGTATCAATACAATGCACGTGTTTGCCGATGACGTGGTACTACTTCGAAGGCTCGATCCATTTTCAACACCGTGTGGAACGCTTCCTCCTTTAAACCATGCACACTTCTAGTTCGCATCCAGGCTTCGTAATCATTCATTCGCATCCATCTGTTATCATTCCCAGTCTTCTTCGTATCCTTTGGCCGCTCTTTTGTTCGTATCCATCGTCTTTGCCTCTGTTCATATCGACTCGAAGTATCCATGCTGATCGATACGAATAGTATCGATTTGAAGTGTCCAATCTTGATCAATACGAACAGTGTCGATTCGAAGTGTCCAATCTTGATCGATACGAACAGTGTCGATTCGAAGTGTCCAATCTTGATCGATACGAACAGTGTCGATTCGAAGTGTCCAATCTTGATCGATACGAACAGTATCGATTCGAAGTATGCTGCTACGCTCTATCCCGATCGATACGAAATCATCGAGTCGAACAAATCACCATGCGCCCATCTATTCAATCCAAGTCCACAGCCATCGAGTCGGAACCCATCTGGCCTTCCTACCTGATCGATACGAACGCGCTGTTCGTATCCATGCTGATCGATACGAAAGCCTTGTTCGTATCGATCAATAGTCTTGAGCAAATGAACTCTGTTTGACCTAAAATTTGAAACGTACTCTCTCCTAGCCTTGATCATCATCTCCAAACGATCCCGCCTTGATCGGAGCTCGGCCAAATTTTTACGACATCGATCACAACCTTGTTTCCAATTGATTTCCAATCCTGATGTCTATCCTTTTTCAATTAGTTTGTTGATATTCCAGCCTTGACCAAAGGGTGGGATAACATTTGCCCTCCAAAACATGCCTTGTGATAAGAAGGTGTGTTTTGAATAGTTCTGAATTTGATATCTAAGGTCCATGGCCTTATCATCCAAGTGCGTCGCTCTTGACTGCTCCGAGTCGATGTTTGATTCTAAATCCAGTAACCAAAGCCTTAGCCAATTCCATATCCATCCAAACTTGATAACCAAGTTCTAATCCATCATTATCCAATAACCAATAACCGAATCCAGAACCTCCCCGGGTCGATATCCAAGTTCTTTGCCGTTTACAGCCAATACTCATATCCGTAGCCTCTCCGGGTTCTTGCCAAGCGCAATCCACACTTGACGACCGTGGCCCAGTGTCCTTGAGAGTTAAATAATTGCCATGGATTAAGTCCTAAGCCGGATCCTGGTCGCTCCGGACCCTTGTCAAGCATAGCCCGTACTCGACGACCTAAAATTATAATCGATAGGTATTATGGGGCCTAAGTCCTAGGCTGAATCCTGGTCTCTCCGGACCATTGCCGAGCATAGTCCATACTCGACGACCTTTTACCAAAAACCAGAGGAAAATCCAATCAAAATCCAAATCAAATCAGAAAACCAAAAATCCACGCCCGAAATCAAAACCAATATCCAAACATGAAAACAATCATCCAAATGAAAATCCAAACCAGACTCCAAAACCAAGCCAGAAAAGACAAATGTCCAAACAAAAAGAAAAAGCAGATTTCACAAACCATAGCGTCGCGGTTTATCATCATTTAGAGCATGCCTAGGGGCCATCTCCATCCCGGAAAAGAGTAAATGACTTGGCCATTTGCTAGTAGTTTGCTACTTATTTCGTATTATCCCGGTCAATTGATAACCAATCGACCATCATTCCTAGGCCCCACGCCATCATTGTTTGAGGTAGACGGTGGTCGCTCCTGTTCCACCGCCGCTTTTCGATCCCCGACATATTGTCGTAACTGTCCATTCCTTACATGCTCTTCAATAATGTCCTTCAGATGCCTGCAACTGTTTGTATCATGTCCGTCTAAATCGTGAAAATGACAGTGCCTTCCTGATGCCCTTTAACGTTTCGAAGGCTCTCTCCTAGCCGGCCTTCGATAGGGAAGGCGATTCCGAGTTTCCATGAATATCCGTTCCAATGTTTCGTTTAATCCTGTGTAAGTGGAAAACTTTGGTTCCCTCCATCGCCTCCTAGCTTTTCCTGATTCGTCATCCAACTTCCCTTTTGCATTATCTTTATCCGAGCCTCCACTGGATGGCCCACCATCCTCAGCTGCATTCACTTCCTTTAACTTCGTATCCGAACATGCATCTTCCTACCGAAGGAATCTCTCAGCTTCGTGAAAGAATTCTTCGAGATCCATTGGTGGGTCCCGTATTAGAGATACTTCGAAATCTAAATCCTCTCCGACTCCTGATACTGCTGCCATTAAAACCATCGACGAATTCGGCCGATCCACCGAAGCAACCTCCGAATTGAACCGAGTCAAGAAAGCTCTGAGCGGTTCATTCGTCCTTCGCTTTACTGACGTTAGCGTCATCACGTTCTTTGGCCTTTTGATATGAACCCGAAATTGCTTCAGAAACCTGTCCACCAATTATGTCCATGTCCTGATAGATCCTTCCTCCAGCTGTCTGAACCACATCGCAGCTATATCAGTTAAGTACAGAGGGAAGCATCTGGCCATTACTTCCTCCGATGCCCCCAGCACTTCCATATGTCTTGTATATCTCATCAAGTGATCAGTCGGATCAGCTTTTCCATCATATACTTCTAGCGTAGGTATCTTGAATTCTGGTGGATTCCGTGCCATTCTGATGTCGCGAGTAAACGGACTCCTGGTTACTCCTTCTAGATCCCTGTTTGTCAATCCTCCGCACACAGTTCTCCTGATAATCTCAGCCAATCCAGCGTTGTCTGCCAATGGTTTCCCCCCGAGTCCCCGAGGGAATTCTGGTACGTACTCCTCATCCCGCGCTCCTACATTCCTGCCAGCATCTTTTTGTGTGGTGTCAACCAGAATTCCTCCATGAACTGGTTCATCGTCGCCGGGCGGTGTGCCCCCGAGCCTGGGTCCATCCGGGTTAGCAGTCGTGCGCTGATCAAGGGTTGTGCCTTGTTGAGCTCCTTCATTCGATTGCCTGTTTGGTCCTCCCGCTCCAGCTCCGTCGATCTGAACTCCGGAAGCTCCAGCTTCTCCTGCTTGTCCAAACTGTCTGAGGAGGTTCTACATCATCTCCTCCTGCCTTTTTAGAAACTCTTCATGCATAGCTCCCATCATCATCTCCATCTCGTGTCTGGTGTTGAAAGCCGAAGTCTGATTAGCCCATGATGATGCCTCCTGGCTTCCTTCATGATAACTTCTCTCTGCTCATTGTCTTCTATTCGAGTGCCTTATCGTAGCTCTTTAGATCTGAACCCTTAAGCCTTCAAATATGAACTCCAAATCTGGTATAGTGGGTGCTAGTCGATTTCTCAGTTAAAGCACCAAAGTGTTTGCGCCAAAAATGGTCACAAACCCCAAATATCGTGAAAGCACCAGTGTATGAACACAAATCAACAGTACATAATCACAGATCATAGATCTAAGTAATGTAGAGGATAAAAAGTGAAGAATAATGAACTTAAAACGGAAAGAAATAGACAGAGACACAAGATTTATAGTGGTTCGGCTATCTCCGGCCTACGTCCACTCCAAAAGTTAATCTTTTATTGACTTTCCTTGCTAGTTACAACTGATTACAGCAGATTATAATGATAAAATTCGAGTATAACAACAACTATGGAGTACAAAGTTGAATCGGGCAAAGTCTGGACGTTGAGAAGCAAAAAGATCCATTTTCTGTAGGCTCTGGGATGCTATTTATAGGCGTTCCATGCAAATATCTCGCTCAAACTTCGGGAGACTCTTTCTGGCACGTGCATGGGCCTACGCGATCGATCCCATGGAGTTTCGACTCGATCTGTTATCGATACGAACGTAATTCGTGTCGATGAAGATTTTGTCCGATGGAGTCGAAACTTGTTGTGAACATTCCTTAGCTTGTGCTTAAGCTTCCGTGAAAATTTCATAGTATTTGGACTTGTAGATCTCCAGATATGATCGATACTAAATGTAGTGCTCGTGTGGTTTCGCACTGATCAATTTCGTATCAATACCGGATCGTATCGATACAGTGCACATGTTTACCGATAACATGGCGCTACTTCCAAGGCTCGATCCATTTTCTACGCCGTGTGTAACGCTTCCTCCTTTAAACCATGCACACTTCTAGTTCGCATCCAGGCTTCGTAAACATTCATTTGCATCCATCTGTTATCATTCCCAGTCTTCTTCGTATCCTTTGGCCGCTCTTCTGTTCGTATCCATCGTCTATGCCTCTGTTCGTATCGACTCGAAGTATCCATGCTGATCGTTACGAACAGTATCGATCCGAAGTGTCTAATCTTGATCGATACGAACAGTATCGATTCGAAGTGTCCAATCTTGATCGATACGAACAATATCGATTCGAAGTGTCCAATCTTGATCGATACGAACAGTATCGATTCGAAGTATGCTGCTACGCTCTATCCCGATCGATACGAAATCATCGAGTCGAACAAATCACCATGCGCCCATCTATTCAATCCAAGTCCACAGCCATCGAGTCGGAACCCATTTGGCCTTCCAACCTGATCAATACGAACACGTTGTTCGTATCCATGATGATCGATACGAAAGCCTTGTTCGTATCGATCAATAGTCTTGAGCAAATGAACTCCGTTTGACCTGAAATTTGAAACGTAGTCTCTCCTAGCTTTGATCATCATCCCCAATCGATTCCGCCTTGATCGGAGCTCGGCCAAATTTTTACAACATCGATCACTACCTTGTTTCCAATTGATTTCCAATCCTGTTGTCCATCCTTTTTCAATTAGTTTGTTGATATTCCAGCCTTGACCAAAGGGTGGGATAACAGATAGGAACTTGAATATTTGTGCCAATATTGAATGACATTTTAATTAAGATAATTGCATGTTTAGAGACGTATAAAAAATAAAACTTTCATTTTGAATAAGTAAGATTTTGGAAAAAAAAATGAATTTTAGAATAATATACACACACATTAATATTCAAATTTTTAAATATACCAGAGGGTTTATGGTTGTGTAAATGTTGCGGAACCAATTAGAATTACCTTTTACTAATTGTTGAACATTAATTACATAGGTTCACATTTCTTCTTCTTCTCATTTTGTAACATCCCGATATTTTCAACCATTCGCATCCGCACATGCCAGACTTGAATTGCTCAAAATATCAAATTGTTAATTTATATTTGGCAAAACTCAGCATATACAGTAAATAAATCAATCATAGAATCATAGACACAGAGTAATATAACAATAATGCAGCGGAATAGATAAATAGTAGTTCATGAAGCTACTATATAAACATCAGAGTTAGAAATAAAATACAACAGAATATCTCAAATACAGTGAAGTCTCCATTACAAACAGATGACCTCTCTGAACAAATCAACTGGAAAGCTGAGAGCTGAATCGATAGTTGGATCTCCAAACAAAGCTCCAAACTCCAAAGGTGAGTCTCAAATGCTGTAACACTCAGTCTGAACCGAGCGTAAAGCAAAACACAAAACACTCGAGTCGGGATTTAAAATTCTTATATTAATAAATCCAGCCCAAGTGAAATATCAACTGAAATACAAGTAACTTAAAGGATGTTTGGGATAACCATCCTCTAAGGATCCGTGGAACTATCTACAATGTAGAAATATAAGCTATCAACAACCAACCGTCATTACAACACCGTGGTCCTTTCAAAATATTTTATACTTCAAACCCAAAGTTTCATTTCCATTTCAATTATATGTACATTTCCTCAATTTCAAAAAAAAATATTCAAATCAACTGGAGTTCCAAATTCCAATTTAATTCAATCTAAATTTTCCCATTTTAATTCAATTCAGTTTCTAAATAACAAATTCAAATTATATTGATTTCAAATACAGATCTGAATCACAAAATAACCATTTAAATTCCAATATATTTCAAAGCTTTAATATTCAACATTTCAAAGTTATGTAATAATTTCATACAGATCTTGATTTAACTTCGTTATTATTTAGTCAGGGAATATTCACTTAATAAATTCAATATCATTTAACTAGCCTTAAATTACATTTTTACTAAACATTTCCTTAAATTTATTTAAACGAGAAATATTCATTAAATTACTTGAATCAAGACCAAGTTATAAATCATATCTTAAATCTCAATTTCAATGAGTTCTAAATCAGTTTAACTAAATAAAATTTCAACTAAATTCAAATCATCTTCCCAACCTTAACTTATTCAAATTATTACCAAAATCTACTTTGAAATATAAATTTAAACACTTAAACATATTATATGTATTAGATCAATCTTAATTAAATTAAATATTATTATTAAATATTTATATATAATTACCATTTATATATAATATTTTAAGAATCAACATTTATTAAAACCATATATTTCTTTCCAAACCCATAGAATTTATTTTCAAAATATTTATATATAGACCAACGGTGTCTTTATATAATTTCCTATCCTATGGTCAAGTGGTACGGATATTTATCATTTCAATCCGTAATTTAAATATATACGGGTAGATATCATTTCGACCTGCTATCCCAAATTCAATTCAAATGAAAATCGCTTGGGTTTATCATTTCAACCCATAACGAAATTCTCCTATTCTAAAGTCCATTCGGGTATGTATCATTTCAACCCATAGTGAATTTTATACTAACAGGAAACTTGCAGAGTGATAACATATATGATAATAATATAACAGACATATATCATTAACAACAATAATATAAACAACAGGATATTGTGTCATATCCTACAGGTGAACAGTTACAGACAATAGCATATATAACAATTTAAATAACTACAGCAGCATATTTCAATTGTCATTTCAATTGAAATCAAATTTAATAAATATAAGCACGTTAATCGTGAGTGATTGCTCACCTTTCGAAGCTAGATAGATTTGAAAAGAAATGAGTTATGGATCCGAGCACGATTTCCAAATCAAAGCTAGATGGATATGGACTCGACTGACAGGTTGATAGATAAGAAATTGACTAAATCAAATCAGAATTGTATCGATGGTGATAAACTGTATGAGTGAATTTCTATGTATATATCTATATATACATCATATTTTAAATTCCCAACACATATTAAATTAAATGTATATGTATTTTAAAATCCTTGTTTTAAGTAAACACATAGAATAAAACAAACATATCTTCATAATGAAATTTGAAATAACAAAAATACATATATATATATATATATAAACTATTATATTACTTAGACTATCCCATCTACAAAGCCCAGATATTAAACATCTAATATTTTACAACACCTTGAACATATTATAATTATACTATGTTTTAAGCTTACTTTACGCCTATATAAACACAGGTTAGTCAAAGTTTCTATAACATATCAACTTAAAGATGTATTCAACATATATATACATACTTTTATACAAATAAAATTTATTAAACTAACAGTAACTTCAATATATATATATATACTCAACCATATTCTATAGAATTTGTATAAATACATATATAAAAGCAGACCGATTTTCAATAATATAATACACATAAATATATTAACTTTCAAATATCTACAATTTATATGCTATAAACTTATATATAAAACAAAATCATTAAACAATAGATTACCATCTTATAAATTATATATATAGATATACCTCACTGTTTAAATCACGTACATATATTACATATATAAACAAAACATAACAACTATTACATACGTGTATATACTTACAGATTATAAATATATAAGTAATATATATCATATAAAACTATATACAAAACATTTACTAAATATAGTTTACTTATATAAACTGTAAAATAGTCCCCAGGCGAAAGTACATATGCTAGAATATATATATATGTGTAAACTATACATATAGCCAATAATAACACATACTGCTGAAATAAAATGTATACTGTTTAAAATCTTATCCTTTCAAATACAAGCTACTTCAGATCTATATATAATATATTTTTCGAAATCATTACTCGGATTCAAGCACATATTTCAAATAACCAGACTATATAAATATGACTGACATAACTTATATATATATTAATAAAACAGCAAATAAAAGAAAACATATACAGTAACTTTATATATAGTATATAGATTATTCATATGAAACAAAAACAAAATATCAATGCAACTTATAAATAGATATACATGTTATATCTCAGAAATGCAGATTTTAAAAATTAGTATCAACTTGGCTTGTTAATATACACTTTAAAACTATCCTATACATTAAAATAACCCAAGCTTTATTATACTTATAAAAGCACCTACACGATACTGTAAGTTGTATATATCATATCTACAACCTACATTAACAGACATATATATAGTTTATAACTCCCACTACAACAACATATACTATATATACAATTTAATATATAAATATACAACAACCTATGTATACAAATTATCTTTACATATGTAAGTGGGTTAAAAGTGTACGTATGTACAAATCTTAATATAACAAATTATGTTCCTATATAACACCAACCGATAATGAATACGTGAGTAAATAAACTTAATTATGTAAATAACTTACTTTACTTCGAAACCCAAAATAGCAAGATTCAAACTCATCTAGATATATATATATATAACTGCTAAACGGAGCGCGAGGCTAAGAGAAGGAGGAAGCACGGGGCGGCTGCCGCTCAGGGAGATACGGCGGAAGCTTGCTGCGAAGTGGAGATGGAAGGCCGTGAAGAGAGCGGCTTCGGTGGGGTTGGAAGCTTAGGAATTTGGTGACACGGATGTGTGGTAGGTGAGGCCTGGAGGGAAGAGTCGGCATAAGGCTGTAGCACGCTCGGTGGGCGGAGGCGTGGTGGAGGAGTTTGTCAGGCTCGGTTGCTTGGGAACGGTGGTGAAAAGATCAGAGGAGAGGAGATTTGGAGGAGAGAGACATGCATGCTAATGTAAGGGAGGGTGATGGTGTTTGGATCTCGGTGGAAGGTAGCAGGAAGGCTTGCGTTTAAAAAGGAACAAAGTGAAAAAGTAAAGTTATAAAAGTAGGTGGGATTGAACTGAAAAAAAAATGAATCCAAAGGGTACAGGGACCGGCTGAATTCTAGCAGATAATAAATGTCAAATGAATGCTAGTGGCTGTTTTATTTTCAGGCGTTTGAAATTTGAAACCGTAGGGAAGAGTGTAGTCACGATTTACGATACCGATACGGCGCATCGTTTACCGTTTCCGTCGCATACCGGACCTCGAAACATAGAAGTGAATATATCGCATCGATCGGCACAACGAGACGATCAAAACAGTATACAAATATTAGTGGTACGATCATCCGATCAACAGTCGAAAATTGTACCGATATACGTTGCTATTACGTATGGAAAAATCCAAACGGAGCTAGAAACATCCGAAATTTGCAAAACAAATTACGCAGTCTTATTCAGAGTGTTCTAAATAAATTTTCTCATGTTGACATATTTAGGTTTCGGAACACTTTTAAATTCAACTGTTATTAACTAATTTAAATTGAAATAGAATTTCACAAGAAAATAAACTTCAATACTATCAGATGGAAATTTATCAGTTGTTATGTTTAAATAGACGTATTCCAATAAATAAATTTTTACTTTCAAATTTTATTATTTAAAATTTCACCAAATTTCAATTAATTTAATAAATAAAATCGCTAAAATCTTTGGGTCGTTACACTCTCCCCCACTCAAAACTTTTCATCCCCGAAAAGGAAGGTGGTAGGAGAATAGAACAACCAGAAATAAAGGTAGATTGAAAGTCATGAGGCAACCCTACCCTTAGTCTTCAGTTAGACTAATTTGTTTTAGTGAGTTCCCTAAACTAATTGATCATAACATACCAGTTTCATTCATTCATAAAATCATCCAACACATTTTAATTTGGGTTATTCCTTGTCTCATAAAATTTTGCTTCAATTCATATGTAAGTGGATTCTAATTTTTAAAACAGCCTGATGTGCATATCCTCACTATTGGTTTAAATAGGTATAAGTTTCAGGTCTATGATTTCTTTACTGCTAAATTCTTGGAAATTTGCATGCTTATAAATTATAATATAAAGCTAAACATATCTATCTTTTCCACTGAATATAGTTTCAACTCAGGATACTTTTTCTTTTACTAGTAATGGTTCCATCACATAATAATCCCTAAAATCATTCATTACATAATAATCAAGATCAACATACTGCAAATATTAATTACATATAGGTCTTTAAAATAAAACATAAAGGACATTCTTCAACAAAAAGCCATATTTCAGTTGTTAGCAATTTCTTCCTAGCATCACATTTCTGCTCTTTTTACTTAGTTTCTTCATTACCTGCAGACATCCCATGACCTGCCTCACCATGTAAGTGAAACACCCATTTGATGCAAGCAACAAACAGGTCAGACTAAAGTCTGGTATGAGTAAATTCAATTGACAATACATAAGATTTATGGAACTAATTCTATATCACCTTTGTTTCAGAAGTTAAATGTTTTACTCGGATTATTAAACCACTTTCTCATGCTTCACATTTTTAAGTATCCTTTTAGTGAAATGAGGGAACTGCTAAATATATGTATATGTGCTCAGACTAATTTCTTAACATAAATCTTTATTTTAAAAATTCATAGCAGCCATCATGCAAATCACACATGCATTCCCAAACATGAACAAGCAACATCCATAACATTAAGCTAAAGTACCAATATGAGACTGCATATCAAGCTTCCCATATACTTTCAGCATTTATACATTTTGCATGTATATTCATTTCATGTCATTCATTTCAAAAGGATCCAGTATCACATTTTATGGTTGCATTGGTGCACACTGCCTGGAACTGCTTCTTACTTCCCAGTGCACTATAAGCTTTTGGACATGATCATGCCATGTGCAAACTCACACCCCAACCTTGGTGCAAGCCAACCACTATGCCATACCCACTTCCCTCTTACCCAACCTGATAGAGGTGAACCATGTCCTTAGTTTAATTACTAAGTTCTCTCACACATCCCATATTTTCTATGCAGATTTATGCCCAACACTGTTTTATCCCCAATCACTACATACTAATAATTTCTATGCATCCATCAAAACTCCTTCACTTATACATATATATTCAACAATCACTTATACTTTAAGAATCAGTTCAAGTTGGTTTTATTTTAGAGATATAACTTGGTTAAAGCATAGCCTAGAGCCTTTACCAAGTGAAGTGCTACTCTGGTTCTCCTTAAAGTCCATCCACATATTAAAGTGTATTTTCTTATTAATTCAATCTTATTTCTAGAGAACCTCAAATGATAAATCAGGATTCAGCACATGGAAATTCATTGCATCCTAACCATCTTCTCAGTTGCAAGACAAAAGCCAGAGGACCACTTCCTCTTACTGCCTTGCACCTTACTTTTTTTTTAAAATTTATGCTTGATCCTAAAACATTTCCTAGGTACATAAACATCTAAATTATCATCAATTTATCCTTAAATATATCATGTATGAACAATCCATCATAGGTTAAATGACAACCAAGGAAAACAAAACATATCCTCAGAAACAACAGAAGAGGATTAGATTAAAAAAAATGCAAACAACACTTCTAAACAGAATTAAAATAAATTAAAGATCAAATGGCTGCCTTCCATAGGTCTTAATGCCTTGCCAAGTGAGGGTTTACTCACCATGGTTCTTCTTCGTAAGCCTTGATTTAAGTCTGCCATTGACCTCCTAATTGTTGCCTGCCTTCTCTTTCTTTTCTATGTTTTGATTATGTTTTTGGTTTTTCTCCTGTGCACCCGTAGGAGGTGATGAGGTATATAGTGGAGTTATTAGGGTTTTAAGGTTAGTTAGGTAATTTATTTTCATCAGAAATCCCATCATTATTTCTGATCTCACCCAACAGCTCACCCTCTCCACTTTCCTTCCTTACCATTTTTCCTTTTTTCCTTGTCTAAACTATTTTTGGCAATTTCCTATACACACTTTATGCATGATTCTGGCTTGGCATTTTCTGGTTTTAATTATGCATAAAAACTTATGTGTCTAACCAAATGTGTGTGTTAATTAGTTATTATATTTTCTACCCATGCATGTTTCCATGTTTATTACATATATACTTTAGTTTATTTAAATTAGGACTAAGACTGCCGAGGCCATTTATACATTATAATTGGGTTAATGTAGCTATACTAATAGGTCATGCAATTTTTCCTTGCTCAGGTAGTATACTAGAATAGTGTGCACGTGCACAAAGACATGCATACCTATCTACACGCCATTGTTTTTCAGAGAAAAGAAAAATTTTGTTTTTCAACTAATTAACTTTCTTTTGCAAAGTATGTAACCTATATATATATATATACTTAAATTATGGGTTGTCACATACACCCCTCCTTTAAGAAATTGTGTCCCACAATTTAACATTTCTTAATTCAACTAAAGCATATATCAAGCAAGCACATTCAACATTGAATACTATGTTTAATTAACTGAATGCAAACATGAATGATAAATTACCTTTAATTTAATTGTCAGTTGCACATAGTTAAGGGTACTGGACGTTTATCTTGTCCTCAACCTCCCATGTGCAATCATTAGGGTCTAGACTCCACTGCACCTTTACCAGTTTAATAGTTTTGTTCCTCAATTTCTTATCTTCTTTAGCTACAATGCCCACTGGCTCCTTCTCATAAACTAAATCTGGTCTAACTTCTACTGGGTTTTGTGGCTGAATCACTGAAGCTTCATCATGTACACATTTTCTCAATTGTGATACATGAAATACATTATGTATTCCACTCATTTCTTCTGGCAACCTCAACCTGTAAGCCATCTTTCCTATTCTTGCTATGATCTCATATGGCCCTATGTATCTCGGGGTTAGCTTCTCTGCCTTACCAAACCTCAACACCTTCCTCATAGGTGAAACTTTCAAGTACACATGATCTCCTACCTCAAATTCAAGTGGTTTCCTTCTTTTATCTGCATATGATTTCATTCTGTCTTGTGCTGCCTTCATTCTCTGTCTGATCAGTGTGATCTTATCATTTGTTTCTTTCACATGATCTGGTCCTAACATCACCCTATCTCCTACCTCTAACCAGCAAGCAGGTGACAAACAAGGCCTCCCATATAGAGCTTCATAGGGAGCCATCCCTATACTACTCTGGTAGCTGTTATTGTAAGCAAATTCTGCTAAATGAAGGTAGTCTTCCCAATTACCACCATGGTCAAGTACACAGGCTCTAAGTAGATCCTCCAAAAATTTATTAACTACTTCTGTCTGGCCATCAGTTTGGGGATGGTAGGCTGTGCTCAAGCACAATTCAACCCCCATTGCCTGTTGAAAACTACTCCAAAACTTTGATGTGAATATGGTGTCTCTGTCACTAATGATAGTGGTAGGAACTCCATGTAGTTTTACGATTTCTTTCATGAAAATTTGTGCCAATTTTGGTGCATTTCTATCACTCTTTACTGGTATGAAATGTGATGATTTAGTCAACCTATCTACCACCACCCAAATACTATCATTACCTCTCTTTGATCTTGGCAAACCATCAATGAAATCCATTGATATGCTTTCCCATTTCCACCTTGGAATTTCCAGAGGTTGCAACAGTCCACTGGGTCTTTGGTACTCAGCCTTGACTTGTTGGCAAGTCATGCATCTTGCCACATATTCACCCACACTCCTTTTCATTCCTTTCCACCAATAACTCCTCTTTAGATCATGATACATTTTAGTACCACCTGGATGTATGGTGTACTTAGACTTGTGATGAACATCCATGATTTTTCTTTGTAGTGCTTCTGTGCTAGGCACACATAGTCTTCCCTTGTATCTCAAAAATCCTTTTTCATCCAATTCAAACTTATCAATATTTGAACCATTCCTTAACAGTTCCTTCTTCTCTCTTAGGAATGCATCCATGTCTTGAGACTGATTCACTTCTTCCACTAAGTCTGATTTTATTCTGATGAGGCTGAGCTTGCCATAGTGCTCCATGTCCTCATCTATCACCATAGTTTGCCCTTCCACACTTTGCACTTCCACATCAGATAGTGCCAATCACATTTTAAACTCCTCTATCATCAATGTAGCCAACTTGGCATGTTGCCTACTCAATGCATCTACCACTCTATTTGCTTTTCCTGGTGTGTACATAATGTCCAAATCATAGGCAGCAAGGAATTCCACCCACCTATGTTGTCTCATGTTCAAATCTTTTTGAGAAAATAAGTATTTCAAAGCTTTGTGGTCAGTATAAAGCACAAATTTTGCTCCTAATAGGTAGTGCCTCCAAAGCTTTAATGCATACACCACAGCTGCCAATTCCAAGTCATGTGTTGCATACTTGGTCTCACTTGGTTTCAATTGCCTTGATGCATAGGCTATTACTCTACCATCTTGCATAAGAACAGCCCCTATACCTGACCCACATGCATCAGTGTACACTACCGGATTATCATTGCCTTCTGGGATTTTCAGCACTGGAGCTTCCATCAGTGCTTTCTTCAATTGGTTGTATGCCCCTTCACACTTCTCAGTCCATAAGAAAGGTTGGTCTTTCCTTGTTAGATTAGTTAATGGGGTTGCTATTTTAGCAAAGTCTTTTATAAATCTTCTGTAGTATCCAGCCATGCCCATGAATGATCTTATCCCAGTAACATTGCTTGGTCTCTTCCATGCTTGTACTGCCATGACCTTACTAGGATCTACTGAAATTCCTTCTTGAGAAATTATATGGCCTAAGAATTTTATTTCATTCTTCCAGAAGGAACATTTTGCAAACTTGGCTTTAAGGCCTTGTTGCCTAAGTCTACTTAGTACCATGTTCAAATGTTTCTCATGTTCACTGGCTGACTTAGAATATATTAATATATCATCAATGAAAATCAGTACAAATTTATCTAAATAGTCTCTAAAAATCCTATTCATTAAATCCACAAAATAGGATGGTGCATTGGTCAAACCAAATGGCATTACTAAGTATTCATACAAGCCATACCTGGTGTTGAAAGCTGTATACTTAATACTTTCTTCTTCCACTTTCATTTGATGGAAGCCAGATGCCAAGTCAAGTCTGGAAAATACCTTAGCACCATTTAATTGATCAAAAAGATCATCAATTCTAGGTAGAGGGTATTTGTTTTTGATGGTGACTGAATTTAGTTCCCTATAGTCTATGCACATTCTCAAGGAACCATCCTGCTTTTTAACAAATACTACTGGTGATCCCCAGTTTGAACTACTAGGCCTAATGAAGCCTTTTTGCTCTAATTCTTCAATTTGCTTCTTCAGCTCAATTAGTTCTTTAGGACCCATCCTATTTGGCTTCTTAATGACAGGGCTTGTCCCTGGTTTAAGTCTTATTTGAAATTCTACTGGTCTATTATGGGGGATGCCATTCACTTCACCAAACACATCAGTGTATTCGTTAACTATGGGTATCTTTTCTAAGCTTGGTTCAACTTCACCATTTTTCAAGTTGAACATCCTGCCCAGACCCCTAGCTTTTGCTACCTCAAACATGACCAAAATTCTTTTGCCATCATGGGGTTGTAGTGAGATTGTAGAATTTTCTAAATTAATAATAGCATGAAATCTTTTTAACCAATCCATCCCTAGTATGATATCCAACTTAGGGTAATTTAGCACATATAATTCTGAAATAAAGATGTGACCACCCACACATATTTCTACTTGCATGCATTTCATGTTAGTAATACAGGAACTTCCTATGGGACTATCAATATGCAATGGTTTATCAACAAGAATACATATCAATCCCAGTTTCTGAACTATGTCATAAGAAATAAAAGAGTGGGTAGCTCCTGTGTCATAAACAACTGATATGGGTATGCTTTTAATAAATAATATACCTTCCACTTGGCTAGGTGCCTCCATTGCCCTGCCTTTCCCCTCAAGTACAGCCACCCTTGCCATTTCTGGACACTGCCTTTTCATATGTCCCTCTTTACCACAGTTGTAGCACCTAAGAATGGTTGACTTGGGTGCTTGGCATTTGGTCTTTATATGGCCTTCCTTTCCACAGTTGTAACAGATCACTTTAGGTTTCCTACTGTCAGAGCTTGCCACCTTACTTCCTTCTTTTTTCATTGCCTCTCCCTTCTTCTTCTCATATGGGTGTGCTCTATTCTTCCCTTTCTTGTTATTTCTGAAATTCTTAAATTTTTCCCTGGCATTATCATGCTGCTCAAATGATAATGTCAAGTCCATAACTTGACTAAAAGTTCTGTCTTTGTAGGGTAACATGGCTCTACTCAATCCAGCATTCAACCCCTGAATGTACCTTGCATTCCTTGAAACTTCATCTGGGATTAATACTGCTCCATACTTGGACAACCCTTCAAATTTTTGAGTGTATTCAGTGACACTCATAGATCCTTGTCTAAGTTTAATAAACTCCTCAAGTAATGAGGCTTTTGCTGATGCCGGGACAAATCTGGCTTCTAACATTTCTTTGAACTGATTCCATGTGATCTCTTGCTCTTGCCTACCTGCAATGATCACTTCCCACCAATCCAAAGCAAGGCCTTTCAGTTGTCTTGAAGCTATTTTCCTTCTTCTCTGGTCATTAACCTGCATATCTGCAAAGATCCTTTCTACTGTTCTTGGCCATGTTTGGACACCCATGACATTTTCTGTGCCATCAAAGCTACTGCCTCCTAAATGTGTATATGTTTTAAGCAATTTGGACAGCTCCTCATGAGGATTATCTACTCTAGGTGCCATCCCATCCCTTAATACTCTAACAAAATCTTGCATGTTAATCATTGGGGGATCAGTGGCCATTCCAGTTGTCTGTTCATCATGATTGTCCTCCCTTTCTCCAGCAGCCTGGGGATTGCTCCTAACTGTTCTGGGCCTCTATTGAACATTTCTAGTACGGTTAGTTCTAATTCCTACTCACTACTTCACTTTAAACTAGTAGTGGACTCATTCATACATAATAAATAAAACAACCAATGCAAACAGTACAAACAATGCACACAGATTCAACCAAGTATTTGTATTGGCTATGTATTTAATAACACAGCTCTGATACCAACTGAGGCAACCCTACCCTTAGTCTTCAGTTAGACTAATTTGTTTTAGTGAGTTCCCTAAACTAATTGATCATAACATACCAGTTTCATTCATTCATAAAATCATCCAACACATTTTAATTTGGGTTATTCCTTGTCTCATAAAATTTTGCTTCAATTCATATGTAAGTGGATTCTAATTTTTAAAACAGCCTGATGTGCATATCCTCACTATTGGTTTAAATAGGTATAAGTTTCAGGTCTATGATTTCTTTACTGCTAAATTCTTGGAAATTTGCATGCTTATAAATTATAATATAAAGCTAAACATATCTATCTTTTCCACTGAATATAGTTTCAACTCAGGATACTTTTTCTTTTACTAGTAATGGTTCCATCACATAATAATCCCTAAAATCATTCATTACATAATAATCAAGATCAACATACTGCAAATATTAATTACATATAGGTCTTTAAAATAAAACATAAAGGACATTCTTCAACAAAAAGCCATATTTCAGTTGTTAGCAATTTCTTCCTAGCATCACATTTCTGCTCTTTTTACTTAGTTTCTTCATTACCTGCAGACATCCCATGACCTGCCTCACCGTGTAAGTGAAACACCCATTTGATGCAAGCAACAAACAGGTCAGACTAAAGTCTGGTATGAGTAAATTCAATTGACAATACATAAGATTTATGGAACTAATTCTATATCACCTTTGTTTCAGAAGTTAAATGTTTTACTCGGATTATTAAACCACTTTCTCATGCTTTACATTTTTAAGTATCCTTTTAGTGAAATGAAGGAACTGCTAAATATATGTATATGTGCTCAGACTAATTTCCTAACATAAATCTTTATTTTAAAAATTCATAGCAGCCATCATGCAAATCACACAGGCATTCCCAAACATGAACAAGCAACATCCATAACATTAAGCTAAAGTACCAATATGAGACTGCATATCAAGCTTCCCATATACTTTCAGCATTTATACATTTTGCATGTATATTCATTTCATGTCATTCATTTCAAAAGGATCCAGTATCACATTTTATGGTTGCATTGGTGCACACTGCCTGGAACTGCTTCTTACTTCCCAGTGCACTATAAGTGTGACGACCCGACTTTTTCTCCACAAAAAGTCGTATCATCTTGAAGAAAGAAAGAGATAGAAAAGAGAAAAGATAGAGAAGAAAGAAAGAAACACATCAGAATCTAAACAGCGGAACGAATAAATTACATTAATCAAATAAGATATTACATTGTATCATATACATCAGAGATACACAGCTTATACAACACATACTAGACAGTTATAAATACCTGTCTAGTTATTACAACTCAAATACAACTCAACAAATGACTCAGAGAAACTAACACAGCGGAACACTATATCTACGAACGCTGAAGCCTCCTGCTCCATTGCTCCTCCAGATAACTCGTCAAAGCTAACCTGAAACCCTTGGCTACTCGTAAAAATTTGAGTACCCAAGAGTTTATAAAACAGAAATAAACACTTGGGTCAGACATGGGTCTGGTGTGAGTAAACGGGTTAAAGTTGTTTAACTTCAAAGCCTTTTGAAAACAAAGGTATCACGTAAGACTTCCCACACATAAACATGGAAAAGTTTTTACCTTACGCTAACCAAAACTTGATAGGAAATCGAGTTATATTATAATAGGTCTAAGGTTTTCAAATAAATATGAAATAGCCTAAATTGTTACATTCATTAAATTCCAGCATACATAGGTATACAATCAAGACCGTTATCACTTATTGGAAGTTGGATTCCATACAATGGCAGGGCTACTGGGGTACCGCCCGTCACAGTACGTGGCCTAGATCAACGTACCGAGGATCACTCCCAATCCCCTGCAACACAAGGCCGGAACATCCCTTACTGGATAATTTCCGCATAAGAAACCCCAGCGGTTGTAGCTATTCAACCGCCCACACAGCCGAATAAAAAGAAGGGACCTCTAGACAGAGGAATCTCATACTACTTGGGTGCTACCCACTAACCTTGCTGTACCTCCCCTGTTTTAGCCATTCCTGGTTTGATGAGGCTTGAGGCTACGATTACCTTTAATCAAAACACATCACTTAGAATGCTCATCGTCCACCTAACGATGTGCTGAAAGCATTCAATCCATACAAGTTCGTTCCGGGTTCGAACGAAACCGAAGGCATTATCTCGTTACACTCATTTTGGAATCACCCTCAGAGTTAACGACAATAACCCTTGCACTCTGAATCTTCATCTTCACTTGAGATTCACGACCTATCGTTAATTTGGATCGATGTGGTATTCGGGTCTCCAGACCTGGAATACCGGTATACGGAAACCCGATCCCGGTCTCATCGAAATCCAAAACGTATCTTTTAAGTTCAAGTTGTTTAAAGGTTTAAACAATTTAATTCAATTCAATATTTGAATTCACACAGCATTTAACAGATAAATATCACACATTTATCATATCACAGAATATCACCATATCATCCAATAGATATCATCTAATTCAGATATTCTATATAAACAATCATCCATAAGCAATAATTATTAACCCTAGGATATAATTAATTTAATTATCTTAAATTAAATTAATTACTTAAGAATTAATTATCTAACCTTGCTTAATCAATCATTAATTAATTACAATCCAGGTCAAAAACCCTGTAATCTGAAATCTACTCAAACCTGTAATCTACCAAAACTCTGTAATCTTTTCAAACCAGAGAATCCAAGAATCAAGATCAAAATACTCCTCAAATTCAAGTTCAAAAACCTGTAACAAATTCTCCTAAACATTTTTCCAAAGCTCTGATACCAACTGAGATGATACGACTTTTTGTGGAGAAAAAGCCGGGTCGTCACAATAAGCTTTTGGACATGATCATGCCATGTGCAAACTCACACCCCAACCTTGGTTCAAGCCAACCACTATGCCATACCCACTTCCCTCTTACCCAACCTGATAGAGGTGACCCATGTCCTTAGTTTAATTACTAAGTTCTCTCACACATCCCATATTTTCTATGCAGATTTATGCCCAACACTGTTTTATCCCCAATCACCACATACTAATAATTTCTATGCATCCATCAAAACTCCTTCACTTATACATATATATTCAACAATCACTTATACTTTAAGAATCAGTTCAAGTTGGTTTTATTTTAGAGATATAACTGGGTTAAAGCATAGCCTAGAGCCTTTACCATGTGAAGTGCTACTCTGGTTCTCCTTAAAGTCCATCCACATATTAAAGTGTATTTTCTTATTAATTCAATCTTATTTCTAGAGAACCTCAAATGATAAATCAGGATTCAGCACATGGAAATTCATTGCATCCTAACCATCTTCTCAGTTGCAAGACATAAGCCAGAGGACCACTTCCTCTTACTGCCTTGCACCTTACTTTTTTTTTTAAATTTATGCTTGATCCTAAAACATTTCCTAGGTACATAAACATCTAAATTATCATCAATTTATCCTTAAATATATCATGTATGAACAATCCATCATATGTTAAATGACAACCAAGGAAAACAAAACACATATCCTCAGAAACAACAGAAGAGGATTAGATTAAAAAAATGCAAACAACACTTTTAAACAGAATTAAAATAAATTAAAGATCAAATGGCTGCCTTCCATAGGTCTTAATGCCTTGCCAAGTGAGGGTTTACTCACCATGGTTCTTCTTCCTAAGCCTTGATTTAAGTCTGCCATTGACCTCCTAATTGCTGCCTGCCTTCTCTTTCTTTTCTATGTTTTGATTATGTTTTTGGTTTTTCTCCTGTGCACCCGTAGGAGGTGATGAGGTATATAGTGGAGTTATTAGGGTTTTAAGGTTAGTTAGGTAATTTATTTTCATCAGAAATCCCATCATTATTTCTGATCTCACCCAACAGCTCACCCTCTCCACTTTCCTTCCTTACCATTTTTCGTTTTTTCCTTGTCTAAACTATTTTTGGCAATTTTCTTTACACACTTTATGCATGATTCTGGCTTGGCATTTTCTGGTTTTAATTATGCATAAAAACTTATGTGTCTAACCAAATGTGTGTGTTAATTAGTTATTATATTTTCTACCCATGCATGCTGCCATGTTTATTATATATATACTTTAGTTTATTTAAATTAGGACTAAGACTGCCGAGGCTATTTATACATTATAATTGGGTTAATGTATGTGACGACCGCCCATGACCCCTGCACCGAATCTAGAGATAGTGCACTGTAAAGTGTGCCAGGCGACCATGGACGATTGTCAGGGTAGATCAAAATAACAGGATCTATCGTATTACTCACAGCGCATGGACAACATACAATAGAACATATATATAGTGAAGCTTCATAGAATAGAATCTCATCAATAAAACTTCATAATAGTTGAATACAAACATCTGAATAGTCAATACAACAAGCCTCACTACATATCACTCAGAGAATACAAAACAGCGGAACATCCAGTACATATAGTAAGTAGATAATATGCAATACTCCAACTCGTCTTCGTCATCAGCAATGTGAAAAGCAAGAACAGCACCTGTCACTTGCTACCTAGTCTGCCCGTCCCAAAATGGACGAACAGCCCAAGGCAATAAGAATTAAAACATAAAGCCTTAAGTCAGACAACAGTCTTAGTGAGCGGTAAATTAACTAGCAACATACCAAAAGAGCATAAAGGAAAAGGAATAGGAATACAACCCTCCCACTCCACCTCTTTCTACAGTGATAGCCCCCAGACACACACAAAGCAGAAGCAAGCATAGCAAAGCATACAATTTAAAGTAAAGCAATTATCACTCGAGTCAAGGGCGATGTTTTCCAAGTACAAATCCCAAGGTCTATACCAAGGTCAGATAAGCACCCAGGAAATACCGCTCTTAAGACCGAATGACGATACAACCAAACATCCATGACTCCGGCTATCACTGTTATCCTTGCTTCGATACCACCGTTAATTGAATGACTGGCACCTTCTTTCAGCCGTCCGTCAAGGGCTAATGGAAACCCCGGTTCTAGACATAACTCCTGCACGTCATCGTGACCCATGCCTAGGATTATCGAATCTGCCCAGAGTACTCGACCATCAACGATTAGTCTTTTGGGCATCCCCATGTACTCTTGCTTGGAGCATGCTAGAACCTTCAACAACGATGAGATCTCAGCCTCCTAGTCATCCTCCTCGACGACTATTTCCATACTAGCTCAAGCGCCTCTCGAGCAAACCATTATCCTCAACTCGAATCATTTCACCGAGTTATCAACATGCTTGGAATGATCCCGTCTGGATTAGACCAAGGCTATCCCATATCATAATTCGCCTCATCATCATCATAGCAAAGTCTCAACTCAACATCATCATCGAATCTATCCATATGAGCTTCATCATCCGCCACATATGCCACGTGCAGCTTTTCCAATTCAAGACCCTTTCCCTTAGCTTTTGAATCATCTTCGACCATCTTGTCTAAAACAAATCATCAATTATCAAATTCACAGCAATCAATCATGTCAAACATCAATCCAAGTAATTAAGCATTCAAATATAAGCAAAATGGACAATTATAACAATAATGGCAATTTCGTAATTAAAGAGTTGAAAGTCTAACAAGCATGAAAACATGAGAATTATCTCTACAACTTGATGAATGAACTTGCATAGGTTAATCATGTACAAAAATGGTTGTCAAATCATCATGAACAATGGATCTACATGGATCTACACTTAGGTTTACAAAAATGCATAGAAATCACTATTTCAACACCAAATCAAGCCAACAATCCGATCTACTCCTTTGGATCCGTGTGAGAGATAATCACCACTCACCAAATCACCTAAACAACCTCAAATCTACACGCTTCAGATCTGGACAGCGAAGGATCAAGCTTGATCTATCACGAATCCGCTTCAAACGATGAAATCTCACTTCAATGGATGAAAATCTTCAATCTAAGCTCTTGAATCTTCAATTTGATCTTCAACTTGGATGGATGGAATCACTAGATTAGAGTAGAGAAAAGAAGTGAAGAAGTGTAGAAGTCGAGCTCTCAAAATGGCAGCACTTCGTCGCTTCGAAATCCGGATTCCAAAAATGAAGCCAACCCCCTCTATTTATAGCTGAAATCACCCCTAGGTCGCTCGGAGTTAGGTCGTACACGACCTATGGAGCCACGACCTATGACCTATAACCCCTTACCGACCTAAAGACTTCGACTTAACAGAACTCCGCAACCTATGACTTAACAGGTAGGCTACGATCTAACTAGCTAATGGCCTAACGACCTAACCCTTCTGCGCATCCAAGCACCCAGCGACCTACCAAAGCTCTACATCTTACGACCTAACGAGGTTACGACCTATGACTTAGCGACTTAACCAAAGGTGCGACCTAACAGTGCTACGACTTAACACTTAAACACATCAGCGACCTAACGCTTAAGCGCTTACGCGACCTAACAAACCAACGACTTAAAGCAATGCGCGACTTAACTATGCGCGACCTAATACTAAGCCAAAACCCAGCGACCTAACAACTCACTTGACCTACGACTTAGCAAACACGCGACCTAACTCTCACGCGACCTACCAACCTATGCGACCTACAACTTATGCGACCTAACACCTTAGGTCGCCTAACAACCTAACTACGCTAACAAGCTATCCACTAGGTCGCTAAATACTGGGTTGTTAACTCGCTAACCCTTAGGTCGCTAACCCTATAGGTCGCGAACTACTATAGGTCGCTAACTACTAGTTCCTTAGGTCGCTGCCTTCATAGCTCCTTCGTCCTATAGGTCGCTCAAATACTTAGGTCGTTCACTCGACCTATCCTACCTCACGACCTATCCCACACTCCTTAGGTCGCTCCAACGACCTAACACAAAACTCCTAGGTCGCTCACTGCTTAACCCCTAGGTCGTTAACTCCACTAGGTCGGCCATTCCTTAAGTCGTCACTCGACCTAAGCCACTCACGACTTACTTCCTACACGACCTAAGCTTCCAACGTTCTAACTCTTAGGTCGTCCAATCTATAAGTCGGTCACGACTTATCACTTAGGTCGTTTACGACCTAGGACTTGAACAAATTTTGCCTAAAATCTGAAATGGCTCAACAACGCTAAAAATTCCAGATTTTGACGAACTTTTCGATCCGTAAAAATACGGGTCGTTACAATGTAGCTATACTAATAGGTCATGCAATTTTTCCTTGCTCAGGTAGTATACTAGAATAGTGTGCACGTGCACAAAGACATGCATACCTATCTACACGCCATTGTTTTTCAGAGAAAGAAAAATTTTGTTTTTCAACTAATTAACTTTCTTTTGCAAAGTATGTAACCTATATATATATATATATACTTAAATTATGGGCTGTCACAAGTCAAGATTAAACAAAAAAACTATATAAATTTTACTTGAATATTCATTTGAAAACTTCATTTAAAATTCTATTTTCTTTAATACTTTATATATTTTTTCAAACCCATTTGTAAAATTTCTTGCTTCCTTTATAAATACTATTTATATGTTTAAATAACACCTTTATAAATATACAAAAACTATTTGAAAACAATTATTTACATCTGTAACAACCCACCTTTTTGGACGTTTCAAATCGACAACAAACCACACATGTCATACTCAAACCATTCAAAAGGGAGGATTGTTAATGGGGTAAATAAGAAAAAAAGAAAACAAAACACATAATCTCGCAGCAGAATAACAAAATATAATAATAAAATAAACAGTTCATGAAGCTGTTTTACAAATAACATTTGATTACACTTTTACAATTCAAATCAGAGTTATACATACATCAGAAATAAACAAATAATGCAGCAGAACACAGAATGTAGTGAAATATTAAATAACAATAATATACTGAATCTTCGTCTTTGTCCTCCAGAAAATAAGTGTCTTCGCTAAACTGAAATACTCGGTCTGACCCGAGCGTAAAGTAAAACAAGAACACTCGAGTCAGGACTAACATTCTTATTTAAGTAAGTCAACTCAAGTGAAATGTACAGATAACTCAATAAGTGAAATGCTTAGGTTTAAATAAACATCATCTTTCACACTATAAATTAGTTCAGTTCAAATACCGACTTTATGTTCGTTTCCAATCGATTCATTATTAAATCCAACTTCAGATTTCAATTTTTCACTTAAAGCTATTAAGTTATAATCAAACAACAAGTTTAAATCTAAAAAATCCAATTAAAACTTTCATTAAATCAATTAAATTTCAATTTCATAATTTCAAGTTCAACCATAAATTTAAACTTACAATATTCCAATTTTATTTCTAAATTAATTTATTTAAACCCAAAGTGGTTTTATATCGGGTATGTATCATTTCAATCCAAAGTGATTTTGCTAACATATCACATGTGTCACATATCGTAAACAACATAAGTGAATATTTCAAATTCTAACATAACATATAAATATATAACATGACATATATACAAGGAACTTGCAAGGTAATTTACAATAAATTAACATGGCATATCATTTTTCACAAACATAACACATTATTTCCACATAGCATATGTGACATGTTATTAACATAGCATGTGCAACATATGATTTTATTAACTAACACATTTGTTTCAACATAGCATAGGTGATGTATTTCAACAAGGCATATACAAATATTTTTTCTAACATAACACATTTTTTTACATATCATATGTGATGTATTTCAACATGGCATATAAAAATATATTTTTCTAACATAACACTTTTTTTTACATATCATATATGATGTATTTCACATACATATGTGACAATTAATCAAATCAACATAACATACTACTTATGACATATAAAACAACATGTGCATGTGAATATCATAACACAAATTCAAGGGAACATAACAACATATATCACATATTCATATCTAAAGCAAACATTTCTTATAACATTTCGATGTTTATTTACCTAACAATAAAAATGTTAATCGTGAGTGATTGCTCACCTTTCGAGGTTAGAGAGTTTTTGACAACACAAATATGTAGATCCTAGTTGAAATCCAAACGCGACAAGCTAACCAATCTTATCCATAGCAATAATCAAATAGAAAAGCAAAGCATGACAATGCACATCGAACTGATTGAGTTTTCTTCTTCTTTTTTTAGAGAGATGAAGCAAGGGGAATTTGAGGATTTAGAAATTTTGGAGTTTATGTAGTTTTGAGGATGGAGGAAGTGTGAGCAGAAAGCTTTAGATAGAGGAATGAGAAACAATCTGTACGTACTTTGGTTTTGTTCTCTAGTGGAATATTGAAAAGTCAACAGGTTGGAAAGTGGGAAGGTGATAAAAGAATACAAAATTAAAGTAAGCTTTTCAAAGAAACGACGTGGTTATGTGTTTAATAAATATAAACATGAACAGGCTAGCATGAATGATGCATGTGCATTAAATCTGAATTGTTAATGGACGAATTAGTGCAGGCAGAAGTTATGAAAAAGAGTGAATACTAAAAGTTGTAACGTGTAAAAATAAATGCTTAGATGCAAATACAAGAGGTATATAAGAATTAGGTCGAATAAAAGTGGGTAAGAGAATGTATAGCTAACAATAAGAATGAAAAATGAATATATAGAGAATAAATGAAAGTTTTATGAAATAAAGAGAGAGGTTTTTTTTAATATGAATAGCTGAAATGTGAGAGTAAACAAGGTAGAAAAATATGAATGAGATAGTAGTTATAAAAAGCAATAGAATATGAAACATGCATGAATATGAATTCATGATGAACATCACCTTTCATACTTCAAAAGGAATTTAATGTCACATTAATTCAATATGGAAATATTTTTCAATTCAATTAATTTCTTTAACTCCAAATCAACTCAACTTTACACCTATCTAAAAGTTTTATTAACATACAGTAAATAAAATTTGAACACACCAATTAAAGTATCGATGACCACCGCTACATAAAATAAAAGGAGAACCATGATTCCAAATTCCAATTCAAAATCGGCGTTTTTCTCAGCGCACAATCATGAACATAAAATATTTAATTTATTCTAAATTTTACGATTAGCATTAAAATCACTTCTATACTGCCAAAGATTACTATTCAACGACCGTAAAATATTGCATCAAAATTCAATTTTTTTTCTTTTTATAAAATTACACTTACTTTAAAAACAACAACGTTTATTTTGTTTTCATTAAAACATACTTTTTTTTAACAATAACGTACATTTCTTTCGTTAAATCCATTAATTACAATTAATGGTTTTTTTGCCTCTTTAATATTGAAAGATTCCAAATCGACATAGTTTTAATTAGTTTCAAAATTACACTTTAAAGTGAATCATGTACATTTCATTCATTAAACGTCATTAAGTTCAATTAAATTATCTTTCCATTTTATTGAAAGATTTCAAATTAAATCCACGGTAATTAATTTCAACATTAAAATTTAAAACGGAAAATAATTAATGGATAGATAATAAAAACAATTGAATTCTTTTTACAGTAACTTAAATACATTTGTAGAATTGTTGTTTACACATAAGATAATTAAAACAACTGAAGTCTTTTTACAGTAACTTAAATACATTTATAGAACCGTTGTTTACACATAAGAGTTATAAATTAACTTGCTTAAATAGATTATTTTCCTACTCTTGTAATCCATCTGTATGCTAAAACATAGTTCAAATATACATATATTTCTTCCTTTAAATCAATCATTCTATTCTTTATTTTAATGAAATTAAACCTACATTCACAAATGAAACATTCACTTCATTTGATATAAATGTTCTTTTCATTAAATCAACTTTCCTTATATTTTCATAAAACATAAGCTACGTTTAATTACACCTATTAATTTACAATTTGGTGTCCTCTCTACCATTAATTGAAATTATTCAATTACATTAATTTCAATTATTTACAAAGGTGAATTTAAAATGAACAAAATAAATGTAATGAGAAATAGAACAATTATTTCCTATCTAATAGTAATTTAAACATAATTACACACTATTGGATACAAACAGAAATTATACATTTCTTACCAAATAATAGTTTCTCGTCTCTGCAATCAATCTTTCAGCTACTAAACATTTCAAATAAATAAACATATGATTTCTTATTTAATAAAGAAGCATTTATTATACTTCATTAACATTTATTATTCCAATCAATTGGAAATTTACATTTAGACAATTGTTAATTTCACTCAAACCAATGCTATTAAAATTGAAATGACCCTCCTATATTCTATTCTAATTCCATAAGGATTTTTTTTTAAGTAAAGAGGATATATATATATATATATATATATATATATATAGATATATCATCCATTTCAATTATCATTCTCAGGGTCACTTTCTTTTTCCAATAAATCAAATATATATCCAGGATCACAATAATCAACCAATATAAATATATCAGTACATTTACAAAAATAAGCACATACATGTGAGGATGTATATGCCTCTCTTGTTTGAATCAGAGTTTTGAAAAACAAGAGGATGTTGGATTGCTAATTTATTTCATATTTTTTTTTTTGATCAAACAATCCCCTGGAAACAAACACATTAGTCTGTTTATACTAACTAAGAAGTGATCAAGAAATAATCAGTAGTAAACAAGCTTTTAATATAGATGTTTGTGTTAAGATCTGAATAGTGTCAAAATCAGTATAAAATAAAGTGGATCCTAAGGAAACACAAGCAACATCTAGGCGTAATGGAAACGCGCCTAACTTATACATACAAGGTCACGAGTTCGAGTGCTATGCTGGTCGGTTCAAACACAATTTTTGTTTTTCATTTTTTTTTCATTTTTCTTCTGTACAATTTGAAACTTGTTATCTACCTATATCTACACATATATACTTTACTTTTGCCTATACTCTATCATATCAAAACAATAACTCTTGCTTAATTATTTTTGAAATCCATTCCTATATCCTGGAAGGCTTCAGGATTGATATGGATTAAGAGTCTGGTTCTTGGGTTTTTGAGGATGATAGAAGTGTTTATCATCATTCAAGTTTGTATTTCTTCTTATAAGGTCTGTCTGGCCTTAAAAATGCATTTGGTTACAATCTGAGTGAAATCCAGATTCCTATTACAGGTGCAAAGAAAAAGGTGTGGTCAAATTTGCACTCAAACATGTTTATGTGCACCTACCTCTGCAACTATTTGAATCTGGCTTCCATCTACCTTACTACAAATCCTTTCTTTATTTAAAAATAGGACATGAAGCATTTGTATGGAACAAGTTAAATAACCTTGCAGCCATATAAAAACATTCAACCTATGTCTATTTCTTTTGCACACATATGCTATATTAGAAAATAAAACCAGTTTGATTATCTGAGAATCAACTATCCTGATTATCCAAAACTTAAATTCTTTTTAAAGTCTCAAGATTGACTAATACATTTATAAAATGTAATCATTCAATTTTTAACATGGTGTTCTTGCTAAATCTACTTACAAGATTTGATCAAAATCCTTTTTAAGCATATCAGAAATTTAACTAGGTTCATAGATTCCAGATACAAGTCTAATTCTTAACAAAATGCTTAACAAAATATCAATCCAATATTCAACACTTAGTGAGTGGTGTAGAAATTTTTGAAAAATCTTTTATAAACCTCCTATAATACCCTGCCATTCCCATAAATGACCTCACCTCACTCACAGTGCTTGGCCTCTTCCATGCTTGGATAGCCACTACTTTATTGGGGTTCACAGAAATTCCTTTGGCAGATATAACATGGCCAAGAAAATGTACTTCCTCCTTCCAAAACACACATTTTGAAAATTTTGCCTTTAAATCTTTTTCCCTTAGTCTAGACAAAACTAGGTGCAAATGATGCTTATGTTCTTCCACTGTCTTGGAATAAATCAAAATGTCATCTATGAAAATAAGCACAAACTTGTCCAAACAATCCCTAAAGGTTCTGTTCATTAAATCTACAAAGTAAGATGGTGCATTGGTCAAGCCAAATGGCATAACCAAAAATTCATACAACCCATACCTAGTGTTAAAGGCAGTGTACTTGATGCTTGATTCTTCCACCTTCATTTGATGAAAACCAGATGCTAAGTCTAGTCTAGAAAATACTTTTGCCCCTGCTAATTGATCAAAAAGATCATCTATTCTTGGCAATGGGTATTTATTTTTAATAGTTACTTTGTTTAATTCTCTATAATCTATGCAGAGTCTTAAAGAGCCATCTTGCTTCTTAACAAATACCACTGGTGCTCCCCAGCAAGAATTACTTGGTCTTATAAAACCCTTTTCTTCCAATTCTTCTAACTGTTTCTTTAATTCTTTTAGTTCATTTGGCCCCATTCTAGTTGGCTTTTTAATCACTGGGCTTGCTCCTGGAACTAAATTGATCTGGAATTCTACTGGTCTATGGTGTGGAATACCCTTGACCTCACCAAACACATCCAAATATTCATTGACTATGGGAATTTCTTCAATGGTTAGTTCACTGAAATCTTTTTCTGAGTCAACTAAATGATATAGTTTTCCTTCCTTAGCTACCTCACATAAAACTGTGGTTCTCTGGTCTCTAGAATTTTGCAATGATATGGTGGATGAGTCTAAATTAATTATGGCTTTAAATTGCCTTAACCAGTCTACCCCCAATATAACACCTATATTTGGGTAATTCAAAACATATAAATTGGAAATAAAAATATTTCCTCCTATGTTTAGCTCCACATCCACACAAATCATATTTAAAACACTAGAACTCCCCAATGGACTTTGTATATGCAATGGGGTTTCAACTAATATGCAATTCAGTTTTAGCATTCTAACCAGTTCATAAGGAATTAAAGAGTGAGTTGCCCCAGTATCATATACTACTGCTATGGGTATGGTACAAATAAGTAATGTACCTTCCACTTGGCTATGGTTTACAGTGTTACTCTCCACTGTGGCTTTGCCTTTTCCTTCCAAATTTGCCAATTTGCCTTGCTGTTTATACTCAGGACAATTCCTCTTCATATGCCCCTCTTTCCCACATAGATAGCATTTGAAAGCTCCTCCTTTCAATTCTGGACATTTTGGTTTGATATGCCCTTCCTTTCCACACTGATGGCACACAATTTTCTTCTTGTCTTCCTTAGCTTTGACATCTCCAGTGCTTTTGTTACTAGCCTCTTCTTTCTTCTTATCATAAGGGTGATACCTCCCCTTACCTTTCTTGTTATTATTGCTCTTAAAATTTCTGAACTTCTCCCTTTCCTTGTCATGCTGCTCCAACCTCAAAGCTAAGTCTATCACATGATCAAAAGTCTTGTCTGCATAGGGTAACATGGCTCTGCTAAGTCCTGGATTCAAACCTTTTATGTACCTGTCATTTTTAGATGCCTCATCTGCCACAAGCATTGCTCCATATGTGGAAAGCCCCTCAAACTTTTGAGTGTATTCTGTGACAGTCATGGTTCCTTGTCTAAGTCTAATGAATTCTTCTAACAAGGTAGTCTTTGCTGATGCTGGTACAAACCTTGCTTCCAACATCTCTTTAAATTGATTCCAAGTGATTTCATTCTCATTCCTTCCTGCAATGATTACTTCCCACCAGCCTAAAGCTACTCCTTTTAGCTGTCTTGAAGCCACTTGCCTCTTTCTTTGATCATCAAGTTGCATGTCATTGAAAATTCTTTCCAATGTTCTCAACCATGTTTGAATTTCCATGATACTCTCTGTCCCTTCAAAGCTTTTGCCTCCTAAATGAGTATATGTCTTAAGCAATTTTGAGAGTTCTTCATAGGGATTTTCTTGCCTTTGTCCTGCCCCATCCCTAAATGCTCTCACCAAGTCTTGCAGATTGACCATTGGTGGTGCATGGGAAGATCCTGCTCCCTGATTTGGTGGTCTCCCTACCATAGTTTGCTAATAATAATTTACATAGCTGGTTAGTTTAATATTTAGTTCCTTTTAATTTTATTTCTATCTAAGGACTTGATCCTTACTTCTACTATGTTGAATAACATAGCTCTGATACCAACTGAAATGACCCTCCTATATTCTATTCTAATTCCATAAGGATTTTTTTTTTTAAGTAAAGAGGATATATATATATATATATATAGATATATCATCCATTTCAATTATCATTCTCAGGGTCACTTTCTTTTTCCAATAAATCAAATATATATCCAGGATCACAATAATCAACCAATATAAATATATCAGTACATTTACAAAAATAAGCACATACATGTGAGGATGTATATGCCTCTCTTGTTTGAATCAGAGTTTTGAAAAACAAGAGGATGTTGGATTGCTAATTTATTTCATATTTTTTTTTTTGATCAAACAATCCCCTGGAAACAAACACATTAGTCTGTTTATACTAACTAAGAAGTGATCAAGAAATAATCAGTAGTAAACAAGCTTTTAATATAGATGTTTGTGTTAAGATCTGAATAGTGTCAAAATCAGTATAAAATAAAGTGGATCCTAAGGAAACACAAGCAACATCTAGGCGTAATGGAAACGCGCCTAACTTATACATACAAGGTCACGAGTTCGAGTGCTATGCTGGTCGGTTCAAACACAATTTTTGTTTTTCATTTTTTTTTCATTTTTCTTCTGTACAATTTGAAACTTGTTATCTACCTATATCTACACATATATACTTTACTTTTGCCTATACTCTATCATATCAAAACAATAACTCTTGCTTAATTATTTTTGAAATCCATTCCTATATCCTGGAAGGCTTCAGGATTGATATGGATTAAGAGTCTGGTTCTTGGGTTTTTGAGGATGATAGAAGTGTTTATCATCATTCAAGTTTGTATTTCTTCTTATAAGGTCTGTCTGGCCTTAAAAATGCATTTGGTTACAATCTGAGTGAAATCCAGATTCCTATTACAGGTGCAAAGAAAAAGGTGTGGTCAAATTTGCACTCAAACATGTTTATGTGCACCTACCTCTGCAACTATTTGAATCTGGCTTCCATCTACCTTACTACAAATCCTTTCTTTATTTAAAAATAGGACATGAAGCATTTGTATGGAACAAGTTAAATAACCTTGCAGCCATATAAAAACATTCAACCTATGTCTATTTCTTTTGCACACATATGCTATATTAGAAAATAAAACCAGTTTGATTATCTGAGAATCAACTATCCTGATTATCCAAAACTTAAATTCTTTTTAAAGTCTCAAGATTGACTAATACATTTATAAAATGTAATCATTCAATTTTTAACATGGTGTTCTTGCTAAATCTACTTACAAGATTTGATCAAAATCCTTTTTAAGCATATCAGAAATTTAACTAGGTTCATAGATTCCAGATACAAGTCTAATTCTTAACAAAATGCTTAACAAAATATCAATCCAATATTCAACACTTAATACAAGTAGCAATTTAAATTTGTCAATACATGCAGATTTCAACATTTAGGCTCTTATCTAACTAAGTTTTAGCATGCTATATCTTCTTCTCAAGGCCTTGCTCCTACTCCTATTTAGTTGCTGCAATCCCTGAAAAAGCATTGGAAACTGCCTCATTTTAAATGAGACACCCCAGATGCCAATAGCACACTAGGGTCAGACACATGTCTGTATGAGAAAATTCACAAAAGCAATTTGTTAATTAGTTTAAAATCAAGTTAAGTACAAATACATAAGGTTCTGTCCTTTGGAGTTAGGTAAATACTTGTGTGCATGCTCTGTGTCATTGTGCATGTGCACACTTAAATTTTCTTCCCAGAGACTACATATATATATAGCACAAACATTCAAGCATACAATTCAATCATAGACAAACAATCATTCATACCAAACAGGAAAAATAACTAATATGAGTTAAATCACTCATTCAATACTCATATTTCAAATCTGGGAAAAACTCTAGTTTTCTCATCTACTCAAGTATTACTTCCTTGGTATATTTATCTATCCTTGGTCTCACCTGCAATATTTATGAATCAATGGACACACTGTAATGAACTAATTCACTCCATTACACAAAGATCTCAGGACTTAAACAAGCCATGTGTCAACTTATGTTACTCAAGCACACAAGCCATTCCTGCAGTGTTCTTGACCCCAATTTCCTAATCAGGTTTAAGTTAATAATAACTCTTTTGATTGTTCATGGCAAAACCATTCAGTGATTCATTTCATTAGCTAAAACATCCATAACATGGCATCACATATTATTCATAATCATACAGAGACAAACAAGCAACAACCATTTGTGATTACAAAATAAGGTTCTGTATATACATATATTCATCTTGGTATTTTAAAAGGAGTTTAGGCAACTAACATTGGCTTATAGCTTCTGGGAGAGTTTTTCTTTTGCAAACATTTGTGCTTAAGTTAAACTCAGAATAATCTGGTTTCACTGAATCACAAAATTTTGTTTGCTATGTATTTTATTGAATCAGGAGCATCAGCACATAGGCAACCCTATTGCACCCCTAATTCCTTTCTATTTCAAGCCTCAGCACTTATACATGAGTATATTGCAGCTCAACATTATTTGCATTTTTCTGGGTTAAGCCAAAACCAATACTACTTGCCTATTCTCAACATTTTATTTTCTGGGTATTTGTTTATATCCCCAAATATTAACATATCAGAGATCTGAGTGTATAAACAGATATGTATGCTATCAACACATAAAACTTTGTTATAATAAAACAAGTGATCAATCAAAGAAAATCAAAACATATTCAGATTTAAATTCACAGATAAACATATATATATGAAAATACTCTTTTAATAAAAATACTTTTATCTGGCTGCCTACATTAGGACTTATTGCCTTAGATTTTTGAGTGAGTTTTCTCACCTAGCTCTCTCCTTTGTTTCCTTAATTAACTGATGAACTCCTGCTCTTATCCTCAAGCTCTCTTTCTTCCCTTGTCTTATGATTTCTGTGGTATTGTTTTTCTTCCTCTTTTTTTTTCAAAATTCTATTCTGAGGAGAAGAGGAGGCTGCTGTATATACTTGTATATATATATACAGGGTTTCTCTTAGGGTTTTGGGTATTGGCTAAAGCCATTTTTGCCCACCAGAAAATCATGTTATCTGCATTTTAAACCCAAAGTTTTACCCCCTTCCCGGCTTAATTTGGGTGAAGAGAAAAGTGGTTACATTTTTCTTTCAGAAATTGCTTTTCAGAAAATACTTTTCCCCCTTGTCTACAATCATGCTAAAAATGTGACTTGGTTTTGTTATTTATTAAATACTCTTTTCTAATTCTGCCTATACCAAGAACTTCTCTGTTTTTATCTTATTTTCCTATTTTTAGCTTTCATGTAAATGGTATGTACCTCCTTCATTTATTTATAAGAGAATTAGTTCTTTATATATCTTCTTTCCTTTTATTTTCTGCTTATATTAAAATATGTCTATATATATATATATTTTATTTCACTAGTTTGAACTCTAGTATTTTATTAGCACATGTATATATTTATATATATATATCACTCTGTATTGACACACACATGCACATGTATACTTAAGAAAAATATTCAGTAGCATACATATATTTACATTTACTTATGCATTCAGCTTTAAAGATTTTAATATATATATATATATATATTTATTCCCATACATATCAATTATGTATTTATTCTTAGAGTTCAGAGATTTTTAGCTTTAGTTCATGTGTATATATACCCTGTGCACACATGTACACACATACTGATACACTATCAAGCCACAACAATCTCCTTCCAAAATTAATTTAAAAATTAAATATAAATTTATTTATATTTTCCAGAATGAATTCCTAAAATCTTGGGTCATTACATACACCCCTCCTTTTAGAAATTGTGTCCCACAATTTTCCTAAGCTTAAAATAAATTTTAAACTTAATTCAGAGAACAAGTATATTCTCTACCAAATTGATTCTTAGTTCTATACTAACTAAAAAAATATATTCATCCAAAATAAAGAAAACAATCAAAAATCAGAATTACCTTAATCTGAAAATAGCTTAGGATAATTCATCCTAACTTTGTCTTCTAATTCCCATGTGCAATCACTAGGATCTAGACTCCACTGTACCTTCACAAGTTTCAGAGATTTATTCCTCAACTTCTTCACATCTTTTGCTAAAATTCCCACTGGATCCTTTTCATAAATCAAATTAGGATTTATCTGCACTTGGGTTGGGGTTTCAAGAATTTCTGCCTTGTCATGGACCCACCTTCTCAATTGTGATACATGAAAAACATCATGTATGCCTTGCATGTTTTCTGGTAATTCCAACTTATATGCCAAGGGACCAATTCTCTCCAGAATTTTATATGGTCCAATATATCTTGGGGTTAATTTGCCTTGTTTTCCAAACCTCAACACATTTTTCATGGGTGAGATTTTGATGAAAACAAAATTTCCCACTTCATATTCTACCTGCCTCCTTCTCATGTCTGCAAATTTCTTTTGCCTATCTTGAGCTGCTGTCATTCTTCTTCTTATCAACTCAATTTTCTCCTTGGTTTCTTGTATGTACTCAGGTCCTAAAATAGACCTTTCTCCTGCTTCTACCCAGCAAACAGGTGACAAGCAGGGTTTACCATACAAGGCTTCAAATGGAGCCATTCCTATGGTGCTTTGGTAGCTGTTGTTGTATGTAAATTCAACTAGATGAAGATAATCTTCCCAGTTGCCCCCAAAATCCAGTATACATGCCCTCAACATATCCTCCAAAACTTTGTTTACCACCTCAGTCTGCCCATCTGATTGAGGATGGTAGGCAGTACTTAAACATAGTTCACTTCCCATTGCTTCTTGAAAGCTTCTCCAGAATTTTGAAGTGAAGATGGTATCCCTATCACTCACAATGGTTTTGGGAATGCCATGTAACCTTACCACTTCTTTTATAAAAATTTGAGCTAGTTTTGGTGCAGTTCTTTCTGACTTGACTGGGATGAAGTGTGCTACCTTGGTTAGCCTATCCACTATCACCCATATGCTTGTATTACCTCTCTTAGATCTAGGCAGTCCATCTATGAAGTCCATAGATATGTCTTCCCACTTCCACTGTGGTACACTAAGAGGTTGCATCAACCCTGATGGTCTTTGAGTTTCAGCCTTGACTTGTTGGCAAGTCATACATTTGGCAATGTACTTGGCTATATCAGATTTCATCCCTTTCCACCAGAAGTCTCTTTTCAAATTTTGATACATTTTTGTGTTTCCTGGGTGAATGGAGTATTTACTTCTATGATATTCATTCAATATCTCCTTCTTCAATTCTATGTCCTCTGGTACACACATCCTATTCTGGTATCTCACATAACCATTTTTATCAATGTGGTGATTCATTACTTCCTCCCCTCTTGAGAGGAGCATCCTCTTCTCTAATAAGTGAGCATCTTGTTCTTGCATCTTTCCTACCTTCAGAATTAAATTTGGTTGAAGTGTCATTAAGCTTAACTTCCCTTTATCTTCTTGTGCACCATGCATCTGCTCATTAGTGTGCACACAACCATTCTCCCCAATCTCTAACTCAGTTAGCAAAGACAAATCTTTAAATTCTTCTATCATCATCATAGCCAATTTAGCATGTTGTCTACTTAGAGCATCTGCAACTTTGTTTGCTTTGCCTGGTGTATAGAGTATGTCAAAATCATAGGCAGCTAAGAACTCCACCCATCTGTGTTGCCTCATGTTCAAATCTTTTTGTGAAAACAAATATTTTAGAGACTTGTGGTCAGTGTAAAGTTCAAACTTAGTGCCTAATAAATAATGTCTCCAAAGTTTTAAAGCATATATCACAGCTGCTAATTCGAGATCATGTGTGGCATACCTTACTTCATGGGGTTTTAGTTGTCTGGATGCATATGCAATGACTTGGCCTTGTTGCATCAACACTGCACCCAAGCCAAATCCACTAGCATCAGTGTATACCACTAATTCTTCATTTCCATGTGGTACTTTTAGAATTGGAGCATTCACCAATGCCTCCTTCAATTGTTCAAAAGACTTTTCACATTTTTCTGACCAAACAAAAGCTTGGTTCTTCCTGGTTAGGTTAGTGAGTGGTGTAGAAATTTTTGAAAAATCTTTTATAAACCTCCTATAATACCCTGCCATTCCCATAAATGACCTCACCTCACTCACAGTGCTTGGCCTCTTCCATGCTTGGATAGCCACTACTTTATTGGGGTTCACAGAAATTCCTTTGGCAGATATAACATGGCCAAGAAAATGTACTTCCTCCTTCCAAAACACACATTTTGAAAATTTTGCCTTTAAATCTTTTTCCCTTAGTCTAGACAAAACTAGGTGCAAATGATGTTTATGTTCTTCCACTGTCTTGGAATAAATCAAAATGTCATCTATGAAAATAAGCACAAACTTGTCCAAACAATCCCTAAAGGTTCTGTTCATTAAATCTACAAAGTAAGATGGTGCATTGGTCAAGCCAAATGGCATAACCAAAAATTCATACAACCCATACCTAGTGTTAAAGGCAGTGTACTTGATGCTTGATTCTTCCACCTTCATTTGATGAAAACCAGATGCTAAGTCTAGTCTAGAAAATACTTTTGCCCCTGCTAATTGATCAAAAAGATCATCTATTCTTGGCAATGGGTATTTATTTTTAATAGTTACTTTGTTTAATTCTCTATAATCTATGCAGAGTCTTAAAGAGCCATCTTGCTTCTTAACAAATACCACTGGTGCTCCCCAGCAAGAATTACTTGGTCTTATAAAACCCTTTTCTTCCAATTCTTCTAACTGTTTCTTTAATTCTTTTAGTTCATTTGGCCCCATTCTAGTTGGCTTTTTAATCACTGGGCTTGCTCCTGGAACTAAATTGATCTGGAATTCTACTGGTCTATGGTGTGGAATACCCTTGACCTCACCAAACACATCCAAATATTCATTGACTATGGGAATTTCTTCAATGGTTAGTTCACTGAAATCTTTTTCTGAGTCAACTAAATGATATAGTTTTCCTTCCTTAGCTACCTCACATAAAACTGTGGTTCTCTGGTCTCTAGAATTTTGCAATGATATGGTGGATGAGTCTAAATTAATTATGGCTTTAAATTGCCTTAACCAGTCTACCCCCAATATAACACCTATATTTGGGTAATTCAAAACATATAAATTGGAAATAAAAATATTTCCTCCTATGTTTAGCTCCACATCCACACAAATCATATTTAAAACACTAGAACTCCCCAATGGACTTTGTATATGCAATGGGGTTTCAACTAATATGCAATTCAGTTTTAGCATTCTAACCAGTTCATAAGGAATTAAAGAGTGAGTTGCCCCAGTATCATATACTACTGCTATGGGTATGGTACAAATAAGTAATGTACCTTCCACTTGGCTATGGTTTACAGTGTTACTCTCCACTGTGGCTTTGCCTTTTCCTTCCAAATTTGCCAATTTGCCTTGCTGTTTATACTCAGGACAATTCCTCTTCATATGCCCCTCTTTCCCACATAGATAGCATTTGAAAGCTCCTCCTTTCAATTCTGGACATTTTGGTTTGATATGCCCTTCCTTTCCACACTGATGGCACACAATTTTCTTCTTGTCTTCCTTAGCTTTGACATCTCCAGTGCTTTTGTTACTAGCCTCTTCTTTCTTCTTATCATAAGGGTGATACCTCCCCTTACCTTTCTTGTTATTATTGCTCTTAAAATTTCTGAACTTCTCCCTTTCCTTGTCATGCTGCTCCAACCTCAAAGCTAAGTCTATCACATGATCAAAAGTCTTGTCTGCATAGGGTAACATGGCTCTGCTAAGTCCTGGATTCAAACCTTTTATGTACCTGTCATTTTTAGATGCCTCATCTGCCACAAGCATTGCTCCATATGTGGAAAGCCCCTCAAACTTTTGAGTGTATTCTGTGACAGTCATGGTTCCTTGTCTAAGTCTAATGAATTCTTCTAACAAGGTAGTCTTTGCTGATGCTGGTACAAACCTTGCTTCCAACATCTCTTTAAATTGATTCCAAGTGATTTCATTCTCATTCCTTCCTGCAATGATTACTTCCCACCAGCCTAAAGCTACTCCTTTTAGCTGTCTTGAAGCCACTTGCCTCTTTCTTTGATCATCAAGTTGCATGTCATTGAAAATTCTTTCCAATGTTCTCAACCATGTTTGAATTTCCATGATACTCTCTGTCCCTTCAAAGCTTTTGCCTCCTAAATGAGTATATGTCTTAAGCAATTTTGAGAGTTCTTCATAGGGATTTTCTTGCCTTTGTCCTGCCCCATCCCTAAATGCTCTCACCAAGTCTTGCAGATTGACCATTGGTGGTGCATGGGAAGATCCTGCTCCCTGATTTGGTGGTCTCCCTACCATAGTTTGCTAATAATAATTTACATAGCTGGTTAGTTTAATATTTAGTTCCTTTTAATTTTATTTCTATCTAAGGACTTGATCCTTACTTCTACTATGTTGAATAACATAGCTCTGATACCAACTGAAATGACCCTCCTATATTCTATTCTAATTCCATAAGGATTTTTTTTTTTTTAAGTAAAGAGGATATATATATATATATAGATATATCATCCATTTCAATTATCATTCTCAGGGTCACTTTCTTTTTCCAATAAATCAAATATATATCCAGGATCACAATAATCAACCAATATAAATATATCAGTACATTTACAAAAATAAGCACATACATGTGAGGATGTATATGCCTCTCTTGTTTGAATCAGAGTTTTGAAAAACAAGAGGATGTTGGATTGCTAATTTATTTCATATTTTTTTTTTTGATCAAACAATCCCCTGGAAACAAACACATTAGTCTGTTTATACTAACTAAGAAGTGATCAAGAAATAATCAGTAGTAAACAAGCTTTTAATATAGATGTTTGTGTTAAGATCTGAATAGTGTCAAAATCAGTATAAAATAAAGTGGATCCTAAGGAAACACAAGCAACATCTAGGCGTAATGGAAACGCGCCTAACTTATACATACAAGGTCACGAGTTCGAGTGCTATGCTGGTCGGTTCAAACACAATTTTTGTTTTTCATTTTTTTTTCATTTTTCTTCTGTACAATTTGAAACTTGTTATCTACCTATATCTACACATATATACTTTACTTTTGCCTATACTCTATCATATCAAAACAATAACTCTTGCTTAATTATTTTTGAAATCCATTCCTATATCCTGGAAGGCTTCAGGATTGATATGGATTAAGAGTCTGGTTCTTGGGTTTTTGAGGATGATAGAAGTGTTTATCATCATTCAAGTTTGTATTTCTTCTTATAAGGTCTGTCTGGCCTTAAAAATGCATTTGGTTACAATCTGAGTGAAATCCAGATTCCTATTACAGGTGCAAAGAAAAAGGTGTGGTCAAATTTGCACTCAAACATGTTTATGTGCACCTACCTTTGCAACTATTTGAATCTGGCTTCCATCTACCTTACTACAAATCCTTTCTTTATTTAAAAATAGGACATGAAGCATTTGTATGGAACAAGTTAAATAACCTTGCAGCCATATAAAAACATTCAACCTATGTCTATTTCTTTTGCACACATATGCTATATTAGAAAATAAAACCAGTTTGATTATCTGAGAATCAACTATCCTGATTATCCAAAACTTAAATTCTTTTTAAAGTCTCAAGATTGACTAATACATTTATAAAATGTAATCATTCAATTTTTAACATGGTGTTCTTGCTAAATCTACTTACAAGATTTGATCAAAATCCTTTTTAAGCATATCAGAAATTTAACTAGGTTCATAGATTCCAGATACAAGTCTAATTCTTAACAAAATGCTTAACAAAATATCAATCCAATATTCAACACTTAATACAAGTAGCAATTTAAATTTGTCAATACATGCAGATTTCAACATTTAGGCTCTTATCTAACTAAGTTTTAGCATGCTATATCTTCTTCTCAAGGCCTTGCTCCTACTCCTATTTAGTTGCTGCAATCCCTGAAAAAGCATTGGAAACTGCCTCATTTTAAATGAGACACCCCAGATGCCAATAGCACACTAGGGTCAGACACATGTCTGTATGAGAAAATTCACAAAAGCAATTTGTTAATTAGTTTAAAATCAAGTTAAGTACAAATACATAAGGTTCTGTCCTTTGGAGTTAGGTAAATACTTGTGTGCATGCTCTGTGTCATTGTGCATGTGCACACTTAAATTTTCTTCCCAGAGACTACATATATATATAGCACAAACATTCAAGCATACAATTCAATCATAGACAAACAATCATTCATACCAAACAGGAAAAATAACTAATATGAGTTAAATCACTCATTCAATACTCATATTTCAAATCTGGGAAAAACTCTAGTTTTCTCATCTACTCAAGTATTACTTCCTTGGTATATTTATCTATCCTTGGTCTCACCTGCAATATTTATGAATCAATGGACACACTGTAATGAACTAATTCACTCCATTACACAAAGATCTCAGGACTTAAACAAGCCATGTGTCAACTTATGTTACTCAAGCACACAAGCCATTCCTGCAGTGTTCTTGACCCCAATTTCCTAATCAGGTTTAAGTTAATAATAACTCTTTTGATTGTTCATGGCAAAACCATTCAGTGATTCATTTCATTAGCTAAAACATCCATAACATGGCATCACATATTATTCATAATCATACAGAGACAAACAAGCAACAACCATTTGTGATTACAAAATAAGGTTCTGTATATACATATATTCATCTTGGTATTTTAAAAGGAGTTTAGGCAACTAACATTGGCTTATAGCTTCTGGGAGAGTTTTTCTTTTGCAAACATTTGTGCTTAAGTTAAACTCGGAATAATCTGGTTTCACTGAATCACAAAATTTTGTTTGCTATGTATTTTATTGAATCAGGAGCATCAGCACATAGGCAACCCTATTGCACCCCTAATTCCTTTCTATTTCAAGCCTCAGCACTTATACATGAGTATATTGCAGCTCAACATTATTTGCATTTTTCTGGGTTAAGCCAAAACCAATACTACTTGCCTATTCTCAACATTTTATTTTCTGGGTATTTGTTTATATCCCCAAATATTAACATATCAGAGATCTAAGTGTATAAACAGATATGTATGCTATCAACACATAAAACTTTGTTATAATAAAACAAGTGATCAATCAAAGAAAATCAAAACATATTCAGATTTAAATTCACAGATAAACATATATATATGAAAATACTCTTTTAATAAAAATACTTTTATCTGGCTGCCTACATTAGGACTTATTGCCTTAGATTTTTGAGTGAGTTTTCTCACCTAGCTCTCTCCTTTGTTTCCTTAATTAACTGATGAACTCCTGCTCTTATCCTCAAGCTCTCTTTCTTCCCTTGTCTTATGATTTCTGTGGTATTGTTTTTCTTCCTCTTTTTTTTTCAAAATTCTATTCTGAGGAGAAGAGGAGGCTGCTGTATATACTTGTATATATATATATACAGGGTTTCTCTTAGGGTTTTGGGTATTGGCTAAAGCCATTTTTGCCCACCAGAAAATCATGTTATCTGCATTTTAAACCCAAAGTTTTACCCCCTTCCCGGCTTAATTTGGGTGAAGAGAAAAGTGGTTACATTTTTCTTTCAGAAATTGCTTTTCAGAAAATACTTTTCCCCCTTGTCTACAATCATGCTAAAAATGTGACTTGGTTTTGTTATTTATTAAATACTCTTTTCTAATTCTGCCTATACCAAGAACTTCTCCGTTTTTATCTTATTTTCCTATTTTTAGCTTTCATGTAAATGGTATGTACCTCCTTCATTTATTTATAAGAGAATTAGTTCTTTATATATCTTCTTTCCTTTTATTTTCTGCTTATATTAAAATATGTCTATATATATATATATATATATTTTATTTCACTAGTTTGAACTCTAGTATTTTATTAGCACATGTATATATTTATATATATATATATCACTCTGTATTGACACACACATGCACATGTATACTTAAGAAAAATATTCAGTAGCATACATATATTTACATTTACTTATGCATTCAGCTTTAAAGATTTTAATATATATATATATATATTTATTCCCATACATATCAATTATGTATTTATTCTTAAAGTTCAGAGATTTTTAGCTTTAGTTCATGTGTATACCCTGTGCACACATGTACACACATACTGATACACTATCAAGCCACAACAATCTCCTTCCAAAATTAATTTAAAAATTAAATATAAATTTATTTATATTTTCCAGAATGAATTCCTAAAATCTTGGGTCATTACAAAAATACACACTAGCATTTGTTATTATCCTTACATTATTGCAAACATGTTTCATTAATTGAATTTTTACTTAAGCTCATAACTTGGATTATAATTAAATTTGTATCAGTAAAATCTTGCAAAAAAATTCCTAACAATTTTATTCAAAAATCTTATTTAATTTAATATTTTTAAATGTTTAAAAATACTGGTCGTTACAATCTCCCCTACTCAAAAATTTTCGTCCCCGAAAAGAAACAAGAAGGAATTCAAAAATTTGTTACATTTTATTTAAAACAGTCAATTTATTAATCCGAAAACGTACCTATTTGTCGGGCAAACTAACTTTATTTATGAAACCAAAAGAAGTAACTGTTGCTTCTATAACCTGTATTTCACTTATATAATCCAAAGAGTTAAAATTATGTGAAAGAAAAATATTTCAGTTGTTTCAAATCAATAGCACAAACAACATACAATATATCACAATCATATGCAAACAAAACTATACAACCATCATAGGCAACAAAGAATCCATCGCACATCCATAGCAACCAAAACTAATGGTTTGTTCAGGTTCAGAACTTTTAATCGTACAAGGGTGATAAATAAACTAATAAGTGTACTTTATGCTCAACATGTAACGACCCCGAATTTTATAAATATTTAAATTGATAATTAATTCAATTTTTGAATTAATGTTGTGAAATAAATCGATAAGGTGATGCGAGTTTCCCCGATATCTAAGTATATTTGTATAAATTGTTTAAAAATTTAAATTATTGTATATATGAGAATATATATATCTGTATTTGAACAGATCTGACTAAATTTGAAATAATATAATATATATTTGATTTGTGTTTAAATTGTAAATAAATGGTTAATAATAATTTGAATTTATATATTAAAAATATAAGGCGATAAATAAAATAAAATGAATACATAGATAAATCCAAATAACACGTTAATAAACTTTGTAAAAATATAAAGTGAATACATTAGAAAGATTTAACAACAAATAGAAATGTAATTATATTATAAAGTAGTATGAACAAAGACAAAGCATAAGATAGTAATATACATTCAACTACATATTCATGCGCAAGCAAAATGTAAGTAGTTAGGCAAGAACAAGTAAAAAGGAGAATGTGTATGCAAACCAAAAGATATGGAACAATCGAACAAAAGAAAACAAATAATACATGAGAAAAGCTTGTAAAAGAAGCCACTATCATACTCATGCATTGTACAAATGAAGAAAAAATAAAATACATGTTTGTACAGCCGAAATGGAAATAGAATAGGGTATAGTAAAAAACAATTAATACCAATATTTCTTTAGCCACCAAATCATCTTCAGCCAAAGGAAATAAGAAAAATACATTGTACAAGCCAATTAATGCACGCATGAAATGTTATCACTTCAGCCTCCAATTGAAGAAAGAATCTCTGATACATTGTACAAAACATAATATCACCTTGTATAAAGAAATACCTATCACCTGTACAAAGTTTATACCCTGTCTACTTCATTTCTTATGTATTTATCTTCATCATCACTTCGTTCCTTCAAAACTAAGGAAGAAAAAAAAACTGAAGCTTACCATCTTTAAATCTCGAACAACAGCAACTAAATCAATTCTAGCAAGATTTCGACTGTATTCTTTTTGAAGCCTGTTTTAAAAATAGAAGCAACTCTGTTTTCTTTCTTCTGGGAAACAAAGGTGAGCAAACTGCCCCCTTTAAAATTTGGATCTATGATATATCTTGATGCTTTAATTGTTGTGAGAGAAAAATGAATGTAAGTATCTCTGCATGTATATGTTGTGTGTGGATTAAAGTATGCATGCCTATGTATATAAGTATACACTCTGTTGTGTTTTCAGAACTAAGAACAACAAAAAAAAATCATTTCTCCTTGATCTGCATGCTAATTGAACTTTGGGTTAAAATAACAATTGTTTGTTATAGCCTATACTTAAGATTAAAAATTCATTCAAGTCAAAATAACTTGTTAGTATCTTTAGAAATCGAGATATCTGAACAAAACTTTTAACAAGTTGAAATTTAAACTTCTTAATTTAAAAAATTCAGATTTGTAATTCGAATTTGTATTCCATAACATGATTTTTAAAGCAAGAATCATGATTTTTAGATAGAAAAGTAAAGAGCAGTTCAAAGATGATCGAAAATTGTACTTTGATCAATTCCCGGCGATCTAGGGAAGGAGAAGTCTCGGGGTTGTTCGTGGTGGTAGACAAGCCTATGGGGTTGCTTGGAAAAATAGTCGGAGGAGGTGGAAGCGACGGTGGCGTCAACGGCGAGGGTTCGAATTTTTTAAACCTAGTTTTAACTGGGTTGAATATTTTGACTTGTTCTTTCCCCCTGAGCGATCGAGCTGCATGAAATTGAGAGGGAGAGTAGAGGGGGTATCGGCAATAGGAAGCCGAAGTTTTGGGGTTTCTGATGAACGGCGTGAGAAGGACGAGGCGTTTCAGTTGGGTATGTTTGAGTTACAGTTTTAACGAGAGGGTGAATTTCGATTTCGAGTTATTTCGTGTCGAATCGAAGATCGATTTCGAGTGTGGGTGAGTTTTTCGACATGCTGGAGGTCGCGATGGCCACCAGAACGGCGGCGAGGTGGCGTGCACGTACACGTGCACGTTTTGATGTCTGCTGCGTGACGATGTTGGAAGAAGAAGACGACTCGGGTTTTCCTCGAGTTAATCGAGTGTGTTACTCGAAGTAAGGGAGAAGGCGACTCGAAGCTGTTTTGTTCGATTCGAGTATGATGTTCCAGACTTTTGAGAAATATAGCCTGGCAGTCTTCTCGATTTCAAAAGTATAGTGTAAAATCTGAAACAAACTTAAAACCCAGTTTAAATTAAGATTTTAAATCTAAATTCAATTTGAGATTTGAATCTTAGGTTTTGAAATTAAACAAGGTTTATAACTTTAAATGATGTAAATAAGTAAGAGTAAAGCATACTTTAATGATTTGAAATTTAAGAAGAAATTTAGTTAAAAATCCTTAAGTTTGAATTTAATGATTTGGATTCATTAAATTAATAAGTTACATTTAAAAACTTAAATTAATTAAATAATTAATGGGTCATTAAGGATTAATTAATTAAGTTAATTAATTAAGGAATTATAAATTAATGAAGGTGATTAAGGAAAGGTAATAAATTAAGGGCTAATTAATCAATGTGATTAATTAAGGATAATTAATTCAAGAATAATTTATTAATTATTAATGGTTAGTTAATAAATGATTTAAAGGATAATTAATTATATTGGTTTGTAATTAATTAACGATTAATTAACTCGGATTAGAAATTCATAAGTAATTAATTAAATTTGAATAAATCAGATAATTAACTGACCTTACTTATGAATATTTGGATTTGATTGGATGATTGAATTGTTTGATATTTTCCTGATCTATGATGCTTTGTGATATATTCTGATTTGTGTGTAATCTTTACTGTAGTTTATTTATTTGAAATTTATATATATCTGTGATCTGTGAGTAAAAGATAAGCGATATAGTTTATATCGTTTATCAACTATATCTCTGTATTCTGATATGTGATGATTCATTGTGTTGCACTATTGTGTGAAACCCCTGGACTACACTTTTACACACACAAATATGGATTTCACGTGGAAATCGGTTAAGTCACAGATAATTTAAATTTGATGTTTTTGAAATTGAAATTTTAATTTCAATTGATTTTGAAATTTGAAATTGGGGTTTAATATGAAAAGCTTTTAAAATGGAATTTCAAAGATAAAAGTTATTTTGAATAACTTAATCGAGTTTTGAAAATTTAAATAATTTGATTTAAATTTGAATTCAAGTTTGAAATTGAATTATATGATTTGAAACTAGGGATTGAAGATGCTGTACAAGTTATATATGGGTTAAACCATTTTTTAAAGTATTGAAATTGGGAATTTGAATTTAAATTCAAAGGTTTTCACTCATGTAAATAAAATTGGATTTTTCTGAAAAGAAAACTATTTGTTTTCAAATGATTAAAGCTTTCAAATAAGAAGTGAACTTCCAAATTGTGTTAAAAGGAATTTTTAAGATTTAAATGAAAATGATTTCCAAGTTATGGAAACGATTTGAAAGTTATAAGTTAAATCTTTAATTTAAAGATTTTAAATGAGTTTAACCATTCGAAATGGAATTGTTTTGAAAACTATAAGTTAAATCTTGACTTAAAGATTTAACGAGTTAATCCAAGTGAAATAAAATTGTTTTGAAAGGCTATGAATAAATCTTTGGAAACGAGTTATGAAAGCTATGAGTTAAATCTTTGATTTAAAGATTTAACGAGTTAATCAAACTGAAATGGAAATTGATTTAGAAAATCTGTGAATAAATCTTTTGTTTAAAAGATTTAAATGTGGAAATTGTTTAAACCGTTGAGGGTTGTTGAAATGAATCTTTTTGTTTAAAAAGATGTAAATGGTAATTTGTTAAACCATTTGAAAAAAAGAAGTAGAATTAATAAGTTGTGACTTAATTGAAATCCCATATCCATATGATTTTAAATTGCGCTCACTATTCGGGTTAGCCGGGAAAGGACCTTTGGGTCGTATAACCCATTCCGAATATGTGATACATCGTTATGGATGGCATTTGATGACCGGCGTTGAAGACCGGATATTTTTGAAAATGGAAGGATTACCGTCGAGTTACTCTGCATTGGTTGATCCCCGATATAGAGGTTTTATCACCCTTAGTGACGGGAAGTCCGGACGTGATTGGAAATTATCCGGATTTGCAAGGGCTTCGTGAGAAGTACCTTCGGTTCTGTTCGAACCCGGAACAGACTTGTATGGATACATGTCTGACATTACACTTTGAGATATAAAGCCGATTTCTTTCAAATACATCTCTGTTGGTGGCGGAGAATTTATTCTCTTAGCTTAACAACCTTCTCTGAGACGTACGAGCTCAGAGGTTATGTAGTTGAAATTTATCAGCGATATATTCCCAATTTGGTAATGTGACATGCTGAGTGTTGTCGTGAAATGATCATTGTTTGATCATTTGTGATATGATCATTCGTTTGATCTTATATCTTTGTGATCATTTTTTTGATCATTTGTTTGACCCGAAGCATGGCTTTGCGACAAAGCGTAGCTTTGTGGACGAGACTTCGTCGAACCTCACACCCCGGAAATGGTCAAAACAGGAAGGATGCAGCAAGGTTCTAGGGAGTAGCGCCCCTTAGTGTATGTCATTCCTTCTGGATAGAGGTGGTATCATGGTATGGAGCCCAGATACTTAACCTATGTGGATACTGCTTATTATGTGGTTTGTTGCGAATCGGGGATCCTCGGGAAGATCGGTTACGATCGGGGGATGGCATACGCGTGTCAGTAGTTACCTATTTTTGCAGAGGTAACCCGGCCTTGTGTTGGCAGAGATCCGGTTAGGTTCTCGGGATGTCATTCCAGAGGCGTTTCCATGTGGCAATGGGAAGTTCCTTGGCCTGACCATTTGTTGGAAATCCATCTTCCAATACGAACCTTGTACGATGTTAGTTGTAGAACCTGCCATCTACTTATGGTGGCGCCCCACTGTTTGGATTGTAGCTATAGTAGGCATAGTTCGAAATGTCTATGCTGGCTAAGATTTATATTCTACTTTCGAAATGTTTTCCACTATGCACTAATAATAATATCAATTGATTTGATTTTTGCGTAGTAAGCATCTTTGACTGTCATAAGGAGAAATCTCCTCTAATTCTGCGTTTGCATTGTGTGTGTGGCGGGAGGCCTTATGGTAGTTTCATTTTCCAAAAGCATTGCGAATTTACTTTAAATTCTCTGCTACTTGTTTTAAAAGATAAACTGCTTTTGTTGCTCACACCAGTCCCATGACTGACCCGGAGTTTATTGTTCCCTTCCTAAACTCTGGGTGCCCACTATTTTCCACACGGGCAGTCTAGAGTTGGGTTTCTCAGATATTCAGGTTGAGTAGATTATCTGGAGCTAGTCAGTCCTTGGACGACTGACCTTGCTTTTCGCTAGCTATGGATTGGAGCATTCTATTGGAGATATTCTATCTGTTGCTGATGTTATCTTTTCTTTCCGCTGCTATTTGTTGTATCAAAGCTGCATATCAATGTATTATTCATTTATTCCACTGTGTTGTTATACTTAATTGTGTTATAAGCTCCGGCGACTCGGATTTGAACGGTCGAATCTACGGCATTCGAGTACGATGTAAAGTATGGATGTCGATTTTCGAACGGGCAAAATCCGCAAGCCGTTACATTTGGTATCAGAGCTAAGGTTGAACTTTAGCTCAGGAGTATAACACGTTAAGTAGCTCGTTAGAGATAGAGTGAAGTAAACTCTAGAATGAGTATCCTCAGATATCCGTTCGAATGCCTCAGTAAATTCTCTTACTATCCACTGATAGTGAGTATGAGTGCAAGAAGAGGATGAGATAGGGGACAGGGGAATACGATTATAAATGGTCAATACCCTGTAACAATAAGGAAGTAATCTTTTCTCTATCAATCTCTTTTGTTCAGCATCTCTTCTCTATTCTTCGATGATTTCTGGTAGGTCCAGGAATAAATTTGATATATTAATATGGGACATATACTCCGGATGGACCAAAATTGTTTGTTTGGATGAATTGGTTGCTTTGTTTGTTATGGTTGATAGGTATACCTTAGTTCTAAACTAAAAGTAAAAAAATTTAGGAATGATATCTATGTATCTATCTATTCTTTGGGTCCCGATATGTTCTATGAATGGTTAGTTCTCCTTTCGAACTAGCCGATGCCACTACGTACTTCGTAGATATGGATAACCCGAATATTTTGTGGATTATTAAACAGATTCGTTCTTGTATCTGTTATTGATATTATGATTTGGTAAGCCAAATGCAGAATAGATGTTCAGTTTGATTCAATGAAATATTCTTCATCTATCTTTTTGTCTCGTTGGCAATTTCGAGGACGAAATTCTTTTAAGGGGGAAGTCTGTAACGACCCCGAATTTTATAAATATTTAAATTGATAATTAATTCAATTTTTGAATTAATGTTGTGAAATAAATCGATAAGGTGATGCGAGTTTCCCCGATATCTAAGTATATTTGTATAAATTGTTTAAAAATTTAAATTATTGTATATATGAGAATATATATATCTGTATTTGAACAGATCTGACTAAATTTGAAATAATATAATATATATTTGATTTGTGTTTAAATTGTAAATAAATGGTTAATAATAATTTGAATTTATAAATTAAAAATATAAGGCGATAAATAAAATAAAATGAATACATAGATAAATCCAAATAACACGTTAATAAACTTTGTAAAAATATAAAGTGAATACATTAGAAAGATTTAACAACAAATAGAAATGTAATTATATTATAAAGTAGTATGAACAAAGACAAAGCATAAGATAGTAATATACATTCAACTACATATTCATGCGCAAGCAAAATGTAAGTAGTTAGGCAAGAACAAGTAAAAAGGAGAATGTGTATGCAAACCAAAAGATATGGAACAATCGAACAAAAGAAAACAAATAATACATGAGAAAAGCTTGTAAAAGAAGCCACTATCATACTCATGCATTGTACAAATGAAGAAAAAATAAAATACATGTTTGTACAGCCGAAATGGAAATAGAATAGGGTATAGTACAAAACAATTAATACCAATATTTCATTAGCCACCAATTCATCTTCAGCCAAAGGAAATAAGAAAAATACATTGTACAATCCAATTAATGAACGCATGAAATGTTATCACTTCAGCCTCCAATTGAAGAAAGAATCTCTGATACATTGTACAAAACATAATATCACCTTGTATAAAGAAATACCTATCACATGTACAAAGTTTATACCCTGTCTACTTCATTTCTTATGTATTTATCTTCATCATCACTTCGTTCCTTCAAAACTAAGGAAGAAAAAAAAACTAAAGCTTACCATCTTTAAATCTCGAACAACAGCAACTAAATCAATTATAGCAAGATTTCGACTATATTCTTTTTGAAGCCTATTTTAAAAATAGAAGCAACTCTGTTTTCTTTCTTCTGGGAAACAAAGGTGAGCAAACTGCCCCCTTTAAAATTTGGATCTATGATATATCTTGATGCTTTAATTGTTGTGAGAGAAAAATGAATGTAAGTATCTCTGCATGTATATGTTGTGTGTGGATTAAAGTATGCATGCCTGTGTATATAAGTATACACTCTGTTGTGTTTTCTAATCTAAGAACAAAAAAAAATCATTTCTCCTTGATCTGCTAGCTAATTGAACTTTGGGTTAAAATAACAATTGTTTGTTATAGCCTATACTTAAGATTAAAAATTCATTCAAGTCAAAATAACTTGTTAGTATCTTTAGAAATCGAGATATCTAAACAAAACTTTTAACAAGTTGAAATTTAAACTTCTTAATTTAAAATATTCAGATTTGTAATTCGAATTTGTATTCCATAACATGATTTTTAAAGCAAGAATCATGATTTTTAGATAGAAAAGTAAAGAGCAGTTCAAAGATGATCGAAAATTGTACTTTGATCAATTCCCGGCGATCTAGGGAAGGAGAAGTCTCGGGGTTGTTCATGGTGGTAGACAAGCCTATGGGGTTGCTTGGAAAAATAGTCGGAGGAGGTGGAAGCGACGGTGGCGTCAACGGCGAGGGTTCGAATTTTTTAAACCTAGTTTTAACTGGGTTGAATATTTTGACTTGTTCTTTCTCCCTGAGCGATTGAGCTGCATGAAATTGAGAGGGAGAGTAGAGGGGGGTATCGGCAATAGGAAGCCGGAGTTTTGGGTTTTCTGATGAACGGCGTGAGAAGGACGAGGCGTTTCAGTTGGGTATGTTTGAGTTACAGTTTTAACGAGAGGGTGAATTTCGATTTCGAGTTATTTCGTGTCGAATCGAAGATCGATTTCGAGTGTGGGTGAATTTTTCGACTTGCTGGAGGTCGCGATGGCCACCAGAACGGCGGCGAGGTGGCGTGCACGTACACGTGCACGTTTTGATGTCTGTTGCGTGACGATGGTGGAAGAAGAAGACGACTCGGGTTTTCCTCGAGTTAATCGAGTGTGTTACTCGAAGTAAGGGAGAAGGCGACTCGAAGCTGTTTTGTTCGATTCGAGTATGATGTTCCAGACTTTTGAGAAATATAGCCTGGCAGTCTTCTCGATTTCAAAAGTATAGTGTAAAATCTGAAACAAACTTAAAACCCAGTTTAAATTAAGATTTTAAATCTAAATTCAATTTGAGATTTGAATCTTAGGTTTTGAAATTAAACAAGGTTTATAACTTTAAATGATGTAAATAAGTAAGAGTAAAGCATACTTTAATGATTTGAAATTTAAGAAAAAATTTAGTTAAAAATCCTTAAGTTTGAATTTAATGATTTGGATTCATTAAATTAATAAGTTACATTTAAAAACTTGAATTAATTAAATAATTAAAGGGTCATTAAGGATTAATTAATTAAGTTAATTAATTAAGGAATTATAAATTAATGAAGGTGATTAAGGAAAGATATTAAATTAAGGGCTAATTAATCAATGTGATTAATTAAGGATAATTAATTCAAGAATAATTTATTAATTATTAATGGTTAGTTAATAAATGATTTAAAGGATAATTAATTATATTGGTTTGTAATTAATTAACGATTAATTAACCCTGATTAGAAATTCATAAGTAATTAATCAAATTTGAATAAATCAGATAATTAACTGACCTTACTTATGAATATTTGGATTTGATTGGATGATTGAATTGTTTGATATTTTCCTGATCTATGATGCTTTGTGATATATTCTGATTTGTGTGTAATCTTTACTGTAGTTTATTTATCTGAAATTTATATATATCTGTGATCTGTGAGTAAAAGATAAGCGATATAGTTTATATCGTTTATCAACTATATCTCTGTATTCTGATATGTGATGATTCATTGTGTTGCACTATTGTGTGAAACCCCTGGACTACACTTTTACACACACAAATATGGATTTCACGTGGAAATCGGTTAAGTCACAGATAATTTAAATTTGATGTTTTTGAAATTGAAATTTTAATTTCAATTGATTTTGAAATTTGAAATTGGGGTTTAATATGAAAAGCTTTTGAAATGGAATTTCAAAGATAAAAGTTATTTTGAATAACTTAATCGAGTTTTGAAAATTTAAATAATTTGATTTAAATTTGAATTCAAGTTTGAAATTGAATTATATGATTTGAAACTAGGGATTGAAGATGCTGTACAAGTTATATATGGGTTAAACCATTTTTTAAAGTATTGAAATTGGGAATTTGAATTTAAATTCAAAGGTTTTCACTCGTGTAAATAAAATTGGATTTTTCTGAAAAGAAAACTATTTGTTTTCAAATGATTAAAGCTTTCAAATAAGAAGTGAACTTCCAAATTGTGTTAAAAGGAATTTTTAAGATTTAAATGAAAATGATTTCCAAGTTATGGAAACGATTTGAAAGCTATAAGTTAAATCTTTAATTTAAAGATTTTAAACGAGTTTAACCATTCGAAATGGAATTGTTTTGAAAACTATAAGTTAAATCTTGACTTAAAGATTTAACGAGTTAATCCAAGTGAAATAAAATTGTTTTGAAAGGCTATGAATAAATCTTTGGAAACGAGTTATGAAAGCTATGAGTTAAATCTTTGATTTAAAGATTTAACGAGTTAATCAAACTGAAATGGAAATTGATTTAGAAAATCTGTAAATAAATCTTTTGTTTAAAAGATTTAAATGTGGAAATTGTTTAAACCGTTGAGGGTTGTTGAAATGAATCTTTTTGTTTAAAAAGATGTAAATGGTAATTTGTTAAACCATTTGAAAAAAAGAAGTCGAATTAATAAGTTGTGACTTAATTGAAATCCCATATCCATATGATTTTAAATTGCGCTCACTATTCGGGTTAGCCGGGAAAGGACCTTTGGGTCGTATAACCCATTCCGAATATGTGATACGTCGTTATGGATGGCATTTGATGACCGGCGTTGAAGACCGGATATTTTTGAAAACGGAAGGATTACCGTCGAGTTACTCTGCATCGGCTGATCCCCGATATAGAGGTTTTATAACCCTTAGTGACGGGAAGTCCGGACGTGATTGGAAATTATCCGGATTTGCAAGGGCTTCGTGAGAAGTGCCTTCGGTTCTGTTCGAACCCGGAACAGACTTGTATGGATACATGTCTGACATTACACTTTGAGATATAAAGCCGATTTCTTTCAAATACATCTCTGTTGGTGGCGGAGAATTTATTCTCTTAGCTTAACACCCTTCTCTGAGACGTACGAGCTCAGAGGTTATGTAGTTGAAATTTATCAGCGATATATTCCCAATTTGGTATTGTGACATGCTGAGTGTTGCCGTGAAATGATCATTGTTTGATCATTTGTGATATGATTATTCATTTGATCTTATATCTTTGTGATCATTTCTTTGATCATTTGTTTGACCCGAATCATGGCTTTGTGACAAAGCGTAGCTTTGTGGACGAGACTTCGTCGAACCTCACACCCCGGAAATGGTCAAAACAGGAAGGATGCAGCAAGGTTCTAGGGAGTAGCGCCCCTTAGTGTATGTCATTCCTTCTGGATAGAGGTGGTATCATGGTATGGAGCCCAGATACTTAACCTATGTGGATACTGCTTACTATGTGGTTTGTTGCGAATCGGGGATCCTCGGGAAGATCGGTTACGATCGGGGGATGGCATACGTGTGTCAGTAGTTACCTATTTTTGCAGAGGTAACCCGGCCTTGTGTTTGCAGAGATCCGGTTAGGTTCTCGGGACGTCATTCCAGAGGCGTTTCCATGTGGCAATGGGAAGTTCCTTGGCCTGACCATTTGTTGGAAATCCATCTTCCAATACGAACCTTGTACGGTATTAGTTGTAGAACTTGCCATCTACTTATGGTGGCGCCCCACTGTTTGGATGGTAGCTATAGTAGGCATAGTTCGAAATGTCTATGCTGGCTAAGATTTATATTCTACTTTCGAAATGTTTTCCACTATGCAGTAATAATAATATCAAATGATTTGATTTTTGCGTAGTAAGCATCTTTGACTATCATAAGGAGAAATCTCCTCCAATTCTACGTTTGCATTGTGTGTGTGGCGGGAGGCCTTATGGTAGTTTCATTTTCCAAAAGCATTGCGAATTTACTTTAAATTCTCTGCTACTTGTTTTAAAAGATAAACTGCTTTTGTTGCTCACACCAGTCCCATGACTGACCCGGAGTTTATTGTTCCCTTCCTAAACTCTGGGTGCCCACTATTTTCCACACGGGCAGTCTAGAGTTGGGTTTCTCAGATATTCAGGTTGAGTAGATTATCTGGAGCTAGTCAGTCCTTGGACGACTGACCTTGCTTTTCGCTAGCTATGGATTGGAGCATTCTATTGGAGATATTCTATCTGTTGCTGATGTTATCTTTTCTTTCCGCTGCTATTTGTTGTATCAAAGCTGCATATCAATGTATTATTCATTTATTCCGCTGTGTTGTTATACTTAATTGTGTTATAAGCTCCGGCGACTCGGATTTGAACGGTCGAATCTACGACATTCGAGTACGATGTAAAGTATGGATGTCGATTTTCGAACGGGCAAAATCCGCAAGCCGTTACATTTGGTATCAGAGCTAAGGTTGAAGTTTAGCTCAGGAGTATAACACGTTAAGTAGCTCATTAGAGATAGAGTGAAGTAAACTCTAGAATGAGTATCCTCAGATATCCGTTCGAATGCCTCAGTAAATTCTCTTACTATCCACTGATAGTGAGTATGAGTGCAAGAAGAGGATGAGATAGGGGACAGGGGAATACGATTATAAATGGTCAATACCCTGTAACAATAAGGAAGTAATCTTTTCTCTATCAATCTCTTCTGTTCAGCATCTCTTCTCTATTCTTCGATGATTTCTGGTAGGTCCAGGAATAAATTTGATATATTAATATGGGACATATACTCCGGATGGACCAAAATTGTTTGTTTGGATGAATTGGTTGCTTTGTTTGTTATGGTTGATAGGTATACCTTAGTTCTAAACTAAAAGTAAAAAAATTTAGGAATGATATCTATGTATCTATCTATTCTTTGGGTCCCGATATGTTCTATGAATGGTTAGTTCTCCTTTCGAACTAGCCGATGCCACTACGTACTTCGTAGATCTGGATAACCCGAATATTTTGTGGATTATTAAACAGATTCGTTCTTGTATCTGTTATTGATATTATGATTTGGTAAGCCAAATGCAGAATAGATGTTCAGTTTGATTCAATGAAATATTCTTCATCTATCTTTTTGTCTCCTTGGCAATTTCGAGGACGAAATTCTTTTAAGGGGGGAAGTCTGTAACGACCCCGAATTTTATAAATATTTAAATTGATAATTAATTCAATTTTTGAATTAATGTTGTGAAATAAATCGATAAGGTGATGCGAGTTTCCCCGATATCTAAGTATATTTGTATAAATTGTTTAAAAATTTAAATTATTGTATATATGAGAATATATATATCTGTATTTGAACAGATCTGACTAAATTTGAAATAATATAATATATATTTGATTTGTGTTTAAATTGTAAATAAATGGTTAATAATAATTTGAATTTATATATTAAAAATATAAGGCGATAAATAAAATAAAATGAATACATAGATAAATCCAAATAACACGTTAATAAACTTTGTAAAAATATAAAGTGAATACATTAGAAAGATTTAACAACAAATAGAAATGTAATTATATTATAAAGTAGTATGAACAAAGACAAAGCATAAGATAGTAATATACATTCAACTACATATTCATGCGCAAGCAAAATGTAAGTAGTTAGGCAAGAACAAGTAAAAAGGAGAATGTGTATGCAAACCAAAAGATATGGAACAATCGAACAAAAGAAAACAAATAATACATGAGAAAAGCTTGTAAAAGAAGCCACTATCATACTCATGCATTGTACAAATGAAGAAAAAATAAAATACATGTTTGTACAGCCGAAATGGAAATAGAATAGGGTATAGTACAAAACAATTAATACCAATATTTCTTTAGCCACCAAATCATCTTCAGCCAAAGGAAATAAGAAAAATACATTGTACAAGCCAATTAATGCACGCATGAAATGTTATCACTTCAGCCTCCAATTGAAGAAAGAATCTCTGATACATTGTACAAAACATAATATCACCTTGTATAAAGAAATACCTATCACCTGTACAAAGTTTATACCCTGTCTACTTCATTTCTTATGTATTTATCTTCATCATCACTTCGTTCCTTCAAAACTAAGGAAGAAAAAAAAACTGAAGCTTACCATCTTTAAATCTCGAACAACAGCAACTAAATCAATTCTAGCAAGATTTCGACTGTATTCTTTTTGAAGCCTGTTTTAAAAATAGAAGCAACTCTGTTTTCTTTCTTCTGGGAAACAAAGGTGAGCAAACTGCCCCCTTTAAAATTTGGATCTATGATATATCTTGATGCTTTAATTGTTGTGAGAGAAAAATGAATGTAAGTATCTCTGCATGTATATGTTGTGTGTGGATTAAAGTATGCATGCCTATGTATATAAGTATACACTCTGTTGTGTTTTCAGAACTAAGAACAACAAAAAAAAATCATTTCTCCTTGATCTGCATGCTAATTGAACTTTGGGTTAAAATAACAATTGTTTGTTATAGCCTATACTTAAGATTAAAAATTCATTCAAGTCAAAATAACTTGTTAGTATCTTTAGAAATCGAGATATCTGAACAAAACTTTTAACAAGTTGAAATTTAAACTTCTTAATTTAAAAAATTCAGATTTGTAATTCGAATTTGTATTCCATAACATGATTTTTAAAGCAAGAATCATGATTTTTAGATAGAAAAGTAAAGAGCAGTTCAAAGATGATCGAAAATTGTACTTTGATCAATTCCCGGCGATCTAGGGAAGGAGAAGTCTCGGGGTTGTTCGTGGTGGTAGACAAGCCTATGGGGTTGCTTGGAAAAATAGTCGGAGGAGGTGGAAGCGACGGTGGCGTCAACGGCGAGGGTTCGAATTTTTTAAACCTAGTTTTAACTGGGTTGAATATTTTGACTTGTTCTTTCCCCCTGAGCGATCGAGCTGCATGAAATTGAGAGGGAGAGTAGAGGGGGGTATCGGCAATAGGAAGCCGGAGTTTTGGGTTTTCTGATGAACGGCGTGAGAAGGACGAGGCGTTTCAGTTGGGTATGTTTGAGTTACAGTTTTAACGAGAGGGTGAATTTCGATTTCGAGTTATTTCGTGTCGAATCGAAGTTCAATTTCGAGTGTGGGTGAGTTTTTCGACTTGCTGGAGGTCGCGATGGCCACCAGAACGGCGGCGAGGTGGCGTGCACGTACACGTGCACGTTTTGATGTCTGCTGCGTGACGATGGTGGAAGAAGAAGACGACTCGGGTTTTCCTCGAGTTAATCGAGTGTGTTACTCGAAGTAAGGGAGAAGGCGACTCGAAGCTGTTTTGTTCGATTCGAGTATGATGTTCCAGACTTTTGAGAAATATAGCCTGGCAGTCTTCTCGATTTCAAAAGTATAGTGTAAAATCTGAAACAAACTTAAAACCCAGTTTAAATCAAGATTTTAAATCTAAATTCAATTTGAGATTTGAATCTTAGGTTTTGAAATTAAACAAGGTTTATAACTTTAAATGATGTAAATAAGTAAGAGTAAAGCATACTTTAATGATTTGAAATTTAAGAAGAAATTTAGTTAAAAATCCTTAAGTTTGAATTTAATGATTTGGATTCATTAAATTAATAAGTTACATTTAAAAACTTGAATTAATTAAATAATTAATGGGTCATTAAGGATTAATTAATTAAGTTAATTAATTAAGGAATTATAAATTAATGAAGGTGATTAAGGAAAGATAATAAATTAAGGGCTAATTAATCAATGTGATTAATTAAGGATAATTAATTCAAGAATAATTTATTAATTATTAATGGTTAGTTAATAAATGATTTAAAGGATAATTGATTATATTGGTTTGTAATTAATTAACGATTAATTAACCCGGATTAGAAATTCATAAGTAATTAATCAAATTTGAATAAATTAGATAATTAACTGACCTTACTTATGAATATTTGGATTTGATTGGATGATTGAATTGTTTGATATTTTCCTAATCTATGATGCTTTGTGATATATTTTGATTTGTGTGTAATCTTTACTGTAGTTTATTTATTTGAAATTTATATATATCTGTGATCTGTGAGTAAAAGAGAAGCGATATAGTTTATATCGTTTATCAACTATATCTTTGTATTCTGATATGTGATGATTCATTGTGTTGCACTATTGTGTGAAACCCCTGGACTACACTTTTACACACACAAATATGGATTTCACGTGGAAATCGATTAAGTCACAGATAATTTAAATTTGATGTTTTTGAAATTGAAATTTTAATTTCAATTGATTTTGAAATTTGAAATTGGGGTTTAATATGAAAAGCTTTTGAAATGGAATTTCAAAGATAAAAGTTATTTTGAATAACTTAATCGAGTTTTGAAAATTTAAATAATTTCATTTAAATTTGAATTCAAGTTTGAAATTGAATTGTATGATTTGAAACTAGGGATTGAAGATGCTGTACAAGTTATATATGGGTTAAACCATTTTTTAAAGTATTGAAATTGGGAATTTGAATTTAAATTCAAAGGTTTTCACTCGTGTAAATAAAATTGGATTTTTCTGAAAAGAAAACTATTTGTTTTCAAATGATTAATGCTTTCAAATAAGAAGTGAACTTCCAAATTGTGTTAAAAGGAATTTTTAAGATTTAAATGAAAATGATTTCCAAGTTATGGAAACGATTTGAAAGCTATAAGTTAAATCTTTAATTTAAAGATTTTAAATGAGTTTAACCATTCGAAATGGAATTGTTTTGAAAACTATAAGTTAAATCTTGACTTAAAGATTTAACGAGTTAATCCAAGTGAAATAAAATTGTTTTGAAAGGCTATGAATAAATCTTTGGAAACGAGTTATGAAAGCTATGAGTTAAATCTTTGATTTAAAGATTTAACGAGTTAATCAAACTGAAATGGAAATTGATTTAGAAAATCTGTGAATAAATCTTTTGTTTAAAAGATTTAAATGTGGAAATTGTTTAAACCGTTGAGGGTTGTTGAAATGAATCTTTTTGTTTAAAAAGATGTAAATGGTAATTTGTTAAACCATTTGAAAAAAAGAAGTTGAATTAATAAGTTGTGACTTAATTGAAATCCCATATCCATATGATTTTAAATTGCGCTCACTATTCGGGTTAGCCGGGAAAGGACCTTTGGGTCGTATAACCCATTCCGAATATGTGATACGTCGTTATGGATGGCATTTGATGACCGGCGTTGAAGACCGGATATTTTTGAAAACGGAAGGATTACCGTCGAGTTACTCTGCATCGGCTGATCCCCGATATAGAGGTTTTATCACCCTTAGTGACGGGAAGTCCGGACGTGATTGGAAATTATCCGGATTTGCAAGGGCTTCGTGAGAAGTGCCTTCGGTTCTGTTCGAACCCGGAACAGACTTGTATGGATACATGTCTGACATTACACTTTGAGATATAAAGCCGATTTCTTTCAAATACATCTCTGTTGGTGGTGGAGAATTTATTCTCTTAGCTTAACACCCTTCTCTGAGACGTACGAGCTCAGAGGTTATGCAGTTGAAATTTATCAGCGATATATTCCCAATTTGGTAATGTGACATGCTGAGTGTTGCCGTGAAATGATCATTGTTTGATCATTTGTGATATGATCATTCGTTTGATCTTATATCCTTGTGATCATTTCTTTGATCATTTGTTTGACCCGAAGCATGGCTTTGTGACAAAGCGTAGCTTTGTGGACGAGACTTCGTCGAACCTCACACCCCGAAAATGGTCAAAACAGGAAGGATGCAGCTAGGTTCTAGGGAGTAGCGGCCCTTAGTGTATGTCATTCCTTCTGGATAGAGGTGGTATCATGGTATGGAGCCCAGATACTTAACCTATGTGGATACTGCTTATTATGTGGTTTGTTGCGAATCGGGGATCCTTGAGAAGATCAGTTACGATCGGGGGATGGCATACGCGTGTCAGTAGTTACCTATTTTTGCAGAGGTAACCCGGCCTTGTGTTGGCAGAGATCCGGTTAGGTTCTCGGGACGTCATTCCAGAGGCGTTTCCATGTGGCAATGGGAAGTTCCTTGGCCTGACCATTTGTTGGAAATCCATCTTCCAATACGAACCTTGTACGGTATTAGTTGTAGAACCTGCCATCTACTTATGGTGGCGCCCCACTGTTTGGATGGTAGCTATAGTAGGCATAGTTCGAAATGTCTATGCTGGCTAAGATTTATATTCTACTTTCGAAATGTTTTCCACTATGCAGTAATAATAATATCAAATGATTTGATTTTTGCGTAGTAAGCATCTTTGACTATCATAAGGAGAAATCTCCTCCAATTCTGCATTTGCATTGTGTGTGTGGCGGGAGGCCTTATGGTAGTTTCATTTTCCAAACACATTGCGAATTTACTTTAAATTCTCTGCTACTTGTTTTAAAAGATAAACTGCTTTTGTTGCTCACACCAGTCCCATGACTGACCCGGAGTTTATTGTTCCCTTCCTAAACTCTGGGTGCCCACTATTTTCCACACGGGTAGTCTAGAGTTGGGTTTCTCAGATATTCAGGTTGAGTAGATTATCTGGAGCTAGTCAGTCATTGGACGACTGACCTTGCTTTTCGCTAGCTATGGATTGGAGCATTCTATTGGAGATATTCTATCTGTTGCTGATGTTATCTTTTCTTTCCGCTGCTATTTGTTGTATCAAAGTTGCATATCAATGTATTATTCATTTATTCCACTGTGTTGTTATACTTAATTGTGTTATAAGCTCCGGCGACTCGGATTTGAACGGTCGAATCTACGGCATTCGAGTACGATGTAAAGTATGGATGTCGATTTTCGAACGGGCAAAATCCGCAAGCCGTTACATTTGGTATCAGAGCTAAGGTTGAACTTTAGCTCAGGAGTATAACACGTTAAGTAGCTCATTAGAGATAGAGTGAAGTAAACTCTAGAATGAGTATCCTCAGATATCCGTTCGAATGCCTTAGTAAATTATCTTACTATCCACTGATAGTGAGTATGAGTGCAAGAAGAGGATGAGATAGGGGACAGGGGAATATGATTATAAATGGTCAATACCCTGTAACAATAAGGAAGTAATCTTTTCTCTATCAATCTCTTTTGTTCAGCATCTCTTCTCTATTCTTCGATGATTTCTGGTAGGTCCAGGAACAAATTTGATATATTAATATGGGACATATACTCCGGATGGACCAAAATTGTTTGTTTGGATGAATTGGTTGCTTTGTTTGTTATGGTTGATAGGTATACCTTAGTTCTAAACTAAAAGTAAAAAAATTTAGGAATGATATCTATGTATCTATCTATTCTTTGGGTCCCGATATGTTCTATGAATGGTTAGTTCTCCTTTCGAACTAGCCGATGCCACTACGTACTTCGTAGATCTGGATAACCCGAATATTTTGTGGATTATTAAACAGATTCGTTCTTGTATCTGTTATTGATATTCTGATTTGGTAAACCAAATGCAGAATAGATGTTCAGTTTGATTCAATGAAATATTATTCATCTATCTTTTTGTCTCCTTGGCAATTTCGAGGACGAAATTCTTTTAAGGGGGAAGTCTGTAACGACCCCGAATTTTATAAATATTTAAATTGATAATTAATTCAATTTTTGAATTAATGTTGTGAAATAAATCGATAAGGTGATGCGAGTTTCCCCGATATCTAAGTATATTTGTATAAATTGTTTAAAAATTTAAATTATTGTATATATGAGAATATATATATCTGTATTTGAACAGATCTGACTAAATTTGAAATAATATAATATATATTTGATTTGTGTTTAAATTGTAAATAAATGGTTAATAATAATTTGAATTTATAAATTAAAAATATAAGGCGATAAATAAAATAAAATGAATACATAGATAAATCCAAATAACACGTTAATAAACTTTGTAAAAATATAAAGTGAATACATTAGTAAGATTTAACAACAAATAGAAATGTAATTATATTATAAAGTAGTATGAACAAAGACAAAGCATAAGATAGTAATATACATTCAACTACGTATTCATGCGCAAGCAAAATGTAAGTAGTTAGGCAAGAACAAGTAAAAAGGAGAATGTGTATGCAAACCAAAAGATATGGAACAATCGAACAAAAGAAAACAAATAATACATGAGAAAAGCTTGTAAAAGAAGCCACTATCATACTCATGCATTGTACAAATGAAGAAAAAATAAAATACATGTTTGTACAGCCGAAATGGAAATAGAATAGGGAATAGTACAAAACAATTAATACCAATATTTCTTTAGCCACCAAATCATCTTCAGCCAAAGGAAATAAGAAAAATACATTGTACAAGCCAATTAATGCATGCATGAAATGTTATCACTTCAGCCTCCAATTGAAGAAAGAATCTCTGATACATTGTACAAAACATAATATCACCTTGTATAAAGAAATACCTATCACCTGTACAAAGTTTATACCCTGTCTACTTCATTTCTTATGTATTTATCTTCATCATCACTGTAACGACCCCGAAATTTAATTTTATTTAAATTGATAATTTAATTTATTTTTGAATAAAAATAGTAAAATAAATCGATAAAATGGAGCGAGTTTCCCCGATATCCAAGTATATTTGTATAAATCGTTTAAAAATTTAAATTATTGTATATATGAGAATATATATATATGTATTTGAACAGATCTGACTAAATTTGAAATAATATAATATATGTTTGATTTGTGTTTAAATTGTAAATAAATGGTTCATAATAATTTGAATTTATAAATTAAAAATATAAGGCGATAAATAAAATAAAATGAATACATAGATAAATCCAAATAACACGTTAATAAACTTTGTAAAAATATAAAGTGAATACATTAGAAAGATTTAACAACAAATAGAAATGTAATTATATTATAAAGTAGTATGAACAAAGGCAAAGCAAATATATTTAAGTATTCAACAAGTAGGTAAGTATGTGTAGTAGAATGCAAGACAAAGTCAATTTAATGAAGCCATCATGTTCAAGTACCTTCAGCCGAAATGCAAGTATATATTCAAATATACAATCAAATAAAATAACCATTTGTACAAAAGCCTAATTAATGCTTGGCCACCCAAATCAATATATCAGCCACCAAGAAAAATATCCCTGTCCAAATTTTTTTTTTAATATAAACCATTGTACAACAAATTATATCACTTGTCACGTTTCATCTCAGCTTAAAAACAATAAACAACATCACTTAGCATCCCAGTTTTCGTTCACCATTTAAAAACTGAAAGGAAGAAAAAATGAATGGAGTAAATACCATTTCAAATTAAAGCAAAGATTCAACTTAAAACAACCATCACTGCAAACCTGAGATCGAGTGGAGACTTCCAACTAGCAAACTCAACCAGATTTCAACGTTGTAAATTCAAAAAGGACTTCAACTTCAACCTGATCAAGCTTTGAATCTGGAAAAAATCAAAGCTCGAACCAAATCAAAACAATATACTCTGTTATTCTTTCTTCTCTGGAAAACAGGTGAGCAACTCCTTGTTTTTAGAAGCTTAACCTGTTTTGTTTCTTGATATTTGTGAGTAAACTTCACCTTCTCTGCTTTGAAATGCCTGTGAGTAACCTTTCTTTTTAAAACAGATTTCCTTGTTTATCTTTTCCTGTGAGCAAACTCATTTTAACCCATCTATATATCTCGATATCTGAGTTGATACTTGAAGTAAATTGTGGAGAGTGATTGTTGGTTGATAATTATGTTAGTATGCAAGTATGGTGTATATGCTGTTCTGAGAATTTTTTTAGAGTTTATCTTCTGATTTTCTAGTTACAGTATGATCATAAACAGTGAAAAAATCTATTCTTTTTGCTTCTGGTTTTAGAGTAAAAGTAAATTAGGAAATTCAATATATTCTCATTCAATCAGAATAAAACAAGTTGCTGAAAACATAAATCAAAAACTCAAAATGGTTTAAAACATGCTAGTGTAATATCATAGCTAAAACCTTAGTTTACAGAGCAAAATTGCAAATTCATGTTAAATTCGAATGTTTTAAATGGCTACTTCAATCATATAACTTGAATTCTTATTCGAAGATAGGATTTTTAAGATGCAAATAATGATTTTTAAGTGAGTATTCTAGGTGCTGTTCGAAAATGAATCAGAGATGCATTTTTGCCAATTCCAGTTGATTCAACAAATTTTAATTTCTGAAATTGGATGAGAGGCTAGGTTGATGATGTATCAATACAGGAAAAATGATAGAAAAATTATTAAATGCAAGAGATTTTGGGACGAGGTGTAATTAGGGTTTAAACCCCGTTTTTGGTCTAGGTCGTTTGTGGGGTTGCCGCGTCGTCCCCATAGCATCGTAGTCGATCGGTCATGGGGGAATCGGAAGCTGGGTTGGAGACGAAGGGTTGGCCGGAGTTTTAGACTTTCTGGTAGTCGAGGTCGCGGGGACGAGGGGTTTTTCTGATGATGGTGATTTGTTCCAGTGGTCTCGAGTAGTGCAATTTTGACACTCCAATGATCGTATTAATTTAGGAGGTCGGGGAAGTTAGGTGGGTCGAAGGTGATGTGCCGGTGGTCGCAGAGTTGGTCGACGACGTTCAGTTCAGATGTGCACGTGCACGGTGACACTTGCGTGAATCGTTTGGTATTGGGGAAGAAGTGTTTTGCCGTGTCATGCCTGTTGTTTTCTCGAAGTTCTTGCATGGGTTTCTCGGAGGGATGGAGGATGGGGTTCGTGTTTTAGGCGTTGAGGAATTTTTGCTCGGGTCTTTCGAGTTGATACTCGAAGCATTGGAGGAGGCGACTCGAAGCAGAATGCTTCAGAGAAGTGGGTTGGGCTAGTTGGTTACAGGTTTGTTTAAAACAGCCTGTAGCTTTAAATTTTAAAGGAAATTTGAAAAATTAAAATGGTGAGTTGTTGTAACTAAAATGAAGATAGATTCGAATGGAATTTTGGTCTTAAAGTTTTAAAGGAAATTTGAAATTTCAATCAAAGATTTAAATATGAAATCAAGTTTTATTTGAATTAAAATCTGAATTAAAGATAATTTGAATCCTAGTTCTGAAATCAAAGAAGTTTTAATGTTTCAATTGTTTAAAATTTGCTTTGTGATGATAATTTAAACATTTGTTAGAAAATGTTTTTAAATTTGATTAGTGAAGAGGAATGATATACATTCGTTTAATTCGTTCAAGTGGAAAATTGATTTATTTATTTAATCAAGAAATTAAGATTTGAGTTAAATTAATTAAGGTGAAATAATTTGTAATTAAGAATAATTAATTAAGAATGATTAATTTAATGATAATAAATTTATTAAGGGTTAAATTATTAACTAAAGATAATTTATTAAAATGGTGAATTTAATAATTAAAGGATAATTATCTAATGATTAAAAGATTGATTGATTAATTAAGATTGATTAATTAATGATTTAAGGTTAATTAATAGATGATAAAGGATAATTAATTAAAATAGTTGTAATTAATTAACCAGGATTAGAAATTCATAAGAAATTTATTTGAATTGAATTAATCAGACAAATTAACTGATTTTACTTGTGGATAATTAGATTGACTGAATGATAGAATTGTTTGATATCCCTAATGTACGATGCTTTGTGATATACCCTGATTTGTGTTGTGATCTGTAATTTCCTTATCTGTGACCTTTATTTATCTATGAATCTGTGAATAAAGATAAGCGTTATCGATTATACCGCTTATCGATATATCTGTGATGATTGATGTTGCACTTTTGTGTAAAACCCTGGACCACACTTTTACACACACAAATATGGATTTCACGTGGAAATCGGTTAAGTCACAGATAATTTAAATTTGATGTTTTTGAAATTGAAATTTTAATTTCAATTGATTTTGAAATTGGAAATTTCGGTTTAAATGTAAAAAGCTTTCGGAATAGAATTTCAAAGATAAAAGTTATTTTGAATAACTTAATTGAGTTTTGAAAATTTAAATAATTTGATTTAAATTTGAATTCAAGTTTGAAATTGAATCCTATGATTTGAAACTAGGGATTGTAAATGTTATAAATGTGTTTATCCGAATTTAAACCATTTAAAAGTATAATTTTGAGAATTTGAATTTAAACCAAAGATTTCAACTCGTATGAATGAATCAGATTTCCAAATTGAAAACTATTGTTTTCAAATAATAAAAGCTTTCAGATAAGAAATGAAATTCCAGTTTAATTAAGGGAATTTCAAGATTGAATTGAAAAATGGTTTTTCCAAGTTATAAATGAATTCTTTTTGAAAGCTATGGATTGAACCTGTTTATTTCTAACAGATTTAAAATAATGATTTATCTAAACCATTTGAAATAAAATTGTTTTGAAAGCTATAAGTTAAATCTTGATTTAAAGATTTAACGAGTTAATCAAATTGAAATGGAAATTAATTTGGAAAATCTGTGAATGAATCTTTTGTTTAAAAGATTAAAATGTGGAAACTGTTTAAACTGTAAAGGTTGAATCTTTTTGTTTAAAGATTTAAAATGGTAATTTGTTAAACCATTTGAAAAGGAAGTTTGGATTTAAGTTGTGACTTAATTTAAATCCCATATCCATATGTTTTTAAATATTACGCTCACTATTCGGTTTAGCCGGGAGAGGACCTTTGGGTCGTATAACCCATTCCGAATATGAGATACGTCGTATATGGATAGCATTTGAAGACCGGTGTTGAAGACCGGATATTTTTGAAAACGGAAGGATTACCGTCGAGTTACTCTGCATCGGCTGATCCCCGATATAGAGGTTTTATCATCCTTAGTGACGGGAAGTCCGGACGTGATTGGAAATTATCCGGATTTGCAAGGGCTTCGTGAGAAGTGTCTTCGGTTCTGTTTGATCCCGGAACAGACTTGTATGGATTGTGTGTCTGACATTACACTTTGAGATATAAAGCCGATTTCTTTCAAATACATTTCTGTTTGGTGGCGGAGAATTTATTCTCTTAGCTTAACACCCTTCTCTAAGACGTACGAGCTCAGAGGTTATGTAGTTGAAATTTATCAGCGATATATTCCCAATTTGGTAATGTGGCATGCTGAGTGTTGCTGTGTGATGATCAGTGTTTGATCATTTGTGATATGATCATTTGTTTGATCATTTATCTTTGTGATCATAGGTTGATCATCTGTTGACCCAAAGCGTGGCTTTTTGAAAAAGCGTAGCTTTGTGGACGAGACTTCGTCAGGGCCTCACAACCCGGAAATGGTCGAAACAGGATCGTTGCGGCAAGGTTATGAGGGTCGCGCCCTTTAGGGTATGTCATTTCCTTCTGGAAAGGGGTGGTATTATGGTATGGAGCCCTGATACTTACTCATGTGGATACACCTTCTTTATGATGTGTGATGTTGGATATCGAGCGCTCGGATAAAGGTCCCAAAGGACCGGGTGATGACATATTCGTGAGTTACCTGTTACAGGGGTAACCCGGCCTTGTTTGGCAGAGAGCAGTTTGTCTCTCGGGACGTCCCGCCAGAGGCGTTTCCTTCGTGGCATAGGAAGTTCCTTAGCCTGACCATTTGTTGGAAATCCATCTTCCAAATACGAACTTTGTACGGTATTAGTTGTAGAACCTGCCATTTACTTATGGTGGCGCCCCACTGTTTAGATGGTAGCTATAGTAGGCATAGTTCGAAATGTCTATGCTGGCTAAGATTAATATTATACTTTCAAATTGTTTTCCACTATGCACTAATAATAATATCCAAATGATTTTGCGTAGTAAGCATTTTTGACTATCATAAGAAGAAATCTCCTCCAATTCTGCGTTTGCATTGTGTGTGTGGCGGGAGGTCTTATGGTAGTTTCATTTTCCAAAAGCATTGCGGATTTCAATGTTTAAAATATTTTGTTGATTGTTTAAAGATAAACTGTTTTTGTTGCTCACACCAGTCCCATGACTGATCCAGAGTTTATTGTTCCCTTCCTAAACTCTGGGTGCCCACTATTTTCCACACGGGCAGTCTAGAGTTGGGTTTCTTTTCAGATATTCAGGTTTAGTAGATTATCTGGAGCTAGTTCATTCATCGGAGTTGCTTATCTTGGAGTTGTGGATTCATTCTTGTCTGAAGATCGTTATCACTTCTATTGATATTGTTCCGCTGCTGTTGTTATCTTTTCTTTTCCGCTGCTATTTATTGTATCATATCTCTGATGTATATAGATATTCATTGTATCATCATTGTATCTGGATATTGTATCAGATGTTGTATATCTATATTCTTTTTATTCCGCTGTGTTATTTACTTAATTGTGTTATAGCTCCGGCGAATCGGATTTGAACGGTCGAATCTGCGGCATTCTAGTACAATGTGAAGTACGGATGTTGATTTTCGAGCGGGTAAAACCCGAGACGTCACATGTGGTATCAGAGCTAAGGTTGAACTTTAGCTCAGGAGTGTAACACGTTAAGTAACTCATTAGAGATAGAGTGAAGTAAACTCTAGAATGAGTAATCCTCAGATATCCGTTCGAAAGCCTCAATAAATTCTCTTGCTATCCACTGATAGTGAGTATGAGTGCAAGAAGAGGATGAGATAGGGGACACAGAGAAATACGACTAGAAATGATCAATACTCTGCAACAACAAGAAAGCAAAATTTTCTCTATCAATCTCTTTTGTTCGTCATCTTTTCTGAATTCTTCGATAATTTCTGGTAGATCCAGAAAAGAGATTCGATATATTAAAATGGGACATAAACTCCAACTGAGCCAAAATTGTTTGTTTGGATGAATTGGTTGCTTTGTTTGTTATGGTTGATAGGTATACTTTAGTTTTAAACTGAAAGTTTTGAAATCGTATCCATATATCTATCTATTCTTTTGGGTCCCAGTATATTCTACGAATGGTTAGTTATTCCTTTGAACTAACCGATGCCACTGCATATTTCGTAGATCTGGATAACCCGAGTATCTCGTAAGTGTTAAACAAATTCATTCTTGTATCTGTTATTGATATTCTGATTTGGTAAGCCAAATGCAGAATAGATGTTCAGTTGATTTGATGAAATATTTTTCATCTATCTTTTTGTCTCCTTGGTAATTTCGAGGACGAAATTCTTTTAAGGGGGGAAGTTTGTAACGACCCCGAAATTTAATTTTATTTAAATTGATAATTTAATTTATTTTTGAATAAAAATAGTAAAATAAATCGATAAAATGGAGCGAGTTTCCCCGATATCCAAGTATATTTGTATAAATCGTTTAAAAATTTAAATTATTGTATATATGAGAATATATATATATATGTATTTGAACAGATCTGACTAAATTTGAAATAATATAATATATGTTTGATTTGTGTTTAAATTGTAAATAAATGGTTAATAATAATTTGAATTTATAAATTAAAAATATAAGGCGATAAATAAAATAAAATGAATACATAGATAAATCCAAATAACACGTTAATAAACTTTGTAAAAATATAAAGTGAATACATTAGAAAGATTTAACAACAAATAGAAATGTAATTATATTATAAAGTAGTATGAACAAAGGCAAAGCAAATATATTCAAGTATTCAACAAGTAGGTAAGTATGTGTAGTAGAATGCAAGACAAAGTCAATTTAATGAAGCCATCATGTTCAAGTACCTTCAGCCGAAATGCAAGTATATATTCAAATATACAATCAAATAAAATAACCATTTGTACAAAAGCCTAATTAATGCTTGGCCACCCAAATCAATATATCAGCCACCAAGAAAAATATCCCTGTCCAAATTTTTTTTTTAATATAAACCATTGTACAACAAATTATATCACTTGTCACGTTTCATCTCAGCTTAAAAACAATAAACAACATCACTTAGCATCCCAGTTTTCGTTCACCATTTAAAAACTGAAAGGAAGAAAAAATGAATGGAGTAAATACCATTTCAAATTAAAGCAAAGATTCAACTTAAAACAACCATCACTGCAAACCTGAGATCGAGTGGAGACTTTCAACTAGCAAACTCAACCAGATTTCAACGTTGTAAATTCAAAAAGGACTTCAACTTCAACCTGATCAAGTTTTGAATCTGGAAAAAATCAAAGCTCGAACCAAATCAAAACAATATACTCTGTTATTCTTTCTTCTCTGGAAAACAGGTGAGCAACTCCTTGTTTTTAGAAGCTTAACCTGTTTTGTTTCTTGATATTTGTGAGCAAACTTCACCTTCTCTGCTTTGAAATGTCTGTGAGTAACCTTTCTTTTTAAAACAGATTTCCTTGTTTATATTTTCTTGTGAGCAAACTCATTTTAACCCATCTATATATCTCGATATCTGAGTTGATACTTGAAGTAAATTGTGGAGAGTGATTGTTGGTTGATAATTATGTTAGTATGCAAGTATGGTGTATATGCTGTTCTGAGAATTTTTTTAGAGTTTATCTTCTGATTTTCTAGTTACAGTATGATCATAAACAGTGAAAAAATCTATTCTTTTTGCTTTTGGTTTTAGAGTAAAAGTAAATTAGGAAATTCAATATATTCTCATTCAATCAGAATAAAACAAGTTGCTGAAAACATAAATCAAAAACTCAAAATGGTTTAAAACATGCTAGTGTAATATCACAGCTAAAACCTTAGTTTACAGAGCAAAATTGCAAATTCATGTTAAATTCGAATGTTTTAAATGGCTACTTCAATCATATAACTTGAATTCTTATTCGAAGATAGGATTTTTAAGATGCAAATAATGATTTTTAAGTGAGTATTCTAGGTGCTGTTCGAAAATGAATCAGAGATGCATTTTTGCCAATTCCAGTTGATTCAACAAATTTTAATTTCTGAAATTGGATGAGAGGCTAGGTTGATGATGTATCAATACAGGAAAAATGATAGAAAAATTATTAAATGCAAGAGATTTTGGGACGAGGTGTAATTAGGGTTTAAACCCCGTTTTTGGTCTAGGTCGTTTGTGGGGTTGCCGCGTCGTCCCCATAGCATCGTAGTCGATCGGTCATGGGGGAATCGGAAGCTGGGTTGGAGACGAAGGGTTGGCCGGAGTTTTAGACTTTCTGGTAGTCGAGGTCGCGGGGACGAGGGGTTTTTCTGATGATGGTGATTTGTTCCAGTGGTCTCGAGTAGTGCAATTTTGACACTCCAATGATCGTATTAATTTAGGAGGTCGGGGAAGTTAGGTGGGTCGAAGGTGATGTGCCGGTGGTCGCAGAGTTGGTCGACGACGTTCAGTTCAGATGTGCACGTGCACGGTGACACTTGCGTGAATCGTTTGGTATTGGGGAAGAAGTGTTTTGCCGTGTCATGCCTGTTGTTTTCTCGAAGTTCTTGCATGGGTTTCTCGGAGGGATGGAGGATGGGGTTCGTGTTTTAGGCGTTGAGGAATTTTTGCTCGGGTCTTTAGAGTTGATACTCGAAGCATTGGAGGAGGCGACTCGAAGCAGAATGCTTCAGAGAAGTGGGTTCGGCTAGTTGGTTACAGGTTTGTTTAAAACAGCCTGTAGCTTTAAATTTTAAAGAAAATTTGAAAAATTAAAATGGTGAGTTGTTGTAACTAAAATGAAGATAGATTCGAATGGAATTTTGGTCTTAAAGTTTTAAAGGAAATTTGAAATTTCAATCAAAGATTTAAATATGAAATCAAGTTTTATTTGAATTAAAATCTGAATTAAAGATAATTTGAATCCTAGTTCTGAAATCAAAGAAGTTTTAATGTTTCAATTGTTTAAAATTTGCTTTGTGATGATAATTTAAACATTTGTTAGAAAATGTTTTTAAATTTGATTAGTGAAGAGGAATGATATACATTCGTTTAATTCGTTCAAGTGGAAAATTGATTTATTTATTTAATCAAGAAATTAAGATTTGAGTTAAATTAATTAAGGTGAAATAATTTGTAATTAAGAATAATTAATTAAGAATGATTAATTTAATGATAATAAATTTATTAAGGGTTAAATTATTAACTAAAGATAATTTATTAAAATGGTGAATTTAATAATTAAAGGATAATTATCTAATGATTAAAAGATTGATTGATTAATTAAGATTGATTAATTAATGATTTAAGGTTAATTAATAGATGATAAAGGATAATTAATTAAAATAGTTGTAATTAATTAACCAGGATTAGAAATTCATAAGAAATTTATTTGAATTGAATTAATCAGACAAATTAACTGATTTTACTTGTGGATAATTAGATTGACTGAATGATAGAATTGTTTGATATCCCTAATGTACGATGCTTTGTGATATACCCTGATTTGTGTTGTGATCTGTAATTTCCTTATCTGTGACCTTTATTTATCTATGAATCTGTGAATAAAGATAAGCGTTATCGATTATACCGCTTATCGATATATCTGTGATGATTGATGTTGCACTTTTGTGTAAAACCCTGGACCACACTTTTACACACACAAATATGGATTTCACGTGGAAATCGGTTAAGTCACAGATAATTTAAATTTGATGTTTTTGAAATTGAAATTTTAATTTCAATTGATTTTGAAATTGGAAATTTCGGTTTAAATGTAAAAAGCTTTCGGAATAGAATTTCAAAGATAAAAGTTATTTTGAATAACTTAATTGAGTTTTGAAAATTTAAATAATTTGATTTAAATTTGAATTCAAGTTTGAAATTGAATCCTATGATTTGAAACTAGGGATTGTAAATGTTATAAATGTGTTTATCCGAATTTAAACCATTTAAAAGTATAATTTTGAGAATTTGAATTTAAACCAAAGATTTCAACTCGTATGAATGAATCAGATTTCCAAATTGAAAACTATTGTTTTCAAATAATAAAAGCTTTCAGATAAGAAATGAAATTCCAGTTTAATTAAGGGAATTTCAAGATTGAATTGAAAAATGGTTTTTCCAAGTTATAAATGAATTCTTTTTGAAAGCTATGGATTGAATCTGTTTATTTCTAACAGATTTAAAATAATGATTTATCTAAACCATTTGAAATAAAATTGTTTTGAAAGCTATAAGTTAAATCTTGATTTAAAGATTTAACGAGTTAATCAAATTGAAATGGAAATTAATTTGGAAAATCTGTGAATGAATCTTTTGTTTAAAAGATTAAAATGTGGAAACTGTTTAAACCGTAAAGGTTGAATCTTTTTGTTTAAAGATTTAAAATGGTAATTTGTTAAACCATTTGAAAAGGAAGTTTGGATTTAAGTTGTGACTTAATTGAAATCCCATATCCATATGTTTTTAAATATTACGCTCACTATTCGGTTTAGCCGGGAGAGGACCTTTGGGTCGTATAACCCATTCCGAATATGAGATACGTCGTATATGGATAGCATTTGAAGACCGGTGTTGAAGACCGGATATTTTTGAAAACGGAAGGATTACCGTCGAGTTACTCTGCATCGGCTGATCCCCGATATAGAGGTTTTATCATCCTTAGTGACGGGAAGTCCAGACGTGATTGGAAATTATCCGGATTTGCAAGGGCTTCGTGAGAAGTGCCTTCGGTTCTGTTCGATCCCGGAACAGACTTGTATGGATTGTGTGTCTGACATTACACTTTGAGATATAAAGCCGATTTCTTTCAAATACATTTCTGTTTGGTGGCGGAGAATTTATTCTCTTAGCTTAACACCCTTCTCTGAGACGTACGAGCTCAGAGGTTATGTAGTTGAAATTTATCAGCGATATATTCCCAATTTGGTAATGTGGCATGCTGAGTGTTGCTGTGTGATGATCAGTGTTTGATCATTTGTGATATGACCATTTGTTTGATTATTTATCTTTGTGATCATAGGTTGATCATCTGTTGACCCAAAGCGTGGATTTTTGAAAAAGCGTAGCTTTGTGGACGAGACTTCGTTAGGGCCTCACAACCCGGAAATGGTCGAAACAGGATCGTTGCGGCAAGGTTATGAGGGTCGCGCCCTTTAGGGTATGTCATTTCCTTCTGGAAAGGGGTGGTATTATGGTATGGAGCCCTGATACTTACTCATGTGGATACACCTTCTTTATGATGTGTGATGTTGGATATCGAGCGCTCGGATAAAGGTCCCAAAGGACCGGGTGATGACATATTCGTGAGTTACCTGTTACAGGGGTAACCCGGCCTTGTTTGGCAGAGAGCAGTTTGTCTCTCGGGACGTCCCGCCAGAGGCGTTTCCTTCGTGGCATAGGAAGTTCCTTAGCCTGACCATTTGTTGGAAATCCATCTTCCAAATACGAACTTTGTACGGTATTAGTTGTAGAACCTGCCATTTACTTATGGTGGCGCCCCACTGTTTAGATGGTAGCTATAGTAGGCATAGTTCGAAATGTCTATGCTGGCTAAGATTAATATTATACTTTCAAATTGTTTTCCACTATGCACTAATAATAATATCCAAATGATTTTGCGTAGTAAGCATTTTTGACTATCATAAGAAGAAATCTCCTCCAATTCTGCGTTTGCATTGTGTGTGTGGCGGGAGGTCTTATGGTAGTTTCATTTTCCAAAAGCATTGCGGATTTCAATGTTTAAAATCTTTTGTTGATTGTTTAAAGATAAACTGTTTTTGTTGCTCACACCAGTCCCATGACTGATCCAGAGTTTATTGTTCCCTTCCTAAACTCTGGGTGCCCACTATTTTCCACACGGGCAGTCTAGAGTTGGGTTTCTTTTCAGATATTCAGGTTTAGTAGATTATCTGGAGCTAGTTCATTCATCGGAGTTGCTTATCTTAGAGTTGTGGATTCATTCTTGTCTGAAGATCGTTATCACTTCTATTGATATTGTTCCGCTGCTGTTGTTATCTTTTCTTTTCCGCTGCTATTTATTGTATCATATCTCTGATGTATATAGATATTCATTGTATCATCATTGTATCTGGATATTGTATCAGATGTTGTATATCTATATTCTTTTTATTCCGCTGTGTTATTTACTTAATTGTGTTATAGCTCCGGCGAATCGGATTTGAACGGTCGAATCTGCGGCATTCTAGTACAATGTGAAGTACGGATGTTGATTTTCGAGCGGGCAAAACCCGATACGTTACAATCACTTCGTTCCTTCAAAACTAAGGAAGAAAAAAAAACTGAAGCTTACCATCTTTAAATCTCGAACAACAGCAACTAAATCAATTCTAGCAAGATTTCGACTGTATTCTTTTTGAAGCCTGTTTTAAAAATAGAAGCAACTCTGTTTTCTTTCTTCTGGGAAACAAAGGTGAGCAAACTGCCCCCTTTACAATTTGGATCTATGATATATCTTGATGCTTTAATTGTTGTGAGAGAAAAATGAATGTAAGTATCTCTGCATGTATATGTTGTGTGTGGATTAAAGTATGCATGCCTGTGTATATAAGTATACACTCTGTTGTGTTTTCAGAACTAAGAACAACAAAAAAAATCATTTCTCCTTGATCTGCATGCTAATTGAACTTTGGGTTAAAATAACAATTGTTTGTTATAGCCTATACTTAAGATTAAAAATTCATTCAAGTCAAAATAACTTGTTAGTATCTTTAGAAATTGAGATATCTGAACAAAACTTTTAACAAGTTGAAATTTAAACTTCTTAATTTAAAAAATTCAGATTTGTAATTCGAATTTGTATTCCATAACATGATTTTTAAAGCAAGAATCATGATTTTTAGATAGAAAAGTAAAGAGCAGTTCAAAGATGATCGAAAATTGTACTTTGATCAATTCCCGGCGATCTAGGGAAGGAGAAGTCTCGGGGTTGTTCGTGGTGGTAGACAAGCCTATGGGGTTGCTTGGAAAAATAGTCGGAGGAGGTGGAAGCGATGGTGGCGTCAACGGCGAGGGTTCGAATTTTTTAAACCTAGTTTTAACTGGGTTGAATATTTTGACTTGTTCTTTCCCCCTGAGCGATCGAGCTGCATGAAATTGAGAGGGAGAGTTGAGGGGGGTATCGGCAATAGGAAGCCGGAGTTTTGGGTTTTCTGATGAACGGCGTGAGAAGGACGAGGCGTTTCAGTTGGGTATGTTTGTGTTACAGTTTTAACGAGAGGGTGAATTTCGATTTCGAGTTATTTCGTGTTGAATCGAAGTTCAATTTCGAGTGTGGGTGAGTTTTTCGACTTGCTAGAGGTCGCGATGGCCACCAGAACGGCAGCGAGGTGGCGTGCACGTACACGTGCACGTTTTGATGTCTACTGCGTGACGATGGTGGAAGAAGAAGACGACTCGGGTTTTCCTCGAGTTAATCGAGTGTGTTACTCGAAGTAAGGGAGAAGGCGACTCGAAGCTGTTTTGTTCGATTCGAGTATGATGTTCCAGACTTTTGAGAAATATAGCCTGGCAGTCTTCTCGATTTCAAAGTATAGTGTAAAATCTGAAATAAACTTAAAACCCAGTTTAAATTAAGATTTTAAATCTAAATTCAATTTGAGATTTGAATCTTAGGTTTTGAAATTAAACAAGGTTTATAACTTTAAATGATGTAAATAAGTAAGAGTAAAGCATACTTTAATGATTTGAAATTTAAGAAGAAATTTAGTTAAAAATCCTTAAGTTTGAATTTAATGATTTGGATTCATTAAATTAATAAGTTACATTTAAAAACTTGAATTAATTAAATAATTAATGGGTCATTAAGGATTAATTAATTAAGTTAATTAATTAAGGAATTATAAATTAATGAAGGTGATTAAGGAAAGATAATAAATTAAGGGCTAATTAATCAATGTGATTAATTAAGGATAATTAATTCAAGAATAATTTATTAATTATTAATGGTTAGTTAATAAATGATTTAAAGGATAATTAATTATATTGGTTTGTAATTAATTAACGATTAATTAACCCGGATTAGAAATTCATAAGTAATTAATCAAATTTGAATAAATCAGATAATTAACTGACCTTACTTATGAATATTTGGATTTGATTGGATGATTGAATTGTTTGATATTTTCCTGATCTATGATGCTTTGTGATATATTCTGATTTGTGTGTAATCTTTACTATAGTTTATTTATCTGAAATTTATATATATCTGTGATCTGTGAGTAAAAGATAAGCGATATAGTTTATATCGTTTATCAACTATATCTCTGTATTCTGATATGTGATGATTCATTGTGTTGCACTATTGTGTGAAACCCCTGGACTACACTTTTACACACACAAATATGGATTTCACGTGGAAATCGGTTAAGTCACAGATAATTTAAATTTGATGTTTTTGAAATTGAAATTTTAATTTCAATTGATTTTGAAATTTGAAATTGGGGTTTAATATGAAAAGCTTTTGAAATGGAATTTCAAAGATAAAAGTTATTTTGAATAACTTAATCGAGTTTTGAAAATTTAAATAATTTGATTTAAATTTGAATTCAAGTTTGAAATTGAATTATATGATTTGAAACTAGGGATTGAAGATGCTGTACAAGTTATATATGGGTTAAACCATTTTTTAAAGTATTGAAATTGGGAATTTGAATTTAAATTCAAAGGTTTTCACTCGTGTAAATAAAATTGGATTTTTCTGAAAAGAAAACTATTTGTTTTCAAATGATTAAAGCTTTCAAATAAGAAGTGAACTTCCAAATTGTGTTAAAAGGAATTTTTAAGATTTAAATGAAAATGATTTCCAAGTTATGGAAACGATTTGAAAGCTATAAGTTAAATCTTTAATTTAAAGATTTTAAATGAGTTTAACCATTCGAAATGGAATTGTTTTGAAAACTATAAGTTAAATCTTGACTTAAAGATTTAACGAGTTAATCCAAGTGAAATAAAATTGTTTTGAAAGGCTATGAATAAATCTTTGGAAACGAGTTATGAAAGCTATGAGTTAAATCTTTGATTTAAAAATTTAACGAGTTAATCAAACTGAAATGGAAATTGATTTAGAAAATCTGTGAATAAATCTTTTGTTTAAAAGATTTAAATGTGGAAATTGTTTAAACCGTTGAGGGTTGTTGAAATGAATCTTTTTGTTTAAAAAGATGTAAATGGTAATTTGTTAAACCATTTGAAAAAAAGAAGTTGAATTAATAAGTTGTGACTTAATTGAAATCCCATATCCATATGATTTTAAATTGCGCTCACTATTCGGGTTAGCCGGGAAAGGACCTTTGGGTCGTATAACTCATTCCGAATATGTGATACGTCGTTATGGATGGCATTTGATGACCGGTGTTGAAGACCGGATATTTTTGACAACGGAAGGATTACCGTCGAGTTACTCTCCATCGGCTGATCCCCGATATAGAGGTTTTATCACCCTTAGTGATGGGAAGTTCGGACATGATTGGAAATTATCCGGATTTGCAAGGGCTTCGTGAGAAGTGCCTTCGGTTCTGTTCGAATCCGGAACAGACTTGTATGGATACATGTCTGACATTACACTTTGAGATATAAAGCCGATTTCTTTCAAATACATCTTTGTTGGTGGCGGAGAATTTATTCTCTTAGCTTAACACCCTTCTTTGAGACGTGCGAGCTCAGAGGTTATGTAGTTGAAATTTATCAGCGATATATTCCCAATTTGGTAATGTGACATGCTGAGTGTTGCCGTGAAATGATCATTGTTTGATCATTTGTGATATGATCATTCGTTTGATCTTATATCTTTGTGATCATTTCTTTGATCATTTGTTTGACCCGAAGCATGGCTTTGTGACAAAGCGTAGCTTTGTGGACGAGACTTCGCCGAACCTCACACCCCGGAAATGGTCAAAACAGGAAGGATGCAGCAAGGTTCTAGGGAGTAGCGCCCCTTAGTGTATGTCATTCCTTCTGGATAGAGGTGGTATCATGGTATGGAGCCTAGATACTTAACCTATGTGGATACTGCTTATTATGTGGTTTGTTGCGAATCGGGGATCCTCGGGAAGATCGGTTACGATCGGGGGATGGCATATGCGTGTCAATAGTTACCTATTTTTGCAGAGGTAACCCGGCCTTGTGTTGGTAGAGATCCGGTTAGGTTCTCGGGACGTCATTCTAGAGGCGTTTCCATGTGGCAATGGGAAGTTCCTTGGCCTGACCATTTGTTGGAAATCCATCTTCCAATACGAACCTTGTACGGTATTAGTTGTAGAACCTGCCATCTACTTATGGTGGCGCCCCACTGTTTGGATGGTAGCTATAGTAGGCATAGTTCGAAATGTCTATGATGGCTAAGATTTATATTCTACTTTCGAAATGTTTTCCACTATGCACTAATAATAATATCAAATGATTTGATTTTTGCGTAGTAAGCATCTTTGACTATCATGAGGAGAAATCTCCTCCAATTCTGCGTTTGCATTGTGTGTGTGGCGGGAGGCCTTATGGTAGTTTCATTTTCCAAAAGCATTGCGAATTTACTTTAAATTCTCTACTACTTGTTTTAAAAGATAAACTGCTTTTGTTGCTCACACCAGTCCCATGACTGACCCGGAGTTTATTGTTCCCTTCCTAAACTCTGGGTGCCCACTATTTTCCACACGGGCAGTCTAGAGTTGGGTTTCTCAGATATTCAGGTTGAGTAGATTATCTGGAGCTAGTCAGTCCTTGGACGACTGACCTTGCTTTTCGCTAGCTATGGATTGGAGCATTCTATTGGAGATATTCTATCTGTTGCTGATGTTATCTTTTCTTTCCGCTGCTATTTGTTGTATCAAAGCTGCATATCAATGTATTATTCATTTATTCCGCTGTGTTGTTATACTTAATTGTGTTATAAGCTTCGACGACTCGGATTTGAACGGTCGAATCTACGGCATTCGAGTACGATGTAAAGTATGGATGTCGATTTTCGAACGGGCAAAATCCGCAGCCGTTACACAACAGCCTTAGATAATCACTTAATAGATTATTCATACAACCTCAAACAATTAGAAGTATTCTTTCCCAAACTTCCCATCAGCCAAACAACAAGAATTTTAAATTTACTTAAATTTATTCTACTAGTTTTTTTTCTTCTCATCATTTACCTTTCCATTCATTTATTTATATAAAGATCAATCACTTGCATAATTTTTTTTCCATTAAAGATTTAAGTCATTAATGAATCATTTCATAAATACTACTTAAGCTCCTACTGCCTTACCTAAGTTTATAACTTAATTCTGTTATAGAATAAAAATTTAAGTTTTTGGTATTCGCTCTTGAAGAGAAAAGAAATATTTCAATATATTTAAAAATTCAATTAAAACATTTAATCTCATTCACTTAGTAAGAATATAAGACATATTTAAAACATCCTCATAGCATTTTTCAAGGATTTTCCAAAAAGTTTAAACAATGTTAAAAGTTTATATCAAAACATATGATAAGCTTTTTAAAAAAATAAAGTTCCTTAAATTCGATAATTTATTAGACTCGTTATTTTAAAATAAGTATAAACTCTAGATTATTAAACTGAAACTAATTGTATACTCAAATCTTACATTAAATATCTAAATCAAAGTATAAAATTTCATATCTTCATAATTAATTGTACACACTTGTTTTAAAACGAATATTCAAATCTTGGAAAAACATTTATTATGGTTTAATACAAAATTCAAATAGTAAATAAACCTATAAATTTACTATTAGTACTTCGAAAGCAAGTAAATATTTCAAACCATACCTCCAAAATAGAGATTCAAATTCATTTGTCAAGTATATTACCATAAATGAACTTCGCAAATCAATTTTTTTTTCATTTATATAATACCTTTAAATTATACATTCAAAGAAACTTATATAAATTTTACTTGAAATATTCATTTGAAAACTTCATTTGCAAATCAATCATCTTTAATACTTTACGAAAAAATTCATCTGTAAAATTTCTTGCTTCATATATAGATACCATTTAAAAAATTTAAATAACATCTTTATAAATATAGGTAAACTATTTGAAAACAATTATTTACATCATTACTTATATTTAAAAAGAAGTTATTGAAAACCTTAAATCCATTATTTATAAATTTTATTAGTTTTAAATCTCAAAATACTTTTAAACATCATTAATAAATCAATAATCATTAACTTTAAATACATTTTATTTAATTAATAACTTCCCACAATATTTACAACACTAATAATTTACTATCAAAACCATGTTTTACATAAATAAACAATATTTTAAACATTTTAAAGTATTTAGAAATGAAAAAAAATAACCAAAATATCTTTTATATAATACTTTATCAAAATACTTTTATAACTCGATGTTTTAACAAGTTTATCCTTGTTCTTGCAGACTCTGGCCGTACGTTGATCAAGCGTAAGACTAGAATTCTCCAAGTACTTAGTAGCCCTGTTTCAACACCCAGTGAAAAATACTTAAAACCAGGTATGAGAAGTACCGCTCAAAATTTGATGTCAAATGATGATGTTACGATAGCATTGGCCCGCTGCTGATCCAGAATTTACAAAATGGACACAAAACTTTCGAGAAGATCCTTCCACCTTCCGGATTCTAGAAAAATATCGTAGCCATTTTGTAAACAAGGGACCATCGACCCCTACTGCAGTGGTAACTGCTGATTCAATGATTTACGCAACGGATGCACTTCCTTCCCGAAAGATCCATAAACAACAGATCCCAGGATCGAAAGCGCCTCCATTGGGTAAACTAAAGAACCATCTACCCTGGAAAAAAATCGAGGAACTCATGAGTTTAAGTCCAGACAACCATATCGGTTCGAATCCATTTCTGAATTCACCCAAGTATATTAGGGTTTATCGGTCGAATCCATTCCTGGATTCCCCAAGTCCATCTGGGTCGAAGCATATCACACTATATTTCTTCGTGGAGGGTGCTTCCCCATACCTTTTACTTCAAAATATAACATACCATATATAGTACCCTTTCAAAATAATAGCTTCAAATATCGGACTTATATAAATTCCATTATATATAAGATTTCATTTTCAAATAAAGTACTTTCCAAAATCAATAATCTCGAATATATCAAATCTTTCTTATATAAATTCCTTTATATGTAAGATTTATCTCTTTAGATCGAATACCTTCTAAAATCAACAGTTTTAAAAATCACCTTATACTTATATAAAGTCCGTCTTATACAAGAATCAAAATTTTTCCAAAATCAATTTCGCTGTATGAAAAGCCATATGGGATTGAACATCTTTGCTTTATAAAAGGTTTTGAATTTAGAATAGTTTTGTACATAAAATCGTTTTGTGAAATAGTTTTGTATATAAAATAGTTTTGTAAAATAGTTTGTAAATAAAATAGTTTGTAAAATAGTTTTGTAAATAAAATAGTTTGTATAAGAAAAATAAAATAAAATAGTTTTGTAAAATGTTTTTAAATTAATAGTAGTTTTGCATACAAGAAAAATTCCAATTTAAATTACAAAGATATCCAACCCAACGACTTTCAAATTCAGCGTCAAAACATATCAATAATATTAGAACATAAGAGGTACATATGTCATCATTTCACAAAATCACATTCGATCGCTCGCTCGAGTACACAAGTTTGCTTTCGAACTAGTATTTTTCATTCGACTTCCCTAATGCGGACTTCGATAAGGTTTCTTGACTAGAAACTAACATTCTCCTTGCATAGCCATATACTATGATAGAGAATTCTAGAATCAAACCAAAAATCTGTATCAAATATTCGTGTTTCCTGGAGATTTGACCAGGCAACTGAGTGCTCGGCATTGGTCTCAGCTCGGCATGAAGGACTGCTCGGCATCGAGCAATACTCGGCGTCCACTAGTGCTCGGCGACAAGAGCGCTTGACATCAACAGGTACTCGGCGTACAGGGGTGTTCGGCATCAAGTAGTGCTCGGCATCAAGAGTGTCCGGCATCCAGGAGTGTTCGGCGAAGCACTTGGCATCCATGAGTGTTCGGCGAAGCGCACGGCATCCGTAGTGCTCGACAACGACCTATGCTCAGCGTCAGCTAGTGTTCGGCATCAGTAGAACTCGGCGATAGGATAACTCGGCAACAAGAGCGCTCAACATCCCATGGTACTCGACATCCGGAGTACTCGGCATCCAGAGGTACTCGGCGTCAGTAGAACTCGGCGATAGGATAACTCGGAAACGAGAGCGTTCGGCATTCAGAAGGCATTCAGTATGCATAACTACGCAAGGTAATGATATCATTCGGCCTACATACATTGGTCGATCAAGAGCTTCGAACAGAGGTACGTTCGGCTTCACTGCAGCCATCCTACACTTCCCATACATCTGACGAACCATTCAGCATAGGAAGGATCGTTTGGCATGGGAAAGACCGTTCGACATCAAAGCGTTCAGCGTTCCTGGTTCGGCATGCAGCGACCACTACACTTGGGCTAGAGCGTTCGGCCATCAGCCCACTTGGGAAGTCCAGCCCATCTTTGTCTATAAATAGAGGGGCAGGGTCACAGTGAAAGGGAGCCTTTTTGGGAGAGAGAACAACGGGGAGACTCTGCCATTTTCAAGACTCATCTTCTCTACTTAACAACTTGATTCAAGTATTTGATTCACGAATTGTAATTGTAATCAACTAAAAAGAAGATCAATAAAGTTTAACCTCAAAGTGGACGTAGGCAATTACGCCGAACCACTATAAATTTGGTGTTCTTACTTTCTGCAGTTAGATTAGCATTGTCTTCTCTGTTTAATTTACTTTCATCACTTATATCTCTACACAATCTTTCTCTACGAGGTTAGTGACCAATTTTGGTGCTAACACTTTGGTGCTTTCACTGAGAATCGAATTCTCAGACCTCAAGGATCTGCTTTGAAGCTACTGGATTGAACAAATCCCCCGAAGAAGATCCGACTCACTGATAGGACATCCGTTGATTCTACTCAGAGTTCATACCAATAACTCTACGATGGCAAGACCACTTACCAGGTCAGCTTCTCATAATGCGGATGCCCGCGAGACTGCTAGCGTGCAACAAGCAGGACCTAGCAATCAACCAGCGATCCCGAGTGCAGGGATTGCCGCGGAAGAACAGACTCCAGTTGTCACCAGAGTAGAGTTCAATGACTTGATGAGAGAACTTAGGGAAAGCAGGAGACAACTAGGAGAACAGATGCAAGCTAATGCCAACCTGATGGCACAACTTACTCAACAACAGCAACAGGATGCTGGGGGCAATCCAGCTGCTTATTCCTCATCTGATAGCTCTACTTCTTCTGATGAACCACCTAGGCGTAGACGCCGTAAGACTGAAGCTGCAAGGGCGGATGCTGCTGTTCGAACAGCTGGAGACCGCGACCAAGCCAGAACTGGAAGCTTCAGAACCGGAGTACAGATGGAGGATGGAGCTCCAGGTCATCAAAATGCTAACAATGTTGAACCTTAAGACGCACGATTGGCAGATCGCCAGGAAAGGAGGCATCAGCATAGACAGGCGCGTAGAACTGACTCCAACCTCCCAGCTTCCATACAGACACCCGATCTGACAGCCATGATCAGGCAACTGATAAAAGAAAATCAGGGCTTATCAAATGACGACTGGGGAGTGTCAAGAAGTCATACTCCGTTCACGGATGTTGTGCTGCAAGCGGCGTACCCCAAGAAGTTTAGCATGCCAACCATTCCTGCATACGAAGGAAAGACTGACCCCAGACAACATGTAATGAGGTATGAATGGATGATGGATTCAGCCAGAGCAAATGATGCCACCAAGTGTAGGTGCTTTCCGATTACTCTATCTGGGATCACTACTATGTGGTTCACCCGACTTCCTCCGCGATCCGTATCAAATTTCGAGGAGTTGGCAAAGAAGTTTATTGAGCAGTTCAGGATACACACTACACGCCCGAAGGACGTGATGTCTCTATCAAGTGTAATCCAAAATCCCGGAGAGTCGCTGAAGGAGTACTTACAAAGATTCCACGTTGCGGCAACTGAAGTCAGTAATCCCAATGACCATGCAATTCTAATGGCTGTAATGATAGGTGTAGATCCGGATTCTGAGTTTGGAGACTGGCTGGCAGGAAAACCTCCGGCTACGCTAGAGCGTTTCTACTCCAAGGCACACCAGTTCATAAGAAGAGAGGAAGCTAGGTGGGTACGACGAGATAAGGCACCGGGACCTGCCCAAGAGTCAATCAAGAGCAACATTGCTGTGAAGCAATCTGGAAACAATTTGGGAAAGGTCCAAGTCAATGTCCAGAGTAAGCCTGTGCAGCCCAAAGAGTCCGGAGGAAGAAGTCAAGGAAAGAGGAAAGAAACGGGAAAGTGGAAGTCGAGAATTCCCAGCTACAGCGAGTACACTCCGCTAAACGCCCCACTTGAGAACATCTACCTATCCACCTGCAATACTTTTCAATACCGAAAGCCGCGCCCGAAAGAATCAACCGAGGAACAGAAGCAGACTGGGAAATATTGCCGCTTCCATGAAACTTATGGACACAACACGGAAGAGTGCAGACACCTGCATGACGCTATCGAGAAATTGATCAGACAAAAGAAGTTGCAAGAATTTGTAAAGGATCCACAGGAAGGAGGACAGGGGATGTCCAACCCAGGTCGTGCACCAGCTCCACGTCATCCTGAGGAGCCTGCCCGGACTGTTGGAAGGCTGGTCATAAATACAATTATCGGCGGACCTCATCCCGCAGATAAGAACTGGCAAGAGATGGAACGATATGCAAGCTCCTTGAAGCATGCAGATTTTGAGTGCTGTTCGAACGTAGAGGACGGGGCCCCTGCTAAGCAGCAGCGCGTGTTGACAGACGATATTGTGTTCAGGAACAGAGACGCTGATCAGGTAGAGGCTCCGACCATCGATCCCATGGTCATATCTGCAACGATCGGACCAGCATATGTAAAAAGAATTTTGATTGATTGTGGAAGTTCAGTCAACATCATCTTCAAGAAGGCCTACGATCAGATGAAGCTAGAGACAAAAGACTTGAAACCATCCAAAGCTCGTATCCACGGCTTTAACGGCGCTGCGACTGATGCAGTAGGATATGTCGAGTTACCAGTTGAACTGGGACAAGGCGAGCGTCGGAGGGTACGAATTCTACCCTTTGTAGTTTTGGATGTGGACTCTCCGTATAATGTTTTCTTGGGTCGGCCGGCCCTGGCTGAATTTAGGGCGGCATTAGCCCCGTGGTGCTTGACTTTGAAGTTTCCGACTGACAAAGGAGTAGGCATTGTTCACGGTGACCAAGCAGCTGGTCGTTCCTGTTATGTGGCCGAGCTCCGAGAGGCCCACCGGAGGGAGAAGGGAAAGGTTGCGGACAACCCCGTCCGCATCCTTAATGCGGATAATTGACAAGTAGTGCCCGAGCCCTGGCTCGGGCATAGTTCTCGGATCTACGGAGATATAGATCCGAGAGACGACGAAGAGAAACCCAGGGAAGAGAAGGCGGCACCGGCTGAATTAACAATTGACATTTCAGTTAGCAGTGACGACCCCTCGCGAATACTGAAGATCGGATCACAGCTTGGCCCCGCAATGACTGAAGACCTTAGCGACTTCCTCTGGGCGAATCTTGATGTTTTCGCCTGGACGCATTCTGATATGTGTGGGATTTCTCCCACCATCACGAGTCATATGTTGAACATAGACCCGAAATACGTCCCAGTCAAGCAAAAAAGGAGAGGAATGGATCCGGAGAGATCCGCCGCTCTTGGAGAGGAGGTGGACAAACTCAAGGCGAATGGGTTCGTCCGCGACGCCCTCTACCCTGAATGGGTATCCAACCCCGTGCTAGTAAAGAAGGCGAATGGCAAATGGAGGACTTGCGTAGATTATTCCGACTTGAACAAAGCATGCCCAAAGGACAGTTTCCCGTTGCCTAGGATCGATCAGTTGGTCGACTCCACCGCAGGACACGAGCTGTTTTCATTCATGGACGCGTACTCAGGATACAACCAAATCCCAATGCATATTCCGGATCAAGAACACACCAGCTTCGTTACAAATGTCGGACTGTATTGCTATGTAGTGATGCCATTCAGATTGAAGAATGCTGGAGCGACTTATCAACGTTTAGTGAATCGAATGTTCAAGGACCAGCTGGGTAAAACCATGGAAGTCTATGTGGATGACATGCTCGTGAAGTCACGACGGTCAAACGACCACATTCAAGACTTAGCTGAAATGTTTAACATACTCAGGTTTTATGGAATGAAGATCAACCCGCTGAAGTGTTCTTTCGGCGTTGCATCAGGGAAGTTTTTAGGATTCATCGTCAACGCTAGGGGAATCGAAGCCAACCCAGAAAAAATCCAAGCTATTCGAGATGTACAGGCACCCAGGACTATAAAGCAGGTACAGAGCTTGAACGGAAAAGTAGTTGCGCTGAGTCGATTTATATCAAAGGCAACCGACAAGTGCATCCCATTCTTTGACATAATAAAGAAGGGGAAGAGAAATTTTGAATGGACGTCTGGTTGTGAGGAAGCATTCCGGGATCTGGTGAGGCATCTGGAGAGTCCACCAATGCTATCAAAACCAATCGACCACTAGATGTTGTACGTATACCTAGCTGTATCCCCACATGCGATAAGTGCGGCTTTGGTTCGTGAGGAAGACCGAGTCCAAAAGCTGGTGTATTATGTTAGCAAGCGTCTAACAGGGGCAGAGAGGAATTATCCAAAAATCGAGAAACTGGCTTATTGCTTGGTGATTGCATCACGCAAACTGCGCCCATACTTTCAAGCACACTCAATCGGTGTTTATACCGATCAACCCTGAGACAGGTACTCCAACGGCCTGAAACTTCTGGAAGACTGCTAAGATGGAACATCGAGTTGAGCCAATTCGATATCGCATACTTACCACGGAGAGCCATCCGAGGGCAAGCATTAGCAGACTTCATCGCTGAGTTTACCATACCCGTCAAACCGGATGATCACGACATCATTCCCCCCGTTCGATGGAAATTATACACTGACGGTGCATCAAACGACCGTTGTTCCGGCGCAGGCGTGGTTCTTATAACTTCGGAAAACCGATCAATCTGTTATGCCCTGAAGCTCGATTTCCCGGCTACGAACAACGAAGCTGAATATGAAGCATTGATCGCTGGCTTGAAGCTCATCAAAGAACTCGAGATCGAATCAGTCGAAATCTTTTGTGACTCGCAGTTGGTGGTTTACCAAGTACGAGGAGACTACCAAGCAAAGGGACGAAAGCTTGCTCCGTACCTCGTTCAGGTCCAAGAACTACTATCAAATCTTGAGCGTTATGACATTTCACATATCCCGCGAGAACAGAACAAAGAAGCCGACTTGTTGGCTAAGTTCGCAAGTACCGACGATGCTCAACAAATGGGATTGTATCCCGTTGAAGTCTTGCATGCCCCGAGCATAGACGAGATGAAAATCGATCGCGTGTTGGAAATAGAAATCGAGAAGGACTCGTGGATAACCCCATTCAAACTGTACCTGACAACCAGGGCTTTACCAGAAAAAAGAAGCGAAAGACGACAGGTCCTTCGAAAGGCTGCGCGGTACGTAATGCAGGGTGGATCCATGTATCGAAAAGGATTCTCAGTCCCATTATTACGGTGCATCGCTCATGATGAAACAAAGTGAGTCTTGAGGGAAGTTCATGAAGGGGAATGCGGCGACCATACTGGGGGGCAAACGCTAGCAAAGAAGATCCTCCGCTATGGATATTACTGGCCCACCGTAAACCGGGATGCCGCGGACTACGCAAGAAAATGCGACAAATGTCAAAGATATGCAAAAATCCCGAGGGCTCCATCAACGGAACTCACACAAATGATCAGTCCCTGGCCATTTGCGATCTAGGGAATCGACATAATCGGCTCTTTGCCTTTATCCAAAGGTGGTGCGAAATATGCAATAGTCGTAGTCGACTATTTCACGAAATGGGCTGAGGCAGAACCTTTGGCCACTATCACCTCTAAGAAGGTCATTAACTTCGTTGTACGAAACATTATATGCCGCTTTGGCCTTCCACGCACCATCATTACGGACAACGGAACGCAATTTGAAAGTAGAGAGTTCAAAGAGTTCTGTTTGAAGTACGGCATCGAGAAAAAGTTCACCGCCGTTGCGCACCCAAAAGCTAACGGACAAGTCGAGGCCGTTAACAAAATAATCAAGTCCATATTGAAGAAGCGTCTGGAGAAGGTTGGAGGCAAGTGGGTAGATGAGCTCCCGACAGCATTATGGGCGTATAGAACTACCCACAAGACCGCGACCGGCCACACTCCATTCGCCTTGGCATACGGCTCTGAAGCCGTTATACCCGTGGTGCTTGAAGTTCCATCGCACCGAGTGACATACTATGATCCCAAGACGAACCAAAACCTCTTGCTAGAATCACTGGACTGCATCGACGAAAAGTGGGAAGAAGCTGAATTAAGGGCGGCGGCGCACAAACATCGAGTCAAGCATTACTACAACGACAGAGTCCGCCCAAGAATCTTTGATGTGGGAGATCTCGTTCTGAAACGAGTCTTCCCGGTACCATCACGCATGAATCCCAGCTGGGAAGGTCCATACGCCATTGAACGGAAGCTTGGAGAAGGAACATTCAAGCTAGCGACCGTTGATGGCGCGACACTCCCCCGAGCATGGAACAGTGAACATTTGCGGCACTATTACATTTAGCATGTTTTCCTTTCTTGTTGTAGGCACTGTTGTTTCCTGCATGTTTCCATTCAATAATGACTTAGTTACCTTTTAAAGTTGTAATCAAGCAATTTAGTTGATTTTCATTAATAAAGGCTTGAAGCCACATTTTCTATGAAGTTTCTATATCTCTTAATTGGATGATAAATTACATTATCCTGCGCGACATACAGACTCGTACGAACGATTCCGAATCTCTGAATCCCCAGAGCGCGGATCGGAGTACTCTAAGTCCCCAGAGCGCGGACTAGAGTACGAACGATTCCGAATCTCCGAATCCCCAGAGCGCGGATCGGAGTACTCTAAGTCCCTAGAGCGCGGACTAGAGTATAAACGATTCCGAATCTCCGAATCCCCAGAGCGCGGATCGGAGTACTCTAAGTCCCCAGAGCGCGGACTAGAGTATAAACGATTCCAAATCTCTGAATCCCCAGAGCGCGGATCGGAGTACTCTAAGTCCCCAGAGCGCGGACTAGAGTATAAACGATTCCGAATCTCCGAATCCCCAAAGCGCGGATCGGAGTACTCTAAGTCCCCAGAGCGCGGACTAGAGCATAAACGATTCCAAATCTCTGAATCCCCAGAGCGCGGATCGGGGTACTCTAAGTCCCCAGGGCGCGGACTAGAGTAGAAACTATTTCAAGCCTCCAAGTCCCCAGAGAGCGAATCGGGGTAATCTAAGTCCCCAGGGCGCGGACTAGAGTAGAAACTATTTCAAGCCTCCAAGTCCCCGGGGCACAGAGTCAGCTAGAAGTCCAAGTACTCAAAAGATGTGGGTCGGGAGGCACGCCATGTCCAAAAATGTTTGGACAGCACAAGAATGGACCGGGAGATAATGCAACTCATAAGAACTTGAGTTATGGCTACAATTAGTCAACAAACCAAAGAAAGACAAGAGAATCATTTAAGCAATAAAGAAACTAAAATTTTATTCGATGAGTCCAAAATGGGGATACATGATCACTCCTACAAAATTCAGACCTCTCTATACAAACTGCAAGTTGTGAAAGATAAAAGCAATTACAAGACTTAAGCAAAAAACTCGTTGAACGAGTGTATCGATTATTTTTTCGACTTCTTCTTTTTGTCTTCCTTTGATGTTTCCGACGACTCCTCTCCCTCACGTTTTTTCTTGGACTTTTTGCTTGCTAGAGAAACGGAGTCAGGAGTAGGAGACGGAACATCTAGTGGTTTGGACCTACCCGGGAGAATGATTTTCAAAGGTCTGTTCCGCGGGTCAGTGAGTTCCAGTATTTCAGACTCGACTTTGACTTTGACTTTTCTCTTCTCCTCGTCGGCAAGACGGTCCTTCATGCTCATCTCTGAAGTATGCTTAGAGGCGCTAGTGATTTTAATTTCATCGCTTCCTTCGACAGGAGACGAAGTATCAAGTTTGTCATCATCAAGCGCCCCGATCACTTGGGCGTCGGGACCGGGAGTTACCCCTGCGTGAGCAACGTCGCTTGTTTTCCCTACTTCCTCCTTGGCGTCATCGCTCCTCGGAGTTGGCTCGGCGTCAGAACAACCTGCACGAAAATATAAGAAATGGGCATTAGAACGAATAACCATTGCTGAAAAATGACGGGATCTCTTCGACTTCTAGAGAAAGAAGAATTTCCTACCAGGATCCGGTTGGCTATCGGTGGCGCGCGGGGTTTCACCCTCCAGGATAGGTGACAGCACATGAACGCCGAGCCCGGGATCTTCGGGATCATAACTGGCATACTGCTCGAATGGATCAAGCGTCGACCGACCGGCCGATTGAGCAACATAAGGAGCGGCGATGTGAGGAGTAGTAGCGTCGGCCTCTGACGGGCCGGCCTCGTCGTTCTTCTCTTTCGAAGGGGAAGAGCCTTTGCCATAAAGAGCCAATGCTGTGGATAAGTCCGATGGCTCATTCCCCCTCAAGAACTCCTTCACCAATGCATCCTCGTCGACCTCTTCGGGGCCCGACTCGAGTTTCCTGATCTTTATCAGAGTTTCCCATGCCTCAGCAAGGGATTCGAGGTAGCCGTCGCCCAAGAATGTTAATTCGCGGTGCATAAGGACGCGGGCTCCGTACTCGGCGATCAACGGGTCAAACATACTTTTGATCTCTTCCCTGCCGGCCTCTGCGGCCGCCTCAAGGCGAGAATCAAGCTCCTCCACAGCCATTCTTTTGCCCTCCTCACGGGCCTCATCCTTCATTTTCTCGACCCCGGCAAGTTCGTTGTCGAGCTTTGTCTTCAGGAGTCGGGTAGCAACAATCTCATCACAATATCGCTGTGATTCTTCCTGAGCAGCTGTTTTGTCTTCTTTCTCCTTGGAGAGTTGTTCTTTCAGCTCTTTGACTTGAGTAGCGAGCGCGTCCCTTTCTTTTTGGACAGAGTCTTTTTCTAGGGCAAGGGCGCCGCTGCGCTGAACTGCTTCGTCAAGCTCCGTTTTGTGAGCCACCTCTAAGCGAGTGACTGCCTCAGCAGTATCTTTCGCACCTCGTTCAGCGGCTTCTAGCTTTGACTTATACGAAGCGAGCTCTTCGTCTTGGAGTTTGATGATTTTCTTATCGCTGTCAGCCTCCAGATTCAGACGGTCAATCTCGTGTTGACGCTCGACAGATACTTCCGAGATCTTCTCCACCAAGTGCACGAATGCGTCATGTTGAACATAGACGTCATTGTTGCAGGCAATGGCACTTTGCTTCACGTGCCCAGGAATGTGATGGATGGCTGGGAGGAATTTCAAGCCGTCAAAATAGATTTTCGGAAACTTGGCCTTAAGGTCGACCATCTTTTCCGCAACAGTTGGGTCCACGGCAGGAATAGGAGGAGGAGGCTTAGAGAATTCCGTTCTCTTACATTGCTCTCGAACTTGCCTCATACTCGATGAACTGGAATGTTTTTCTCGAGCAGCATCAGACTGATAACCCTTCTGCAAAGACTTCTCTTTATCCGGCTCAGTTGGAGGAGGAAGATCGCTGGACTGGGAAGATTGAGAGTGTGCTTTCTTGCGGTGAGACGACTCGCGAGGACGATTGTCCCTATCTTCATAATCACCTCGGTCCCTGCATCTGCCTGAACCGGAATCCCGTCCGGAGTGATGGAATATAGAAGACCCCTGAAGGCGATCAAGTCCGTGTGAGCGGCCCATTTCACCTGCAAAGAATGGAGATAACAACGAGTTAAGGAGAATTCACGAATTAAAAAGGCTTGAAGTATATTATGGAATGCGCATGTGCGTGTGTGTCCTAGTGTTCCCCCCGACGGACCCGTTCGTTTATCTTTGCTAATCGGAGTATTGTCTCCTTGAGTCGGGAGTTGAACTCCTACATTGCCTCTAGTGGGCGAAGAGAATTTGAGAGCTTCAGGATCATCGAATCCGTAATTAAGTAAATCTTCAGGGATGGACAAGTTGGACAGACCCCTCAGAGAACTTTCCAGATGCTGCGAAGAAGCCTCTTTCTCAGGAGGGATAGGCGTAGATTTTGAGGTGCCACCAACTTTCTCCTTTTGAACCGTATATTTCAGCTTCTTTTTTCCCTTCGAAGGGGAGGATGATGTCTCAATATCCTGAACTTCGATTGCCGGATTCCAAGCGGGACCCACGTTCTCGCCCTGAGTCTCGGGAGCAACATCCTCTCTACGCTCGCTTTCTCCGTGCGTATCGGGAGTGCGGCGCGACGACGGTCCGGCCTGTTTTTTCCCTTTACCAGACGAAGGCTTGGGAATAGTGACACCTTCCGGAAGGCTGATCCGACGACTAGGGGCTAGCAAGCCAAACCCCGACAGCGATTCATTTGAAATGATAGTCCGGATGTCTCGATCCTCAGTAGGAAGAGCTCTAATGGCTTCAACGGCCTCAGAATATCCTCGGCCTTCCGGACGCGGGTTGATGCCTGAAAAGATGAAATGAAGAGTTAGGAAAAGCATGACTCCAATTAAATACGAATAGCGATTCGGCAGAGAGACTTACTGCCTTCAACCCATCTCCTAGCGAAACTAGACGGGCAGCGCACATAGAACCATTCCTGTTTGTACAGTGCGAATTTGCTGCAGGCCCCTGTCAAGATCTGGCACTTGTGGTATGGCTCGAGGAACATAAAGGAAGGGCTATCTTTCCGTCTCTTGAACATATAAATGTATCGGATATCACCGGGGGTTGGAGGTCTGGAGAAGACGGCCATGAAAAGTAAGTAAGTCCCATATAGAAACGCATGACCGTTCGGGTGCAGCTGCGACGGAGCTATGTCTATATACTGCAGCACATCCCGGAGAAATAAATTGAATGGAGGCACGCTGCCCATCCAACACATGAACTTGTTCCAGGCAGTGTACCCGACTGGGGGCAGATGAGGGCGGTCGTGTCTCGAAGGAACTAACACGTCAGCAAAGGGAATCCCGTGAATGGAGCATATCCGTCGCAGAGCAGCCTCGTTGATCTTCGAGGCTTGAGAATCGATCGGATTGTCTAGTAAGATGGTTGACTCCAGAGCATCAGGCGCCAAGTTATGTGCGGGAGAGGTTGACGGGTTAGAAGTATCTGCGGCTCCTTGCCTCGATGACGGCCCAGGCCTGTCAGATATGGTGGCGGAGCTAGATTTTCTCGACATCCCAAATAAATAACTAAGTGCTTGAGAGAGCTATACTCAAAAAACGTTGAACGTTAGAATTAGCAACACGAGTTTTCCCCCCCACGTGGTGTGTGAACTAGTGAAAACAATTGTGTACAAGCAGTGAGATTTTAAAAATATAATGATTAGCTTCGGATCGCCACCTTCGAAGACCGTCATCGCTGACCGTCCCAAAAAGCTTACCTTGAGGCGATTACAGTTCCAGATTCAGAAAACATGTGATTTATGAAGTGTCCGGCGTAAGTCTAATTTGACATTTATATCGTTCGGCATTTAAATGTTGTTCGGCATGCATCTTGGTTCGGTCAAGTCATAGTCAAGTGTTCGGCTAAAGTCCTGGCCCGGCTAAAAGCCTCGTTCGGTTAAAGACATTGTCCAGTCAAAGGTTCTATTCGGCATTAGGGTAGTGTTCGGCTTAAGTTCGTTCGGCTAGAGTAGAGCTCCACCTTAGATCATAACTCCACCCTGCTCCCACTCCATTTACGCCGAACGACAGAGACAGATCGCCCGGCGCATGTTACGCCGTTCGACTCCCCATCTACCTTTTTTCTTCTTCCAATCTTGATCAGCGCAAAGGAGCTAGGCTCAACTCCCGTACACCGTTCGGCGATTCCAAACGAGCGAACCACTCCCACTAGCCACGCGTTTACAACTAAAGGAAATACTATGTTTCCATAAGATGAACCTAAAGTGGAAGTAGTGCAATTGTTAGAGGAAGGATACCTAATTCGACGATCGAAGTTGAGAATGGATTATACAGGCTTTATATCTGATAGGATTGCAAATCTCTAAGAGTGATAATAAAGAAGACGTAAAAGAAAATGGTGGAAGGGCGCCTGGTTATATAGAGGGAGGTAGAAGATGAAGAGGCTATACCCGGTAGAACCGGTCAATACCAGAGCGTTCGGCACACGAGGTACGCTCGGCTTCAAACGTATCGTTCGGCATCCCAACCTTGTTCGTCTTGCACCTCCTTCGCTAACATTCTTGAGGAGGTACCTCCGAGGTAGATTGTACCAGATTCAAAGCGCATCACGTTCGGCCACGCGATACACTTTGGGGGGCAAGTGTTTCCTGGAGATTTGACCAGGAAACTGAGAGCTCGGCATTGGTCTCAGCTCGGCATGAAGGACTGCTCGGCATCGAGCAATACTCGGCGACCACTAGTGCTCGGCGACAAGAGCGCTTGACATCAACAGGTACTCGGCGTATAGGGGTGTTCGGCATCAAGCAGTGCTCGGCATCAAGAGTGTCCGGCATCCAGGAGTGTTCGGCGAAGAACTTGGCATCCATGAGTGTTCGGCGAAGCGCACGGCATCCGTAGTGCTCGGCAACGACCTATGCTCAGCGTCAGCTAGTGTTCGGCATCAGTAGAACTCGGCGATAGGATAACTCGGCAACAAGAGTGCTCAACATCCCATGGTACTCGGCATCCGGAGTACTCGGCATCCAGAGGTACTCGGCGTCAGTAGAACTCGGCGATAGGATAACTCGGCAACGAGAGCGTTCGGCATTCAGAAGGCATTCAGTATGCATAACTACGCAAGGTAATGATATCATTCGGCCTACATACATTGGTCGGTCAAGAGCTTCGAACAGAGGTATGTTCGGCTTCACTGCAGCCATCCTACACTTCCCATACATCAGACGAACCATTCAGCACAGGAAGGATCGTTCGACATGGGAAAGACCGTTCGGCATCAAAGCGTTCGGCGTTCCTGGTTCGGCATGCAGCGACCACTACACTTGGGCTAGAGCGTTCGGCCATCAACCCACTTGGGAAGTCCAGCCCATCTTTGTCTATAAATAGAGGGGCAGGGTCACAGTGAAAGGGAGCCTTTTTGGGAGAGAGAACACCGGGGAGACTCTGCCATTTTCAAGACTCATCTTCTCTACTTAACAACTTGATTCAAGTATTTGATTCACGAATTGTATTTGTAATCAACTATAAAGAAGATCAATAAAGTTTAACCTCAAAGTGGACGTAGGCAATTACGCCGAACCACTATAAATTTGGTGTTCTTACTTTCTGCAGTTAGATTAGCATTGTCTTCTTTGTTTAATTTACTTTCATCACTTATATCTCTACACAATCTTTCTCTACGAGGTTAGTGACCAATTTTGGTGCTAACAATTCGCCATCAAGAATCGAATGAAAAATCCTAACACGAAGTGGTGTAATTCATATAGAACTTGTGTACTCAAATTCGGATATTTTTGCGAATAAAACAATATACATACAACATACGTAATTATTCTAATTTGTTTCATCACAATTACATTTCAATTAAATTCATTTTTAATCTCATTGATTAACACAAATATCACTTCATACTTTAATATTTGTTTCATAGAATTTCTCCAATTAATATAAAACATTAATGTATTCATTCTCATAAAATTGCTTATATTTCTCTTCACTTTAAATTACATTCATTTCACATGTAATATTTCTTATTTAATACAACATTTATTTGCAAATCTTTTCATAAGGAATTTTCTTAACTTCGTAACCAATTTATAAAACTTAATTCCTTTTTATAAGACATTGTTTGAGTTTAAAGTTATCACAACTTTATTTATAACCATTTATTACATCCATTAATTTCATATCAATTTACAAGTCATGGCTTTATTTATAATCATTTCACTTTTAATTCATATTTGCTTATCCCATTTACTTTCACCTTTACCTTTCAATTTATTTATGTTAATTAAATTTATAAACATATTTTTCTCCAATTTAATCACATTTACAACATTTCCTTAATCACAATTTCAATTTAAACATCCCAAGGCTTAAAGTTCACACTTTTATATTATTACATTACATGCCAAGAATGTATACAACAATTCTATTCATTTACTGAACATAGATATAACAAATTAAACCTTGTTTCACTTACTTTCAAATTAATGTTATCAAATTCAACTGCATAATTCAACACAATTTCTAAGTTTTAACTCATATATTAATTTAGAAGGTTTCGATTATCCAAAATATCCAGATATTCCATTTTATTTTAATAGTTGAAACTACCGGTCAACAAACAACAAAATTCACAACAACATTTCAGTTTCATAACCAAATATCCTAATTATTCAATTTATTCTCTTTAATACACCATTATTAAACTAGTGTTTAGTCTATTATTTCAATCAACAATAATTACCAATGTTTATAATTTGATTAAATACAACAAATTAACAATAAATGATAATAATTAGATATTACCATTTCATAAAACAAACACATTACAAATAACTATATCAGTTATAAAATTTTATTCCTTTATATATATCATATAATATTATGAAAAATAATTTCATTTCAAAACTTATATAAAACATTTTTATAACACTAACAAATATGCGCTCTCGTATATACATTCAGACAAATCATTCTAGGGTACTTCTACCCTATCTCTAATGAGTTAACCCCAACAGGCTAAGGTATGTCTAAACTAAAGCTCTGATACCAACTGTAACAACCTACCTTTTTGGACGTTTCAAATCGACAACAAACCACACATGTCATACTCAAACCATTCAAAAGGGAGGATTGTTAATGGGGTAAATAAGAAAAAAAGAAAACAAAACACATAATCTCGCAGCGGAATAACAAAATATAATAATCAAATAAACAGTTCATGAAGTTGTTTTACAAATAACATTTGATTACACTTTTACAATTCAAATCAGAGTTATACATACATCAAAAATAAACAAATAATGCAGCAGAACACAGAATGTAGTGAAATATTAAATAGCAATAATATACTGAATCTTCGTCTTTGTCCTCCAGAAAATAAGTGTCTTCGCTAAACTGAAATACTCGGTCTGACCCGAGCGTAAAGTAAAACAAGAACACTCGAGTCAGGACTAACATTCTTATTTAAGTAAGTCAACTCAAGTGAAATGTACAGATAACTCAATAAGTGAAATGCTTAGGTTTAAATAAACATCATCTTTCACACTATAAATTAGTTCAGTTCAAATACCGACTTTATGTTCATTTCCAATCGATTCATTATTAAATCCAACTTCAGATTTCAATTTTTCACTTAAAGCTATTAAGTTATAATCAAACAACAAGTTTAAATCTAAAAAATCCAACTAAAACTTTCATTAAATCAATTAAATTTCAATTTCATAATTTCAAGTTTAAACATAAATTTAAACTTACAATATTCCAATTTTATTTCTAAATTAATTTATTTAAACCCAAAGTGGTTTTATATCGGGTATGTATCATTTCAATCCAAAGTGATTTTGCTAACATATCACATGTGTCACATATCGTAAACAACATAAGTGAATATTTCAAATTCTAACATAACATATAAATATATAACATGACATATATACAAGGAACTTGCAAGGTGATTTACAATAAATTAACATGGCATATCATTTTTCACAAACATAACACATTATTTCCACATAGCATATGTGACATGTTATTAACATAGCATGTGCAACATATGATTTTATTAACTAACACATTTGTTTCAACATAGCATAGGTGATGTATTTCAACAAGGCATATACAAATATTTTTTCTAACATAACACATTTTTTTACATATCATATGTGATGTATTTCAACATGGCATATAAAAATATATTTTTCTAACATAACACTTTTTTTTACATATCATATGTGATGTATTTCACATACATATGTGACAATTAATCAAATCAACATAACATACTACTTGTGACATATAAAACAACATGTGCATGTGAATATCATAACACAAATTCAAGGGAACATAACAACATATATCACATATTCAGATCTAAAGCAAACATTTCTTATAACATTTCGATGTTTATTTACCTAACAATAAAAATGTTAATCGTGAGTGATTGCTCACCTTTCGAGGTTAGAGAGTTTTTGACAACACAAATATGTAGATCCTAGTTGAAATCCAAACGCGACAAGCTAACCAATCTTATCCATAGCAACAATCAAATAGAAAAGCAAAGCATGACAATGCACATCGAACTGATTGAGTTTTCTTCTTCTTTTTTTAGAGAGATGAAGCAAGGGGAATTTAAGGATTTAGAAATTTTGGAGTTTATGTAGTTTTGAGGATGGAGGAAGTGTGAGCAGAAAGCTTCAGATAGAGGAATGAGAAACAATCTATACGTACTTTGGTTTTGTTCTCTAGTGGGATATTGAAAAGTCAACAGGTTGGAAAGTGGGAAGGTGATAAAAGAATACAAAAATAAAGTAAGCTTTTCAAAGAAACGACGTGGTTATGTGTTTAATAAATATAAACATGAACAGGCTAGCATGAATGATGCATGTGCATTAAATCTGAATTGTTAATGGACGAATTAGTGCAGGCAGAAGTTATGAAAAAGAGTGAATACTAAAAGTTGTAACGTGTAAAAATTAATGCTTAGATGCAAATACAAGAGGTATATAAGAATTAGGTCGAATAAAAGTGGGTAAGAGAATGTATAGCTAACAATAAGAATGGAAAATGAATATATAGAGAATAAATGAAAGTTTTATGAAATAAAGAGAGAGGTTTTTTTTAATATGAATAGCTGAAATGTGAGAGTAAACAAGGTAGAAAAATATGAATGAGATAGTAGTTAGAAAAAGCAATAGAATATGAAACATGCATGAATATGAATTCATGATGAACATCACCTTTCATACTTCAAAAGGAATTTAATGTCACATTAATTCAATATGGAAATATTTTTCAATTCAATTAATTTCTTTAACTCCAAATCAACTCAACTTTACACCTATCTAAAAGTTTTATTAACATACAGTAAATAAAATTTGAACACACCAATTAAAGTATCGATGACCACCGCTACATAAAATAAAAGGAGAACCATGATTCCAAATTCCAATTCAAAATCGGCATTTTTCTCAGCGCACAATCATGAACATAAAATATTTAATTTATTCTAAATTTTACGATTAGCATTAAAATCACTTCTATACTGCCAAAGATTACTATTCAACGACCGTAAAATATTTAATCAAAATTCAATTTTTTTTCTTTTTATAAAATTACACTTACTTTAAAAACAACAACGTTTATTTTGTTTTCATTAAAACATACTTTTTTTTAACAATAACGTACATTTCTTACGTTAAATCCATTAATTACAATTAATGGTTTTTTTGCCTCTTTAATATTGAAAGATTCCAAATCGACATAGTTTTAATTTGTTTCAAAATTACACTTTAAAGTGAATCCTGTACATTTCATTCATTAAACGTCATTAAGTTCAATTAAATTATCTTTCCATTTTATTGAAAGATTTCAAATTAAATCCACGGTAATTAATTTCAACATTAAAATTTAAAACGGAAAATAATTAATGGATAGATAATAAAAACAATTGAATTCTTTTTACAGTAACTTAAATACATTTGTAGAATTGTTGTTTACACATAAGATAATTAAAACAACTGAAGTCTTTTTACAGTAACTTAAATACATTTATAGAACCGTTGTTTACACATAAGAGTTATAAATTAACTTGCTTAAATAGATTATTTTCCTACTCTTGTAATCCATCTGTATGCTAAAACATAGTTCAAATATACATATATTTCTTCCTTTAAATCAATCATTCTATTCTTTATTTTAATGAAATTAAACCTACATTCACAAATGAAACATTCATTTCATTTGATATAAATGTTCTTTTTATTAAATCAACTTTCCTTATATTTTCATAAAACATAAGCTACGTTTAATTACACCTATTAATTTACAATTTGGTGTCCTCTCTACCATTAATTGAAATTATTCAATTACATTAATTTCAATTATTTACAAAGGTGAATTTAAAATGAACAAAATAAATGTAATGAGAAATAGAACAATTGTAAAGACCCAAAAGTTGGCCTTCGAAAATCGGCACCCGTACTTCACTTGTACTCAAAATGCCGTAGATTCAAATGCCAAATCTGGTTCTCCGGAGCTTATAACACAGTTAAGTAAATAACACAGCGGAAGAAAAAAATAATACATTGATATACAATATCTGATACAACAGAGTGATACAATGAATATCAATATACATCAGAGATATGATACAACAAATAGCAGCGGAAAAGAAAAAAATAGATAACTAATATCAGCAGTGGAACAAATAACTCTAAGATAGTCTTCAAGAGAAAACTCCAGCAGTAGCTCGAACTCCCAATAACGATACACCAAGAATAAGCAAGTGCAGTCCGATCCAAAGACTGAACTAGCTCCAGAAAATCTACTAATCTGACTATCTGAAAAACCAAACTCTAGACTGCTCGTGTAGAAAATATTGAGCATCCAGAGTTTAGGAAATAAACAATAAACTCCGGATCAGTCATGGGACTGGTGTGAGCAACAAAAACAGTTTATCTTTAAACAACACAAAAGAATTTAAACATTGAAAACCGCAATGCTTTTGGAAAATGAAACTACCATAAGACCTCCCACCACACACACAATGCAAACGCAGAATTGGAGGAGATTTCTTCTTATGATAGTCAAAGATGCTTACTACGCAAAAATCAAATCATTTTGATATTATTATTAGTGCATAGTGGAAAACATTTCGAAAGTAGAATATAAATCTTAGCCAGCATAGGTACCATTATATTATGCCTGCTATAGCTGCCTCCTGAGGAGACAGGTTCTACAATTTGCAATCGTAAAGGCTCGTATTGTTTCTTTGGATTTCCAACAAATGGTCAGGCCAAGGAACTTCCCATTGCCACATGGAAACGCCTCTGGAATGACGTCCCGAGAACCTAACCGGATCTCTGCCAACACAAGGTCGGGTTACCTCTGCAAAAATAGGTAACTACTGACACGCGTATGCCATCCCCCGATCGTAACCGATCTTCCCGAGGATCCCCGATTTCCAACAACCACAAAGTAATAAACTTGTAGCAACCACAGAGGTTAAGTATCTGGGCTCCATACCATGATACCACCTTTATCCAGAAGGAATGACATACACTAAGGGGCGCTACTCCCTAGAACCTTGCTGCATCCTTCCTGTTTTGACCATTTCCGGGGTGTGAGGCTCGACGAAGTCTCGTCCACAAAGCTACGCTTTGTCACAAAGCCATGCTTCGGGTCAAACAAATGATCAACCTATGATCACAAAGATATAAGATCAAACAAATGATCATATCACAAATGATCAAACACTGATCATCACACAGCAACACTCAGCATGCCACATTACCAAATTGGGATATATCGCTGATAAATTTCAACTACATAACCTCTGAGCTCGTATGTCTCAGAGAAGGGTGTTAAGCTAAGAGAATAAATTCTCCGCCACCAACAGAAATGTATTTGAAAGAAATCGGCTTTATATCTCAAAGTGTAATGTCAGACATGTATCCATACAAGTCTGTTCCGGGTTCGAACAGAACCGAAGGCACTTCTTACGAAGCCCTTGCAATTCCGGGTATTCACAATCCCGTCCGGACTTCCCATCACAAAGGGTGATAAAATCTCTATACCGGGGACCAGTCGGTGCAGAGACATTCGACGAGTTGTCCTTTCGTTTTCGTAAATATCCGGTCTTCAACACCGGTCTTCAAATGCTATCCATATACGACGTATCATTATTCGGAATGGGTTATACGACCCAAAGGTCCTTTCCCGGTTAACCCGAATAACGAGCGCAATCTTTAAAAACATATGGATATTGGGATTTCAATTAAGTCACAACTTAATAATTCAACTTCTTTTCTTCAAATGGTTTAACAAATTACCATTTCAAATCTTTTAAACAAAAAGATTTATTTACAGAGTTCACTTAATTTTCACAAAGATTCATTCACAGTTTTTCCAAAACAATTTCTGTTTCAATTGGATTAACTCGTTAAATCTTTAAAATAAAGATTCAACTTATAGCTTTCAAAAGAATTTCATTTCAAATGTTTTAAACAAATCATCATTTTAAATCTGTTAAAAATAAACAGATTCAATTCATAGCTTTCAAAAAGAATTCATTCATAACTTGGAAAACCATCTTTCAATTCATACCTGAAATTCCTTTAAATTGGGATTTCATTTCTTATATATATACGAAAGCTTTTATCATTTGAAAACAAACAGTTTTCATTTAAGAACAATCCAATTTTATTTGCATGGGTTAAAGTCCTTGAATTATATTCATATTTCAAAATCAATACTTTTTAAAATAGTTTAACCCATATATAAACATCTTTAATCCCTAGTTTCAAATCATAGAATTTAATTTCAAATCTTGAATTTAAGTTTAAATCAAATTATTTAAACCTCAAACTTTATCAAGTTATTCAAAAATAAATCTTATCTTTGAAATTCCATTTCGAAAGCTTTTCATTTTTAACCCAAATTTCTAATTTCAAAATCAATTGAAATTAAAATTTCAATTCCAAAAACATCAGATTTAAATTATCTGTGACTTAACCGATTTCCACGTGAAATCCATATTTGTGTGTGTATGGTGTAGTCCAGGGGTTTTACACACAATAGTGCAACATCAATCATCACATATCAAAATACAGGATATAGTTGATAAGCGATATAAACTATAACGCTTATCGTTTCATTCACAGATCACAGATGTATAAATATCACAGATAAAGAAATTACAGATCATAACATAAATCAGGATATATCACAAAGCATCACAATCAGGGATATCAAACAATTCAACATTCAATAGAATTCAAACATTCATAAGTAAGGTCAAATTTATTTATCTGATCAGATTAGTCACCAATACTGTTAATTAACATTAACCAATTACAATTTTATTTAAATTAATTAATCTTTAATAATAAATAAATTAGCCTCAAATAAATAAATTGATTAACTATCATTTAATTAATTCTCCTTAATTATTTTTATTAAGTAATTAACAATTTACGATTAATTATCTAAATTAATTAATCTAATTAATTATCAAAATTTATCACATAAATTTGATTACTTAATGGATTTCTAGTTAATTAACAATTCAACTAATAACACTTCTTTAATTACTTTCTTAAGAAATTTCCTTAGGTTTAGATCATCGTTAATTATTTCTAATCAACTTAATTTATTAATTTATAGATAAAATAAATCATTCTTAAGTTAATTACATAATTAATTTACTTTTAATTATAAATTAATCCTTCCTTCACAATTTCAACTTCCATTTAAAATTCAATTTCTTTTAATCCTTTAAATACTTTAAAGTTACATAGACAAGTTTAAATTTCTAAAACTTTATTTATCCTTAACTTTAGTTTCAAACTGAACTGGAGTTTAGACTTGAACTTTGATTTAAAACCCAGATTAAATCTTACTTATTTTAAATTTAAAATTTAAAATTTGCCAAAGCAGGAACAGGTTTGGTTTAAACCTGTCCACATACTTCTCGAGCCCAGACCAAAATTTCTTCGAGCCCAACTCAAATTCACTCAAATGAATACTCGAGACAACCCTGCTAAACCCCGAGCTACTCGCGTTTTACTTCGAGTAAACCAACATCTTCCCCGAGATCGACTTCGAGAAAACTCGCGTACCATTTTCTGCTCCAACCCAGACTTCATCTTCTTCACAACCCAAACCTTTGAACCCAGACAACAAGTGTGCACGCAACTTCACGCGTGCATGTGCACCGTTGCTCGCCAGCGATCTGATCACCCCCGAGACATCCCGCATGTCGCCGCCGACCATCCCATGTCAGGCAAACACCCAGAACTCCAAAATCGTTAACGAGTCAAAATCGAGCAACTCAATTCAAAAAACTGGAACGAAACACATCCACCCCTTCGAAACCTGTCACCGCGACGTTCACCCAACCTCGGCCACCTGAACACGTGAAACTCCATCCATAGCTTCGTCGACGTCTCCTCCACCATTCCCCCAACCCACGGCGAACTCGGTCGCCTGAAGACGATGCACGAATCGAAACACCCATCACACCTAAAACTAGGGTTATAAATTTCAATCCTAAATCACCATTACCACAATGCTTAAATTCTCTTCCCCATAATTTTCCCTGAAACCATGATCATGCTTCTACCTCCATGCAAGAGCCCGTCCCCCATAACACCTCCGGCCGCCTGAATTCCATTGAAACTCATTTCCAGTTCATCCCAAAACTGCACTCGACCCATGAAATGAAAAATTTCCATATGTAGCTTTAAAATTCCATTTTTATGTAAGGATTCAGGGTGCATAATCGAATCGATATTTCGTGTCATTCGAAATTATCAAAAATTTGTAGTTTGCTCTGTAAAAATTAAGTTTTTCATACGGTATATGCTTAAACTTCTTGAAAACTATTTTTAGAATTTGTATAACACATTCATGAACAAATTTTATTCATAAATCGTAGCCTGAACTTATTTGTATGGGGAGATAAAGATTTTAAAAGAAAATATGGAGCCTGTTAAAACAACAGAGTCTTATATATATGAATATGTATACTTGTATCCAGACATGCATACACAAAATTTCTACATTTTTTTTTAGACATGCAAACACATTTCAACAAACAAGCATTCAATACTGATCACATGCAAACCAAAGTAAAAAGGGGTTTTAAGAGTTTGCTCACAGGTTTTTAAAATGAACAGAGGCTCCTTCATTTAGCAACATGCTTGAAATATACAGGCTAACACTCTTCTTTGATTCTCAGTGGTTTGCTTGATGATGTTTAAATGAAGTTTTGTCTTAGTTTTAAAAAGAAGTTTACTTGTATTTGCTCAGCTCGAACAGATATGAAGATATATAGGAAAAGAAAGAAGACAGGGATATAAATATTTTCCTTTGCTTTCTACATTTTGTTTTCTTGAACGAACTGGAACAATATAGATGTGTATATATGGAGAGAAGGGTGTTTGTACAGGCTGATAAACTTGGGCTTGCATTAATTGATGTTGTACAGGGTGTATTTTCTTTTGTTTATACCATATAGGCACGGCTAAAGGTTGCTTTAGAGGTATGGTTGAAGTGATTCAGTTATGGGCTTGTACAACTTTACTTTGATATGCTTTGTACTTTATCTTTTATTTTTGTTTATTTCTTTTTTTTTATACTTCGGCTGAGAAAATGATTTGTGGTGGCTGATGTAAGTATGTTATGTGTTAGAGGCATCTTGCATATATGTAGTTATATTTGTTTTACAATGGTGGCTGCTAGTTTGTTTCATTTTAAATGTGTTTTTGTTTTGTTTACTTTGTTCTTGTTTTAATGTTGTTTATACTATTTCAAACATTTACTTCTTTTTTTAACTTAATATCTATTATTATCATTTATTATTATTAAACCATTTAAACTTAAATTTAAACTTGAATTCAATATACATATATATTAACTTCAAATTTCCTCATATATCACGTATACATATATATTCATATATATGTACAATATTTACAATATTATTAAATTTAAATGATTTATACAAAATATACTTGAATTCGGGGAAACTCGCATCACCGCATTGATTATTTTTCACAAATTTAATTCAAAAATTTATTTAATTACTCAATTAAATCCAAAAATTCAATAAATTATTAATTTAAATAAATTTAAATTTCGGGGTCGTTACAAACTTCCCCCCTTAAAAGAATTTCGTCCTCGAAATTCGCAGGCACGAAACAAAGACAGAGATAGACAGATTCGATCTCCTATAATTCCTCAAACTAACGATATGAATTCCAAACTCAAGTCGGAATATCTCAGAACACGTACCAATTTGTCCCTCTACGGACTTCAGTCTTCACAAGAAATTACAATAGAATTTCAAATTTGGTTTTAAACGAAATCGTTTTATCGATACAATTCAATTTATCCTTCATATTCTATTAATCAAATTAACTCAATTTCAAATTTCTAATTTCAAATTCATTAAGGTTTAAATCGAAAAGCTGATAAGAAATCGATGAAATACGAAGTAAGGATTTCTACAATGATTCGTAGAACCATCATCACACCGAAACTTCTTTCTTGTATCTGGTATGAAGCAATCAAAAGAATTTGAAAACGAATCAAAGGAAATTGATAGGAAAGTTATTTCCACTGTCGCAGGGTATTGACCATTATAGTCGTACTCCCTTGTCCCCTATATCGTCTTCTTCTTGCACTCATACTTACTATCAGTGGATAGTAAGAGAATTTACTGAGACATTCAGACGGATATCTGAGGATACTCATTCTAGAGTTTACTTCACTCTATCTCTAATGAGCTACTTAACGTGTTATACTCCTAAGCTAGAGTTCAACCTTAGCTCTGATACCAAATGTAAAGACCCAAAAGTTGGCCTTCGAAAATCGGCACCCGTACTTCACTTGTACTCAAAATGCCGTAGATTCAAATGCCAAATCTGGTTCTCCGGAGCTTATAACACAGTTAAGTAAATAACACAGCGGAAGAAAAAAATAATACATTGATATACAATATCTGATACAACAGAGTGATACAATGAATATCAATATACATCAGAGATATGATACAACAAATAGCAGCGGAAAAGAAAAAAATAGATAACTAATATCAGCAGTGGAACAAATAACTCTAAGATAGTCTTCAAGAGAGAACTCCAGCAGTAGCTCGAACTCCCAATAACGATACACCAAGAATAAGCAAGTGCAGTCCGATCCAAAGACTGAACTAGCTCCAGAAAATCTACTAATCTGACTATCTGAAAAACCAAACTCTAGACTGCTCGTGTAGAAAATATTGATCATCCAGAGTTTAGGAAATAAACAATAAACTCCGGATCAGTCATGGGACTGGTGTGAGCAACAAAAACAGTTTATCTTTAAACAACACAAAAGAATTTAAACATTGAAAACCGCAATGCTTTTGGAAAATGAAACTACCATAAGACCTCCCACCACACACACAATGCAAACGCAGAATTGGAGGAGATTTCTTCTTATGATAGTCAAAGATGCTTACTACGCAAAAATCAAATCATTTTGATATTATTATTAGTGCATAGTGGAAAACATTTCGAAAGTAGAATATAAATCTTAGCCAGCATAGGTACCATTATATTATGCCTGCTATAGCTGCCTCCTGAGGAGACAGGTTCTACAATTTGCAATCGTAAAGGCTCGTATTGTTTCTTTGGATTTCCAACAAATGGTCAGGCCAAGGAACTTCCCATTGCCACATGGAAACGCCTCTGGAATGACGTCCCGAGAACCTAACCGGATCTCTGCCAACACAAGGCCGGGTTACCTCTGCAAAAATAGGTAACTACTGACACGCGTATGCCATCCCCCGATCGTAACCGATCTTCCCGAGGATCCCCGATTTCCAACAACCACAAAGTAATAAACTTGTAGCAACCACAGAGGTTAAGTATCTGGGCTCCATACCATGATACCACCTTTATCCAGAAGGAATGACATACACTAAGGGGCGCTACTCCCTAGAACCTTGCTGCATCCTTCCTGTTTTGACCATTTCCGGGGTGTGAGGCTCGACGAAGTCTCGTCCACAAAGCTACGCTTTGTCACAAAGCCATGCTTCGGGTCAAACAAATGATCAACCTATGATCACAAAGATATAAGATCAAACAAATGATCATATCACAAATGATCAAACACTGATCATCACACAGCAACACTCAGCATGCCACTTTACCAAATTGGGATATATCGCTGATAAATTTCAACTACATAACCTCTGAGCTCGTATGTCTCAGAGAAGGGTGTTAAGCTAAGAGAATAAATTCTCCGCCACCAACAGAAATGTATTTGAAAGAAATCGGCTTTATATCTCAAAGTGTAATGTCAGACATGTATCCATACAAGTCTGTTCCGGGTTCGAACAGAACCGAAGGCACTTCTTACGAAGCCCTTGCAATTCCGGGTATTCACAATCCCGTCCGGACTTCCCATCACAAAGGGTGATAAAATCTCTATACCGGGGACCAGTCGGTGCAGAGACATTCGACGAGTTGTCCTTTCGTTTTCGTAAATATCTGGTCTTCAACACCGGTCTTCAAATGCTATCCATATACGACGTATCATTATTCGGAATGGGTTATACGACCCAAAGGTCCTTTCCCGGTTAACCCGAATAACGAGCGCAATCTTTAAAAACATATGGATATTGGGATTTCAATTAAGTCACAACTTAATAATTCAACTTCTGTTCTTCAAATGGTTTAACAAATTACCATTTCAAATCTTTTAAACAAAAAGATTTATTTACAGAGTTCACTTAATTTTCACAAAGATTCATTCACAGTTTTTCCAAAACAATTTCTGTTTCAATTGGATTAACTCGTTAAATCTTTAAAATAAAGATTCAACTTATAGCTTTCAAAAGAATTTCATTTCAAATGTTTTAAACAAATCATCATTTTAAATCTGTTAAAAATAAACAGATTCAATTCATAGCTTTCAAAAAGAATTCATTCATAACTTGGAAAACCATCTTTCAATTCATACCTGAAATTCCTTTAAATTGGGATTTCATTTCTTATATATATACGAAAGCTTTTATCATTTGAAAACAAACAGTTTTCATTTAAGAACAATCAAATTTTATTTGCATGGGTTAAAGTCCTTGAATTATATTCATATTTCAAAATCAATACTTTTTAAAATAGTTTAACCCATATATAAACATCTTTAATCCCTAGTTTCAAATCATAGAATTTAATTTCAAATCTTGAATTTAAGTTTAAATCAAATTATTTAAACTTCAAACTTTATCAAGTTATTCAAAAATAAATCTTATCTTTGAAATTCCATTTCGAAAGCTTTTCATTTTTAACCCAAATTTCTAATTTCAAAATCAATTGAAATTAAAATTTCAATTCCAAAAACATCAGATTTAAATTATCTGTGACTTAACCGATTTCCACGTGAAATCCATATTTGTGTGTGTATGGTGTAGTCCAGGGGTTATACACACAATAGTGCAACATCAATCATCACATATCAAAATACAGGATATAGTTGATAAGCGATATAAACTATAACGCTTATCGTTTCATTCACAGATCACAGATGTATAAATATCACAGATAAAGAAATTACAGATCACAACATAAATCAGGATATATCACAAAGCATCACAATCAGGGATATCAAACAATTCAACATTCAATAGAATTCAAACATTCATAAGTAAGGTCAAATTTATTTATCTGATCAGATTAGTCACCAATACTGTTAATTAACATTAACCAATTACAATTTTATTTAAATTAATTAATCTTTAATAATAAATAAATTAGCCTCAAATAAATAAATTGATTAACTATCATTTAATTAATTCTCCTTAATTATTTTTATTAAGTAGTTAACAATTTACGATTAATTATCTAAATTAATTAATCTAATTAATTATCAAAATTTATCACATAAATTTGATTACTTAATGGATTTCTAGTTAATTAACAATTCAACTAATAACACTTCTTTAATTACTTTCTTAAGAAATTTCCTTAGGTTTAAATCATCGTTAATTATTTCTAATCAACTTAATTTATTAATTTATAGATAAAATAAATCATTCTTAAGTTAATTACATAATTAATTTACTTTTAATTATAAATTAATCCTTCCTTCACAATTTCAACTTCCATTTAAAATTCAATTTCTTTTAATCCTTTAAATACTTTAAAGTTACATAGACAAGTTTAAATTTCTAAAACTTTATTTATCCTTAACTTTAGTTTCAAACTGAACTGGAGTTTAGACTTGAACTTTGATTTAAAACCCAGATTAAATCTTACTTTATTTTAAATTTAAAATTTAAAATTTCCCAAAGCAGGAACAGGTTTGGTTTAAACCTGTCCACATACTTCTCGAGCCCAGACCAAAATTTCTTCGAGCCCAACTCAAATTCACTCAAATGAATACTCGAGACAACCCTGCTAAACCCCGAGCTACTCGCGTTTTACTTCGAGTAAACCAACATCTTCCCCGAGATCGACTTCGAGAAAACTCGCGTACCATTTTCTGCTCCAACCCAGACTTCATCTTCTTCACAACCCAAACCTTTGAACCCAGACAACAAGTGTGCACGCAACTTCACGCGTGCACGTGCACCGTTGCTCGCCAGCGATCTGATCACCCCCGAGACCTCCCGCATGTCGCCGCCGACCATCCCATGTCAGGCAAACACCCAGAACTCCAAAATCGTTAACGAGTCAAAATCGAGCAACTCGATTCAAAAAACTGGAACGAAACACATCCACCCCTTCGAAACCTGTCACCGCGACGTTCACCCAACCTCGGCCACCTGAACACGTGAAACTCCGTCCATAGCTTCGTCGACGTCTCCTCCACCATTCCCCCAACCCACGGCGAACTCGGTCGCCTGAAGACGATGCACGAATCGAAACACCCATCACACCTAAAACTAGGGTTATAAATTTCAATCCTAAATCACCATTACCACAATGCTTAAATTCTCTTCCCCATAATTTTCCCTGAAACCATGATCATGCTTCAACCTCCATGCAAGAGCCCGTCCCCCATAACACCTCCGGCCGCCTGAATTCCATTGAAACTCATTTCCAGTTCATCCCAAAACTGCACTCGACCCATGAAATGAAAAATTTCCATATGTAGCTTTAAAATTCCATTTTTATGTAAGGATTCAGGGTGCATAATCGAATCGATATTTCGTGTCATTCGAAATTATCAAAAATTTGTAGTTTTCTCTGTAAAAATTAAGTTTTTCATACGGTATATGCTTAAACTTCTTGAAAACTATTTTTAGAATTTGTATAACATTGTCATGAACAAATTTTATTCATAAATCGTAGCCTGAACTTATTTGTATGGGGAGATAAAGATTTTAAAAGAAAATCTGGAGCCTGTTAAAACAACAGAGTCTTATATATATGAATATGTATACTTGTATCCAGACATGCATACACAAAATTTCTACATTTTTTTTTAGACATGCAAACACATTTCAACAAACAAGCATTCAATACTGATCACATGCAAACCAAAGTAAAAAGGGGTTTTAAGAGTTTGCTCACAGGTTTTTAAAATGAACAGAGGCTCCTTCATTTAGCAACAGGCTTGAAATATACAGGCTAACACTCTTCTTTGATTCTCAGTGGTTTGCTTGATGATGTTTAAATGAAGTTTTGTCTTAGTTTTAAAAAGAAGTTTACTTGTATTTGCTCAGCTCGAACAGATATGAAGATATATAGGAAAAGAAAGAAGACATGGATATAAATATTTTCCTTTGCTTGCTACATTTTGTTTTCTTGAACGAACTGGAACAATATAGATGTGTATATGTGGAGAGAAGGGTGTTTGTACAGGCTGATAAACTTGGGCTTGCATTAATTGATGTTGTACAGGGTGTATTTTCTTTTGTTTATACCATATAGGCACGGCTAAAGGTTGCTTTAGAGGTATGGTTGAAGTGATTCAGTTATGGGCTTGTACAACTTTACTTTGATATGCTTTGTACTTTATCTTTTATTTTTGTTTATTTCTTTTTTTTTATACTTCGGCTGAGAAAATGATTTGTGGTGGCTGATGTAAGTATGTTATGTGTTAGAGGCATCTTGCATATATGTAGTTATATTTGTTTTACAATGGTGGCTGCTAGTTTGTTTCATTTTAAATGTGTTTTTGTTTTGTTTACTTTGTTCTTGTTTTAATGTTGTTTATACTATTTAAAACATTTACTTCTTTTTTTTAACTTAATATCTATTATTATCATTTATTATTATTAAACCATTTAAACTTAAATTTAAACTTGAATTCAATATACATATATATTAACTTCAAATTTCCTCATATATCACGTATACATATATATTCATATATATGTACAATATTTACAATATTATTAAATTTAAATGATTTATACAAAATATACTTGAATTCGGGGAAACTCGCATCACCGCATTGATTATTTTTCACAAATTTAATTCAAAAATTTATTTAATTACTCAATTAAATCCAAAAATTCAATAAATTATTAATTTAAATAAATTTAAATTTCGGGGTCGTTACAACAATTATTTCCTATCTAATAGTAATTTAAACATAATTACACACTATTGGATACAAACAGAAATTATACATTTCTTACCAAATAATAGTTTCTCGTCTCTGCAATCAATCTTTCAGCTACTAAACATTTCAAATAAATAAACGTATGATTTCTTATTTAATAAAGAAGCATTTATTATTCTTCATTAACATTTATTATTCCAATCAATTGGAAATTTACATTTAGACAATTGTTAATTTCACTCAAACCAATGCTATTAAAATACACACTAGCATTTGTTATTATCCTTACATTATTGCAAACATGTTTCATTAATTGAATTTTTACTTAAGCTCATAACTTGGATTATAATTAAATTTGTATCAGTAAAATCTTGCAAAAAAATTCCTAACAATTTTATTCAAAAATCTTATTTAATTTAATATTTTTAAATGTTTAAAAATACGGGTCGTTACAACATCATTACTTATATTTACAAAGAAGCTATTGAAAACACTAAATCCATAATTCATAAATTTTTATTTCAAGATACTTTTCAACATTATTAATAAATCAATAATCATTTTCTTTAAATAAGTTGTATTTAATTAATAACTTCCAAAATATTTACAACACTAATAATTTGCTATTAAACCATGTAGTATATAAATAAACAATATTTTAGAAGGATATATTCAGAAAAGGAAAAGAAGGTAGATTCGGAAAACAAAATATAGGTGAATAAATAAAGCTGAGCAGGTAAGGTAGATTCAAAAGAATAGTATCGGGCACGAATAATTAATTCAAACCATAATATTTTCAATTTTAAATATTAATACAAAATTTCTTTATTGGAAATACTTTTATAACTCGATGTTTCAACAAGTTTATCCTCGTTCTTGCAGGCTCTGGCCATGCGTTGATCAGGCGCAAAGCAAGAATTCTTCAAGTACTTAGTAGACATGTAACAGACCGCATTTTTGACCATTCAAGTCGACAAAGCAGACACCCATGCCAACTCAAACAATCCAAAATACAGATAGTTATTGGGGTTAAATAAGAAAAGAAAGGAAAGAACAGAAGCAAACACAGAATCTTGCAGCGGAAGGAATAAGAGATAATAATAAAATAGCAGTTCATTAAGCTGTTAAATAAATAAATTTGATTATTATTATACATCATAAATCAGAGTTACATACATATCAGAGATAATACAATAATGCAGCGGAAAAATAATATGGTAGCAGAATACAAATGATGTAATACCAAACTCCGTCTTCGTCCTCCAAAATAGATCTTCAACCTTATCTGAAATGCTCAGGCTGACCCGAGCGTAATGAAAAGACAAAACACTCGAGTCAGGACTAAAATATCTCATGTAAGTCAAATCGAATAAGAAATATGAGTGTGACGGCGTCAGAGATGTTTACGGGGTTTGACATCTCCTATCCAGTGTCAACGTGAGTGCAATAACTTAAGAGATGTTACGGGATTTTCCATCTCTCAAGGATCCGTTAAACTATCTACTATGTAGTACAATACGCTATTATAATATGTCTACATTAAAGTAAAAGTATTAAAATAGCGTTAAGCCATGGCCCATTCCACCCTTAACACATTTTTATTCCCAAAAGCATATACAAGACCGTAGTTTCCCCAAAACCGGAAGTCACCAGAGGGCAATCCATATACTAAAGGTACAAAACAAATTCGTAGTGGTCGCGTATAAATGGAATACAAGTATGACAAGGCACATGAGGCAATACCCAAGGTAGTGATACTACCGTTCGCCTGATCCGGACTGGTGAGAACGCAACGCCGCAGCGCCCGCAACACCGTGAAACAACACTCCCAAAATCAAGGGTGCACCAATCGACAGCAAGTATAAGTTGTAACGACCTGTAAAATTTAATGGTTTTAAAAGTATATTTAACTGGAAATTTGTGGAATTTTAAACAATAAAATTTGAAATTTAAAAATTTATTATTTGGAATACGTCTATTGTAATATAGCAACTGGTAAATTTTCATCTGATAATATTGAAGTTTATTTTCCTGTGAAATTTCATTTCAAATCAAACCGGTTAATAACAGTGAATTTAAAAGTTTTCCGAAACCAAAATATGTCAACAGGAGAAAATTTATTCAGATCATTCTGAATCAGACTGCGAAATTCACTTTTCAAATTTGGACTTCTACTGCTCCGTTTATCTTAATTCTGGCAAAATAGCAGCATTTCTGGTACGGGTTATCGACTTTTGATCGGATGACTGTACCACTGATATCTGTGTACCGTTTTGATCGTCTCGTCGCGTTGATCACCACGGTATATTTATTTCTATATTTTGAGGTCTGGTACACGACAGAAACAATCAAAATATATATTGTATCGGTACCGAATCCGTGACTTTTTATTTCTCTTTGCCTTTTTAAACTACAACCGTGGTATCCAAGCAACCATCAATTGCTTTAAATCTTTTAGCTGAATCAGTGTGAGCTGTTGACGTTTCCTTTCCTCTACCGTTGTTTATTTTTCTGTACGTTTCACTTCCTTTTTCTCTGCCTTCTCCTTCACTGATATAATATATTCATAGAAGCCTATTTTAGATCTACATTTTTCTTCTTCCAATCTCGTACCATTCTCAGAAATAAAAACAGGTAATGCCTTCTACTTCAATTTTTTTGATAACAATTCTTTTGTTCGGCTGCAACACCATAAGAGAAAACTCGCAGCAACCCCTCCTCAACTCGAAATAACCAGACGCCACATCACTCAGCAAGACCACCCACAATCCCATCAATAGCCGAACCACCGAACCACCCCTTTGTTTCCAGATCTTCCGTCCTCGTCCTTGAACCCGAAGCATCACCATAAATGACACTAAGCGGACCCAGCTGCCTCCCCTAGAAACCGCCTCGACTCCAACCCGTGTTGCCACCCGCTCTTACCCGTAGTGACTTCTCTCCTCCTAATCTCAAGAAAACCCGAAGCCAACCCCAGCTTGACCCGTAACCGAAGCGTGCGACCTCCTGGCTGAAACAGTTGGTTGCGTGGCCTTGTTCTATGTATTGGAGTGTGTATATTTTTGTACTTTTCTATTTGATGTATTGACCTCTGTTTAAATGGTGTATATGTAACAGCTCATTTTCCTCTTTCCTTCAAATTGTTGTTGCATATACACTATCTACAAAGGCATGAACATCCATACAATTCGTTCATTAGGCTGGGTTAAGAGATATTTGCATGGTACTTGCTTTCTGCATATGGGAAAGTAAATATATATTTGCGGTGTACGTATATATATTTGGAAGTATATACGACAGCTAAGTATCGTGGTTTATACTCGTGTCATCGGAAGTATACATATATGTTGCGCATTCTTTATTGCAGAAATGTATACTTTTGAAGCATATAATTGTTCCTGTTGTATTTTGTTGACAACAGTAGTGTACGTCACTTCTGAAATTTCGACAAGAATTATATATGCTATATATACTTGTTCTTTCAAAAATGTATATATATTGTTATGTATATATATAATTGTTCCATCTAATCATCATGCTAAAATCTGTTTTATTATCGCAGTTATTTGAAGTTTCCGTGTTCGTATCCGTGTTAGTGCTTCAATTGCTATTATCGGCTTTGTTCGTCAAATTCCTATCAATCTAGCTTTGCTTTGGAATTCGTGTTTGGATTCGTAACTCGTTTCATTCGTCAAATTTCTCTAGCCTCGAAAGGTGAGCAATCACTCACGATTAACGTTCTTGTGTTTATTAAATTTGATTTCAATTGAAACGACAATTGAAATATGATACTGTAGTTATTTAAATGGTTATATATGCTATTATCTGTACATGTTCACCTATGACATCTGACACCAGTATCTGTTATTTATATTGATGATATATGCCTGTTGTTATATTTTATATTATCTGTTATCACTCTGCAAGTTCCCTGTTAGTATAGCATTCACTATAGGTTGAAATGATACATACCCGAACGGACTTTAGAATAGGAGAAAATCGTTATGGGTTGAAGTGATAAACCCAAACGATTTTCATTTGAATTGAAATTGGGATTACGGGTCGAAATGATACCTACCCGTATATATTTAAATTTCGGATTGAAATGATAAATATCCGTATCACTTAACCATATGATAAATATATATACAGACACCGTTGGTCCATATATATAAATATTTTGAAATTGAATCCCATGGTTTTGGAAAGAAATATATGGTTTTAACAAATGTTGATTTTTAAAATTTTATATATAAATGGTAAGGATATATATAGATTTAATAATGATATTTAATTTAATTAAGATGGATTTAATACATATAATATGTTAAGTATAAAATTTATATTTCAAAAAAAGATTTTGGTAAAAATTTGAATAAGTTAAGGGTGAGAAGATAATTTGAATTTAGTAAAGAAATTTATTTAATTAAACCAATTTAGAGCTTATTGAAATTGGGGTTTGAGATATGATTTATAACTTGAGTTGATTTAAAAAAATTTAATGAATATTTCTTGTTTAAAATAAATTTAAGGAAATATTTGGTAAATTTGAAATTTAAGGCTAGTTAAATGATATTGAATTTATTAAGTGAATAATCCCTGATTAAATAATAATAAAGTTGAATCAAGAGCTATAGGAAACTGTTAAATTTAACTTTGAAAATGTTGAATATTAAAGCTTTGAAATATATTGAAAATAAATGGTATATTTAGAACTGAATTAAATTGATGAATTGAGCTTTGAATAAATTTGAATCTGGAATTTGAAGTTGATTTGAATCGATTTGCCAGACTTGAGGAAATTTTAAATACTTCCCTTTTTAAATCATTTAATATATATATACACTATTTTGGAAAATAGATATATTTGAAATGAAATGATATTTGGGTTTTGAAGTATAAATTTAATTGAAATGACCACGGTGTTATAATGTATATTTCCACCTTGTAGATAGTTCTGAAGATCCTTAGAGGATGGTTATCCTAAACATCCTTTAAGTTACTTGTATTTCAGTCGATATTTCACTTGAGTTGGATTTATTTATATAAGAATGTTAATCCTGACTCGAGTGTTTTGTGTTTTGCTTTACGCTCGGGTCAGACTGAGTGATACAGCATTTGAGACTCACCTTTGGATTTTGGAGCTTCGTTTGGAGATCCAACTTTTGATTCAGCTTCCAGCTTTCCAGTTGATTCATTCACAGAAGTCATCTGTTTGGGTTGGAGACTTCTCTGTATTTGAGATATTCTGTTGTATTTTATTTCTAACTCTGATGTTTTTATAGTAGCTTCATGAACTACTATTTTATTTATTCCGCTGCGTATTATCGTATTACTCTGTGTCTGTGATTCTGTGATTGATTTATTTACTGCATATGCTGAGTTTTGCCAAATTTAAATTAACAATCTGATATTTTGAATTATTCAAGTCAGACATGTGTGGATTTATTGTCGATTTGAATGGTCCAAAATAGCGGGTCGTTACAGTTGGTATCAGAGCCAGGTTCTAGGCAAACTTAACATATATGGTAAATTGATTTGCGGAATCACTTTCGTTCTGGCCTCTCCCAGATTATATTCTTATATGAGTATATCCATCTTCTCTTTTTGAATTTTAATTATCTCATCTTCATTCGAGTCCTTTCCTTTTTGTTTTGAAACTCCCTTTGATTTAATTTCCCCTTAAATTTTGAACTTCTATCTTGTTGATTTTGGACTCATTGAATATTTGAATAATAGGAAACTATTTTGTAATGGAAAAATCAGAAGAGCAGAAAGCTGCCCGTCGGGCACGAAGAGCACTGGCCCGTAAGGAACGGGAGGAAGCAATCGAGGAACAAGAGAGGCTGTGGAGAGAAAGAGCAGAACCGGGTCCTTATGACCATGTCATTTGTTATCGGTGTCAGGAAAAGGGACACTATGCAGTCATGTGCGGGAAAAGGAATGTAGGAAAGAAGAAAGAGGGCGAACGTTTTCGATCCAAGATCTTCTGTTTTAGATGCCGTAGTGTGGGGCACTTTCCCAGTCGCTGCCAGAAGGTGAAGAAAGTGAAATCTGCACCCACTACATCAGTCGACCTATCAACCATTTGCTATCACTGTAAGAGGCCTGGGCATATAGCCAGGAATTGTTCTGTGCGAAAGTATGGAAAGAAGGTTGCGTACCCGCAGTTCATTAAGGAAGATGGGAGTGTAGTGCATCTATGCTAGAAATGCAGATGTTGGGGGCACATTGAGGGGGATTGTTCTGGACCCGTTGATGTACCACCTGGAAGAATTAATACTGATGCTTTGTTTTTGTAGGAGTGGTAAATCTGTGGACCTTTTGTTATCTGTTGTATGTTAGGTTGCTTTAAGCGAACTCTATTGTATCTTTCGCTTAGCTGAAGTTGTCAAACTAGAGACATTTATGCTTCTGTTTTCGTATGTTATGAATTCGAGTCTTTCCAAATTTTGAATGGGAATTCTTTTGTATCGATATAGGTTATATATCTCTAATCTTCGTTGGGATTTACTTCGATTAGGATTCCTTTGAACTTTGGAACGTTCCCTACGGTTTCAAAAAAAAAAACTCATTCTTGTCTCTCCCTATTTGTATTCTTTTGATTCTGGAGTATCCCATAACTCCACTTTGAATGATCTCTATAAGAATAGGCGATCCCGCCAATCTTTGAATGATTTGTAAAGGGGTGGAACTCCTTTACATTTTGGCATTGATTCACCGGAGATTTATATATCTTTGGTTTAGATGCCGCTATCTCTTGCGATCGAATGTTGGTTTTTCTTGGAATTTCTGCATCGATCTTGTTCCTGAAGTCACCGTTGACCCTAGGGTCATCCGCGATTTATATAAGTATATTCATCTTCTATTTTGAAATTTAATTATCTCATCTTCGTTCGAGCTTATCTTCGAATCACAATTCTATTTGATTAAGAGTTCCTCTATGTTAACCCCCTTTTTGACTCACGACCTAGCAGGAGCCGAGTTAAGGTGCTTGCCGACTTAAGAAGTATGCCGACTTAGGATGCTGGCTGACTTAAGGTGCTTGCCGACTTATAGAAGCCTACCGACCTAGCAAATTGTGAGTTAGCAAGGCCTGCCGAGTTAACAGATTGCCGACCTATGGGAACTTGCAGACTTAACGAGTTAACAGTTAGATGACCTACGACTCAACAGGCTCCGACCTAAGGAATGGTCTGACTCAACGACCTACGAGTTAAGAAGTTTAACGACTTATGACTTAACTTGCCCAGCGACCTAAGGCTACAGGAATGTCACGACCTAAGGGAAGTCGCGACCTAAGGAAGTTTCCGAGTTATGAAATGCTCCGACTTAAGGAGGTTCCGACCTAACGAGTTACGACTTAGTGGGTTTACGACTTAAAGGCTGCGAGTTAAGGCCTTACGAGTTAAGGTCAGATAAGTCGGCTACGACTTAATACTTGTCAAAGACAGCCACAGGATGGGCCCAGAACAACCCAATCCCTTAGCTCGTCGCCGATCTAACCTTATACACCTTTACCTCGTCACCGACTTACCTTAAGTCTTCAGCGACTTAGGACTTATACGTAAAACCAGAAGAGGAGGTGAACTACTAGGGAAGTGTTGGAACTGATAAACCGGCAGCGACCTATCATAAACCGACAGCGACCTATCATAAACCGGCAGCGACCTATACTAAGTCGGCGACGACTTAAAGACTTAGAGAAATTTCCTAAGTCCAGATCAGCTTCTATAAATACCCCATCACTTCCAACATGGAGAGGACTTTTGGGCCATTCATTTCTCCAAGCGCCGTTACGCTGTCGAAGCCTCCTCTCACTCAGCAATCAAAGATCTTCCAACTCTCAAGGCACTACAACAAGCTTCGAGAAGAGCTCCTAACATCCAACACGGATTCGTCGAGTTTCATCATCAAAGATCGAGCTAGTAGTCAAGAATGTTTTCATGATCAAGTTGTATCGTTTTTAGAAAGATATTGTATCAAATTGTAACCGAATCAGCAATAAAAGACTATAAAGTGGATGTAGGCTCAATTACGGGCCGAACCACTATAAATCTGTTGTTCATTTACTGCTTTTTCTGCTATTTTCAGCTCATACTTTGTTCCCGTACCAACGGGTGGTGCTTTCACAAATTTATTACACACACAGGGTGTTAGCGTTCACTTTTTACCGTTAACATTTTGGTGCTTTCATTGAGAGTTGAACTCAGGCGATCATCCACCGTTGCTTCACAAAGATTCATAAAAAGAACCTCTCTTTAAAAACCAGATCTGAAATAATGGCTCCTGGAAGAAGAGGCAGACCTATCAGATCCGGAAACGCTCACGAAGGAACTTCCGCTTCCCTAATAACAGACCAAGCAACTCCAACCGTTGGGGTCACCAGGGCTGAATTGGATGACGCAGTTTCTGGATTATACCAACAAATTGAAACTCAAAACGCTTTGATGATGGATAGATTAACTGCTCTGCTCGGGGCAAATCGTCAACCAGAAAACCGTCGAACTACTCTTCCTGAAATGCCACCTTTCCAAGCTGATGGTTCTATGCCGCAACCAACTTGTCATGAGCATATGCCCGGGCAAAATTCCGAGGGAAGAACTAATACTTGCCCGGAGGTGTCTTTGAACAATAAGGAGTACCTGTCTGAAATGGTTGGCCGCATCATGAAAGAGAGCATGCAAAGGGAAGAGGATGAGGCTGACTGGGGATTTGCGCCAAGCAGAACTCCGTTTACTGAAAGGATCCTAAGAGCGGAGTTTCCAAGGAAATTTGCACCTCCTACTATCCAAGCCTATAGGGGAACCAGTGACCCTAATCATTTCCTCTACAAGTACGATTGGCATATGACTGGTGCAAGAGCATCAGACGAGATCAAGTGTCGATACTTTCCGGTATACCTAGAAGGTGTGGCTTTACTTTGGTTCACAAAGCTTCCAGTTCGGTCTGTAGATAAATTCTCCGACTTAACGCAAAAGTTTAAAGAACAGTTCAGATTGTATGCTTCAAAAGCTAAGGATATAATGTCATTGTCCAACCTTGAACAAGCGCCCGGAGAATCAATCAAATCTTTCTTGAGTCGTTTCAATATAGCTTTAGCCGAGGTAGAAAATGCGGAACCACGCATGATCCTGACTTATTTGATGCGAGCCATTGATAAATCGAGTAAATTTGGGATATGGCTAAAGATGAAGGAACCGAACTCACTTGATAAATTTTATAAAAAGGCCGATGAGTTCATTCGCCTTGAAAGCCTTTCTGCAACATCGAAAGTGGTTACTGCCCAGACTGATAGTGACAATATCCCACCTAAGAAAAGAGAATCTGAAAGTCAGAAAAGGGAGAATGAAGGAGGAAAAAGCCAGAGAAATGAAAAGAAACCTCGCCGCTTTAATCCTTCGGACTTTACTCCTTTAACTGATACACCAAGAAATATCTTTTTTGCAACAAAGGACGTTGTCAGGTATCCTAAGCCACCTGAGATGACGAGAGGGGCAAAGCGTAATGGAAAATTCTGCCAATTTCACAATCAACCTGGCCATGACACTGACCAATGTCGCGAATTAAAGAAGGTGATTGAAGAATTGCTAGAGCAGGGTAAACTCCAACAATACGTTAAAAGGAACGGAGTCGATCCAACCTCATCCACTCGGGATCAACAACACCCTACCCATCAATCCGATTCTCACAACAACACTGCAGTGCAAGATTCAGAAAAGCTTGTCATTAATGCTATCACAGGGGGACCATACCCAGCAAGCAGAAGTTGGGATGACTACTAATTACCCACAAAACTGTGGCTGGGGCATCTCTCACTTTCTCTGGCATAAAAATCCAAAAGCTATGAATCAAGCACGAATGGAAATCCAGCTTGGAGATTCTGAAACAACAATAACTAGCATTCATTTTTACTTAACAGCATTGCTTGAATTTGTAAAGATAATGATGGATGTGTAACTTCTGCATTGTAAACCGCTGAGAAATCAGCGTGACTCAATAATGAAAAACTATGCATTGTGTTTTCTATTATAAAATGCCTGTGATATTTCGATGTGTAAATACTCCAAATGTATTGCTAAAATATCGATCTAATACTGCAGGTCATTAAAGCAAAGCTCACCCATCGCAAAGCTAAGCGAGCCTTACAAATCATTTAGCAAATTTCAAGCAACAAAAATTTCAAACTCAAATCCCATACAAGAGGAACTTCACATAAAAAGTTGACGGCTCCACTAGGTCAAGCCCTCGTTAACTGGTTGCGATCGCTGATATAAAAAGGGATCCAACCAAATAACTTGCGTTTACTCTGTGGAGTCATTCAACAGTGAAGTCTACTTCTTCGGATAAAGCGATTTACTTGCAAAAGAAAGGAACACATGCTTGGAAACGATGTTAAAGGATCGCAGATTGGCGGATGGTGATACAACATGAGCAGGCAAACATGGAAGCAGCCAAAGGAAGGTATGCCTCTCAACAGGAAAGCAGGTAGATCCACTAAAGGGATAACTTCCCAAGCAGAAGGAATAAGACCCTCGCTGGCTGATTGTGATGCATCCGATCAGGCAGCTTGTGTCCATCCCATGGATCTACTTGCCCCTAAGACGCAACCTTCCTGGCACACCAACCAACTGATGCTCCTTCCCAAGGGTCAACAAAGCCCTCTAACGAGGCACGCCAATAAATGGAGAGCTTTCCTCAATCAAAAAGATCGGTGGGACTACCAAAGGGGCACCTTGTTAATTGATTGCGATCGTTTGTACAAACAAACATCCAATCAAACAACTTACGCCTGTCCCGTGGACCCCTCCGACCATGAGAAAGTTACTTCCAGGCAATCACAAGCCCTCTTCGGAGGCACAAGCCCTCTTCGGAGGCACAAGCCCTCTTCGGAGGCACAAGCCCTCTTCGGAGGCACAAGCCCTCTTCGGAGGCACAAGCCCTTTTCGGAGGCACATTTCACCCGTGTAGAAGTGCAAAATGCTTCTCTTCGGAGACCCACTTCACCAGAGATGAAATGCCAAAACTGCTTCTCTTCGGAGACCAAAACTGCTTCTCTTCGGAGACCAAAACTGCTTCTCTTCGGAGACCAAAACTGCTTCTCTTTGGAGACCAAAATCGCTTCTCTTCGGAGACCAAAAGACCTCTTCAGAGGCGTACTTCACCTTGCTTGAAGTACCAAAAATAAACCCTTTACTGGGACACGAAAATAAAAACCTTCTTCAGAAGCTCATTTCATTGTGCAGGAAAATTCACTTTCAAACAAATAAAAGTGATCATCCCCAGAAGTCGAAGTGTTCTTCAGGAAGAAAAAGAAAATAAAGATTTCTCCAAAGACAAGATATACTCTATTAAAAGCAGAATAATTCTTCCCTGAAAAAGTGGAAAGTTATTCTCTAAAATAAGAGTATCGGTCTTGTGAAATCAAGAAATATTACAATATACTTGTGGTATGGGGGCAACACTATACAATTCAGTTACATTAATAAAAGTAATATACAAGCAACATACCACAAGTTCATTGCAATATCACGTAATAAAGATGTGGAGTAAATGCGTTCTTGAAACACAGACAAAAAATTTGTACAAGTGAAAAGAATCGTTTACTCTATACTTCAAATGAAAAACAGATGTATTCCTACATACACAAGGATTTGTACAAGAAAAATATCTATTTATTTCAACACTATGAGAAAATTTTACATTGTACAGGTTACAAAAAGAAGCGGAGACCGGTATCCGCACAATCCCCGGTCAATACAAAAAGCAGAAAATGCAAAAATCAAACTCATTTCCCCTTCTTCCCACCCTTGGAGTTTTTACCCGGCCTGGTAATTAGCTTCGTAGGCCGTGTCGGAGAAGAAGGAGAAAGAGACTCAGCCGGATCAATCTCTGCCTCATTCCCAGCAGCAGAAGAACTCTTTTTTCCTTTCTTCGAAACCACACGTTTCCCCTTCTTCTTGGAAGAAGACTCACTCCCCGGAGCAAGAAATGTAGAAAGCTTTGTGTCATAATCAAAAGATTGCTCCGGGGTCTTCTCGCTATCCTCTAGACCTTCTACCTTCTGTTCTTCGGAAGCAAGTGGTTCGTCTAAACCCTGAAGGGCTGCTATTGGTTCTTCCTGTGAACCTGGTTGAGAAGCTGGAAGAGGTATAACTTGAGAAGGAGGAGGAACGACAGCTGAAGAAGGAAGATTTGGTGCAGTTTCCGGCACGGCTGCTGCATAATAAAAGAAATTAAAATCAGTATTCTCCGAGACAAAAGAAGACCGTGAATCGTCAAAGTTACCTGGAGAAGCCGGTTTAGCGAGATCAATCTCAAATTCCCGAGCTTGGAAGTCTTTCATTGCCTCTTCCTCTGTAGGGGTGGTTACAGTTTCTGTGTCAACCTTAGCGGGAGGCGTGGAATGAGAACTAGAGCCAGCAATATCCGCATGAGCTAAAGCCGAAGTATAAGCAGGAGCAATAGGGGGTGTTTCTTTCTCAGGAAGCTTCTCTCCCGTCGCTTCGGCCCGCACTCGGACGAGCTGCTCTTTTCCTTTGGCAAGGGCATCGCGATCACTCTCACTTAAGTAGGTAGCTTGAAGATCTGTTTCAGAATATCCAGCACCACCAAATAAGTCAATGATTGCCTCCCATACCTCCGCTAAGGTGACTTCATACTCTGGTCCCAAAAATGAAAGGCTCCCACGCCCCAGGACACAATGCATATAAAAGTCAAACAAAGTCGCGTCAACGGTGGCTATGGTCGCCCTATGGGATTCTTCGGCTGCAGCTTTACCAGAGAGAACTTCATCACGTTCTCTTTCAGCCTTCAGTAACTGGGATTGTAGCCTAGCAATTTCTAAGTCTCGAGAGCTGAGTTTCTCCTGAAGTTGAGCAGCGTCATCACGATATTTTCTAGTAACATGTTGTTCTGCTTCAAGTTTGACTTCAGTATCTCTCTGAGCAGCGTGGGCGTCTCGAACTTGTTTTTGAAGCATTTCTTCTTTTTGAGAATAAGAAGTGGAAGAAGTAGCAAGCTCTTTTTTAAGTCTTTCAACTTCAGCTTCGAGCTTCACATAACCATCGCTAATGCTTTTCATCTCCGAGTCATGCTGCTTACGCCATTTATCCCACTCAGACTTATCATTTTCCATGGTCATCATCGCTTCAAGATTCAGATGGTTGACCCTTTGAAGTTCATCAACCAGCTTCTGCCACCCAGACATTCTTTCGATGTCAAGCTTTACAGCATCGACATTTTTCAGCATCGCCTGCTTATCAATGGGGACCAAGTCCAAATCAAAACGCACTCCTTTCAGACACCAATTCGGAAATCGGCTCTGGAGTGTGGGAGGACCATCTCCAGCTTGGTACTGTGGCCTATTAATGATGGTCTGGATGTCAGACTCCTTAGGGGAAGGAGAACCGGAAGATGTATTAGGAGGAACAGAAGCGGTAGTCTTTTCCGAGATGTTAGATGTGTCTTTCTCACCAAGTCTGGTACGTTTACTAGAATCATCAGAAGTGTGACTCTTCCCCTTATCGTCGTAAGATTTCCTTTTATAAGGGTCGTCGCTTCTGCGGGAAGAGTCACGTCGCTCGTCTCTACTCCCATAGTATTCCTCATCCTCTCTCCGGCGACGCTCTTCATGGGCTCGCCTCTCATGAGCCTTTCGAGCAGCTCTCTCCTCATCAGTTTCTTTCACGGCACTGATATAACTCCTAAAGTCATAAGCCTCACGGCTTCCGTAACGCTGGAATTTTTTGTAGTAAGAGCCGCTTCGCCCCATCAGAGAACCTAAAATTGAAGAAAAAGACCAGTTTTAGAAATCCTTAAGTTGAAGAAGCTAAGTGCATATAAGTGCCAAAGTTCTAAGTGTGTGTGATGTGCAAACTACGCGCGTCAGACTACAAACCACTTTTGGGTGTAGAAATGGCAATAAGTTGTGTGGAAGGCATTGTGGTTTGTTGCAAAGAAGAAGTTGCTTCGATAACAGGAGGGACCACTTTAGAAACATCATCTTTAAAGAGCTCCTGAGAGGTTATCATGATGTCGCTCAGACTGTCAAAAGTATCATCGCCATGGTGCAGGGGAGAATTCTCTTTTTCAACTTCCACCTCAGCCGTCTTTTCAAGAGTGTGAAGATTTTCCTCCACTTCAACAACTGGGGCAAGTGCTAACTTACTGGACGGTCCAGCAATGTCGGTAGAAGTAGAACACTTTACCAATGGAGTCTCAGCAGTAAGATTTTGCTGTAAAAATTCTCTAGCAGGAACAGGGGCATCTGACTCCTTAGCAGGAGAATCAGGGACTTCATGTGGCTGAGTGGAACGGGAAGGATGTAAGAGTCCAAATTCGTGGAGGAACTCATCTCTCAATAGAAATTGAACGCTCCTCTCCTCAACCGGTACGGCCATAAGCCTCTCAAAGGTAGTCTTGTGACGAGATTCCCTAGAGGGGGAAGGAAGTGCTGAAACAATAGAGAAAGAAGTTAGCACTTGACAATTTGAACTTCGAAGAATTTTAGAAACCACAGGGAAAAGATAGATAATCGTACTTCCCACTCTCCAAATGGCGTAAAATCCTGGGGGACAACGAACATAGAAGAACGGGCTCAGGAAACTATGAACACTTTCAGGGAGGCCGGTGATCAGCTTACGATTTCTCGCACTCCTTACAACTATGATGGAGGGATGATCTTTATTTTTGGTAAAAGTACAAAGATAGTGAATTTCTCCGAAGGTAGGAAAGCGGCCCAGCGTTCTCCTAAAAAGCACGCATAGTCCCAGCAAGATGGCGTAGCCATTGGGATGTAACTGAAAAGGGGAAATAGATAGTTGGAGAAGAAGTTCTCGAATGCAGTCATTGAAGGGGGGGATAGCTCCGCTCAAGCACATTTGGCGGTTAACTGCGACAAAGCCACGGGGTGGTCTGTCAGCAGTATCATTTATTTCGGGAAGCAAAGCGTCAGCCTCAGCAATGCCAAACTGGATGCATAGTTGACGAAAGGCTTTATGGCTCAAAGTAGTAGGAGTCCTCTCTGGAGGATCGTTCAGCGGGATAGCAACTGGAAATACATCTTCAGCTTGCTCTGTTCCTTCTTGTGGAGAAGACATTCTACACAATCAGCTGAATGTTCAAATGTGAAGGTGCACGTTCCCTAAAAGTGTGAAGTGTTGTGCAAAAAACTAATGAAAATAAAAGACAAGCATAACTGGAATTAAATTAGTTGACAATCAATCGATTACAGAATTTCAGAACTTGTCAATGATCAAGTGCAGTGTTAATACAGACAAGTCAGTTTCACTTGACTATTATGATTTTGTTTTAATACTTCACTTGAATTGGTTATTGTACAGCATCTCGTTCATATTCATTTAATTTAACTTTCTCGTTATCAACTAATCTGTCACTCGATGTGGGCAGTCGGTGATAGTATATTCGTCCCAGTATTCTGTGAATGTTGTATTAAGCAGGATTGTTAGTTTGCAAAATTGAAGCAATATGTAAAATGCATGCAACACGGTTCATAGTTCAATAGTTCAAAGTCCAGGCACAGTTCAAAAATCATCTGTTGAGTGGCCGAAAGCTTAAGTGCTAACTCGGTGCCGACCTAAGGAAGTCCCTATGGGTCAAAGTCAGCAGCCCCTGAGTCTTAGGACGGATGAAGAAGCAAAAAACTAGTTCGAGGCAGCCAGAAATTCTCTAAGTCCTAACTCGGAAGCGACTCAAAACCTAGGTCACATGAAACTGCTAAGTCGGTTCCGACTTAAATCATGAAAATCACTGGATCGCATGAAATCCTTAAGTCGTAACCGAGCCAATACCTCAACCAATTTTCCTCCCTAACTCTTAACCCGTTAACCCAATAGCCTCACAGTCAACAACGATCCTCATTCCATCACATCGTTGGATCACCCAAGGAGCCAATTCAAATCGAATCAAATTTGCTGCGAATCCGATGTATTACTGCCCTATCACAACTACAACATGGTCGATGGCGATTGCAGAACAATCAAAGAGTTATGCATAATGAATCGCAGCATCTAAACACAAGTGGAAGTCAAAAATTGGGGAGTTATCGATTCGACAGTGAGCATGGGTGAACGATGACCAGATCGACTTACGAAGTTTAACAGGAAGATGATCGGCGATTGGATGATTGGAGTTTATCTCTGAAAGCTCTAAATTGCGTCAATGGCTGATTCGAGAAGAAGAACAGGTGAAGGAAGAGAAGGGGCGACTTAAGCTATTTATAATCTGGGACAGTGAAATTTGAATCGACATGTCCGACCTACGACTCATCTTAAGTCGGTCGCGATCTAACACACTTACCAAGAAGCGAGTTAAGAGAATCGAAGCATACGACCTATGGTTTAGGCATATACTTCGAGGGGCAAATGTTAACCCCCTTTTCGACTCACGACCTAGCAGGAGCCGAGTTAAGGTGCTTGCCGACTTAAGAAGTATGCCGACTTAGGATGCTGGCTGACTTAAGGTGCTTGCCGACTTATAGAAGCCTACCGACCTAGCAAATTGTGAGTTAGCAAGGCCTGCCGAGTTAACAGATTGCCGACCTATGGGAACTTGCAGACTTAACGAGTTAACAGTTAGATGACCTACGACTCAACAAGCTCCGACCTAAGGAATGGTCTGACTCAACGACCTACGAGTTAAGAAGCTTAACGACTTATGACTTAACTTGCCCAGCGACCTAAGGCTACAGGAATGTCACGACCTAAGGGAAGTCGCGACCTAAGGAAGATTCCGAGTTATGAAATGCTCCGACTTAAGGAGGTTCCGACCTAACGAGTTACGACTTAGTGGGTTTACGACTTAAAGGCTGCGAGTTAAGGCCTTACGAGTTAAGGTCAGATAAGTCGGCTACGACTTAATACTTGTCAAAGACAGCCACAGGATGGGCCCAGAACAACCCAATCCCTTAGCTCGTCGCCGATCTAACCTTATACACCTTTACCTCGTCACCGACTTACCTTAAGTATTCAGCGACTTAGGACTTAAACGTAAAACCAGAAGAGGAGGTGAACTACTAGGGAAGTGTTGGAACTGATAAACCGGCAGCGACCTATCATAAACCGGCAGCGACCTATCATAAACCGGCAGCAACCTATACTAAGTCGGCGACGACTTAAAGACTTAGAGAAATTTCCTAAGTCCAGATCAGCTTCTATAAATACCCCATCACTTCCAACATGGAGAGGACTTTTGGGCCATTCATTTCTCCAAGCCCCGTTACGCTGTCGAAGTCTCCTCTCACTCAGCAATCAAAGATCTTCCAACTCTCAAGGCACTACAACAAGCTTCGAGAAGAGCTCCTAACATCCAACACGGATTCGTCGAGTTTCATCATCAAAGATCGAGCTAGTAGTCAAGAATGTTTTCATGATCAAGTTGTATCGTTTTTAGAAAGATATTGTATCAAATTGTAACCGAATCAGCAATAAAAGACTATAAAGTGGATGTAGGCTCAATTACGGGCCGAACCACTATAAATCTGTTGTTCATTTACTGCTTTTTCTGCTATTTTCAGCTCATATTCTGTTCCCGTACCAACGGGTGGTGCTTTCACAAATTTATTACACACACCGGGTGTTAGCGTTCACTTTTTACCGTTAACACTCTAATTTGAATCTCTGTCTTGGTTGAAACCCATTCCTAAATCATCCTTTGAAAATCGGGTTTATTCGTATTTTGGAAATTGTTTTATATATCGAATTTTTTTTAAGTATGATTATATTCTATATATAAAAGTGAAAATGTTTTCGATAAGGATTATATGTACCTTTTAAAAATAGGAATTTGAATTTTTGAAAGGATTTGAAATTTTGAAGTTATATAAGAAATTGATTTATATAAAAAAAATGATTTATAACTAAAGGATTTTAAATTTGAAATTCGAGGATTGAACTCCGGTATTTTGAAATTGGTTTTAAGATTTTGAATATATAATAATAATATGATTTAAAAGTATTTTTTTGAATAAGAATGTTTCAAATGATTTTAATGAGTTTCGAAGAAATTTCAAAAGAATTTTGAGAAAATAGAAGTCCAGAACTCACTTATGTCGCTGGAAAATAATTTCGGTGATGAGTGCATGCATCATCGACATTGATTTTCGAGTTTCAGAGTGGAGGATAGGCCACTTTAGTAGTATTGCTACGCGAGTGATTTTGCGAAACAAATTTTGATTTCAAATTTCGAAGTATGATTTGATATTTGAAGAATATATGTATATATATTTGAAATGATTTGAAGTAAGCCGGTGTGCAGTCCTCGAGTTTCGGATTTGATATAACCCTATATATCTATTAAAAATTGATTTACTGATTTGTTGCTGATTTCCAACTCTTGAATTTGAAAATGATTTCTTCAACTATTTTGAAGGTTCGAGCACTTCCAAATCAAGGTTAACTTTCCAAAGCTAAGAAATTTTGAAAAGTATAAAGTATATAAGTTTGGTATGTTTGTTAAAGTATGTAGTAATATGATTTAAATAAGTTGAAACTGTTTTGTTAAGTAAATGAATAAGGAAATTTTAAAATTTTCTGATATGAAATTTAGATTTGAAATGTTTTGAAAAGAATTAGATCTTTAAAATATTTTGAATAAAGTTTAGTTAAATGTTTTAACTTAGTAACGTCTTTGTGAAACTATATATTTAACAAGTTGGAATAAATATATAAGTTGTACGTATGCTGTTTTATTCGCATAATTAATTTGATCCAAGTTTGAGTACACAAGTTCGAGGTGGATTACACCATTTCGTGTTAGGATTTTTCATTTGATTCTTGATGGCGAATATTTGGTATGGATTTTGGGCTAAATTCTAGAATTCTCTATCATAGTATATGGCTATGCAAGGAGACTGATGGCTTCTAGTCGAGAAACCATATCGAAATCCGCATTAGGGAAGTCGAATGGACAATACTAGTTCGAAAGCGAACTTGTGTGATCGAGCGAGCGATCAAATGTGATTTTGCGAAATGATGATGTTTGTACGGCTTATATCCTAATATCATTGATATATTGTGACGCTGAAATTGAAAGCTGTCGGGTTAGAATATCTTTACTTACTAAAAGAAAATTTCCCATTTAAATTACAAAGATATATAACCAATAAAAGCAAAGATATTCAAATCCCATATGGCTCTTCATACATCGAAATTTATTTTGAAAAATTTGATCCTTATATAAGATAGATCTTACGTAAGTATAAGATGATTTTGAAAACATTTGATTTTGGAAATGAATTGGTTGACTTAATTATATTGACTTGGAAATTTGGATTTATTTTCTAAATCTATTATTCTGGAAACGTTGAAACTAAAGATAATTAATTTGAGAAGAAATAATTTGGTGAAATTGTATATGATTTTGAAATTGAACTGATATTGAAACAAATTGAAATTTGAGAACCTTGTGTTACTAAATACTTGATTTGGGAGTTGTCGAACTTATATAAAATTGATTTGTATGAGTATGAAATTGATTCGAAAACTATGGATTTGAAAAGGTACTCAATTTGAAAGTGAAATCTTATATAATTGAAGTCTATATAAGTATGATTTGATATACTATTGATTTTGGAAAAAGTATTTGATTTGAAAATTAAATCTTATATATAATGGATTTTATATAAGTACGATATTTGAAAGTGATTTGAAAAGGTACTATATGATACATATTTTCGAAGTAAAGATATGGAAAGTGCCTTCTGCTTGATATCCGATTTGTGGCCACATCTTGGATTCATTCTATCGATATTATTCTCTCTGATTTTGGTTTTTCGGATATGATACTCGAGTGTCCTTCGAATTCCATGGCGTTACCCATGGTCTTATGTTTCTCTCGTGACTGCATAGCGCAACTGCCTGGCTGAGTCTTGCCTAGGGGTACGGATTGTTTCCTGGGGGATCCAGGCGTAACCATTGTGTATCCTGCAATCTGTGTAGGTCGCGAATAGTAGCGCAAATGCTTGGCTGAGTCTTGCCTGGGGGTACGGATTGTTTCCTGGGGGATCCAGGCGTAACCATTGTGTATCCTGCATTCTACTAGTCATCATGGCGTAACTCGCAGGGCTGAGAAAGCTTACGGATATGGATTGTTTCCTGGGGGACCCAGGCGTAACCATTGTGTATCTGCGAACCATGGTTAGACAAAGGTTTTGTTTGTGTTTTGATTGGATTGTACTTTCCATATCTGTTTTTAAAAGTTTTCCAGTATTTTCACTGGGTGTTGAAACAAGTCTACTAAGTACCTGGAGAATTCTAGTTTTGCGCCTGATCAACGCACTACCAGAGTCTACAGGAACAAGGATAAACTTATTAAGACATCGAGTTATAAAAGTATTTTCGAAAGTAAATTTGTTTCGTTATAAAGGCAATTTATTATAAAAGTATTTCAACAAAAGAAATTCTATATTAATATTTGAAATTGAAATTCTTATGGTTTGAATTGATTATTCGTGCCCGATATTATTCCTTGAATCTACCTTATCTGCTCAGCTTTATTTATTTATCTATATTCTGCTTTTCCAAATCCTCCTTCTTCTCCTTGTTGACTATATCCTTTTCAAGTATTGTTTATTATATACTATATGGTTTAATATATATAAAAAAAATGGTGTTATAAATAGAAAATTTTAGTGTTAAATATTTTAGAAGTTATTTATTTAATAATACATATTTAAAGTAAATGATTATTGATTATTAATAATATTTGAAAAGTATCTTGAGAAATTTTTTTTTAATAAATTATGAATTATGAATTTAATGTTTTCAAATAGCTTCTTTGTAAATATAAGTAATAATGTAAATAAATGTTTTCAAATAGTTTTCATATATTTATAAAGTTGTTATTTAAGCATATAAATGGTAATTGTAAGGAAGCAAGAAATTTTGCAAATGGATCTTGAAAAAGTTTTAAAGTATATAAGACAATTGAATTGCAAATGAAGTTTTAAAATTTAAGTAAAATTTATATAGTTCAAATTAATTGTTTAATTTTGACTTTCAATCTACTTTTATTTCTGGTTGTTCTATTCTCCTACCTCCTTCCTTTTCGGGGACGAAAAGTTTTGAGTGGGGGAGAGTGTAACGACCAGTAAAATTTAATGGTTTTAAAAGTATATTTAACTGGAAATTTGTGGAATTTTAAACAATAAAATTTGAAATTTAAAAATTTATTATTTGGAATACGTCTATTGTAATATAGCAACTGGTAAATTTTCATCTGATAATATTGAAGTTTATTTTCCTGTGAAATTTCATTTCAAATCAAACTGGTTAATAACAGTGAATTTAAAAGTTTTCCGAAACCAAAATATGTCAACAGGAGAAAATTTATTCAGATCATTCTGAATCAGACTGCGAAATTCACTTTTCAAATTTGGACTTCTACTGCTCCGTTTATCTTAATTCTGGCAAAATAGCAGCATTTCTGGTACGGGTTATCGACTTTTGATCGGATGACTGTACCACTGATATCTGTGTACCGTTTTGATCGTCTCGTCGCGTTGATCACCACGGTATATTTATTTCTATATTTTGAGGTCCGGTACACGACAGAAACAATCAAAATATATATTGTATCGGTACCGAATCCGTGACTTTTTATTTCTCTTTGCCTTTTTAAACTACAACCGTGGTATCCAAGCAACCATCAATTGCTTTAAATCTTTTAGCTGAATCAGTGTGAGCTGTTGACGTTTCCTTTCCTCTACCGTTGTTTATTTTTCTGTACGTTTCACTTCCTTTTTCTCTGCCTTCTCCTTCACTGATATAATATATTCATAGAAGCCTATTTTAGATCTACATTTTTCTTCTTCCAATCTCGTACCATTCTCAGAAATAAAAACAGGTAATGCCTTCTTCTTCATTTTTTTTGATAACAATTCTTTTGTTCGGCTGCAACACCATAAGAGAAAACTCGCAGCAACCCCTCCTCAACTCGAAATAACCAGACGCCACATCACTCAGCAAGACCACCCACAATCCCATCAATAGCCAAACCACCTGTGACGACCGCCCATGCCCCCTGCACCGAATCTAAAGATAGAGCGCTGTAAAGTGTGCCTGGCGACCATGGACGATTGTCAAGGTAAGATTTAAAACAACAGAATCTATCGTATTACTCACAGCGCATGGACAAAATACAATAGAACATATGTATAGTGAAGCTTTACAGAACAAAATGACATCATATAAAACTCCATAATAGTTGAATACAAGCATCCACATAGTCAATACATCTAGCCTCACTACATATCTCTCAGAGAATACAAAACAGTGGAATATCCAGTACATATAATAAGAAGGTAATATGCAACCCTCCAACTCGTCTTCGATATCAGCATCGTGAGAAGAGAACAGCACCTGTCACCTGCTACCTAGTCTGCCCGTCCCAAAATGAACAAACAGCCCAAGGCAATAAGAATTAAAACATAAAGCCTTGAGTCAGACAACAGTCTTAGTGAGCAGTAAATTAACTAACAACATACCAAAAGAGCATAAAGGAAAAGAGATAGGAATACAACCCTCCCACTCCAACCTCATTCTACAGTGATAGCCCCCAGACACACACTAAGCAGAAGCAAACATAGCAGAGCATACAATTTAAAGTAAAGCTACTATCACTCGAGTCAAGGGCGATGTTTTCCAAGTACCAAGGCCTAAATCAGATAAGCACCCAGAAAATACCGCTCTTGAGTCCGAAATGACGTTACAACCAAACATCCATGACTCTGGCTATCACTGTTATCATTGCTTCGATATCACCGTTAATTGAATGACCGACACATTCTTTTAGCCGTCCGTCAAGGGCTAATGGAAACCCCGGTTCTAGACATAACTCCCGCACGTCGTCGCAGCCCGTGCCTAGGACTATCGAATCTGTCCAGAGTACTCGACCATCAACAGTTGGCCGTTGGGACTATCGAATCTGCCCAAACGTACTCTTGCTTAGAGCATGCTAGAACCTTCAACAACGATGCTATCCAAGCCTCCTAGTCATCCTCCTCGACGACTATTCTCTTATCCATTCATTATCCCCAACTCGAATCATATCACCGAGTTATCAACATGCTTGGAATGATCCCGTCTGGATTAGACCAAGTCTTCATCATATGATTGCCTCGCTTCATCACATCCTCGCGAAGTCTCATCTCAACATCACATCATCAAATCTATGCATAAGAGCTTCATCATCCCGCTACATATGCCACAAGCAGCTTTCCCAATTCAAGAGCCTTTCCCTTAGCTTTTGAATCATCTTCGATCTAGATCTAATCATCAATCATCTAGTTCATAACAATCAATCAAATCAAACATCAATCCAAGCAATCAAGCATTCAAAAAAAATGATCTAAGTAGACAATTATAACAATAATGGCATTTTCGTAATTAAAGAGTTGAAAGTCCAATAAGCATGAAAACATGGATTATATCTCTACAAACTTGATGAATGAACTTGCATAGGTTATCATATGATAAAATGGATGTAACATCATCATGAACAATGGATCTATATGGATCTACACTTTGGATGAAGAAAATGCATGGAAATCTCTATTTTAACACCAAATCGAGCCAACAATCCGATGTGCTCCTTTGGATCCGTGTGAGAGATAATCACCACTCACCAAATCACCTAATCAACCTCAAATCAATATGCTTTAGATCTGGACAGCGAAGGATCAAGCTTGATCTAGCACGAATCCGCTTCAAACGATGAAATCTCTCTTGAAAAGATGAAGATCTTCAACCTTGAATCTTCAATCTTGATCTTTGATTTGGATGGAAGGAAGCAATAGATTAGAGTGGAGAAAAGAAGTGAAGAAGTGTAGTTGTCGAGCTCTTAAAATGGCAGCACTTCGTCGCTTCAAAATCCGGATCCCAAAAATGAAGAGAAGCTCTCCTATTTATAGCTGAAATCCCTATCTCGTCTGTCTCCATGAGTCGTTTACGACTCACGACTCAAAGCCCTACGACTCATCGACTTAACATACTTCAGCCTATGACTCACGATAAATCAGCAATCTCCTAAGTCGTCTCCGACTTATAGCATGCGCCTACGACTCACCAGACCCCCTGTCTACGACTCAAATGCGCACGCCTCACTTGGTTAGACGACTCAACTACTAACTCGTATACGACTCATCACAAAGGCTACGACTCATCCCTTAACTCGTCCACGACTCATCAGAAAACCTGGGTACGACTCATCAGATAACTCGGTCACGACTCATCAGATAACCTGGGTACGACTCATCAGATAACTCGGTCACGACTCAACCTTACACCCTTAACTAGCCAAACCCCTGAGTCGCTCCTATCCCCTAAGTCGTATACGACTCACGACTTACACTAAGTCGTTCATGACTCAGGACTTAGCCATTTTCGCCTAAAATCTGAAATGGCTCAAAAACTCTAAAATTCCAGATTTTGACGAACTTGTCGATCCGTAAAAATACGGGTCGTTACACCACCGAACCACCCCTTTTGTTTCCAGATCTTCCGTCCTCGTCCTTGAACCCGAAGCATCACCATAAATGACACTAAGCGGACCCAGCTGCCTCCCCTAGAAACCGCCTCGACTCCAACCCGTGTTGCCACCCGCTCTTACCCGTAGTGACTTCTCTCCTCCTAATCTCAAGAAAACCCGAAGCCAACCCCAGCTTGACCCGTAACCAAAGCGTGCGACCTCCTGGCTGAAACAGTTGGTTGCGTGGCCTTGTTCTATGTATTGGAGTGTGTATATTTTTGTACTTTTATGTTTGATGTATTGACCTCTGTTTAAATGGTGTATATGTAACAGCTCATTTTCCTCTTTCCTTCAAATTGTTGTTGCATATACACTATCTACAAAGGCATGAACATCCATACAATTCGTTCATTAGGCTGGGTTAAGAGATAGTTGCATGGTACTTGCTTTCTGCATATGGGAAAGTAAATATATATTTGCGGTGTACGTATATATATTTGGAAGTATATACGACAGCTAAGTATCGTGGTTTATACTCGTGTCATCGGAAGTATACATATATGTTGCGCATTCTTTATTGCAGAAATGTATACTTTTGAAGCATATAATTGTTCCTGTTGTATTTTGTTGACAACAGTAGTGTACGTCACTTCTGAAATTTCGACAAGAATTATATATGCTATATATACTTGTTCTTTCAAAAATATATATATATTGTTATGTATATATATAATTGTTCCATCTAATCATCGTGCTAAAATCTGTTTTATTATCGCAGTTATTTGAAGTTTCCGTGTTCGTATCCATGTTAGTGCTTCAATTGCTATTATCGGCTTTGTTCGTCAAATTCATGTCAATCTAGCTTTGCTTTGGAATTCGTGTTTGGATTCGTAACTCGTTTCATTCGTCAAATTTCTCTAGCCTCGAAAGGTGAGCAATCACTCACGATTAACGTTCTTGTGTTTATTAAATTTGATTTCAATTGAAACGACAATTGAAATATGATACTGTAGTTATTTAAATGGTTATATATGCTATTATCTGTACATGTTCACCTATGACATCTGACACCAGTATCTGTTATTTATATTGATGATATATGCCTGTTGTTATATTTTATATTATCTGTTATCACTCTGCAAGTTCCCTGTTAGTATAGCATTCACTATGGGTTGAAATGATACATACCCGAACGGACTTTAGAATAGGAGAAAATCGTTATGGGTTGAAATGATAAACCCAAACGATTTTCATTTGAATTGAAATTGGGATTACGGGTCGAAATGATACCTACCCGTATATATTTAAATTTCGGATTGAAATGATAAATATCCGTATCACTTAACCATATGATAAATATATATACAGACACCGTTGGTCCATATATATAAATATTTTGAAATTGAATCCCATGGTTTTGGAAAGAAATATATGGTTTTAACAAATGTTGATTTTTAAAATTTTATATATAAATGGTAAGGATATATATAGATTTAATAATGATATTTAATTTAATTAAGATGGATTTAATACATATAATATGTTAAGTATAAAATTTATATTTCAAAAAAAGATTTTGGTAAAAATTTGAATAAGTTAAGGGTGAGAAGATAATTTGAATTTAGTAAAGAAATTTATTTAATTAAACCAATTTAGAGCTTATTGAAATTGGGGTTTGAGATATGATTTATAACTTGAGTTGATTTAAAAAAAATTAATGAATATTTCTTGTTTAAAATAAATTTAAGGAAATATTTGGTAAAATTGAAATTTAAGGCTAGTTAAATGATATTGAATTTATTAAGTGAATATTCCCTGATTAAATAATAATAAAGTTGAATCAAGAGCTATAGGAAACCGTTAAATTTAACTTTGAAAATGATGAATATTAAAGCTTTGAAATATATTGAAAATAAATGGTATATTTAGAACTGAATTAAATTGATGAATTGAGCTTTGAATAAATTTGAATCTGGAATTTGAAGTTGATTTGAATCGATTTGCCAGACTTGAGGAAATTTTAAATACTTCCATTTTTAAATCATTTAATATATATATACACTATTTTGGAAAATAGATATATTTGAAATGAAATGATATTTGGGTTTTGAAGTATAAATTTAATTGAAATGACCACGGTGTTATAATGTATATTTCCACCTTGTAGATAGTTCTGAAGATCCTTAGAGGATGGTTATCCTAAACATCCTTTAAGTTACTTGTATTTCAGTCGATATTTCACTTGAGTTGGATTTATTTATATAAGAATGTTAATCCTGACTCGAGTGTTTTGTGTTTTGCTTTACGCTCGGGTCAGACTGAGTGATACAGCATTTGAGACTCACCTTTGGAGTTTGGAGCTTCGTTTGGAGATCCAACTTTTCATTCAGCTTCCAGCTTTCCAGTTGATTCGTTCACAGAAGTCATCTGTTTGGGTTGCAGACTTCTCTGTATTTGAGATATTCTGTTGTATTTTATTTCTAACTCTGATGTTTTTATAGTAGCTTCATGAACTACTATTTTATTTATTCCGCTGCGTATTATCGTATTACTCTGTGTCTATGATTCTGTGATTGATTTATTTACTGCATATGCTGAGTTTTGCCAAATTTAAATTAACAATCTGATATTTTGAATTATTCAAGTCAGACATGTGTTGATTTATTGTCGATTTGAATGGTCCAAAATAGCGGGTCGTTACATAAGTAGTTCGAAGAAGTGTGTCCACTTGAGGTAGCTAATCCTCCATTGGCCCGGCACAGCTCCTGTTTTAGTCATTTCCAATTTGACACAAGTGTCAAGGCTATCCATTATCGTTCTCTTTCTTCAATCATCACGTACATCATTCCAACCACTTCACTCTGGATCAACACTTCGCGTATATTAGTTATTAAAGTGGTTTTGGTCTTGACAGAGAGTATGCCCATATCCGATCTCGGTCTCTTTAATAACTACGTATTTATTACACCGATTGGTTTTATTATGTTTCGAAAACAATTCATCTTTTTAAAATCAAATCTCGTATTTGTTTCGAAAACAAAATCATTTCAAATATCATATCATTTTTCCAAAGCCAAATTTTTCGATAAGTCAATTCATTTCAAAATCGTTTACTTTAAAACTTCATTTGAATTTTTAAATTTGATTAAATTTCCATTAATCCAATTCGCATTTAAATCAAGGATTTAAACATAACCTTTATTCCCTTTAACTGGTTTAAATTTTTTTAGAAAATAGTTTAAAAATAGTTTTAGAAAATATAATAGTTAAATAATTTTTTTATAGAAAATAATTTAAGAAACATATGGTTTATAAAATAAATAATTGTATTAGTTTAATAGAAAATAGTTTTACAAATAAAATGGTTTATAAAGTAAATAGTTTGAGAAAACAAATTTGTTTGAATAAATAAAATAGATTTGAAATAGTTATACAAAAATAATCTGTTTAAAATACCTTCCCAAGTCAAACCAGTTAAATTTCCAAATATCTCGATTCCTTTCAAATTCATTTCAATTCTCAGTTAATTCAAATCAAAGTTCAAGTTTATATTTTTAGATAAATCTTCATTCAGTTCAAATAAATTTCAATCAAATTTCCACGATCCAACTCGATTCAAAAGGTTCAATTAGATTAGTTAACTTCAGCTTAAACTTTCATTTGAACATTTGATATATATACAAAATTTCGAATTCAAATTTCAGTTATTGATCATTTAAATTTATACCATTTAATAAAGTATGTTCAATCTAAATTCACAATTCCTTTCATTTAATTCAAATCATACTTAATTTAAATTTTACTTTCAGTTTTATTTCCAACGGTTTCTAATTCAAGTTTTAGTTTCAAAAATCCAAATTCATTTATCTCTTTTAAACAAATTCAATTAAACCAAATTTCAATGTTGAAAACATTAAATTTATCCAATCGGTGTCTGTATAAAATTTTCTATCCTATGGCCAAGTGAAATTTTTATTATTTCAATTTTAATTCCTTAAATGATTAATCCCGGTTAATTTGATGCCCGTAACATCTAGGGTAATGATTGGGATTGATCGACAAATCAACAACAATCTTATCAGTGGGTAAATATCAAGAATAATCAATGTAAAGCATCAGCATATGTCCAATATATCAAATAAATCATCAGTCACAACAATCAATCCAAACAGTCATAATATCACAGTCATTTACTATTCAGGGGTGTCGGGGTTTTAAACTGGCAATAAAATTTAAATTCTAACCTAACAGTTAAATTTAAATTTAACGAGCAATTTAAATCATATAATTTATAGTACGAGATAAACAACCAATTTCAACCATCAAACATCAAATAACGCAAACATATTATCACAGGAATTTCTATTTAACTAACATAAAAAATTTTAGTCAAATGTGAGCGTAAAACACTCACCTCTTGTCTCGATTCGAATTGATATTCGAATTTTGGCTCAAATTTCGACGGTCTCGGAATGAAGCCAAACTAGCGTCATCAAGTCCGGAATTTTATTACGATCCTAACAAAAAAAATCTCGCGTGAAACGGAGCTCGTATGTGAGAGTTACAGCGATAATTGAGTTGGACTTAAATTTTAAATTTTTAAGATAGGAGAACACATTTTACCCTTAGTGACGTGTCAACATACCCCTCTCCAGTACCATGCGCCTACAGTAAACGCGTTATGAACGAAGGCTGCAACCTTCCCTTTGCCGATCGTTGACCACCGAAACCTAGGAGCCACCGGCCACCTGAGCTTCAACGCCCACCTCTTGTCGCCACTCCTCCCTCTGCCGCGCCGAGGGCCCCCCCCTCCGACACCTCATCAATAAACAACCGCCGAGCACGTATGGGTTTACAACCCTAAAACGCGAATCCCAGTCACCATACGTCGTTCCAGATCGAGCGAAGACCACCAATAAACTCCCAACGATGAGCACTACAAATCCCAGAAATGGTTCGTCGATCCGACAACGTTCATCAACGCGCGATGAACAGCCGAGAATTGATTTAGAAATTCTGGACAAACGATGCACTCTTTTTGAAAACGGACAATTGCAGTAGCTTCGTAACAACGAGAATTAAATTTACATATTTTTTCGGAATTTTTGGAGGAGATTGAATTTTCATTGATATTTGGATATCGATTGTTTCTGCCGTTTGGGGAGGAAGGAGAAAGAAGAACGTACATACAAAACTGAGAAACAGAAGAGAGATGGCTAGGGTTAGGGTTAGGGATTGAAATGGGCCGGGCTCAATGAGAAATAAAATAACAATATAAGTTGTACGTTTAATTTGGCTCGTATGGTCCGTACCAACCCAAAAACAAATTTTACAGTTCAAAATTAAACTATGACAACTATATATCAAACTGGACGTTTTAAATATTTCTGAATCCAATGAAAAAGGTTTCGTGGCCTATTTCCATCGTATTCAAAAGTTATGTCAAATCCAACTTATTTCAATTCAAATTCAACTTAATTTATTTCGACGCGTTTCAAGTCCGTACGATCAAACGTCAAGTCTGATTGATACGAAACTTGAAAACTTACAATAATTTACCGCTACGGATCCGATGAAACTGGGTTCGTCGAAATCCGAGATCGTTTGCAAAATGACTATTTTAACATGTAAATTAAATAATAACATTTCAGTTTTCCAATTTATTCATTTTCAATTAAATTCCAAACTTCAAAATCTTAGTTCTAACTCAAATATAATTTATAAAATTTATGAAATCGGTTTCATTCATATTATATTGCATATTCAACAATTCAGAAATTTCAATTATTCAAATAACAATATACTGGAATTTTAATTCAAATTGAATCTTTGAAACATCTAAATAATCACTTATTCGTATAAAGTTATAAACACTTTTAATTCCACTATACATTCATTCTATATTCAGACTAAATCATTTATCAAATTTAAAATCAAATCAGTATACAGTTTACGTCAAAAATCCGATAATTTAAATAAAACTAAATTTACACTTAGAAATATACATTTTAAGGCAAATTAAATAAACAAACTATATTTTCATTTCCAAATTCCATATCAAATATTTAATAACCTTATTTTCATTCAATTTGGTTTAAATCCAATTTCCGCTTTCAATATTATTAACATCGATTATTCAATTACATTTATCAAACTAATTTTATTGTTAATCATTTAAGAAAACAATCGTCTTCAAGTTCTAAATTTTTATAACACAACCAACTTTACTTTAAGACTTAACCCTTTCGAAGTTTAAATAAATAAATTCATTTAGTTATAAACTAAGTCGAAATCCACTTAACTATTTAACTCAGCTTCAATGTCAATAAATCCTAATTCAATATTAAACCCTTTTTAAGAGAATCCAATTATTCACAATTTAACCATTGTAATATATCAAATTTAACTTTATAAACTAAATTTACAAAGTTTCAATTATTAAATAAATTAACTTACTTAATTATAAACCTAGTTGGAAATCAATCAACTATTTGTCTAAGTTCCTATATTAAACTCAACTAGTCTATTCCCTAAATGAGTTACAATAAAAGTTGAACTCCAAATTACTTTCTAGTCAATAACTACAATTTAATTTCAATTAGATAAACCAACAACTTATTCAAGTCCGATTATTTTAATATAAATAATTTAAGTGTCGTTTTCATATTCGAAACTATTGTTTAATTTCATTCACATTGTTTTATTTCAAGTTTTATTAGGTTCATATTCAGTTCATATCTAATTTCATTATTAAAATTTTTATTCTTATTCAAATCTATTCAACTTACGATTAAATTTGCACACTTTAATTTGGTCAAAAGTGCGGGTCGTTACATTCTCCCCCACTCAAAACTTTTCGTCCGCGAAAAGGAACGAGGTAGTAATTATTATCATATTATATACTTATAAACCCTATTAACATTTAGAAAATAGATCATAGGTTTTAAAGTTTCAAATTTTTCTAACACTCAGATTTTACGGAAAATTTCGGCAGCATCTCCTTTGCACGGTTCGATCGGGAAAATATTTCCCATACAAATATAACAAATATGATCGATATACATCTCATTCAAATAATGAGGCATCCCAAATATGGGGAACACAATATATATATAACCAAATACGATAAATAATCCGAATACGTACCTTTATTAGCGTTTACTAGCAAATTTTTACTTACATTTTGCGTTTAGCGCAGAAAAGGGTTTCGGAAGTCGAGCACAATCCCTTTCTACCTACTAAAATACTCAACAACCGTGCAAATGAATATATATCAATATACTTAGCATATACACACGTATATAACATCTTTAACTTCAAAACTGAAATATCAAAATTCTGGACAGCGAGTAGAACCTAGTTTTAGCTAGCTGAACGACATAATTTTGCAAGGTAATCAAAATTAAATTTTGTGGCATTTGTTCCAGGGTTTCCGGAATGTCCAAAATCGTCTAATTCGGACTATCCGTTCAAATGTTACGGCCGTTTTACTACAAGAATACGTTTCAGGTCCGTGCAGGTCAGCGACCTTCACGCACACTTTCGACCTTCTAAACTTCAGCAAAATGCAAGGCTTCTAAAACAAAAGTTGGAGCATAGGTTCTGAGGTTTCCAGAAAGTACAAGATCATGAAAATCTGATAAACCAGTAAAAAGTTATGTCATAAATACTAAGGTCAAATGCTATTGGTTTTGCTTATTCTTACACAGGACAGCGATAGACATTTACATTTTTAACCTAGTAAACGAATGAATTTTCTGAAATACTCTAAACAAAAGTCATGCTACAGATTCTAAGCTTTCCGAGAAGTCCAAGATCATCAAATTCTGATTATTTATTTAAAAGTTATGGTACTTTTAGTTTCAGCACATACCGGACAATTTTAGATTTCCACATTTGTTTGTTATTACAAATACACACTATCCAATTTAAAGTTTCCGGAAAATCAAGCATTAACACAAGGTTGTTAATTTCTTTTATATTTTTATGAAATAAGTTTACATTAAATTTGTTTTCCGGTTTATTCACTTTATTACATCCACATTTAACTCAAGACAATTTTTCTTCAAATTAAATTGAATGCAATTATATTCAACATCACCTTACTTCAAATTGAATTTAATTATTTAAATTCATATTCCATTTATTCAATTTATTAACAAAATGAATCATATTTAATCAATTAACATCCATCTAACAACCATTGCACCACAACATTAACATCCATACAAAATTTCCCACCAAGTCAATCAATTTCAAGCTTATTGACATTTAGTTTACTCAAATTTACTTAGTTTCCATTTACAAGTTTTATATTTCATTGATTTAAGTCTAATTCATTCCTTTGTATATTTCTTTCACTCTAGATTTTAGCTTAACTTTCCATCTTTTATAATTCCTAGCAAATCCAGTTTACTCATTCATTTGCTTTGTTTAAGTTAAAGCAAATTCCCTCATTCAATTTATTTGTTTACTTTATTGTTTCAATTCGGTTAATTTACTTGTTTAAATTAAATTCACACTATTAACTAAGTATATATTATTCAATTTCAATTGAATTTCTTTTATATTCACAACCATCAAAGAATCTCCACATTTTATTTTCACAATCGTACTTGTATATTATTTCTTACTTATCAGAATATGCATTTTAAACTTTTAAATATTAGGTAAGTTATGGTTATGCAAATTTAGTGTAGTTGATAATATACAACTTATTTTCATTAAATTTTAGTATTGAGCCTATTTAATAAATCTTCAATTTATTATTAATCACATTAAGGTTTACTATTGCAATTTAAATTTTCATTTTTAACCTTCAAATTCTATTTCATACTTTAGAAAAATTTCAATTTCTAGTTTATTCGAAGAGTACAGAAAACATTGAGTGTTCTCCCCCCACTCGGACTCTTGAAAAATAAACGTCGATAATGCGTGCACTCATTACCGAAACTTATTTTCCAAACGTCAAGTGGGGCATACATCACTTATTTCATTTCAAAGTCATTTAAAATCTTTCCTATTCGAGTTTCTTTCATATAATATGTATATTATTTTCAAACCATTTGCAACAAATTTCAAACATTGGAATTTATATTCTCAAATCCAAAATCTTATTCATTTAATTCCATTTCAATTATATTTCCCAAATTCATTTTTTTTTCATTTGTCAATAATTTAGAAATATTGACAAGTCAACCAATTGACGACGATAATCTAATATTATCATCTCCTACCAACCAATACAATCAAAATTTATATATTCATAATAATATTTATATAAAATATAATTCAAAATGATATTTTGTCAGTTTGTCCTATTCGAGTGTTTAGAAATCCCTATCGATGCCATGGCGTCCCATGTACCGACCAGAATTTATAAATACTCAACGAAACAAATCAACACAATATAAAACCATTTTATAGCAAATAACAAGTACGCTCTCTCATATACACTCAAACTCATTCATAGGTTTCAACCCTATTTCAACGAGTTATTCCCCACTAGAGCTCAGGTAATCTAAACCTGGCTCTGATACCAAGTGTAACGGACCGCATTTTTGACCATTCAAGTCGACAAAGCAGACACCCATGCCGACTCAAACAATCCAAAATACAGATAGTTATTGGGGTTAAATAAGAAAAGAAAGGAAAGAACAGAAGCAAACACAGAATCTTGCAGCGGAAGGAACAAGAGATAATAATAAAATAACAGTTCATGAAGCTGTTAAATAAATAAATTGGATTATTATTATACATCATAAATCAGAGTTACATACATATCAGAGATAATACAATAATGCAGTGGAAAAATAATATGGTAGCAGAATACAAATGATGTAATACCAAACTCCGTCTTCGTCCTCCAAAATAGATCTTCAACCTTATCTGAAATGCTCAGGCTGACCCGAGCGTAATGAAAAGACAAAACACTCGAGTCAGGACTAAAATATCTCATGTAAGTCAAATCGAATAAGAAATATGAGTGTGACGGCGTCAGAGATGTTTACGGGGTTTGACATCTCCTATCCAGTGTCAACGTGAGTGCAATAACTTAAGAGATGTTACGGGATTTTCCATCTCTCAAGGATCCGTTAAACTATCTACTATGTAGTACAATACGCTATTATAATATGTCTACATTAAAGTAAAAGTATTAAAATAGCGTTAAGCCATGGCACATTCCACCCTTAACACATTTTTATTCCCAAAAGCATATACAAGACCGTAGTTTCCCCAAAATCGGAAGTCACCAGAGAGCAATCCATATACTAAAGGTACAAAACAAATTCGTAGTGGTCGCGTATAAATGGAATACAAGTATGACAAGGCACATGAGGCAATACCCAAGGTAGTGATACTACCGTAAGCCTGATCCGGACTGGTGAGAACGCAATGCCGCAGCGCCCGCAACACCGTGAAACAACACTCCCAAAATCAAGGGTGCACCAATCGACAGCAAGTATAAGTAGTTCGAAGAAGTGTGTCCACTTGAGGTAGCTAATCCTCCATTGGCCCGGCACAGCTCCTGTTTTAGTCATTTCCAATTTGACACAAGTGTCAAGGCTATCCATTATCGTTCTCTTTCTTCAAACATCACGTACATCATTCCAACCACTTCATTCTGGATCAACACTTCGCGTATATTAGTTATTAAAGTGGTTTTGGTCTTGACAGAGAGTATGCCCATATCCGATCTCGGTCTCTTTAATAACTACGTATTTATTACACCGATTGGTTTTATTATGTTTCGAAAACAATTCATCTTTTTAAAATCAAATCTCGTATTTGTTTCGAAAACAAAATCATTTCAAATATCATATCATTTTTCCAAATCCAAATTTTTCGATAAGTCAATTCATTTCAAAATCGTTTACTTCAAAACTTCATTTGAATTTTTAAATTTGATTAAATTTCCATTAATCCAATTCGCATTTAAATCAAGGATTTAAACATAACCTTTATTCCCTTTAACTGGTTTAAATTTTTTTAGAAAATAGTTTAAAAATAGTTTTAGAAAATTTAATAGTTAAATAATTTTTTTTATAGAAAATAATTTAAGAAACATATGGTTTATAAAATAAATAATTGTATTAGTTTAATAGAAAATAGTTTTACAAATAAAATGGTTTATAAAGTAAATAGTTTGAGAAAACAAATTTGTTTGAATAAATAAAATAGATTTGAAATATTTATACAAAAATAATCTGTTTAAAATACCTTCCCAAGTCAAACCAGTTAAATTTCCAAATATCTCGATTCTTTTCAAATTCATTTCAATTCTCAGTTAATTCAAATCAAAGTTCAAGTTTATATTTTTAGATAAATCTTCATTCAGTTCAAATAAATTTCAATCAAATTTCCACGATCCAACTCGATTCAAAAGGTTCAATTAGATTAGTTAACTTCAGCTTAAACTTTCATTTGAACATTTGATATATATACAAAATTTCGAATTCAAATTTCAGTTATTGATCATTTAAATTTATACCATTTAATAAAGTATGTTCAATCTAAATTCACAATTCCTTTCATTTAATTCAAATCATACTTAATTTAAATTTTACTTTCAGTTTTATTTCCAACGGTTTCTAATTCAAGTTTTAGTTTCAAAAATCCAAATTCATTTATCTCTTTTAAACAAATTCAATTAAACCAAATTTCAATGTTGAAAACATTAAATTTATCCAATCGGTGTCTGTATAAAATTTTCTATCCTATGGCCAAGTGAAATTTTTATTATTTCAATTTTAATTCCTTAAACGATTAATCTCGGTTAATTTGATGCCCGTAACATCTAGGGTAATGATTGGGATTGATCGACAAATCAACAACAATCTTATCAGTGGGTAAATATCAAGAATAATCAATGTAAAGCATCAGCATATGTTCAATATATCAAATAAATCATCAGTCACAACAATCAATCCAAACAGTCATAATATCACAGTCATTTACTATTCAGGGGTGTCGGGGTTTTAAACTGGCAATAAAATTTAAATTCTAACCTAACAGTTAAATTTAAATTTAACGAGCAATTTAAATCATATAATTTATAGTACGAGATAAACAACCAATTTCAACCATCAAACATCAAATAATGCAAACATATTATCACAGGAATTTCTATTTAACTAACATAAAAAATTTTAGTCAAATGTGAGCGTAAAACACTCACCTCTTGTCTCGATTCGAATTGATATTCGAATTTTGGCTCAAATTTCGACGGTCTCGGAATGAAGCCAAACCAGCGTCATCAAGTTCGGAATTTTATTACGATCCTAACAAAAAAAATCTCGCGTGAAACGGAGCTCGTATGTGAGAGTTACAGCGATAATTGAGTTGGACTTAAATTTTAAATTTTTAAGATAGGAGAGCACATTTTACCCTTAGTGACGTGTCAACATACCCCTCTCCAGTACCATGCGCCTACAGTAAACGCGTTATGAACGAAGGCTGCAACCTTCCCTTTGCCGATCGTTGACCACCGAAACCTAGGAGCCACCGGCCACCTGAGCTTCAACGCCCACCTCTTGTCGCCACTCCTCCCTCTACCGCGCCGAGGCCCCCCCCCCCTCCGACACCTCATCAATAAACCACCGCCGAGCACGTATGGGTTTACAACCCTAAAACGCGAATCCCAGTCACCATACGTCGTTCCAGATCGAGCGAAGACCACCGATAAACTCCCAACGATGAGCTCTACAAATCCCAGAAATGGTTCGTCGATCCGACAACGTTCATCAACGCGCGATGAACAGCCGAGAATTGATTTAGAAATTCTGGACAAACGATGCACTCTTTTTGAAAACGGACAATTGCAGTAGCTTCGTAACAACGAGAATTAAATTTACATATTTTTTTCGGAATTTTTGGAGGAGATTGAATTTTCATTGATATTTGGATATCGATTGTTTCTGCCGTTTGGGGAGGAAGGAGAAAGAAGAAGGTACGTACAAAACTGAGAAACAGAAGAGAGACGGCTAGGGTTAGGGTTAGGGATTGAAATGGGCCGGGCTCAATGAGAAATAAAATAACAATATAAGTTGTACGTTTAATTTGGCTCGTATGGTCCATACCAACCCAAAATCAAATTTTACAGTTCAAAATTAAACTATGACAACTATATATCAAACTGGATGTTTTAAATATTTCTGAATCCAATGAAAAAGGTTTCGTGGCCTAATTCCATCGTATTCAAAAGTTATGTCAAATTCAACTTATTTCAATTCAAATTCAACTTAATTTATTTCGACGCGTTTCAAGTCCGTACGATCAAACGTCAAGTCTGATTGATACGAAACTTGAAAACTTACAATAATTTACCGCTACGGATCCGATGAAACTGGGTTTGTCGAAATCCGAGATCGTTTGCAAAATGACTATTTTAACATGTAAATTAAATAATAACATTTCAGTTTTCCAATTTATTCATTTTCAATTAAATTCCAAACTTCAAAATCTTAGTTCTAACTCAAATATAATTTATAAAATTTATGAAATCGGTTTCATTCATATTATATTGCATATTCAACAATTCAGAAATTTCAATTATTCAAATAACAATATACTGGAATTTTAATTCAAATTGAATCTTTGAAACATCTAAATAATCACTTATTCGTATAAAGTTATAAACACTTTTAATTCCACTGTACATTCATTCTATATTCAGACTAAATCATTTATCAAATTTAAAATCAAATCAGTATACAGTTTACGTCAAAAATCCGATAATTTAAATAAAACTAAATTTACACTTAGAAATATACATTTTAAGGCAAATTAAATAAACAAACTATATTTTCATTTCCAAATTCCATATCAAATATTTAATAACCTTATTTCATTCAATTTGGTTTAAATCCAATTTCCGCTTTCAATATTATTAACATCGATTATTCAATTACATTTATCAAACTAATTTTAATGTTAATCATTTAAGAAAACAATCGTCTTCAAGTTCTAAATTTTTATAACACAACCAACTTTACTTTAAGACTTAACCCTTTCGAAGTTTAAATAAATAAATTCATTTAGTTATAAACTAAGTCGGAATCCACTTACTATTTAACTCAGCTTCAATGTCAATAAATCCTAATTCAATATTAAACCCTTTTTAAGAGAATCCAATTATTCACAATTTAACCATTGTAATATATCAAATTTAACTTTATAAACTAAATTTACAAAGTTTCAATTATTAAATAAATTAACTTACTTAATTATAAACCTAATTGGAAATCAATCAACTATTTGTCTAAGTTCCTATATTAAACTCAACTAGTCTATTCCCTAAATGAGTTACAATAAAATTTGAACTCCAAATTACTTTCTAGTCAATAACTACACTTTAATTTCAATTAGATAAACCAACAACTTTTTCAAGTCTGATTATTTTAATATAAATAATTTAAGTGTCGTTTTCATATTCGAAACTATTGTTTAATTTCATTCACATTGTTTTATTTCAAGTTTTATTAGGTTCATATTCAGTTCATATCTAATTTCATTATTTAATTTTTTATTCTTATTCAAATCTATTCAACTTACGATTAAATTTGCACACTTTAATTTGGTCAAAAGTGCGGGTCGTTACAAGACATGTTTCAACACCTAGTGAAAATACTTGAAAATCCTTCAAAACCGATATGGAAAGTACAATCCAAACAAATCAACTGAATCATGGATCGCAGATACACAATGGTTACGCCTGGATCCCCCAGGAAACATCGGTACCTTGAAGTAATCACTGCCTTGCGAATTTCATCATGGTAACCAAAACCCGTGGACCGCAGGATACACAATGGTTACGCGTGGATCCCCCAAGAAACATCCGTACCCTTTTAAGCAATCTCTGCCTTGTGGATTACGCCACGACAAAAACCTGTAGACCGCGGATACACAATGGTTACGCCTGGATCCCCAGGAAACATCTGTACCCTTTAAGCAATCACTGCCTTGCGGATTACGCTACTAAAACGACCATAGATCGCAGATACACAATGGTTATGCCTGGATCTCCAGGAAACATCCGTACCTTTTAAGCATTCACTGCCTTGCGAATTACGCTATGCAGTCGAGTTCGTAAGACCATGGGTAACGCCATTGAATTCGATGGACACTCGAGTATCATATCCGAAAAACCAAAATCAGAGAGAATAATATCGATAGAATGAAGCCACAATGTGGCCACAAAGCGGATATCAAGCAGAAGGAACTTTCCATATCTTTACTTCGAAAATATGTATCATATAGTACCCTGTCAAATCAATTTCAAATATCATACTTATATAAATTCCATTATATATAAGATTTTGTTATAAATCGAATACTTTCCAAATCAATAATATATCTAATCACACTTATATAGACTTCAATTATATAAGATTTCGCTTTTCACATTGAGTACCTTTCCAAATCTTCAGTTTTCGAATCAACTTCATACTTATACAAATCAATCTTATATAAGTTCGATAACTCCCAAATCAAGTATTTAGTAAAACAAGGTTCTCAATTTCAATTCGTTTCAATATTAGTTCGGTTTCAAAATCAAATACGATTTCACCAAATTATTTCTTCCAAATTCAATATCTTCGGTTTCAAAGTTTTCAAAATAATGGCTTAGAAAATAATCCTAGCTTCCAAATCACATAATTTACGTCAAACAAATTCATTTCCAAAATCATCATATAAATACTTGGTTTTAAATTCCAATCTATTTTCGAAACCAAATATTTTTCTCAAAAGCAATTATACCCAAAAATGATTACTAAGTTTAAGACCGTCCCTTTTTAAACCTTTAAACGATTTATTTCCATTTGAAAGATCCGATTTACCCTTTTGAAAATTATTATTCTTATATATATACATATAGTTTTATAAAACATGTTACTAAAAAAACATTTAAAATTAAATTTTATTCAAAACATTTCAAAACTAAATTTCATATTAGTATAATTTAACATAGTCTCATTTATTTACCTAACAAAATAGTTTCAAACTTATTTAAGTCATATTACTTCATACTTTAAACATACAAAACTAAACTCATATACTTTATCAAATTAGTTATACTTTTCGAAATCACTTAGCTTTGAAAACTAAACCTTGATTTGGAAGTGTTCGAACATTCAAAATAGGGAGAAATCAAATTCCAATCAAAGAGTTGGAAATCAGCAACCAATCAGTAAATTAATTTCAAAAGATAGGTTTATACCAGATCAAATCCAAAACTGAAGGACTGACTAAATCAAATCAGAATTGTATCAATGATGATAAACACTATGAGTGAATTTCTATGTATATAGCTATATATAACCCTATATATAAATCATATTTTAAATTCCCAACACATATTAAATTAAATGTATATGTATTTTAAAATCCTTGTTTTAAGTAAACACATATAATAAAACAAACATATCTTCATAATGAAATCGAAATAAAAAAATTACATATATATATATATAAACTATTATATTATTTAGACCAGCCCATCTACAAAGCCCAGATATTAAACATCTTATAGTTTACAATACCTTAAACATATTATAATTATACTATGTTTTAAGCTTACTTTACGCCTATATAAACACTGGTTAGTCAAAGTTTCTATAACATATCAACTTAAAGATGTATTCAACATATATAAACATACTTTTATACAAATAAAATTTATTAAACTAACAGCAACTTCAAAAAAAAATTATATACTCAACCGTATTCTATAGAATTTGTATAAATACATATATAAAAGCAGACCGATTTTCTATAATATAATACACATAAATATATTAACTTTCAAAGATCTACAAATTATATGCTATAAACTTATATATAAAACAAAATCATTAAACAACAGATTACCATCTTATAAATTATATATATAGATATACCTCACTGTTTAAATCACGTACATATATTACATATATAAATAGAACATAACAACTATTACATACGTGTATATACTTACAGATTATATATATAAGTAATATATATCATATAAAACTGTATACAAAACATTTACTAAATATAGTATACTTATATAAACTGTAAAATAATCCCCAAGCGAAAGTACATATGCTAGAATATATATTTGTAAACTATACATATAGCCAATAATAACACATACTGCTTAAATAAAATGTATACTGTTTAAAATCTTATCCTTTCAAATACAAGCTACTTCAGATCTATATATAATATATTTTTCGAAATCATTACTTGCATTCAAGCACATATTTCAAATAGCCAGACTATATAAATATGACTGACATAACTTATATATATATATTAATAAAACAACAAATAAAAGAAAACATATATACAGTAACTTTATATATAGTATATAGATTATTCATATCAAACAAAAACAAAATATCAATGCAACTTATAAATAGATATACAAGTTATATCTCAGAAATGCAGATTTTAAAAATTAGTATCAACTTGGCTTGTTAATATATACTTTAAAACTATCCTATACATTAAAATAACCCAAGCTTTATAATACTTATAAAAGCACCTACACGATACTGTAAGTTGTATATATCATATCTACAACCTACATTAACAGACATATATATAGTTTATAACTCCCAGTACAACAACTTATACTATATATACAATTTAATATATAAATATACAACAACCTATGTATACAAATTATCTTTACATATGTAAGTGGGTTAAAAGTGTATGTATGTACAAATCTTAATATAACAAATTATATTCCTATATAACACCAACCGATAATGAATACGTGAGTAAATAAACTTAATTATGTAAATAACTTACTTGACTTTGAAACCCAAAATAGCAAGATTCGAACTCATCTTGATATATATATAACTGCTAGACGGAGCGCGAGGCTAAGAGAAGGAGGAAGCACGGGGTGGCTGCCGCGCAGGGAGATACGGCGGAAGCTTGCTGTGAAGTGGAGATGGAAGGCCGTGAAGAGAGCGGCTTCGGTGGGGTTGGAAGCTTAGGAATTTGGTGATGCAGATGTGTGGTAGGCGAGGCCTGGAGGGAAGAGTCGGCATAAAGCTGTAGCACGGTCAGTGAGCGGAGGTGTGGTGGAGGAGTTTGTCGTTCACGATTGCTTAGGAACGGTGGTGAAAAGATCGGAGGAGAGGAGATCTAGAGGAGAGATATGTGACGCCCCACCTCTATACTCACGCTAGCCAAGGACACTACGGTGTAATACCGTCGACTAGCATGAAGAATAAAGCTATTGAGGAGCGACCATTTGTGCAATTGCTTTGTGCGAGTACTGATATGTCAGATAATATAACTTACATTTCGTTTTAAGAGGAAATCCGACATATCAAATACAAACTCAGAGCTACTACACAATGGCTAAGTGGCCTTCGGAAACAAGTATAGAAATAAACATAACACAAATCGGTCACAAACATTCATATCACAAAGGCAGAATAAGATATGAACATATCACATGAAAGTGTACAACAAAATAGTGGTCATAGAAGATCCAATACATAACAAAAGAATAAATATACATTAAGGAGTCTCTATCTCAAATGTATACTAACAAAAACTACTATGCTAAAGTAGTTAGCCAAAAGTCAGGTGACGAACCCTGAGAAGAAGTCAAGCAGAAGCACCTGAAATACCTCGGTCTGACCCGAGTATTATTTAAGAAGAAAATAATAAACGGATCAGTCTAGCTATAAATATAAGATAAAATGAGATAGGATAAGAGATATGACCAAAAACGTATGATAACAAAGAAATGCCATACTGTGTCAAGTATATATCAAATAACGACAAAAAAAATCATACAATATTTCAAATCATCTCAAAACACCAAAACGAATCACATTCTTTAAATTATTCACCAAAACATAAATATTGATAGAGCTTATCAATTCAATCCACAAAAATTGGTGAAACACAAATTCTAGAAATCACAACGAGAAATCCAGAAATCACAAAATGGGGGAAGGCCTATCACAAACGGGAGCATGGAAACTCACCAACACGTGTATCACAAACGGAACGCTATTCCATGGGTCGCTAACCGAATAAATGAACCGAACATCGACGCACCCTAAAAGATACGCCTCATGCACAGATGCGGTCGTGGTACAGTTCCCCATGCGGATAAATGAGCCGAACATCGATGCACCCTAAAAGATACGACTCATGCACAGACTCATTGAGCCGATTGCTCCACGAACGGTCCAAAGACCATGGGTCGCTACCCCACCAAATTGAACCGAAGTTCCACAAACGGGGTTATAAGTCCCTACATGAACAAAGAGACATTGCACATCGCTAGTCTAAATCACAAAATGATCATCATTGATCGACAAGTGTAAATTACACTAAGTTAGTAAATATAAGAGTTTAGCTTCATGTCCCATAACCACTAGCTTAACTTAAATATTTACGAACATATTGTAGACTTCCACTCGAAAATAAGTGTAAATTACACTAAGCTAGTAAATATAAGAGTTTAGCTTCTTGTCCCATAACCACTAGCTTAACTCAAATATTTACGAACAGACTGTAGACTTCCACTCGAAAATTGTCACAAGAGTTCGATCGAACAAGTCCAAGAATTAACCGACGAAGTAAACGCAAGCGTTTTATACCACTTGTTTTACTAAGTCGTTTAATTAGATTTCTCATACGAATGAGGTAAATGTTTGTATATACTAATAGATTAGAAAACGGTTTTATAAACGAGCTTTGTATTAAAAATAGAGTTGAAATCATCTTTGTAAAAGAGTTGAATATTTACTACTAGTATAAAAACCTTTGTATTTTAAAGTGAAAAATCACAGAGATGATTATAGAAACAACCAATCATCAAAAATATACATACGAAGACGTGAATCAAATCCAAAGAAAACGATACCGAATCCATCAAAATGGATATCCTCAAAAATCCCGAAAAAGAAGTCATTAGAGTAGATAATAAATGATAACAACAAATCCGATCAATCCGAATCGATTAAATTTGGAACCCCACACAAAATAGGCAAATTGGGATGAGACAAGCAGATTCAGACGTCTGACTTGTATATTTCAAACGTCTGAACCTAGGGCTCAGGCAATACTTTGCCTAGGCCAATGATGGCCAAATCATATCGGAAGCGATTGGATGATTGACGATGGCTAGGGGTTTACGCCAAACGACTACCCAACCTTAAAGACTCACAAATACACTCTGACCAACATGTCCAAACATCCATATAATGATTTTTCATAGATTTTGACTTCAAACACCAAAAATTGGAATATTCATCAAACCAATTCAATTCAAAAGAAAATAGACAAGGAATAGATGTTAGGAATTGCTACCTAACACTATCAAAGATATAGACGTAGATGTGAGTTCAAAAACTCACCTTTTAAACCCAAACACAAATGATAAGCTCTAGAACAAGCAATAGGTTAATCTCTCTTCAACAATACCTCAAGAACTTCAATCTATAATCAAAGATGAAGTTTTCTCTAAGTTAAGATATTAGGAATTTCAGAGAATCTGAAGAGGGATTGCGATGGAGAAGATGAAAAGAAGGCTTACCTAAGCTTCTCTTTGATTTTGGAGTAAGAATTTGGGTTTGCAAAGGAAACTAGGGCTTGGAGTTTCTATTTCCCATTTTTCCCCCCATTTTCAGTTGAGCTAGAGTTTTAGGAAATGAATTGAGTGAATGGAGAGGAGAGGGGCTGAGTTAGGGTATAGGATGAGTTGGGTGAAACCCAAAGCCCTAAGTGAAAAATTGCAAAATTAACTCAACTGCAAACATATCGATGCTTATACTCAAAAAAGTCACAAACACCATTTTAAACTCAATGGAAGTGGTCTCGAGTCCAAATTGGTGATTCTCAATTCCATTCTTCATTCAAACGTCTGAAATTTCCAAACCAGACGTCTGAATCTGGAAAAATATGAGTTTTCTAACTTCATTCAGACGTCTGAAATGAACGATTCAGACGTCTGAATTTGGAAAAACATAAGTTGTCTAGAACAATATTCATATGTCTGAATCGTCCATTTCAGACGTCTGAAAATGGAAATTTTAGCCTATTTCCTTTATGGATTGACTCGAACAATTTTAGACGTCTGAACGACCCATTTCAGACGTCTGAATTTCTGTTTGAATGTGTTTTCAAATAGGCACTTCCAAATAGCACGATCCACATAGACTTTTCACTAATTCGACTGTTCTTTTACGAATAGTGACTTTTTCGGACATAAATCCGACTAACGGTGCTATATTTAAATTAAACATTTAAATATACGAATCGTAAAATATGCGGGTTGTTACAAGAGACATGCATGCGAATGTAAGGGAGGGTGATGGTGTTTGGATCTCGGTGGAAGGTAGCAGGAAGGCTTGCGTTTAAAAAGGAATGAAGTGAAAAAGTGAAGTTATAAAAGGAGGTGGGATTGAACCGAAAAAAAAAATTGAATCCAAAAGGTACAGGGGCTGGCTGAATTCCAGCAGATAATAAATGTCAAATGAATGCTAGTGGATGTTTTATTTTCAGGCGTTTGAAATTTGAAACCATGGGGAAGAGTGTAGTCACGATTTACGGTACCGATACGACGCACCGTTTACCGTGTCGCATACTGGACCTCGAAACACAGAAGTGAATATACCGCATCGATCAGCACGACGAGACGATCAAAACGGTATACAGATATTAGTGGTATGATCATCCGATCAACAGTCTAAAATCAGTACCGATATACGTTGCTATTCCGTACGGAAAAATCCAAACGGAGCTAAAAACGTCCGAAATTTGAAAAACGAATTACGCAGTCTTATTCAGAGTGTTCTAAATAAATTTTCTCATGTTGACATATTTAGGTTTCAGAACACTTTTAAATTCAACTGTTATTAACTGATTTAAATTAAAATAGAATTTCATAAGAAAATAAACTTCAATATTATCAGATGGAAATTTACCAGTTGCTATGTGTAAAAATACGTATTCCAATAAATAAATTTTTATTTTCAAATTTTATTATTTAAAATTTCACAAAATTTCAATTAATTTAATAAATAAAACCGCTAAAATCTTTGGGTCGTTACACACTCCCCCACTCAAAACTTTTCGTCCCCGAAAAGGAAGGAGGTAGGAGAATAGAACAACCAGAAATACAGGTAGATTGAAAGTCAAGATTAAACAAAAAATGATATAAATTTTACTTGAATATTCATTTGAAAACTTCATTTAAAATTCAATTTTCTTTAATACTTTATATATTTTTTCAAACCCATTTTTAAAATTTCTTACTTCCTTTATAAATACTATTTATATGTTTAAATAACACCTTTATAAATATACGAAAACTATTTGAACACAATTATTTACATCATTACTTATATTTACAAAGAAGCTATTGAAAACATTAAATCCATAATTCATCAATTTATAAATTTTTACCTCAAGATACTTTTCAACATTATTAATAAATAAATAATCATTTTCTTTAAAAAATTTGTATTTAATTAATAACTTCCAAACTATTTACAACACTAATAATTTGCTATTAAACCACGTAGTATATAAATAAACAATATTTTAGAAGGATATATTCAAAAAAGGAAAAGAAGATAGATTCGGAAAACAGAATATAGGTGAATAAATAAAGCTGAGCGGGTAAGGTAGATTCAAAAGAATAGTATCGGGCACGAATAATTAATTCAAACCATAAGAATTTCAATTTCAAATATTAATACAAAATTTCTTTGTTGGAAGTACTTTTATAATAAAATACTTTTATAACTCGATGTTTCAACAAGTTTATCCTCGTTCTTGCAGACTCTGGCCATGCGTTGATCAGGCGCAAAGCTAGAATTCTTTAAGTACTTAGTAGACCTATTTCAACACCTAGTGAAAATACTTGAAAATCCTTCAAAACCGATATGGAAAGTACAATCCAAACAAATCAACCGAATCATGGATCGCAGATACACAATAGTTACGCCTGGATCCCCCAGGAAACATCGGTACCTTGAAGCAATCAATGCCTTGCGAATTTCGCCATGATAACCAAAATCCGTGGACCGCAGTATACACAATGGTTATGCCTTGATCCCCCAAGAAACATTCGTACCCTTTAAGCAAACTCTGCCTTGCGGATTACGCCACGACAAAAACCTGTAGACCGCGGATACACAATGGTTACGCCTGGATTCCCCAGGAAACATCCGTACCCTTTAAGCAATCACTGCCTTGCGGATAATGCTACTAAAACGACCATAGATTACAGATACACAATGGTTACGCCTGGATCCCCCAGGAAACATCCGTACCTTTTAAGCATTCACTGCCTTGTGAATTACACTATGCAGTCGAGTTCGTAAGACCATGGGTAACGCTATGGAATTCAATGGACACTCGAGTATCATATTCGGAAAACCAAAATCAGAGAGAATAATATCGATAGAATGAATCCACGATGTGGCCACAAAGCGGATATCAAGCAGAAGGCACTTTCCATATCTTTACTTCGAAAATATGTATCATATAGTACCTTTTCAAAACAATTTCAAATATCATACTTATATAAATTCCATTATATATAAGATTTCATTTCAAATCGAATACTTTCCAAATCAATATTATATCAAATCACACTTATATAGACTTCAATTATATAAGATTTCGCTTTTCAAACTGAGTACCTTTCCAAATCAATAGTTTTCGAATCAACTTCATACTTATACAAATCAATCTTATATAAGTTCGATAACTCCCAAATCAAGTGTTTAGTAAAACAAGGTTCTCAATTTCAATTCATTTCAATATCAGTTCAGTTTCAAAATCATATACGATTTCACCAAATTATTTCTTCCAAATTTAATATCTTCGGTTTCAAAGTTTTCAAAATAATGGCTTAGAAAATAATCCTAGCTTCCAAATCACATAATTTACGTCAAACAAATTCATTTCCAAAATCATCATATAAATACTGGGTTTTAAATTCCAATCTATTTTCGAAACCAAATATTTTTCTCAAAATCAATCATACCCAAAAATGATTACTAAGTTTGAAACCATCCCTTTTAAAACCTTTAAACGATTTATTTCCATTTGAAAGATACAATTTACCCTTTTGAAAATTATTATTCTTATATATATACATATAGTTTTTTAAAAGATGTTACTAAAAAACATTTAAAATTAAATTTTATTCAAAACATTTCAAAACTAAATTTCATATTAGTATAATTCAACATAGTCTCATTCATTTACTTAACAAAACAGTTTCAAACTTATTTAAGTCATATTACTTCATACTTTAAACATACAAAACTAAACTTATATACTTTATCAAATTAGTTATACTTTTCGAAATCACTTAGCTTTGAAAACTGAACCTTGATTTGGAAGTGTTCGAACATTCAAAATAGGGAGAAATAAAATTCCAATCCAATAGTTGGAAATCAGCAACCAATCAGTAAATTAATTTCTAAAGATAGGTTTATACCAAATCAAATCTGAAACTCAAGGACTGAACACCGGGCTTACTTCAAATCATTTCAAATATATATACATATATCTTTCGAATATCAAATCATACTTCGGAATTTGAAATCAAAATTGGTTTCACCAAAATCAATCACATAGCAAAGCTACTAAACTGGCCTCTCCCCCACTCTTAAACTAGAAAATCAATGTCGATGATGCGTGCACTCATCACCGAAATTATTTTCCAGCAACATAAGTGAGTTCTGGACTTCTATTTTCTTGAAAACTTCTATGAAATTTCTTTGAAATCATGGAAACTCATTTGAAGTCATTTGAAACATTCCTTATTCGGAAAATACTTTCAAATCATATTATTATATATTTTTTCAAAATCTTAAAACCAATTTTCAAAATACCGGAGTTCAATCTCTCAAATTTCAAATTCAAAATCCTTCAGTTATAAATCATTTTATATAAATCAATTTCTTATATAATTTTCAAATCCTTTCGAAACTTCAAATTCTCGTTTTTAAAATGTATATAATCCTTATCGAAAACATTTTCACTTTTATATACAGAATATAATCATACTTATCGAAATAATAATCTCGATATATAAAACAATTTCAAAATACAAACAAACACGATTTTCAAAGGATGATTCAAGGATGGACTTCAATACAAAGATAGAGATTCAAATTAGAGGAACTTTAATCAAATAGAATACTGATTCGAAGGTAGGTTCGATCGAGGATGGGATAATTAAATTCCAAATTAAAAGATGGATACACTTATATAAATCGCGAGCGGCCTTAACCAGGCCAACCGTGACTTCAGGAATATGATTGATGCGGGATTCTAAGGAAAATCGACATTCGATCGCCAGAAATAGAATCCAGCATAACAAGAGATAACAACATCTAAACCGAGGATATAGAAATCTCTGGTGAATCAATGCCTCCAATTGTAAAGGAGTTTCACCCCTTTACAAATCACTCAAAGACTGGCGGAATCGCCGATTTTTATAGAGATCATTCGAATTGGAGTTATGGGATACTCCAGAATCAAAAGAATACAAATAGGGAGAGATAAGAAATGGATTTCAGAATAAGTGGGATCGTTTCAAAATTCAAAGGAAACTGAATCAAATAGGAAGAGATTCAAGCACGAACGAAAGTAATTCTGTAATTAAATCTACTACATATGCTAAGTTTTGCTTATAGCCAAAGCTCTGATACCAACTGTAACATCCCGATATTTTCAACCATTTGCATCCGCACATGCCGGACTTGAATTGCTCAAAATATCGTAATGTTAATTTATATTTGGCAAAACTCAGCATATACAGTAAATAAATCAATCACAGAATCACAGACACGGAGTAATATAACAATAATGTTGCGGAATAGATAAATAGTAGTTCATGAAGCTACTATATAAACATCAGAGTTAGAAATAAAATACAACAGAATATCTCAAATACAGTGAAGTCTCCAGTACAAACAGATGACCTCTCAGAACAAATCAACAGGAAAGCTGATAGCTGAATCGATAGTTGGATCTCCAAACGAAGCTCCAAACTCCAAAGGAGAGTCTCAAATGCTGTAATACTCAGTCTGACCCGAGCGTAAAGAAAAACACAAAACACTCAAGTCAGGATTTAACATTCTTATATTAATAAATCCAACCCAAGTGAAATATCAACTGAAATACAAGTAACTTAAAGGATGTTTGGGATAACCATCCTCTACGGATCCGTGGAACTATCTACAATGTAGAAATATAAGCTATCAACAACCAACCGTCATTACAACACCGTGGTCCTTTCAAAATATTTTATACTACAAACCCAAAGTATCATTTCCATTTCAATTATATGTATATTTACTCAATTTCAAAAAAATTTATTCAAATCAACTCGAGTTCCAAATTCCAATTTAGTTCAATCTAAATTTTCCCATTTTAATTCAATTCAGTTTCTAAATAACAAATTCAAATTATATTGATTTCAAATACAGATCTGAATAACAAAATAACCATTTAAATTCCAATATATTTCAAAGCTTTAATATTCAACATTTCAAAGTTAAATGTAATAGTTTCATATAGATCTTGATTTAACTTCGTTATTATTTTGTCAGGGAATATTCACTTAATAAATTCAATATCATTCAACTAGCCTTAAATTACATTTTTACTAAACATTTCCTTAAATTTATTTAAACGAGAAATATTCATTAACTTACTTGAATCAAGACCAAGTTATAAATCATATCTTAAATCTCAATTTCAATGAGTTCCAAATCGGTTTAACTAAATAAAATTCTTTATTTAATACAATTTCAACTAAATTCAAATCTTCTTCCCAACCTTAACTTATTCAAATTTTTACCAAAATCTACTTTGAAATATAAATTTAAACACTTAAACATATTATATGTATTAGATCAATATTAATTAAATTAAATATTATTATTAAATCTTTATATATCATTACCATTTATATATAATAATTTAAGAATCAACATTTATTAAAACCATATATTTCTTTCAAAACCCATAGAATTTATTTTCAAAATATTTATATATGGACCAACGGTGTCTATATATAATTTCCTATCCTATGGTCAAGTGGTACGGATATTTATCATTTCAATCCGTAATTTAAATATATAAGGGTAGATATCATTTCGACCCGCAATCCCAAATTCAATTCAAATGAAAATCGCTTGGGTTTATCATTTCAACCCATAACGAAATTCTCCTATTCTAAAGTCCGTTCGGGTATGTATCATTTCAACCCATAGTGAATTCTATACTAACAGGGAACTTGCAGAGTGATAACAGATATGATAATAATATAACAGGCATATGTCATTAACAACAATAATATAAACAACAGGATATGGTGTCATATCCTACAGGTGAACAGTTACAGACAATAGCATATATAACAATTTAAATAACTACAGTAGCATATTTTAATTGTCGTTTTAATTGAAATCAAATTTAATAAATATAAGAACGTTAATCGTGAGTGATTGCTCACCTTTCGAGGCAAGATAATTTGATAAAGAAAGGAGTTATGGATCGGAGCACAAATTCCAAATCAAAGCTAGATGGATATGGACTCGACTGACAGGCTGATAGATAAGAAATTGAAGAAATCAAATCAGAATTGCATCGATGATGATAAACAGTATGAGTGAATTTCTAAGTATATAGCTATATATAACCCTATATATAAATTATATTTTAAATTCCCAACACATATTAAATTAAATGTATATGTATTTTAAAATCCTTGTTTTAAGTAAACACATAGAATAAAACAAACATATCTTCATAATGAAATTTGAAATAAAAAAAATTACATATTTATAAAAACTATTATATTATTTAGACTAGCCATCTACAAAGCCTAGATATTAAACATCTTATATTTTACAACACCTTGAACATATTATAATTATACTATGTTTTAAGCTTACTTTACGCCTATATAAACACAGGTTAGTCAAAGTTTATATAACATATCAACTTAAAGATGTATTCAACATATATATACATACTTTTATATAAATAAAATTTATTAAACTAATAGTAACTTCAAAAAATATATATACTCAACCGTATTCTATAGAATTTGTATAAATACATATATAAAAGCAGACCGATTTTCTATAATATAATACACATAAATATATTAACTTTCAAAGATCTACAATTTATATGCTATAAACTTATATATAAAACAAAATCATTAAACAACATATTACCATCTTATAAATTAATATATATATATATATATATATATATATACCTCACTGTTTAAATCACATACATATATTACATATATAAACAGAACATAACAACTATTACATACGTGTATATACTTACAGATTATAAATATATAAGTAATATATATCATATAAAACTGTATACAAAACATTTACTAAATATAGTTTACTTATATAAACTGTAAAATAGTCCCCAGGCGAAAGTACATATGCTAGAATATATATATGTAAAGTATACATATAGCCAATAATAACACATACTGCTCAAATAAAATGTATACTGTTTAAAATCTTATCCTTTCAAATACAAGCTACTTCAGATCTATATATAATATATTTTTCGAAATCATTACTTGGATTCAAGCACATATTTCAAATAACCAGACTATATAAATATGACTGACATAACTTATATATATATTAATAAAACAGCAAATAAAAGAAAACATATACAGTAACTTTATATATAGTATATAGATTATTCATATCAAACAAAAACAAAATATCAATGCAACTTATAAATAGATATACATGTTATATCTCAGAAATGCAGATTTTAAAAATTAGTATCAACTTGGCTTGTTAATATACACTTTAAAACTATCCTATACATTAAAATAACCCAAGCTTTATAATACTTATAAAAGCACCTGCACGATACTGTAAGTTGAATATATCATTTCTACAACCTACATTAACAGACATATATATAGTTTATAACTCCCAGTACAACAACATATACTATATATACAATTTAATATATAAATATACAACAGCCTATGTATATAAATTATCTTTACATATGTAAGTGGGTTAAAAGTGTACGTATGTACAAATCTTAATATAACAAATTATATTCCTATATAAGACCAACCGATAATGAATACGTTAGTAAATAAACTTAATTATGTAAATAACTTACTTTACTTCGAAACCCAAAATAGAAAGATTCGAACTCATCTAGATATATATATATATAACTGCTAGACGGAGCGCGAGGCTAAGAGAAGGAGGAAGAATGGGGCGGCTGCCGCTCAGGGAGATACGACGGAAGCTTGCTGCGAAGTGGAGATGGAAGGCCATGAAGAGAGCGGCTTCGGTGGGGTTGGAAGCTTAGGAATTTGGTGACGCAGATGTGTGGTAGGCAAGGCCTGGAGGGAAGAGTCGGCATAAGGCTGTAGCACGGTCGGTGGGTGGAGGCGTGGTGGAGGAGTTTGTCGGGCTCGGTTTCTTAGGAACGATGGTGAAAAGATCGGAGGAGAGGAGATCTGGAAGAGAGAGACATGCATGCAAATGTAAGGAAGGGTGATGGTGTTTGGATCTCGGTGGAAGGTAGCAGGAAGGCTTGCGTTTAAAAAGGAACGAAGTGAAAAAGTGAAGTTATAAAAGTAGGTGTGATTGAACCGAAAAAAAAAATGAATCCAAAGGGTACATGGGCCGGCTGAATTGCAGCAGATAATAAATGTCAAATGAATGCTAGTGGCTGTTTTATTTCAGGCATTTGAAATTTGAAACCGTAGGGAAGAGTGTAGTCACGATTTACGGTATCGATACGACGCACCGTTTACCGTTTCCTTCGCATACCGGACCTCGAAACACAGAAGTGAATATACCGCATCGATCAGCACGACGAGGCGATCAAAACGGTATACAGATATTAGTGTTACGATCATCCGATCAACAGTCGAAAATCGGTATCGATATACGTTGCTATTCCGTACGGAAAAATCCAAACAGAGCTAGAAATGTCCGAAATTTGCCAAACAAATTACAGAGTGTTCTAAATAAATTTTCTCATGTTGACATATTTAGGTTTCAGAACACTTTTAAATTCAACTGTTATTAACTGATTTAAGTTGAAATAGAATTTCACAAAAATAAACTTCAATATTATCAGATGGAAATTTACCAGTTGCTATGTTTAAATAGACGTATTCCAATAAATAAAATTTTATTTTCAAATTTTATTATTTAAAATTTCACAAAATTTCAATTAATTTAATAAATAAAATCGCTAAAATCTTTGGGTCGTTACACATTTTATATATGTTAAAACTTGTAAATTGGTTGCATTAATGTGATCGTTAGAGTAATTAAAAAGTAAAGTAAATCATTTTTATAGTGCATAGATAGATATATATTCATTAATTAATAAAATCAGTTTGAGTAATGTAAATAAATAATAGATTGATTGGTTGATTTATTGATTGATTGCGTTAATGGAGTGTGCATATATATTAACATAAAACGAATGTTTTCATAGGGAATTAAATGACGTAAATGTGTATATTGGGGTTTATTGATATGAATTAATTGGAGTAAGTTTTGGAATTTGGACCCCAAAGGTTTGTTTATAGGATATAGGTGGTCCCTTCATTTGCTTTATATTAATTATCATGTCGCATTCTCTTTCTTTTCATTTTCAAGTTCTCCATGTAGGTTTCACTTGGGTATCCATTTAATTGTTAGATTACTCATTCGTTTCTTATTAATTAATAGTTGCTTCATTTGATTTATTTATAATTAAAAATTGCCTCATTCTTTTCATTTGTTTCTCATTTGTTCGTTTGCTCCTTTCTAGCGCTTTACCTTAAGTTTTTTTTCGTTTTCTTTTTTTCCATTTTTAATGTGAACATCCAAATTAATATTCATGCCATCTAATTAGCATTTACAATTCTCCGTTTCTGAAGTTTATTTTGTTTATACGTTATTAGTTCTTGTACCTTTCTTAAATTAGCAACTCTTTCTTCTGAAGCTTCATATTAAAGAACGGATGATTTATTTTTATCTTTATTCATATATTTATTCCTTTACTTCACCTCTTTCAATACTACCGTTTTAGGGCTGTTCATATTTTTACTTTATTTCAAATTCCTAGTTTGTTTATACATACCTTATTAGCTTTGCATTTGTTTCCATCTTCATTCCTGTATCCTCATTTCATTTTCAAATCTCATCTTCTGTAGCTTCATTTTTCCAAACAAACTTCCATCTCATTTTTTTCTCTCTCTCTTCATTTTCCTCCTCTTCCATTTTTCTTCTTCTTCAAATCTCCTTCTTCTCTTCTTTTTCCAAAGCTTCCTTTTTCTTATTCTTGTTCTTCAAATCTTTTTCTTCTTTTCAAAGCTTCTTTTTCTCTTTCAATTTTTCATCTTCTTTAAATTTTTCTTCTTCTTTTCCAAACATTCTTCATTTTCCAAATCCTTTTCTTCAAAACCAGACCTATATAAACTTTTTTGTCTCTTCCAAAACTTTCTATAAAAAAAGAAGAAGTTAAGATAACAAGGAAACAAATCAAAAGGAGGAAGTAGTAGCGGATCCAAATCCGACTAGAAAAGGGAAATCCATAAGGTGAGTGTTTAAACTCACTCACGAAATACTAAAATTTTATTACAGGTTAAACCAGGTCATATAGTGATAATTTTTTTATTGTTGGTTTGGAATTTTAATTGATACTTAATTTGAATACCTAAACTCCAATATGTGATAAATAGTTATTATTGTGGCATGTTATTGAATTGTTTGATTTGTTAAATTGGTTGATTTGAATGTTGATTGTATGTTGTGATGGATGTTATTGTGATTGAATGTGTATTTGTTCATTTATTTTGATATATCCTTATTATCACCCTATAGTTTATTGTAATCATATAAATTTTCATATTGATTATTTGAATACTGAATAAAGATATAAAACCCATGAATTCCATAAATTTACATGAGAGGAAAAAACTAGTATGTTTAGATTTACTATTTGAACCATAAAAATGATTTTGAGAAATAAGTCGTTACCTTATTTGAAAGTTTTCAAAATTAAATTTTGAACATTGGGAATTTTCGATAAAATTGGATGTTGAAACTTTGGAACATTTTTTATAAATCAAATCTCTTCAACTACGAAATTTAATTGGGAAATTTTTTGTAAATTTGTAAGTTACTAGAATGGATCTATTGTGAAATCAATTGTATTTTGAATATAGAAACAACAACTTTTTCGAAAAATTTGAACCTTTGTAACGACCCGATATTTTCAACCATTCGCATCCATTATAAGTGTATAGGTACACACTCATGCCGGAATTGAATTGCTCAAAATACCACGTTGTAAATAAAATTTGGCAGATCTCAGAATATACAGTAAATAAATATAATCACAGATCACAGACACAGAGTAAAATAATGCAGCGGAAGTAAAAGAAATAGTAGTTGTGACGCCCCACCTCTATACCCACGCTAGCCAAGAACACTACGGAGTAATGCTGTCAACTAGCGCGGAGAATAAGGCTGTTGAGGAGCGACCATCCATGTAACTTCTTTGTGCGAGTACCGATATGTCAGATAGTATAGAATGCATATCATTTAAGGAGGAAATCCGACATACCGATACAAACTCAAAGCTATCACACAGTGGCTATATATAATCTTCGGAAACAAACATAGAAGTAAACATAACATAAATCAGTCACAGACATCCATATCACAAAGGCGGAAGAAGATATGAATAAATATACAACACATGAAAGTGTACATCAGAGAAGTGGTCAGAAAGATCCACGATAATACAAAAGAATAGCATCACGTGCTATACAAAAGAATAAGTACACATCATAGGGTCTATATCTCAAAAGTGTACAACCAAAAACAACTAAACTATGTAGTTGGCCAAAAGTCAGACTAATCCAGAAGGGAAGTCAAGCAGAAGCACCTGTAACATCTCGGTCTGACCCGAGTATTATTTATAAGAAAATAATAAACGGATCAGTCTAGCTATAAATATAAGATGATATGGTATATAGTAAAAGGCATGACATGAACATGTAATAACCATAACGGCATACTACGATAAGTATGTAAATGATAATCAACAAAAGATCAATCAATATTACAAGAATCTTCTCAAATATAAAATAGGGTATCATACCCTAAACTTGTATCCATAACAAGTCAATAACACATAAATTCACCAATGCACAAAAACTGATATCATATCAATGAAAATCATGAAAATTGGTGAAGCACAAAATTCCAGAAATCATCACCAGAAATCCAGAAAACACATAAAAAGGGGGGGAAGGCCTAACACATGAATGGGAGCATGAAAACTCACCTACGCGTATCACACAGGACGAGAAGCTATCTCATGGAAGCTATCCATTAAATTTCCACACAGAAATGGCAAGAAGACCATGGGGTGCTACCCCATATTTCACAGAGGAATGGCCCGAAGACCATGGGGTTTCCACACAGAAATGGCCCGAAGACCATGGGAGACATCGCTCAATCGCTAGTCTAAATCATAAAAATGATCGTCATGATCATAAGGAAGTGTCGATTACACTAAGCTAGTAAGTATAAGAGTTTAGCTTCATGTCCCATAACCACTTGCTTAACTCAAATATTTACGAACAGATTGTAGATCTGCACTAGGAAATTGTCACAAGAGTTTCAATATGTGTGAATCGAAATCACACCAATGAGGTATAGACTAACCTTGAAGATAAAGAGATATGTGTGAATCGAAATCACACAAATGGTGTCTAGTCTAACCTCGCAAACAAAGAGACATCACTCAATCGCTAGTCTAAATCACAAGAATGATCATCATGATCATAAGGAAGTGTCGATTACACTAAGCTAGTAAATATAAGAGTTTAGCTTCATGTCCCATAACCACTTGCTTAACTCAAATATTTACGAACAAATTGTAGATCTGCACTAGAAAATTGTCACAAGAGTTTCAATCGAACAAGTCCATAAATTAACCGACGAAGTAAACGCAAGCGTTTCATACCACTTGTTTTGCTAAGCCGTTTAATTAGATTTTCTCATACGAATGAGGTAAAGGTTTGTATATACTAATAGATTGGAAAACGGTTTTAAGAAACGAGCTTTGATATTGAAAATAGAGTTGAAATCGTTTTAATGAAAGAGTTTTGATATTTAATACTAGTATAGAAAACCTTTATATTTTGAAGTGACAAATCATAGAAGTGATTGTAGAAACAATCAATCATAAAAGTTCACGTTCGAAGACGTGAGTAAAGTTCAAAGAAATCAATTCTCAAAACCATCAAAGTAAGAAATTCTGATGAATGTTTTTCAGATAAGATTTGCCTACGCAGAGTTGTACGGGGTAAATGCTCAGACGTCTGCAGCAAGTTTCGGGAACTTCCTGAAACAGACTCCAGACGTCTGAGCCTACCTGCAAACGTCTGGTGTAACGACCCGGAAATTTCGATACCGAAAATTCCAGATAGTTAGAAAAGAAAAAGAAAAGAGATAGAAGAAAGAAACAGAACAAGACACAGATTCTCACATTCGCAGCGGATCAAAATACAATATCAAATAATAATATCAGTTATACAAAGAAAACTGTATCAGTCAATTACATTTTAATACATCAGAGTTACAACATTTCACAATCACTGGACAGTTAAAATAACTCGTCCCAATAATTAACAATATATCACACTCCATACGTTCCTGCCATCCAGCTCGCCACCTGAGCTCCAGAACGTCCTTACCTGAAATCTGTAATACTCAGTCTGACCCGAGCATTACATCAAAGTAACACCCGGGTCAGGCTGGAAACCAGCGTGAGTAAACTCATCTAACATGAAATTTCAATTCATGGAACTTATTTAAACCCGGGGTAACTCGTACTTTACTACAAGTAAACAACTTATATAGTCAACATTTTATTTTCACAAAACAATATCTAAGTATCCAACTTAGTTTAAATGATCCATATTATTCCAAACCAGCCTATTGATTTCACATATCAATCTATAAAGAATTATAGAAGACTTCAAATCGAAGTGGTGTCGGATATTTCTGATACCCGACTCCGGTCTCTTCGAATCCAATATCATCCTAAATCCAAGTTGTTTAAGTGAATTTACTTTAATTTATATACAGGGTGTCACATTCACATAACAATTAATCATGGATAGATAACCCACATTATCACAGTCAAACCAAACATATCATATCACAGTATATCACAAATTATCAGACTAGATATTAATCCAATCCTTCAGTACAATTTACTCATCCATAAGCAAGATTAATTTGTCACCCAATCTAATTAATTTAATTAACACAAAATGAATTAATTACCTTTAAATCCTGTTTAATTAACATTAATTAAACCATTTAATTACTTATTGAAATTAATTAATTATTCTTTAATCATTCACATTAATTAATGATCCTTTATTTAATTTCATTAAGTAATTATCCTTTAATTAATTTAATTAATTATCATATAATTACTTAAGTTAATTAATTACCCTAAATTACTTAAGTCCTTAATTAATCTAAGTAAAACCATTATCTTAATCAATTACTTAATTAAATCATTTAAATCTTATTTAAATTAAAGGATTGAAATTAATTTATTCAAAATCACTTGAGACCTTTTTATTAATTAAAGTTTAATATACTTACCTTGATCACCTATTAAGTACATCATTGAATTACATTTGAAATCACCTAGAGATTTAATTAAACAATTAACCTAATAAAAATTATTCAATCCAAACAAATTAAATTTCAAAAAACATTTAATTTATATTGAAACTTGTTTTTGATAGCTTGATCACACTTTATTTTGAAAAAAACTTGTTTAATAATTACTTTGAAAACTTTTTAACATTTTCTTTTATAATTTAAAAATCTGGTTAACTAATTAAAAACCCAACCCGAGCCCAAGACAAAACTTCTCGAGCCCAAACCCGAGCCACTCACGCATCTACTACCTCCCGATAAACTCGAGAACTACTTCGAGCAAATCTTCATCTTTCCCGAGCTCGAACATCACAGCAACATCACCAAACACGAAGAACACATGTGCACGTGCACACCAGATCTGACCAACTCCGATCCATGCTCCGACCACCAACAAGTCGCCGATCTTCCCCTGAGTCGTCCTAACCACCCAGATCAACGATACCCACTGGAAATCGAAAACGAGCACGTCGAGTTCTTCCTGGAACCCAAACCCAACCACGATCAGGAAAAAAATCTTCGAATACTCGATTCCGATCGCTGGAGCCATAACAACTCCGGCCATGCCTTACCTTGCCTCCACGCCACCATTACCCTGAGTATCACAGAACTCGCATCACCAGAGACGATGCAATGACCACCAACCCCTGCTTCAAAAAAACTAGGGTTTAAATCCCGTATGACCTACCGCCGATGTCACATTGAACTCGAACCCCTTCTGATATTTTTGCCTAAACCAGCTGTTACTCCTCCACCTTCAATGATGTTCACGATCACTCCAGACCTTCCGTCCACCAGCATTTGACCAGAAACCAAATTCCGTTCAATCCCCAAATACACATCCATTATGACACTAAAAATTATGATTTTTGTTTTAAAATTCCTAACTTTAATAGTAGATTCAAGTTATAATCTTGAATTAATGAATTAAAGTGATTGGTTTTAGCATGTTGAAAGGAATTTTCACTGCAATCTTAATTCCCAAATAAACTTTTAAGCAGTTTTACATAAATTCATCTTTAAAATTTAATTTAAGACTAAACAAACCTTTATTGTTTTAAAACAAAATCCTATAGAAAATCAGAGGAAGGGAAAAATGAATTTTTGCCTAAATTTGAATATATTGTAACAAGAACAGGGAAGAATAATGCACCTCCAAACTCAATCATGTAAATACAGCAACTACCCATAGTTATACCCATGTGCAGAGCAACATTATCATAGGAATTTTACAAACAACAATTATTTAGCTACTAAACTTTTTAATTAAAAAGTTTACTCACGTTCTTGATGTTCGAACAGAGAATAGTTTTGAAAATTTGAAAACTGCTCTTGAATTTTGAAACGGCAGCTTGATCTACTTGTTGAGATGAACTTGAATTGAATCATGCTTGCTTAGCTGAAAACTTGAAGAAGTTTGTGACGACCCGGAATTTTTGTATATTTGAAATTGGAATATTTAATTAATTTTAAATATTCAGAGGTTAATTATAAACTTAAATTTCAAATATTGTTGTTTATTGAGTAATTTAATAATTAAATTAAATTTATTTGAAGTTGGATAAAATAGTAAATCTGGCATTCTAAGCTACTTAAAAATATTTCGGAAGCTCGAAAAATTCATATTGATAGTACTGAAGATAGTAAAAGTGTTGAAACTGAAATTGGAAGTAATTTGTTAAGTTAAAAAAATATATTGTTTAAATTGAATTTAAAAGTAGCCTTCCGAGGCACAGTCTCGGAATGCGACGAAACCAGTTCCATTGGATCCGTAATAGTGTATTATTATCGGATTTCAAATTTCGTAGTGATTGGAGTTGTCGTGTGAGTATAGGATATATAAACGCTTTGAAATTTATATTGAGACAATTGGATTTAAATAATATATATATATTAATCAACTTCAGCCGTAATTCTTCCCCATCAGTCCGTTTCCTTTCTACATCAAATACTTTTTGCTTCCACTGTTGCCAAGCTTCTCCAACAAGCCCCTTCAACCTTATATCCTGTCTTCCTTTTCCCTTTTCACTTCATTTTCAAATCGCAGAAAGAAACAAGAATAAACGAAAATCAAAATAATGGCCGAAACAATTGTCGCATACCCTTCTTCTTTAAAATTGGACCGTGCCTTTCCTTCCACTTCAATGCCTCATCCAACAGTAAAAAAAAAAAGATTAAAAATTTAAATTAAGCAAGCCGTTCCATCTCTTCTGGAAAGTGGATTTCGCGATTCGAAATCGCATTCGAATCAATTGAAGACTTCGTCGATGTCAAGGCTTGGAGACACGGCATGGGTTCACATTTGGGTATCTCGAGCTCGACATTAGGGCTGCGAAGATGGGGAGGCAGGCGATAGGATCTCTGCACTCGCGTGCGAGAGTGGGGAGCAACGTGATGGAGTTGCAACCTGAAGGGGGAGACTCGGTGGGTCGTGGTGCGTGCTCGAACGTGGAGCAGTGAGTATTTTGGAGGGGATAGAGGTCTCGAATAATCTACGAGAACGTGGGATCGAGGTGGATAAATCTGCAGTGAGGTTGCGGTTGTAAGGTAAAATTTGTATCTTTAATTTAATTCGATTTATATGGATCGGAAAGAAAAATATAAGAATAGTCGAAAGATATATATATTAAGCTAAAGCAGATAAACAATTCTGTTTTTATATAAATATGGTATGTAGGTTAGGGAATTTATAAGATAAAGTTTTTAGTAAAAGAAAAAGAAAAGTTTTTACAGTCTAGGAAATTACTGTTCTTATTAGATTATAAAATATATATATTCAGTTATAAACTGTTTAAACAGAATATGTATATATAGATGTGGATTTGAAAAGAAATTATAATATGAATTTTAATGTTGGGAAGTTTCCAAATCTATATAGATTATTATTTTAGTATATATAGTTTGAAAATAAAATAGATATACATCTTTTAATTTACTAGTTTAATTTTAAAGTAATATATTTGTTTACAACTATTTTGGGTCAGTAAAAGATCATTAAAGAAAATTAGTTTGAAATATAATTATTCATTAAATATTAATCATTAGTTAAGATTTAATCATATGCCAATTAAAATCATTTTATGGAAATTTGATCATTTAGTTAATTCAAATATTAATAAAAATCATCAAAATGTTATACAAGGTCTGGAATCGGGGAAAGACAGACCGGATTGGATTGGATTGCAAATTAAAGGTCAAAGGTGAGTTAATCTCACTCAGTTAAATTTTAATTTAAATTTAATTGGTTAAATTTAAATATTGATGGATGTTTGGATTGATTGATTTGATTGATGTGCTATATATATATAGTAGTATATAGAAATATATACATATTGGCATATGTATATATTGGAGTTGTTGATATTCCCGCATTATATAGCGGATGAGACCCTATGCGCCACATAATAGCGGATGATATTTTATAAAACCCATATACCGCGATATTCCACCTCGAAGTGGAATTGGTATTGTGCTAACATCTGTGGATGCAGGGAAACAGGTTGGAGGGATCCAACTGGATTCCTCAAAATATTTAATTTTGTTTAAATATTCTGTGATATGATTGTTGATATCCTGTGATGATTTATATTGGATAATCTGTTGGATTGAATTTCCCAGTATAACGAGTTATCAAAAGCAATTGAATTGGATTTTTGGAAAGAAATAAAAGAGTAAAATTTAGTTAAGTAATTCTAGTGAATTCGAATAAATTAAATATGGAAGAGAAGAATTTTAAATAAACAGAGAATATTGAATTTAAAGAAAACTTATGTGATGTTATTTAAAGGGATAAATAATTTATTTTAATTCAATGTTTAAATGAAATTAAAAAGAAAGAAGGAATTTAGGAAATCTGAAACTTGTGTTTCAGTTTAAAGATTTTAAATAATAATGAGAAATAAAAGCTAGAAGTTAATGAATTTGGAAATAAATGGATTTAGTAAGGAAATTTATTTCAAAGTAAAATAAATTGGAAAATCAATTGTAAATTGATTTAAATATTTTGGGATTTGAAATTTAAGAGAAATGAGATTTTGGAGATATAAACTGGGTTTATAAAGTGAAATGGAATATCAGAGGATATTTGAAATATAAATTCAAGGTGGGAATTTATAAAGGAATATGAATTGGTTTAAAAATAAATGTTGATTTATTTTTAAAAGATGGGAATGAGAAGTGTATTTCTCTGGATAGCCAAGTACGTTTTCAAAGTAATTTTTAATATAAGTTAAAGGTTCTAATTGTGTTTTTAAAAGCATGTTTTAGAAAATTGATTTTTTCTAAATGTTAATTTCCTAAGTAAGTATTTTCAAAAATCTATTATTGTAGTAATTATATAAAAGAGATTTGCTATTATGTTTTAAAGAGGAAATTTAGTTTATATTATAAAGTGGTTTATTTTAAAGTATATATTTTTAATAAAGTATTAAAGTAGTTTGATTTCAATGTTATAAGATATATTTAAAATAAAGTGTTTTTAAATTATTTTAAAATCTAAAAGTGTTTTGTACTTGGTGATTCAGTGGAAATAATTATTTGGGAAATGTATTCCGTAAGCGAAAACTGTTTTCAAATGAGCTTTGAAAATTTGGAAATATATCTTGGAAAGATATTTGGGCAAATAAATAATGTGGGAAATTATTTATTGTGTGATGGTTGCTTGTGGATGTTAATTGATAGTTAAATAACCGACTATCAATATTAACCAAATGCGCTGATCGTTTCGAAGAGACCGGGATCGAGTTTCCGTATACCGGGATTCTAGGTCTGGAGACTCGAATACCACTTCGATCCGGTTTGTACGTTTCGTGTAACGTGTTCGGAGTCAAAGATGGAGCTGTGAAGTGCAAGGGCTAGTCGCTACTAATCCTGAGGATATTTCCAAAATGGATGTAGTAGGAATAGTGCCTTCGGTTCCGTTCGAACCCGGGACGGACTTGTATGGACGAATGCTTTCGTGACATCGTCAGGTGGACGATGGGCATTCTAAGGGATATGTTCTGAAAAAGGTATCGTTTAGCCTTGAGCCTCATCAACCGGGAATGACTGAAAATCAGGGGTTATGCAGCAAGGCTTCGTGGGTAGCACCCACTTGAGAGTAAAGTCATCCCTGTCTAGATGTCCCTTTTATTTCGGCTTAGTGGTGCGGTTGCTGATCCCAACTGTGGGGTGATTTTATTTGGAATTATCCAGTAAGGGATGATTCCGGTCTTGTGTTGCAGGGGAGCGGGCGTACTCCTCGGTACTGTGATCTAGGCCACGTACTGTGACAGGTGGTACCCCAGTGCCTAGTCATTCGTTGGAAATCCATTCTCCCTACGTGCCTTGTACGAGTTTTGTTTGTATTACCCACGTTGTGGCTAGTATGCTGGAATTTAATCATGTAACAATTTCAGCTATTTTAATAAGTATTTGTGAATAGACACTATAATAATATCAGAGGATTTTGATATAAAGTGTTTTAGCTATCGTAAGGTAAAAACCCGACATGTTTATTTGTGGCGTGGTCTTACGAGATGCTTTTATTTTCAAAAGGATTTTTGAAACTTTAATAATCAATTGAGTGTGATTTTCTCACGCTGGTTTTCCAGACTGACTCGGGTATTGTTTTATATGATGCTCGGGTCAGACCGAGATAAACAGGTTCAGGATATGATGCTGTGGAGCTCAGGAGACGAGCTGGATGACAATACGTACTCTCGTACTTGCTATTATTTTTCCGCTGTGTATTCAGTTGTATGTTATGGATGTTGATGTACTCTGATGATGTATTCTGATGATATATTGTATAAACAGATATATTTTTCGGTTTGAGTAAAGATCTGTTTTGTATATATTATATTTTATTCCGCTGCGATGTGAGATTCTATTGTTGATTTTCTGTTTCTTCTTCTTCTACCTCTTCTTCTTTAACACAAATGGTTCGGTTTTCCGGGACTGGAAAGTCGGGTCGTTACAGTGGTATCAGAGCTTAGGCTGGCGATAACCTTGGCTCTGGTGGGAATTTTGAGAGTATTAATAGATATGAGCGCATATTTGTTAGTGAATATAAAATAGTTTTATATTGTGTTGGTTGATTTATTGAGTGGCATATGAACCTTCGTCGGCACAGCCTCGAAACTGGATCGAAGGGGTTTCTAAACACTTGAATAGAACAATTCGACACAGTATTGTTTTAAAATAGGGTAAATGAAATAATTTTACCCAAATTATTTTTGTATACAAAAAGGTATAATTTTTGTAAATTATTATAGTGTTTGGTTGCTTGGTTGTTAGGAAGTGATAATATTAAATTATTATCATGTAAGTGTAAAATTGAATAAGAAATTGAAAGTTTATAACCAAGTTGAAGAATAAATTTATATAACAAAATGGAATTTGAAATATCTATAAATGAAATTTATAAATTGAGATAAACTTTATATACAAATGTGAATTACAAATGTGATTTATAATCAAATGAGATAAATTCATAAACAAATGAAATTTGTAAATGTAAATTGTAAATGTGACTTATAACTTGAAATAAAATGTGATAGAATTCCAGAGTAATGTTTGGATATAGATTGGATGGATTTGAAATTTGGAATTTTGGGAAAGTTTAAATTCCTTTGGATTTAAAATAGTTTTAAAGGTTTTGGGGAGATAATGGTGATATTATTTCATGAATATTTTTGAAATTGAATTGAAATCTGGTGGGATTTGGGATTTAAAAATGTTTGAATGTTTTAAAAGTGATAAAAGCATTAAATTCTCTTTTGGGTCGCTGGAAAATAATTTCGGTGATGACTGCAGCATCATCGATGTTTATTTTCGAGTCTCCAAAGAAAAATTTGCTACCAAACTGTTTTAAATTGGAATTGTTTGTGAACTAAGTTTGGTTTGAAATTCCAAAGGGAAACTGAAATTGTCAAGGGTTTTGAATGCAGTTGATTTCAAAAGTGATTTTGAAATTTTGGAGAATTGTTTAAACTCTGAAATCATATTTAAAATGTTTATATGGAATAATAAATATACCAAACTAAATAAAATGTAAATCTTGTAGTAAAGTATAAAAATGTGAATGAAATCGATTGTAAATAAATAAAATATAGATATAAATAAGTTTGGGACTTATAAAATTTGGGAGTAAAATAAATAAGCCAAATAAAACTGTTTGTGATGGTTTGAATTGCCAATAGAACTAAAATGAGTAGAAATAAATTGGAAATGGCCTTGTATTAATAATAAAAATATATTGGCTAAAAGGAAGTTGAATTTGTGATTTAATAAAGAAATTGGGGATGAACTTGGATTAAATAGAAATTATTAAATGTAATTCAAGTTGAAAATTAACAATTCGAATGTGGATGATATAAATAAAGCTCGACACATATATTTTAAATGCTGTTGAGCGCGATAAACAAATTGAGACAGAGAATGGACTAAAGACAATGAATGTGTGGAAATAAATTTATTGGTTGGCAATGAATTAGAGAATGAATAAATGATTAAATGTGAAGTAAAATCTATATTGATTCAATTAATATGATAATTACGAACAGAGCTGGAAATTAACTCAAGTTAAATAAAATAGAGTTGAATTGAAAATGAGCTTGTTGGATAAAAAAAATAAATTGAATGAGTATATTAACTGAATCTAATTAGTAAAATAAATGAAATTTGATTCGGGTTAGAATCAAATTGAAATAGAATTGGTGTAAGAAAGGAAATGAACTTAATATTTGTGACAAAATAGCTTGAAATAACTAAAGGAACGAAGGTAAATGAAATGCAAGAGAATGGATTAAAATTTGTAAATGCAATGAAAATACAAACATGGAAGTGTAAATAAAAGTAAAATGGAATGGTTGAGTATGGGTTGAAAACAATTGGAATAAGTGTCGAAGCATTTCATATGTGCTTATAGAAGTATATATCCTGCATCGTTTGTAGAATTCATGCTTTAGCAATGTAAAATTAAGTGAAATGCTATAAACTTTGTGTATTTGACACTCACATATTTATATTGAGTTCGTATAGGTTCAGGGGAGCCGCTTGGCTGATTTTGACTGCGTTAATTGCTTAAATAAATTGCCGCTTTGCTTAAAAATGCTAAAAGAAAGGTACGCCTACGCAAAGGAATTTAATAAGAGATATGAACTGTTTATATTGATATATATTTTGATTTCCGGCCTGAGGCCGATGTATATATATGTTTGTGCATCCTGCGATATCGCAGAAGTCCCTCCGTACAAAGGAGACTCTGCCAAAATTTTCCGTAAATTTTGGGAGTTAGAAAATTTTCATTTAACGATAAATGATTTAAAATTTGCTAAGCAAATAAAATTGAAACTGGATATTGAAATCTAATTCAAATGTGAATGTAAAGTGAAGTCGAAGGAACCAAAGAAGTGAAGTTTGCGAATAAACTATTAATCGAAATTTAAATTAATTAGTAAGTGCAACTAATTAAATATTCGAGTGGAAGCCAAATTGAAATCAAATGGAATTGTAAAGACAAAAGTAAATAGAAATGGATATGAACTACGATATTGAAGTGAAAATAAGTATAAGCAGTATGTAAAATATTTATTTTGAACTTAAGAAATATGGTGAGATTCTTAAGTAATTTGGTATCGAGGGAAAATTATTCTAGGTGAGTAATTGAATAAAGATTTAAAATTGGAAGTTGTGAAATGGGATAATTTTGGATAAGTGAATGTAATCAAAATGAATGTGAATAAAAAGGAAATTGATATAAATGATAATCAATTGAAATTAATACGTAAGGTGTACGTATATTATTTATTCGCATAGCTATTTGATCCGGATTCGAACACAGAATTTCGAGATAGTTTTATCGATCCGAATTAGGATTTTTCACTCGATTTTCGACGGCGAACCTGGATATGGATTGTTGATTGATTCTGGATATTCTCTATCATAGTTGGTGGCTATGCAAGGAGAATGACGGTTTCTGATCAAGAAACCAGATCTGAGTCCGCACTAGGAAGTCGGGTGGACAATACTAGTTCGGAAGTGAAATTGTGTGATCGATTGAGCGATCGAATGTGATATTGCGTACGGATGATATATGTGCATCGTACGGGCTTAAGTAAAACAAATATTGTAAATTTGTAAAGGAAAGTATAAAATGACTCTGGAATTGTGATTGAATATTATTGCTTAGTAGGATATACAGGTGTACAAAAGCAATGGATAATTGGGATTTTTGATTTAGAAGGTAAAATTTAATGGCCCGACAAAAAGGTATGTATTTGAATTTCTATATGAAATTTGATTGGGTTTTGGATCCAGCCACTTGGCTTTTTGTTTTCTTTTTGAGATTGGGAGGCCGTAGAGCCATTTTGTAGTAGTACCGAGCTAGCCGCGCAAAGGAGACGCTGGCGAAATTTTTCGAAAATTTAGGGAGTTAGAAAAATTTTGAGAAATTTTTGATAATTCAAAATTTGAATTCAAATTTAAATTTGAATGGATAAGTAGGTGGTATGGGTTGAACTTATGAATAAGTTTGGGAAGTTAAAAGATGATTAGAGTATCATCAATAGAAAATTGTTTGGGTATTGTTAAAACTGTTTGAATTTGGGAAATAGTTAACGGGGATTGAATCATTCTTCCTAACTAGTAATTTCGGGGACGAAATTCTTTTAAGGGGGGAGGAATGTGACGACCCGGAATTTTTGTATATTTGAAATTGGAATATTTAATTAATTTTAAATATTCAGAGGTTAATTATAAACTTAAATTTCAAATATTGTTGTTTATTGAGTAATTTAATAATTAAATTAAATTTATTTGAAGTTGGATAAAATAGTAAATCTGGCATTCTAAGCTACTTAAAAATATTTCGGAAGCTCGAAAAATTCATATTGATAGTACTGAAGATAGTAAAAGTGTTGAAACTGAAATTGGAAGTAATTTGTTAAGTTAAAAAAATATATTGTTTAAATTGAATTTAAAAGTAGCCTTCCGAGGCACAGTCTCGGAATGCGACGAAACCAGTTCCATTGGATCCGTAATAGTGTATTATTATCGGATTTCAAATTTCGTAGTGATTGGAGTTGTCGTGTGAGTATAGGATATATAAACGCTTTGAAATTTATATTGAGACAATTGGATTTAAATAATATATATATATATTAATCAACTTCAGCCGTAATTCTTCCCCATCAGTCCGTTTCCTTTCTACATCAAATACTTTTTGCTTCCACTGTTGCCAAGCTTCTCCAACAAGCCCCTTCAACCTTATATCCTGTCTTCCTTTTCCCTTTTCACTTCATTTTCAAATCGCAGAAAGAAACAAGAATAAACGAAAATCAAAATAATGGCCGAAACAATTGTCGCATACCCTTCTTCTTTAAAATTGGACCGTGCCTTTCCTTCCACTTCAATGCCTCATCCAACAGTAAAAAAAAAAAAAGATTAAAAATTTAAATTAAGCAAGCCGTTCCATCTCTTCTGGAAAGTGGATTTCGCGATTCGAAATCGCATTCGAATCAATTGAAGACTTCATCGATGTCAAGGCTTGGAGACACGGCATGGGTTCACATTTGGGTATCTCGAGCTCGACATTAGGGCTGCGAAGATGGGGAGGCAGGCGATAGGATCTCTGCACTCGCGTGCGAGAGTGGGGAGCAACGTGATGGAGTTGCAACCTGAAGGGGGAGACTCGGTGGGTCGTGGTGCGTGCTCGAACGTGGAGCAGTGAGTGTTTTGGAGGGGATAGAGGTCTCGAATAATCTACGGGAACGTGGGATCGAGGTGGATAAATCTGCAGTGAGGTTGCGGTTGTAAGGTAAAATTTGTATCTTTAATTTAATTCGATTTATATGGATCGGAAAGAAAAATATAAGAATAGTCGAAAGATATATATATTAAGCTAAAGCAGATAAACAATTCTGTTTTTATATAAATATGGTATGTAGGTTAGGGAATTTATAAGATAAAGTTTTTAGTAAAAGAAAAAGAAAAGTTTTTACAGTCTAGGAAATTACTGTTCTTATTAGATTATAAAATATATATATTCAGTTATAAACTGTTTAAACAGAATATGTATATATAGATGTGGATTTGAAAAGAAATTATAATATGAATTTTAATGTTGGGAAGTTTCCAAATCTATATAGATTATTATTTTAGTATATATAGTTTGAAAATAAAATAGATATACATCTTTTAATTTACTAGTTTAATTTTAAAGTAATATATTTGTTTACAACTATTTTGGGTCAGTAAAAGATCATTAAAGAAAATTAGTTTGAAATATAATTATTCATTAAATATTAATCATTAGTTAAGATTTAATCATATGCCAATTAAAATCATTTTATGGAAATTTGATCATTTAGTTAATTCAAATATTAATAAAAATCATCAAAATGTTATACAAGGTCTGGAATCGGGGAAAGACAGACCGGATTGGATTGGATTGCAAATTAAAGGTCAAAGGTGAGTTAATCTCACTCAGTTAAATTTTAATTTAAATTTAATTGGTTAAATTTAAATATTGATGGATGTTTGGATTGATTGATTTGATTGATGTGCTATATATATATAGTAGTATATAGAAATATATACATATTGGCATATGTATATATTGGAGTTGTTGATATTCCCGCATTATATAGCGGATGAGACCCTATGCGCCACATAATAGCGGATGATATTTTATAAAACCCATATACCGCGATATTCCACCTCGAAGTGGAATTGGTATTGTGCTAACATCTGTGGATGCAGGGAAACAGGTTGGAGGGATCCAACTGGATTCCTCAAAATATTTAATTTTGTTTAAATATTCTGTGATATGATTGTTGATATCCTGTGATGATTTATATTGGATAATCTGTTGGATTGAATTTCCCAGTATAACGAGTTATCAAAAGCAATTGAATTGGATTTTTGGAAAGAAATAAAAGAGTAAAATTTAGTTAAGTAATTCTAGTGAATTCGAATAAATTAAATATGGAAGAGAAGAATTTTAAATAAACAGAGAATATTGAATTTAAAGAAAACTTATGTGATGTTATTTAAAGGGATAAATAATTTATTTTAATTCAATGTTTAAATGAAATTAAAAAGAAAGAAGGAATTTAGGAAATCTGAAACTTGTGTTTCAGTTTAAAGATTTTAAATAATAATGAGAAATAAAAGCTAGAAGTTAATGAATTTGGAAATAAATGGATTTAGTAAGGAAATTTATTTCAAAGTAAAATAAATTGGAAAATCAATTGTAAATTGATTTAAATATTTTGGGATTTGAAATTTAAGAGAAATGAGATTTTGGAGATATAAACTGGGTTTATAAAGTGAAATGGAATATCAGAGGATATTTGAAATATAAATTCAAGGTGGGAATTTATAAAGGAATATGAATTGGTTTAAAAATAAATGTTGATTTATTTTTAAAAGATGGGAATGAGAAGTGTATTTCTCTGGATAGCCAAGTACGTTTTCAAAGTAATTTTTAATATAAGTTAAAGGTTCTAATTGTGTTTTTAAAAGCATGTTTTAGAAAATTGATTTTTTCTAAATGTTAATTTCCTAAGTAAGTATTTTCAAAAATCTATTATTGTAGTAATTATATAAAAGAGATTTGCTATTATGTTTTAAAGAGGAAATTTAGTTTATATTATAAAGTGGTTTATTTTAAAGTATATATTTTTAATAAAGTATTAAAGTAGTTTGATTTCAATGTTATAAGATATATTTAAAATAAAGTGTTTTTAAATTATTTTAAAATCTAAAAGTGTTTTGTACTTGGTGATTCAGTGGAAATAATTATTTGGGAAATGTATTCCGTAAGCGAAAACTGTTTTCAAATGAGCTTTGAAAATTTGGAAATATATCTTGGAAAGATATTTGGGCAAATAAATAATGTGGGAAATTATTTATTGTGTGATGGTTGCTTGTGGATGTTAATTGATAGTTAAATAACCGACTATCAATATTAACCAAATGCGCTGATCGTTTCGAAGAGACCGGGATCGAGTTTCCGTATACCGGGATTCTAGGTCTGGAGACTCGAATACCACTTCGATCCGGTTTGTACGTTTCGTGTAACGTGTTCGGAGTCAAAGATGGAGCTGTGAAGTGCAAGGGCTAGTCGCTACTAATCCTGAGGATATTTCCAAAATGGATGTAGTAGGAATAGTGCCTTCGGTTCCGTTCGAACCCGGGACGGACTTGTATGGACGAATGCTTTCGTGACATCGTCAGGTGGACGATGGGCATTCTAAGGGATATGTTCTGAAAAAGGTATCGTTTAGCCTCGAGCCTCATCAACCGGGAATGACTGAAAATCAGGGGTTATGCAGCAAGGCTTCGTGGGTAGCACCCACTTGAGAGTAAAGTCATCCCTGTCTAGATGTCCCTTTTATTTCGGCTTAGTGGTGCGGTTGCTGATCCCAACTGTGGGGTGATTTTATTTGGAATTATCCAGTAAGGGATGATTCCGGTCTTGTGTTGCAGGGGAGCGGGCGTACTCCTCGGTACTGTGATCTAGGCCACGTACTGTGACAGGTGGTACCCCAGTGCCTAGTCATTCGTTGGAAATCCATTCTCCCTACGTGCCTTGTACGAGTTTTGTTTGTATTACCCACGTTGTGGCTAGTATGCTGGAATTTAATCATGTAACAATTTCAGCTATTTTAATAAGTATTTGTGAATAGACACTATAATAATATCAGAGGATTTTGATATAAAGTGTTTTAGCTATCGTAAGGTAAAAACCCGACATGTTTATTTGTGGCGTGGTCTTACGAGATGCTTTTATTTTCAAAAGGATTTTTGAAACTTTAATAATCAATTGAGTGTGATTTTCTCACGCTGGTTTTCCAGACTGACTCGGGTATTGTTTTATATGATGCTCGGGTCAGACCGAGATAAACAGGTTCAGGATATGATGCTATGCAGCTCAGGAGACGAGCTGGATGACAATACGTACTCTCGTACTTGCTATTATTTTTCCGCTATGTATTCAGTTGTATGTTATGGATGTTGATGTACTCTGATGATGTATTCTGATGATATATTGTATAAACAGATATATTTTTCGGTTTGAGTAAAGATCTGTTTTGTATATATTATATTTTATTCCGCTGCGATGTGAGATTCTATTGTTGATTTTCTGTTTCTTCTTCTTCTACCTCTTCTTCTTTAACACAAATGGTTCGGTTTTCCGGGACTGGAAAGTCGGGTCGTTACAAAGTTGCTTAGCTTTCACTTTTTATTTCTAGTTTTAGTTTTTCTTTCTTTTTCAGATTTTTGAAAGATGAAGCAAAAATGAAAGAGTAGGGGTAGAGATATATGTACGGCCTTGCTTCTCTATAACATTTTCTTTTATATAATTTGATAATGAAGAGAACAATTTAAACAATAATTTTGACACTTGTAATTTTGCATGCTATCTTAGCTTACAAATGTCAAGTGCATGCATTTATATTTTTTTTTTCACTAATACATTTTCTTTTTACTTATATTTATAACCTAAAAAATGATATAAAACCTAATTATACACTAATTAATAACCATATATATATACATAGTTATATACTTGTATATGTATACACTTAAAATTTTCAACATTTATTATAGTTTCAAATCCATTTATATACAATCCAGATATTTTTAACTACTAGAATTTTATTTGTTCACTTATAAATCAGCATTTTACTAATTCAATCCAGTTAATTATCAATTAACAGATGTTTCAAAAATCTGGGTTATCACATTCCTCCCCCCTTAGAATCTTTTCGTCCTCGAAAAGGAACGAAGTTAGAATTTATTCAATACTTGAAATCAGATAAATTATTCTTTGATCATCATTTTTTTTTTACACACTTTAAAAATCTATATAATATTGTCAAAATAGTTTTTTATAAATTTTTTTTTTTTTTTTTATAACTCGATGTCTCAACTAGTCCATCCTCGTTCTCACAGAAATTCGGTCATACGTTGATCAGGCGTAGGACTGAAAATCTATAAGTACTAGGTAAACCCGTTTTCAACACCTAGTGAAAATACTTGGAAAATAATTTATGAAAATATATAAAACAGTTTTGAAAATAGATGAAATATCTTTGGTGAGAATGCTCTGGAAATCATCACCCCCATCCAAGGTCACAGTTACATCACGAGTTACGTTGCCATCGCAGCAAAAGTCCATGTAACTGATTACACCAAGGAACCCACAACAGATCGCAGTTACATCCAGGGTTACGTTGCCATCACAGCAAAAGTCCATGTAACTGTTGGCTCTCAGCGGCACACACGATTTCGCTGTCAAAATGAAACTTCTCCCACATAGGTCGCAGTCTACCGATATAAAATCAAACGCAGACTGTTGGCTCTCAGCGGCACAAACGACTTTCGCTATGTTACCATAGTGTCACAGTCTACCGATATAAAATCAAACGTAGACAGTTGGCTCTCAGCGGCACACATGACTTTCGCTATGGTCTGCAGTAGATCGCAGTGACATTGAGTTAAATTGTTGTCACAGCATAACTCAAATGCCTCTGTGGGCACCAGCCCCTCGACTTTCGCTACACAAATAAGCCTCAGGAACTAGTTTTGTCCGGACTCCTCACAGGATCAACTTTAGAAACCCCCCTTGGGGCTCAAGGCAGTACCACCCAGTGGTACTCCTGAGAAGTTCATTTCAAGGAAGCGCCTTTTTCCCCAGAGCTATTCTCAAAACACTTTATACTATATACTTATAGTATCTTCAAATCATACCCTTTATGATTTATCAAAATCTCCTTTACACAAAATCGATTACCAAAATCGATAATTCTCAAACTAGGCTTTTCAAAATCCAAAATTGATTTTCCCAAAAATCAAAAGCCTTTCCCAAATTCATAGGTTCCCAAAACCTTTTCCAAAATCATTCTCATAAGATCCTTTATATATATATATAGATATAGATATATATAACTTTTAAAATCTTTGGATCATTTCAACTTTGTATAAAACCTCTTTTATACTTCAAATACTTCCAAAAACCCTTTTATTCTGGCTAGATTCAATAAGGGAAGTTTATCATATTACAAATATAACTTTATTTATTGTCAATCAAATATTCAAGTTTGATTTCCTTATAAAGTTATTTACCATTTACTTACCCCCATAAAGTAAATTTCAACCAAAGAAATATCCAATTCCATTATATTTCACAAATATACTTTTCATTTCAAATCCATTTCAAAGATCATTTTACAATCCTTATCCACAAACTTCAATATCAATTTCATTCAAACTCGTACGATGTACACATATCATCCGTACGCAATATCAATCTGATCACTCAATCGATCACACAATTTCGCTTCCGAACTAGTATCGTCCACCCGACTTCCTAGTGCGGACTCAGATCTGGTTTCTTGATCAGAAACCGTCATTCTCCTTGCATAGTCGTAGCTATGATAGAGAATATCCAGAACCAATCAAAACCCATATCCAGGTTCGCCGTCGAAAATCGAGCGAAAAATCCCAACTCGGATCGATAATACTATCTCGAAATTCAGTGTTCGAATCTGGATCAAATCACTATGCGAATAGAATAATATACGTATATCCTACGTATTTATCTTTTATTGGTTATTAGCCAAATCAATTCTCTTTTCTATTCAGATTTCTTTTAATTCCATTCACTTATTCTCAATTGCTTCCATTACCAATTGAGTTATTTCTTCGATTATAAACTGTTTGAACTCTGACCAATTTAAATTTTTAAAAATAGCTTGGAAAAGTTTAAAATAGATAAGTAGTTGAAAAATAGTTATTAAGTTGTAAAATAGCTGTAAAATAGTTAAGTAGGTATAAAATAGTTAGATAATTGCAAAATAGTTTTTTTTTTAAAAAAATAGTGATTAGATATAAATAACAGAAAAATAGTAATTAGTTTATAAGACAGTTTCAAAATAGTTAAATAATTTCAAAATAATTGTAAAATAAGTATAAGATAGTTTGGGGTTTGAGAAGAAAGATTGTATAGTAAATAGTTTGGAAAAATATATTTATATTAAAACAATTTACTTTGAAAATAGTCCCGAGTCAAACCGTTTAATTTTCCAATCTCCATTTCCAATTAATTTCCCAACAATTCAATTTAAATTCCAATTTCATTTAAATTGACTCAATACTTCAATTTCCATTGAAATTTATTTAATCCTAATTCAAGTTGAATTAACCTTAATTCCTTTCCAAATTTAAATCAAACTCCATTTGATTTTTAAACTTATTCAACTTTAATCACAATTCCAAATTATTTCAAATCAATTTGGATTTATTTCAAATTGAATCCACTTCAATTTCAAATCATTTCAAATTCTATATGAATTAATCCCAATTCCCATTTATTCAAATCAAATTCAGTTTGACTAATTCAATTTAAATCTCAATTTTAAACTATCTCGAATTATATAATTTCGAGTTAAAATTTTTAAATATTGATTTAATTCCTTAAATCACAATTCCTTTAATTTTTAACAAATTAAATCTTTAAACCATTTAATTCTGAATTCAAATTTCAAAATTCCATTTTAAAAATTATCTTTACTTAACTTATTACAAAGTGTAAATAAGAATTCAAAAACAATTTAATCTTCAGATTCTAATTTATTATCCATTTCAATTTCCAGATCTCAAACCCATTTTGAGATCACTCATAACTCCCATTTAAATTAACCATTTAACTACCCAAGTTAAATTTAAATTTTATCTTGAAATTTCCAATTCAAGTTGTTCATTCTAAACTCATTTAACTTCCTTAAGTTAAATTAAATTTACTTAATCCGGTCAACTTTACACAATTTGAATTCCCATTCAAATTTTAAACTTCAGATTAATAATCTTTCCCTTTTTAAGTTTAAAAACTTACTTCACTTTGGGTTTCACATCACATTACAATTTAAAACTCAACACTAAGTGTTTATTTCAAATCATCATTGGTATTATGTATATTCCTCATATATACATTTTCTTTACACACCAAGTTATACTTTAAATTTTTAAACCACCTTTGGTTTTAATTCAAAACAAACTTCTTTAAAACAATTTCAAGTTTTCTGGAATTAGATTTAAAACTTCACAATTTTAAATTATCTTCAATTCCAATTTATAAGTTATACACACTTAAATGTTTACTTCCCTAAACATTTCATTTTGCTAAATCATTAACAACATTCATTATTAAACACAATTACCATTTATGATAATAACCAAGATTATCATATCTGGAAACCAATTCATTATTACCCTTATTCTTGATAACATTTCTACAAATTCGAGATTTTAATTTTAGTTTGAATTCATTTCAAACTTATCTTTATTCAATTTTAATTTGGCTTTATTTCTATTACCACTTAATTTAATTCGAATATTTTAACAACCAATTACCTTAATATTTATTAGAAAGAAATATCATTTTATATATCAAAATATATTCTTATATAAAATCATTTAAAATCCTTATATAAGAAAATAACAATTACGCTCTCATATATATATATATATATATACACTCAAATCGTTCTAGGGTACCATTGACCCTATCCTTAACGAGTAATCCCAACAGAGCCAAGGTTTTCGCTTAACCTTCCGCTCTGATACCAAGTGTAACGACCCGGAAATTTCGATATCGAAAATTCCAGATAGTTAGAAAAGAAAAAGAAAAGAGATAGAAGAAAGAAACAGAACAAGACACAGATTCTCACATTCGCAGCGGATCAAAATACAATATCAAATAATAATATCAGTTATACAAAGAAAACTGTATCAGTCAATTACATTTTAATACATCAGAGTTACAACATTTCACAATCACTGGACAGTTAAAATAACTCGTCCCAATAATTAACAATATATCACACTCCATACGTTCCTGCCATCCAGCTCGCCACCTGAGCTCCAGAACGTCCTTACCTGAAATCTGTAATACTCGGTCTGACCCGAGCATTACATCAAAGTAACACCCGGGTCAGGCTGGAAACCAGCGTGAGTAAACTCATCTAACATGAAATTTCAATTCATGGAACTTATTTAAACCCGGGGTAACTCGTACTTTACTACAAGTAAACAACTTATATAGTCAACATTTTATTTTCACAAAACAATATCTAAGTATCCAACTTAGTTTAAATGATCCATATTATTCCAAACCAGCCTATTGATTTCACATATCAATCTATAAAGAATTATAGAAGATTTCAAATCGAAGTGGTGTCGGATATTTCTGATACCCGACTCCGGTCTCTTCGAATCCAATATCATCCTAAATCCAAGTTGTTTAAGTGAATTTACTTTAATTTATATACAGGGTGTCACATTCACATAGCAATTAATCATGGATAGATAACCCACATTATCACAGTCTAACCAAACATATCATATCACAGTATATCACAAATTATCAGACTAGATATTAATCCAATCCTTCAGTACAATTTACTCATCCATAAGCAAGATTAATTTGTCACCCAATCTAATTAATTTAATTAACACAAAATGAATTAATTACCTTTAAATCCTGTTTAATTAACATTAATTAAACCATTTAATTACTTATTGAAATTAATTAATTATTCTTTAATCATTCACATTAATTAATGATCCTTTATTTAATTTCATTAAGTAATTATCCTTTAATTAATTTAATTAATTATCATATAATTACTTAAGTTAATTAATTACCCTAAATTACTTAAGTCCTTAATTAATCTAAGTAAAACCATTATCTTAATCAATTACTTAATTAAATCATTTAAATCTTATTTAAATTAAAGGATTGAAATTAATTTATTCAAAATCACTTGAGACCTTTTTATTAATTAAAGTTTAATATACTTACCTTGATCACCTATTAAGTACATCATTGAATTACATTTGAAATCACCTAGAGATTTAATTAAACAATTAACCTAATAAAAATTATTCAATCCAAACAAATTAAATTTCAAAAAACATTTAATTTATATTGAAACTTGTTTTTGATAGCTTGATCACACTTTATTTTGAAAAAAACTTGTTTAATAATTACTTTGAAAACTTTTTAACATTTTCTTTTATAATTTAAAAATCTGGTTAACTAATTAAAAACCCAACCCGAGCCCAAGACAAAACTTCTCGAGCCCAAACCCGAGCCACTCACGCATCTACTACCTCCCGATAAACTCGAGAACTACTTCGAGCAAATATTCATCTTTCCCGAGCTCGAACATCACAGCAACATCACCAAACACGAAGAACACATGTGCACGTGCACACCAGATCTGACCAACTCCGATCCATGCTCCGACCACCAACAAGTCGCCGATCTTCCCCTGAGTCGTCCTAACCACCCAGATCAACGATACCCACTGGAAATCGAAAACGAGCACGTCGAGTTCTTCCTGGAACCCAAACCCAACCACGATCAGGAAAAAAATCTTCGAATACTCGATTCCGATCGCTGGAGCCATAACAACTCCGGCCATGCCTTACCTTGCCTCCACGCCACCATTACCCTGAGTATCACAGAACTCGCATCACCAGAGACGATGCAATGACCACCAACCCCTGCTTCAAAAAAACTAGGGTTTAAATCCCGTATGACCTACCGCCGATGTCACATTGAACTCGAACCCCTTCTGATATTTTTGCCTAAACCAGCTGTTACTCCTCCACCTCCAATGATGTTCACGATCACTCCAGACCTTCCGTCCACCAGCATTTGACCAGAAACCAAATTCCGTTCAATCCCCAAATACACATCCATTATGACACTAAAAATTATGATTTTTGTTTTAAAATTCCTAACTTTAATAGTAGATTCAAGTTATAATCTTGAATTAATGAATTAAAGTGATTGGTTTTAGCATGTTGAAAGGAATTTTCACTGCAATCTTAATTCCCAAATAAACTTTTAAGCAGTTTTACATAAATTCATCTTTAAAATTTAATTTAAGACTAAACAAACCTTTATTGTTTTAAAACAAAATCCTATAGAAAATCAGAGGAAGGGAAAAATGAATTTTTGCCTAAATTTGAATATATTGTAACAAGAACAGGGAAGAATAATGCACCTCCAAACTCAATCATGTAAATACAGCAACTACCCATAGTTATACCCATGTGCAGAGCAACATTATCATAGGAATTTTACAAACAACAATTATTTAGCTACTAAACTTTTTAATTAAAAAGTTTACTCACGTTCTTGATGTTCGAACAGAGAATAGTTTTGAAAATTTGAAAACTGCTCTTGAATTTTGAAACGGCAGCTTGATCTACTTGTTGAGATGAACTTGAATTGAATCATGCTTGCTTAGCTGAAAACTTGAAGAAGTTGCTTAGCTTTCACTTTTTATTTCTAGTTTTAGTTTTTCTTTCTTTTTCAGATTTTTGAAAGATGAAGCAAAAATGAAAGAGTAGGGGTAGAGATATATGTACGGCCTTGCTTCTCTATAACATTTTCTTTTATATAATTTGATAATGAAGAGAACAATTTAAACAATAATTTTGACACTTGTAATTTTGCATGCTATCTTAGCTTACAAATGTCAAGTGCATGCATTTATATTTTTTTTTTCACTAATACATTTTCTTTTTACTTATATTTATAACCTAAAAAATGATATAAAACCTAATTATACACTAATTAATAACCATATATATATACATAGTTATATACTTGTATATGTATACACTTAAAATTTTCAACATTTATTATAGTTTCAAATCCATTTATATACAATCCAGATATTTTTAACTACCAGAATTTTATTTGTTCACTTATAAATCAGCATTTTACTAATTCAATCCAGTTAATTATCAATTAACAGATGTTTCAAAAATCTGGGTTATCACATCTGGTGACGTGCTGAAGCTGTTTTTCAGCCTAGTGGGAGAGAAATCTCCCACACTCTCACCCGTGTCGAGCAACGGACTACGGGGCTTTTGTCAATCGATGCAACGGCCCTATAGGCACTCCGATTCATATCCAAAAGCATGATCAAACATTAAAGTTAGGATTTTCAAAGAATTGAACTCAAAACACTAAAAATTGAAATGTTCGCCAAAGCAATTCAAACCAAAAGCAATTGAACATGAAATAGAGTTAGGAATTCATACCCAACATCAAACATGGTTATAGTCATAGATGTGAGATAAAAATCTCACCTTTGAACCCAAACAAATGAAGACGAAGCTTTTAAAACAAGCTAAGATCAACTCCTCTTCAACACAACCCAAATGAGCTTGAATCTATGCTCAAAAAGAAGAACATTCCAAAAGTTAGGTTTAGGAATTTCTGAAATTGAAAGGAGAACGGGTTGGAGAAGATGAAGGAGATGCTTACCAATGGGTTCTCTTTGAATTTGAAGCTAGAACAAGAATTTGCAAATGGAACTAGGGTTTTGTAATTTCTAATTCCTCTTCCTCTCCACCATTTTCAGTTTGCTTGAGGAAATGAAATGAAATGGGAGTGAATGGATGAAGAGTTAGAGAGCTAGGGGGTTAAGTGCTGAACCCAAACCCAAGTCCAAAGTGAAAAGTGGCAAAAATTCCACTAACTCCAAACATATCGAAGCTTACACTCAAAAAGATCGCAAACGACAATTTGAACTCAATGGAGGTGGTCTCGAGTCCTAATTCGACTGTTTGCAAAAAGTAGCTTTTTGGACATCAATCCGATTAACGATGAAATATTTAAATATAAAATCGATAAATATGCGGGTTGTTACAGACTCCCCTCCTTAAAGAAATATCCCGAGAAGAGGAAGACGGGTCGAGCGACATTCTCAAAAATCCCGAGAAGAAGTCGTCAACGAAGATAATAAATGACAACGACAAATCGGATAACCGTGAATCGACGAAAATTGAAATCCCGAGATAAATAGGCAAAAGCAAGCATTAATGCAATAGAACAAGTTACAATATCGTGAGATGACACGACACCTTAGGGCCATACCTTGAAGAGTTCAGGATGAGTTGCTTTCATCCTCTCTTCCACCTTCCATGTACAGTCGTTATCATCATCGCTCCATTGTATCTTGAGCAACTTAACTATCTTCCTCCTAAGCTGTTTCGTGTCGGTTTCCACAACACGAAGCGGCTTACGAGGTCTCCTATCGACTGGATCAACTTCAAAATCTTCACAGCTATCAGCAGAAACCACTGTATTCAAGTCGTGCACATACTTCTGTAGATACGATACATGAAAAACATTGTGCACACTCGACATCTTATCTGGTAACTCCAATCTGTAGGCGAGCTTTCCAATTCGCTCGATGATCGGGAATGGTCCAACAAATCTCGGAGTCAGTTTTCCTTTCTTCCCGAATCGAATAACATTCTTCAGTGGAGAAATCTTCACAAAAACCATATCACCAACGTCGAATTCCAAATCCTTACGACGCTTATCGGCATAACTTTTCTGATGGTCTTGGGCTGCCTTCATTCGTTGCCGAATGATCTCTATGAAATCCGAAGTCTGTCGAATCATCTCTGGCCCAAGCATCAACTTTTCTCCGGTCTCTAACCAACATGTCGGAGAGTTACACGGTCTTCCATACAACGCTTCATACGGTGCCATACCAATGCTTGACAGGTAACTGTTGTTGTACGAAAATTCCACCAAATGAAGATGATCTTCCCATGATCCTCCGAAATCCAAAACACAAGCTCTAAGGAGATCTTCCAAAACTCGGTTGACTCTCTCGGTCTGACCATCTGTTTGAGAGTGATAAGCGGTACTCAAACACAACTCGGTTCCCAAAACTTCCTGGAAGCTCTTCCAAAATCCACTAGTGAACAATGGGTCTCGATCGATCACTATACTCTTCGGAATACCATGGAATTGAACAATCCACTTAACATACAACTCAGCCAACTTTGATGTAGTCCTAGTCGATCGAACAGGAATGAATCTTGCACTTTTAGTCAGACGATCTACGATGACCCAAATCCTTTCATTTCCCGTTCTGGTTCTAGGTAGTCCATCAATAAAATCCATCGACACTTGTTCCCACTTCCATGCAGGAACCTCTAATGGCTGAAGTAATCCACTTGGCTTCTTCTGTTCAGCTTTTACCAACTGGCAGTTCATGCACTTGGAAATAAAATTTCCAACATCCTTCTTCATACCTTCCCAGTAGTAGGTTCTCTTCATATCCCGATACATCTTATTTCCTCCTGGATGAATTGTCAGCTTCGAGTGATGACTTTCCTTCAGAACTTCACTCCTCAATTCATCTATATCGGGAACAACTAGTCGTCCTTGTTTTCGAAGCCAACCCTCTCGATCGACCTCGAATCCTTTATCCTTTTCTGGGTCCAATCCAGATTCCAAATCACGGATAATCTTGACAATCTTATCATCTCGCTTTTGACTCTCACCAATCCTTTCCACAAGAGTGGGTCTTATTGATAAGTTTGCCAACATCTCAAGTTCCAATTCACATCTGGGCCTGAAGTCAAATCCAGCTAAATACTCGAGATTCTTCCATTCTGAAAACATGGCTCCCAATCCTGCATGTCTTCGACTTAACGCATCTGCCACTGCATTACCTTTCCCCGGAGTATAAGCTATACCAAAATCATATGATGCCAAAAACTCTAGCCACCGTTGCTGCCGAAGATTCAAATCCTTTTGGGAGAAAAGATACTTCAACGACTTATGATCTGTAAACAACTCAAATCGAACTCCCAATAGATAATGTCTCCACATCTTCAGAGCAAAAACAATCGCCGCTAACTCCAAATCATGAGTCGGGTAATTCCTTTCATGTGGCTTTAGTTGTCGACTTGCATACGCAACAACTTTATCCCTCTGCATCAGCACTGCTCTAAGTCCAGTACCACATGCGTCGGTGTAAACCACCATCTCATAATTCCCACTTGGAATAGTCAAAACAGGAGCGCTTGTCAGTCGCTCTTTCAGGATTCCGAAAGCTTGCTCACACTTATCTTCCCATCTGAACACTTGGTTCTTTTTCATCAATCCTGTCAATGGTGCAGCTACCTTGGAGAAGTCTTTGATAAACCGTCGATAATATCCTGCTAATCCAAGAAAACTTCTCACATCCGATGCATTCTTAGGTCTAACCCAATCCTGGATTGCTGCCACCTTAGCGGGATCAACCGCTATTCCATTTCCAGAGATAACATGGCCTAAGAACCTCACTTCACTCTTCCAGAAGTGACACTTCGAAAACTTAGCCTTCAGCTGATGTTTTCGTAAGATTTCCAAAACAATACGCAAGTGCGTCTTGTGCTCTTCTTTAGTTCTGGAATAAATCAGAATATCATCCACGAACACAAGCACGAACTTGTTCAACTGATCTCTGAACACTCTATTCATAAGATCCACAAAATATGCTGGCGCATTAGTCAATCCAAACGGCATTACCAACCACTCAAAGAAACCGGATGGTGTCCGAAAAGCAGTCTTCGTCACACTATCCTTAGCCACTCTCAACTGGTGAAATCCCGTTGCCAAATCCATCTGAGAAAACACCTTATCTTCGTGAAGCTGATCAAACAAGTCATCTATTCTCGGCAACGGATACTTGTTCCTCTTAGTCACTTTATTCAGCTCACGATAATCCACTCACAACCTCAACGATCCATCCGCTTTGGTTGCAAACACAACTGGTGCACCCCATTCGGACACACTACGCCGAATGAATCCTTTCTGCAAAAGATCATCAACCTGCACCCTCAACTCCTGCTGTTCTCTAGGCGCCATCCGCCTAAGAGACATCACAACAGGTCTGGCTCCTTCAACTAGATCTATACGAAACTCGATCTCTCTATGCGGCGGTAACCCTTTGACCTCGTCAAAGACATCCTCAAATCCATTAGTGATTGGCACAGATGACAGTCCATCCCGTGGAACAACCAGCGAATACATGAAGCTCATGAAGACGCCTTCTTCATGCTTACATCGTATCACAATCTTTCGCCCCTCCACATTCTCGACTGTCACTTCCAACCTTTCACAATCAACCTTTGCCGCATACTTCCTAAGCCAGTCCATACCCAAAATAATTCCGAACCCCGCAAAGTTCAGAACATAGCAATCACAAACAAAAGAGCAATCATGACTCGATACAATCAGACCACGGCATAACATACACAAACAAGACGAACCCCCAACTGGATTAGTCACAACCAATGGCCTATCAACAATATCCGGTTCTAAACCCAACCGGCCTACAAGTTCATTACAAACAAACGAATGCGATGCCCCAGTATCAAATAACACTCTAACTGGAACACCACAAATGGAGAGAGTACCTTGAACCACTACACTCTTTCCTTTCTCTTCAACGGTAGGAGCTTTCGAAGACGATGGAACAGCTCCTAAAGCATAAGCTTGTACAATCTGCTTGTCCTTCCTCGGTTCTGGACAATTCTTCCTGATATGCCCCGGCTTGTCACAGTTGTGACACTTCATCGGCACCTTTAGATTCTTGCAATCCCTAAAGAAATGGCCCTTCTGCTGACAATTGTAGCAGGTCACCTTGCCTTTCGGCTTCTTCTGGCCATCCTTACCCTTTTGCTGCTGCTGCTTCCTCTTCTTGTTTCCACCCTGCTGTGGTTTAGACTCTTCCCTGGTCACAGCAACAACAGATCCTTCCTTAGGAAACAGATTCTCATGCCTGAGAGCTTTCTCCACAAGCTTCTCAAATGAATCGTCCAAATGATCCACCAACTGCCTCCCAAGATAACTGTCCAAGCCTGTCACAAACTTCTCATTCTTCTGATATGCAGATTCAATATACGACCGGGCATACTTAGACAAAGCCTCAAACTCAGAAACATACTCAAGAACTGGTCTTCCACCTTGCTTGAGCTCCACAAACTTCTTGAACAGAACAGACTTCTGAGCTGTAGAAATGAACTTAGCTTCAAATCTGGCTTGGAATTGCGCCCAAGTAATCTCTTCCTCCGGAGTATCAATGGTGATAGAATTCTACCAATCAGAAGCTCCTTGAAGCTGTCTTGATGCTAACTTCCTCTTAGTTGCATCCTCAATTCCCAAGTCACCAAAGATACTTCTACAAGCATCTATCCACCTCTGAACTTCAATGGTTGATTCTGTTCCCAAGAAAACCTTTCCTCCAAGAGCAGTGTAGTCCTTACACGGTTTAGCAAAATCCACCGGTTTTGGAGTTTGAACTTGAACTCCAACATCCACCGATGGCCCCGGAGCTGGCATCCTTCTCATGATCGAAGTCATCATTGCTTCGAACATAGCAGCGTAATCAGCAGCCCCTTCAGTAGCACGGCCTTCCCTAGCAGCTGGTCTCCCTCTTCGACTCATTCTCAATATCTATAAAAAGGAATGGTCAGAACATCTTGAGAAACAACTGCTTAAAGGACTCAAACTCTTCTAATCTACTATATTATATATAGTAATCATCCATCAAAATACAATTACGTCTCTCATACGTAGTTACGTCAGCGAGTGTTGGGTAAAATCGATTAACCAAAGCTCTGATACCAAATGTGACGACCGCCCATAACCCCTGCACTGAACCTAGAGAAAGTGCGCTGTAAAGTGTGCCAGGCAGCCATGGACGATTGTCAGGGTAAATTAAAACAACAGAATCTATCGTATTACTCACAGCGCATGGATAAAATACAATAGAACATACATATAGTGAAGCTTCACAGAATAGGATCTCATCAATAAAACTTCATAATAGTTGAATACAACATCTGAATAGTCAATACAACAAGCCTCACTACATAACACTCAGAGAAAATACAAACAGCGGAACACCCAGTACATATAATAAGAAGATAATATGCAACCCTCCAGCTCGTCTTCGATATCAACACCGTGGAAAGCAAGAACAGCACCTGTCACCTGCTACCTAGTCTGCCCGTCCCAAAATGGACGAACAGCCCAAGGCAATAAGAGTTAAAACATAAAGCCTTGAGTCAGACAACAGTCTTAGTGAGCAGTAAATTAACTAACAACATACTAAAAGAGCATAAAGGAAAAGGAATAGGAATACAACCCTCCCACTCCACCTCTTTCTACAGTGATAGCCCCCAGACACACACTAAGTAGAAGCAAACATAGCAAAGCACACAATTTAAGGTAAAGCAATTATCACTCGAGTCAAGGGCGATGTTTTCCAAGTACAAACCCCCAAGGCCTAAACCAAGATCAGATAAGCACCCAGAAAATACCGCTCTTGAGATCGAATGACGATACAACCAAACATCCATGACTCTGGCTATCACTGTTATCATTGCCTTGATATCATCCTTAATTGAATGACCGGCACATTCTTTCAGCCGTTCGTCAAGGGCTAATGGAAACCCCGGTTCTAGACATAACTCTGCACGTCATCGTGACCCATGCCTAGGACTATCGAATCTGCCCAGAGTACTTGACTATCAATCATTAGCCTTCAGGGACTATCGAATCTGCCCAACGTACTCTTGCTTTGAGCATGCTAGAACCTTCAACAACGATGAGATCTCAGCCTTCTAGTCATCCTCCTTGATGATTATTTTCATACTAGCTCAAGCGCCTCTCGAGCCAACCATTATCCTCAACTCGAACCATATCACCGAGTTATCAACATGCTTGGAATGATCCCGTCTGGATTAGACCAAGACTATCTCATATCATGCCTCGCTTCATCACATCCTCACAAAGCTTCATCTCAACATCATCATCAAATCTATCCATATGAGCTTCATCATCCGCTACATATGCCACGAGCAGCTTTTCCAATTCAAGAGCCTTTCCCTTAGCTTTTGAATCATCTTCGACCAACTTGTCTAAATCAAATCATCAATCATCTAATTCATAGCAATCAATCAAGTCAAACATTAATCCAAGTAATCAAGCATTCAAATATAAGCTACATGGACAATTATAACAATAATGGCAATTTCGTAATTAAAGAGTCAAAAGTCTAACAAGCATGAAAACATGATCAATATCTCTATAATCTTGATGAATGAACTTGCATAGCTTAACATGTAGTAAAATGGATGTCAAATCATCATGAACAATGGATCTATATGGATCTATACTTAGGTTTACAAAAGTGCATGGAAATCACTACTTTAACACAAAATCAAGCCAACGATCCGATATACTCCTTTGGATCCGTGTGAGAGATAATCACCACTCACCAAATCACCTAAACAACCCCAAATCAACACGCTTCAGATCTGGACAGCGAAGGATCTAGCTCGATCTATCACCAATCCGCTTCAAACGATGAAATCTCACTTCAATGGATGTAGATCTTCAATCTAAGCTCTTGAATCTTCAATTTGATCTTCAACTTGGATGGATGGAATCACTAGATTAGAGTGGAGAAAAGAAGTGAAGAAGTGTAGAAGTCGAGCTCTCAAAATGACAGCACTTCGTCGCTTCAAAATCCAGATCCCAAAAAGTGAGGAAATGGATGAGTATTTATAGCTGAAATTCTCCTTAAGTCGTTCACTCGGAATTAGGTCGTCCACGACCTAAGAACCCACGACCTAACAACCTCCGACTTAACAACCAAAGCCACTACGACTTACGACCTAACACTTAGTAGTTCAGCGCATTCATACGACCTACGACCTAACCCACGAATGCGGCTTAACGACCTATCAAAGATTCGACCTAACATCCTGCGACTTAGCACACATTCGACTCAACTCCTAGGTCGCTCACGACTCAGCGACCTAACCCCTTAAGCCTTCACGCGACCTAAACAATGCGCAACCTATGTCACGACTTACGACCTACGACTTAAGCCAATGCGCATCCAAGCGACCTATGTGCATCCGCGACCTACGACCTAACAGATCCAACGACTTAAAACAATGTGCGACCTAACTACTAAATAACCACGTGACATAACTGGGTTACGACCTAACCCCTTACGACCTAATACCTAAGTCGTCCACGACTTACTCCTTAGGTCGCTCACTACTACTTAGGTCGTTGCCGACCTAACTATGCCAACTCGATAACCGCTAGGTCGCCAACTCTCTTAACTCGCTAATGCACTCTCTTAACTCGCTAATGCCTATAGGTCGCTAACTCTTAAGTCGGAAACCCTTAGGTCGGTCAAGTACTATAGGTCGTCCCAAACTCATAAACGACCTAAACCAATACGACTTATCTACCATACGACCTATCCCAATCCTTAGGTCGCCTACGACATAACCTCTTTAGGTCACTCACTGCTACCCCAGTTTCCTTAGGTCGTCGCCGACCTACCCCTTAGGTCATTAACCCGCAAAATCTCTTAAGTCGCCAACTTTCCTTAAGTCGCTCCAAACCTTCATACGACCTAGGACTTAGACTCTAGACGACTTATCTACAATGCGGCCAAAATGTAAATAGTTTTACGATGTTTCGATCCGTAAAAATACGGGTCGTTACAATTTATTTTATTTAAATTAATTACATTAAGTAATTTATCTTAATTAAACCACAATTATTAATCACCTTTGATTAATCTCATCCAGTAATTAACTTCCCTTAATTACTTCCATTAATTAATTACTTTTTAATTAATTACCTTAACAAATAATTAATTACCTTATTAATTAACCTTAATCCTTTAATTAACTTTATTAACTAAATTATTTAATTAATAACACTAGGTGATTAACCCTTAATCACTTCCATTTAATTACTTTCATAAAATAATTATCCTCTAATTACTTTATTAAATAATTTCCCTTTATTTAATTACATCCAGTAATTATTCCTTGATTACTTCATCAAGTAATTATACTTAATTTAATTTATAAGTGGTTATCTCTAATTAATCACTAATTAATTACTCAGTTAATTATTTAAATGATTATTTAAAATTAATTAATTAATTTCTTAACTCCTTATATTTAAAAGATCTTAATTAGGAAAATCATTATCTTAATTTAATTATTATCTACTCTTAAATCATTTACAATAATTGAGTTACCCTTATTAATTTCTCATATTAAATATCTTTAATTAATCAAAATCTCTTAATTACTTAAAGATAACTCCTTATTACAATTGATTTACTAAATCCTTATCATTAACTTTATTTAAATTAAAACACTTTAAAAATCAATTATAATTTACACATCTAATTTAACTTCTAAAATCTTTTGAAACTTTAACAGTTTATTTAATAAATTTTAATACAAAAATCATATTGAAAATCTATGTTTCTATCTTTTAAAAAATACTTAATTATTTAAATTATTTAAAACTTGTTAAAACAATTTTTATAGAAAATAATTTAGTTTAATAGTTAAAATCTTGTTTTACCTTTATTTTAAAAACTTAGAAACATTACAAAAACAAATTTCTTTTGTTTTAAAATCTTAAAACATTTCTTTTAAAATCTTTAAGCCTGCCCTTACTCAAACCCGAGTAAAACCCATAGAAACCCGAAGCAAACTCGAGACAAAACCCATGCTTCCTGCTTCGAGTAAAACTCGACATTCTCTCAAACGAAAACCCGGCAAAAACTTTCTTCCCAAACCCAACATTCAGATGCACGCAAACGTGCTCGTGCACGTGCATGCCATTCCTGATCGACGACGAACTCTACTCTGGCCTCTGACAAGTTGACTATCACCTCGTCACCACGTTCGACCACCCCATCCTCCTCGATTCGAACGAGATTCGAATTCGACCATTTAAACCCATCAGCTTAAAACGAACATCACCAGAAATCTACCTGCCTCCGATGATCCTTGATCTATGCACCACGCCACCCTCACCGTAGCTACGTTTCGATTTCCAGCTCCTATTGCAAGCCCCGCGATCGCCTCCGGTCATGTCACATTGTCGCGATCATCTCTGAAAACATCGACGATATAACCAGTGTTAAACCATACTTCGCCTTCGCCTACCCACTCCGGTCACCTAAAAATTCCAACTCCATTTTTCAGATGAACACCTTCTTCCCATCGACCTTCAGGTCCAATTACGCCGACCATCTCGCCGTTGATCGATGGAAATCGACCAAAACGTTACAAACGTTCAATTCGAGGAAGCCCCTAAATTTCCAAACTAAAAATCGAGATATTCATATTAAAATTCATGATTTTAAATTACTATTTCAATCATGCAATCAAAACTACAAATTGAATTCGTAAATTTTTGACCCAATTTACATTTTCACTGTTATTATAAAATGTCGAGACAAATATTAAATATAAATTCCAGATCTTATTTTTAGGAGTTATGCTACATGTTTTCGAACATTTTTCATTCACAAACCAAAGGCTAACAGTGACTAAATGATGAGAAATTGGATTTAAAAAGAATTCAAGCTCTGACAAAATCAATAGAGACTATATCTATATACATACATGCATTCAATATTCATATATACACATGCATCCATTTTAATCCAAGCATTTAGTTAACAGCATGGTTTTCATTCACACATCCATAATGAAATTCAAGATTTTAAAACTGTTTTTAAAATTTGTTTACTCACCAATTTATAGCAGAGAACAGTGAACAGATTTGTTCCAGGCTTGTTCCAGGCTGATATTTGATTCTGAACTTCTTTTTGCTTTGTTGAATTTAAATTCTGAAATTGATCTTCCTTATCTAATCTCAGGTTATTTGTTGATAGATTATACTTGAAGAATTTGAAACAATTGTGGCCTCTAACTTTTGATTCCTTTTTCAGACTTGAGTTTCCAGATTTGAATTTCCAGATTTTTCATTTCTTTTTGATTTGTATAAACTTTAGTTGAAAAATGAAGAAAAGAAGAATTCAGCTGAAAGTAAAAAGAAAATTTCTTCTTTCATATGTTATTTATTTTAATTATCAAAAAGAAATATTGACATTTGTCCTCTTAGGTGTTAATTAGCTTACACCTATGCATTTATCTATATAGATGTCTTTAAACCACTTTAATATGCTTACAAGTGTTAATTCTTGTTTTATTAATTTATTTAAATCATATATATGTATTTATGCAATATTTTCATGTATATAATGTATTTATCTTTTTATAATTTAAGCTTTTAGATTTTAAATAATTATACAATTGTGAATTCATGTAAACAATTATAAATTACTTATGTTTTGATCATATTAAATGTATCATATGCTTGTGAATTTTATTTTAACTCTATATAATTTCTACAAACCAAATTATCTTATGTTTGAATTTTAAAAAGGAAAGAATATTAAAACAAATGAACTTCTTAATTTAAATCTTATTTAAAACTTAAGCTTAAAATATATCTTTTAAATAAATAAGAAATTATCCTTGTTGTTAAAAATTTAAATTTCAAATAACCTTTGTAAAACATTATATTAAACAAAATTTCCAAATTACAAACTACGTATATATTTAAAGTTTGAAAACACTTTATTAAATTCAAACCAATACTTTTCCATTTCAATATATACAAATATATACATTCTAAATGGAAAATAATTTAACATTAGTTTGATAATTACTATATTGAATTTTATAACATAACTCCAAATCACAATATATATATATATATATAAATATATATTATAATTTGAAAACATAACCTTTATTAAATTCAAGACTTCCTATTTATAATATATACACCAATATATATATATATATATATATATATACATTATAAATAGAAAACATTTATATAAGCTTTGAAAGATAAATCTTACCAATTTTAAATTGTTAGAAAAGATATTAATAAATATTGCCAATTTAAAATATTATTAACTTTTAAAAGAGTTAAACTTATCAATTTATAAAATAAAATAAACAAATCAATTTAATTATTAATAAAGATTATTAAATTGATATTGCAAAAAATTCAGGGTCATCACATTCCTCCCCCCTTAAAATAATTTCGTCCCCGAAATTTAAAAGCAAAGATAATTTAATAACCCAACAAAATTTTTATTTTAAACAGCAACCATACATATCAATCATACACTATCAATCATAGCAACCATTTATTTCTAACAACCAAATCTAACTTATTCTAAAAATTCAGAATAGGTCTTCCTAATACTATCTAGAGTTCCCAGGTATATATACTGGAATACTCGTTCTATAGGATCTTAACTAACTATACTACAATAATCTAGAACTCCTTCCCATCTAGATTACAAATCTGAACAAGATACTAAACTCAAGACCAGCTCAACTACCATAATCATTTGAACTGCTAATTCTATAACCAGTGACTGATCATACACGTATTCCCTCAAAGATACGTGAAATACAATGAATTCCAGCTATCCGAACTGACAATTCAATCCTTAACTGCATAATTCTCCTGACGATCCTAGGTCACTTCATCCTTCATGATCAGCTTAATCTTTGCTAATGCTTCTTGAAACAATCTAGACCAAGATCAAACCAATTTTCGGATCCTACTCAACAAAATGGTTCTCCAAAAATTCGCCGAAATCCAGAACACAACTCTACTCCACAAACATTATAGGACTTCGAACTACTTCTCCTATCCGGAATAGCCAAAATAGTTGCACTTGACAACCTTGCCTTCAAATCCTAAAAATTCCTTCACACTTAGAGGTACACTTGAATTTCCTATAGAAATCCTCTATTCCAAGAAAATTACAACTCCTGGTTGCTCCCACTCTAGAATAGCTGCTATCTTGCTTCCGCTGCACAACTCTGATCTGGAATAGACGAGAATGCCATCAGAGAACTCGAGCACAAACTTGATCATCCACAATTCATCATACCCATAAAATCTTAGTGAACCATTCCACTTGGTCAAAAACACCCCAGCAGAATCCCCACCAGAAAACTAGGTGTGATCAATCCCTCTCCAAAGAATCCTGAGCTGCTTCACCAAATTCTTCTCTAGGAGACATCCTTCTACTAATGCTGAACCACGAGTATAAATATTGGAATCCTATTTGATACGAAAACTCAATCTCCAATAACCCAAGAGAACACTCAAACTATCGCAAGTCACTTTTGCGATCAACCCGGCCTAATTTCCAAAGATATCGTTCTCTCTTCACTAATCAGAACAGCTTATGCCTTACTAACCAATCCATCGAAGAAATGGATCCACTCTGCTGCTTCTGGATTCCTCCTCTATAAAATTGCTTAGCCAAAAGATCTTCCTACTGGCACACAAAACACTTCGAGCTGCAATGCTTCAACTGATGCCAAAGACTTCTTATCCAAAGCTCCTTGATCATCAAAACTATATCATCCAATTCCACACAGAGCCTTGAGATGGGCAGACACTCCTCAAGAAACTCGGGCCTCAAACCAAACACAACATCCTACTGAAACTTAGTCTCATCACCGATACAGACATACTTCCTTAAACTTGCTCCAGAAGAAAACATCTTCAGAAGCGTCCATAGTCACCGCGTCTCACCACACAGCTACTCCTCCCTGAAGTTGCCAAAATACCATCACCTGCTTCAGCTCATTCGAGACGGTATTAGGTCTACAGTCTCAACAGATACACTTCTAACCTCAACACTCGGACTTTAACCATTGGTAGTCGTGTTACATACACCACCACCCTATCTACCCTTATAACTCATATTGGAAAACCCGAAAAGGTAACTCAACAAATAGGTAGAATAGATATATATATATATATATATATATATATATATAGTTATATAAAAATTACAAATACGCGCTCTCAAGATAGACACCATTCCAGAGCCTAGGTATTCACTCAACCTATCGCTCTGATACCAACTGTGACGACCCGAGGCAGTGGCGACTGGTAGGCTTTGCAACCATCCCAAACCCACCGTGGCACACAGTGATACCTCGAATTTGCTTTTACGGCCAGCCTCTCGACTCGCAACCAACCCCTCACTGGGACATGTAGGGGTAAGAGTCCCCCGTTCGCCACCAAACCACGAAGCGAGAACCCCCTATCATGCTGTAATATAGCAAATCCGATCCCGGTCTCATCGAAATCCAAAATGTATCTTTTAAGGTCAAGTTGTTTTAAAGTTAAAACAATTCAATTCATTTATCTATATATACACAGATAGATAATTAACAATATCACAATAGATAATCAACATTATCATTATAAGCAGATAATCCATATTATCATAAAATGCAACCAAAGCATCCATATCACATAGCATTTCTTATCTCATATTTAAGATCTCAAACCATTCAAGGCAATCAATATTATCCATTCATACATAAGCAATGATCTATACCATCTCTAATTAATTTAAAGTGAATTAAATTAATTACTTCATTTCTAATTAATTTAAAATAAATTAAATTAATTACTTCATCATTATAAATATTACTTATATAATCATTAATTAATTACAAATAAATTAATTAATCTTTCTCTAATTATCCACTTTAATTAATCACCTTGATTAATCATTTCTTTAATTACATTTAAGTAATTATCTTTAATTAATTTCACAAATTAATTATTCTTAACCAAATACAATAATTATCCTTTAATTACTTCATTAATTAATTAATTATAATCAATTACTTTAATCTTTAATTAATTACAATTAATTAGTTATTCTATAATCACTTACCATTGATTAATTAATCTTAATTAATCAATCCTTAATTACATCATTAATTAATTATAACTAATGATCCCTAATTACATCTTTAATTATTTATTTTATTTAAATTAATTACATTAAGTAATTTATCTTAATTAAACCACAATTATTAATCAACTTTGATTAATCTCATCCAGTAATTAACTTCCCTTAATTACTTCCATTAATTAATTACTTTTTAATTAATTACCTTAACAAATAATTAATTACCTTATTAATTAACCTTAATCCTTTAATTAACTTTATTAACTAAATTATTTAATTAATAACACTAGGTGATTAACACTTAATCACTTCCATTTAATTACTTTCATAAAATAATTATCCTCTAATTACTTTATTAAATAATTTCCCTTTATTTAATTACATCTAGTAATTATTCCTTAATTACTTCATCCAGTAATTATACTTAATTTAATTTATAAGTGATTATCTCTAATTAATCACTAATTAATTACTTAGTTAATTATTTAACTAATTATTTAAAATTAATTAAATAATTTCTTAACTCCTTATATTTAAAAGATCTTAATTAGGAAAATCATTATCTTAATTTAATTATTATCTACTCTTAAATCATTTACAATAATTGAGTTACCCTTATTAATTTTTCATATTAAATATCTTTAATTAATCAAAATCTTTTAATTACTTAAAGATAACTCCTTATTACAATTGATTTACTAAATCCTTATCATTAACTTTATTTAAATTAAAACACTTTAAAAATCAATTATAATTTACACATCTAATTTAACTTCTAAAATCTTTTGAAACTTCAACAGTTTATTTAATAAATTTTAATACAAAAATCATATTGAAAATCTATGTTTCTATCTTTTAAAAAAAAACTTAATTATTTAAATTATTTAAAACTTGTTAAAACAATTTTTATAGAAAATAATTTAGTTTAATAGTTAAAATCTTGTTTTACCTTTATTTTAAAAACTTAGAAACATTACAAAAACAAATTTCTTTTGTTTTAAAATCTTAAAACATTTCTTTTAAAATCTTTAAGCCTGCCCTTACTCAAACCCGAGTAAAACCCATAGAAACCCGAAGCAAACTCGAGACAAAACCCATGCTTCCTGCTTCGAGTAAAACTCAACATTATCTCGAACGAAAACCCGGCAAAAACTTTCTTCCCAAACCCAACATTCAGATGCACGCAAACGTGCTCGTGCACGTGCACGCCATTCCTGATCGACGGCGAACTCTACTCTGGCCTCTGACAAGTCGACTATCACCTCTTCACCACGTTCGACCACCCCATCCTCCTCGATTCGAACGAGATTCGAATTCGACCATTTAAACCCATCAGCTTAAAACGAACATCACCAGAAATCTACCTGCCTCCGATGATCCTTGATCGATGCACCACGCCACCTTCACTGTAGCTACGTTTCGACTTCCAGCTCCTATTGCAAGCCTCGCGATCGCCTCCGATCACGTCACGTTGTCGCGATCTTCTCTGAAAACATCGACAATATAACCAGTGTTAAACCCTACTTCGCCTACCCACTCCGGTCACCTAAAAATTCCAACTCCATTTTTCAGATGAACACCTTCTTCCCATCGACCTTCAGGTCCAATCACGCCGACCATCTCGCCGTTGATCGATGGAAATCGACCAAAACGTTACAAACTTTCAATTCGAGGAAGCCCTTAAATTTCCAAACTAAAACTCGAGATATTCATATTAAAATTCATGATTTTAAATTACTATTTCAATCATGCAATCAAAACTACAAATTGAATTCATAAATTTTTGACCCAATTTACATTTTCACTGTTATTATAAAATGTCAAGACAAATATTAAATATAAATTCCAGATCTTATTTTTAGGAGTTATGCTACATGTTTTCGAACATTTTTCATTCACAAACCAAAGGCTAACCATGACTAAATGATGAGAAATTGGATTTAAAAAGAATTCAAGCTCTGACAAAATCAACAGAGACTATATCTATATACATACATGCATTCAATATTCATATATACACATGCATCCATTTTAATCCAAGCATTTAGGTAACAGCATGGTTTTCATTCACACATCCATAAAGAAATTCAGGATTTTAAAACTGTTTTTAAAATTTGTTTACTCACCAATTTATAGCAGAGAACAGAGAACAGATTTGTTCCAGGCTTGTTCCAGGCTTATATTTGATTTTGAACTTCTTTTTTCTTTATTGAATTTAAATTCTGAAATTGATCTTCCTTATCTGATCTCAGGTTATTTGTTGATAGATTATACTTGAAGAATTTGAAACAATTGTGGCCTCTAACTTTTGATTCCTTTTTCAGACTTGAGTTTCCAGATTTGAATTTCCAGATTTTTCATTTCTTTTTGATTTGTATAAACTTTAGTTGAAAAATGAAGAAAAGAAGAATTCAACTGAAAGTAAAAAGAAAATTTCTTCTTTCATATGTTATTTATTTTAATTATCAAAAAGAAATATTGACATTTGTCCTCTTAGGTGTTAATTAGCTTACACCTATGCATTTATCTATACAAATGTCTTTAAACCACTTTAATATGCTTACAAGTGTTAATTCTTGTTTTATTAATTTATTTAAATCATATATATGTATTTATGCAATATTTTCATGTATATAATGTATTTATCTTTTTATAATTTAAGCTTTTAGATTTTAAATAATTATACAATTGTGAATTCATGTAAACAATTATAAATTACTTATGTTTTGATCATATTAAATGTATCATATGCTTGTGAATTTTATTTTAACTCTATATAATTTCTACAAACCAAATTATCTTATGTTTGAATTTTAAAAAGGAAAGAATATTAAAACAAATGAACTTCTTAATTTAAATCTTATTTAAAACTTAAGCTTAAAATATATCTTTTAAATAAATAAGAAATTATCCTTGTTGTTAAAAATTTAAATTTCAAATAACCTTTGTAAAACATTATATTAAACAAAATTTCCAAATTACAAACTATGTATATATTTAAAGTTTGAAAACACTTTATTAAATTCAAACCAATACTTTTCCATTTCAATATATAAAATATATACATTCTAAATGGAAAATAATTTAACATTAGTTTGATAATTACTATATTGAATTTTATAACATAACTCCAAATCACTATATATATATATATACATATATATTATAATTTGAAAACATAACCTTTATTAAATTCAAGACTTCCTATTTTAAATATATACACCAATATATATATATATATATACATTATAAATAGAAAACATTTATATAAGCTATGAAAGATAAATCTTACCAATTTTAAATTGTTAGAAAAGATATTAATAAATATTGCCAATTTAAAATATTATTAACTTTTAAAAGAATTAAACTTATCAATTTATAAAATAAAATAAACAAATCAATTTAATTATTAATAAAGATTATTAAATTGATATTGCCAAAAATTCTAGGTCATCACAAATACTATTTATAACACAACTGAATTTTGATTTTCAATCCAGTCCAAATTTAACTCAGTTCCCTTTTAATTTAAATTAAATCCAATTCGATCCAAATTTTTTTCTCTATATATAAGCTCAAAACTTATTCACTCACTTAAGTCCATTCACATTTCATATTTCACTATGCCTTATCTCACCTTACATTTCATTTTGGGATGTAAGAATTGGATTTTCCACAAGATACCAACCATTTTATTTTTTGTTTCACAATTCCATTTCCTATTCATAAGTTCACCAACTTACATATTTAAAAGCTTATATTGCTTGTTGGAGTCATTTTCACTTTATAATCACAATTCCAAATTATATATATACCACTTAATAGCTTAAGGGTATAAATTTTCATTTCACAATTATAACTCACAATTATATCATTTTATACTTCGACTTTACCCAAATCAAATCAATTCCAATTTCAATTTATTTATCTTATCCCGAGTTAAATTCAAATATATTTTATTCACCCCCATATGCTCAAATTAAAATTTAACTTCAGGATTAAAATTTCATTCTTCTTTCTTATTAATATCAACTTCTCTTATAAGTTCAATAGTTGATTCATCTTAACTTTCACATTTTTATTTTAAATAGAATTCCTAGAATTCCATTGCCTGGATTTATTTCAAGACCAATTTGAAATAATAATCAACACATACCCACTTGGTATATCAAATCAAATCTCCGGATTAAAAAACAATTGGTTTTACCAAAACAAATTTCCCTTTTAAAATTTCTAAAACAACTTGTATACCCGACAAGTCCAACAAATATCATAACCAATCACCATGGTAGCAAATCCATCACTTTAGAAACTCGAAAATCAATTCTGATGATGTGGCCATCATCACCAGGATTATTTTCCAGCGACTGAAGTGAATTCAGTGCTTCCTTAGTTCCAAAAATTCATTTCAAAACAATTTCCATTCAAAAATATTTCCCAAAATAATATTCCATCATTCCCTTCAAACACTTTGGAAAACATTCCAAACATTCCCAAGATTTTTAAATTCCCAAACCTTTTTGTTTGAATTCATTAAAACCCTTTCCAAAATTTCCGGGATTTAAATTCTGGTTTAAATCAAATCTTAGTTATATTTCTTTGGATAAGTCCCACTTATAGGATTTTATTTGGTTATAAACCATTTCAAATTTAAGACTCTTATTTGATTATAATATTAACAGTCAAACATCCCTGTATATATATAATATTTTAAAAAATTATTCCTTTTATATCAAAATATAATTTTGGGTAAAATTATTTCATTTACCCTCTTTAAAAACAACACTATGTCGGTTTACCTTGTTTAAGAGTTTAGAAACCCCTATCGATACGGTTGTACTTCCCTTACCGACCAAAATTCATAAACACTCAACCGATAAGTCAACACAGTATAAAAACAGTTTTTGTATTCACTAACAAGTATGTGCTCATATCTATTATTACACTCAAACTCATTCTAGAGTACTTCTGACTCTATTCCTAATGACTAATTTATCCACCAAAGCCTAGGTTGTCGCCAACCTATGCAATGATACCAACTAAAAGGCCCGCAAATCCGTACCCCTTTGAGCCGACAATATTCCATAACAATACAACTCAAGGCGGGTGGAAATGCGAATTTTTAGGGTTAAAGAAGAAAGAAGATAGAAGAAGAAGGAACTAAACAACATCAGAATCCCACAATCGCAGCGGAACAAAATATAATAAATAATAATAGATCTTTACACAAAATGAAACCATATCTGTTTTATACAATACATCATCAGAGTATAGCACAAGTAAACAATAATTACCAGACTGGCAGTTATATCAGCCTGCCTCACAACTACTGGCAATTTCAAACAAAACACTACAACGGAAATAACAAGTACGAGTAATACGTCTCGAACTCCAGCTCCTCTCCTGAGCTCCAAAGTATCCAATACTGAACCTGTAATACTCGGTCTGACCCGAACATTATAATGAAATAACACCCGAGTCAGTCTGGAGTACCAGCGTGAGAGAAATACATCCAAACTGATTATTAAAGTTTCAAAAATCCTTTGAAATCAAAAGCATCTCGTAAGACCACACCACAAATAAACATGTCGGGTTTTTACATTACGATAGCTAAAACACTTTTTATCAAAATCCTCTGATATTATAATAGTGTCTGTATACAAATACTTATTCAAATAACCGAAATTGTTACATTTATTAAATTCCAGTTTATAGGTATACAAACAAAATCGTAAAGGCACGTAGGGAGAGTGGATTTCCAACTAATGACTAGGCACTGGGGAACCACCTATCACAGTACCTGGTCTAGATCAGCGTACCGAGGACCACGCCCGATCCCCTGCAACACAAGACCAGAACCATCCCTTACTGGATAATTCTGAGTAAGATCACCCCATGGTTGGGATCAGCAACCGCACCACTAAGCCGAAATAAAAAGGGACATCTAGACAGGGATGACCTCACCCTAATGGGTGCGACCCACATAGCCTTGCTGCATAACCCCTGATTTTCAGTCATTCCCGGTTGATGAGGCTCGAGGCTAAGCGTTACCTTTTATAGAACATATCCCTTAGAATGCCCATCGTCCACCTGACGATGTTCGGAAAGCATTCATCCATACAAGTCCGTCCCGGGTTAGAACGGAACCAAAGGCACTACTCCTACTACGTCTATTTTGGAATCACCCTCAGGATTAGTAGCGACTAGCCCTTTCACTTCACTGCTCCATCTTCGATTCCAAACTTGTTTTTTTCACGAAAACGTACAAACCGAATCGAAGTGGTTTTCGAGAAGTTAATCTCGATCCCAGTCTCTTCGAAACGATCAGCGCATTGTCCAATATTGATAGTCGGTTATTTAACTATCAATTAACATTCACAAGCATCCATCAATCAAACATAAATAATTCCTCAAATTTATGTTTTCCTCAAAATATCTTCGCAAGATATATTTCTATTTTTCAACCCTTTGAAAACAGTTTAAAACCACTTCATTTTACGGAAATAAATTTCCCAAACATTTTCTATTTCCACTGAAATAACCAAGTCCAATACTTTAGATTTTAAAATAATTTAAATCACTTTATTCTAAAATATATCTTAAAATATTTAAATTAAACTACTTAAACAGTTTATTCAAAATATATTTTAAGAATACTTAAGGTAAAACTATTTTATTAAATATAAAACTAATTTTAAACTAAAGTTAAGTCAAACTAAAATTTTAAAATAAGAGTTACAACTTCTATATAAGTTTCAAATAAAACATTAACCAAACTATCTTTAAATAAATCCATTTTATAAAATATTAATAATATTCTTTTTAAACATAACACCAATTAACCCTTTAAGATAATTATTACTATAACTAATTTAATAAATACTCACTTTTATAATTTTTACAACTTAAATAATAATTTCTTGAAAACATTCCTTTTCAAAAAAAAAATTAAACTTTTAAATTTTACTTAAAAATCTACTTTAAAACGTACTTGGCTTTCAGGGAAACACACTCCCATTTCAAAATAAACCAAAGAATTCTCCTTATAAATCCTGCTTGATTTATCTCAATTCAAATTTACGTTTGAATCCCGTAAATTTCTTTCAACTCTTTAAAAAATAAAACTCCCTTTTATTTTTAAGCGCACTTCCCTATTTCATGGAAATCACTTTCAAAATATATGCTTCAATTATTTAAATAAGTTACTAAATCCTTTATTCAAAATATACTTTTGAAAATCTATAAAGTTTCCTGAGTAACTTAAATCAAAGATTCCTTTTTAATATAAAGATATTATATCAGATACTTATAATAAAATTTCCTTTTGAAATCAAAATACTAATTTATCTTTAAATTAATTAAATACCATATTTGCTTAATAAATACTTATTTTCCACTTAACATAATTAAAGATAATAATTTTCTAAAATATTCTAAAAACACATTTTTAAACCTCTAGTTTATACTTCGGAATTTCTCTTTTGAAACATACTTCATTTCCCAGGAAAATTACACTTCCCATCCTTTTAAAATAATCCCACTATTATTCTAAAAAAAAATTTGCTCCTCTCATAGAAATTCCCATTGAAATCTATGCTTCAAATTTATTTCCCAATAAATATCTCATTTCGTTTATAAACCCAGTTTATAAAATTTCCATTCTTCATTTCCTTTTTAAATCCCAGTTTCAGAAACACTTCAAATTTCAAACCCATTTCTTGAATTTTATTCCCTTAAATTCATTACTCCAAAATTTCCTTTCAATTCCCTTTTTGATTTCCAATTTATTTTATTGATATTTAAAATACCAAATTATATTATTCAACCATAACACAGCATAACCAAATTCCAAATCAATCTATCACAGTGTATCAATGAAATATATCACAGATTATAAATATAATTTCTATTTGTGAGGAATCCAATTGGATCCCACTAACCTATTTCCTTGCATCCACAGATGTTAGCACATGATACAATACCAAATTCAACTGCTAATAATATTCACATTCAACCAATCAGCCAATTATTTAAGTATTAACTAATTAAGTTAACTAGCATCTAGATGTGAGTGAGATTTACTCACCTTGTGTTTCGAAACGTCGAGCGTTTAAATTCTAAATTAAATCGAGTCCATTCGATTTAATCCAAAATTTCCACTAACTCCGATCGTCTCCAAACTTGTACTGCAACGTGCTGCTCGTCGCTGCGATTCCGCCGCTTCCGGTTTCGCATCTGATAACGTATGCAAGAGTTATCGATTTATAAAGTTTGTATGTAAATTTAAAAAAAAATTCTTTTTTTATTTATTTATTTACCAGAATTCATCACGGCCGCACAAATCAAAAATTCAAAATCAAGGCCGCCTAAATCCTCTTCTTCATCGATCGCGCACAGGCCAAAATGAACCCATCGTTGCCGATTAATTAGAGCCAACCGCCCCTACCACGTTTGCCGAGAACAAGATCAACAACCACGATTGGAACCACCGCTTCGAGCTCCACCGGCGCCTAGAACCACATGAGGCTCGGTGCCACAATGCCCTCGAAAACTACGCACATATGCGCGGCCTTCATTTCCAATTTCTGGCGAATCTACTCCGCTTCCATCGATCTTGACCATTGGATCTGAACATCTCTCCATCCACTACAACATTCCAGTTGGAAGTTTTTGAAATGGGTTGATGGATTGATTGGAAATTGAAAGGGAAGGGTGGTTGGTTTCGGCCATTGATAAAGAATGAAGGCGGCGGTCGATAAAAGACGTAGGGATTTGTTGCGTTCATGTATATAAATACGTTTATATATATTAATTTAATAATATATTCACAAATTACTTAACTTTTAAACGAATTCCAATTGAAACGTGCCGACAGGCGATTATAATGTTTTACCCACCTTCCGAACACAATGGAACGTGTTTTGGAGGCTAATTCGGTCATATGTGGAAGATAGCTTTTTGAATCGATTTAAAATATTAAATTATCAATTTTAATTCCAATGCGTTTCTCATCCGTACGAGCAAACAGTAACATCAAACGTTACGAAATTTGAAATTCGATAATAATTAACTATTTCGGATCCAATGGAACTGGTTTCGTCGAATTCCGAGACTGTGCCCTGGAAGGCTATTTTAACTCGTCGATAAATTCGGCCGATTTCCAAAATCGTCGAAATCACTTAAAATTTCACTTTTAACATTTTACTAACGTAATTATAAATCATATAGAATTTGTAATCACATTAGAAATCATTCTGATTTATTTTAAATAAAAATCTGATTATTGCATTATTATAATATTAAATCCCATTATTAAATTAATATAAAATTCCAAATTTAACTCATCGACTTTTTGGTTCCATCCAAAAGTCCGACAACATTATTTAAATTCAAATAGACTTAAAATAAATCTTAGAAACCATTTTCATAACCATTTACATCCAGATTCACAAATTATCCCCAATTCCAAATATTAAATTATTATTATTCAAATCCAATTGAACTGCCATATTTGAAATTTTAACTAATTTTATTAATTTCACCAAAATCTTCTTATTCAAGATAAAATTATAATTCACATTCAACATTTAAAATGAATTAAATGTTCAAAATCTAACGACCGAAATTCCGGGTCGTTACAAGTATATGTATATATATATATTAGTATTTGGAGTGATATTCCCAGACATTATAGCGGATGAGACCCTATGCGCCCCGCATAATAGCGGATGACCCTTATACCGCGATATCCCCCTCGAAGTGGGATTGGTATTTATTTTATGCTGTATTAACATCTGTGGATGCATGGAAATAGGTTGGAGGGATCCAACTGGATTCCTCAAATATATTGTTATTTTTCATATATGGTGATATATGAATTGTGTAGAATAATCTAGTATAGATTATTACAGTGATTGAAATTATTGGATGCTATTGTAGCACTATACTGAATTTTGATGAATTTTAAAACTATAAATATATTTTAAAATTTATGGAATTGAAGAGAATTTGATAATAAAATATATATATTGGAATTGGATTATTTTATAGAAAATGAATTAGAAAAGAATATAATTGATTTGGCTATACTTCACTATTTCGGATAAAGAAATGGAGATTTTTAAAATGAATTATATTAGAGAATTTATAAATGATATCCTGGAAATATATAAAAAGGAGTCAAAATACCTATTGAAAATTAGATTGGAAGTATTAATGGAATTTATAAGAAATAAATTTATATAATGTATTTTCATAAATAAGATTGGTCTTTATAGACAAGTGAAACCAAAAGGGTTATAGAATTGATAGCAATATTTATAAATAAAGGAATTCGATATCAAGTGATAATTGGAATATAAATTCATAGGGTGAATTTATATTGGAATATGGAAATAGGGTTGAGGAAAATAGGAGGTTCTATTTTTGAAATGAGAATGGGTAGGAAATCGACAAGGACTCAATTTGTTGTGAAATCAAGAGGAAGCTATAAAGTAAATTGGTTATCGAAATTTTAAAAGTATACTTTATATTTTAAGAAGTGAATTTTTTTAAAAAGAAAATTTTATTATTTTAAAAACTATAGGATTTTAAACTAGTTGAGATTAAAATACTTGTAGTTCGATTTTTAAATATGAAGTATTTATTTTTAGTAAATTCTAACTCTTGGAATCAGCTTTGAAAATTTATTTATTTAACTAAAAATGAGTTATTGATGTTTATACAAGTGTTTTCGATATTTTAAATAATTATTCGAACATGTGTTAAAAATAAATTATTTTCCTTTAAAATACTTATTTTATATATATTAGAGTTTGAAGTGATGGAGATTTTTATTTTATAAATTCTCTCGAGATTCGAAAAGGGCGTATAAAAGGATATAATTTGAGGAGAGGAAATAATTTGTGATTTCTGGGAATTTCTGGAATAAGTTACAGATTAATTATCTGAAACGTTAATATTGAAAAGACTTTGGAAAATAAGTTTTGTAATATTTTCCTAATTATAGAAAATAGAATTTGGAAATATTCCTAAGTGTTGAGGTGTTGGAAGTATCCTGTTACAGATTTAAGTATTTGAAAAAAAATTGTTTTCAAATGTTGGGAGGAAGTGATATTTCTTTTAAAGATATTTTGAGATAAATTTTGGAAAATTTATAATAAGGCCTGATGATTGTTGATGGATGTGCACTGATAGTTAAATAATCGACTATCAATTTTGGCCAATTTCGTTAACCGTTTCGAAAAGGCCGGGATAGGATTTGCTTGCTGCATGATAGGGGTTCTCGCTTCTTGTTAGGTAGCGAACGGATGACTCTTACTCCTACATGTCCTGGAGTGGTTGGTTGCAATCGAGAGGCTGGCTGTAAAAGCAAATTCGAGGTACCAATGTATGCTACGGCGGGAGTTGGTCGCTGTTGATGGTTGAAAAGCCTATGTTAGGAACTGAGATGTTGGTTTTGATGACAACAACCTTTTTAACTTATCTTATTATAAAATATATACTAACACTATTGTCTAGATAAGATATGTATATGCAGGAACTATGCAGGATATATATATATGCAGGTATTGATTACTGAAGACTGATTAGTATAAAGACTCAAGACTCAAGATTCAGAATGGAGATATCAAGATTGAAGACTCTAGAGTATCAAGATCAAGATTTCAAGATATGTGTCTAGTTTTTGTTAAAACTTCATAATGGCACGGAAATCTTCATTCCAAAATTCATTTGGGATGGAACCCATTTCTATCTTCTTAGTGGCTTACAAACCCACGACAAGTAGCTTACAAACCTACGACAAGTGGCTTACAAACCCACGAACATCCTGGTTTTGTACAAGTTCTCGAGTCCTGATGTGATGAGATATTCTGCAGGAAGAAGCTTACAAAACTACTTCAAAATGGTTTTTCAAAATGATTTTCAAAATGATTTTCAAAACAGCTTTTCAAAATGTTTTAGCCTTAAAAATTATCTTTTCAAATGATTTTCAAAAAGATGTTTTAGCCTTAAAATATTCGTTGTTTCTGTTTTTAAATAAACTCTTGTTTTAAACTTCGTTTGCTTTTTAAACTATCTTCTGACTTTTAAATATTCTCTTATAATATATATATACTTGAGATTTAAAATCAAATTTATATATACATTCTAAAAATATATTTTTCTGCTCTTCTTTATTTTAAAACATAGGAAAATTTGTTTATTTTACTCCAAAATCATTTCATCTTGTTTTCCTTTCAATACCATTTTCAAAACAAATTTTACATTATTTTTAACTAAGGGATGTCGACATCATGGGATACCCCATGTCGACATGGTGGCCGTTAAATTCAAAAGTTTCAATTTTCAAAAGAAGTGTCTATTCGTTTAAATCTCTTCACGAATGGTTATGACCATTACTGGTCTATAAATAGCCTTCACAAACGAATTTTTTTAACTAACTATTTTCTTATTTTCTTCACTCATTCTTCTCCATAAAACCATATTCTAAAATTTTCATATTTTTAAGATTGTGCCGAAATTCTGCCGAATTCTCAAGTGAATCAAATTAGAATCTCATTCTTGTTTGATTCTCTGCCCTCTCTCGAAGATCAAAGTGCTATTCAGAGTTATAGGATCAATTTGTAATCAAAAGTTTATCGAGTCTCTCTATAAGGTGTGGTTGTGCCAGGAAATCAATTGGGTGATCTTGTGGCCCGTAAATCAGGAGAGTTTTCCACAGACTCAAGAGAGAGGAGGGTACCTCAAGGTCTTTAGAAATTGAGGATTGTAATCTCGACATTGGTATAATAAAAATCTGTATGAGGTGTTTGCCTTGGTACAGGATTGGATGTAGGGTAACTCCGAACCAGTATAAAATCCGGTCTGTTCTTTACTTTTACTGCTTTTTGTTTACTTTCTGCACCTGTTTTTGATTCTGTGATTATTCTGTGATTAAGTTCTGCATTTTTTTATATCATAATTTTTAAATTAGTCTATATAAGTCTTAGAATCCTTAAACACTATTCACCCCCCCTCTAGTGTTAAATTAGCCTTAAGATCCTTAATCCGCACTCACTTTGAGCCTAGATCTTTACATTTTGGTATCAGAGCTGAAGGTTAAGCGAGAACCTTGGCTCTGGTGGGGATTGCTCATTAGAGATAGAGTCGGTAGTACTCTAAAATGAGTTTGAGCGTATTAATAGATATGAGTGCGTATTTGTTAGTGAATATAAATTGTTTTATATTGTATTGATTTATTGGTTTAGTGGAATATAAATTCTGATCGAGTAGTGGGACGCTACTAATTCGATAGGAGTTTCTAAACATTTGAACGCGATAAACCGGCACAGTATGGTTTGAAGCGGGTAAATGAAATAATTTTACCCAAATTATATTTTCATATAAAAGGAATAATTTTCTAAAGTTATTATAGTGTGTTTGGAGTGTTTGGATGATAGTGTTATAATCAAACAAGATTATAAATAGTTTTTATAACCAAATGGAGATTGTATAAGTATGAATCGTACAATTGAATTAAAAACTAAAAATGAATACTAACCAGAAATTGGAAAATTAAAGCCCATAGATTTTTGGAAGTGTTTTCCAAAGTATTTTGAAGATAAATAATAGTATTATTATTTTGGAGATATTTTTGAAAGAAAATTGTTTTAAATGGATTTTAGAAGTGATATAGCACTGAACTCACTTCAGTCATTGGAAAATAATTCTGATGACGACGGCCACATCATCAGTGTTCATTTTCGAGTTTCTATGTGACAGATTGTTGCCGAAATTGATTTGTTCAGAAGAACAAGTTTTGTTTTGGAAGTTCCGAAGGAAATTTGTTTTGGATAAAAACCAGGGTTGGTTTTAAAATTTGAAAAGTATGATTTGGGATATTTGTGATTTCAAAATGATTTGATATAAATACCGGGTGTTTAAAAGTTCTGAAATCCTTATTTAAATAATTTAGTAATCATCATGATATAAGTTATAAACTTAAATGGTGAATGATTTCGAAGAAATATGGAGATTGAATTTTGGAATTAAATTTAAAAGTGGAAAAGCTAAAATGAAATTTAACTTAGATTAGGTTGGAGAAATTAAATTTTTAAAATTTAATTGATGGTGATTTGAATGAAAGAAATTAGTGAAATAGGGTAGCTAAATGGATTAAATTGGGATGTGAATGAATTGAATTGAGAGATATAATTGAATTGAATTGAATTTAACTTAAACTAAATGAAATTTGGTTAAATCTGGATTGAATTGAAATAAAAATTTAATTGAGTTATAGATGATATTGAATGGAATTTAATTATTACTTGATTAAATTTAAATGAATTGTGTGAAATTAAAATTTTAACTTATGGAAGTTAAATAAATTAAAAGAATGGTAGGAGGTTAAATTTAACTAAAGACAAGTTAAATAAAATTTGAATTGGGAGATGTAGATTTTGATAGCTTATAAAAATCGAAGTTATGGAATAAAAATAGGCTTGGGTTATGAATAAATGGGTATTCTCGAGTTAAATATAAAAATTGAGTATATTGGAGTATAGAATTGATGGAGATGTGAAAAACAAGTGTGTGGCTTTTAAAAATTTAAAAGTGAAATAGATAAGCCAAAATAAAAAGAGAGATTTATATTTTGGAAATGAAATAAAAATCCAAACTTGTATTACAAAATAAATTTGAGCCCAAGAAGATTGAATGAAGTGATTTTTGAAATAAAAATCAGATATTGAATTATGAAATGGAAATCGGATTGAAACAGAAAAAGTTTGAATTGCAAATAAATCCAATTTGCGTATGAATAAACTGAATATATCCTTGAATATCATGGAAATGAATTCGAGTACGAATTTGAATATGGGATTTAAAATTGAAGCGTAAATAAATTGAATGTGGCCCTGAATATTATCTTAATAAAATTTGAGAATGAATTAGAGTATGGAATTGAAATTTAAGTGGATTAAATGGAGAAACTAATTAAATAAATAGCGGGGGATAAATTCCGAGCTAATAAAATGGATTTGAAAATAAAGAAGTTGTGAATGGAATGCAGGTGAAAGGTTTGAAATTGATATGGAATAAAAATGAAAAAATATTGAGTTGGAATCAATTTAAAATTGTTATAAACTAAGTGGATATCTTTCGTCAAAATTTGCATGGAAATAAATTTTCGTTTGACGAAAACGGAGTGAATAAAATTGTACAAATCAAATAGGAGCGAATAAATTGATTTTTAAATCAATTTGGAATGAATATGGGTTTGTTTGGTTTATAAATAAATTGAATGCGTGTAAAGTAAGTTGTAAATCATTCGAATAGAATGAAAATGATATATGAGTTGGTTGGAAGCAATTAAAATTTGTGTCAGAATCTTATAATTGCTTATGAAAATTGTTTAACATGCATTGCTTATAAAACTCACGTGTTTAACTATTTGAAATAAGTGTAATTTCACATATTTGGTACTTACGTGTTTAAATTGAGTAAGTACAGGTATCTGGAGGCCGGTTGGCTAGACTTTGGTCACGCTAATTGCAAAATAAATAAGCGGCTTGCTTAAAAATGCTAAATAAAGGTACGCCTACGCAATAAAAGAATGAAAATATAAATATTGATATATATATATATATATTGTTTTCCGACCGTGTGGGTCGATGTACATATATTTATCTCTCTTGTCATATTGCAAAAGGTCCTCCGTACAAAGGAAACTCTGCCAAAAAATTTCGAAAATTTAGGGTGTTAGAAAAATTTTGAAAATTTTTGGGAGAAATTTTTGTTAACGGCGAAATTGATTTCAAATGCGTAATTGAAATAAGAGATTTTGGAATTACAATTGAAAACAGATTATTTGGTTGAAGTTAAAGGATTAGAAAGTGAATATTGGATTTTCACTAAGTGGTTTTGGAAAGGTTAGAGGGGTTTAGGGCATTCTTTCTACTTTAGAAATTTTGGGGACGAAATTCTTTTAATGGGGGAGGAATGTAACGACCCAGGTTTTTCTGTCATTGAGTGTGAATATTTAAATTGTTTTAAATATCAAATTTGAACTATATATTGATTTTGAATATGAAGAATTGGGTTTATTTATGGATTCAGAGTTTAAAAATAAATGATTTATTGGGTAATTTAATTATTGAATTTTAAAAATCGTATATTGGGTAAAATATTGTATCTTGAGTTTTAAGCCCGATAAAAATAATTTAAAGGCTTGTAAAATTTATATTAATAATAAGGAAGGTAATAAAAGTTTTAAAATTTAATTTAAAGGTGATCTGTTCAAATTTAAAAATAGTTTGTTCAAATTGACGTTTAAAAATAGCGATCCGGGGCACAGTCTCGGAATTCAACGAAACCCGTTCCATTGGATCCGTAATATTGTATTATTACTGGATTTCAAATTTCATAGCTTTTGAAGTTATCGTTTGATCGTACGGGATATAAACGCGTTGAAATTTATATCGAGAATTTAATAATTGGGTTCAAAAAGCTATCTTCTCCATACGATCGAATTAGAACTCGAAACCTTTTCCATTGCATTCGGAATAGGGGTATAACATTATCAACGCCTAGCGGCACACCTCGATAGGAGGTTGAGATTTTAAGCTACAAATTCGAGATGATTTAAAATTTAATTTAATATATATATGTTTTGATTGACTATTTTCACATCAGCTTTTTCCCATCCTCATCAAATCACCATAGCCTTCCTTGCACACGCCAACATCACATCCTGTCTACCTCCTTTTCCATTATAAAGTGCACATATCAGTTCGAACCAGAAGAAAAAAGGAAACGAATTTAAAAAGAAATCAAAATCAAATTTGCAAAGAAGAAAAGAAATGGCTGAACAAATTTCATTTTAAAATAAATCGCGTTTTCCCTCATTCTCTTTTCAAATCGAAATCGTTCCACGAAAGATCGCATCTACTCTTTTTGATCTCCCTGTCAATTCCTTAAAAAAGAAAAAGGGGAGAGCTATCAATTGAATCGATACGCGTTCATGCCGCGATCGAAGGAGGCGGAAGATCGACGAAGTTCGTGAGGCGCGACGTGGGATTGGAGCTGCTAGGATTGGGAAGCGAGTCGAAGTGGCGCGCGTGTTGACGAGGGGACGGGAGCGTGTCGCAACAATGTCATAGTGGGGGCGATCGCGTTGTCTATTTCTGGAAGGTCAAGGGCAGTTGTAGGGGGGCGGTCCTCGGTCATGGATAAGGCAGTGGGAGGCAAGACGTGGTGACGCAGTGTTTGCAAGCGAGTAGGGTTCGTCGAACTAGGGTCTAGGTATGATGTGGAAGTTGCGGCACTCATGGAGATGAAGTCACGATGGCACTGAGGTTAAGCGGCGGTGTGGGTTGCTAGGTCGCGATGGTCGAGTGCGGTCAGAGGGGGTGCAGGCTGGTCTAAGAGGAGGGGGAAGGTATTCGCTAGGTAAATTTATGTGATCAATAAAATTTAATTATTAAGTTTTAAATTTTAAATCGTAGAGTAATAAAATTGTATAACGATCATACGAGGTTTAAAAAAATCATGGAATCGAGCCGCGATGCATCCGCGGTGGAAATATTACCCAAATCGAATAAAATTGGAGTTGGGACGATTAACAATTTCAGACGATCAAGGTGAGAAAATCCTCACTCATTTGGAATTTCCGGATTTAATTTTAAATAGTTAAAATTAAATATTGGCTGCTATATTTAATTTTAAAATTTGTTATTTGTGAATGATATTATATATATATGTATAGTAGTATATATATATATATTAGTATTTGGAGTGATATTCCTGCACATTATAGCGGATGAGACCCTATGCGCCCCACATAATCGCGGATGACCCTTATACCGCGATATCCCCCTCGAAGTGGGATTGGAATTTATTTTATGCTATATTAACATCTGTGGGTGCAGGGAAATAGGTTGGAGGGATCCAACAGGATTCCTCAAATATATTGTTATTTTTCATATTTGGTGATATATGAATTGTGTAGAATAATCTAGTATAGATTATTGCACTAATTGAAATTATTGGATGCTATTGTAGCACTGGCCTGAATTTTGATGAATTTTAAAACTATAAATATATTTTAAAATTTATGGAATTGATGAGAATTTGACAATAAAATATACAAATTGGAATTGGAGTTATTTTAAAGAAAATGAATTAGAAAATAATATAATTGATTTGGTTATACTTCACTATTTTGGATAAATAAATGGAGACTTTTAAAATGAATTATATTAGAGAATTTATAAACGATATCCTGGAAATATATAAAAAGGAGTCAAAATCAATATTGAAAAATAGATTGGAAGTATTAATGGAATTTATAAGAAATAAATTTATATAATGGATTTTCATAAATAAGATTGGTCTTTATAGACAAGTGAAACCAAAAGGGTTATAGAATTGATAATGATATTTATAAATAAAGGAATTCGATATCAGGTGATAATTGGAATATAAATTCATAGGGTGAGTTTATATTGGAATATGGAAATAGGGTTGAGTAAAATAGGATGTTCTATTTTTGAAATGAGAATGGGTAGGAAATCGACAAGGACTCGATATGTTGTGAAATCGAGAGGAAGCTATAAAGTAAATTGGTTATCGAAATTTTAAAAGTATACTTTAAATTTTAAGAAGTGAATTTTTTTAGAAAGAAAATTTTATTATTTTTAAAACTATAGGATTTTAAACTAGTTGAGATTGAAATACTTGTAGTTCGATTTTTAAATATGAAGTATTTATTTTTAGTAAATTCTAACTCTTGGAATCTACTTTGAAAATTTATTTATTTCACTAAAAATGAGTTAGTGATGTTTATAAAAGTATTTTCGATATTTTAAATAATTATTCGAACATGTGTTAAAAATAAATTATTTTTCTTTAAAATACTTATTTTATATATATTAGAGTTTGAAGTGATGGAAACTTTTATTTTATAAATTCTCTTGAGATTCGAAAAGGGCGTATAAAAGGAAATAATTTGAGGAGAGGAAATTATTTGTGATTTCCGGGAATTTCTGGAATAAGTTACAGAATAATTATCTAAAATGTTAATATTGAAAAGATTTTGGAAAATAAGTTTTTTAATATTTTCCTAAGTATAGAAAATAGAATTTGGAAATATTCCTAAGTGTTGAGGTGTTGGAAGTATCCTGTTACGGATTTAAGTATTTGAAAAAAAATTGTTTTCAAATGTTGGGAGGAAGTGATATTTCTTTTAAAGATATTTTGAGATAAATTTTGGAAAATTTATAATAAGGCCCGATGATTGTTGATGGATGTGCATTGATAGTTAAATTACCGACTATCAATTTTGGCCAATTTCGTTAATCATTTCGAAGAGACCGGGATCAGATTTAATTATCCGAAAACCACTTCGATCTGGTTTGATCGTAACGAATGAATACCATGAAGATGATGACGATGGTGATTCGGCTTGTCCAAACCCAGGACAACTTGTATGGACGATAGCTATCAGAACATCGTCATTGGAGGACGATGAGCATTCTAAGTGAATCTGTTCCTTAAAAGGTAATGCTTAGCATCTAGCCACATCAACCGGGGAATGACTAAAACATGGGAGATGCAGCAAGGCTAATTGGGTAGCACCCAAGTAGGGTATGGTTACCCATATCTAGAGTCCCTTTCTTTTATTCGGCTGTGTGGTGCGGTTGCTGATCCCAACCACGCGGTAATCTTATTCGGGTTATATAGTTTAAGGGGTAGTCCGGTCTTGTGTAGTAGGGGATTCCAGAGTGGTCCTCGGTACACTGTCCTAGAGGTGTACTATGACGGGCGGTACCCCAGTAGCCCAGTCATTCGATGGAATCATTCTCCAATAAGCGCTATACGGTTTTGATTGTGCCCAACTATGCTGGAACGTGAGATGCAAGCATTTCAGCTATATTCTATTTACTTTCTATAGACACTATTATAATATTAGATAATTTTGATAAAAATTGTTTTGGTTATCGTAAGATAAAACCCATTGTATTTATTTGAGACGTGGTCTTACGAGATACCACTGTTTTCAAAGGATTTTGAAAAGTTAATAATTCAATTTGTGTGTGTTTTCTCACACTGGTTTTCCAGACTGACTCCGATGTTATTTTATTATAATGCTCGGGTCAGATCGAGTATTACAGATTCAGAATTTGATGCTATGGACCTCAGAAGACGAGCTGGAGGGGTTCAGACGTATATCACGTACTTGGATATTTCTGTTGTATGAGGACAAGTTGTTATGACTGTCCAGATTTGATGTAATGATTGTGTACTCTGATGATTGTAAGTATTAAACAGTTATAGATTCTTTTGTATAAAAATCTGTTATTATATATTATATTTTGTTCCGCTGCGATTGTGAGATTCTGTGTTGTTGTTTCTACCTTTCTTTTACCTCGTTCTTCTTCTTACCCAAAAGATTCGTATTTCCGTCCAATTTCAGTTGAGCTGAGGTGAAATATTGTCGACTCAAAGGGGTATGGATTTGCGGGCCTTGACATCAAATGTATATTGTAAACGGCTTCATGAACTATTTTATTTGATTAATATATTTTTCATTCCGCTGTGAGATTCTGTGTGTTGCTTTTCTTCTTTTCTCTTATTTTCATATTTAACCCATTAACAATCCTCCCTTTTGAATGGTTTGAATTAGACATGTGTGGTTTATTATCGATTTAAACCGTCCAAAAAGATGGGTCGTTACAAAATTGGTTATTATAGAATAGGAAATTAGTTTTGGGTAAGTAATCTATCACCCTTGGTTGTAAACAATGAATTAATTGACATGAATTACTTAGTTGTAACAATTGATTCATTATCATCTAATTTATTAAATCAGTTTGAAATTAATTTGGAAATCAATAAAATTAATGTAATTGAAATATTACAGTTAATATGGTAAAAGACGTTAACAGTATAATTATGAGAATAATAAGATGGAAACTTATGTAAATATATTCATAAGGTATTGGATGAATTAATAATAAGGACTTAAATCTAAATAAAAGAAATTGTTGTAATTTAAATTATAATAAACTAGGATTTATTACTATTGTAATTTGATGTAAAATTAATGTAATATTTGAATATTGGAATTAACATGGAAAATTGCATTTTAAGAGATTATTAAATTCCTATTTAATCAGGAATGATGAAAACTGTTAACTTTTAAATTTTGAGTTTAAAAGTGATTAAATTAATTTTTAAATAATAATTCATTTAATTAACGTGTAAAATTAGTGTTTTTGGCACCGTATCGGATTTCGATGAAACCATTTTCATCGGATCCATAATAGTGAATTATTAAGGGATTTCAAGTTTTGTAGCAATCAGACTTATCGTTTGATCGTGCGAGCTCGAAACACATAGAAATCAATTAATGAAATTTAAATGAATATAATTTTATTTTAAAAGCTAACTTCTATATACAATAGAATTAGGATTTGAAACTAGTTCCATTTAGTTTAATAATATCAAAAACATATTCTTTGATATATTAGATGACCTATTTTCGTTTCGGAATGAAACGGCCTTTTCGGGTCATTATCGTTGTATCCCAATTCGGTTGGTTCCATCTGTTCTTATCCATCTCTGTCTATATATAGGTTATTATAAACCTAGCAGCTTCTTATTTTCATTTTCTGTAAGTACAGTTTTTATCTATCTGTTTAGTTATCTGTTCCTCCTCAATGGCAGACATTTCAAAACCCTAATTCCCAATTCCAAATCAAATCGAAAATCCAAACTCCTCAAACCCTATCATATTATATATCATTATGAAGTTCTCGAAGAACGTAATCTGCATCTATAGTTCGTTTTTGCAATCGAGTTTCGGTTTGTCCAGAAATCAGCAATCTTTCCTCGGCCGTCCATATTAGAGTTTTACGATCGACGGTGGATCGTCGACCAATCAACGATCGGGAGGCCCATGCGCGTAGAGGGGGACGATCAGACTTCATCCACCAGAGCCGTACATGCTATTGGTGCATGAATTTGCTGGAATGGATGATCAAAGATGGCAGTGGCGCTGGCTCTCGAGACGACCAGAGGCGAAGGCGTTTGGGCTTTGGGGAGAAGCTCAAGGTGGCGGAGCTCGTGGCGTGGTCAGATCTTCACGCAGCGGCGTGTAGGAGGATGCGGCAGTGGAAGAAACATGGCAGATGTGGGTTTCTGATGTCGCGTGCGTGTGTACCGTTGTGGGTTAGAGAAGGTAACGTATTCAGGAATATGACCCTGATTTTTTTTAATTTAAATTATCAAATGTTCTAACTATCATAACCTTTGCATACGAACTTGGATTTGGAGGCGGTTTCTTCCGTTGGAATAGTATTGAAATTCCAAACAATATGAAACTAGTTTGGTTGAATTTGGAGACTGTTCAAATTTTTTGCTTTTTTTGGATTTTAAATCGACTATAAATCAAAGATGAGTGATTAATCCACTCACTCAATACTAACTCTTCTTATGTTAGTTGAATTAAATTTATGAAGTAATAAGAATTTTATTGTTTGCTGGTTGTTAGTTTAAATTGACATTTATGTTCATTGGAATTTTATATTGAAATAAATTAACATTTAAATTAATATTGAATTTAATTGCTAGTTAAATACTGGAAATTGACAAGTAGCAACTGTTATGTTATATTGGATGATTTGGATGTTGATTGCAACTGATTGTTTATTGATTGATATGTTGGATGTATATTTGTTATTTATTTTGATATATCCCTGTTATCATCCCTTTATTTATTTGACATCCTATAAATTATCAGTTTAATTATTTCGAATAAACTAAGAAGTAGCTTGAAATGATTTATACCTATGTCATTTAATTTTGGGTTGAAAGGATATATATCCATCCCTATAATTAAAATTGAAATAACTGATCACTTGGCCATAGGGTATAAAATTATATACAGACATCGGATTGGTTAATTAAATGGTTTTAAAATCTTGAATTTGGATTTTTATTAAATGATATTGTTTTAAAGGAAATAAATTATGGATTTATATGAATTGAATTATTTCTAATTCAAGCCTTGAAATGTTGAAACTGAAATTGGTTAAAAGGAAATTGTTTTATAGAATTGAATCAGAAATGTAAAGTTATAATCGATATATGACTTTAATTCGTAAAATTGAATTATTTTAAGATTTGTGACCATAAAATTGAACAATGAGGTTTAAATTGATTTAAATGGTTTAAATCATTAAATTGAAATTGGACTTGAACTTGATGTAAATTGAAATGGTTTAAAATAAGAATTGGATTGAAATTTAAACCATTGAATTGAATTATTGAATATAATTTGAAGTAAAAAAGAATGAACGTTTCAAAATTGAAGTTAATTCGAATTAAAATTGAAATCAAGTTGATTTGAAACTAAATCGAAATTGAGTCACTTGGATTGAAAAAACTTGAAAATTGAACTTTGTTGATTTGAAATTTAGACATGGGCTTGGATTTGTTGAAATGGAAAGAAATTGTTTGGTTTGATATTATTTTCAAAAAAAAAATATTTTAATATAAACTGTTTAAAAATCGATCCTTTTAATATTCAAATTATTTAGATTTTCCAAACTATTTCACTATGTAAACCACTTCCAATACTCAAACCATTTTATATCAAACTGTTTTAAAATCTTTAAACTGTTTAAACTATTTAAAACTATTCAAACTATTTTCTAAAAGTTCAAACTGGGAAAATTTGGAATTTTTATATTTAAATCGTTGATTTAAATGCGAATGTGGTTAAATGAGGTTATAACCTAAGTTGGAATTTTATATGATATTTTCAAGTGAAAATGACATATTTTTAGTAAATATGATGATTTTGAAATGAAGGATATTTTGAATTGAATATGATATTTTGAAATCAAATATGAATCATTTTCGAAATGTAAAAGAACCAACTGGTGAAAAATGAAGTTTGGTTATTAAAGAGACCCGGACCTCTTATTGGCATACTCTCTGTCAATATTGGAGCCACTTTAACAACTGTGCACGTGGTGGATAATCCAAAATGAAGTGGTTGAATTGGAGGCGTTTGCTGGATTTGAAGAAAGAGAACGATGATGGATGACCCCGGTGTAACGACTCGGATTTTTCGCGTTCGAAAATCAACATCCGTACTTCACATTGTACTAGAATGCCGCAGATTCGACCGTTCAAATCCGATTCGCCGGAGCTTATAACACAGTAAGTATAACAACACAGCGGAAGAAAGAAAAACAATGATATCATATACAATCCAATGAATACAATATCCAGAATGATATACAACAATGATATCAATATGATACAACAATATCAGAGATAAATAATGATACAGCGAAAATAACAGAACAGAAGAGATCACTCCAAATGATCTACAAAAGAGAATGACTCCAACAACTCCAACGTCAAGCTCGAACCACAAGGAGAAGCAAGTGCAGTCCTGAACTCCAAGAACTGAACCAGCTCCAGATAATCTACTAAACCTGAATATCTGAAAAACCCAACTCTAGACTGCCCGTGTGGAAAATAGTGGGCACCCAGAGTTTAGGAAGGGAACAATAAACTCCGGATCAGTCATGGGACTCGTGTGAGCAACAAAAACAGTTTATCTTTAAAACAAGCAACAAAGGCTTTTAAACATTGAAATCCGCAATGCTTTTCGAAAATGAAACTACCATAAGGCCTCCCGCCACACACACAATGCAATCGCAGAATTGGAGGAGATTTCTCCTTATGATAGTCAAAAATGCTTACTACGCAAAATCATTCGATATTATTATCATTAGTGCATAGTGTGAAAATATTTCGAAAATATAATATTAATCTTAGCCAGCATACAACCATTGTTGTATGCCTACTATAGCTACTACGTTCAATAGCAGGTTACCGCCACATTCCATAGCAGGTAATACAACTAAAACCGTACAGGGTTCGTATTGTTTCTTTGGATTTCCAACAAATGATCAGGCTAAGGAACTTCCTTACCGAAATAGAAACGCCTTTGGAAAGATGCCCCGAGAACCTAACCGGATCTCCGCAAACAAAAGGCCGACGCTACCTCACGCTCTAACCGAGCTGTAACTAGGTAACTAACACACGGGTCATGTCATCCCATGGTCGTTACCGACCTTTATCCGAGGGGCCCCTCAACCAACAAAGCAACATCACAAAGTGATAAATGTATAGTGTCCACACGAGTTAAGTATCTGGGCACCATACCATGATACCACCCTTTATCCAGAAGGAAATGACATACCCTAGGGGCGCTACCCCTACAAACCTTTGCCGCAACATTCCTGTTTCGACCATTACCGGGTTGTGAGGCTCGACGAAGTCTTATCCACAAAACTACGCTTCTTCACAAAGCACGCTTTTTCACAAAGCAACGCTTTGACCAACAAATGATCATCAGCACTTCGTATGCCACATTACCAAATTGGGAATGTATCACTAGTAACCATCAACTACATAACCTCTGAGCTCGTACGTCTCAGAGAAGGGTGTTAAGCTAAGAGAACAAATTCTCCGCCACCAACATAAATGTATTTGATAGAAACCAGCTTTACATCTCAAAGTGTAATGTCAGACACACATCCATACAAGTCTGTTCCGGGTTTGAACAGAACCGAAGGCACTTCAAAAGAAGCCCTTGCAAATCCGGGTATTCACAATCTCGATCGGACTTCCCATCACTTAGGGAATCTCTATACCGGGCGCTACTCGGTGCAGAGACAATCGATAGGTCATCCTATCGCTCTCGCAAATACCCGGTCTTCACCACCGGTCCTCAAATGCCATCCATTTACGTCGTATCACTATTCAGAATGGGTTATATGACACGAAGGTCCTCTCCCGGCTAAACCGAATAACGGGCGCAATTAAAAATCATATGGATACTGGGGTCTCAGTTAAATCACAGCTTAAAACTCAAAACTTTTCATTCGAATGGTTAAACAATTACCATTTCTAATCTTTTAAACAAAAAGATTCATTTCAAAAACCTTCAATGGTTTAAACAATTTCCACACCTTTAATCTTTTAAACAAAAAGATTTAATTCACAAAGTTTACCCCGTTCACAAAGATTCATTCACAGATTTTCAAATCAATTTCCATTACAACCTGGGTTAACTCGTTAAATCTTTAAGTCAAGATTTAACTTATAGCTTTCAAAACTCGTTTCCAAAGATTCATTCATAGTCTTTCAAAACAATTCCAATTCAAGTTAGATTAACTCATCCGGTCTTTGAAATCAAAGACTCATTTCATAGTTTTCAAAACATTTCAATTCCATTTCAAACTTGAAACTTTTCAACCCAATTTGGAAATTCATTCCTTATGTGAAAGCTATTATTATTTGAAACAAGTAGTTTCCGTTTCGGAAAAATCCAGTTATATTTACACGAGTTAAAACCCTTGAATTAAATTCAAATTCCCAAATCAATACCTTTTAAAATGGTTTAACCCATATATAACTAGTACAACATCTTTAATCCCTAGTTTCAAATCATAGAATTCAATTTCAAACTTGAATTCAAATTTAAATCAAATTATTTAAATTTCAAAACTCGATTAAGTTATTCAAAATAACTTTTATCTTTGAAATCTCATTTCAAAAGCTTTTCACTTTAAACCCGAATTTCTAATTTCAAAATCAATTGAAATTAAAATTTCAATTTCAAAAACATTAAATTTACATCATCTGTGACTTAACCGATTTCCACGTGAAATCCATATTTGTGTGTGTATAGTGTGGTCCAGGGATTTAACACACAATAGTGCAACACAATGAATCATCACAGATTAAAATACAGGATACAGTTGATAAGCGGTATAAGAACAACGCTTATCGTTCATTCACAGATCCATAGATAAAATAAATTTATCAGTCACAAAGATTCACTATTACAATTCGATGTGGGTTTCGGATAACCAACTGGAATCCGACTCCCTGTCGCATCGAAATTCAAATGTCGTTTACGGGTCAAGGGTTTCATATTCACATAGTAATATATCACAGAAATAGAAATTTCAGATCACAACATAAATCAGGATGTATCACAAAGCATCACAATCAGGGATATCAACAATCAAGTCATCCAAATAGAACCCAAATATCCATAGGTAAAATCAATTAATATCTGATTATAATTAATTTATACCAGATTAATTACTTATGAATAACTTACTAATCCTGGTTAATTAATCATTAATTAATTACAAACCATTTTTAATTAATTATCCATTAATCATTTATTTATTTATCCTCAAATTAATTTCCTTAATTTATACATCATATTAATTAATTAACCTTAAACTAATTACTTAATTAATTAACCCCTTAATTGCTTTCATTAAGTAATTAACAATTTACAATTGATTATCTTCAATTGATTAATCTAATTAATTATCAAAATTAATCATATTAGTTCGTTATTATCATAATCCTAGTTAATGACCTTCACTAACTATTAACAATTCTTTAATTACTTTTCTCAAAGTAATTTACCAAGATTTATCATTTTTAATTACAATTTAAATCTAAAACTCCTTTTATTTCAAGACTAAGATTTGAATTCAGATTTAAATCTCCGATTTTAAATTTTACTTACAATTCAAACTTCCCCTTAAAATTCAAACTACTTAAACCTTTTTAAAGTAGTTAAACAAATTAAAAAAAACTTTATTTATTTTTAAACTGAGATTCAACTAAACTTGAATCAGATTCTAAAACTCGTTTGAATCTTCACTTCTTATTTTAAATTCCAGTTTTAAAATTTTCTTAAGACTTGCAGGCTTAAGCCTGTAACAAGATACTAACCCGAGCAATTAATATTTGCTTCGAGTCTTATCTCCGCTGCTTCGAGTCTCATACTCGAATAACTCGAGCCATCCCCTGTTTGCTTCTTCTTCCCCAAAACCTCGAACGCAACAGATACGCCACCCCAAACGTGCACGTGCACCAACAACGGAGGCGTCTCCGATCAACGCTGCCGGCCTCCCCACGTCATAATTCATCCCTGTAACAACCTCCGATCATCGAAGTTCCGCCACGTCGACGCGATCGAATTTCGACTTAAAAATTCAAAACCTGGAAACGCGAAAGCACTGCGCCTCGAAACCTGTCAACACGTTGTTCTCACCGCCTCGTCCACCAGAGAGTTTGAAACTCCGTCCATCTGTTCGTCATCGCTCCACCTACCATCAACCCAAACTTGATAGAGCTCGATCAACAGGGGAGGTCGAACGAACAAAACATCTACCCCCTGACAAAACTAGGTTTACAAAAATGAATTGCTCGCCGCCAACGCCACCGGCATCTTCGCCACCTCCAACCATTTTTCCTAGGACCCCCGTAGGCTTCTCCATCCCCGCGCAAATCCCCGACCATCACCAGTCACGAGTTCACCAGGAACTGCCAAAACGATGACATTTCGACGATCTCAAACTGTCCCTCAATCCTAAGTCTAAAAATTAAAATTCCTGCCTTAATAATCATGTTAAGGTATAAGAATTCAGATTGTATACTTGAATTCTTGAATTAACAAGTTTAAGTTTTGACTTATTTTAAAGCTATGCTCAGTTCTTTGATTTCCAGAGCCTCCAACAGGTTGTTTTATCTTGATTTTATTTTTAAAACTTAGTTCAAAGTCAAACAGACAACATTGGTTTTAACTTGAAGTCCAAATATCAAGTAGATCGTGAAGAAAAGATTTTTGAAATCAAATTTTGGTGTTCAGAGTCATAACAGTGAGCCTATACAAACTCTTCCAACTCTCAATTTCACTCAGAGGATCCGTATATGTATATAAACAAAATTATTCACAGATATATCTATATATAAGCAACAGTTTTATACTTTAAGCATTTTAAGAAAATAAGTTACTCACATTAGTCAGAGAAAAAGAACAGAGCAGAGTTTTGAAACGCTTAAACCAGGCTTTGAAACATTTGCAAACTTGAAACCTTTCTCTGATCTCTAGTCCTCTGATTTGTATTGTTGTTGATGTTTAAATTGAGTTTTTGTTTAAGTTTTAAAATGATGCTTGCTTTAGATTTTCCTCAGTGGAAATGAACGAAATTGAAGTGAAGGCTGGTATATAGAAATTTGTTGTACAGGGACATATAAATTTATTGGTTTGCACAAGTGATATAATATGGGTTTGTACAAATCATCAGTGATATTTTCTTCTTCTCGTGGCTGATAGAGTTTGGTATGGTGGCTGCATTAAATTAGCATTGTACCATTTACATTTTTATTTCCTTCGGCTGTACAAGATGAGTATATTTTTGCTTTGCTTTGGTGGCTGGTAGATTCATTTGGGTGCTAGCATTATGGGCTAGAGATGTAACATTAAATGCCATTGTCCTCTATGCTTTCAAGTCTACCTACAGGTTACATGTTATATTTTCCTTCTTGTCTTATATTTTCGTTTGTTTACTAACAATGCTTGTTCGGCTGAGAAGATAGGGGTTAGTACAACTGTTTCTTCTTTAGTGTACATGAATCATTTCATTTGATTTTTATATTTTCTCTGTACTTTATGTTTTTGTTGACTATACTTTGTTTTGTTTATTTACTTGTTCGCATACTTGCATTTGTATTTGTTTACTTTGTTTTATTCTAATGTTGTTTGTTATTTTTACTTTGCATATTTATTTACAACTTTGTTTCATATTTAAGTGTTGTTTCTTTTCTTTTCTTATGGCTTAACAATATAAATAAATTTCTATTTTATTATGTTGTTAGATTATATTACTTTACTACTAACTATCTTGTATCAAAAGTATATACATGTATATATATCTCTATATTTATTTTATGAATTCAAATTTAAACCAGTTATTTTAAATTTAAACTCAAATTCAATATATATACAATATTTTTAATTTAAATGATTTATACAAAATTTATTTTGTTTCGGGGGAACTCGCATCACTTTATAGATCAATTTCCACAATTTTATTCAAAAATTAATTTAATTAACAATTTAAATTCATATAAAATTCAGGGTCGTTACAGATTTCCCCCCTTAAAAGAATTTCGTCCTCGAAATTACCAAGGAGACACAAAGATAGATGAAGAATGTTTCATCAAATCAAACTGAACATCTATTCTGCATTTGGTTTACCAGATCAGAATATCGATAACAGATACAAGAACGAATCTGTTTGATACTTCACAAGATACTCGGGTTATCCAGATCTACGAAGTATACAGTGGCATCGGTTAGTTCGAAATGATAACTAACCATTCGTAGAATATATCCGGACCCAAAGGATAGATAGATATATGGATACCATTTCAAAATTTTTAGTTTTAAAACTAAAGTATACCTATCAACCATAGCAAACAAAGCAATCAATACATCCAAAAAAACAATTTGGCCTAGTTGGAGTTTATGTCCCATATTTATATATCGAATCTCCTTCCTGAATCTACCAGGAACTATCGAAGAATTGAGAAAAAATGACGAACAAAAGAGATTGATAGAGAAAATTTGTTTCCTTGTTGTTACAGAGTATCGACCAGTTATAGTCGTATTTCTCTGTCCCCTATCTCATCCTCTTCTTGCACTCATATCTACTATCAGTGGATAGTAAGAGATTTTACTGAGGCATTCGAACAGATATCTGAGGAATACTCATTCTAGAGTTTACTTCACTCTATCTCTAATGAGTTACTTAACGTGTTATACTCCTGAGCTAAAGTTCAACCTTAGCTCTGATACCACTTGTAACGACTCGGATTTTTCGCGTTCGAAAATCAACATCCGTACTTCACATTGTACTAGAATGCCGCAGATTCGACCGTTCAAATCCGATTCGCCGGAGCTTATAACACAGTAAGTATAACAACACAGCGGAAGAAAGAAAAACAATGATATCATATACAATCCAATGAATACAATATTCAGAATGATATACAACAATGATATCAATATGATACAACAATATCAGAGATAAATAATGATACAGCGGAAATAACAGAACAGAAGAGATCACTCCAAATGATCTACAAAAGAGAATGACTCCAACAACTCCAACGTCAAGCTCGAACCACAAGGAGAAGCAAGTGCAGTCCTGAACTCCAAGAACTGAACCAGCTCCAGATAATCTACTAAACCTGAATATCTGAAAAACCCAACTCTAGACTGCCCGTGTGGAAAATAGTGGGCAATCAGAGTTTAGGAAGGGAACAATAAACTCCGGATCAGTCATGGGACTGGTGTGAGCAACAAAAACAGTTTATCTTTAAAACAAGCAACAAAGGCTTTTAAACATTGAAATCCGCAATGCTTTTCGAAAATGAAACTACCATAAGGCCTCCCGCCACACACACAATGCAATCGCAGAATTGGAGTAGATTTCTCCTTATGATAGTCAAAAATGCTTACTATGCAAAATCATTCGATATTATTATCATTAGTGCATAGTGTGAAAATATTTCGAAAATATAATATTAATCTTAGCCAGCATACAACCATTGTTGTATGCCTACTATAGCTACTACGTTCAATAGCAGGTTACCGCCACATTCCATAGCAGGTAATACAACTAAAACCGTACAGGGTTCGTATTGTTTCTTTGGATTTCCAACAAATGATCAGGCTAAGGAACTTCCTTACCGAAATAGAAACGCCTCTGGAAAGACGCCCCGAGAACCTAACCGGATCTCCGCAAACAAAAGGCCGACGCTACCTCACGCTCTAACCGAGCTGTAACTAGGTAACTAACACACGGGTCATGTCATCCCCCGGTCGTTACCGACCTTTATCCGAGGGGCCCCTCAACCAACAAAGCAACATCACAAAGTGATAAATGTATAGTTTCCACACGAGTTAAGTATCCGGGCTCCATACCATGATACCACCCTTTATCCAGAAGGAAATGACATACCCTAGGGGCGCTACCCCTACAAACCTTTGCCGCAACATTCCTGTTTCGACCATTACCGGGTTGTGAGGCTCGACGAAGTCTCGTCCACAAAACTACGCTTCTTCACAAAGCACGCTTTTTCACAAAGCAACGCTTTGACCAACAAATGATCATCAGCACTTCGTATGCCACATTACCAAATTGGGAATGTATCACTAGTAACCATCAACTACATAACCTCTGAGCTCGTACGTCTCAGAGAAGGGTGTTAAGCTAAGAGAACAAATTCTCCACCACCAACAGAAATGTATTTGATAGAAACCAGCTTTACATCTCAAAGTGTAATGTCAGACACACATCCATACAAGTCTGTTCCGGGTTTGAACAGAACCGAAGGCACTTCAAAAGAAGCCCTTGCAAATCCGGGTATTCACAATCTCGATCGGACTTCCCATCACTTAGGGAATCTCTATACCGGGCGCTACTCGGTGCAGAGACAATCGATAGGTCATCCTATCGCTCTCGCAAATACCCGGTCTTCACCACCGGTCTTCAAATGCCATCCATTTACGTCGTATCACTATTCAGAATGGGTTATATGACACGAAGGTCCTCTCCCGGCTAAACCGAATAACGAGCGCAATTAAAAATCATATGGATACTGGGGTCTCAGTTAAATCACAGCTTAAAACTCAAAACTTTTCATTCGAATGGTTAAACAATTACCATTTCTAATCTTTTAAACAAAAAGATTCATTTCAAAAACCTTCAATTGTTTAAACAATTTCCACACCTTTAATCTTTTAAACAAAAAGATTTAATTCACAAAGTTTACCCCATTCACAAAGATTCATTCACAGATTTTCAAATCAATTTCCATTACAACCTGGGTTAACTCGTTAAATCTTTAAGTCAAGATTTAAATTATAGCTTTCAAAACTCGTTTCCAAAGATTCATTCATAGTCTTTCAAAACAATTCCAATTCAAGTTAGATTAACTCATCCGGTCTTTGAAATCAAAGACTCATTTCATAGTTTTCAAAACATTTCAATTCCATTTCAAACTTGAAACTTTTCAACCCAATTTGGAAATTCATTCCTTATGTGAAAGCTATTATTATTTGAAAACAAGTAGTTTCCGTTTCGGAAAAATCCAGTTATATTTACACGAGTTAAAACCCTTGAATTAAATTCAAATTCCCAAATCAATACCTTTTAAAATGGTTTAACCCATATATAACTAGTACAACATCTTTAATCCCTAGTTTCAAATCATAGAATTCAATTTCAAACTTGAATTCAAATTTAAATCAAATTATTTAAATTTCAAAACTCGATTAAGTTATTCAAAATAACTTTTATCTTTGAAATCCCATTTCAAAAGCTTTTCACTTTAAACCCGAATTTCTAATTTCAAAATCAATTGAAATTAAAATTTCAATTTCAAAAACATTAAATTTACATCATCTGTGACTTAACCGATTTCCACGTGAAATCCATATTTGTGTGTGTATAGTGTGGTCCAGGGATTTAACACACAATAGTGCAACACAATGAATCATCACAGATTAAAATACAGGATACAGTTGATAAGCGGTATAAGAACAACGCTTATCGTTCATTCACAGATCCATAGATAAAATAAATTTATCAGTCACAAAGATTCACTATTACAATTCGATGTGGGTTTCGGATAACCAACTGGAATCCGACTCCCTGTCGCATCGAAATTCAAATGTCGTTTACGGGTCAAGGGTTTCATATTCACATAGTAATATATCACAGAAATAGAAATTTCAGATCACAACATAAATCAGGATGTATCACAAAGCATCACAATCAGGGATATCAACAATCAAGTCATCCAAATAGAACCCAAATATCCATAGGTAAAATCAATTAATATCTGATTATAATTAATTTATACCAGATTAATTACTTATGAATAACTTACTAATCCTGGTTAATTAATCATTAATTAATTACAAACCATTTTTAATTAATTATCCATTAATCATTTATTTATTTATCCTCAAATTAATTTCCTTAATTTATACATCATATTAATTAATTAACCTTAAACTAATTACTTAATTAATTAACCCCTTAATTGCTTTCATTAAGTAATTAACAATTTACAATTGATTATCTTCAATTGATTAATCTAATTAATTATCAAAATTAATCATATTAGTTCGTTATTATCATAATCCTAGTTAATGACCTTCACTAACTATTAACAATTCTTTAATTACTTTTCTCAAAGTAATTTACCAAGATTTATCATTTTTAATTACAATTTAAATTTAAAACTCCTTTTATTTCAAGACTAAGATTTGAATTCAGATTTAAATCTCCGATTTTAAATTTTACTTACAATTCAAACTTCCCCTTAAAATTCAAACTACTTAAACCTTTTTAAAGTAGTTAAACAAATTAAAAAAAACTTTATTTATTTTTAAACTGAGATTCAACTAAACTTGAATCAGATTCTAAAACTCGTTTGAATCTTCACTTCTTATTTTAAATTCCAGTTTTAAAATTTTCTTAAGACTTGTAGGCTTAAGCCTGTAACAAGATACTAACCCGAGCAATTAATATTTGCTTCGAGTCTTATCTCCGCTGCTTCGAGTCTCATACTCGAATAACTCGAGCCATCCCCTGTTTGCTTCTTCTTCCCCAAAACCTCGAACGCAACAGATACGCCACCCCAAACGTGCACGTGCACCAACAACGGAGGCGTCTCCGATCAACGCTGCCGGCCTCCCCACGTCATAATTCATCCCTGTAACAACCTCCGATCATCGAAGTTCCGCCACGTCGACGCGATCGAATTTCGACTTAAAAATTCGAAACCTGGAAACGCGAAAGCACTGCGCCTCGAAACCTGTCAACACGCTGTTCTCACCGCTTCGTCCACCAGAGAGTTTGAAACTCCGTCCATCTGTTCATCATCGCTCCCCCTACCATCAACCCAAACTTGATAGAGCTCGATCAACAGGGGAGGTCGAACGAACAAAACATCTACCCCCTGACAAAACTAGGTTTACAAAAATGAATTGCTCACCGCCAACGCCACCGGCATCTTCGCCACCTCCAACCATTTTTCCTAGGACCCCCGTAGGCTTCTCCATCCCCGCGCAAATCCCCGACCATCACCAGTGACGAGTTCACCAGGAATTGCCAAAACGATGACATTTCGACGATCTCAAACTGTCCCTCAATCCTAAGTCTTAAAATTAAAATTCCTGCCTTAATAATCATGTTAAGGTATAAGAATTCAGATTGTATACTTGAATTCTTGAATTAACAAGTTTAAGTTTTGACTTATTTTGAAGCTATGCTCAGTTCTTTGATTTCCAGAGCCTCCAACAGGTTGTTTTATCTTGATTTTATTTTTAAAACTTAGTTCAAAGTCAAACAGACAACATTGGTTTTAACTTGAAGTCCAAATATCAAGTAGATCGTGAAGAAAAGATTTTTGAAATCAAATTTTGGTGTTCAGAGTCATAACAGTGAGCCTATACAAACTCTTCCAACTCTCAATTTCACTCAGAGGATCCGTATATGTATATAAACAAAATTATTCACAGATATATCTATATATAAGCAACAGTTTTATACTTTAAGCATTTTAAGAAAATAAGTTACTCACATTAGTCAGAGAAAAAGAACAGAGCAGAGTTTTGAAACGCTTAAACCAGGCTTTGAAACATTTGCAAACTTGAAACCTTTCTCTGATCTCTAGTCCTCTGATTTGTATTGTTGTTGATGTTTAAATTGAGTTTTTGTTTAAGTTTTAAAATGATGCTTGCTTTAGATTTTCCTCAGTGGAAATGAACGAAATTGAAGTGAAGGCTGGTATATAGAAATTTGTTGTACAGGGACATATAAATTTATTGGTTTGCACAAGTGATATAATATGGGTTTGTACAAATCATCAGTGATATTTTCTTCTTCTCGTGGCTGATAGAGTTTTGTATGGTGGCTGCATTAAATTAGCATTGTACCATTTACATTTTTATTTCCTTCGGCTGTACAAGATGAGTATATTTTTGCTTTGCTTTGGTGGCTAGTAGATTCATTTGGGTGCTAGCATTATGGGCTAGAGATGTAACATTAAATTCCATTGTCCTCTATGCTTTCAAGTCTACCTACAGGTTACATGTTATATTTTCCTTCTTGTCTTATATTTTCGTTTGTTTACTAACAATGCTTGTTCGGCTGAGAAGATAGGGGTTAGTACAACTGTTTCTTCTTTAGTGTACATGAATCATTTCATTTGATTTTTATATTTTCTCTGTACTTTATGTTTTTGTTGACTATACTTTGTTTTGTTTATTTACTTGTTCGCATACTTGCATTTGTATTTGTTTACTTTGTTTTATTCTAATGTTGTTTGTTATTTTTACTTTGCATATTTATTTACAACTTTGTTTCATATTTAAGTGTTGTTTCTTTTCTTTTCTTATGGCTTAACAATATAAATAAATTTCTATTTTATTATGTTGTTAGATTATTTTACTTTACTACTAACTATCTTGTATCAAAAGTATATACATGTATATATATCTCTATATTTATTTTATGAATTCAAATTTAAACCAGTTATTTTAAATTTAAACTCAAATTCAATATATATACAATATTTTTAATTTAAATGATTTATACAAAATTTATTTTGTTTCGGGGGAACTCGCATCACTTTATAGATCAATTTCCACAATTTTATTCAAAAATTAATTTAATTAACAATTTAAATTCATATAAAATTCAGGGTCGTTACACCCGGCACTTGTGCCAATTTGAAATGACTAAAACAGGACGGCTTGTCAGGTCCAAGTGGGCTAGCTAACCCTAGCGGCCATACCTCTTCGTATTACTATATTGATGTTGGCTTGATTAGTGCACCTTGATTATTTTGGAGGTATTGGACATGGTGGGCGGTCATAGCTACCACGCGTTACCACCAACCCTACGACCCGAACTGGTAGTATCCTACCTTGGGCATTGCCTCATATGCCTTGTCATACTCTTTATCCTTATTCGTGACCACTACGATTTTGTTTTAGTATGGTACCTATAGGGGACTCACTGGCTACCGACGTTACTGGTTGTGTTACAGGGCCTCAATAGACTACCTACTTAAAAATGTGTTAAGGGGGATCAATGTAAAGCCTTAACGCTATTTTAATACTTTACATTACTGATAGACACTACATATATAGCGTATCTTACTACATACAGATAGTTTAACGGATCCTTAGGAGATGGAAAATCCCGTAACATCTCTTAAGTTATTGCAGGCACGTTATACACTTGATATGAGATGTGAAATCCCGTAAACATGTCTGAAGCTATTACACTCATATTTACTTGTTGTTGATTTAACTTACATAAGAAATTTTAGTTTTGAATCAAGTGTTTTGTCTTTTCATTTCGCTCGGGTCAGCCTGATCATTTCAGTGTTTGAAGACTTTATTTCTGGAGGATGAAGACGGATTTTGGTATATTATATTATTAGTATTATTCCACTGCACCATTATTGGTATGTTGTTGTTTATACTTTGATTATTTTGTAAAAATTGTGTAATCAAATATATATTGTAAAACAGCTTCATAAACTCTTTATTTTATTATAATATTTTGTAATTCCGCTGTGAGATTCTGTATTCTGTTTTTTTCTTCTTTTCTCTTATTTTCTTATTAAATGCCATTGACAATCCTCCCTTTTGAATGGTTTGAGTTAGACATATGTGGTTTATTGTCGATTTAAACCATCCAAAAAGGCGGGGCGTCACAATTATGTCGACTTGGCTCGTTTAAGTGTTTAGAAACCCCTATCGATAACATGGTGTCCCACGTACCGACCAGAATTCATAAACAACTCAACGGATAAGTAAACACAATATAAAACATTTTATAACATCAACAAGTACGCGCTCTTCTATATAGATACGCTCAAACAGACTCATTCTAGGGTATTACTACCCTATCTCTAATGAGTCAAACCCCACAAAGCCAAGGTTATCGCTAAACTAAAGCTCTGACGCCAACTGTGACAACCCACGTTTTGGAATGTTTAAATCGACAATAATCCACACATGTCCAACTTAAACAATCTGGAACGTAGGTAACCATTGGGGTTAATTAAGAAAAATAAGAAAAGAAGAAGAAAACAAACACAGAATCTCGTAGCGAAATGACAAAATATAATAACCAAATAAACAGTTCATGAAGCTATTTACTATACACTTGATTATAATTTATACAACATTTATCAGAGTTATATACACAACAGAGACAAAATATAATGCGGCAGAACAACATGATGCAGGGAATAATAATTGTAATAATATACCAAATCTTTGTCTTTGTCCTCCAGAAAATGATCTTCAATGTGCTGAAATACTCAGGGCTGACCCGAGCATAATGAAAAGACAAAACACTCGAGTGAGGACTAAAATATCCTTATGTGAGTCAAATCAATATCGCATAACATGTAGTGGCGTCAGAGATGTTTACGGGGTTTCAGATCTCCTATCCAGTGTATAAAGTATGTGCAATAACTCAAGGGATGTTATTGGATTTTCCACCTCTTAAGGACCCATCAAAATATTATACATAGTAGAATACGCTAATGTCTAATTAGTAAAATGAATATTTTTCTTAGCGTTAAGGCTTTATATTAATCCCCCTTAACGCATTTTTAAGCATTATCGCACAGTTTGCATATAACGCCCCAGTATCACGTCGGGGGATAGGGATGCACTGTGATACGACAACACTAAACAAAAATCATAGGGGTCTCGTATAGGGATAAAAGTATGACAAGGCACGTGAGGCAATGCCCAAGGTAGGATACTATCAGCTAGGGTCGCAGGGCTGGTGGTAACGCATCATAGCCACGATCGCCCACCGCGTACATCCATCCCATATCGAGTCAAAGGGAGGTTATCCCAAAATCAAGGTACACCAATCGAAACCAACAACAAGAATAATAGTATGGACCAAGTCCAAAGAAAATCGAAGAATGGATGTCCGCTAGGGGTAGCTAGCCCGCTAGGCCCTGTCAAGCCATCCTGTTTTAGTCATTCCAAATTGGCACGAGTGCCGGGGTTCATCCATCATCGTTCTCTTTCTTCAAATCCAGCAAACGATGCTAAATCCAACCACTTCGTTCTGGAGTTTCCTCCGCATACACGGTTGTTAAAGTGGTTCCAATATTAACAAAGATTATGCCAATAAGAGGCCCCGGTCTCTTTAACAACCAAACGTCGTTTACACACCGGTTGGTACTTTTACATTTCAAAGTCGATTTATACTTGATATCAAAATATCATATTCACTACGAAATCAATTTCATTTCGAAATCATCATATTTGCTTCAAAATTCATATTTTTACTTCAATAATCATTTCGAATTTCAACTTAGGTTATAACTTCATTTTAACCCAATTCGCATTTAAATCCATGATTTAAATATAAACAGTTCCCACCCTGACCAGTTTGAATTTTTAGAAAATAGTTTGAATAGTTTTTAAATAGTTTAAATAGTTTAATATAAAATAGTTTGAGTATTGAAATGGTTTATATATTAAAATAGCTTGGAAAATAAAAATAATTTGAATATTTAAAAAAATTAGATTTTAAATAGTTTATATTAAAATAATTTTATTTGAAAATAGTTTCAAAGTCAAACTGATTGAATTGTAAATCTTCCAATTCAAACCAATTTCAATTTCCATTTTCATTTAAATTAATTCAATTCCGATTTCAATTCGAATTAACTTTGATTCCAATTTAAATACAAATAAATTTCGATTTCGATTTCAAATTAATTCGATTTCAATTCCAATATATTTCAATTCAATTCCAATTTGAATTAATTTCAATTCAATTATCAATTTTAAACCATTTCGATTTATATAAATTCGAGTTTGATTTCAGAATATCGATTTAAATTACCTAAATCAAATTAAACTTCAATATTCAATTTAGGGTTCAAATCTTTTAGAATATTTCAATTTCGAGTTCTGTAACGACCTGCCTTTTGGACGTTTTAAGCAGACACACGCGTCAGACTCAAACCATTCAAAAGGATAGATTGTTATGGGGTAAATAAGAAAAAGCAGAGATAGGAAGAAAAAAATACAGAATCTCGCAGCGGAATGTCAAAATATAATAATCAAATAAACAATTCATGAAGCTGTTTACAAATAACATTGATTAAACTTTTATAATACAATAAGAGTTACATACAACAAGAATAAATAATATATAAATCCAGGGGAACAACATGATGCAATGGAATAGATATATTAAAAGATCATAGTATAAAATCTTCGTCTTCATCCTCTAGCAAGTAGTCTTCGATAAAATGAAAATCTCAGGCTGACTCGAGCAAATTGAAAAGACAAAACACTCGAGTTAGAACTAAAAGATCTTATGTAAGATAAATAAACAGTAAATAAATATGGGTGTAACGGCGTCAGAGATGTTTACAGGGTTTGACAACTCCTATCCAGTGTCAACGTGAGTGCAATAACTTATGAGATGTTTGGGATTTCCATCTCCTAAGGATCTGTTAAACTATCTACTCTGTAGTACAATAAGCTATTATAATAGTGTCTATAGTAAAGTAAAGTATTACAATAGCGTTAAGGCGTTACCCATAACCCACTTAGCACAGTTTTATATATTCCCATAATCTATACAGTACCGTAATTCCTCCGTAAACTGGAGGGCTATCAGAGAGCACTCCATAGGTATGGTACAAACCAAACTCGTAGAAGGCGCGATAGGGCATGTGGACACGACACTCGAGGAAATGCCAGGGTAGATATACCGTTTGAAGAGCCGAACTGGTGGTAACGCATAGCAGCTACTGCCGCCCACCTCGGAACACACTCTCAAATCAAAATTAAGGGGTGGCCACCAAATCAATCACAAGGTAATATGTGACGACCGCCCATGACCCCTGCAATAAACATGGAAATAGTGCGCTTTAAAGTGTGCCAGTGTGATGCCCCACTCCGAGAGCCTCATTAACAAAGAGTATTATATGGATAATACCGTCTGCTAATGCGGACAATAGAGTATAATGGAAGCGACCATGTGTAGTCTTACTTTAACTATCTACTGAACACGCCGAAAAGTGGTTTTTATCATCTCATGTGGTTCGACAAGTTCAATAAATACTTAAAGCAAAACTACAATGGCTATAGGATCTATCAGAACAAAATGTAACAACTCAATGTAATATACATCACAGAATAGCGGATCATCATTGTAACATCCCGTATTTTTAAGCCATTGAATTTGAACATTTAATTCATTTTAAATGTTTAATATGGGTTTAAGATTTATTTTGAACTAAAAAAGAATTGGTTTAAACTAAAATAACAAGTGATAATTTCAGAAGATCGCTTGGTTTAATAGACGAGTTAAATTAGCCTTCTGGGGCACAGTCTCGAAATTCGACGAAACCAGTTCCATTGGATCCGTAATAGTTAGTTATTATCGGATTTCAATTTTCGTAGCGATCGGAATTGTCGTTTAACCGTGGCAGCTCGAAACGCTTAGAAATCGATTTAACCGATTTAATTTTAAATTGATCGTTTAATTTCATATCTCGTGCATACAATCAAATTAGCTTACGAAACCTGTTCCATTGTGTCCGGAACGCGGAAAAACCCCAGGATAGCCTGTCGGAACGTGAGATTTGGAGGTCGTTTGCATTAACTGTTAAATCGAGAAATTTATATTAATTAAATAATATTAAACAATATTATATATAAATTTATATTGTTAAACCCTAGCTACATCCTCAGGCCGCCGTTTATTCACGTTTTAATGGCTGAGAAGCTTCTTCGTTCACCTCTTATTATCGATCAATCCACACAATAATTTCAAAAACTCCCAACTGGAATGTTGTAGAGAGCGGAAAGATGCTTAGATCCAACGGTGGATCGCTGCTATGGTCGTCGATCGGAGGAGGATTTTGGAGCCGTTCGCTGGAAGTTCTCGTGCGTTTTTTTGAGGGCATGGGTTGACCGAGCTTCGAGATTTTCTGGGCGATGGTGGAGTTTGTCGCGACGTACGCGGGGCCGTTGTTTGATCGAGCTCGAGTTGACCATGGTTGGAGCGGTTCGAAACCCTAGTGGTGATGATGGGTTCGAACTTCACCTGTACATGCGCGTGTAGAAGAAATAGGCTACGACCTTGATTTCACCTCAGTTTTCAGCGGCCACGATCTCCAGTTGGTAAAATAAAAAGAAATTTGTTTTAAAATATATTCAAAACTTTATAAAATCGTAACTCGTTCATACGTTAGCAGATTTTAACGAAACTGGAACCGTTGGAATCGCAGAGAGATGTACTTCGTGATGGTGCAGATCCGGAGTCATTCCGGGCAAGTAGAAATTTGGGTTAAATCGGACGTCGTTCGGTTTAATTCAAAATTCCGAACGCTCGTCGAAACTCAAGGTGAGTTATTCTCACTCACATCTGGATGCTAGACATTATAAATAATTGATATTTAAATATCTGTGTGGTTGATTGTCTATATTTGTGTTTTTCTGTCTGGATTGATATTTATATTGTGATGTGCTAATATTTGTAATGCAGGGAGAAACAGGTTGGAGGGATCCAACTGGATTCCTCATAATGTAATAATTATTTTATAGTTGATAATGATGCCTGTTTATGTGTTGTGATTGATAAATCTGACATTAAATTGTACTGTGATATTGTGGATAAATGGTAAATCCAGAATTAAATTATAAATGAATAAATTGGGGTTTTAAAAGAAATTAAAGAAATTGTTAAATAAGGAATTTAAAGGAATATAAAAATTGGATTCCGTTTTTGGAATGGAAAATGTAAATTGGTAAAATGGGGATTTTATATATTGTGGAAAATTTATCAATCGTTAAATGTGAAATATAAATTTTCTGGAAATGAATTCTATGAAATTATAAATTGAGTAAAATAACAGTGGTTTATTTTAATGATGAATAGTGATATCCGGGAAGGTTAAATATGTTAAAATGAAGCTTCCGAATATAAATGTACGATTTTAAGTGTTAATAGAATATTTTAAAATACCGTTTCCTCCATTGGGATTTTATTTAAGTAAATTGGAAATATGGTTTTCATTGAAGAATTCTCCAAATTTATCTTACTTAAAAATGTTTTAAACTATATTTTAAAATGAATTTCCGGGTATGGGAAATTGAGTGCGAACTTCGGATGAAGTTATAGATAAGTATGGAATTGGGAATTTATGTTGTAAACATAAATTGAATTTGAAATAAATCGTTTGGATTTATATGAAGGATACTTTGGAATGTTTGAACGGGATGGTGTTTCCCTGGGAAAAACCAAGTTAGAGTTTTAAAGGTTTTTATTTAATTAAAGTTAAAGTTTAAATTGTTTAAAGAGTATTTTCAAGAAATTATTATTTTTAGAGAAGAAAAGTTTAAATTATTTTAAAGTTATTTGTTTAAGTTATGGAAAAGGTTAGTATTATCTTTTTAAAAACACTACCTGTAAATATTTAGTAAATTGAACCCTTATTTAAATCGAGTTATATCCTATTAAATAAATACTATTTAAAGTAGTTTTGAAATTATATTTTGAGTAAATAACTAGAAGTACATTTATATATTTATAAGTATATTTCGCTATAAAGTATTTTAATTGTTTTTAATCTAAATTGTTTAAGCTTGGTTTTTCCAAATGGGAATAAATGGTAAGGCTTTACCCTGTAAGGAAGAAATTGGGAAGTCGTTTCAAAATGAGTTTTGAAATGTGAAAATATATCTTTTAAAGATATTAAAGGGAAAGAATAAATAATGTGTGATATTATTTATTGTGTGATGGATGCTTATGGATGCTTGTGAATGTGAATTGATAGTTAAATCACCGACTATCAATATTGGCCAAATGCGCTGATCGTTTCGAAGAGACCGGGATCGAGATTTATTTCTCGAATACCACTTCGATCCGGTTTGTACGTTTCGTGTAACGTGTTCGGAGTCGAAGATGGAGCAGTGAAGAGCTAGGGCTAGTCGCTACTAATCCTGAGGATATTTCCAAAATGGATGTAGTAGGAATAGTGCCTTCGGTTCCGTTCGGACCCGGGACGGACTTGTATGGACGAATGGTTTCGTGACATCGTCAGGTGGGCGATGGGCATTCTAAGGGATATGTGCTATAAAGGTATCGTTTAGCCTCAAGCCTCATCAACCGGGAATGACTGAAAATCAGGGGTTATGCAGCAAGGCTTCGTGGGTAGCGCCCACTGGAGAGTATGGTCATCCCTGTCTAGATGTCCCTTTTATTTCGGCTTAGTGGTGCGGTTGCTGATCACAACCGTGGGGTGATTATATTCGGAATTGCCCATAGGTGATTCCGGCCTTGTGTTGCAGGGGACTTAGGGTGGGTCCTCGGTACTGTGATCTAGGCCATGTACTGTGACAGGTGGTACCCCAGTGCCTAGTCATTCGTTGGAAATCCATTCTCCTTACGTGCCTTGTACGAGTTTTGTTTGTATACCTATTAGCTGGAATTTAATGAATGTAACAATTTCGGCTATTTGAATAAGTATTTGTAAATAGACACTACTATAATATCAGAGGATTTTATAAAAAGTGTTTTAGTTATCGTAAGGTAAAAACCCGACATGTTTATTTGTGGCGTGGTCTTACGAGATGCTTTTGTTTCAAAGGATTTTTGAAACTTTAATAATCAATTGGGTGTATTTATGATGCGCTGGTATTCTAGACTGACTCGGGTGTTATTTCATTATAATGCTCGGGTCAGACCGAGTATATTTACAAGATAGGTTGCTATGGAGCTCAGGAGAGGAGCTGGAGTCCGAGACGTATTTCTCGTACTTGTATTATTCCGCTGCTGTGATTGTTGAGATTGTTTGACTGGTTATGATTGGTTGTATTGATATACTCTGTTGATGATGTATTGTATATAAACAGATATAGTTTTGATTTGTGTAAAGATCTGTTCTATATATTATATTTTATCCGCTGCGATTGTGAGGTTCTGATTTGTTTAGTTCTTTCTTCTTCTATCTACTTTCTTATTCTTCTACAATCTGTCTTTTCCGGCATTCGATTGTCGGCATACTATACTGTAGGGTATTTTGTGTCGATTTTTGAGGGTCGAGAAGGGCGGGTCGTCACACTTGGTATCAGAGCTTAGGTTGGCGACAACCTAGGCTTTGGTGGGAAAATTTCTCATGTTAAATAGAGTCAGAAGTACTCTATGATGAGTTGAGTGTAATAATAGCTATGAGAGCGTACTTGTTAGTGAATATAAAATTGTTTTTATACTGTGTTGACTTATCGGTTGAGTGTTTATGAATTCTGGTCGGTACGGGAAGTACAACCGTATCGATAGGGGTTTCTAAACTCTTAAACAAGATAAACCGACATAGTATTGTTTTTAAAGTGGGTAAATGAAATAATTTTACCCAAAATTATATTTTGATATAAAAGAAATAAGTTTTCTAAATTATATATTTTGGATGCTTGTTTGGTTGTTTCTTCTATAATCAAATAAGAAATTAAGATATGATCTAAAATTTGAAATGAAGTATAAGCGAATAAGAAGTTAAAATATTAAAATGGTTTATAACCAAATAGAGTTAACTCAATATGTTTAAATAAGAAAAGTGAAATTTAAAATTTGATTTAAACTAGAATTTTGACCCCGGGAATTTTGGGAAGGGTTTTAAATTGATTTGATTGAAATTTTGGGAATGTTGAAATGTTTTCCAAAGGTTTTGAAGTCAATGATGGAGTATATTTTGGAAAATATTTTTGAAGGGAAATTGATTTGAGGTGAATTTTGGAAGTGGAAAGCATTGAACTCACTTCAGTCGCTGGAAAATAATTCTGATGATGCTGGCCACATCATCAGAATTCATTTTCGAGTTTCTAAAGTGATGGATTGCTTCCGTGGTGATTGGTTAAGATATTTGTTTATACTTGTTTATATACAAGTTGTTTTAACAATTTTAAAGGGAAAATTGTTTTGGTAAAAGCAGGGTGTTTGGGATTTGGGATTTGATATATCAAATGGGAATATGTTGATTTTGATTTCAAAATGGTTTTGAAATAAAATCGAGTAATTGAATTCTGGAAATCCTATTTGAACTGTAAAAGTTAAAATGAATCAACTAGGGAATTTACTGAATGAAGTTGATTGAAATAGGAAGGAAAATGAAATTTTGTTCCAGAATGTAAATTTACTCTGAAGAAATGAAGGTGAATGGAATGAATTTGGGTTTAACTTAAGATAAGTTAAATTAAATTGAAACCTGAAATTGAATTACACCTAAGTAAATTGGAATTCACTTGAAATAAGTATAAAGGTGAAGTGTAAATGCTTATAATTGTGTAAGTGAATTCATATTCTTAAGTTATAAAGTGTTATAATTTGAAGTTGTGATTAAATGGAAATGGACTTAAATGGGCAATCTAAACCCTTAAATAGAAGTGAAATTGAAGTTCATTAATGGAAATAGCTGGATGGTGAGGCAAATTCAAACTCAATCCTAAATGGAATGTAAAGTAAGATAAGGTAAAGTGAGATATAAAAGATGTGAATGAACTTAAATAGTAAATAAGTTTTGAATTTATTTATGGAGGAATAAATTGAAGTGGAATTCAAAATTCAGTGCATTATAAGCAATATTGAATGTAATTCAATTCTTATTTAAGTAGTAAAGAAGTGGGTTAAATGAAATTTGACTAAATAAAATTTAGTTAAACTTGGAATAAATTTGGATAAGAATCAAATTGAAAGGGAATTTGGTTTAGTTGATATGATGTTGAATGAAGTAAATGCTTACTCAATTAAGTCCAAAATGATTGTTTGGAAATAATTAGCTAAATTAAATGGGATGTGTATGGTAATGAATAGAATTTTGATAGTTTGGTCAAAATTTGAAAGGTTAATAAAATCCAGTTTTGGGATGGGATTTAAGTTGGTAATAAGTGTTGGAAGTGAGGATGAATAATGGAATTAACTTATAATAGAGGTGGTTTGAATTGTAAATAAAATTCAAATGAGAGAAATAATTTAAGTGGTCTCTTTGTTAATAAAATAAATTTGTATATGGATTTAGTAAATAAACAAAGAGCATTAAAGTCATAAATAAATTGAAATTTGATTGAGTGAGAATCAAATGGAAATCAAATAAAATTGATATAAGAAGATAAAGTAACTATTGTGAAAGGACTTAAGTAACTTGGAAGAAAAACAAAATGTGTGTGAATGGGCTTTATTAAGTAATCTTGAATGCAATTTGTTAAATAATAGAATGGAAATGCAGGTGTAATTGTATTAATTAATTATTGAGATGAAATAAAATGTAAGGAAAGTTTAATTTAATTAACAAATTGCATTGGAATAAAAAAAAAATTCTTGGATCGTGTACCATGCAAATGGAATAAAAATTTATATGAATCTAAGTTGGAATTAATTTTAAATGGTTATAAGCTTATGTGGTGATTATTTTGCTTGAATGACATGAAATTGCTTGTATTCGGAGTTGAGTGGTTTAACAAGCAATTGAAATTGATTTTTGAATAAGTTGATATGGATTGAAATCTAATTCAAAGAGTTTGTAAATAAATGCAAGTGAATTGTTTCAAAAATAGCGAAGGGAATTGATCTTGAATTAATAGGAATGAATTGATCTTTTTATGAGTAATGTTTGCATATGAATGAAAATGGATCATAAAAGAAATGCAAATGCTTCAAATTGAAAATAAGAATTGGTTGGTAAATCAGATTGGAAATGTAAGTTAAAATAAAGAAATGTAAGTAAGACATATGTTAATCATATTGGAATAGGAATGAATTGGTTGTAATAAATATGAATGGTATATAGTAAACTTGAATGTAAATCATTCAAGTGAAATAAAATGAAGTAGACTTGAATAAGTGATTCGAAAGTGATTGAAATCTTTGGATTGTTGAAAATATAGTGACATTGTTAAACTATGAAATTGCTTGGGTTGGAAATGAAATGGGTATGTTTAGCTTACATTTACATTGGAAATGTTATTAAAATGCTCGTATCTTTGAAAACTGATGAGTTTGTTGAGTAAGTACAGGTACGGGAGGCGTTCGAGAGTGTTGGAGCGCGTATGTGCGATATATTAGCCGCTCGCTATTAAAAATTTGCTACAAGGTACTCCTACGCAAATATAATTGGGAAATGATATATATATTGTGATATATTTTGGTTTCCGGCCGTGTGAGCCGATGTATATATATTTGTGTATCCTGCGATATCGCAGAAGCTCCTCCGTACAAAGGAGACTCCGCCAAAATTTTCCAGAAATTTTGGGAGTTAGAAAAATTTTGGGGTTTTTGGGAAAATTTATTAATAAGTAAAGTTATTTTTGAAAGCAAATGTTAAAATACAGGCTTTAGAGTAGATAAAGCAAATGGTTTTGAAATGGAGTTGAAACCTTTTGGGAAAGTGAATATAAGTTTTTAACTAAGCAAATTGGGTAAGTAAATGGGTTGGGAAGTATGTTCCTACCTTAGCAAATTTCGGGGACGAAATTTTTATAAGGGGGGAGGAATGTAACATCCCGTATTTTTAAGCCATTGAAATAGAACATTTAATTCATTTTAAATGTTTAATATGGGTTTAAGATTTATTTTGAACTAAAAAAGAATTGGTTTAAACTAAAATAACAAGTGATAATTTCAGAAGATCGCCTGGTTTAATAGACGAGTTAAATTAGCCTTCCGGGGCACAGTCTCGGAATTCGACGAAACCAGTTCCATTGGATCCGTAATAGTTAGTTATTATCGGATTTCAATTTTTGTAGCGATCGGAATTGTCGTTTGACCGTGGCAGCTCGAAACGCTTAGAAATCGATTTAACCGATTTAATTTTAAATTGATCGTTTAATTTCATATCTCATGCATACAATCAAATTAGCTTACGAAACCTATTCCATTGTGTTCGGAACGCGGAAAAACCCCAGGATAGCCTGTCGGAACGTGAGATTTGGAGGTCGTTTGCATTAACAGTTAAATCGAGAAATTTATATTAATTAAACAATATTATATATAAATTTATATTGTTAAACCCTAGCTACATCCTCAGGCCGCCGCTTATTCACGTTTTAATGGCTGAGAAGCTTCTTCGTTCACCTCTTATTATCGATCAATCCACACAATAATTTCAAAAACTCCCAACAGGAATGTTGTAGAGAGCGGAAAGATGCTTAGATCCAACGGTGGATCGCTGCTATGGTCGTCGATCGGAGGAGGATTTTGGAGACGTTCGCTGGAAGTTCTCGTGCGTTTTTTTGAGGGCATGGGTTGACCGAGCTTCGAGATTTTCTGGGCGATGGTGGAGTTTGTCGCGACGTACGCGGGGCCGTTGTTTGATCGAGCTCGAGTTGACCATGGTTGGAGCGGTTCGAATCCCTAGTGGTGATGATGGGTTCGAACTTCACCTGTACATGCGCGTGTAGAAGAAATAGGCTACGGCCTTGATTTCACCTCAGTATTCAGCGGCCACGATCTCCAGTTGGTAAAATAAAAAGAAATTTGTTTTAAAATATATTCAAAACTTTATAAAATCGTAACTCGTTCATACGTTAGCAGATTTTAACGAAACTGGAACCGTTGGAATCGCAGAGAGATGTACTTCGTGATGGTGCAGATCCGGAGTCATTCCAGGCAAGTAGAAATTTGGGTTAAATCGGACGTCGTTCGGTTTAATTCAAAATTTCGAACGCTCGTCGAAACTCAAGGTGAGTTATTCTCACTCACATCTGGATGCTAGACATTATAAATAATTGATATTTAAATATCTGTGTGGTTGATTGTCTATATTTGTGTTTATCTGTCTGGATTGATATTTATATTGTGATGTGCTAATATTTGTGATGCAGGGAGAAACAGGTTGGAGGGATCCAACTGGATTCCTCACAATGTAATAATTATTTTATAGTTGATAATGATGCATGTTTATGTGTTGTGATTGATAAATCTGACATTAAATTGTACTGTGATATTGTGGATAAATGGTAAATTTAGAATTAAATTATAAATGAATAAATTGGGGTTTTAAAAGAAATTAAAGAAATTGTTAAATAAGGAATTTAAAGGAATATAAAAATTGGATTCCGTTTTTGGAATGGAAAATGTAAATTGGTAAAATGGGGATTTTATATATTGTGGAAAATTTATCAATCGTTAAATGTGAAATATAAATTTTCTGGAAATGAATTCTATGAAATTATAAATTGAGTAAAATAACAATGGTTTATTTTAATGATGAATAGTGATATTCGGGAAGGTAAAATATGTTAAAATGAAGCTTCCGAATATAAATGTACGATTTTAAGTGTTAATAGAAAATTTTAAAATACCGTTTCCTCCATTGGGATTTTATTTAAGTAAATTGGAAATATGGTTTTCATTGAAGAATTCTCCAAATTTATCTTTCTTAAAAATGTTTTAAACTATATTTTAAAATGAATTTCCGGGTATGGGAAATTGAGTGCGAACTTCGGATGAAGTTATAGATAAGTATGGAATTGGGAATTTATGTTGTAAACATAAATTGAATTTGAAATAAATCGTTTGGATTTATATGAAGGATACTTTGGAATGTTTGAACGGGATAGTGTTTCCCTTGGAAAAACCAAGTTAGAGTTTTAAAGGTTTTTATTTAATTAAAGTTAAAGTTTAAATTGTTTAAAGAGTATTTTCAAGAAATTATTATTTTTAGAGAAGAAAAGTTTAAATTATTTTAAAGTTATTTGTTTAAGTTATGGAAAAGGTTAGTATTATCTTTTTAAAAACACTACCTGTAAATATTTAGTAAATTGAACCCTTATTTAAATCGAGTTATATCCTATTAAATAAATACTATTTAAAGTAGTTTTGAAATTATATGTTGAGTAAATAACTAGAAGTACATTTATATATTTATAAGTATATTTCGCTATAAAGTATTTTAATTGTTTTTAATCTAAATTATCTAAGCTTGGTTTTTCCAAATGGGAATAAATGGTAAGGCTTTACCCTGTAAGGAAGAAATTGGGAAGTCGTTTCAAAATGAGTTTTGAAATGTGAAAATATATCTTTTAAAGATATTAAAGGGAAAGAATAAATAATGTGTGATATTATTTATTGTGTGATGGATGCTTATGGATGCTTGTGAATGTGAATTGATAGTTAAATCACCGACTATCAATATTGGCCAAATGCGCTGATTGTTTCGAAGAGACCGGGATCGAGATTTATTTCTCGAATACCACTTCGATCCGGTTTGTACGTTTCGTGTAACGTGTTCGGAGTCGAAGATGGAGCAGTGAAGAGCAAGGGCTAGTCGCTACTAATCCTGAGGATATTTCCAAAATGGATGTAGTAGGAATAGTGCCTTCGGTTCCGTTCGGACCCGGGACGGACTTGTATGGACGAATGCTTTCGTGACATCGTCAGGTGGGCGATGGGCATTCTAAGGGATATGTGCTATAAAGGTATCGTTTAGCCTCAAGCCTCATCAACCAGGAATAACTGAAAATCAGGGGTTATGCAGCAAGGCTTCGTGGGTAGCGCCCACTGGAGAGTATGGTCATCCCTGTCTAGATGTCCCTTTTATTTCGGCTTAGTGGTGCGGTTGCTGATCACAACCGTGGGGTGATTATATTCGGAATTGCCCATAGGTGATTCCGGCCTTGTGTTGCAGGGGACTTAGGGTGGGTCCTCGGTACTGTGATCTAGGCCACGTACTGTGACAGGTGGTACCCCAGTGCCTAGTCATTCGTTGGAAATCCATTCTCCCTACGTGCCTTGTACGAGTTTTGTTTGTATACCTATTAGCTGGAATTTAATGAATGTAACAATTTCGGCTATTTGAATAAGTATTTGTAAATAGACACTACTATAATATCAGAGGATTTTATAAAAAGTGTTTTAGTTATCGTAAGGTAAAAACCCGACATGTTTATTTGTGGCGTGGTCTTACGAGATGCTTTTGTTTCAAAGGATTTTTGAAACTTTAATAATCAACTAGGTGTATTTATGATGCGCTGGTATTCCAGACTGACTCGGGTGTTATTTCATTATAATGCTCGGGTCAGACCGAGTATATTTACAGGATAGGTTGCTATGGAGCTCAGGAGAGGAGCTGGAGTCCGAGACGTATTTCTCGTACTTGTATTATTCCGCTGCTGTGATTGTTGAGATTGTTTGACTGGTTATGATTGGTTGTATTGATATACTCTGTTGATGATGTATTGTATATAAACAGATATAGTTTTGATTTGTGTAAAGATCTGTTCTATATATTATATTTTATCCGCTGCGATTGTGAGGTTCTGATTTGTTTAGTTCTTTCTTCTTCTATCTACTTTCTTATTCTTCTACAATCTGTCTTTTCCGGCATTCGATTGTCGGCATACTATACTGTAGGGTATTTTGTGTCGATTTTCGAGGGTCGAGAAGGGCGGGTCGTTACAATCATAAACACATTTACTGATACAAAGCAGAGTATACAAAATGATACATGTCAAGTGGTATAGCAAACCACAATATACAAACGAGTTCACAAGAATACATATCAGAGTTATAATAGATAAGGACTACACAAAAAGCTAAGACAAAAAGGAGCTAGCGGAATAGTCCATGCGGAAGCAAAAGAGGCTAAGTCCAAAAGCACCTAACTTGAAACATCTCGGTCTGACCCGAGTATAGGATACACGGGTCAGTCTAGCTATACAAATCAGTTAGATAAACTAAACGATAATAAACCTTCAAGATCATATAGTATAACAATTATCTCTAAAGGAGATAACTCAATCATCTAACATAAGATGAATCATAACAAAACAAGCCTCATATCATCGGCATCTCAACAAGCAAAGGATATCATATCCCAAATCAAGCCAAAAGGCAAATAACAAATACCAATGAGGGTACACAAGTTCCACTAGATGATCGCTACATATCATGCGACTCAAAAAGACCAACACTGAAAGGCGATGCACTAGGGAATATACATATCAATCAAAACAACAAAAGATGCTCGAGCTCAGTACTGTATAACAAGGATCCATAAGCCCGAAGGCTCCAAACCAAATATCACCCATGCGGCTCAAAAAGACCAACATTGGAAGCGATACTATAGGGCAACAAACCCGAAGGCACAAACCCGAAGGCAACATACCTAAAGGCAACAAACCTAGGGAGACAGTCAGAAGACACTATCCCAAAGGCAACAAACCGTAGTGGTGAAGGTCCGGAGGCCCAGTACTGGACACCACTAAATGGCGGAATGTGTCACAACTCTTGAAAAGGAACCCGAAAAGTGTTAACGCGAGTCCCATAACCACTCGTTCGCACTAAACGGTTTACTATCCATTAGCCAATTTCACACTCAAAGCATTACAATGTTTACCTCATCTCATCGGTAAACCAGACACAAAGGTCAAAACGATCAATCGAATAGGTCGGGGATTAATCGGAAAGGTGAACGCGCGGATTCATGGTCCGTGTTTTACCTAACCATTTAATCTCCTTTCCACTTCGTTCGAAGTGCAAAATTGTGTGTGTTTAAATAGAAATTTATAAAGTGGAGAAGGGAGTTTTTAATATGATTTAGAGGGATTATTTATAAAAACCGTGAATGAAGTCAAAGGTAAGTTATCAAAAGCCAAAGATGCAATAACAAACACAAAGAACCAACTTGAATCGATAAAATTAGGAAAATCAAACAAAACGAACAAAAATAAGCAAAACAGGGAAAACAGGAGCAGGTCGGTCGGCCGTTATCAGAGCTCGGTCGACCGGACACTGTTCTGAAAAATCCTCGTGAAGCAGGTCGGTAGACCGGACTTCCTGGTCGGTCAGCCGGAGCCAAAATTCCTACACTCCCAAAACAGAGGCAGGGAAGTGCTCAAGTAGCAGGTCGGTCGACCGGACACTGCATTCGGTCGGCCGGAGCCTGATTTCCAGCACTTCTTGCCCTATCAATGAATACCAATTCTTTCCAAATCAAAAGCAATAGCACATGAATACTTGTTAGGAATTCATACCCAACATCAATGATATCAAGAGAGGTAGATGTGAGTTCAAAACTCACCTTTTTACACACAAGCAAAGAAGAAGAAGCTCAATTGCAAAGAAACAACCAATCACACTCCACTTAAATTCTACAAGCTTCAATCTAAGATCAAAACAAGTATTTCCTAAATTTAGGTTTAGGCATTTCTGAGATTGAAGAGAGAAATAGATAGAGAAGATGAAGGGGAGGCTTACCAATAGTTTCTATTTGATTTTGGAGCAAGGATTCGAGTTTGCAAGGAGAAACTAGGGCTTGGAATATCTAATTCCTCTTCCTTTCCACCATTTTCAGCTTTAGCTTGAGGAATGAAATGAAATGGAGATGAATGGATGAAGAGTTAAGGAGATGGGGGGTTAAGTGGGGTTAAGGGCTGAACTCAAACCCAAGTCCAAAGTGAAAAAGGGTCAAAACTCCACAAACTCCAAACATATCGAAGCTTATACTCAAAAAGATCGCAAATGACATTTTGAACTCAATGGAAGTGGTTTCGAGCTCCAATTCGGCCGTTTGCAAAAAAGTAGCTTTTCGGACTATAATCCGACAAATGACATTATATTTAAATAAAATATTTAAATATACAACCGATAAATATGCGGGTTGTTACAGACTCCCCTCCTTAAGAAATTGTGTCCTCGCAATTCTTAAGAAGAAAATAAAGAGTAACAACCAAAAACATATCAACACATAAGAAGAACAGAATAAGAAGTTCACCATAAAGTGCACGAAAGGATAAGCCCGAACTTGCTTGCTCAGAGAATTCTATTGATTCCTAAGCTCAAAATAATTCGGAACACCGACGTGGTAAAAACAATACGTCAAATGGACCAAAGCTCAACAAATGAAGTGCAACAAAACGTCCGATGAACTTGGTAAAAAGATCATTCCATTCGGACATCAATAGAGAAACAATCACTTGTTGCTTACAACTAAATGCATTGGCAACACGATCCCCCTTTCGGGAATAAAAAGAATGAGAGTATCATAAAAGATTTCTTTTTAAATAATCTACTTTCCCGAAAAGCTAATACTTTCCAAAAATCATAATTATCTTTATGTAATTATCTTTCTAGAAAAATTTTCTTATTTCAAATCAATTTATTGTGTCAAATTGTCTCATCAAATTATTTAGGAGATTCCTATCGATAACGTTGATCAAGCGCATCGACCAGAATTCTTAAAGCACTCAATGGGCAATACAATCACAAAATCATCTTCTATATGATAAACATGTTTCTAAAAACTTTTAAAAATTCTCTTTATTTGTTTTAAGAACAAAAAACCCATTTAAACATATAAATAAATCTTATGAAAAAGATTTGCAAAAATTTTTAATTGCTAATTTCCATCCAAAACCAATAAATACTAAAATGGAATCATCGAGATATTCACAGAATACTCGATTCATAAAATGGACGAAATGAGCTAGACAAACTGAATGACATAATAAATCATTCATAAGAATCACAACGAGTGCGGAATGCGGTAAGTGGAATGCTAACTTCCGCAACTCGTAGCCAAATGAAAACCGGTGGTAAGGTCGAGCTAAAAAGACCTTAACACTACTCAAAAGATTGCTTAGGTAATAATCCTAAGACAAGACCAAAATACTAGAAAATTCTCAAACTACAAGAATGAGAGAAACAACACTTTCCTCGTCATGAGGGCTTACAGAATAAAATGATGCCATCAAATTGGAATCAAAATCACAAAGGAAGATAATTCAATATGGAATACTACGGAATTTAAATGCATTCCTAGACGTATTCCCAAAGTAGAAGGAATAGAGGGACACGACAATTCAAAGATTTGCATCACTTATTACACTCTGATGTATCGAATATGTGCTTCTATTCTGTGTTTATCATACTTTGTTCTGAACTCAGCTCTGATACCAAGCTGTGACGCCCCACTCCGAGAGCCTCATTAACAAAGAGTATTATATGGATAATACCGTCTGCTAATGCTGACAATAGAGTATAATGGAAGCGACCATGTGTAGTCTTACTTTAACTATCTACTGAACACGCCGAAAAGTGGTTTTTATCATCTCATGTGGTTCGACAAGTTCAATAAATACTTAAAGCAAAACTACAATGGCTATAGGATCTATCAGAACAAAATGTAACAACTCAATGTAATATACATCACAGAACAGCGGATCATCATAAACGCATTTACTGATACAAAGCAGAGTATACAGAATGATACATGTCAAGTGGTATAGCAAACCACAATATACAGACGAGTTCATGACAAGAATACATATCAGAGTTACAATAGATAAGGACTACACAAAAAGCTAAGGCAAAAAGGAGCTAGCGGAATAGTCCATGCGGAAGCAAAAGAGGCTAAGTCCAAAAGCACCTAACATGAAACATCTCGGTCTGACCCGAGTATAGAATACACGGGTCAGTCTAGCTAAACAAATCAGTTAGATAAACTGAACGATAATAAACCTGCAAGATCATATAGTATAACAATTATCTCTAAAGGAGATAACTCAATCATCTAACATAAGATGAATCATAACAAAACAAGCCTCATATCATCGGCATCTCAACAAGCAAAGGATATCATATCCCAAATCAAGCCAAAAGGCAAATAACAAATACCAATGAAGGTACACAAGTTCCACTAGATGATCGCTACATATCATGCGGCTCAAAAAGACCAACACCGAAAGGCGATGCACTAGGGAATATACATATCAATCAAAACAACAAAAGATGCTCGAGCTCAGATACTGTATAACGAGGATCCATAAGCCCGAAGGCTCCAAACCCAATATCACCCATGCGGCTCAAAAAGACCAACATCGGAAGCGATACTATAGGGCAACAAACCCGAAGGCACAAACCCGAAGGCAACATACCTGAAGGCAACAAACCTAGGGAGACAGTCCGAAGACACTATCCCAAAGGCAACAAACCGTAGTGGTGAAGGTCCGGAGGCCCAGTACTGGACACCACTAACTGGCGGAATGTGTCACAACTCTTGAAAAGGTACCAGAAAAGTGTTAACGCGAGTCCCATAACCACTCGTTCGCACTAAACGGTTTACTATCCATTAGCCAATTTCGCACTCAAAGCATTACAATGTTTACCTCATCTCATCGGTAAACCAGACACAAAGGTCAAAACGATCAATCGAATAGGTCGGGGATTAATCGGAAAGGTGAACGCGCGGATTCATGGTCCGTGTTTTACCTAACCATTTAATCTCCTTTCCACTTCGTTCGAAGTGCAAAATTGTGTGTGTTTAAATAGAAATTTATAAAGCGGAGAAGGAAGCTTTTAATATGATTTAGAGGGATTATTTATAAAAACCGTGAATGAAGTCAAAGGTAAGTTATCAAAAGCCAAAGATGCAATAACAAACACAAAGAACCAACTTGAATCGATAAAATTTGGAAAATCAAACAAAACGAACAAAAATAGGCAAAACAAGGAAAACAGGAGCAGGTCGGTCGGCCGTTATCTGAGCTCGGTCGACCGGACATTGTTCTGAAAAATTCTCGGGAAGCAGGTCGGTTGACCGGACTTCCTGGTTGGTCAGCCGGTGCCAAAATTCCTGCACTCCCAAAACAGAGGCAGGGAAGTTCTCAAGTAGCAGGTCGGTCGACCGGACACTGCATTCGGTCGGCCGGAGCCTGATTTCCAGCACTTCTTGCCCTATCAATGAATACCAATTCTTTCCAAATCAAAAGCAATAGCACATGAATACTTGTTAGGAATTCATACCCAACATCAATGATATCAAGAGAGGTAGATGTGAGTTCAAAACTCACCTTTTTACACACAAGCAAAGAAGAAGAAGCTCAATTGCAAAGAAACAACCAATCACACTCCACTTCAATTCTACAAGCTTCAATCTAAGATCAAAACAAGTATTTCCTAAATTTAGGTTTAGGCATTTCTGAGATTGAAGAGAGAAATAGATAGAGAAGATGAAGGGGAGGCTTACCAATAGTTTCTATTTGATTTTGGAGCAAGGATTCGAGTTTGCAAGGAGAAACTAGGGCTTGGAATATCTAATTCCTCTTCCTTTCCACCATTTTCAGCTTTAGCTTGAGGAATGAAATGAAATGGAGATGAATGGATGAAGAGTTAAGGAGATGGGGGGTTAAGTGGGGTTAAGGGCTGAACCGAAACCCAAGTCCAAAGTGAAAAAGGGTCAAAACTCCACAAATTCCAAACATATCGAAGCTTATACTCAAAAAGATCGCAAACGACATTTTGAACTCAATGGAAGTGGTTTCGAGCTCCAATTCGGCCGTTTGCAAAAAAGTAGCTTTTCGTACTATAATCCGATAAACGACATTATATTTAAATAAAATATTTAAATATACAACCGATAAATATGCGGGTTGTTACAGCCAGGCAGCCATGGACGATTGCCAAGGTTAAGTTAAAACAGCAGAATCTAACGTATTACTCGCAGCGCAGGGATAAAATACAATAGTGAATATATATAGTGAAGTTTCACAAAATAGAATCTCATCAATTAAGCTTCATAATAGTTGAATACAAACATCTGAATAGTCAATACATCAAGCCTCACTACATATCACTCAGAGAATTATACAAAGCAGCGGAACATCTAGTACATATATTAAGAAAATAATATGCAAGCCTCCAGCTCGTCTTCGTCATCAGCATCGTCGGAAACTAAGAACAACACCTATCACCTGCTACCTAGTCTGCCCATCCCAAAGCTGATGAACAACCCAAGGCAATAAGAGTTAAACATAAAGCCTTGAGTCAGACAACAGTCTTAGTGAGCGGTAATTTAACTAACAACATACCAAAAGAGCATAAAGGAAAAAGGAATAGGAATCCAACCCTCCCACTCCACCTCTTTCTACAGTGATAGCCCCAGACACACTAAGCAGAAGTAAACATAACAAAGCAGACATTTAAAGTAAAGCAATTATCACTCGAGTCAAGGTCAACATTTTCCAAGTACAAACCCCCAAGGCCTAAACCAAGATCAGATAAGCACCTAGAAAACATTGCTCTTGAGACCGAATGACGATACAACCAAACATCCATGACTCTGGCTATCACTATTATCTTTGCTTCGATACCACCGTTAATTGAATGACCGGAACATTCTTTCAGCCGTACGTCAAGGGTTAATGGAAACCCCGGTTCTAGACAGAACTCTGCATGTCGTCGCAGCCCGTGCCTAGGACTATCGAATCTGCCCAGAGTACTCGACTACAATCATAGTCTTTAGGGACTATCGAATCTGCCTAGTGTACTCTTGCTTTGAGTCTGCTAGAAACTTCAATAACGATGAAACCTCAGCCTTCTAGTCATCCTCCTCGACGACTATTTCCATACTAGCTCAAGCGCCTCTCGAGCAAACCATTATCCTCAAACCCGAACCATTTCACCGAGTTATCAACATGCTTGGAATGATCCTGTCTAGATTAAACCAAGGCTATCTCATACCATGCCTCGCTTCATCTCATCATAGCAAAGCCTCATCTCAACATCAACATCATCAAAACTATCCATATGAGCTTCATCATCCTCCACATATACCATGAGCAGCTTTTCCAATTCAAGAGCCTTTCCCTTAGCTTTTGAATCATCTTCGACCATCTTGTCCATATCAAATCATCAATCAACTAATTTATAACAATCAATCAAGTCAATCATTAATCCAAGTAATCAAGCATTCAAACATGATCTAATAAACAATTATAACAATAATGGCAATCTTGTAAATAAAGAGTCCAAATATAACAAGCATGAATTATGAGCAATATCTCTACAACTTGAGGAATGAACTTACATAGGTTAACATGTAGTAAAATGGATGTCAAATCATCATGAACAATAGATCTATACTTAAGTTTAAGAAAATGCATGGAAATCACTATTTTAACACCAAATCAAGCCAACAATCCGATATACTCCTTTGGATCCGTGTGAGAGATAACCACCACTCACCAAATCACCTAAACACCTTAAAAGCAACACACTTCAGATCTGGACAACGAAGGATCTAACTCGATTCTCCAAAATTCCGCTTCAAACGATGAAATCTCTCTTCGATGGATGTAGATCTTCAATCTAAGCTCTTGGATCTTCGATTTGATCTTCGATTTGGATGGAAGGAAGCACTAGATTAAAGTGGAGAAAAGAAGTGAAGAAGTGTAGAACTCGAGCTCTCAAAATGGCAGGACTTCATCGCTTCAAAATCCGGATCCCAAAAAGTGAGGAAAACCCCGTATTTATAGGCTGAATCCTTAGGTCGTCCGCCCCCTTAAGTCGTCCACGACTTATCTCCTCCGACTTACGACCTAACAAACCTTATGACTTATCCATCCCCTTCGACCTACGACTTAGCAGGTCCTACGACTTAAGCCATAACACACGCGCGCACAAACCAGGACTCAACAGGATACGACTCAACAACTCAACGACTTACGATCCAACGACTTAACGCACGTGCGACTTAATGCTACACGACTTAACTGAGATGCCGACCTAACAACATACATGACCTAACCCCTTAAGCCTTCATGCGGCATACTACAGAAATAACCTAACGACTTAACAGAAGTCACGACCTAACACATATGCGACTTAACGACTTAATGACTCAACCAATCCTACGACTTAACCTTGCGCGACTTACGACCTAACTCCAACACAGGGTCTCCAATGACTTACGACCTATAATCCTTAAGTCGCTCGAACGACCTAACTTCCTTAAGTCGTTAACCCGCTTATCCCCCTAGGTCGTTAACTCGCTAACTCCTATACTGCTAACCCTTAAGTTACCAACTTCCTATAGGTCACTCCAAACTCTTAAGTCATCTACCCCTTAAGTCGTCTACCCCCTTAAGTCGCTCCACGACCTAACCTCCTTCACGACCTAAGCTCCAACACGACCAAACTCCTTAGGTCTCTTCTATCTCTTAAGTCGCTCCACGACCTAAGCTACCACACGACTTAAGCTACCACACGGCTTAACTTCTAGACGACTTAACGCACTAACAATCTAATAACAACTGTTTTACGATCTTTCGATCCATAAAAAGACGGGTCATTACATTCTCTCACCCTTAGGAATTTCGCCCCCGAAATTCCAAACAAACACAAACAATCAAAAACTATTCTGCATGCCTACCATCCATAGCAATCAACAAACCATGCATCCATTTACTAACCTAGCATGCAGAATTCTAAAACTAGAACAAGTTACAATGTCGTGAGATGACACGACACCTTATGGCCATACCTCGAAGAGTTCAGGATGAGCTGCATTCATCCCCTCTTCCACCTCCCATGTACAGTCGTTATCATCATCACTCCATTGTATCTTGAGCAACCTAACTACCTTCCTCCTAAGTTGTTTCGTGTCAGTTTCCACAACACGAAGCGGCTTACGAGGTCTCTCAACAACTGGATCAATCTCAAAATCTTCACAGCTATCAGCAGAAACCACTGTATTCGAGTCTTGCACATACTTCTGTAGATACGATACATGAAAAACATTGTGCACACTCGACATCTTTTCTGGTAACTCCAATTTGTAGGCGAGCTTTCCAATTCGCTCGATGATCGGGAATGGTCCAACAAATCTCGGAGTCAATATCCCTTTTTTCCCGAATCGAATAACATTCTTCAGTGGAGAAATCTTCACAAAAACCATATCACCTACGTCGAATTCCAAATCCTTACGACGCTTATCAGCATAGCTTTTCTGTCGGTCTTGGGCTGCCTTCATTCGTTGCTGAATGATCTCTATGCAATCCGAAGTCTGTCGAATCATTTCTGGCCCAAGTATCAACTTTTCTCCCGTTTCTAACCAACATGTCGGAGAGTTACACGGTCTTCCATACAATGCCTCATATGGTGCCATACCAATGCTTGACTGGTAACTGTTATTATACAAAAATTCCACCAAATGAAGGTGATCTTCCCATGATCCTCCGAAATCCAAAACGCATGCCCTGAGGAGATCTTCCAAAACTCGGTTGACTCTCTCGGTCTGACCATCTATTTGGGGGTGATAAGCTGTACTCAAACACAACTCGGTTCCCAAAACTTCCTGAAAGCTCTTCCAAAATCCACTAGTGAACAATGGGTCTCAATCGCTCACTATACTCTTCGGAATACCATGGAATCGAACTATCCACTTAACATATAGCTCAGCCAATTTCGATGCAGTCCTAGCTGATCGAACAGGAATGAATCTTGCACTCTTAGTCAGACGATCTACGATGACCCAAATCCCTTCATTTCCCGTTCTTGTTCTAGGTAGTCCATCAATAAAATCCATCGATATTTGCTCCCACTTCCATGTAGGAACTTCTAATGGCTGAAGCAATCCACTTGGCTTCTTCTGCTCGGCTTTTACCAGCTGGCAGTTCATGCATTTGGAAATAAAATTTCCAACATCCTTCTTCATACCTTCCTAGTAATAGGTTCTCTTCATATCCCGATACATCTTATTTCCACCTGGATGAATTGTCAGCTTCGAGTGATGACTTTCCTTCAGAACTTCATTTCTCAATTCATCTATGTCGGGAACAACTAGTCGTTCTTGCTTCCGAAGCCAACCCTCTCGATCGACCTCGAATCCTTTATCCTTTTCTGGGTCCAATCCAGATTCCAAATCACGGATAATCTTGACAAGCTTATCGTCTCGCTTTTGGCTCTCGCCAATCCTTCCCACAAGAGTAGGTCTTATAGATAAGTTTGCCAACATCTCAGGTTCTAATTCACATCTGGGCCTGAAGTCAAATCCAGCCAAATACTCAAGATTCTTCCATTCTGAAAACATGGCTCCCAATCCTGCATGTCTTCGACTTAACGCATATGCCACTGTGTTACCCTTTCCCGGAGTATAGGCTATACCAAAATCATATGAAGCCAAAAACTCTAGCCATCGTTGCTGTCGAAGATTCAAATCCTTTTTGGAGAAAAGATACTTCAACGACTTATGATCTGTAAACAACTCGAATCGAACTCCCAATAGATAATGTCTCCACATCTTCAAAGCAAATACAATCACCGCCAACTCCAAATCATGAGTTGGATAATTCCTTTCATGCGGCTTCAGTTGTCGACTTGCATATGCAACAACTTTACCCTTCTGCATCAGTACCGCTCCAAGTCTAGTACCACATGCATCGGTGTAAACCACCAGCTCTTCATTTCCACTTGGAATAGTCAAAACAGGAGCACTTGTCAGTAGCTCTTTCAGGATTCCGAAAGCTTGCTCACACTTAGCATCCCATCTGAATACTTGATTCTTTTTCGTCAATCCTGTTAATGGTGCAGCTACCTTGGAAAAGTCTTTGATAAATCGACGATAGTATCCTGCTAATCCAAGAAAACTTCTCACATCAGATGCATTCTTAGGTCTACCCCAATCCTAGATTGCTGCCACTTTAGCGGGGTCAACCACTATTCCACTTCCAGAGATAATATGGCCTAAGAACCTCACTTCGCTCTTCCAGAAGTGACACTTCGAAAACTTAGCCTTCAGCTGATGTTTCCGTAAGATTTCCAAAACAATACGCAAGTGCGTCTTGTGCTCTTCCTCAGTTATGGAATAAATCAAAATATCATCCACGAACACTAGTACAAACTTATTCAACTGATCTCGGAACACTCTATTCATAAGATCCACAAAATATGCTGGCGCATTGGTCAATCCAAACGGCATTACCAACCACTCAAAAAAACCGGATGGTGTCCTGAAAGCAGTTTTCGGCACACTATCCTTAGCCACTCTTAACTGGTGAAATCCCATTGCCAAATCCATCTGAGAAAACACCTTAGCTTCGTGAAGCTGATCAAACAAGTCATCTATTCTCGGCAATGGATACTTGTTCTTCCTAGTCACTTTATTCAGCTCACGATAATCCACACACAACCTCAACGATCCATCCGCTTTGGTTACAAACACAACTGGTGCACCCCATTCGAACACACTACGACGAATGAATCCTTTCTGTAAAAGATCATCAACTTGCACCCTCAACTCTTGCCGCTCCCTAGCCGCCATCCGCCTAGGAGGCATCACAACAGGTCTGGCTCCTTCAACTAGATCGATACGAAACTCAATCTCTCTATGCGGCGGTAACCCTTTGACTTCATTAAAGACATCCTCAAATTCATTAGCGATTGGCAGCGATGACAGTCCATCCCGTGGAACAACCAGCGAATACATGAAGCTCATGAAGACGCCTTCCTCATGCTTACATCGTATCACAACCTTTCGCCCTTCCACATTCTCGACTGTCACCTCGAACCTTTCACAGTCAACCTTTGCCGCATACTTCCTAAGTCAGTCCATACCCAAAATAATTCCGAACCCCGCAAAGTTCAGAACAAAACAATCACAAACAAAAGAGCAATCATGACTCGATACAATTAGACCATGGCATAGCATACACAGACAAGACGAACCCCCAACTGGATTAGTCACAACCAATGGCCTATCAACAATATCCGGTTCTAAACCCAACCGGCCTACAAGTTCATTACAAACAAAAGAATGCGACGCCCCAGTATCGAATAACACTCTAACTGGAACACCACATATGGAAAGAGTACCTTGAACCACCACACTCTTTCCTTTCTCTTCAGCGGTAGGAGCTTTTGAAGATGATGGAACAGCCCCCAAAGCATAAGCTTGCACAATCTGCTTGTCCTTCCTCGGTTCTGGACAATTCTTCTTAATATGCCCCGGCTTGTCACAGTTGTGGCACTTCACCGGCACCTTTGGATTCTTACAATCTCCAGAGAAATGGCCCTTCTGTTGACAATTATAGCAGGTCACTTCGCCCTTCGGCTTCTTCTGGCCATCCTTACCCTTTTGCTGCTGCTGCTTCCTCTTCTTGTTTCCACACCGCTGTGGTTTAGATTCTTCCTTGGTTACAGCAACAACAGATCCCTCTTTAAGAAACAGATTTTCGTGCCTGAGAGCTTTCTCCACAAGCTTCTCAAATGGATCGTCCAAATGGTCCACCAACTGCCTCCCAAGATAACTGTCCAAGCCTGTCACAAACTTCTCGTTCTTCTGATATGAAGATTAAATATACGACCGGGCATACTTGGACAAGGCTTCAAACTCAGAAACATACTCAAGAACTGGTCTTCCACCTTGCTTGAGCTCCACAAACTTCTTGAACAGAACAGATTTCTGAGCCGTAGAAATGAACTTAGCTTCAAATCTGGCTTGGAATTGCTCCCAAGTAATTTCTTCCTTTGGAGTATCAATGGTGATAGAGTTCCACCAATCAGAAGCTCTTCCTTGAAGCTGTCTTGATGCGAGCTTCCTTTTGGTTGCATCCTCGATTCCCAAGTCACCAAAGATCCTTCTACAAGCATATATCCATCTCTGGACTTCAATGGTTGACTCTGGTCCCAAGAAAATCTTTCCTCCAAGAGCAGTATAGTCTTTACACAGCTTAGCAAAATCCACCGGTTTTGGAGTTTGAACTTGAACTCCAACATCAACTGATGGCCCCAGAGCTGGCATCCTTCTCATGATCGAAGTCATCATAGCCTCGAACATAGCAGCATAATCAGCCGCCCCCTCAGCAGCACGGCCTTCCCTAGCAGCTGGTCTCCCTCTTCGACTCATTCTTAATATCTATTAAAAAAATGATCAGCACACCTTGAGAAACAACTGCATAAAGGACTCAAATCCTTCTAAGCTACTATATTATATATAGTAATCATCCATAAAAATACAATTACGTCTCTCATACATAGTTACGTCAGCGACCATTGGGTAAAATCGATTAACCAAAGCTCTGATACCAAATGTGACGACCGCCCATGACCCCTGCACTAAACATGGAAATAGTGCGCTGTAAAGTGTGCCAGGCAGCCATGGACGATTGCCAAGGTTAATTTAAAACAGCAGAATCTAACGTATTACTCACAGCGCAGGGATAAAATACAATAGAGAATATATATAGTAAAGTTTCACAAAATAGAATCTCATCAATTAAGCTTCATAATAGTTGAATACAAACATCTGAATAGTCAATACATCAAGCCTCACTACATATCACTCAGAGAATTATACAAAGCAGCGGAACATCTAGTACATATAGTAAGAAAATAATATGCAAGCCTCCAGCTCGTCTTCGTCATCAGCATCGTCGGAAACTAAGAACAACACCTGTCACCTGCTACCTAGTCTGCCCATCCCAAAGCGGATGAACAACCCAAGGCAATAAGAGTTAAACATAAAGCCTTGAGTCAGACAACAGTCTTAGTGAGCGGTAAATTAACTAACAACATACCAAAAGAGCATAAAGGAAAAAGGAATAGGAATCCAACCCTCCCACTCCACCTCTTTCTACAGTGATAGCCCCCAGACACACTAACCAGAAGTAAACATAGCAAAGCAGACATTTAAAGTAAAGCAATTATCACTCGAGTCAAGGTCAACATTTTCCAAGTACAAACCCCCAAGGCCTAAACCAAGATCAGATAAGCACCCAGAAAACATTGCTCTTGAGACCGAATGACGATACAACCAAACATCCGTGACTCTGGCTATCACTGTTATCTTTGCTTCGATACCACCGTTAATTGAATGACCGGCACATTCTTTCAGCCGTCCGTCAAGGGTTAATGGCAACCCCGGTTCTAGACAGAACTCCGCACGTCGTCGTAGCCCATGCCTAGGACTATCGAATCTGCCCAGAGTACTCGACTACAATCATAGTCTTTTGGGACTATCGAATCTGCCCAGCATACTCTTGCTTTGAGTCTGCTAGAACCTTCAATAACGATGAAACCTCAGCCTTCTAGTCATCCTCCTCGACGACTATTTCCATACTAGCTCAAGCGCCTCTCGAGCAAACCATTATCCTCAAACCCGAAGCATTTCACCGAGTTATCAACATGCTTGGAATGATCCCATCTGGATTAAACCAAGGCTATCTCATACCATGCCTCGCTTCATCTCATCATAGCAAAGCCTTATCTCAACATCAACATCATCAAAACTATCCATATGAGCTTTATCATCCGCCACATATGCCACGAGCAGCTTTTCCAATTCAAGAGCCTTTCCCTTAGCTTTTGAATCATCTTCGACCATCTTGTCCAAATCAAATCATCAATCAACTAATTTATAACAATCAATCAAATCAATCATTAATCCAAGTAATCAAGCATTCAAACATGATCTAATAAACAATTATAACAATAATGGCAATCTTGTAAATAAAGAGTCCAAATCTAACAAGCATGAATTATGAGCAATATCTCTACAACTTGAGGAATGAACTTACATAGGTTAACATGTAGTAAAATGGATGTCAAATCATCATGAACAATAGATCTATACTTAAGTTTAAGAAAATGCATGGAAATCACTATTTTAACACCAAATCAAGCCAACAATCCGATATACTCCTTTGGATCTGTGTGAGAGATAACCACCACTCACCAAATCACCTAAACACCTTAAAAGCAACACACTTCAGATCTGGACAGCGAAGGATCTAACTCGATTCTCCAAAATTCCACTTCAAACGATGAAATCTCTCTTCGATGGATGTAGATCTTCAATCTAAGCTCTTGGATCTTCGATTTGATCTTCGATTTGGATGGAAGGAAGCACTAGATTAAAGTGGAGAAAAGAAGTGAAGAAATGTAGAACTCGAGCTCTCAAAATGGCAGGACTTCGTCGCTTCAAAATTCGGATCCCAAAAAGTGAGGAAAAACCAAGTATTTATAGGCTGAATCCTTAGGTCGTCCGCCCCCTTAAGTCGTCCACGACTTATCTCCTCCGACTTACGACCTAACAAACCTTACGACTTATCCATCCCCTTCGACCTACGACTTAGCAGGTCCTACGACTTAAGCCATAACACACGCGCGCAAAAACCAGGACTCAACGGGATACGACTCAACAACTCAACGACTTACGATCCAACGACTTAACGCACGCACGACTTAACGCTACACGACTTAACTAAGATGCCGACCTAACAACATACACGACCTAACCCCTTAAGCCTTCATGCGGCATACTACAGAAATAACCTAACGACTTAACAGAAGTCACGACCTAACACATACGCGACTTAACGACTTAACGACTCAACCAATCCTACGACTTAACCTTGCGCGGCTTACGACCTAACTCCAACACAGGGTCTCCAACGACTTACGACCTATAATCCTTAAGTCGCTCGAACGACCTAACTTCCTTAAGACGTTTACCCGCTTATCCCCCTAGGTCGTTAACTCACTAACTCCTATACTGCTAACCCTTAAGTCACCAACTTCCTATAGGTTGCTCCAAACTCTTAAGTCGTCTGCCCCTTAAGTCGTCTACCCCCTTAAGTCGCTCCACGACCTAACCTCCTTCACGACCTATGCTCCAACACGACCAAACTCCTTAGGTCTCTTCTATCTCTTAAGTCGCTCCACGACCTAAGCTACCACACGACTTAAGCTACCACACGGCTTAACTTCTAGACGACTTAACACACTAACAATCTAATAACAAATGTTTTACGATCTTTCGATCCGTAAAAATACGGGTCATTACATAATAGTATGGTATCAAAGAAATGTGTCCGATCGAAGGAATGACCTCACTTGGTCCGGCATAGCTCCTGGTTTAGTCACATCTAAGCTGACTCACGAGAGTCAGGGCTATGTAAATACCTCACATGGAATCGTTCGCCAAACCATCCTACTTCATTTTTGTAATCTCCACCACGTACATAGTTGTTAAAGTGGTTTTCGGTATTGGAAAAGAGTATGACAATATTCGATCCTGATCTCTTTAACAACCAAACGCTTATTACACATCGGATGGTTCTTTTACATTTCCAAAACCATTTCATAATTAATATCAAAATATCATATTCGATTCCAAACCATATCTCTTTCGAAATCATATTCCCTTTGAAAATCATATTCACTTTTGAATTTATCGATAAGATAGGTTAATTAAATCTTCGTTCCAAAATCATCATATCTATTTGAATATGTCATTTCATAAAAAGGTATCGATTCCAAATTCCAACTTGGGTTGTATCATCATCAAAAATCTAAATATAAATACTTCCACTTTACACAGTCTGCAATTTTAGAAAATAGTTTATATAGTCATAAATAGTTTTAGTAGTTTTAAAATAGGTTAAAATATTTTAAATAGTAAAATAGTTTAAATAGATTTAAATTTGATTTAATTAGATTTAAAATGATTTATATAGATTTAAAATAGATTAAATAGATTTAAATTATATTAAATACATTTAAAATAGATTAAATAAATTTAAAATTTAAATAGATTTAAAATAGATTAAATAACTTTAAAATAGATTAAATTATATTAAATAGGTCTAAAATAGATTAAATAAATTTAATTAGTTTAAAATTGGTAAAATAGATTAGATAAATAGGTTATAATAGATTAAAATAAATTAAAATAGCTTTAAAATTGATTAAATTAGTTAATTTACTTAAAATAGTTTAACTTAGTTTAAAATAGATTTCAAAGTTATATCCAAAAATTTTAATAACTCAATTCCGATAAATTCATTTATATTTGACACTTCAACGTTGAAATTCCAATTTAAATCCTTTTAACAATTCATTAAATAAATTCCAATTTCAGCATTTACGCTTGGATTATCGGAATATTTCAGTTTATATAAACCAGTTTCTATTTCAACATACCAGTTAACTGAATTCAAAATTTAAAGAATTCAAAAATCATTTAATTTAACCAATCCGGTGTCCGTATATAATTTTCTACCCTATGGTCAAGTGATACGGATATTTATCATTTCAATCCGCAATTTAAAATTTTACGGTTTTTACGGTTATATATCATTTCAAACCGCAATCTCGAATTAAATAAATATCCATAAAATCGCTCGAGTCTATCATTTCAACCCATAACGATTTTTCCTTAATCTATATATCGTTCGGGTATGTATCATTTCAACCCATAGGGAACTTGCAGTGTTATAACAATATAAAATACAACATCCAGTCATCCAATATCAACAATCAAACATCCATCGCAATCATCATCGAAATCAACTAATAAACATCAATAGATAACTGATTATCAATAACAGGTATTAAATTGACAATTAAATTCAATATTAAATTAAATGATGATTAAATGCAATAAAAGTCAAATTTAACTAGAATGACAATTTAAACATACCAATCATCAATCAATTAATTTCTAATCACATCATAAATTTAATTTAACTAACATAAGATAATCTAGTAGTTGTGAGTGGGTCAAAACACTCACCTTTGATTTCAAATCGATTTGAAATCCAAAATATGGCCCAAATTTGAACAATCTCAAAATTCGTCCAAACTGGTTCCATAATGTCCGGAATTCCGATACGATCCCAGTGGAACAAACCACGCGTGAATCTGAGCTCGTATGTAAAAGTTATTGAGGTTAGAGTGTTTTAAAATTAAATTTAAATTAAATAAACAAAAAACAAAACAAAACAGTTACCATGGCCACGTCACACCTTCAGTACAAACCCTAACTACTCTCGTCTCGATCGACCTTCCAAAGCACCGACCACCACCCTATCTTCATCAACCACCGCCGCTACAGGCACCTACACCATGATTGACCACTATCTACGCGCTTCCCCTAGTCCACCACCCCCTACGACCCAAAAACGTCGCTTCTGATAGCCCCTATGGCTGTCGCCGCCGCCAATGAGCAAAGGTCAACCACGGCAAATCTAGGCACAGTTGACATGAGATAGCCGCATGGATCGAAAGCTCATGTCCGTATATAATTTTCTACCCAATGACCAAGTGATTAGTTATTCCAATTTAATTTGAGGGATGGATATATTTCATTTCAACCCAAATCAAATGTCATAGGTATATATCATTTCAACATATTTCTTAATTTATTCGAAATAATTTAATTTATAGTTTTATACACTGTAAATAATTTTCAGGGTGATAACAGGAGATAAATATACAATTAAATATCCAAATCATCCAAAATATCAACCAATAGCATCCATCACAATCAATCATCCAAACAGTAAATAAAAAACAATAGTTAATTTGTAACAACCCAACCGCGATGCCCAGTTTAGCAGAGAACATTACAAGTAATGTCGTCTGCTAACCCAGAGAATACGGCTTGTTAGGGGCGGTCGAATGTGAATATATCTTTATACTAACACTGGCATGTCATTTATACCTTTTCACTGAATATCTGAACTGAATTTGACGTGTACAGTATAAATACAAAATAATAGACACACCGATTTCTCAGAATCAGAAAAATATATCACATAAATAATAGTCACAGATCACAGTGGAATAAATCTCAACTTACACATATACAAATTTTGAGTTTACAAAATGAAATACTAAACTCGATTGATATACAAGTTTAACAATTCTCTAATCTCAATTATACATCTTATAAACATATACACAAATTTCCTAAATGAGATAAACTAAAAAGTCAAAAGTGTTTATCTCCTTGCTAGCTCAAACATCCAAATGTCAACATATTCCTATAACCTGAAAAGTCTCGGTCTGACCCGAGCAAAATAACACCCGGGTCAGACTATCTCTAAATATCTAATAGGGTGAGAACAAGATATAGCACAAAAAAAACATATAAATAAATACAGATGTTCAGGATTGAATTCACAAAACAAAACACAATATCTCTAAGCACACAAATATCAATGATTAACTCATTATAAGGTTATAAATTTACGTCACAAACACGAACTAGTCACTAAACACAAAATAACAGAATTAGCTTAACATCAATCACAATACACAAGAACATATATTTATTTCAGTAACACACGACACAAGAATATATGTTTATTTCACATTTCACAAACACAAGACACAAGAATATATATACTTATTTCACGAACACAAAACAGTCACAAAATCTAAATATCCAGAATCCAAGAGATCTTAATCCAAACCGATCGTAAAGATCGTCCAAAACAATCACAATGATTGTACTCCAAACCCGTGGCAAACAAACAAACAAATTGGTATCACTCGAACCGATCCGATACCAAGGATCGTACTCAGACCGGGAACACAGAATCATAGAATGATCTCAAAGATAGTCCATACCGATCAAGGTGATCGTAGAAACCATGACTCGACAATTCCACATTAATTTAATATTATTAAATTATTATGTTTGAAAAGAAATCCAGGAATAAACTTCTTAAGGATCTAGCAGCCACTTGTCGCACACGAAAGAGAGTAAACTCTAAAGTTCCAAATACTATCACCTTCAGTAATCACTAGAATTTAACCATTACGTCCCATACCGTATGGTGAAATTCAAGTATTTACTGAAAACTAGTAAATATCACTTATTACGGATACCACTGGAAAACCTGAACTACATTCCCTTAAGGATCTAGCAACCACTTGTCACACACCAGAAGAGAATACAACTCTAAAGTGTAAAATACTTCCTAACAGCAATCACATGAATTTAACCAAAGCATCCCATACTACCTGGTGAAATTTGAGTATTTGCTAATGGGCTAGTAAGTTCCACTCAAACATTCTATTTATTGAGTTATACCATATTCGACGAAGTCTTATTCGAAAGCATTCAAACCAATTGATAACACTAAGTCGATTATTAGTACTTCCTAAATTATAGAATTAAGGTTCTAAAAACATTTATTTAATTTGTCACTTATCAAAATATTCCATTATTCCAAATTGTTCTAAGGGTATTTATTTTACAAACAAGATTTTTCATGTTCCAAAATCACATTGATTCTTTAAATTCCATAAGGTTATAATGTTGACACACCATATTTCAAAAGCCACTTATAAAAGTATTCATTTATTTTTTGAATCCATAAATCCATTTTTAAAACAAATTTAGTATTCTAATAATTAGTCAAAACCTCGTACAATTGTATTTCCAAAATTTGAAATTTCAAATCCAGAAAATCATTTATAAAGGTAATTAAACTACTTTAGAAAACATGTTTGATATTTAGAACTAAAATAAACTCTCTTTGCAAAATTATTTGTATACCAAACAAAGCACTTATATACATTCGCAAAATAGATAGATTTAAATTCATAAATTTCCAAAGCTTTGAATCAAAAATGATACAAAGTCCATAAAGCACAAGAAATTCACTATTACATATCACAAGATTGTAACGACCAATCGTTTCATAAAGTTTGATTTTCATTTCATCTCTAAACACAATTTATAACTTAACAAACCAATTAATATATATATATATATATCAAAACGATCATGATAGAACATTCAATGCACATTTAAACAACATAACAAACATAACAACAAATCATAGGTCACACTAGATTTTCAGTTTTGAAACACCACTTCGACCTCTTTTTCCTAAGAATTTTCAAAAACATATAACATGAAACTTGTTCCTTAAAGTCTTATATTTTCACTACAATAAGTTTGGAACCATTTGGATTTACCATTAAAAAGTTATGGCGATTTTAGTTTTAGGTTTCAACTGAGAAAATCAACAGAGCAGGGCATGTGTATCAGTTTCAAACCCAATTTTGACCGTTTAAATCATAGAATTTGCAGAAACTTACAACATGAAAGTTGTTCCTTAATGTCTTAGATTTCTAACCAAAAAGGTATACTTAATTCGGATCTAGGGTTAAAAAGTTATGGCCATTTTACTGTCAGTTATTAACTTAGGAAATTAGAAATGACTGTGCTATAACATCAGCTTCAAACTTAATTTAGACCAATTTAAACATAGAATTTCGAGAAATGATCAAAATAGAACTTATAGCTTATTTAAATATCTTTCTACCATAAAAATAATGAATCAATTCAGATTATTCTATAGAAGGATATTGCTGTTTTACTACAACAATGTTCACAAATAAATTTCAGCAACCACTTTGCAAATTTCAACAATTCAATCAAATTACTTAAACCATTCAACTATTTATTGATACTTATCACTTAATTCAAAGAATTAAGACTTAATAGAGATAGATATGTGAGTTTTCAACCCACCTCTAATCCAAAAGATGATGAAAGCTTGCTAATTGATGAACAACAAAGCTATGAACACTCTATTGCTATTCTCATCTTCTTCAACTCCTATATCTCCATTAAAATACCAAAAATCCCTCTCCTACCAATAATTTCAGAAATCATAAACTAAAATAATCCTTCAATAAATGGTAGAATTGAATAGAGGAGATGAAAAGAAGTCTTACCCACATCTCCTTTTGATTTTAAGATTTTTATATGAATTGATCTTGATTTTCTAAGACCTAGGTTTTGAGTTTCTATTTCTTTTTTTTTCTTTATGAGGAATTGTATACGTATAGGAGAAAGAGAATGAGGAAATAAGTTACTAAGAGAAATGATAACTATCCTATCTCTTTTCTGAAGGCTAGTGGGCTTATCCTAAGTCAAAGGCCCAAACAAAAACAATAAATAGAAATACACTAACAAAATTTCTATTAGCCCAACAAACACTAATTTAAACTAACTCTAGTTTTATTATCTCCTAACACTAATTAATGTAATTAAAAAAAAATGAAGTATCAATCATTATATTTTTTTAATAATTATTACCCCATTATTTTTTATAATAAAAAAATCCAATTTGACAAATTAATTATTATTATTTTCTTACTAATAATTTATTTTAATTATCTAATGCTAAGAATTGATAACCAAATCAATTATTCAAAACAATTTTATTTTCACAATTTATATTATAAAATCTCGATAAATATTAATTAACCGTAATTAATCGTAATTAATTAAGCAATTAACAACAGGGTTGTTACAGACTTCCCCCCTTAAAGAAATTGCATCCCCGCAACTCCCTTAACGAAAGAAATCTATAATATAAATTTCCTCTTAAAATAATTGTTTGTTAATTGGTTTCTAATTTCATTTCCAAAATCACTCAATTTAATATTACTCCAAATTATAACACTAAACTCAAGTTTTTAGTTATCAAAATTTCTCAAAAATATTCTAATGCCTTAAATTTACAGAAAATTTCGCCAGCATCTCCTTTGCACGACTAGCATTTCAAAAATTTACAATATGAATATAATTACATAATATACATCTCATCTCAAGGATGAGGCATCCCGTAGGGAAAAACATAAAAATGCGGTATTTAATCCGAGATGCATACCTTATATTTGAAATATTAGCGAGTACGCTAATATTCCTTAAGCACACAATTTATAATCTTTTAAAAGATATCTATTTAACTTCGAATACCTGCACATATCTCAAAAATTTATATTAGTATTTAATATCAAATTCATATCATATAGAAGATATTAACAATTCATGATTACACTTTAACTAGATTGGCATCATAATATTCCATAACACACAAAAATAATTTGTACTTAAATTTCCAAGTATTAATTATTACTTATGTTAAAATGTCACGTTCGATGTTTAGGAACCCCTATCGATAACATGGTGTCCCACACATCGATCAGAACCCTTAAACAATGTCTGAATAAGTCAACATAATAGATGTAACGACCCGATATTTTCAACCATTCGCATCCGCACATGTCGGACTTGAATTGCTCAAAATATCACGTTGTAAATAAAATTTGGCAAATCTCAGAATATACAGTAAATAAATATAATCACAAATCACAGACACAGAGTAAAATAATGCAGCGGAAGTAAAAGAAATAGTAGTTCATGAAGCTACTATATAAATATATCAGAGTTACATAAGATATAACAGAAGAAATAAAATACAACAGAAGTCTCAATATGATAACCAAGTACAAGCTGAATAGAACAACAGAACTGAGATAGATAAAAATAGATAAGCAGAAAATCTCCAGGGATTCCAATCTCCAGAAAGTGGAATCCAAATCTGTGAATACTCAGCTGACCCGAGCGTAAATAAAAATACAAACACTCGAGTCGGGACATACATACTTATACAATGTAAACCAACTCAAGTGAACTGTAATAAAGGTACAAGTAACTTAAAGAATGCTTGGGATCACCCATTCTTTAAGGATCCGTTAAACTATCTACTATGTAGTAATATTCGCTATTATAATAATGTTTAATCATAAAATAAACATACTTTTAAATAGCGTTAAGGGGTTACCCATATAGCCCTTAACACAAAATAGTGCCAATAGTCTATACAGTACCTGCATACCCCGAGAGGCTACGAGAAGATACTCCATAGGTACGACACAAATAGAAACTCGTAGTAAAGCTCGATATGGTAGGTGACACGGCACACAAGGTAATGCCAGGGTAGATATACCAATTACGCACACGGACTGATGGATACGCATAGCAGCCACTACCGCTCCACCTCGAACAACACTCCCAAATCAAGGGGTGCACCCAAACAATCACAAAGTAATAGAATGGTATCGAAGAAGTGCATCCGATAAGAGGGGCTACCTCACTGGTCCGAGATCGCTCCTGTTTTAGCCACCTTATGCCAACTCACGGGAGTTGGGTCCACGTATATACCTTAGGATCGTCGCCACCATCCTACTTCATTTTGGAAACTCCACCGCGTACATAGTTGTCAAAGTGGTTTTCGGTATCGACAAAGAGTATGTCCATATTTGATCCCGGTCTCTTTAACAACCAATCGTTATTATAACCCGTGGTTATAAAACAGTTTATACTTCAAAATAGAATATCATTTCAAATCCAAATCTTTATCAAAATAAAGATCAAATCATTTCCAAACCATTTAATATATCAAAATATCATATCTTTCCAAAACTTCATTTCAAATCATTTCAATATATCAAAATATCATATCTTTTCAAAACTTCAAATCATTTTAATATATCAAAATATCTTATCTTTCCAAAGCTTCATTTCAAATCATTTTAATATATCAAAATATCTTATCTTTCCAAAGCTTCATTTCAAATTAATTTAATATATCAAAATATCGTATCTTTTCAAAACTTCATTTCAAATCATTTTAATATATCAAAATACCTTATCTTTCCAAAGCTTCATTTCAAATCATTTTAATATATCAAAATATCTTATCTTTCCAAAGCTTCATTTCAAATTAATTTAATATATCAAAATATCCTATCTTTTCAAAACTTCATTTCAAATCATTTTAATATATCAAAATATCTTATCTTTCCAAAGCTTCATTTCAAATCATTTTAATATATCAAAATATCTTATCTTAAACACCCCTTTAAATTCAAAGATAACATTCATTCATTTTCAATTCAAACCACCCTTTAAATGATCCATATTTCAATTAAATTAATTCATTTAAACCCTTTAAAAGTGTAATTATTATTCTTTCAATTCAAGTATTCAATTTCCAAAGTTTCAAACCATTCTGAGTTCGTTTACTAAGTCAAAAACCGTAATTATTAAAATTTTAGCCTTTCGCATCATTTAAAAAAACTGTTATAAGTTATATTTGAAACTTTTAATTCAGCAAAGACAGCATCTAAAACTGCTGTTAAAACTCAGTTTTAGTTAAATTTTAGTTCAAAACAGCAAAGACAGCATTTCTAAAAATGCTGCGATAGCTCAGATTTCAAAACAAAGGTTTTATATGATTTCAGTAAAGACTGCAAACCACTACAACATTTCCAGAAAATGCTGTAATAGACCTGAGTTCAATTTAGCCTAAAAGTTCAACTACAACAACTACAGCATTACAGAAATGCTATAATAGCCCTTTCTACCTAGTTTTAGTTAAATTCAGAAACCATAGCATTTCTGAATGGTATTAAAAGTGAATTCCAGATTTTCGTGTATTTCCAACAAATAAATAACTTCATTTTAAACTCTTTAAACATTATAAAAATCATAATTTAACATTCAAAATATTCTTTAACATATCATTAAACATATTGATTTTTATAAAACCAATTTCTTATAAATAAATCCAAATTCCAATAATTCCATTTATTAGTTCAAGTGTATAATTTCCTTTTCTTCACTTTCAACAAATAAACTTAACACTTCAAATTTAAATTACCATTTCACAAATTTAACTAAATTTCCAATTTTATTTAATTAATTTAAACCTTTAATTAAAACCAAATTTACATTTCCCAATCAAGTTATATTTTAAAATTAGAATTTAAGCATTCATTTATTTAACCACATAAATTCATAGAAAAATCAATAATACTTTAATAAATCACTTAAATTCAAATTTAAATTAAATTATCATATTTACCATTTTCCAAATATAATTAAATTTCCATTTTTATTCATATAACTTAAATATCATTTTTAACCAAAATTCCAAATTCCAAACTTAAGTTATATTTCAATAATCCAATTTAACCATTCATTAATTACATTTTTAACTCATAGAAAAATCATAATTTCTTTATTTTAAAACATTTCAAAATCTATTTAAATCAAATTTCATAAATTTATATTTTTAAAATACTTAAAAATATCTAAAACACTTTATAAAATAACCACGGGCCTGTATATAGTTTTCTCCTAGGTCAAGTGATACAGATATGTATCATTTCAATCCGCAGTTTAAAAAGAAAAATCCGGGTTCTATCATTTCGAACCCGCAATCCCAAGTCAAAATAAATTAAATAAAAACCGTTCAAGCCTATCATTTCAGCCCATAACGATTTTTCCATATTCTAAAGTCCGTTCGGGTATGTATCATTTCAACCCATAGTGAATCTAATCTACAGGGAACTTGCAGTGTGATAAACAGATATAAATGAACATAATAACATCATATAACAGTAACAGATAAGATGACATGTAAATTAACAATTTAACATCATATATAAATGATCACAGGCAGTTATAACATCACATAATAGTTCTACACATTCAAATGGTGTCAATTCACATTTGTATAAGTATAAATGTCTGGTGAGATTTACTCACCTTTCTGTGCTGGAGTTAGCGATCAAACACACAGAATAGACTCCAGAAAGCACGACAAGCATGATACAGCATGACATTTGATTTGAATGAATAAAGAGCCTTGATATTTATCTTGTAAACAATAACCAAAACAAGACAATATATACATAAATATTTAATACAAACAATGTTGAAACAATGAAGATAAGAGACAACAAAGGAATGAATGTTTTTGCCTTGCTTTCTACATTTGCTAGCACGGCTTAGGGAATATTTTGGTTCAGGTTTGGACATGGTTTGGGTCTGGTTTGGACCTAAAAAGGCATGGCTACAGGGCAAGAGCAAGGTGGAGGTTACAAGCATGAGAATACAAAGGGTCTAGGCTTGATAGTGGAGTTTTGGTGCACCACAAGGCTCGTCTACATGCTTTGTTTGGCTCGGCTCTTCATGTTTCAGATCTGGACAGAGGATGAAGTGATGGGTGGTGGTCATATCAAGGTGGTGGTGGTGGAGCAAAAGGAGGTGGCCAAGGCAATCTAAGGTGAAGTTGTTGAAGTTTGGCTCGGCTAGGCATGGTTTTAAGGGTTTTAGCAATGTTTTGTGTGGTTTTTGATCAAGTGGAGTGCACGACTAGTCATGGTCAGATCTGGACAGAGGGGTGGGGTGTTTGGCCGTGGATGAGGAGGGGAGGGAGATGGTGGAGCTGATGGAGAAGGGCTAGGCCAAGCAAACTAGAAGAAGAGCTAGCAAAAATCAATAGAAAATAAGAAAGAAAAGATGAGATAAAGGAAGAGAGAAGCCATGGCTTACCATTCTCTTTTGGCCGTGAATTTTTTGTGATGGAGAGAAATGTTTTCACGTGAATGAAGTGAAAAAAAAACACACGGCTATGGATGAGAAGTTTATGGCTATCAATGAATGCAAGAGTTAGAAAATGAAAAGGTGGGAAAACAAAGAGACTTAAGCAACTAAAGAGTCACAAAACCTTTCATATTTCTTTTATTCATTTTTAAATTTATAAATACATATAAAACTGATAAATAAAGATAAAAACTCAGAAATGAAAATAAATATATAAAATAAATAATTAAAATTTAATTAAAAAGGATTTAAATTAAGAAAATTGCTTAAAATGCAAACTAGTCCTTAAAATTTGAAAATAAATTCAACAAGCTTTGGAAAAATTTATTATCACTATAAAATATTCTAAAACAAAATTTTGAAATAAAGTAATCTTTACAACATATTCAAAGTGAAATAAATAATTTAGAGAAAATAAAAAAGAACTAAAGAAATTGTTTAAAATTCAAAACAGGGCTTAAAATTTACAAATAGAATATCACTAGCCTTATGAAATTTCTATTTAACTTTATAACAAATAAAAAGCCAAATAAATAAATAAATGAGAAACAAAATAAAGTAGGAATGAGAATAAATAAGTTGTTGAGAAAATATAAAGATAAATAAAAAATTACTTTAATTATTTGAAACTAGGAATTAAAATCAAAAACATAATACAACTGACATTTGAGAATGTCAATAACACTTTTAAAAATATTTAAAACCAAAATATATTCATAACATGTTATTTTACCCACATAAATATAAATTAGAACATTACGTGACCAAATAAAATATTATTTATATAATTTAAAATAAACCATTTTGTTAAATACATCAAATTACACACAATAGTTAAAAGGGCATAACTTTCACATTATAAATCAGATTTTAACAAACGAAAAGCAGTATTCTTAAAATTTTATTTACTTTCATAATAAACGATAAAATTCAAATTTCCAAACTTTTAAATTTTAAATTTAAAAGTCAAAGTTTGACTATTTTAACCAAAATTCACTTTTTGGAAAATTATTCTATTTAGTCATATTTGGAATTCTAATCCATATCAAAATCAAAGTTTATATTTAAAATAATAAAATTTATTCTTTTTCATAAATAAAATAAATCTTTTAAATTCGGAAATTCAATCTAAAATAATTGTAAAATACAGGGTTGTTACACTCTCCCCCACTCAAAACTTTTCGTCCCCGAAAAGGAAAGAGGTACGGGAAAGCACAGAAAAAGATAGAATGAAATAGGATTAAGACAAGAAGACAAGAAGATTAAAATTATACCTGATAACTGTTGTTATAGGTAAGTTTAACAAGGTTGGAGATGATCTTCCCAAGATCCTCCAGAATCAAGAACACAAGCACGAAAAGATCTTCTAGAATCTAATTCACTTTTTCCGCTTGACCGACAGTCTATGGATGAAAGCAGTGCTCAGATTCTAAATAAGTACCAAAGATTATCAAAGATTATAGAAAGATCTCTAAACAGAAAGATTTTAGAAAAAAATGCCTACACTAGTCTGTAGCAAGATAAGGAAAATAAGGACAACTAAAAGATAGTTTGAAAACAAAAGAAGATAATAAGTTAGAAACCATGGAAATTTCAACTTAAATTGATGATTAAATTTACATAAGTTAAATAAATCTTAATTATCTCTAATTTCATTACCTTATCATTCAATTTTCTTAAACCAACAATTTCAAGAATCATGGATTTGCAAAATCATTATTTATACTCATAATGTACTTAATAAATTTATTTCCTCTTTATTCCTAATTAAAATTAAATTTATCCCTCTCATTATTTTATCTCCTATGTTAAATATGCTTACACTTATTATAACTTTTTTAATTTATTCCTAATTCCCTTAACATCATTTATATTGTAAATTATTCAATTAACATTTTAGTCTATTTACCTCTGTTAATCTTTTTATAACTAAAATTTAAGTGTGTTGTAAAAGCGGGGTAGACACACGGCGTGAGGTTTACTTAAGTGAGTATCAATGAATACCATGATCTTAAGGTTCCCCATGATCTCAAAAAAAAAAATTTAAGTGTGTAATATTTATTAAAACCACTCAAATTTTATTTATAAAAATCTTTTTATATTGTATATTAGCTAGTTACATTGTTAACTTATAAAAATTAAGGTAGGTTATAATGGAATGCAATGGTGTATTATACAAATAAAACTTTCTAAAATTAATATACACTATAAACATTCTAATTCAATCATTTCAAGCTTGAATATTTATTCAAAATTTTGATTTTCTTTTTATACTTGAAGTTATTATTTAAGATAGAATTTAAGAATAAAATTTCCGATTTCTTTCAAACCATTTAGAGGTAAATAAATGTATGTACATAATTTGTCAAATCAAATTTAAATCATATATCTATATATATTATAAATCAAATCATATTTTAGAAATTCAAATTAAATTTCCCAAAACAACACTGTAGCAGGACTACAGAATGGTTTCTTCACTTCGAAACTCGAAAATGAATGTCGATGATGCCGCGGTCATCACCGAAATTATTTTCCAGCGACAAAGAGAAGAGCACTAAGATTTTAAAACTTAAAAATTCTTTGGAAACAAATTTCTATTCAAAAATACTTTAAATAATATATCCTTTTAAAACTTTAAACACAAGGTTTGAAACCATCAGAAATTAAATTCTCAAATTCTTGATTTAAATTCATTTCAGTTCCCAAATCAAATTTATAAACAATTATTTATAAATTCATTTATAGAATGATAAATCAAGTATTATCATGTCAAATAATCAATTCAAATCAATTTATTAAGTTCCATAATATTTACATATATCAAAATTTATTTCATTAACCAAATTTTAAAATATTATTGTGTCAGTTTGTTCTGTCAAAGTGTTTTAGAAATCCTATCGATAGCATTGATCAAACGAATCGATCGGAAGCCCAAATCAACATCAACAAGTCAAACAACACAATATATAAAACAAAACATAGATCTACAAGTACAATTCAAAATGTTTGGAGATATTTTGGAAACAAAGGCAAGATGATTAATTAACAAAATATGAAGATGGATAAGCTTAGATAAATCGCGGGCAACCTTAACCGGGTCAACCGTGACTTAAAGAATAAGTTCCATGTGGATTTTCTGGGGTAAATCTACATTCGATCTCAAGAGATAGAGTTTGGAATAACAAAAGATATTAGCATCTAAACCAAGGATAGATATAAATCTCTGGTGAATCAATGCTAATTGTAAAGGAGTTTCCATTTTTAAAAGTCATTAGAGTATTGGTGAGACCGCCAATTCACTATAAAACTCATTCGAAGCGAAGTTATGCGATACTCCAGAATCACAAGAAGATGAATAGTGAGGGACAAGAATGGATTTTGGAACCGCAGGGAACGTTCCAAAATTCAAAGGAAATCAAATAAAAATGAAGAGATTCAAGCTCGAATGAAAAGTGATTCTGTAACTAAATTTACCATACATTCTAAGTTTTGCCTCAAAGCCAAAGCTCTAATACAAACTGTAACAACCCGATATTTTCAACCATTCGCATCCGCACATGTCGGACTTGAATTGCTCAAAATATCGCGTTGTAAATAAAATTTGGCAAATCTCAGAATATACAGTAAATAAATATAATCACAGATCACACACACAAAGTAAAATAATGCAGCGGAAGTAAAAGAAATAGTAGTTCATGAAGCTACTATATAAATATATCAGAGTTACATAAGATATAACAGAAGAAATAAAATACAACAGAAGTCTCAATATGATAACCAAGTACAAGCTGAATAGAACAACATAACTGAGATAGATAAAAATAGATAAGCAGAAAATCTCCCGCGATTCCAATCTCCAGAAAGTGGAATCCAAATCTTTGAATACTCAGGCTGACCCGAGCGTAAATAAAAATACAAACACTCGAGTCAGGACATACATACTTATACAATGTAAACAAACTCAAGTGAACTGTAATAAAGGTACAAGTAACTTAAAGAATGTGTAACGACCCCAAATTTTATAAGTATTTAAATTTATAATTAATTGAGTTTTTGAATTTAAAATTGTTAATTTATTTCATTCTAAATAAAAATAGCAAAACAAATGGTTTAAAGTGAAATTAATCGATTTATTTATTGCGAGTTTCCCCGATATCCAAGTATATTCTGTATAAATCATTTGAGATTAAAATATTGTAAATAGTGTATATGTGAGTATATGTGTATATGTTGAATGTATATATATATTTGAAATTATGGTTAAAGATGGTTTGAGTTTATAAAATAAATATGAGACAATAAATATTAAGTAAATAATGATAATTAACATTTGAACTAGAAATTGAAATTAATATAAGGTAAGTGTTAATAAAAATAGAAGTAGAATATTTGTTAAAATCTAACAACAATTTAAAAGTAGAACTTCTTTACATTTCAAAGTAGTAAGAAAAATAGAGAAAACAAATAAACATAGAAATGGTCATTTTTAATTCTTGATAGATATATATATATGTAAACAAAAGATAAAACAAAATATCTCCAAGCTTGAAGAATAAGATAAAGTAAATATACCTATAAGTAAGTATGCAGGCATGTCTTATAAAAGTGAAGAGTACAAAATAAATAAAGTGTGAATTAACTTGTAAAAATATAAACAAGACAACAAGTATAAGTTGTAAACAAAACAAGAAATAAAATAAATCAAACAAATAAAAGACAAGTATTCAAGCTAATAAAATACATTCACATATGTAAAGCAAGAAACCTCTAAGATACCAAAAAAATCATCTTCCCAGCCGAAAGCAAAGATAGTAGAATATCTTTGTACAAATAAACAAAGTAAAATACAAACAAACAAGGCAAAACAAATAATTAACAAGTACAAAATACAACATACCTCAGCTGAAAACAAAAAAAGAAAGCATATAAAAACACAAAGTACTCAACAATAAATGCCATATCTCTAGCCCATAACTCCAAACACTTCAGCCACGCCTTGTATTGTACAAGAGTATCAACCTGTAATCTTCTTTATACATCAAACCTTCCACTCAGTTTTATTCATTCGAAGCTAAGGAAAAATGTCTGAAGCAAGCATCCTCTTGAAAACTTAAAACAAAAGAAATTCGACATCTCACAACAATGCAAATCGACAAAACCAGAAATCAAAAAAAGCTCCAGTTTGCAAATTTTAAAAGCCTGTTCAACAAACAACCACTGTTCTTTCACTAATCCATGTGAGTAACATTTTATTTTAAAGGATATACTTAAATCAATATAGCATACTTGTCTCTGTGATGCTACATATTTTAGTATTCATGATGATGCATATCTATTCTGTTATTGATACTCTGTGTACATGTTGTTCATTCTTGTAGACCTATAAATAAACCCTATCACCTAATCTAGATATTGTTGGGATGTAAGGTATAAACAGAAATGGATTGTCTGGTTATAAGCTAAGCATTAAAATTTTATTTAATTCAAACAAACTATACTGTCTCTGTAACTCAAGAAAACAAAGCACAACTTTAAATATGTTTAAAAACAAGTTTCTGGTTTTAGAGATTCATGAGTATAGAGTGAAACATTATACTAAAATAGGATTTTTAAAACAAGTTTTACGATTTTTAAAGTTTGGGTTGAAGAGCAGTGTCAGTTTCACTGTTTCGAGCATTTAGGGTCGCCATGGGTAATATAGACGACCGGAGTTGTCGTGGTTGGGTCTGAGGGTAGAGGAGTGACCAAGGAATCGGGGAAAAATGGCCGGAGGGTGATCAGGTAGCCGTGGAATTTGCGGTGGTCGTTTTTAGTTTGTAAACCTAGTTTTATCTAGGATGAGTATTTTGATCGCCACGTCCCCTACAAGCGATCGAGTGCTTTCGGGTTTTGGGCAAGGGTAGCTAGGCCGTAGACGAGGTCGTGACCGGAGTTGGAGGAATTCTGGTGGACAGGGCTGCGAAGACGAGGCGATGACAGGGATTTGGTTGGTCGCGAGTTTGTTTCCAGGCTTCGATTTATTCGACTTTGGGTTCAAGTTTCGATTTGAAGACTCGAATTTGATTTTGAGTTTTATATGATGTTCTGGTGGTCGAGAACGGGTCGGAGGTTGATCGCCGATGTGAGTGGAGATTCATCGGAGGTAGCGGCGACATGGAGGAACTGTGCACGTGCACGGTGGTGGTTCTGGTGTCAGTTCATATAACTGGGGAAGAGGAGTGTTCGTCTCGAAGTGGTCTCGAGAAAATCGGGTGATGGCTCGAGTGAATTTGGGTTCGTATACGTGAGTGACAAAAGTTCCAGAATTTAAAACAAGGCAAGTTTTAAAAATAAAAGAAGGAAGAGAAGAAGCAGGGGGTAACTCGCGTTTCCCTGAGTGTTTTCCGTGATTTACTCGAAGTAAACCTATGCTGGACTCGAAGAAAAACGTGGATTTCTCGAGTATTGCTCTGGTTACAGGTTTTAATAAACCTGTCACTGCTTTGTATACTTTTAATAAATTTGAATTTTAACAAAAAATTAAATGAGTTTAAAGGTTGTGATAATGGTTTTAAACAAGCTTAAACCCAGTTCTAAGTCTAATTTTAAACAAACTTTGAATTTAAAAGTAGACTTGTTTTCAAACAAATAATTTAACTTGATTTTGATAAGTTCTTTTTTTTAAAAAGGGGTTTAAATGGAAGTTAAATGATTAGATAACTTAAATCTGTAAGTTAAATAGCGACGTATTTTAAAGGCTAAATTTTTAAATAAAAATAAGTAGAATTTGTTAAAGGTTCTCCTTATATAAGTTCCTATGTAAATAATAAATGTTCTTTTCATAAGATAAAAAGGTATATTTTAAATTGGTTAATGTTTTAAAATTATATAATCATTTTGAACCTTAAATTCAAGATGAAATGTGGATACGAAATTTAGAAGTGTAAGATTTAAACACACTTAAATGATAATGAAGTCATTAATAAAGGAATAGATTACTTTAAAAATAATTGAGGAAATTAGGTGATTTAATTAATAAAATAAGTAAGGAATGTTATCAGTTAATGAAGATAATTAACTAAAAGATTATTAAGTATTAATTAAGGTGATAAATTTTAACAATAAATTGGATTTATTAGTTTAGATAATCGATTATAAATTGTTTAAATACTTAATGAAAGTAATTTATGATTAGTCACTTATTGTAATCAATTATGGATATTTTGATTTATTGAAGTTAATTAATTTAAGAAAATCATTAGATAAATTAGTAATTAATGATTTGTAATTAATCAATCAGAATTTGATAATAAATTCATTTAACTGGAAATTAATTGAATTAATCAGGATTAAACGATTAATTGATTCTACTTATGAATAACTATTGAATACTTGACTTTACTTATGAATATTTGGATTCTATTGGATGATTTGATTGTTTGATATCCCTGATATATGATGCTTTGTGATACATCCTGATTTTTGTTGTGATCTGTAATTGATTATCTGTGATATATATCTGTGATCTGTATGTGAAAGATAAGCATTATAGTTTATATCGCTTATCAATTATATTTCTGTATTCTGATCTGTGATGATTGTATGATGTTGCACTACTGTGTAAAACCCCTGGACTACACTTTTACACACACAAATATGGATTTCACGAGGAAATCGGTTAAGTCACAGATAATTTAAATTTGATGTTTTTGAAATTGAAATTTTAATTTCAATTGATTTTGAAATTAGAAATTTGGGGTTTAAAGTAAAAAGCTTTTGAAATGGAATTTCAAAGATAAAAGTTATTTTGAATAACTTAACCGAGTTTTGAAAATTTAAATAGTTAGATTTAAATTTGGATTCAAGTTTGAAATTAAATCTATGATTTGGAAACTAGGGATTAAAGATGATATAAATGTGTTTATATGAATTTAAACAATTTTAAAAGTATAAGTTGGGAATTTGGATTTAACCCAAGAACCTTAACTCGTATAAATGAATCAGATTTCCAGAATGAAAACTGTTTGTTTTCAAAGAATAAAAGCTTTTAGATAAGAAATGAAATTCCAATTTAGGTAAAGGAATTTCAAGATTTAATTGAAAAATGGTTTTCCAAGTTATAAATGAAATTTTTTTGAAAGCTATGAATTAAATCTGTTTATTTTTAACAGATTTAATATGATGATTTTTTTAACCCATTCGAAATGAAATTGTTTTGAAAGCTATTTGTTAAATCTTTGATTTAAAGATTCAACGAATTAAATTAAATTGAAATGGAAATAGATTTGGAAAATCTGTAAATGAATCTTTGTGAAATTAAGTGAACTTTGTGAATTAAATCTTTTTGTTTAAAAAAAAAAGATTAAAATGGAAATTTGTTTAACCATTTGAAAGAGAAAGTTTGGGTAATAAGTTGTGACTTAATTGAAATCCCATTATCCATTTGTTTTTGAATATTGCGCTCACTATTCGGGTTAGCCGAGAAAGGACCTTTGGGTCGTATAACTCATTTCGAATAGTGATACGTCGTATATGGATAGCATTTGAAGATCGGTGTTGAAGACCAGATATTTTCGAAAATGAAAGGACAACCTGTCGAATGTCTCTGCACTGGGTAGCTCCCGGTATAGAGATTTATATCACTCTTTTGTGATGGGAAGTCTGGACATGATTTGAAAATTATTCGGATTTGCAAGGGCTTCGTGAGAAGTGCCTTCAGTTCTGTTCGAACCCGGAACAGACTTATATGGTTACATGTCTGACATTACACTTTGAGATATAAAGCCGATTTCTTTCAAATACATATCTGTTGGTGGCGGAGAATTTATTCTCTTAGCTTAACACCCTTCTCTGAGACGTACGAGCTCAGAGGTTATGTAGTTGAAGTTATCAGCGATATATCCCAATTTGGTAATGTGGCATGCTGAGTGTTGCTGTGTGATGATCAGTGTTTGATCATTTGCGATATGATCATTTATTTGATCTTATATCTTTGTGATCATAGGTTGATCATTTGTTTGACCCGAAGCATGGCTTTGTGACAAAGCGTAGCTTTGTGGACGAGACTTTGTCGAGCCTCACACCCCGAAAATGGTCAAAACAGGAAAGATGCGGCAAGGTTCTAGGGAGTAGCGCCCCTTAGTGTATGTCATTCCTTCTGGATAAAGGTGGTATCATGGTATGGAGCCCAGATACTTAACCTCTGTGGTTGCTGCAAATTTATTACTTTGTGGTTGTTGCGAATCGGGGATCCTCGGGAAGATCGGTGACGATCGGGGGATGACATACGCGTGTCAGTAGTTACCTATTTTTGCAGAGGTAACCCGGCCTTGTGTTGGCAGAGATCCGGTTAGGTTCTCGGGTCGTCTATTCCAGGGACGTACCCATCGTGGATAGGAAGTTCCTTAGCCTGACCATTTGTTGGAAATCCATCTTCCAATACGAACTTTGTACGGTATTAGTTGTAGAATCTGCCATTTACGTACGGTGGTCACCACTGTTTAGATGGTAGCTATAGTAGGCATACGATACTGGTCGTATGTTGGCTAAGATTAATATTATACTTTCGAAATGTTTTCTACACTATGCACTAATAATAATATCAAATGATTTGGTTTGCGTAGTAAGCATCTTTGACTATCATAAGAAGAAATCTCCTCTAATTCTGCGTTTGCATTGTGTGTGTGGTGGGAGGTCTTATGGTAGTTTCATTTTCTAAAAGCATTTCGGATTTCAATGTTTTAAAATTCTTTTGCTGTTGTTTAAAGATAAACTGTTTTTGTTGCTCACACCAGTCCCATGACTGATCCGGAGTTTATTGTTCCCTTCCTAAACTCTGGGTGCTCATAATTTTCCACACGAGCAGTCTAGAGTTGGGTTCCTTTTCAGATATTCAGGTCCAGTAGATTTTTTGGAGCTAGTTCAGTCTTTGGATCGGACTGCACTTGCTTATTCTTGGTGTATCGTTATTGGGAGTTCGAGCTACTGCTGGAGTTCTCTCTTGAAGACTATCTTAGAGTTATTTGTTCCGCTGCTGATATTAGTTATCTATTTTTTTTCTTTTCCGCTGCTATTTGTTGTATCATATCTCTGATGTATATTGATATTCATTGTATCACTATGTTGTATCAGATATTGTATATCAATGTATTATCTTTTATTTCCGCTGTGTTGTTTACTTAATGTTGTTATAAGCTCCGGCGACTCGGATTTGAACGGTCGAATCTACGGCATTCGAATACGATGTAAAGTATGGATGTTGATTTTCGAGCGCGAAAATCTGGGGCGTTACAGAATGCTTGGGATCACCCATTCTTTAAGGATCCGTTAAACTATCTACTATGTAGTAATATTCGCTATTATAATAATGTCTAATTATAAAATAAACATACTTTTAAATAGCGTTAAGGGGTTACCCATATAGCCCTTAACACAAAATAGTGCCAATAGTCTATACAGTACCTGCATACCCCGAGAGGCTACGAGAAGATACTCCATAGGTACGACACAAATAGAAACTCGTAGTAAAGCTCGATATGGTAGGTGACACGGCACACAAGGCAATGCCAAGGTAGATATACCAATTACGCACACGGACTGATGGATACGCATAGCAGCCACTACCGCTCCACCTCGAACAACACTCCCAAATCAAGGGGTGCACCCAAACAATCACAAAGTAATAGAATGGTATCGAAGAAGTGCGTCCAATAAGAAGGGCTACCTCACTGGTCCGAGATCGCTCCTGTTTTAGCCACCTTATGCCAACTCACGGGAGTTGGGTCCACGTATATACCTTAGGATCGTCGCTACCATCCTACTTCATTCTGGAAACTCCACCGCAAACACAGTTGTCAAAGTGGTTTTCGGTATCGACAAAGAGTATGTCCATATCCGATCCCGGTCTCTTTAACAACCAATCGTTATTATAACCCGTGGTTATAAAACAGTTTATACTTCAAAATAGAATATCATTTCAAATCCAAATCTTTATCAAAATAAAGATCAAATCATTTCCAAACCATTTAATATATCAAAATATCATATCTTTCCAAAACTTCATTTCAAATCATTTCAATATATCAAAATATCATATCTTTTCAAAACTTCATTTCAAATCATTTTAATATATCAAAATATCTTATCTTTCCAAAGCTTCATTTCAAATCATTTTAATATATCAAAATATCTTATCTTTCCAAAGCTTCATTTCAAATTAATTTAATATATCAAAATATCATATCTTTTCAAAACATCATTTCAAATCATTTTAATATATCAAAATACCTTATCTTTCCAAAGCTTCATTTCAAATCATTTTAATATATCAAAATATCTTATCTTTCCAAAGCTTCATTTCAAATTAATTTAATATATCAAAATATCATATCTTTTCAAAACTTCATTTCAAATCATTTTAATATATCAAAATACCTTATCTTTCCAAAGCTTCATTTCAAATCATTTTAATATATCAAAATATCTTATCTTAAATACCCCTTTAAATTCAAAGATAACATTCATTCATTTTCAATTCAAACCACCCTTTAAATGATCCATATTTCAATTAATTTACTTCATTTAAACCCTTTAAAAGTGTAATTATTATTCTTTCAATTCAAGTATTCAATTTCCAAAGTTTCAAACCATTCTGAGTTCGTTTACTAAGTCAAAAACCATAATTATTAAAATTTCAGCCTTTCACAGCATTTAAAAAAACTGTTATAAGTTATATTTGAAACTTTTAATTCAGCAAAGACATCATTTAAAACTGCTGTTAAAACTCAGTTTTAGTTAAATTTTAGTTCAAAACAGCAAAGACAGCATTTCTAAAAATGCTGCGATAGCTCAGATTTCAAAACAAAGGTTTTATATGATTTCAGCAAAGACTGCAGACCACTACAACATTTCCAGAAAATGCTAATAGACCTGAGTTCAATTTAGCCTATAAGTTCAACTACAGCAACTACAGCATTACAGAAATGCTATAATAGCCTTTTCTACCTAGTTTTAGTTAAATTCAGAAACCATAGCATTTCTGAATGCTATTAAAAGTGAATTCCAGATTTTAGTGTATTTCCAACAAATAAATAACTTCATTTTAAACTCTTTAAACATTTTAAAAATCATAATTTAACATTAAAAATGTTCATTAACATATCATTAAACATATTGATTTTTATAAAACCAATTTCTTATAAATAAATCCAAATTCCAATATTTCCACTTATTAGTTCAAGTGTATAATTTCCTTTTCTTCACTTTCAACAAATAAACTTAACACTTCAAATTTAAATTACCATTTCACAAATTTAACTAAATTTCCAATTTTATTAATTAATTTAAACCTTTAATTAAAACCAAATTTACATTTCCCAGTCAAGTTATATTTTAAAATTACAATTTAAGCATTCATTTATTTAACCACTTAAATTCATAGAAAAATCAATAATACTTTAATAAATCGCTTAAATTCAAATTTAAATTAAATTATCTTATTTACCATTTTCCAAATATAATTAAATTTCCATTTTTATTCATATAACTTAAATATCATTTTTAACCAAAATTCCAAATTCCAAACTTAAGTTATATTTCAATAATCCAATTAACCATTCATTAATTACATTTTTAACTCATAGAAAAATCATAATTTCTTTATTTTAAAACATTTCAAAATCTATTTAAATCAAATTTCATAAATTTATATTTTTAAAATACTTAAAAATATCCAAAACACTTTATAAAATAACCACGGGCCTGTATATAGTTTTCTCCTAGGTCAAGTGATACAGATATGTATCATTTCAATCCGCAGTTTAAAAAGAAAAATACGGGTTTTATCATTTCGAACCTGCAATCCCAAGTCAAAATAAATTAAATAAAAACCGTTCAGGCCTATCATTTCAGCCCAAAAAGATTTTTCCCTATTCTAAAGTCCGTTCGGGTATGTATAATTTCAACCCATAGTGAATCTAATCTACAGGGAACTTGCAGTGTGATAAACAGATATAAATGAACATAATAGCATCATATAACAGTAACAGATAAGATGACAGGTAAATTAACAATTTAACATCATATATAAATGATCTTAGGCAGTCATAGCATCATATAATAGTTCTACACATTCAAATGGTGTCAATTCACATTTGTATAAGTATAAATGTTTGGTGAGATTTACTCACCTTTCTGTGCTGGAGTTAGCGATCAAACACACAGAATAGATTCCAGAAAGCACGACAAGCATGATACAACATGACTTTTGATTTGAATGAATAGAGAGCCTTGATATTTATCTTGTAAACAATAACCAAGACAAGGCAATATTTACATAAATATTTAACACAAACAATGTTGAAACAATGAAGATAAGAGACAACAAAGGAATGAATGTTTTTTCCTTGCTTTCTACATTTGCTAGCACGGCTTAGAGAATATTTTGGTTCAGGTTTGGACATGGTTTGGGTCTGGTTTGGACCTAAAAAGGCATGGCTACAGGGCAAGAGCAAGGTGGAGGTTACAGGCATGAGAATACAAAGGGTCTAGGCTTCATAGTGGAGTTTTGGTGCACCACAAGGCTCATCTACATGCATTGTTTGGCTCGGGTCTTTGTAACGCCCCACTCTGAGACCCACTGTAACAAAGAGTATTACGGGAGTAATACTGTCTGTTAAAGCGGAGAATAGAGTATAGTGGAAGCGACCATTTGTAATCAAGCTATAACTATCTACCGAATACGTCGAAAGGTGGAATCTATTTAAATTTTTCTCAATCAGGTGGTTCGACATATTCGGTAAATACTTATAACGAAATTACAAATGGCTAAAGATCTATCAGGACAAAGCATAATAACATAATGAAATTGCATCACAGAACAGAATCACTTAACAGATATAAAATCCCAGAACAATACATCGTCAATACAGATGCAAATACTATAAGTGGGTACAAAGCCACTGCCCACACATGTGAGTCAAAAATATGTACATATCAAAGTTTGAATAATAACAGAGTAGCGGAATAGTGGACAAATAAAAGCGCTATCTATCAGCATAGCAGATAATGTCCAAGCGGAAGCACAGAAGCTAAGTCCAGAGACCTAACCTGAAACAACTCGGTCTGACCCGAGCGAAAACACTCGGGTCAGGCTAGCTAAATAATCAGTAATAACTGAGATATATAATAATGCGGTACATAAATAAAACAGTACTTTTCCTAAGAGAAGAGTATTTTGGACCATATGAATATGATGACGGTCCCTAATCATCAATCAACAGTAAAAATCTCCAAAGAGAATATCAGCACCAAAGTGTTGAATAAATAAAATCGCCTCATATCATCGGCGTAGCCAAAGCTATAACAAGTTGCCCATAAGCAATAATCCCAGGAATGACCAGAGTGTGTAATCAATGCCCAAGCAAAGATCGATGCTCCAAAGAGCAATGGGGATATACTGAAAAATCAATGAAATCAAAACACTGAAAAGCAGTGTCCAGAGACATTGTGAATCCACAAGGTAATCGCACTTACATCGTATGGTTCCATAGAACCAACATCGAATGGCAGTACTCGAATGGATATAAAAATCATCAGATAATACAAGTATAGCACGTGCACCGACCGGAGTCGTTATTGCCAAGTACTGTAGAGTTGTGATTGATCACTCGCACAGATGTGGAACGCGCGAGACGGCGAGATCCTTCCCAGAAGGATAAAGGCCCAGAGGCACATGCCGAAAAAGAAACTGCTCCATAGAACAGGTGTCCAGAGACGGTTGCCCAGAGGCGTGGTGACCCAGAGGTCCAGTACTGGCCGCCTAGAGGCTAATGTGTCACAAACTTCTTGGAGAGGAACCCGTAAAGTGTTATAAATGAGTCCCATACCCCACGTTCGCACTAAACGGTTTACTAACCAATAGCAAGCTCACACTCCAAACAATAAAAAGTCCACCTCGTATCATCGGTAAACTAGACCCAAAGGTCAAAACGATCAATCGAATAGGTCGGGGATTAACCGGAAAGAAAATACACACGGTTCCATAGGCCGGAGATTTCCTAACCGTTGAAGCACCTTTCCACTTCGCTTGACGTGCTAAAAAGTGAGTGTGAGATTTTTATTATAGAAAATAATGGTGCGAAACGGTTTTATAATTGATTTTGAAATCACTTTAAAGCGGTCTTTAAAAACTCTCCTATTATGAAGTAATTAATTTAATAATTAAAAATAATATTTAATAATATTTTTCAAAGGCCCATTTGAGTAAAAAAATCATTTTAAAATCGTTTATAAAACCCGTGTGCGAAATCTAGAGAACAATCTCGAAGAAATCGACGAAAACCAGAAATTCATCAAAAATATTCTAAGTGTTTGTAAACATTCAAAAACAGCTGCAAACCCAAGTTCGGCAATTTATTTGGACTAGCAAACTGTGTCCAACTGTCATGAAAATTTCTAGGCACGTAGTCCAACATCCCTACTTAAGATGAAAAAAGAATTTCTGGATTCGGAGTTGAGACGAAGTGGCAGCGAAGTCTCAAAGTTGGACCCAGAACAAGATTCACACTGTTTACCAACAGCAACCAGAGTTCAACTTCGACATGAAATTCGAAGTACCAAACGAACTCCAATGTTGCCCAAATTTTCTAGAGATGGGGTTCGAAACTCCACCTTTCCAACGAGACCAAAAACGTCGAATTCCGACTTCGGATGCGATCGTGGCGGCATCGCGAACCCAGCCCGCTCGGGCTGGGGCTTCCCCAGCCCAGGCGGGCTGGGGCCTGGATCACCCCAGCCCGCATGGGTTGGGGCTTCCCCAGCCCAGGTGGGCTGGTGCCTGGATGAACCCCAGCCCGCATGGGTTGGGGCTTCCCCAGCCCAAGCAGGCTGGGGGCTTGCACTGAATCCCCAGCCCAAGCGGGCTGGGGGGTAACGGGCCGCCCTGTGCGGACCCGTGCGCGCCAGCCCACCAAGGGCTGGCCTGATGCGCCTGGGCAGCAGCCTGGGTGCAACCCAGGCCTGCTCTGGGCTCCCAAAACCCTGTTTCAGCCTGTTTTCAGGCTGAAACATTCCAGCCAGCAATAATTGCTGTTTTTGGTGGTTTAGGGGTGTTTTTTTTTCTTCAGTTTTTGGCATCAAAATTTCACCACTATTATAACTAGCAATAATCACTAATAAATAGTAATTACCTCAAAGAAGCAAAGGATAAAGTATTTTGTGTGCAACAATATCTAAGCAAGCCAAAATCCTCAACCCCAAAGCAAAAGATCAAGAAACTTCAAGGACCCAAAAATCAAAAAAAAAAAACAAAACAAAGATTACAACAAGATGGTAGAGATAAAATAAGGATTAAGAAGGATTAGAGAATAGGAGAGATTGCATTACCCTTTTGCTAAGATTAAACTAGTTTAGTTATGAAGAGAAGGGGATGGATCTTCTACCAAAGGGAGGCCATTATTTAGGGTTAGATCTAGGTTTAAGAATTATGAAGAGGAGGGTTATGGTTTATGGAATGGGTTTAAGATATTATATAGAAGTGGGTAGGTTAATGGGCCATGTTAGGAGGTTTTAAAACCCTTTAGGACTTAGTTTATTTTTTTCTAAGATTATCATGTGAACAAAATCCTAAGTAGCAACCTAGTTTTAATTAAAACCATATAATTGTCTCATTTGGCCAATTAAACCGATAATCACATTTAAAAATTCCCCATTTTAACCCCAAAATATTTTAATTTGCAAACCAATTGAGAGATTTAAATTCCCAAAAATTTGTTTAGCTCCCTTTTCAACTTAAAAATAATAATTTTAATTTATTATTCGGTAATTACAATCTCAGGGTTGTTACAGACTCCCTCCCTTAAGAAAATTGCGTCCCTGCAATTTCCTTAAATATAGAAGTCGTCTATAACATCTAATCCATAAAGGAATACAGAGGATAAAATATAGATGCTCACCCGTGCCGGAAGATGGAAGAAAACCAGGATAAGTACGCTCGATAAATTCTCTGGTCTCCCAAGTGCAGTCCTTAGGATTAGACGACCATTGAATCTTCACAAGCGGAACCTCTTTGTTTCGAAGACGTCTGATCTCCGAATCAAGCACACGAAGAGGTTGCTGCTCTATAGATAGATCGGGTAAGATCTCTAAATCAGGCACAGCATGCGGCTCAATGATAGAATCAGGATCGCGGACACACATGCGAAGCTGGGAAACCTGGAACACGTCGTGTATTCCAGAGAAGCGAGCAGGTAGAGCCACACGATAAGCCACGGGGCTGATGCGTTCCGTAATAGGAAATGGTCCAACATAGCGAGGAGCCAACTTCCCTGTAGAGCTGAAACGCACAACATCCTTCATGGTAGAAACCCGAATAAAGACAGAATCGCCAATGGAGAACTCAAGAGGCTTCCTACGGTTGTCCGCGTAGGATTTCTGACGGTTCTGTGCCTCTTTCATTCTCTGACGAATAAGAATAATCTTCTCGGAAGATTCCTGAACTGAATCTGGACTAAGAATAAGCTTCTCGCCGAATTCTAACCAACAAGCAAGAGAGCGACATGGTCTTTCGTAGAGAGCCTCGAAAGGTGCCATGCCGATACTAGACTGAAAGCTGTTGTTGTAAGAGAACTCTACAAGCGGTAAGTGATCCTCCCAACTACCTCCGAAATCCAGAATACAACAGCGCAAAAGATCCTCTAAAACACGATTCACCCTCTCCGTCTGACCGTCAGTCTGAGGATGATAAGCAGTCGAGAGATTCAGCTTTGAGCCAAAAGCTGACTGTAGGCACTTCCAGAAGTGACTAGTAAAGATAGTGTCTCGATCACAGACGATAGAGCTAGGAATGCCATGAAGTCGAACGACTTCCTTCACATATAGCTTGGCAAGCTGAGGAGCAGTCCGAGTGGACTTAATAGGAGTGAAATGAGCTGATTTGGTCAAGCGATCGACGATGACCCAAATAGAAGTATGGCCTGACCTCGATCTAGGCAGACCGTCAATAAAATCCATGGATATCTGATCCCATTTCCACAATGGAATCTCTAGCGGCTGAAGAAGACCAGATGGACGCTGATGTTTGGCCTTGATCTGTTGACAAGTCATGCAACCGCTCACATAACTTGCAACATCTTTCTTCAACCCTTCCCAATAATATACCCGACACATATCGGCATACATCTTGCTCGAACCGGGATGGATGGTGTACTTAGTGCGATGACACTCGTCCAGGATGTCATGCCTAAGTGATAAATCAGATGGTACCAAAATACGGTTCTTCCTACGAAGACACCGATGAGAATAAATAGAATAATCCAACAATGTCTCATCACTGGATCCCAACTCAAGGAGATGAATATATCGCAACAAGTCTGGATCCTGCCGCTGAGCATGGGCAATGCGATCCAATAGAATAGGTCGAGCTTCCAAGCTGAATAACACGATCTGAGGATCAGAAGACGGAGCTCGATTCCGAATATCACACATAGAAAGAGTCTCAAGAATATCCCACTCGGCTTTCATCATAGAAACTACTGCCGAGTGTTTGCGACTGAGTGCATCAGCCACACGATTACCCTTGCCAGGGGTTTACTGAATATCTAAATCGTATGAGGCGAGAAACTCGCCATCACTGTTGCCTCATGTTGAGATCTCTCTGGCAGAAAAGATACTTCAGCGACTTGTGATCGGTGTAGAGAATGAAACGTTCGCCCAATAGATAATGACGCCACGTCTTCAAGGAAAAGACGATAGCAGCTAACTCAAGATCATGAGTAGGATAGCGAACCTCATTCGGACGTAGCTGCCTAGAAGCGTAAGCAACTACCCGATCCTTCTGTATAAGCACAACACCGAGGCCGCTACCACAAGCGTCGGTGTAAACAACAAGATCCTGGTTACTCTCAGGAACCACAAGAATAGGAGCATGGGTGAGAAGTTCCTTCAGTCGCTGAAAGGAAGCTTCACACTTATCAGACCAAATAAAGCGAACACCCTTATGAGTCAGCGTCGTAAGGGGAAGTGCAACACGAGAGAAATCCTTGATAAACCGATGGTAATAACCCGCCAGCCCAAGGAAGCTGCGAATATCATGAACGTTCTCGGGCTGCTTCCAATTCTGAATAGCTTCGATCTTGGCAGGATCGACAGAAATACCCTCAGATGATACAATATGGCCCAAGAACTTGACCTTGCTCTCCCAAAAATGGCACTTGGAGAGCTTGGCCTTAAGCTGATGCTGACGAAGAGTATCCAAGACGAACCGCAAATGATGAGCATGCTCTGCCTCGGATCTAGAATAAATAAGAATATCGTCGATGAAAACCAGAACGAATCTATCGATGTATTCCCGGAATACTCGATTCATAAGATCGACAAAGAAAGCCGGAGCGTTCGTCAAGCCGAACGGCATGACCAACCACTCAAAAGAATCATAACGAGTGTGAAATGCTGTAAGAGGAATGATGTCTTCGGCGACTCGTAGCTGATGGAATCCGGTGGCAAGGTCGAGCTGAGAGAAGACCTTCGCACCGCTCAACTGATCAAACATATCGTCTATCCGTGGCAATGGATAACGATTTCTGATGGTCAACTCATTAAGCTTGCGGTAGTCAATGCAAAGCCTAAGAGAGCCATCAGGCTTCTTAACGAAGACCACCGCAGCACCCCATGGCGAAGAACTGGACCGAATGAACTGCTTCGCCTCAAGCTCTACTAACTACTTCCTGAGTTCCTCATTCTCTTTTTTAGACATCCTTGTGGGAGGACACCCAACTGGGTGGGAGCCTGGAATGAGATCGATGCGGAACTCAATGGCCCGCTTTGGCGGCAGGGCTGATACTGGCTCGAATATATCGGGGAAATCCCGAACAACTGGAATACGAGATATGTCCACCACATCATCTCGTGAATCTAGAGAAAATAAAGTAAAATCAGAAAGCCCAACATCTTGAAGAACAATAGCTAACGGAGAGGACGAGTCAGGGTGATGAATGAATAATATCCGCTCCGAACAAATAATTTTGGCGTCGTACTGAGCGAGCCAATCCATGCCAATAATCATGTCAAAGCCCAAATACTCCATAACGTGCAGATTCGCACGGAAAGAAAATCCACAAAGATCAATATCTATATTCTCACAGAGCAAGCTAAGGGTCGTGGATCCACCAATGGGATTCATAATCCTTAGTGAAGAAACCAAACAAGTAACATCCAAAGATAAAGTAACAACTAGTTCCTTTGATACGAATGAGTGAGAGGCACCCGTATCAAAAAGAACTCTAATAGATCTACCATGAAATAAAATAGAGCCTTCAAGAACGGAAGGATGTGTACCTTTAGGCTGAGCAGAAGTGGTAGGAGCCTTGGCAGCATTAAGCCTGCCAAGCTTGGCACTAGCTGGAGCAATAGGACAAGCGGAGATCATGTGTCCCTCCTTCTTGCAGAAGGTGCAATAGAGAGGTTTGGGACACTCTCGAATAAAGTGATCTGGAGAACCGCAGTTGAAGCATTTCTTCGGAGGACGGGTCCCACTAGGCTGAGCAGGAGTCTGGGACTGAGTCTGAGGCTGAGAACTAGAGCTGATCGCTTTCTTCTTCTTGTGCTGAAAAGAAGAGCCAGACTTGCCAGGAGGAAACCTCTTCTTGGTGGGGTTTGTGGAACCCACACCACCATCATCACTATGCTCCATCTCGACTGACTCAAGATGTAGAGCTGCATCGACTAGCTTCTCGAATGAGAGCTCAAGCTGTAGCATAAGCTGCCTCTTCAGATATTTCTTCAAGCCCTCAACAAATTTGAGGTTCCTCTTATAAGGAGTGGCAATAAACTCAAGGCCATACTTGGACAGGGCCTCGAAGGAAGAGACATAGTCGGATACGGAGGATTTCCCCTGCTTGAGATCAAGAAAGCGGCGAGCAAGGGAGTTCTTCTCTGACTCTGGGATGAATTTGAGCTCAAATCTCTCATGAAACTGAGCCCAAGTAAGTGTGGTCTCATCGATCTCGGCAATAAGGAGTTCGTACCAATCCAGGGCACGACTCTGAAGCTGACTGGAAGCAATAAGAACACGGTCATGATCCGGGATATCCATACGAGTGAAAATGCGCTCGCATATCCGAATCCAAGCCTAGACCTCTAAGACATTCTCGGAGCCACTGAACGGCTTCCCTCCGAGATGGGTAAAATCACTGCAGAGACGCGCAAAAGCAGACTTGCGCGGAGCATCAGCAACTGGGGCTGGAGACTGAGAATGAGACTGGGAATTCCGAACCAGCTCCATGATCTGGTCGGTGGTCATGAACACGCCCTCTGGATTAGTGTTGCTGGACTGCCCAGCAGCACTGGTCTGACGTGTGGTTCTCCCTCTTCCCCTTCCATACATACTAAAAGTCAAACGGGAATTAGAGTTAGACAGATTCAATGATAGATAATTAATTAAGGAATACTACGGAATATAACGGATTCCTATACATATTCCTAACTTATCTATCAACAAACATAAGGAAGGGATTTGATTTAATTCGGATCTAATTAAAATGTATTGTACTAAGTGTATCTGTTCTGTGTTTATTATGCTTATTCCTGAAACCAAGCTCTGATACCAAACTGTAACGCCCCACTCTGAGACCCACTGTAACAAAGAGTATTACGGGAGTAATACTGTCTGTTAAAGCGGAGAATAGAGTATAGTGGAAGCGACCATTTGTAATCAAGCTATAACTATCTACCGAATACGTCGAAAGGTGGAATCTATTTAAATTTTTCTCAATCAGGTGGTTCGACATATTCGGTAAATACTTATAACGAAATTACAAATGGCTAAAGATCTATCAGGACAAAGCATAATAACATAATGAAATAGCATCACAGAACAGAATCACATAACAGATATAAAATCCCAGAACAATACATCGTCAATACAGATCCAAATACTATAAGTGGGTACAAAGCCACTGCCCACACATGTGAGTCAAAAATATGTACATATGAAAGTGTGAATAATAACAGAGTAGCGGAATAGTGGACAAATAAAAGCGCTATCTATCAGCATAGCAGATAATGTCCAAGCGGAAGCACAGAAGCTAAGTCCAGAGACCTAACCTGAAACAACTCGGTCTGACCCGAGCGAAAACACTCGGGTCAGGCTAGCTAAACAATCAGTAATAACTGAGATATATAATAATGCGGTACATAAATAAAACAGTACTTTTCCTAAGAGAAGAGTATTTTGGACCACATGAATATGATGACGGTCCCTAATCATCAATCAACAGTAAAAATCTCCAAAGAGAATATCAGCACCAAAGTGTTGAATAAATAAAATCGCCTCATATCATCGGCGTAGCCAAAGCTATAACAAGTTGCCCATAGGCAATAATCCCAAGAATGACCAGAGTCTGTAATCAATGCCCAAGCAAAGATCGATGCTCCAAAGAGCAATGGGGATATATTGAAAAGTCAATGAAATCAAAACACTGAAAAGCAGTGTCCAAAGACACTGTGAATCCACAAGGTAATCGCACTTACATCGTATGGTTCCATAGAACCAACACCGAATGGCGGTACTCGAATGGATATAAAAATCATCAAATAATACAAGTATAGCACGTGCACCGAACGGAGTCGTTATTGCCAAGTACTATAGAGTTGTGATCGATCACTCGCACAGATGCGGAACGCGCGAGACGGCGAGATCCTTCCCAGAAGGATAAAGGCCCAGAGGCACATGCCGAAAAAGAAACTGCTCCATAGAACAGGTGTCCAGAGACGGTTGCCCAGAGGCGTGGTGACCCAGAGGTCCAGTACTGGCCGCCCAAAGGCTAATGTGTCACAAACTTCTTGGAGAGGAACCCGTAAAGTGTTAACAATGAGTCCCATACCCCATGTTCGCACTAAACGGTTTAATAACCAATAGCAATCTCACACTCCAAACAATAAAAAGTCCACCTCGTATCATCGGTAAACTAGACCCAAAGGTCAAAACGATCAATCGAATAGGTCGGGGATTAACCGGAAAGAAAATACACACGGTTCCATAGGCCGGAGATTTCCTAACCGTTTAAGCACCTTTCCACTTCGCTCGACGTGCTAAAAAGTGAGTGTGAGATTTTTATTATAGAAAATAATGGTGCAAAACGGTTTTATAATTGATTTTGAAATCACTTTAAAGCGGTCTTTGAAAACTCTCCTATTATGGAGTAATTAATTTAATAATTAAAAATAATATTTGATAATATTTTTCAAAGGCCCATTTGAGTAAAAAAATCATTTTAAAATCGTTTATAAAACCCGTGTGCGAAATCTAGAGAACAATCTCGAAGAAATCGACGAAAACCAGAAATTCATCAAAAATATTCTAAGTGTTTGTAAACATTCAAAAACAGCTGCAAACCCAAGTTCGGCAATTTATTTGGACTAGCAAACTATGTCCAACTGTCATGAAAATTTGTAGGCATGTAGTCCAACATCCCTACTTAAGAATAAAAAAAGAATTTCTGGATTCTGAGTTGAGACGAAGTGGCAGCAAAATCTCAAAGTTGGACCCAGAACAAGATTCACACTGTTTACCAACAACGACCAGAGTTCAACTTCGACACGAAATTCGAAGTACCAGAACGAACTCCTATGTTACCCAAATTTTCCAGAGATAGGGTTCGAAACTCCATCTTTCCAACGAGACCAAAAACATCGAATTCCGACTTCGGATGCGATCGTGGCGGCATCGCGAACCCAGCCCGCTTGGGCTGGGGATGAGATACAAACCCCCAGCCCAAGCGGGCTGGGGTGAATTAATCAGCCCCCAGCCCGCTTGTGCTGGGGAATCCCCAGCCCATGCGGGCTGGGGTTCATCCAGGCCTCAGCCCGCCTGGGCTGGGGTGATCCAGGCCCCAGCCCAGGCGGGCTGGGGTCTATCCAGCTCGCCAGCCCGCCTGGGCTGGGGAAGCCCCAGCCCATGCGGGCTGGGGTGATCCAGGCCCCAACCCAGGCGGGCTGGGGTCTATCCAGGTCCCCAGCCCGCCTGGGCTGGGGTGATCCAGGCCCCAGCCTGCCTGGGCTGGGGAAGCCCCAGCCCATGCGGGCAAGGGGGTAACGGGCCGCCCTGTGCGGACCCGTGCGCGCCAGCCCACTAAGGGCTGGCCTGCTGCGCCTAGGCAGCAGCCTGGGTGCAACCCAGGCCTGCTCTGGGCTCCCAGAACCCTGTTTCAGCCTGTTTTCAGGTTGAAACATTCCAGCCAGCAATAATTGCTGTTTTTGGTGGTTTAAGGGTGTTTTTTTTCTTCAGTTTTTGGCATCAAAATTTCACCACTATTATAACTAGCAATAATCACTAATAAATAGTAATTACCTCAAAAAAGCAAAGGATCAAGTACTTTGTGTGCAACAATATCTAAGCAAGCCAAAATCCTCAACCCCAAAGCAAAAGATCAAGAAACTTCAAGGACCCAAAAATCAAAAAAAAAACAAAGATTACAACAAGATGGTAGAGATAAAATAAGGATTAAAAAGGATTAGAGAATAGGGGAGATTGCATTACTCTTTTGCTAAGATTAATTAGTTTAGTTATGAAGAGAAGGGGATGGATCTTCTACCAAAGGGAGGCCATTATTTAGGGTTAGATCTAGGTTTAAGAATTATGAAGAGGAGGGTTATGGTTTATGGAATGGGTTTAAGATATTATATAGAAGTGGGTAGGTTAATGGGCCATGTTAGGAGGTTTAAAACCCTTTAGGACTTAGTTTATTTTTTTCTAAGATTATCATGTGAACAAAATCCTAAGTAGCAACCTAGTTTTAATTAAAACCATAAAATTGTCTCATTTGGTCAATTAAACCCATAATCACATTTAAAAATTCCCCATTTTAACCCCAAAATATTTTAATTTGCAAACCAATTGAAAGATTTAAATTCCCAAAAATTTGTTTAGCTCCCTTTTCAACTTAAAAATCATAATTTCAATTTATTATTCGGTAATTGCAATCTCAGGATTGTTACAGTCTTCATGTTTCAGATCTAGACAGAGGATGAAGTGATGGATGGTGGTCATATCAAGGTGGTGGTGGTGGAGCAAAAGGAGGTGGCCAACGCAATCTAAGGTGATGTTGTTGAAGTTTGGCTCGGTTAGGCATGGTTTTAAGGGTTTTAGCAATGTTTTGTGTGGTTTTTGATCAAGTGGAGTGCACGACCAGTCATGGTCAGATCTAGATAGAGGGGTGGGGTGTTTGGCCATGGATGAGGAGGGGAGGGAGATGGTGGAGCTGATGGAGAAGGGCTAGGCCAAGCAAACTAGAAGAAGAGCAAGCAAAAATCAATAGAAAATAAGAAAGAAAAGATGAGATAAAGGAAGAGAGAAGCCAGTGCTTACCATTCTCTTTTGGCCGTGAATTTTTTTGTGATGGAGAGAAATGTTTTCACGTGAATGAAGTGAAAAAAAACACACGGCTATGGATGAGAAGTGTATGGCTATCAATGAATGCAAGAGTTAGAAAATGTAAAGGTGGGAAAACAAAGAGACTTAAGCAACTAAAGAGTCACAAAACCTTTCATATTTCTTTTATTCATTTTTAAATTTATAAATACATATAAAACTGATAAATAAAGATAAAAACTCAGAAATGAAAATAAATATATAAAATAAATAATTAAAATTTAATTAAAAAGGATTTAAATTAAGAAAATGGCATAAAATGCAAACTAGTCCTTAAAATTTGAAAATAAATTCAACAAGCTTTGGAAAAATTTATTATCACTATAAAATATTCTAAAACAAAATTTTGAAATAAAGTAATCTTTAAAACATATTCAAAGTGAAATAAATAATTTATAGAAAATAGAAAAGAACTAAAGAAATTGTTTAAAATTCAAAACAGGGCTTAAAATTTACAAATAGAATATCACTAGCCTTATGAAATTTCTATTTAACTTTATAACAAATAAAAAGTCAAATAAATAAATAAATGAGAAACAAAATAAAGTAGGAATGAGAATAAATAAGTTGTTAAGAAAATATAAAGATAAATAAAGAATTACTTTAATTATTTGAAACTAGGAATTAAAATCATAAACATAATACAACTAACTTTTGAGAATGTCAATAACACATTAAAAATGTTTAAAACCAAAATATATTCATAACATTTTATTTTACCCACATAAATATAAATTAGAACATTACATGACGAAATAAAATATTATTTATATAATTTAAAATAAACCATTTTGTTAAATACAGCAAATTACACACAATAGTTAAAAGGGCATAACTTTCACATTATAAATCAGATTTCAACGAAACGAAAAGCAGTATTCTTAAAATTTTATTTACTTTCATAATAAAAGATAAAATTCAAATTTTCAAAACTTTTAAATTTTAAATTTAAAAGTCAAAGTTTGACTGTTTTAACCAAAATTCACTTTTTGGAAAATTATTCTATTTAGTCATATTTGGAATTCTAATCCATATCAAAATCAAAGTTTATATTTAAAATAATAAAATTTATTCATTTTCATAAATAAAATAAATCTTTTAAATTCGGAAATTCAATTTAAAATAATTGTAAAATACAGGGTTGTTACAATAGATAATCACAAGTTTAGACTCATTTATTTTATTTCCACTAACATCCAAGCATCCAATTTTAAATATATGCAAGCAAACAATCAATTCCTATCAACCAATCAACCAAAATATACATAATCACTTACAGCGGAATAATTCAACGTCTGAAATTTTGGTGTGCAACTCTGATTATCCTTAGATCATTTAAATATCAAACTTATTTACTCAAATTTTCTCTAGTTTTCTTATTTAGAAGAAAAATTGTTCACTTTAAAACTAATTCATTCCAGTTTAATTCCAAAAATTTCTAAACTCTAAAAGATTTTTTTTCCATTAATTTCCAAAACTTTTAATGTCACAAATTCCAATTTATCAAATTTAAATTTTTTAAACCAATTCACATCCCAAATGTTTATCCTGATATTCATTTTATATTCCTATCCCAAATTAGATAATTAATATAACTCTGATTATCCTTAGATCATTTAAATATCAAACTTATTTACTCAAATTTTCTCTAGTTTTCTTATTTAAAAGAAAAATTGTTCACTTTAAAACTAATTCATTCCAGTTTAATTCAAAAAAATTCTAAACTCTAAAAGATTTTTTTTTCCATTAATTTTCAAAACTTTTAATGTCACAAATTCCAATTTATCAAATTTAAATTTTTTAAACCAGTTCACGTCCCAAATGTATATCCTGATATTCATTTTATATTCCTATCCCAAATGTTTATACACTCTAGGGGACAGATTCTAAGCCACCTAAGTCTCGGATCCGTAATATTATATGCTATAATGTTCTGACATAGCTTTGATAACAAACTGTAACAACCCCACCGCGATGCCCAATTTAGCAAAAAACATTATAAGTAATGTCGTCTGCTAATCTGGAGAATACGGCTTGTTAGGGGCGATCGAATGTGAATATATATATATATATATATATCTTTATACTAACACTGACACATCATTTATACATTTTCACTGAATATCTGAACTGAATTTGACGTGTACAGTATTAATACAAAGTAATAGACACACCGATTTCTAACAATCAGAACAATATATCACATAAATATTAGTCACAGATCACAGCGGAATAAATCTCAACTTACACATATACAAATTTTGAGTTTACAAAATGAAATACTAAACTCGATTGTTATACAAGTTTAACAATTTTCTAATCTCAATTGTACATCTTATAAACATATTCACAAATATCCTAAATGGGATAAACTAAAAAGTCAAAAGTATTTATCTCCTTGCTAGCCCAAACATCCAAATGTCAACTTATCCTGTATTCCTGTAACCTGAAAAGTCTCGGTCTGACCCGAGCAAAATAACACCCGGGTCAGACTATCTCTAAATATCTAATAGGGTGAGAACAAGATATAGCACAAAAAAACAAACATATAAACAAATACAGATGTTCAGGATTGAATTCACAAAACAAAACACAATATCTCTAAGCACACAAATATTAATGATTAACTCATTATAAGGTTATAAATTTACGTCACAAACACGAACTAGTCACTAAACACAAAATAACAGAATTAGCTTAACATCCATCACAAGACACAAGAACATATATTTATTTCAGTAACACACGACACAAGAATATAGGTTTATTTCACAAACACAAGACACAAGAATATATATACTTATTTCATGAACACAGAATAGTCACAAAATCCAAATATCCAGAATCCAAGAGATCTTAATCCAAACCGATCGTAATGATCATGCAAAACAATCGCAATGATTGTACTCCAAACCCGTGGCAAACAAAAAAATTGGTATCACTCGAACCGATACCAAGGATCGTACTCGGACCGGGAACACAGAATCACCGAATGATCTCAAAGATAGTCCATACCGATCAAGGTGATCGTAGAAACCATTACTCGATAATTCCACATTAATTTAATATTATTAAATTATTATGTTTGAAAAGATATCCAGGAATAAACTTCTTAAGGATCTAGCTGCCACTTGTCGCACACGAAAGAGAGTAAACTCTAAAGTTCCAAATACTATCACCTTCAGTAATCACTAGAATTTAACCATTACGTCCCATACGGTATGGTGAAATTCAATTATTTACTAAAAGCTAGTAAATATCACTTATTATGGATACCACTGGAAAACCTGAACTACATTCTCTTAAGGATCTAGCAAGCACTTGTCACACACCAGAAGAGAATACAACTCTAAAGTGTAAAATACTTCCTAACAGCAATCACACGAATTTAACCAAAGCATCCCATACTACCCGGTGAAATTTGAGTATTTGCTAATGGGCTAGTAAGTTCCACTCAAACATTCTATTCATTGAGTTATACCATATTCGACGAAGTCTTATTCGAAAGCATTTAAACCAATTGATAACACTAAGTCGATTATTAGTACTTCCCAAATTATATAATTAAGGTTCTCAAAACATTTATTTAATTTATCACTTATCAAAATATTCCGTTATTCCAAATTGTTCTAAGGGTATTTAATTTACAAAACAAGATTTTTCATGTTCCAAAATCACATTGATTCTTTAAATTCCATAAGGTTATAATGTTGACACACCATATTTCAAAAGCCACTTATAAAAGTATTCATTTATTTTGTGAACCCATAAATCCATTTTTAAAACAAATTTAGTATTCTAATAATTAGTCAAAACCTCGTACAATTGTATTTCCAAAATTTGAAATGTCAAATCCATAAAATCATTTATAAAGGTAATTAAACTACTTTAGAAAACATGTTTGATATTCAGAACTAAAATGAACTGTCTTTGTGAAATTATTTTTATACCAAACAAAGCACTTATGTACATTCGCAAAATAGATAGATTTAAATTCATAAATTTCCAAAGCTTCGAATCAAAAATGATACAAAGTCCACAAAGCACAAGAAATTCACTATTACATATCACAAGATTGTAATGACCAATAGTTTCATAAAGTTTGATTTTTTATATCATCTCTAAACACAATGTGTAACTTAATAAACCAATGATAATATATATATATATATCAAAACAATCACAATAGAACATTCAATGCACATTTAAACAACATCACAAACATAGCAACAAATCATAGGTCACACTAGATTTTCAGTTTTGAAACATCACTTTGACCTCTTTTTCCTAAGAATTTTCAAAAACATATAACATGAAACTTGTTCCTTAAAGTCTTATATTTTCACTACAAAATGTTTGGCACCATTTGGATTTACTGCTAAAATGTTATGGCGATTTTAGTTTTAGGTTTCAACTCAGAAAATCGACAGAGCAGAGCATGTGTATCAGTTTCAAACCCAATTTTGACTGTTTAAATCATAGAATTTGCAGAAACTTACAACATGAAAGTTGTTCCTTAACGTCTTAGATTTCTAACAAAAAAGCTATACTTAATTCGGATTTAGGGTTAAAAAGTTATGGCCATTTCACTCTCAGATATTAACTTAGGAAATTAGAAATGACCGTGCTATAACATCAGTTTCAAACTTAATTTAGACCCATTAATACAAAGAATTTCGAAAAATGATCAAAATAGAACTTATAGCTTATTTAAATATATTTCTACCAAAAAAAGAATGAACCAATTCGGATCATTCTACACAAAGATATTGCTGTTTTACTACAGCAATGTTCACAAATAAATTTCAGCAACCACTTTGCAAATTTCAACAATTCAATCAAATTACTCAAACCATTCAACTATTTATTGATAATTATCACTTAATTCAAATAATTAAGACTTAATAGAGATAGATATTTGAGTTTTCATCTCACCTCTAATCCAAAAGATGATGAAAGCTTGCTAATTGATGAACAACAAAGCTATGAACACTCTATTGCTTTTCTCATCTTCTTCAACTCCTATATCTCCATTAAAATACCAAAAATCCCTCTCCTACCAATAATTTTAGAAATCACAAACTAAAATAATCCTTCAATAAATGGTAGAATTGAATAGAGGAGATGAAAATAAGTCATACCCATATCTCCTTTTGATTTTAAGATTTTTATATGAATTGATCTTGATTTTCTAAGACCTAGGTTTTGAGTTTCTATTTCTTGTTTTTCTTTTCTTTATGAGGAATTGTATACATACATGAGAAAGAGAATGAGGAAATAAGTTACTAAGGGAAATGACAACTATCCTATCTCTTTTCTAAAGGCTAGTGGGCTTATCCAAAGACAAAGGCCCAAACAAAAACAATAAATAAAAATACAGTAACAAAATTTCTATTAGCCCAACTAACACTAATTTAAACTAACTCTAGTTTTATTATCTCCTAACACTAATTAATGTAATTAACAAAAAAAATTAATTATTAATCATTATATTTTTTTTAATAATTATTACCCCATTATTTTTTATAATAAAAAAAATCCAATTTGAGAAATTAATTATTATTTTTCATTCTTACTAACAATTTATTTTAATTATCAAATGCTAAGAATTGATAACCAAATCAATTATTCAAAACAATTTTATTTTCACAATTTATATTATAAAATCTCAATAAATATTAATTAACCATAATTAATCGTAATTAATTAGGCAATTAACAACAGGGTTGTTACATACTTCCTCCTTAAAGAAATTGAGTCCTCGCAATTCCCTTAACAAAAGAAATCCATAATATAAATTTCCTCTTAAAATAATTATTTGTTAATTGGTTTCTAATTTCATTTCCAAAATGACTCAATTTAATATTACTCCAAATTATAACACTAAACTCAAGTTTTTAGTTATCAAAATTTCTCAAAAATAATTTAACGCCTTAAATTTACGGAAAATTTTGGTGGCGTCTCCTTTGCACGGCTAGCATTTCAAAAATTTACAATATGAATATAATTACATAATATACATCTCATCTCAACGATGAGGCATCCCGTAGGGACAACATAAAAATGCGATATTTAATCCGAGATACATACCTTATATTTGAAATATTAGCGAGTTCGCTAATATTCCTTAAGTAAACAATTTATAATCTTTTAAAAGATATCTATTTAACTTCGGATACCTGCACCTATCTCAAAAATTTATATTAGTATTTAATATCAAATTCATATCATATAGAAGATAATAACAATTCATGATTACACTTTAACTAGATTGACATCATAATATTCCATAACACACAAAAACAATTCGTACTTAAATTTCCAAGTTTTAATTATTACTTATGTCAAAATTTCACGTTCGATGTTTAGGAACCCCATCGATAACATGGCGTCCCACCCATCGATCAGAATCCTTAAACAATGTCTGGATAAGTCAAGACAATAGATAATCACAAGTTTAGACTCATTTGTTTTATTTCCACTAACATCCAAGCATCCAATTTTAAATAAATGCAAGCAAACAATCAATTCCCATCAACCAATCAACCAAAATATACATATTCACTTACAACGGAATAATTCAATGTCTGAAATTCTGCTGTGCAACTCTGATTATGCCTAGATCATTTAAATATCAAACTTATTTACTCAAATTTTCTCTAGTTTTCTTATTTAAAAGAAAAAACTTTCACTTTAAAACTAATTCATTCCAGTTTAATTCCAAAAATTTCTAAACTTTAAATGATTTTTTTCCATTAATTTCCAAAAGTTTTAATGTCACAAATTCCAATTTAGCAAATTTAAAATTTTTAAACCAATTCACGTCCCAAATGTTTATCCCGATAATCATTTTATATTCCTATCCCTAATTAGATAATTAATATAACTGTCTACCATACACTCTAAGGGACATGATTCAAAGTCACCTAAGTCTCGGATCCGTAATATTATTTGCTATAATGTTCTGACATAGCTTTGATAACAAACTGTAACAACCCCACCGTGATGCCCAGTTTAGCAAAGAACATTACAAGTAATGTCAGTTGCTAATCCGGAGAATACGGCTTGTTAGGGGCGATCGAATGTGAATATATCTTTACACTAATACTGACACGTCATTTATACCTTTTCACTGAATATCTGAACTGAATTTGACGTGTACAGTATTAATACAAAGTAATAGACACACCGGTTTCTAAGAATCAAAACAATATATCACATAAATAATAGTCACAGATCACAACGGAATAAATCTCAACTTACACATATACAAATTTTGAGTTTACAAAATGAAATACTAAACTCGATTGTTATACAAGTTTAACAATTCTCTAATCTCAATTGTACATCTTATAAACATATTCACAAATTTCCTTAATGAGTTAAACTAAAATGTCAAAAGTGTTTATCTCCTTGCTAGCTCAAACATCCAAATGTCAACTTATCATGTCTTCCTGTAACCTGAAAAGTCTCGGTCTGACCCGAGCAAAATAACACCCGGGTCAGACTATCTCTAAATATCTAATAGGGTGAGAACAAGATATAGCACAAAAAACAAACATATAAATAAATACAGATGTTCTGGATTGAATTCATAGAACAAAACACAATATCTCTAAGTACACAAATATCAATGATTAACTCATTATAGGGTTATAAATTTACGTCACAAACACGAACTAGTCACTAAACACAAAATAACAGAATTAACTTAACATCCATCACAAGACACATGAACATATATTTATTTCAGTAACACACGACACAAGAATATATGTTTATTTCACAAACACAAGACACAAGAATATATATACTTATTTCACGAACATAGAACAGTCACAAAATACAAATATCCAGAATCCAAGAGATCTTAATCCAAACCGATCATAATGATTGTCCAAAAAAATCACAATGATTGTACTCCAAACCCGTGGCAAACAAACAAATTGGTATCACCCAAACCGATATGATACCAAGGATCGTACTCGGACCGGGAACACAGAATCACAGAATGATCTCAAAGATAGTCCATATCGATCAAGATGATCGTAGAAAGCATGACTCGATAATTCCACATTTATTTAATATTATTAAATTATTATGTTTGAAACGAAATCCAGGAATAAACTTCTAAAGGATCTAGCAGCCACTTGTCGCACACCAAAAGAGAGTAAACTCTAAAGTGCCAAATACTATCACTTTCAGTAATCACTAGAATTTAACCATTACGTCCCATACCGTATGGTGAAATTCAAGTATTTACTAAAAGCTAGTAAATATCACTTATTACCGATACCACTGGAATACCTGAACTACATTCACTTACGGATCTAGCAACCACTTGTCGCACACCAGAAGAGAATACAACTCTAAAGTGTAAAATACTTCCTAACAGCAATCACATGAATTTAACCGGAGCATCCCATACTACCCGGTGAAATTTGAGTATTTTCTAATGGGCTAGTAAGTTCCACTCAAACATTATATTCATTGAGTTATACCATATTCAACGAAGCCTTATTCGAAAGCATTTAAACTAATTGATAACACTAAGTCGATTATTAGTACTTCCCAAATTATAGAATTAAGGTTCTCAAAAAAATTATTTAATTTGTCACTTATCAAAATATTCCGTTATTCCAAATTTTTCTAAGGGTATTTATTTTACAAAACAGGATTTTTCATGTTCCAAAATCGCATTGATTCTTTAAATTCCATAAGGTTATAATGTTGACACACCATATTTCAAAACCCACTTATAAAACTATTCATTTATTTTGTGAATCCATAAATCCATTTTTAAAACAAATTTAGTATTCTAATAATTAGTCAAAACCTCGTACAATTGTATTTCCAAAATTTGAAATTTCAAATCCATAAAATCATTTATAAAGGTAATTAAACTACTTTAGAAAACATGTTTGATATTTAGAACTAAAATAAACTCTCTTTACAAAATTATTTGTATACCAAACAAAGCACTTATATACATTTGCAAAATAGATAGATTTAAATTCATAAATTTCCAAAGCTTTGAATCAAAAATGATACAAAGTCCATAAAGCACAAGAAATTCACTATTACATATCACAAGATTGTAACGTCCAATAGTTTCATAAAGTTTGAATTTCATGTCATCTCTAAACACAATTTATAACTTGACAAACCAATGAATATATATATATATATATATATATATATCAAAACGATCATGATAGAACATTCAATGCACATTTAAACAACATCACAAACACCACTTCGACCTCTTTTTCCTAAGAATTTTCAAAAACATAAGTTATGGCGATTTTAGTTTTAGGTTTCAACTCAGAAAATCGACAGAGTAGAGCATGTGTATCAGTTTCAAACCAAATTCTGACCGTTTAATTCATAGAATTTGCAGAAACTTACAACATAAAAGTTGTTCCTTAATATCTTAGATTTATAACAAAAAAAGGTATGCTTAATTCGGATTTCGGGTTAAAAAATTATGGCCATTTTACTGTCAGATGTTAACTCAGGAAATTAGAAATGACTGTGCTATAACATCAGTTTTGTAACGTCCCAGATTTTCGCGCTCGAAAATCGACATCCATACTTTACATCGTACTCGAATGTCGTAGATTCGACCGTTCAAATCTGAGTCGCCGGAGCTTATAACACAGTTAAGTAAATATCACAGCGGAATAAAAAGAATATAGATATACAACATCTGATACAATATCCAGATACAATGATGATACAATATACATCAGAGATATGATACAACAAATAGCAGCGGAAAAGAAAACGATAGATAACATCAGCAGCGGATAATCTCCATCTTCAAAGCACTAATCCAGAAATAGCTCGAACTCCCAATAACGAGGCACAAAGATAAGCAAGTGCAGTCTGATCCAAAGACTGAACTAGCTCCAGATAATCTACTAAATCTGAATATCTGAAAAACCAAACTCTAGACTGCTCGTGTAAAAAATTTTGAGCATCCAGAGTTTAGGAAAGAAACAATAAACTCCGGATCAGTCATGGGACTGGTGTGAGCAACAAAAACAGTTTATCTTTAAAACAAATAGCAGAGAATTTTAAAGTCAATTCGCAATGCTTTTGGAAGATGAAACTACCATAAGACCTCCCGCCACACACACAATGCAAACGCAGAATTGGAGGAGATTTCTTCTTATGATAGTCAAAGATGTTTACTACGCAAAAATCAAATCATTTGATATTATTACTAGTGCATAGTGCAGAAAACAATTTCGAAAGTAGAATATAAATCTTAGCCAGCATAGACATTTCGCACTTATGCCTACTATAGCTACCATGTTCAATAGCAGGTTACCACCACATTCCATGGCAGGTAATACAACTAAAACCGTACAGGGCTCGTATTGTTTTGTTTGGATTTCCAACAAATGGTCAGGCTAAGGAACTTCCTATTCCACGAAAGAAACGCCTCTGGCGGGACGTTCCGAGAACCAACTGTTCTCTGCCAAACAAGGCCGGCAACCCCTTTTCCCAAGGGATAAAAGAAACCTCAGATATGCCACCCCCGGTCCTTTGGGACCTTTATCCGAGCTCGGTATCCAACATCACACATCATAAAGAAAGTGTATCCACATGAGTAAGTATCTGGGCTCCATACCATGATACTACCCTTTTCCAGAAGGAATGGTCATAACCTAGGGGAGCTACCCCTGAAAACCTTGCCGCACGATTCCTGTTTCGACCATTACCGGGTTGTGAGGCTCGACGAAGTCTCGTCCACAAAGCTACGCTTTTTCAAAAAAGCCACGCTTTGGGTCAACAGATGATCAACCTATGATCACAAAGATAAATGATCAAACAAATGATCATATCACAAATGATCAAACATTGATCATCACACAGCAACACTCAGCATGCCACATTACCAAATTGGGATATATCGCTGATAAATTTCAACTACATAACCTCTGAGCTCGTACGTCTCAGAGAAGGGTGTTAAGCTAAGAGAATAAATTCTCCGCCACCAAACAGAAATGTATTTGAAAGAAATCGGCTTTATATCTCAAAGTGTAATGTCAGACATGTATCCATATAAGTCTGTTCCGGGTTCGAACAGAACCGAAGGCACTTCTCACGAAGCCCTTGCACATCCGGATAATTTCCAATCACGTCCGGACTTCCCGTCACAAAAAGAGTGATATAAATCTCTATACCGGAGCAACTCAGTGCAGAGACATTCGACAGGTTGTCCTTTCATTTTCGAAAAATATCCGGTCTTCACCACCGGTCTTCAAATGCCATCCATATACGACGTATCACTATTCGGAATGGGTTATACGACCCAAAGGTCCTTTCCCGGCTAACCCGAATAGTGAGCGTAATATTTAAAAATATATGGATATTGGGATTTCAATTAAGTCACAACTTATTACCCAAAAATCTTTCTTCAAATGGTTTAACAAATTACCATTTTAATCTTTTAAACAAAAGATTCAATTCACAAAGTTCATTTAATTTCACAAAGATTCATTCACAGATTTTCCAAATCGATTTCCATTTCAGTTTAATTAATTCGTTAAATCTTTAAATCAAAGATTTAACTAATAGCTTTCAAAACAATTCCATTTCAAATGGGTTAAACTAACATCATTTTAAATCTGTTAAAAATAAACAGATTCAATTCATAGCTTGGAAAAATAATTCCAATTCAATCTTGAAATTCCTTTAATTAAACTGGAATTTCATTTCTTATATATATGAAAGCTTTTATCATTTGAAAACAAACAGTTTCATTTCAGAAAATATGATTCATCCATACGAGTGGAAATCCTTGGTTTAAATTCAAATTCCCAACTTATACTTTTAAAATGGTTTAATTCATACAAACACATTTATATCATCTTCTATCCCTAGTTTCCAAATCATAGATTTCAATTTCAAATTTGAATTCAAATTTAAATCAAATTATTTAAATTTCAAAACTCGATTAAGTTATTCAAAATAACTTTTATCTTTGAAATTCCATTTCAAAAGCTTTTCATTTTAAACCTTAATTTCCAATTTCAAAATCAATTGAAATTAAAATTTCAATTTCAAAAACATCAAATTTACATTATCTGTGACTTAACCGATTTCCACGTGAAATCCATATTTGTGTGTGTAAAAGTGTAGTCCAGGGGTTTAACACACAATAGTGCAACATCAATTATCACAGATATATCGATAAGCGGTAAAATCGATAACGCTTATCTTCATTCACAGATTCATAGATAAAATAAATTTATCTGTCATAAAGATTCACTATTACAATTCGATGTGGGTTTCGGATAACCAACTGGAATCCGACTCCCTGTCGCATCGAAATTCAAATGCCGTTTTACGGGCAAAGGGTTTCATATTCACATAGTAATATATCACAGAAACAGAAAATCTCATATCACAACATAAATCAGGATGTATCACGAAGCATCATATATCAGGGATATCAAGTAATTCAATCATTCAATAGAATCCAAACATCCGGAAGTAGGATCAATTTAATTATCTGATAAATTTAAATCAGATTAAATTTCTATGAATAATTATTTTCACATTTATTATCAAATAAATTTCAAGTAAATGATCCTCATTAACTATTCATAATTATTAATTAGATTACTTAATTAATTAACTATTAATCATTCATTACTTAATTCATTACTGATTACAAAAAAAAATTATTCTTAGTTATTTTCAGAAAACAATCAATTAATATTGATTATTCACAAATTTACGTTTCAAAGAAATCTCTTTTAAACTTTGAAATCAATTTATTACAAATTTGAGAATTTTGATGTTAATTAAATTCCAACACTTGTTTTATATTAATTACTTCTTTAAAATATTAATTAGATCCCAAAACTTTGTTAAGTGTTTACTTAATTCGACCGTTGGTAATAAAGCTTGATTTGAAACTTAATTAATATACCTTTGAAACTTATTAATTTTATTTCCAATATCCTTTCAACTAAATTTCATTTTCTAAAATTACAGAAGCATTTTCTTTTTGTTAAAAACAAAAAAAAAATCTAGATATGGTTTCCATTCTAAATGTCAAAGACAGGTTGACAACACCCATAGACCTGAGCCCAAAATTAAAATACTCGAGTAAATCTGCTTCTTCCCCGAGCCACACTCGCGTAAACCTGCTTCTTCCCCGAGAATTCTTTTTTTTTTTTCTTTCTTTCTTTTTTCTTTTTTTTTTTTAGTTTTAAACTCAAATAGCTGCTCCCAGGCTCGCACGTTTCAAGCTCGAGAACGATTTTCTTCTTCCCCCAACTAGACGATGGTCCAGACTCGAAAAACATCGGAACCAACCCGAAGTATACGAAACACAGGCACCCATCCTTCTTCTTCTTTCCCCAATTTCCTGTAACCCACAGGCACAACGACACGCGTGCACGTGCACCAAACTTCTGATCATCTTCAGGCGACATCGCGACATCGAACCCATCAACGATCCTCCATACTCCAATCCCCAACCATCTGAACTTCGCCACCACCCCAAAAACAAAATCGAGTCAAAATCGCAGACCTGGAAACATCACTGGCCACCATCAAAACTGGAATCCACGTCGTTCTCGACATCCCGGCCACCAAAAAATTCGAAACTTCGGCCAACTATTCGTCGTCATCCATTCTACCATCACCTAACACCTCGTAGCACTCGATCACTTCTAGACAATGAACGAGGCAAATTACTTAGCTTCGACAAAATTAGGTCTACAGATTTTACGAGTTCGCCGCCGCCTCCACAACCCTCTGACCACCACCACACTATTTTTCCTTGAATCCCCGATCATCCCTCTATCACCAGTAAAGATCCCGACCTCTACAACGTGGTGGATCACCAGAGATCACCGAATTACTCTCTCCTGGTCAAACCAGAATTACATCCTCAACCTATCACTAAAATTGATAGTTTTAGTTTTAAAAATTAAGTTTTTAGATGAGTCCTCAGATTATCTGATTGAATTAGTGAGTTAACATGTTTGCATTTTCAGTTACCTTAAGCTTACCCTGTTATTTGAGTTTCCAGAGACATTCCAGTTAAGATTTAACTTAATTAAAATTTTAAGACATTAGTCTATGATCTAATAAACAACTTTCATTTATAATCCATGTTCTAATGGCCATTAGTTTAAGAGAATATGAATTTTTTTTTATCAAGTCTTGAACTCGAACTAAGAACAGGGATGATACAGGAGATAGCTGTGCACATATATTCACCCATCATTCATGTACACACAGAGATCATACACATATACAACATATTCACCACAACACTTGCAACAGAATCAAGTTTTAAAATTTCAAATAGAAAAGTTACTCACTTGGTCAAAACAAAGAAGGCTAGAAAAACAAGGTTGCTCACCTGGAGTTGGAAGTAAAGAACTGAAAGCTTGAGACTGGAAAGGAATTTGATCACTGGAAGATGATTTCGATATCTTCAACTAAATGTTTGCTGAGATGATCTTAGGCTTCAAGCTGTATTTTATTTTGAAATTGCCTTAAACTTTCAGATTTTCTTTTGTTGAATGTTGTCTCCATATATATATATATTTTTCTTTTCTTTTAATCTCAGATTTTAGTTGAGGTACTTTGAATTCTTCTTTTCTGGTTTGTTTGATTTTGCCTTTGAACACATTGGAATCAATACCCATAGATAAAGGAGACGTGCAGGTTTGAAAGCATTTAATGCTCATGTTCTTCCCATACTTGTAGTTGTATGTTTACAGCCTATGCTGTTTAAATTTGTACTTGTTTATTTTTGTTGAGATGTAAGCATTCAATGCTTAAGTCCTTTATGTTTCTTTGCAATCTTTTAAACTATATATATTTTGTTTCATTTGTCCACTGGTTAATTTCGGCTGAGAAGATAGTTGTGGTGGCTTGCATTACTTATATTTGTTTTGTTTTCTAAATCCTATCACTTTGCAATATAAATGAATTAAATGTTGTTATATTTTTTAAAAATTGTATTTACTTATTTGAATGTAAGTTGTTTCTCTTTTGTTTTGTTTTGATTACTTTTAAAATACAAGTGAACTTCGAATTTTTATTAAATCTTTCTTTATTATTTTTATTTGTTTTATACTCACTTAATTAAATCTTACTTAAATGTATTTTATTATAACATACATTTTAAAATTTTATTTTCTATTTAAAGTTTAATTATCAACATTCACCTAATATTTATTGTCTTATATCTATTTTATAAACTCAAACCATCTTTAACCATCAATTTAAATATATATATATATATATATATATATATTTATCATTTATCTCTAAACCATTTATTTTTAACTTTTAAATCCAAATAGAAATATATATTAAATTTGCTCGTATATACCTAAATATATATATACATTCAATATACACACATATACTCACATATACACTATTTACAATATTTTATTCTCAAATGATTTATACAGAATATACTTGGATATCGGGGAAACTCGCTCTCAATTTATCAATTAAATTTACAAATTTTTATCTAAAATTTATTTAATCATAAATTTAACTCAAGAATTCATTTAATTATAAATTTAAATAAATTTAAATTTCAGGGTCGTGACAAATTTCCCCCCTTAAAAGAATTTCGTCCTCGAAATTCGCAGGCACGAAAACAACGACAGAGATAGACAGATTCGATCTCCTATAACTTCTCGAACACAAGATACGGATTCCGAATTCAAGTCGGAATATCTCGAAATGCATACCAATTTGTCCCTCTTCGGACTTTGGTATTCAAGAAATTACAATAGAATTTCAATTCGGTTTCAAACGATATCGTTTTATTGATTTAATTCAAATTTACTTCATATTCTTGTAAATCAAATTAATTCAATTTAAAATTTCCAATTTCAAATTCATTAAGGTTTAAATCAAAAAGCTGATAAGAAATCGATTAAGATACGAGGTAAGGATTTTCTACAACGATTCGTAGAGCCATTTTCACACCGAAACTACTTCTTGTAGCTGATACGAAGGAATCAAAAGAATTTGGAAACGAATCAAAGGATATTGATAAGAAAGTTTGTTTCCACTGTTGTAGGGTATTGACCATTTATAGTCGTATTTCCCTGTCCCCTATCTCGTCTTCTTCTAGCACTCATATCTACTATCAGTGGATAGTAAGAGAATTTACTGAGACGTTCAGACGGATATCTTAGAGATTACTCATTCTAGAGTTTACTTCACTCTATCTCTAATGAGCTACTTAACGTGTTATACTCCTGAGCTAAAGTTCAACCTTAGCTCTGATACCAAATGTAACGTCCCAGATTTTCGCGCTCGAAAATCGACATCCATACTTTACATCGTACTCGAATGTCGTAGATTCGACCGTTCAAATCCGAGTCGCCGGAGCTTATAACACAGTTAAGTAAATATCACAGCGGAATAAAAAGAATATAGATATACAACATCTGATACAATATCCAGATACAATGATGATACAATATACATCAGAGATATGATACAACAAATAGCAGCGGAAAAGAAAACGATAGATAACATCAGCAGCGGATAATCTCCATCTTCAAAGCACTAATCCAGAAATAGCTCGAACTCCCAATAACGAGGCACAAAGATAAGCAAGTGCAGTCTGATCCAAAGACTGAACTAGCTCCAGATAATCTACTAAATCTGAATATCTGAAAAACCAAACTCTAGACTGCTCGTGTAGAAAATTTTGAGCATCCAGAGTTTAGGAAAGAAACAATAAACTCCGGATCAGTCATGGGACTGGTGTGAGCAACAAAAACAGTTTATCTTTAAAACAAATAGCAGAGAATTTTAAAGTCAATTCGCAATGCTTTTGGAAGATGAAACTACCATAAGACCTCCCGCCACACACACAATGCAAACGCAGAATTGGAGGAGATTTCTTCTTATGATAGTCAAAGATGTTTACTACGCAAAAATCAAATCATTTGATATTATTACTAGTGCATAGTGCAGAAAACAATTTCGAAAGTAGAATATAAATCTTAGCCAGCATAGACATTTCGCACTTATGCCTACTATAGCTACCATGTTCAATAGCAGGTTACCACCACATTCCATGGCAGGTAATACAACTAAAACCGTACAGGGCTCGTATTGTTTTGTTTGGATTTCCAACAAATGGTCAGGCTAAGGAACTTCCTATTCCACGAAAGAAACGCCTCTGGCGGGACGTTCCGAGAACCAACTGTTCTCTGCCAAACAAGGCCGGCAACCCCTTTTCCCAAGGGATAAAAGAAACCTCAGATATGCCACCCCCGGTCCTTTGGGACCTTTATCCGAGCTCGGTATCCAACATCACACATCATAAAGAAAGTGTATCCACATGAGTAAGTATCTGGGCTCCATACCATGATACTACCCTTTTCCAGAAGGAATGGTCATACCCTAGGGGAGCTACCCCTGAAAACCTTGCCGCATGATTCCTGTTTCGACCATTACCGGGTTGTGAGGCTCGACGAAGTCTCGTCCACAAAGCTACGCTTTTTCAAAAAAGCCACGCTTTGGGTCAACAGATGATCAACCTATGATCACAAAGATAAATGATCAAACAAATGATCATATCACAAATGATCAAACATTGATCATCACACAGCAACACTCAGCATGCCACATTACCAAATTGGGATATATCGCTGATAAATTTCAACTACATAACCTCTGAGCTCGTACGTCTCAGAGAAGGGTGTTAAGCTAAGAGAATAAATTCTCCGCCACCAAACAGAAATGTATTTGAAAGAAATCGGCTTTATATCTCAAAGTGTAATGTCAGACATGTATCCATATAAGTCTGTTCCGGGTTCGAACAGAACCGAAGGCACTTCTCACGAAGCCCTTGCACATCCGGATAATTTCCAATCACGTCCGGACTTCCCGTCACAAAAAGAGTGATATAAATCTCTATACCGGAGCAACTCAGTGCAGAGACATTCGACAGGTTGTCCTTTCATTTTCGAAAAATATCCGGTCTTCACCACCGGTCTTCAAATGCCATCCATATACGACGTATCACTATTCGGAATGGGTTATACGACCCAAAGGTCCTTTCCCGGCTAACCCGAATAGTGAGCGTAATATTTAAAAATATATGGATATTGGGATTTCAATTAAGTCACAACTTATTACCCAAAAATCTTTCTTCAAATGGTTTAACAAATTACCATTTTAATCTTTTAAACAAAAGATTCAATTCACAAAGTTCATTTAATTTCACAAAGATTCATTCACAGATTTTCCAAATCGATTTCCATTTCAGTTTAATTAATTCGTTAAATCTTTAAATCAAAGATTTAACTAATAGCTTTCAAAACAATTCCATTTCAAATGGGTTAAACTAACATCATTTTAAATCTGTTAAAAATAAACAGATTCAATTCATAGCTTGGAAAAATAATTCCAATTCAATCTTGAAATTCCTTTAATTAAACTGGAATTTCATTTCTTATATATATGAAAGCTTTTATCATTTGAAAACAAACAGTTTCATTTCAGAAAATATGATTCATCCATACGAGTGGAAATCCTTGGTTTAAATTCAAATTCCCAACTTATACTTTTAAAATGGTTTAATTCATACAAACACATTTATATCATCTTCTATCCCTAGTTTCCAAATCATAGATTTCAATTTCAAATTTGAATTCAAATTTAAATCAAATTATTTAAATTTCAAAACTCGATTAAGTTATTCAAAATAACTTTTATCTTTGAAATTCCATTTCAAAAGCTTTTCATTTTAAACCTTAATTTCCAATTTCAAAATCAATTGAAATTAAAATTTCAATTTCAAAAACATCAAATTTACATTATCTGTGACTTAACCGATTTCCACGTGAAATCCATATTTGTGTGTGTAAAAGTGTAGTCCAGGGGTTTAACACACAATAGTGCAACATCAATTATCACAGATATATCGATAAGCGGTAAAATCGATAACGCTTATCTTCATTCACAGATTCATAGATAAAATAAATTTATCTGTCATAAAGATTCACTATTACAATTCGATGTGGGTTTCGGATAACCAACTGGAATCCGACTCCCTGTCGCATCGAAATTCAAATGCCGTTTTACGGGCAAAGGGTTTCATATTCACATAGTAATATATCACAGAAACCGAAAATCTCATATCACAACATAAATCAGGATGTATCACGAAGCATCATATATCAGGGATATCAAGTAATTCAATCATTCAATAGAATCCAAACATCCGGAAGTAGGATCAATTTAATTATCTGATAAATTTAAATCAGATTAAATTTCTATGAATAATTATTTTCACATTTATTATCAAATAAATTTCAAGTAAATGATCCTCATTAACTATTCATAATTATTAATTAGATTACTTAATTAATTAACTATTAATCATTCATTACTTAATTCATTACTGATTACAAAAAAAAATTATTCTTAGTTATTTTCAGAAAACAATCAATTAATATTGATTATTCACAAATTTACGTTTCAAAGAAATCTCTTTTAAACTTTGAAATCAATTTATTACAAATTTGAGAATTTTGATGTTAATTAAATTCCAACACTTGTTTTATATTAATTACTTCTTTAAAATATTAATTAGATCCCAAAACTTTGTTAAGTGTTTACTTAATTCGACCGTTGGTAATAAAGCTTGATTTGAAAATTAATTAATATACCTTTGAAACTTATTAATTTTATTTCCAATATCCTTTCAACTAAATTTCATTTTCTAAAATTACAGAAGCATTTTCTTTTTGTTAAAAACAAAAAAAAATCTAGATATGGTTTCCATTCTAAATGTCAAAGACAGGTTGACAACACCCATAGACCTGAGCCCAAAATTAAAATACTCGAGTAAATCTGCTTCTTCCCCGAGCCACACTCGCGTAAACCTGCTTCTTCCCCGAGAATTCTTTTTTTTTTTTCTTTCTTTCTTTTTTTTTTTTTTTTTAGTTTTAAACTCAAATAGCTGCTCCCAGGCTCGCACGTTTCAAGCTCGAGAACGATTTTCTTCTTCCCCCAACTAGACGATGGTCCAGACTCGAAAAACATCGGAACCAACCCGAAGTATACGAAACACAGGCACCCATCCTTCTTCTTCTTTCCCCAATTTCCTGTAACCCACAGGCACAACGACACGCGTGCACGTGCACCAAACTTCTGATCATCTTCAGGCGACATCGCGACATCGAACCCATCAACGATCCTCCATACTCCAATCCCCAACCATCTGAACTTCGCCACCACCCCAAAAACAAAATCGAGTCAAAATCGCAGACCTGGAAACATCACTGGCCACCATCAAAACTGGAATCCACGTCGTTCTCGACATCCCGGCCACCAAAAAATTCGAAACTTCGGCCAACTATTCGTCGTCATCCATTCTACCATCACCTAACACCTCGTAGCACTCGATCACTTCTAGACAATGAACGAGGCAAATTACTTAGCTTCGACAAAATTAGGTCTACAGATTTTACGAGTTCGCCGCCACCTCCACAACCCTCTGACCACCACCACACTATTTTTCCTTGAATCCCCGATCATCCCTCTATCACCAGTAAAGATCCCGACCTCTACAACGTGGTGGATCACCAGAGATCACCGAATTACTCTCTCCTGGTCAAACCAGAATTACATCCTCAACCTATCACTAAAATTGATAGTTTTAGTTTTAAAAATTAAGTTTTTAGATGAGTCCTCAGATTATCTGATTGAATTAGTGAGTTAACATGTTTGCATTTTCAGTTACCTTAAGCTTACCCTGTTATTTGAGTTTCCAGAGACATTCCAGTTAAGATTTAACTTAATTAAAATTTTAAGACATTAGTCTATGATCTAATAAACAACTTTCATTTATAATCCATGTTCTAATGGCCATTAGTTTAAGAGAATATGAATTTTTTTTTATCAAGTCTTGAACTCGAACTAAGAACAGGGATGATACAGGAGATAGCTGTGCACATATATTCACCCATCATTCATGTACACACAGAGATCATACACATATACAACATATTCACCACAACACTTGCAACAGAATCAAGTTTTAAAATTTCAAATAGAAAAGTTACTCACTTGGTCAAAACAAAGAAGGCTAGAAAAACAAGGTTGCTCACCTGGAGTTGGAAGTAAAGAACTGAAAGCTTGAGACTGGAAAGGAATTTGATCACTGGAAGATGATTTCGATATCTTCAACTAAATGTTTGCTGAGATGATCTTAGGCTTCAAGCTGTATTTTATTTTGAAATTGCCTTAAACTTTCAGATTTTCTTTTGTTGAATGTTGTCTCCATATATATATATATTTTTCTTTTCTTTTAATCTCAGATTTTAGTTGAGGTACTTTGAATTCTTCTTTTCTGGTTTGTTTGATTTTGCCTTTGAACACATTGGAATCAATACCCATAGATAAAGGAGACGTGCAGGTTTGAAAGCATTTAATGCTCATGTTCTTCCCATACTTGTAGTTGTATGTTTACAGCCTATGCTGTTTAAATTTGTACTTGTTTATTTTTGTTGAGATGTAAGCATTCAATGCTTAAGTCCTTTATGTTTCTTTGCAATCTTTTAAACTATATATATTTTGTTTCATTTGTCCACTGGTTAATTTCGGCTGAGAAGATAGTTGTGGTGGCTTGCATTACTTATATTTGTTTTGTTTTCTAAATCCTATCACTTTGCAATATAAATGAATTAAATGTTGTTATATTTTTTTAAAAATTGTATTTACTTATTTGAATGTAAGTTGTTTCTCTTTTGTTTTGTTTTGATTACTTTTAAAATACAAGTGAACTTCGAATTTTTATTAAATCTTTCTTTATTATTTTTATTTGTTTTATACTCACTTAATTAAATCATACTTAAATGTATTTTATTATAACATACATTTTAAAATTTTATTTTCTATTTAAAGTTTAATTATCAACATTCACCTAATATTTATTGTCTTATATCTATTTTATAAACTCAAACCATCTTTAACCATCAATTTAAATATATATATATATATATATATATATATATATTTATCATTTATCTCTAAACCATTTATTTTTAACTTTTAAATCCAAATAGAAATATATATTAAATTTGCTCGTATATACCTAAATATATATATACATTCAATATACACACATATACTCACATATACACTATTTACAATATTTTATTCTCAAATGATTTATACAGAATATACTTGGATATCGGGGAAACTCGCTCTCAATTTATCAATTAAATTTACAAATTTTTATCTAAAATTTATTTAATCATAAATTTAACTCAAGAATTCATTTAATTATAAATTTAAATAAATTTAAATTTCAGGGTCGTGACAAGTTTCAAACTTAATTTAGACCCATTTAAACATAGAATTTCGAAAAATGATCAGAATAGAACTTATATCTTATTTAAATATCTTTCTACAACAAAAAGAATGAACCAATTCGGATCATTCTGCACAAAGATATTGCTGTTTTACTACAGCAATGTTCACAAATAAATTTCAGCAACCACTTTGCAAATTTCAATAATTCAATCAAATTACTCAAACCATTCAACTATTTATTGATACTTATCACTCAATTCAAAGAATTAAGACTTAATAGATATAGATATGTGAGTTTGCAACTCACCTCTAATCCAAAAGATGATGAAAGCTTGCTAATTAATGAACACCAAAACTATGAACACTTTATTGCTAATCTCATCTTATTTAACTCCTATATCTCCATTAAAATACCAAAAATCCCTCTCCTACCAATAATTTCAGAAATCACAAACTAAAATAAACCTTCAATAAATGGTAGAATTGAATAGAGGAGATGAAAAGAAGCCTTACCCATATCTCCTTTTGATTTTAAGGACCCGTATGGTTTCATTTTGTATTTTGAGTTTTGTGTTTTCAATTTGCACTAAGAAATAACAAGAAATAAGAGAAGAAGATTTATAATTCTTAGCCGTTGGGATGACCAATGGACAACGAAATAGTTTGATTGTTCTCTGTGCTTTTGTTATCTCTCGAAACACGAAAAATAAAATAAACTTGTTTTCTATTTTATATGTTAATTTCATTTTTCAAAATTATTTGTTTTTCAACTATACATACAACGGACGCATTTTTGTATAGACGAAAACACAAAACTAAAAAACGACAAGCCAAACGGGGCCTAAGATTTTTATATGAATTGATCTTGATTTTCTAAGACCTAGGTATTGAGTTTCTATTTCTTGTTTTTTTTTTCTTTATGAGGAATTGTATACGGACAAGAGAAAGAGAATGAGGAAATAAGTTACTAAGGGAAATGATAACTATCCAATCTCTTTTCTAAAGGCTAGTGGGCTTATCCTAAGACAAAGGCCCAAACAAAAACAATAAATAGAAATACACTAACAAAATTTCTATTATCCCAACAAACACTAATTTAAACTAACTCTAGTTTTATTATCTCCTAACACTAATTAATGTATTTAGCAAAAAAATAAATTAAGTATTAATCATTATATTTTTTAATAATTATTATCCCATTATTTTTGATAATAAAAAAAATCCAATTTGACAAATTAATTTTTTTTTATTTCTTACTAATAATTTATTTTAATTATCAAATGCTAAGAATTGATAACCAAATCAATTATTCAAAACAATTTTATTTTCACAATTTATATTATAAAATCTCAATAAATATTAATTAACCATAATTAATCGTAATTAATTAGGCAATTAACAATAAGGTTGTTACATAATTAGTTATCAATATCGAGCGTCTAACTGTCAATTTAATTTCAAATTTAACTGTCCATTTATACCTTATCAATTCAATTCATATATCAATCTAGTGTCAATTAATTTACCAAAAATCAGCCAATGAAATTAAATTACTTCATGATATTAATTTAACTAACATAAAAATTAATTTAGTTAATCGTGAGCGTATAAAACACTCACCTTTTATTTAAAACTGAAAATTTTTCAGCTTCAAATAAATTCCAATTTGACTCCATGTTGTAGACAAATACGATACGGTCGCATCGCGAATTGTTTCGCTTGAAACGGACTTCGTATGCAAAAGTTACGAATTTATTAATATCGATATAATTAAAACATAATTAACCTAATAATTAAAATAATTAACCATACCCTAATCACTCCTACCACACGCGCACAGTACCCACCTCTCTCCTTCTTCCCAGATCGTGACTTCATCCTTTTTTTCTGAACAATCACTCACAGGCACTCGAATCCCTTATCGCGACTCCATAACCCAGCCCGCGATAAACAACATCACGTGCGCGCCAGAGAACGACGCCAGCCCGCCTCGCCTACTCCATTGTTGCCGCCGCCCATCCATCGCTGGCTCCGGACCCTATCGTGCGCACCTAGGCAACACGGTCTTCCTAGTCGAATGCAATGATTTGATCGTGTTGTTTTTTTCCTTTTCCTTCTTTTTTTCTTTTCTTTCTTTTCGTTTGATCTTTGAAAATAGAAATGAGAGGGAGAGGGAGAGGGGTACGAGCATAGACAGCAAAGTGGGTTGGTGTACGAAATGTTGGAGGGGAAAAAGTAAATATATATTATTTAATTAGAAAATATCTCGCCCGATCGACCCGCGAAATCCCGAACTTCAAACGAAGCATGCCACCTGGCATTCGATATGTTTTACCCCCATTTTGAACGTAATGGAACTAGTTTCGAGGCCTAATCCGATCGTATGCAGAAGATGGCTTTCAAAATCAAATTATTTTAATTAAAATTCTAAATAATTTCTATGCGTTTCAAGCTCGCACGGCCAAATGATAAGTCCGACCGCTATAAAACTTAAAATCCAATGATAATTCACTATTACGGATCCGATAAAACTAGTTTCGTCGAAATCCGAGACAGTGACCAAAATGGCTACTTTTACTCGTTAATTAAAAAAAGTAATTTCCAGAAATTAATTTAATCACTTAAAATTCAATTTTAAAATTTTAAAATCTTCATTCTCATTTAAATAAAATTTAAATTAACTTTTGAAATCATTTTAATTCAAATTAAATTCAGAATTAAGTTATGTAATAACCCGAATTCCAGTGGGTCTGGATATTTCGCATAAATGCTAAAATCCAAGCCCACTGAAGCCCGAGTTAGGAATATGGTATCCTGCAAATAGGCAAAGATAAATTTATCAGAGCTTAAATAAATATCTCATAGCGGAACTGACTAAAATTGTAATGACCCGGTATTTTGTGGCATTCGCATCCGCACATGTCGGACTTGAATTGCTCAAAATATCAGATTGTTAATATATATTTGGAAAAACACAGCAAATACAGTAAATAAATCAATCACATAATCACAGACATAGAGTATTAAAAACAATAAGCAGCGGAATAGATGAATAGTAGTTCATGAAGCTACTATATAAACAACAGAGTTTGAAATAAAATACAACAGAATATCTCCAATACAATGTAATCTTGAATACAAACAGATGACAAGTCTGGACAAACAATTGGATAGATGAAAGCTAGATAGATAGATCTTCAAAAAAATCTCCAATCTCCAAAGGTGAGTCTCAAATGTTGTGACACTCAGTCTGACCCGAGCGTAAAGCAAAACACAAAACACTCGAGTATAGCTTCTGTTTTAGCCATCTTGGTATCGAAGAAATGTGCCCGATCGGAGGAATAACCTCACTTGGCCCGGTATAGCTTCTGTTTTAGCCACATCAAGCTGACTCACGGGAGTCAGGGCTACGTAAATACCATATAGAATCGTCACCAAACCATCCTACTTCATTCTGGAATCTCCACCACGTACAGAGTTGTTAAAGTGGTTTTCGGTATTGGAAGAGAGTATGACAATATCCGATCCCGGTCACTTTAACAACCAAACGCTTATTTCACACCATGGTCATTTCTATTCAAATAGTTAATACTTCAAAATCAAAAATCATATTCATTTCAAAATCATATCAAATTCAATATCATTATTCACTTTTAATAATATTCATTTCCAAAACCGTAACACTTTCAAATTATAACACTTTCGGAATCATAGTACTTTTGAAATCATAAAACTTTTGAGATCATCACACTTTTGAAACCATAACACTTTAAAAATCATAACAGTTTCCACCTAAGCAGTTTTGATATTGAAATAGTGTGTATATATATATATTAAAATACTTTAAAAATTAAAATAATTTATATATATATTAAAATACTTTATATAATAAAATTAGTTTCCTCCAATTTCACAATTCGATATAAATCATCTTAACTTCCAAAATTCAATTTAAATCAATTCCAGTTTAACCATTTCAATTTAGAGTTAAAGGATTCAAGTTTAAATATTCCAACATTTACAATATAAACTTCATTTATATTTCAACATTAACTTTAAATTTATTCAAATTGGAAATTGTTCCCTTAACCATTTTTATAACAATTTATTTAAATCCCAATTTATATACCTAAATCAATATTAAAAATTCAATCTCAAATTTATTAAAAATCGAGAATATTCATTTAATCACTTTTTATCAAATCAAGTTATAAACCAAGTTATAATCATATCTTTTCACAATCTCAAAACAAATAAGTTTAAATCAATTCTTTCTTAAATTCAATTATTAACCAATTTAAATTCCAAGACAACATTAATTTATCTTTCCAACCTTTATTATTAAAGTTATAAATCTATTTTAAAATATTAATATAAATTTTAAATAAATATTTTAAAACATATTTTATATACTAATTAAATTAAATTTTATTAAATTAAATCTTATTATTAAATTTATTTATGAAATATTATTTTATACATGTTTGAAAATAATAAAATTTAATAATAAGATCCAATTTATAATATCAAGACTAACTTATAAATTAAACTTTCCAAACATGCTATTTTAAACAAATCAAAAATTTAGACATATATAAAAATAGCATTTATATGTTATATTTTAAAAATCAATATCTGTTAAAACCATATATTTCCTTTCAAAACTTTAGAAATCATTTTCAAAAATATAGACCAACGGTGTCCTTATATAATTTTCTATCCTATGGTCAAGTGAAACAAATATTTATCATTTCAATCCGCAATTTAATTATCTACGGGTATATATTATTTCAACCCGCGATCCAAAATTCAAAGTTAATGAAAATCGCTTGGGTTTATTATTTCAATCCATAATGATTTTCTCCTATTCTACAAGATCATTTGGGTATGTATCATTTCAACCCATAGGGAATTCTAAACTAACAGGGAACTTGCAGAGTGAGAATAGTTATGATGATAATATAACATATCAACAACAGGAATTTATCATCAGCTATAAAAATATAAACAACAGGATATGGTGTCTTATCTCACAAGTGAACAATTACAGTAAAGCATATCATATATAGTAATTATATAATTAACAGGTAATTCTAGCAGCGTATTTCAATTGTCGTTTCAAGTGAAATCAAATTTAATAAACATAAGGATGTTAATCGTGAGTGATTGCTCACCTTTCGAGGCTAGAGAGACAAGAAGATGATATGAGTTACGAATCTAAGCATGAATTCCAAAGCAAAGCAAGGTTGGCACGAATTTGACGAACAAAGCTGAATAATAGGAATCGATGAGAACAATCAAATTATCTTGATATAAAAGGAAAATATGTATGTACTATTATTATTATGATTATTTTATAAAAATCAATATTCTAAATTAAGACAAATATTAAAATAATATATTTATAAATATATATATATATAATTCAAAATCATTATTATTTACAAATATATATATAAAAAAGCAAGCAGCCCAAATGCAAAATTTCGAAACCATATATGGTATACATCAATATCAACTATATAAGCCATTGTACACAACTCAACAGATAACTATCTTATAAAACTATATGTATTTTATATAAAATCAATATTCCTTTAAAACATTTATATAAAAAAATCAAATCTTTATTGTGACCGACCCGGATTTTTATAGTCTGTTAATTGGATAATTAACTGGTTTAAATTATCAGAATATTAATTTTTGATGGGTCGAGCAAATGAATTTCTGATAATTGAAATATTGGATATATAAATGGCTTATAAACTACAATAAATATTGGCTTATAAATCTCTGAATATGATGAACCATATAAATATATATATATATATATGAAAATTTGAATATACAAGCTTATGATTTTAAATAAATATATAAGTATATAATTGTATGTATATGTATATTTATGCCAACACAAGATAAAATACATGAAAGTTTGTATAAATGTGGATATATATATGTATATACATATTAGGACAAGATGTACACAAGTATTGAAAGATATGTATAAACATAAAAGTAGGTATAAAATTGTATAAATATATATGTACATATCAATGGATATGCATGTAAACATGGAAGGAGACATGCATTAAATGCCTATGCCATCAAGCACATAAAATCAAATCAGCAAGTCAAGATATTTTCAAATCAAAAATTAAATAAATAAAAGAAAAATATAATGAAAAGCCTGTACAAAATGTTCAGCTCTATGGCTTATGCTGCAAGCTTACCTTCTCTTATATATTTATATGTCCTATAACATACTCACGCATAAAAGAAAAAAAAATCAATTCCAATTTCCAACAAAAATCAACTTCTCAAACCTTAAGCTCAGCAAAATTCAAGTGAATTCAATTCAGTTTCAAAACAAGTTCCAGCTTTCAAATTTAAAACTTAAGATCATTTCAACAACTAATCAAAGTTTCAGATCATCAAGTATTTTTCCAGTTTTCAAAAATCAAAAAGGGCATTTGTAACGACCCGTAAATTTCAACCGTTTTAATAACGTAATTAGTTGAAATTTTGTGAAATTTTAAACAATAAAATTTTGAAATAAAAACTTAATATTTGGAATACGTCTAGTTAAACATAGCGACTGGTAAATTTTCGTCCGAAAATATGAAAGTTTATTTCACGCGTAAATTTACTTCAATTTAATCAGTTAAAAAGCGATGAAAATAAAATGTTTCTGAAACCTAAATATTTTTACATAAAAAATTCTAAACCATCTTCTGAGCAAGATGTCAGTTTGTCATTTTTCCAAATTCGGACATCTTTGACTCCGTCGATCTTATTTTTCAGCGTTTTTCTTGCATTTTCCGCTGGTTGAAATTTCGAATTTTTATAATTAAATCGTACCACTGACATCTGTATACCGTTTTGATCGTCTCGACATGCTGATCTTCACTGTATATTTATTCGTGTGTTTGGAATTCGGGTCACGATGAAATCAGTAAGACGGTAATCGTTGCGAACCTTTTGTTTTCCGTGACTTTTCATTTCATTTCGCGAAAGGGAATAGCCACTAACTTTTAACTTCTGATGTTTGCTTCGTTTCAAAAAAAAAATTTAATTAATTCTAACTTTTATTATTTCTACCGTTCATTTTTGGAAATATCATTTTACTTAAATGCTTATAGTTACTTATGAGAGAAATGTGGCTGTTCATTATCTTGCTTCTTCCCAAACGTGCATCTCCACCTAATCTCTACACCCTTTGTTTTTTCTTTCCCTTCTTCGGCCACTAGGATCTTTAACATATTATCATGTTTCCACCTTGTGCGCTGACCCATCACTCAGCAACTCCTCCTCCGCCGAGCAAACTCCACCACCTGCCTTTGTTTTCCTCTGGCCGCATGCATATACTCCACCACAAAAGACAGCCTATGACTCACTTCCCCTACCTCCTTGAACGCCACAAGCAACTCCGCCTTCTCCCTCACCAACGTCAAATTCCGCAACCCACCATCCACCAACTCGGCCTCTTCCCCTGACTCGTGCCTAGCACTCCACCACGCGGCCACCACCGACCACCACCCATCGACCTTCCGCCCGCCTATGTTTCGCCCTTCCCCACCAAGACTATACCCAATAACTCCACCTAACTGCCTCCACGACACCTCACGTAGTCTTTCTTCCATCAACCGTCATATGCCATAGCAGTGACAGCCGACCCCTCCTCTTCCTCCTCCATGCAATCGTGAGTTGTTTCCTATATAAGCTACTGTAATATCTTGCATATGTTTGGGTATTCTATATTTATAAATAGATATGGATGCTTTTACCGTATACGTATATATATCATTAAAATAGTTATGTTGGGCTATACGTACATATTGTTATAAGGTTTATAATATTACATTTTACTGTATCTTGAAACAGCTTTATAATAAATGTATACAATGTTTTATATATGTATAAGATGGGTATGTAAACATTTAGATATTCAAGCTATACTACTTTATAAATATGGTTCCAGTAGGGTATATTCAGTTTATATATATATATATTTGTATAATAATAAAATCTATTTTACTATAAGAAAGAGTGGAGTATGTTACGTATATATTAGATTTTTGGTGATCTGTTGAGTTTATTTTAGTTTTATAGTTACGTATATTTGTATAGATTGTGTTGGTCTTATATTATAAATAGAGTGATACATATTTGATGGTTGTTTATCTCTCGGTCTTTGCATATTTGTAGTTCAGGTTTTGCAGTATTCTTTTATATTAATTTATGGTAAGTTTAGACAAGCTATGTTAGTTGAAATTGTAGGATTTGAAAAAAATTGGGTTTATGTGTAAGTATGGATTTTAAAATTTAGGATATGTATATAAAGGTTTAACATGTTGTATTTTTGTAAGTTTACATATATGTTTGTAAGTGCATGTTGTCATACGTGTTGTATTTTTGACAGCTTTATAAAGTATATTTAAGGTTTTGTATTGGTAATTTATGAAATGTTTATATTTTTTTTTTGAATAGATCGCATATACAATATATAATGACTGTATACAATATAGTTTATATATGTACATTTTGTCCTATATCGTTTCGTATATACAGTACTTACTATATGTTGACAGGATAGTTTTGATGTGTCCAGATTTAATATATAGTATGTTTATGGGTATAGTGATAGTATACTATGGTTCTTAATTTAACTTATGATAGCACGTTAATATAAATTGGTAAATACTGTAAAATATATACACTCTTGAAAATATAATCTGAAGGTATATTTGTTTTACACAGAGTCGGTTTATGTATAAATATATGTCTTGGGTTTTGTGGTGAAACAGTATAATGTGTATATATAGTAGTTTACAGTACTACCCATATATATGTGGAGTATATTTATGACATTTAAAATGTTTATTTTACGAGATATATATATATATAAATTTCGGTTTTGATTCACATATGTTATTTCGAACACATTTTTGGTTGTAATAAAATATTGAATATATATTATTAGTTAAAACTTTACTTTGAAAGATATATATGGATATAATATTTATTTTGTTCCGTTTATGTTAAACTGTTATGTTTAAAATGTGTTGATTCAATTCTGTTCTGATTCGATTTCGTCCATTCCTATTTATCAGCTCTGCCGAAAAAATATCCATGCCAATCTTCATTTGATTTGGATCTCGTGCTTGGATTCGTAACACATCTCATTCTCACTCATCTCTAGCCTCGAAAGGTGAGCACTCACTCACGATTAACGTTCTTTTATTTATTAAATTTGATTTAAATTGAAACGATAATGGAAATATGCTGCTGTCAGTTATTTACACTGTTATATGTATGCTATTACCTGTATCAGTTCACCTGTGACATCTGACACATTTATTTGTTAATTATACGATGATAATCCTGTTTGATTGATAATTGATTGATTGTTTGTTGTTTATACTGGATGTTAAATTGAAATGTATAAAGTGATAAATATTATGCAAGTAAATTTGACGTAGGATAATTGAAATTTAAGTCGACATATATGTTGAATTTGATTAGTTGAATATGACCCCTTTTAATTGTTAAATTAATTGACATGTAGAATAGTGATAATTACACTTTGAACCATCGATGTATATTGGATCAATTGTTGTAGTATAAAATTGTAATTGAATGACAAGTGAAAAACCGTATAAATAATTTGTGGAATAATCTTTAATCTGCATGAAATGATAGTGTAGATTCTAGAAATAATTATATTAATTCGCACAAATAACAATGTGAATTAATACGGTTATTTCGGGATTATTTGAATTGATTATTGGATGGATATTGGTTGTTGTTATTGCTTGTTTATTTACTTTGACACCATCCCAGTTATCACACTGCAAGTTCCTTTTACTATGCTTTGATTTTGAATTGAATTGGAATCGGGTTGAAATGATAAATACCCAAATTGAACTTTGACCTAGGATAGAAAATTAAATAAAACCCGATTGGTCAATAATTTGATTAAAAAAAATAAAACGAAGATTTTATTTGAATAAATAATATGGTTTTGAAATGAAGTTGAAATTTAAATTTTAATGAAAGGAAAATGTTAATATTTAATAATTTGAAACAAAATATTAACAATGTAATTGATGAAAGAATGTTGTTTAATTTGAGAAATGATTGAATTAAGTTGAAATTATTAAACTTTGAAATGATTTAATAATTAAGTTTGAAATTATTAAACTTTGAATGATTTAATAATTAAGTTTGAAATTATAATTAAGTTTGAAATTATTAAACTTTGAAATGATTTGATAATTAAGTTTGAAATTATTAAACTCTGAATGATTTAATAATTAAGTTTGAAATTATAATTAAGTTTGAAATTATTAAACTTTGAAGTGATTTAATAATTAAGTTTGAAATTATTAAACTTTGAAATTATTTAATAATTAGGTTTTGAATTATTTAATAATTAAATAAGATTGAATTATTTAATGATTAAATTGAATTGGATTCTTTGATAAGTGAAATTGAACTTTTGAATAAGTAAATTTTTACTTCGTAAATAATTGAAATTGAGTTTTCTTTATTAATTAAGTTTTGGAAAATTATTTAAGAAAGTAAATAAGTGAAATGGATTTTCTTTAACAAGAAATGAAAATGTGAGATTTTTGGAATTAATGTAAGACTTGTAATTGAAAGAATTGATTTGATGAATTTAACTTAATTCAAATTTGTAAGTTTTGATTTAATGAATTTGAATTTAAATAATGGATTTAATGAATTGGAAATTTAATAGAAATTGTTTGAATGATAAATTTACTTTACGAATATTAAATGAAATCGATAAATGAATTTAAATTGATTTAAATGTTAAATTTAATTGATTTAAATGATTTTCGAAAGGAAACTTATATACGAACTTGAATCAATATTTGAATTGTTTTAAAGGAAATTGAAATTGAATTATAAGATCTTGAAAGGGTAATTTGAATGTTTTGAAACGTGAATTATTGGAAATTGGTTTTGAAAGACAAATGAAATGTTGATTTACGAATTGAAATTTAAATTGAAATTAATTTGGTTTTGAAATAAATAAACAACCAATCGGTGTAATAATTACGAAAGTTATTAAAGAGACCGGAATTCGGTTATGGATATACTCTCTATCTAAATCGAAAACCACTTTAATAACTATACGCGGAGTGATGATCCAGAATGAAGTGGTTGGAATGATGTACGTGATGACTGAAGAAAGAGAACGATAATGGATAGCCTTGACACTTGTGTCAAATTGGAAATGACTAAAACAGGAGCTGTGCCGGGCCAATGGAGGATTTGCTACCTCAAGTGAACACACTTCTTCGAACTACTCATTATATGTTGTCGATTGGTGCACCCTTGATTTTGGGAGTGTTGTTTCACGGTGTTGCGGGCGCTGCGGCGTTGCGTTCTCACCAGTCCGGATCAGGCGAACGATAGTGTCACTTCCTTGGGTATTGCCTCATGTGCCTTGTCATACTTGTATTCCATTTATACGCGACCACTACGATTTTGATTTGTACCTTTAGTATATGGATTGCCCTCTGGTGACTTCCGGTTTTGGGGAAACTACAGTCTTGCATATGCTTTTGGGAATAAAAATGTGTTAAGGGTGGAATGGGCCATGACTTAACGCTATTTTGATATCTTATTATTACTGATAGACATTATCTACTTAGCGTATATTACTACCTAGTAGATAGTTTAACGGATCCTTAAAGGATGGTTATTCCAAACATCCTTTGAGTTACTTGTATTTCAATTGCTATTTCACTTGAGTTGGATTTATTAATATAAGAATGTTAATCCTGACTCGAGTGTTTTGTATTTTGCTTTACGCTCGGGTCAGACTGAGTGGTTCAGCTTTCGAGACTCACCTTTGGAGTTGGAGCTTCGCTTGGAGATCCAGCTATCTATCCAGCTTTCAGATATTCGATGATTCCAGTGATGTATTCTGCTTTGTATCTGATGTATCATATTACTCTTCCGTTGTATCTGTTTTAACTCTAATGTAACTTATATATTTATATAGTAGCTTCATGAACTACTATCTCTTTTATTTCCGCTGCACTTATTACTTTGTGTCTGTGATCTGTGATTATTTATTTACTGTATATGTTCAGTTTTGCCAAATTTAAATTAACAACCCGGTATTTTGAGCAATTCAACTCCGGCATGAGTGTCTACCTATACACTTATAATGGATGCGAATGGTCCAAAATATCAGGTCGTTACAGTTGGTATCAGAGCTTTGGTAGCTCTAGGCAAAACTCAACATATAGGGTAAATGTATTTACAGAATCACTCTCATTCGAGTTTCAATCTCTTCCTTTGACTCAATTCCTTTGAATTTTGGAACGTTCCCCTCGGTTCCAAAATTCATTCGTGTCCTTCACTATCCGTCTTCTTTCAATCATGGAGCACCCCATAACTCCATTCTGAATGTTATCTATAATAGATCGGCGGTCTCGCCAATATTCGAATGATTCGTAAAGGAGAAAAACTCCTTTATAATAGGCATCGATTTACCGAAGATTTCTGTATCCTCGGTTTACGATGCTATCTATTCCCGCCATACCTGAATTCTATTTCTTGAGATCAAATGTTGATTTGCCTCGGAATTCAGCATCGATCTTATTCCTGAAGCTACGGTTGACCCAGTTAAGGTTGCCCGTAAATCTATGTGTGTATGCATCGGATGGAAGTGTGCATGTTGGTTGCCTGAGTATTCCTCTGTTCATAAGTTCAGAGTTTAAAGTTTTATCAACAATTCAAACCTTCCCATCTGCTCTTTGTCAGATTTTGGAATTCAAACAAGAATGGTTTGTTTAAACCTAATCTAAGATTTGAAATTATTATTAAGTAAGATAAGCTAGAGTATCACCTGGAAAAAATAAATAACAGAAATTTTTTTTTTGATAAATGTTAAAATTCAAACTCAACAACCTTTTGATTTTTTTTATAATCTAAATCGTTGACTTAAATCATGATTTTTAAGATTAAATTCATAAATTTTAGTCTTGGATTGAATGTGATATTCTGGGTTAACCAGAATATGAATTTTTAGGTTTTTCGGGTAGCCGGAGCGTTTCTGGTGGTCGAGGCCATTACTGGAAGAGGTCGGGGTGTTAAGGTGATCGACAAAAATGGCTGGAAGTTGGTTAATCCACCGAGGCGTTGGGAATCGCTCGATTTAGTTTTAAACCATAAATTGGGTTGTGATCGGAATTTGAGGAACATCGTCATCTAAGGTGCATCGAGTGGCACATAACTTTGGGGATGGTGGCGTAGTTGTCAGACGATGCTAAGGACGGAGTTGCAGGGACTCCAGTGATCGGAGATGTGAGATTCAAGATGATTTATGGTGATCATTTTGTTGCAGGCAGGGTCGATGGGTTCATTCAAACTCGAATTCGATTTCATGATCATTTGGGGGGTCTGGGTGGTTCGATGGCGAAGGGGTGTCGGGGGCGACTTGCCAACGGTGGCCTTGGGTGGTCGAACATTGCTGTTGAACTGTACATGTGCACGGTTGTCGCGTGTCTTTAGATTGCTGAGCTCGAGTGGAATTTTGTGTAGCTCGAGTAAAATTTGTTTTGTCTCGAGTTCGTTAGCAGGGTTAGGTTGTTACAGTTTTTAAGTTTAAACAAGTTTTGATATAAAAAAAAGAAAAGAAGAAGGGGATTTGACTCTGGTAATTGGGTGAGTTTTCTCAAGATTGTCTCGGGTCAAATATGAGGATATTCTCAAGTTTTAAAGTTAAGCAAAATCAAGTTTAAAACTAACTTCTTAAACTATTCTTTTAAATAATGATGTTGTTTAATATTTGTTAATTTAAGTTGTATGTTTTATTTTAACCTAAGCAGGTAGATTCTTAAGTTAAATTTGAAACTTAATTAATAGTGTAATTAAGGAGAAATTAAGGAAATAAAATGTTTAACTTTAATTAGACTAAAGATCTTAAGTTAAATTATAGATTACTGGTAATTAAATCCTAAGTTTATCAAATAAGATTTTAAAGTGATAATTAAGAAGTTAATTAAGATAAATGACTTATCTTTTAATTAATTAAGGTTTGGGTTATGTAACAACCCGCATATTTATCAATTTTATATTTAAATATTTTATTTAAATATTTTATCGTTAGTCGGATTTTAGTCCGAAAAGTTACTTTTTGCATACGGTCAAATTAGGACTCGAGACCACTTCCATTGAGTTCAAAATGACGTCTGTGATCTTTTTGAGTGTAAATTTCGATATGTTTGGAGATAGTGGAATTTTCGCCACTTTTTGTTCATGGCTTTGGTTTGGGCTGAACCACTTACTAACTCAGCCCAACCCCTCTCCTCTTCATTAATTCCTTCTTCATTTTCCTAACACTAAAAGCTTCTTCAAAAATGGTGGAGGGAATGGGAAATTAAAACTCCAAAGCCTTATTCTTCATTGCTAATCCAACATCTACTCCAAATTCAAGTGAAGACATAGATTCAAGCTTGTTGTTGTTCTTGCTTAACTCTCAAGCTTCATCTCCATCAATTTCCGTGAAAAGGTGAGATTTTTACCTCACATTCTTTACCATATCATCTGATATTTATAGCTAGACTGATCCATTTATTATTTTCTTATAAATAATACTCGGGTCAGACCGAGATGTTACAGGTGCTTCTGCTTGACTTCTCTTTTGGGATTACTCTGACTTTTGGCTAACTACTTAGATTAGTAGTTTTTGTTGTATACATTTGAGATATAGACTCCGTGATGTATACTTATGCTTTTGTGTAGCTTGTAGCTATCCTTTTGTATTATCGTGGATCTTTCTGACCACTACTCTGATGTACACTTTCATGTGTTATATATTCATATCTTTTTCCGCCTTTGTGATATGGATGTCTGTGACTGATTTGTGTTATGTTTATTTCTATGTTTGTTTCCGAAGATTATATATAGCCACTGTGTGATAGCTTTGAGTTTGTATCGGTATGTCGGATTTCCTCCTTAAATGAAATGCATGCCATACTATCTAACATATCGGTGCTCGCACAAAGAAGTTACATGGATGGTCTCTCCTCGACTGCCTTATTCTCCATGCTAGTCGACAGCATTACTCCGTAGTGTTCTTGGCTAGCGTGGGTATAGAGGTGGGGCGTCACAGCTTGGTATCAGAGCCAAACTTCGAAACAATGTAGAATAACTTAACAAGGATCATCGTCCTAAGTCCAACTTAGGAGTCGTGCCTTAGGATTTAATTCGAGTCTTCGTACTGATTCATCCTATTTCCTTTTATGTATCCTTGTTTTATCTATCAAGATTTGCTTGATATTTATTTGGAGAATAACATTTCTTCTTCTCTCTTTCTTAAAGAAGAGAATGTCTAGGCCAGGCCATCCCAAAGCTGGACCATCTACTGTTACTCCCTAGGATGGAGTTTTTATGACCGCTCAACAGCTTCTTGATTTAGTAAAGAATGCTCAAGCAGCTGGTCCTAATCAGGAACCTACTCATCCTAAGTCTGGATTCGCATGCTTGTACAACGATTATACCAACTTCGGTGGGAAACCATTCAAAGGTTCCGAAACTATTATTGAGGTCCAGGCTTGGTTAAGAACATGCGATCGAATATTTTCTCGCGTGAATCTTATCGATCTTCACCGTGTTCAGGTGGCCTCCAGTATGCTCCAAGAGAGAGCATTGGATTGGTACGAACTACTTATTTCTGAAATCAATGAAGCGGATCTTACCTGGGAGCAATTCCAGGAACGCTTCGAATTAAAATTCGTACCAGAAGCAGAGAAAGTGACACTGGCTCGACGTTTCATAGACCTTGTTTAAGGTGAATCCTCTATGACAGATTATGTCGCATCCTTCGAGTCACTGTCTAAATATAGGGTTAAATACATCAACACCCCATTGAAGAAGAACCAAAGATTCGTCTATTGCTTAAACAAGAATCTCAAGAAGCTATTACTTCTAAAATTGGAAGTTTCTTTCGATCAACTCATTGATATTGCTCTTCGTCTTGAAGAGGCGGATAGGGAAAGTGATGTTGTAGTGGTGGGTGCCAAACCAAACTTCAACAACAAGAAAAGGCGAAACAAATTCAAAGGTCCTTATCCCAACAAAAAGGGGAAACCTGCACCTCCGGCAGCAAAGACTCCTCCTAGTAGTGGGCAATGCTATAACTGTGGTTCTAAGGACCATTTTGCGAACAAGTGTTCGAAGCCCCGTTCTTGTCGATATTGTAAAAGACCGGATCATTATATACATTTATGTCCCAGACTTCAAGGCAAGAAGGTGGGAAAGCTTAATGTGGCTCAAGCCCCTGGCAACACATCTCGCGGTCAAGGTATGTCTCATTCTGTCCTTGATGGCATTATTATATTTCATGATCAACCTATTGGAGTTCTCTTTGATACGGGTGCATCCCATTCTTTTATATCAAAGGAACTTGTCGATACTTTTTCCTTAAGTGTTGTTGCTTTAATGATTTCTTTAAGAATTGTGAATCCGGTCGGTGGATCCGCAACTCTTAGTTTGCTTTGTAAAGATGTGGAGATTATTTTGTGTGATTTTCCTTTCCTAGCCGATTTGCATGTCATGCGTTATTTAGGCTTTGGAATGATTTTGGGTATGGATTGGCTTAACCGTTATGAAGCTCATATCCTATGTCCTAAGCGGACTATTTATCTTCGACATCCGCAATCTGTAAAGCAAATTTCTATTATTCTTAAAGATTCGGATTCCACTTTAGCTGCATCTTTATACTCTTTAAATCCTCGTGATGATGATAATGATGATGAGGAAGATGTCATTTCTCGTATTCACGTCATTCGTTAATTTTCCGACATATTTGAGCCCATTTTAGGATTACCACCTAAGCGAGCAATCGAGTTCAAAATTAATCTTATACCTGGAGCTCAACCTATTACTCGTCCTCCTTATCGCATGTCCAATAAAGAGAATGAAGAGATGCGCAAGCAATTATCCGAATTGGAGACGAAGCAATTTATTCGCTCTAGTTCCTCGCCTTGGGGAGCTTCAGCAATTTTCGTGAAGAAGTCCGATGGAACACTTAGGCTTTGCGTCGACTACCGTAAGCTTAATGATCTTACTATTAAGAATAAATATCCTTTGCCTCGGATTGATGATCTATTCGATCAGCTTAGTGGTGCTAGAGACTTTTCACAATTGGACTTGGCTACCGGTTTTCATCAGCTTCGGATTGCAGAGGATAGTATTCCTTTGACTTCGTTCCGTACTCGATATGGATCTTATGAATGGCTGGTTATGCCATTTGGTTTAACGAATGCTCCGGCTTATTTCGTTGACCTTATGAATCGAGTTTTCAAAGATTTCCTCGATCGGTTTGTTCTCATCTTTATTGATGATATTCTTGTGTATTCTAAAACCGAGGAGGAACATGAAAAGCATCTTTGGATTATATTGGAAACTCTTAGGAGCAATCAATTAAAAGCAAAATTTTCTAAATGCCACTTTTGGCAATCTAATGTGAAGTTTCTCGGTCATATTATTTCCGAATCCGAAATATCAGTGGATCCTTCAAAGATTGAAGCGATTCAAAATAGGAAGAGACCGGAGAGTGTAACGGAAATCCGTAGCTTCCTTGGATTGGCGGGTTATTACCGTCGTTTCATTAAGGACTTTTCTAAAATTTAGGTTCCCCTTACTGGCTTAACAAAGAAAGGTGTTAAATACATTTGGTCGGACAAATGTGAAACTTCATTTCAGAAATTAAAAGAACTCCTTTCTGATGCTCCTATTCTTGTTATTCCCAAAGGGAATCAAGATTTTGTTGTTTATACCGATGCTAGTCGCGTTGGTTTGGGTGCCGTTCTTATGCAAAAAGAACGTGTTATTGCTTATGCTTCTAGGCAATTGAAGCCGGCTGAGACTAGGTATGCCACACATGATTTAGAACTCGCGGCTATCGTTTTTGCCCTTCGAATTTGGTGACATTATCTTTTAGGAGAAAAGTTTATACTTTATACTGATCATAAGTCTTTGAAATATTTATTCTCTCAAAAGGAACTTAATTTGCATCAACAGCGTTGGCTCGAATTCGTTGCCTCTTATGATCTTGACATTCTTTATACTCCCGGAAAGGGAAATCGAGTTGTTGATGCTCTTAGTCGTAAGTAACAAGCAGTTGTTTCTATGATGATATCCGAATGGCGTGATCTCGAGGTTTTATCCACTTGTGAAATTAGAGATCGTGTATCCGATTTATGTTCATCTTTTGTTTTATGTAGCCTTGAGGCTCGTCCTTCTCTTTTGGACCGCATTCTAGAAGCGCAAAAGCTAGATCCTGAATTGGCTTTGCTTGGCCAAAATTTTAATGATAAAACCGATATTGAAGGTTTGAAAGACTTTGATGTTGATTCTCGTGGCGGCATTCGAAAATTTGGTAGACTTATCGTACCAAATAATAGTGATCTTCATAAAGATATTCTAGAAGATTCTCATCATTCCAAGTATTCCATTCATCCCGGTAATAGTAAAATGTACACGGATATGAAGCGACTTTATTATTAGGATGGAATGAAATCTGATATTGCTAACTTTGTTAAGTGTTGCATGACTTTCCAACTTGTCAATGCCGAACATCAAAGGCCCGGTGGGTTATTGCAACCATTGGAAATTCCAATTTGGAAGTGGGATCAAATTTCCATGGATTTTATTGATGGCCTTCCCCGTTCTTGTTCGGGTCATGATAGCTTATGGGTGATTGTTGATAGACTTACTAAATCCGCCCATTTTATTCTCGTTCGGTCTAATCGGACCGTACCTCTTTTGGCCAAACTCTTCATTAAAGAAATTGTTAAATTGCATAGAGTTCCTACTTCTATTGTTAGTGATCGTGATCCATTGTTTACTAGTGGATTCTGGAAGAGTCTTCAAAAAGCTTTGGGAACGAATCTTAATTTTAGCACCGCTTATCACCCCCAGTCCGATGGACAAACTGAGCGTGTGAATCAAACTCTTGAAGATCTTCTTAGTTCTTGTGTGCTTGATTTCGGTGGAAGTTGGGAAGATCATATTTCACTTGTTGAATTTTCCTATAATAACAGCTTCCAAGCTAGTATTGGTATGGCACCTTTCGAGGCACTTTATGGAAGGCCATGCCGATCTCCTTCTTGTTGGCTTAAGGCCGGTGAGAAGCTGGTTTTAGGTCCAGAGCTTATTCGTGATTCCACAGAGAAGATTGACCTTATTCGACGTAGGATGAAAGAAGCCCAAAGTAGACAAAAATCCTATGCCGATAACCGAAGAAGAAAATTAGAAATTTCTATGGGAGATCTTGTATTTATTCGTGTTTCCCCTATGAAGGGTGTAGTACGCTTCAGTCGATCGGGAAAGTTAGCGCCTCGATATATTGGGCCGTTTCCTATCACTGAACGTATTGGTTCCATGGCTTATCGCCTTTCATTACCGGCTCAGTTTTCTACCATGCATGACGTGTTTCACGTTTCTCAATTACGGAAGTGCCTTCGAGATTCCGATTCTATTCTTGAGCCTGGTGTTGTGGAAGGGATTGAAGTTTCACCTAATTTAACTTATGAGCAGCATCCTATTCGAATTATTGCTTCGGAGGTCAAATGACTTTGAAATAAAGATGTTCCGCTTGTTAAAGTTCAATGGTCCTCAAATCCTAAGGATTGCTCTTGGGAATCTAGAGAATTCATCGAGCGAACACATCCAGACTTACTTTCTCATGCTCTTTGAGGTAAACTTTCTTATTTCAAATTTCTTTTGTGTTAATATGCTTTTATGGTTGTTACTTTTTATTTCCATCTTATATATTGCGAGGACGCAATTTCTTTAAGGAGGGGAGTCTGTAACAACCCGCATATTTATCGATTTTATATTTAAATATTTTATTTAAATATTTTATCGTTAGTCAGATTTTAGTCTGAAAAGCTACTTTTTGCATACGGTCAAATTAGGACTCGAGACCACTTCCATTGAGTTCAAAATGACGTTTGCGGTCTTTTTGAGTGTAAACTTCGATATGTTTGGAGATAGTGGAATTTTCGCCACTTTTTGTTCATGGCTTTGGTTTGGGCTGAACAACTTACTAACTCAGCCCAACCCCCTCTCCTCTTCATTAATTCCTTCTTCATTTTCCTAACACTAAAAGCTTCTTCAAAAATGGTGGAGGGAATGGGAAATTAAAACTCCAAAGCCTTATTCTTCATTGCTAATCCAACATCTACTCCAAATTCAAGTGAAGACATAGATTCAAGCTTGTTTTTGTTCTTGCTTAACTCTCAAGCTTCATCTCCATCAATTTCCGTGAAAAGGTGAGATTATTATCTCACATTCTTGTCTATAACTATCTTGGATTGTTGGAAAAGACTCCCTATCACTTTAGCATGAACATTTGCATTTGGTTTGGATTGGATTGGTGAAAAACTCCAATTTTTAGTGTTTTTGGTGAATTCCTGGGCTTAGGTCGCTCTGCCTCGATGAGTCTCTGCCTGCGTATTTTCGTTTACCCCTTAGGTCGTTCGCATGTGGTAGGTCGTTTGGCAGATAGATCGTTCCACCACTAGATCATTCGGCATTAGGTCGTAACCCTTAGGTCGCTCGGCAATGGCTCGTTCTACACTAGGTCGCATGCCTGGCCCGTTCGCCTTAGGTTGCTCGGTAGATAGCTCGCTCGTTCCTTAGGCCGCTCACCACGTTAAGTCGCTTGGCCTGTTCAACCATTTAGGTTGTTCACGTTAAGTCGCTCGGCCACACTGAGTTGCTTGGGTCGTTAGGTCGCTCAGTCTTTACCCCTTAGGTCGCGTGCTTAGGTCGCTCACCCCCTAAGTCGCAACCCACTAGGTCGTTTGACCTATTCTCTCTTAGGTCGCTTGGCCTTGTTTCCTTTAGGTCGTTAGACCTTATTTTCTTTAGGTCGCATGACCCCTTAAATTGCTCGACCACTTGGTCGTAGCACGTTAGGTCGCACGGCTTTGTTAAGACGTTAGATCGCTTGCCTTTTTACACTTAGGTCGTTTGACCTGTATTTTGTTAGGTCGCTCGGCATGCTTGGCCGCACCATCTACTTCTACTTTGATGCATTTTGAGCTGATTTCCTTGGATATCATTCACGTCTTCGAATGTGAATTTTTGTGACCGATTGTTCCTACAATCATTTTTGTGACTTGTCACTTTATAAATATGAAGGTTTCAATACTAGTAGTAAATATCAAAACTCTATTATCAACTCGATTTCAACACTATTTTATTACAAAACTCTTTTTCTCAAACCGTTATCCAATCTACTAGTATATACAAGCCTTTACTTCACTCGGATGAGAAATCTAATTAAACGGCTTAGTAAAACGAGTGGTATGAAACGCTTGCGTTCACTTCGTCGATTAATTCTTGGACTTGTTCGATTGAACCTCTTGTGACAATTTTCTAGTGAAGATTCACAGTTTGTTCGTAAATATTTAAGTTAAGCAAGTGGTAATGGGACATGAAGCTAAATTCATATATTTACTAGCTTGGTGTGATTGACACTTCTTGATGATCATGACGATCATTTTTGTGATTTGATTTAGACTAGCAATTGTGCGATGTCTCTTTGTCTACGAGGGAGACTAAACCCCGTTTGTGTGGTGTTTCTACATCACATATGTGGGGTAGCGCCCCACGGTCTTCGGGCCATTCTTGTGGAGCTTCGGCTCAAAATTAATGGTTAGCTACCATGAGATAGCGTCTCGTCTTGTGTTACACATGTTGGTGAGTTTTCATACTCCCGTTTTGTGATAGGCCTCCCCCTTCTTGTGATTTCTGGATTTCTTATGATGATTTCTGGAATTTTGTGCTTCACCAATTTTCGTGATTTCCATTGATAAGTTTTATCAATTTTTGTGCATTGGTGAATTTGTGTGTCATTAACTTGTTATGAATACAAGTTTAGGGTATGATACCCTGTCTTACCTTTGAAAAGATTCTTGTGATATTGATTAATATCTTGTTGATTTTCAATTACATACTTATAGTAGTATGCCATTATGGTTGTTATGTGTTCATGCCATGTCTTTTATTCTTTACCATATCATCTGATATTTATAGCTAGACTGATCCATTTATTATTTTCTTATAAATAATACTCGGGTCAGACCGAGATGTTACAGGTGCTTCTGCTTGACTTCTCTTCTGGGATTACTCTGACTTTTGGCTAACTACTTACATTAGTAGTTTTTGTTGTATACATTTGAGATATAGACTCCGTGATGTATACTTATGCTTTTGTGTAGTTTGTAGCTATCCTTTTGTATTATCGTGGATCTTTCTGACCACTACTCTGATGTACACTTTCATGTGTTATATATTCATATCTTTTTCCGCCTTTGTGATATGGATGTTTGTGACTGATTTGTGTTATGTTTATTTCTATGTTTGTTTCCGAAGATTATATATAGCCACTGTGTGATAGCTTTGAGTTTGTATCGGTATGTCGGATTTCCTCCTTAAATGAAATGCATGCTATACTATCTGACATATCGGTGCTCGCACAAAGAAGTTATATGGATGGTCGCTCCTCAACGGCCTTATTCTCCATGCTAGTCGACAGCATAACTCCGTTGTGTTCTTGGCTAGCGTGGGTATAGAGGTGGGGCATCACAGGTTATTAAGATTATTTAATTAATTAGTTAAACAATTAAAGAGAAACTAATTAATTAATGGTTAAGGATTAATTGATTAATAATTAGGGTTATAAATTAATTAATTTTAGATTAATTAATTTGTAACTAGATTAATTAATATAGGTAACTAATAACTTAATTACTTAAATGATAATCACTTAATGTAAGTAATTAAAGGATTAACTTGTTCAGGTTTAAATAAATTTAATAAATTATTAAAGGATAATTTATTAATAATTAAAGGTTAATTAATTGAGAATAATTAACGAATGAGATAATTACTTAATAAAAGTAATTAATTGAAGGGAAATTACTAAATGGAGGTAATTAATGATTAATTACCTAGTGTAATTAATTAAGAATTGATTGATTGATTAAGGGTAATTAATCAAGGGTGATTAATTAAGATGAATAATCAAAAGATGATTAATTAATTGGTTTGTAATTAATTAATGTTTAGTAAAGGTAATCTAAGTGATTAAAGATTAGTAATTAATTTAATCAGAGATAAATTAAATTAATTTTGGGAGTGATCAATCTTGCTTATGAATGATTGAATGATGTTCAATGCCTTGAATTGGTTGATATCTCTAATATGAAATGTTTTTTGATATGATATGTTTGGGTGGACATGGTTATCTATCAATGATGAATTGCTGTGATATAAAGTGACATTCTATATTTAAAGTTTGAATTGTATTTCATTTGAATAACTTGGGTTAAGATGACATTGGATTCGAAGAGACCGGAGTCGGGTATTAGTTAATACCCGAAACCACTTCGATTAGAAATTTGCAATAATTCTTTATATGTGATATCAACAGGTTGGAATGGAATGATCTAAGTGAATTGGACCATTTAATCTAAGTTTCGGTACTTAGAAATTGATGTTGTGAAATAAGTAATGTCTTTAACAAATTGTGAATTTGTAAATTGACACGAGTTACCCCGGGTTTTATGTAAGTTTTATGCTGTTGTATTCCATGTTAGATGGGTTTACTCACGCTGGTTTCCAGCCTGACCAGGGTGTTACTTTGATGTAATGCTCGAGTCAGACCGAGTATTACAGATTTTTCAAGTAAGGACGTTCTGGAGCTCAGGAGACGAGCTGGATGGCAGGAACGTATGGAGTGTTTCCGCTGTGATATATTTCTGTTTATCTGAGATATGTGATTTGTATATGTCCAGTGTTTGTGTATGTGTGTAACTCTGATGTATTAAAATGTAATTGACAGATATAGTATTCTTTTGTATAACTGTTATTATTTGATATTATATTTCATCCGCTGTGAATGTGAGATTCTGTGACTTGTTTTCTGTTTCTTCTTCTATCTCTTTTCTTTTTTTCCTAACTATCTGGAATTTTCGGGATCGAAAATTTCGGGTCGTTACATTTGGTATCAGAGCAAAGGTTAAGCGAGAACCTTGGCTCTGGTGGATGTACTCATTAAGGATAGGGTCAATGGTACCCTAGAATGAGTTGAGTGTATATATATATATATATGAGAGCGTACTTGTTATTTTCATATATAAAGATTTTAAATGATTTTATATAAGAATATATTTTGATATATAAAGCAATATTTCTTACTAATAAACGTTAAAGTAATTGGTTGTTAAAAATTATTGCAATTAAATTAAGAGGTAATAGAAATGCAACCAAATTGAAATTAAATAAAGATAAGTTTGAAATGGATTCAAACTGGAATTAAAATCTTGAATTTGGAGAAGAGTTTCAAAATAAGATAATAATGAATTGGTTTCCTAATATGATAATCTTGGTTATTATCATAACTGATTGTTGTGTTTAATAATAAAATGTGTATTAATGAGTAAGCAAAATGAAATGTTTTAGGGAAGTAAAACATTTAGGCAAGTATGACTTATAAATTGGAACTGAAGATGATATAAATTGTGAAGTTTTAAATCTGAGGCCAGAATTTGAAAATTGTTTCAAATTGATAAAGAAATGATAAATAATATTATTTAATGTATTTATATACAAGGGTCATATTTCAAACAAGTGTTGTTTGAAAATTTAAAGGAAACGGTTTTGAACTAAAACCGAAGGTGATTTAAAATTTAAGGATAACTTAGTGTGTAAAGAAAATAATATGTATATATGAGGAATATACATAATATCAAAATTGGTTTGAAATAAACTCTAAATGTTGAGTTTTAAATTGGAAATGAGATGTGATATCCAAGGTGATATGTTTTTGAACTTATAAGATTATTAATGTGAAATTTAACTTTTGAAATGGGAATTCAAATTGGGTAATAAATTGAATTTTTAAGATAAAATTGTTTTGAACTCTTATTTGAAATTTGAAATAAGTTAAGTAAAGATAATTTAAAATGGAATTTTGAGAATTTGACTCAGAATTAAATTATTTAAAAATTTGGATTATTGATTTAAAAATAAGGGTTAATTTGATTTAAGGGGTTAAATCAACATTTGAAAATTTGACTCGAATTTATATAATTCGAGATGGTTTAAGGTTGAGATTTAGATTTCATTAGTTCAAATTGAATTTAGTTTGAATTAACTAGAATTGAAGATGGATAAGTATAAAATTCAAATGGAAAATTTGAATTCGATTAATTTGAAATAAAATTGAAGATTGGATGAGTTCAAATTCAAATGGGAATTGGGATTAATTCATATAAAAATTGAAATAATTCAATTTGAAATTATTCTAAATTAATTTGAATAATTTGAAATTGTAATTGGAATGGATATGTTTAAAATCAAATGGAATTTGATCTGAATTTGGAAAGAAGTTGAGATTAATTCAGCTTGAATTGGGGATAAATCAAGTTCAAGGGGAATTGAAGATATTCAAATTAGAAGTGAGTCAATTTAAATGGGTGTGGAAATTTAAATTGAATTGATGGGGAATTGAACAGTTTGACTCTGGACTATTTTTAAAATAAATTGTTTTAATATAAATCTATTTTTCCAAAATATTTACTACACAACATTTCTTTTTAAACCTAAGACTATCTTAAACTTGGTTTACAATTACTTTTGGAACTATTTAACTATTTTACAACTGTTTTATAAACTAATTACTATTTTTCTACTAATTTATAACTGATTACTGTTTTACAACTATTTTACGATTACTTAACTATTTTACAGCTATTTTACAAACTAATAATTATTTTTCAACTATTTATCTATCTTTAAATTTTTCAATCTATTTTCTAAATATAAACGGGTCGGAGTACAAACTGTTTATGATTAAATACCCAATTGAGATAAGAATTGAAGTGATAATCCAAATGGGGATTAAGGCAAATGTGAATAAGTGAATAAAATCAAAGTGAGGATGAATAGAAAGGGAATTGATTTAACTGATAATCAATGAAGATAAATACGTAGGATGTACGTATATTATTCTATTCGCATAGTGATTTGATCCAGATTTGCGCATAGAATTTCGAGATAGTATTATCAATCCGAGTTGGGATTTTCCATTCGATTTTCGATGGCGAACCTGGATATGGATTTTTGATTGGTTCTGGATATTCTCTATCATAGGTGTGACTATGCAAGGAGAATGACGGTTTCCGATCAAGAAACCAGTTCTGAGTCTGCACTAGGAAGTCGGGTGGACAATACTAGTTCGGAAGTGAAATTGTGTGATCGAGTGAGCGATCAGATTGATATTGTGTACGGATGATATGTGGACATCATACGAGTTTGAATGAAATTGATATTGAAAATTTGTGGATAAGAACTGTAAATGATTTTTGAAATTGGAAGTATATTTTGTGAAATATATGATGAAGTAAAGTGGAAATTGGATATTTCTATGGTAAAAAAATTTACTTTATGGAAGTAAGCAATTTGGAAAATAACTTTATAAAAGAGTAATCGAATTTGAATATTTGATTTGGGAATAAACAAAGTTATTTTTCTTTGTTATATATGGTAAACTCCCCTTGTTGAATCTATTGCCTGAAGAGAAAGGATTTTGAAAATATTTGAAGTATAAAAGGAAATTTATACAAGTATGAAGTGATTCAAAAAATTATATATACGTATATATATAAAGGATTTTGTGAAAATGATTTTGGAAAAAGATTTTTGGAACCTATGGATTTCTAAAAAGGCTTTTGATTTTTGAGGAAAATCAAATTTGAAATTTGGAAAAGCCTAATATGAGAATTATCGATTTTGGGAATCGATTTTGTAAAGGAGATTTATATGAGATTCATACTTGGTGTATGATTTGGAAAATACAATATGTGTGTAGTATAAAGTATTTTGAAAGTGGCTCGGGGGAAAAAGGCGCTCCCTTGAATGAACTTCTCAAGAGTGCCACAGGATGGTACTGCCTTGAGCCTCAAAGGGGGAGGTTCTAAAGTTGATCCTGTGAGGAGTCCGGACAAAACTAGTTCCTGAGGATTATTTGGTAGCGAAAGTCGAGGGCGCCGATGCCTACAAGGGCATTTGGGTTATGCTGTGACGATAGTGTGACTTGATGCCGCTGCGATCTATTGTGTGGACCATAGTGAAAATCGTGTGGAGGATGAGTGCCAACAGTCTACACTTGATTTTGTCGGGACGGCAACGTATTAGGCTGCGATCTATGGTCAAGTGGAGGAGTTTCATTCTTTTGGCAGCGAAATTCGGTGGCGCTGATGCCTACAGTTATATGGGTTTTTGCTGTGATAGCAACATAAGGCCCGGGAATAACTGCGATCTGTAGCGGGTTCCATGGCGTAATCGAGGGGCGTGGAGACCTACAGTTATCTATGGATTTTGCCGGGACGGCAACGTAACCATCGGGTTAACTGCGACCATGGATGGGGGCGATGATTTCCAGAGCATTCTCACCAAAGATATTTCCTCTATTTCAAAAATGTTTTCGATATTTTCAATAAAATCATTTTTCAAGTATTTTCACTGGGTGTTGAAAACGAGTTTACCAAGTACTTATAGATTTTCAGTCCTACGCCTGATCAACGTATGATCGAATTTCTGTGAGAACAAGGATGGACTTGTTGAAACATCGAGTTATAAAATTATTTTTTATAAAAACTACTTTGAAATAATATTATATAGATATTAAAAGTGTTTTAAAAGTGATCTAAGAATATTTATCTAATTTTAAAGATTTTCATAAATTCGTTTCGTTCCTTTTTGAGGATGAAAAGATTCAAAGGGGGGAGGAATGTGACGACCCAGATTTTTAACGTCTGTTAATTGGATAATTAACTGGTTTAAATTATCAGAATATTAATTTTTGATGGGTCGAGCAAATGAATTTCTGATAATTGAAATATTGGATATATAAATGGCTTAAAAACTATAATAAATATTGGCTTATAAATCTTTGGATATGATGAACCGTATAAATATATATATATATATATATATATATATATGAAAATTTAGAATATACAAGCTTATGATTTTAAATAAATATATAAGTATATAATTGTATGTATATGTATATTTATGCCAACACAAGATAAAATACATGAAAGTTTGTATAAATGTTGATATATATGTATATACATATTAGGATAAGATGTACACAAGTATTGAAAGATATGTATAAACATAAAAGTAGGTACAAAATTGTATAAATATATATGTACATATCAATGGATATGCATGTAAACATGGAAGGAGACATGCATTAAATGCCTATGCCATCAAGCACATAAAAATCAAATCAGCAAGTCAAGATATTTTCAAATCGAAAATTAAATAAATAAAAGAAAAATATAATGAAAAGCCTGTACAAAATGTTCAGCTCTATGGCTTATGCTGCAAGCTTACCTTCTCTTATATATTTATATGTCCTATAACATACTCATGCATAAAAGAAAAAAAATCAATTCCAACAAAAATCAACTTCTCAAACCTGAAGCTCAGCAAAATTCAAGTGATTTCAATTCAGTTTCAAAACAAGTTCCAGCTTTCAAATTTAAAAATCAAGATCATTTCAACAACTAATCAAAGTTTCAGATCATCAAGTATTTTTCCAGTTTTCAAAAATCAAAAAGGGCATTCTAGTTCAAAGCTCTCTGTTAACATTTCCAGGTAAGTAAAAGTAACCTATTTAAACTAGAATCTGTTGATATCTGAATGTTGTGATTATATTTGAAGTATAGTGGTGATAAGTTCTTGCATGAAGGTAAATATTATTGTATATATATGTGTGTAAATAGGTGTGCATGTCTGGGAACTGAGAAGAAATGTTATGTTCATAATTTACAGGTTTTAAAACCTGATCAAAAATCTAAAACATCCCACCTAAACAAATTAGACTTTGATTTCTGAATGAAAAGTATTTGTATGTGTAACAACCCTAGATTTACATATAATTTAAAATTTGATTTTATTTTATTTTGAAATTATTTTTAAGCTTGTTTCATTTCAAACATTTCATTTTTAAAAATAAATGTTAATTATTATGTGAACTATAATTTCAAACTAGTATAAATTGGTTATTTTACTGAAAAGTGAATTTCTATTCAAACTGTTCAATCTTTGGCTTCTAAACTTAAAATTTTAAATATTCAAATTCTTAAATTTTACCTTTTATTATGAAAATAGATTTAATAACTTGAATACTACTTTTCGTTTTGTTGAAAACGGACTTATATTGTAGAAGTTATGTAATTTTCAATTTTGTGTATAAACTGTTTATTTTGCAATATTATTTATTTTAAATCATATAAATTATATTTTTATTGTCATATTTTGTTTTAATATGTGTTAATAGGTTATTTTATGTCTTTTAATATTTTTAAAATTATAATATAATTTTTCTAAAGTATACTTGAATTTGTTTCAAATTTATAAAGCCTAGTTATGTATATATTGCCATCTTCTTTATTTATTTGATTTTTATTTAAATTTATTTATTTTCTTTTCTTATTTATTTTATTTTCTGAGTTTATTTATCTTTATTATCAGCCTTGTTATGTATTTATAAAATTAAAATGAATTTGTGGAAATTTGAAAAGACTTGAAACTCTTTATCTCTTTTTGACTTTTCCTCTTCCGCCTTTTCATTTTCCAACCTACATCTCATAAAAAAAAATTTGGCCGTACAATACTTTTCTTTTCCAGCCACATCTTCCTCATTTTTCACGTACTCTAACATTCCTCTAACCAGAAAAAAATTCACGGCAAAGTTATTCTTCCTTGATAAAAAATTTGGTAATGTTTTCTTCTTCTTCTCTTGTTTTACTTTGATTTTCTACTAACCATTGCCATTGCTTTCAACTATATGTAACCGGCCCCACCTCCTTCAACAGCTAGGCCGACCCCACCACCACCACAACCAGCGACCACCACCTCCAGATCACCATCCCATCAGGCCGACCATCCCTAGGCTAGAGCACCACCCCCTATTTACTCAAACCATCACCTTATGTCAAAACCGAGCACACCCTTCCTCATTCACCACTTCCACCACCTTTGCCACCACCTCCTCCACCACCCATTGCTATGACCTGACCACCACCACCTGAGCACCAGGACAAACCCATAGGACCCCTTGGCCGAACCCATTTTGGCTTGAAAATGTTGATTGTTGCCTTGTAGTTGTAGATCCAAGCACCTATATATTGCACCATCTTTTAAACCATGTTAAGACGACCATATAGACCCAAGACCAGATCCAAATTCAACCATTAACAGTACATTTCAGACCTGTAACTGAAATATAGGAGGTTGAAAGCAAGTGCAATGTTTTTGGAGTCGTTTTATACAATCGTTTCTAGTTGTGTTTATTGATTTTGGGTTGAAATCTTATGTTTATATGCATTGTTTTATGTAAATGAATTCAAGGTGTATAGCTTTGGCTCTCTCCACTCTCTTGTCATATCCATGTTGTCGTGCCATAGTGCTTTTGAGGATCTCAGTTTGTGCTTTCGATCGTTGTCTCCAGCTTATACAAGTGAGTAATTCTCACCAAACGATGTGTACTTATATAACTAGTAAACTGACACCATTTGAATCTGTAAAATTTTATCATCCTGTTATAACTGTTATATTATGATTATATGATGTTCACCCATGCTTATTTATCTGTTATACCATATGTTACTGTTTATTATGTTATTCTGTTTAAATATATCAGTTTATCACACTGCAAGTTCCCTGTTAGCATAGAAATCACTATGGGTTGAAATGATACATACCCGAACGGACTTTAGAATAGGGAAAGATCGTTTTGGCTGAAATGATAAGCCTGAGCGACTTTTTATTTATTTATTTATATTACTTGGGATTTCGGGTTTGAAATGATAAAACCCGGTTTTTCTTTGTAAACTACGGATTGAAATGATACATATCCGTATCACTTGATCTAGGCTAGAAAATTATATACAGACCCGTGGTTTATATATTTTTCTGAAATGTTTAAAATATTTTAAAAATGTAAATATTATGATATTTTGAATTAAATTTTATTTAAAATGATTTCTATAAAATATTAGTGATTTTCTACAAATTAAATAAGTGAATTAAGTAAATGGTGAAGTATAATTTGAAATATAAGTAAATTTTGAAATTTATGATTTGTTTATAAATGGAATTTATGTAAAGTAAGAATATATGACAAATTTGATTTAAAAGATGAATTTAATGATTTTTATTAAGTAATAATAATTTTAAAAGTGTTAATGATTTTGTATAAATTAAAATATGAAATAAATGAATATTTAAGCTGAATTTGGAAATATAACTTAAATTGAATTTTGTGAAATTTGTTTAAAAGTGAATTTTGAATTAAGTAAACTAAATGGAAATAAGTTATATTTTGGAAATTTAAACTTATTTGTTAAGTTAAGAATTTAATTAAAGAAATGGAAATTTAATTGTTATTTAATTTGATTTTTGTATGGGAATTTGACTTTATAAAATCATAGAAATAAAGGTATTTAAATGATTGTTTTTTTATTTATGTGAAAATATATGATTTTATAAGTTAAAATGATTTATATTAAAGGTTAATTATGTGTGAAATTGTAAATAAAACTCTGAATTTGATTTGACAGCATTTTTGAAATGTAATGTAAAGATATTACAGCATTGGAAAATGCTGTAATTGTTTTAAATGAACCAAATAGCAAATTTGAACTAAGGGTTATTATAGCACTTTGTTAGTGCTATAGTTGTTAAATTTAACTAAAATTTTAATTGAAACTAAATTAAGATATTACAGCATTTTAAATGCCGTCTTTTGTTATTGAACTATTTTAAAACATAACATTTCGTAGCATTTTCTAAGTGCTACGAAAGTTGAATTTTCTTTGTTTAATAAATTTAAATGAATAAATGATCTTTGAAAAAGATTAAAATTTTGGAAATTAAATATTTAATTATTAAATATAATGAATTGACTTTAATTGATTTAAATGGAATAGTTGACTTGGGAAATACAACTAATTTGAAATGTGATTAAATGGTATTTAAATTTAAATTAAATAAATGATGTTTTGAAATGATATTTTGATATTTTGAAATGAATTTGAAATGATATTAAATCTTGGAATGAATAATTGAAGTTTATATTAGTATGAAAAATATTTGGTTTACTTGTAATTTGAATCTATTTAAAAGATATTGGACTTATGAAATATAGGATATTAAAGCTTTGGAACTTATTTTATAATTTGAATAGTTATTTTGTGGATTAAATCTATATTTGAAATTTATAAGATTTGAAATGGTCTATGGAAATTTAATTGAAATAAATGATTGAATTGAATTGCAACTTTGGAAATTGAATACTTGATTTGAAAGTATAATTACACTTTTAAATGGTTTAAATGAATTATTTTGATTGAAATATAAACTATTTAAAAGGGTGACTTGAAATGATAATAAATGAATGATATCTTTGAATTAAAAAAGGTATTTAAAGTTGAATATTTGGATTTGAACTCAAATGATGATTTGAAATAAAGTTTTGAAAGGATATGATATTTTGGTATATTAAAATGATTTGAAATGAAGTTTTGAAAGGATATGATGTTTTGATATATTAAAATGATTTGAAATGAAGTTTTGAAAAGATATGATATTTTGATATATTGAAATGATTTGAAATGAAGTTTTGAAAAGATATGATATTTTGATATATTGAAATGATTTGAATTGAAGTTTTGGAATGATATGTTATTTTAAATATATTGAAATGGTTTGGACTTGATTTAATCTTCATTTTGATAAAGATTTGGATTTGAAATGATATTCTATTTTGAAGTATAAAATATTATTTTAAAATTATAACCACGGGTTATAATAACGATTGGTTGTTAAAGAGACCGGGATCGGATATGGACATACTCTCTGTCGATACTGAAAACCACTTTAACAACTATGTACGCGGTGGAGTTTCTAGAATGAAGTAGGATGGTGGCGACGATCCTAAGGTATATACGTAGACCCAACTCCCGTGAGTTGGCATAAGGTGGCTAAAACAGGAGCGATTGATGGACCAGTGAGGTAGAACCTCTGATCGGACACACTTCTTCGATACCATTCTATTACTTGTGATTGATTTGGTGCGCACCCTTGATTTGTGAGTGTTGTTCGAGGTGGGCGGTAGTGGCTGCTATGCGTCACCACCAGTCCGGATGTGTAATTGGTATATCTACCCTGGCATTGCCTTGTGTGCCGTGCCACCTACCATAACGAGCCCACTACGATTTTGGTTTAAAGATCCGACCGCGTTAAGGTTCACCATCCCCTTAACGCTATTTTCTATATGATTATACTTTACTAATTAGAGACTACTGTATATAGCGTATATTACTACATAGTAAATAGTTTAACGGATCCTTAAAGAATGGGCGATCCCAAGCATTCTTTAAGTTACTTGTACCTTTATTACAGTTCACTTGAGTTGGTTTACATTATATAAGTATATATTTTCCTGACTCGAGTGTTTTGTGTTTTTGCTTTACGCTCGGGTCAGCCTGAGTTATTCATAGATTTGGGTTTCCACTCTCTTGGAGATTTGAATCGCTGGAGATTATCTGCTTGTCTTGTCCTATCTATTTCAGTTCCGTTGTTCTACTCATCTTGTACTTGGTTATTGTATTGAGACTTCTGTTGTACTCTATTTCTTCTGTTATATCTTATGTAACTCTGATATATTTATATAGTAGCTTCATGAACTACTATTTCTTTTACTTCGGCTGCATTATTTTATTCTGTGTCTGTGATCTGTGATTATTTATTTACTATATATTCTGAGATTTGCCAAATTTTATTTACAACGCGGTATTTTGAGCAATTCAAATTCGACATGTACGGATGCGAATGGTTGAAAATATCGGGTTGTTACAGTTGGTATCAGAGCTTTGACTTTGAGGCAAAACTCAGCATATGGAGTAGATTTATTTACAGAATCACTTTCGTTCGAGTTTGAATCTTTTCCTCTTGATTCGAATTTCCTTTGAATTTTTGGAACATTCCCTGCGGTTCCAAAATTCATTCTTGTCCCTCGCTATCCATCTTCTTTTTCTGGAGTATCACATAACTCCACTTCGAATGAGCTTTATAGTGAATTGGCGGTCTCCCCGATATTCTAATCTTCTTATAAAGGGGAAAAACTCCTTTACAATGGCATCGATTCACCGGAGATTTATATATATCCTCGGTTTAGATGCTGATATCTTTTATTACTCCAAACTCTATCTCTTGAGATCAGATGTAGATTTATCCCAGAAAATCCACATCGATCTTATTCTTTAAGTCACGGTTGACCCGGTTAAGGTTGCCCGCGATTAATTTAAGCTTATCAATCTCCCTACTCAGTATTAATCATCTTGTCTTTATTTCCAAACTATCTCCAAACAATTTGAATTGTACTTGCAAATCTATGTTTTGTTTTATATATTGTGTTGTTTGAGTTGTTGATGTTGATTTGGGCTTCCGATCGATTCGTCTGATCAACGCTATCGATAGGATTCCTAAAACACTTTGACAGAACAAACTGACACAATATTATTTTAAAATTTTGTTAATGAAATAAATTTTGATATAAGTAAATATTATGGAACTTAATAAATTGATTTAAATTGATTATTTGAAATGATAATACTTGATTTATCATTCTATAAATGAATTTATAAATTTGATTTGGGAACTGAAATGAATTTAAATCAAGAATTTGAGAATTTAATTTCCGATGGTTTCAAACTTTGTGTTTAAAGCTTTAAAAGGATATATTATTTAAAGTATTTTTGAATAGAAATTTGTTTCCAAAGAATTTTAAAGTTTAAAAATCAGTGCTCTTCTCTTTGTCGTTGGAAAATAATTTTGGTGATGACTTCAGCATCATCGACGTTCATTTTCGAGTTTCGAAGTGAATAAACCATTCTGTAGTTTCGCTACAGCTTTGTTTTGGGAAATTTGATTGATATGAATTTCTAAAATATGATTTGATTTATAAAATATATAGATATATGATTTAAATTTGATTTGACAAATTATGTACATACATTTATTTATCTCTAAATGGTTTGAGAGGAATCGGAAATTTTATTCTTAAATTCTATCTTAAATAATAAATTCAAGTATAAAAAGAAAATAAAAAAAAATTTGAATAAATATTCAAGCTTGAAATGATTGAATTAGAATGTTTATAGTGTATATTAATTTTAGAAAGTTTTATTTGTATAATTCTCAATTGCATTCCAATATAACTTACCTTAATTTTTAGAAGTTAACAATGTAATTGGATAATATACAATATAAAAAGATTTTTATAAATAAAATTTGAGTGGTTATAATAAATATTATACACTTAAATTTTAGTTATAAAAGGATTAACAGAGGTAAATAGACTAAAAGGTTAATTGAATAATTTACAATACAAATGATGTTAAGGGAATTAGGAATAAATTAAAACAGTTATAATAAGTGTAAGTATATTTAACATAGGTGATAAAATATTGAGAGGAATAAATTTAATTTTAATTAGGAATAAAGAAGAATTAAATTTATTGAATGTTATACACTTAATTTTAATCAAATCCATGATTTTTGAAATTGTTAGTTTAAGAAAATTTGATGATAAGATAATGAAATTAGAGATAGTAAGATTTATTTAACTTGTGTAAAATTTATTATCAATTCAAGCTGAAACCATGGAAATTTCAAACCTATTATCTTATTTTGTTTTTCAAACATATTATCTTATTTTGTTTTCAAACTGTGTGTTAGTTGTCCTTATTTTTTCCTCATCGTGCTACAGACTGTTTTAGGTATCTTTCTATAATCTTTCTATTTAGAAATTTTTCTACAATCTTTAATAATCTTTGGTACTTATTTTAATCCGAGCATTGCTTGTCATCCACCTTGTTAAACTTACCTATAACAATAGTTGTCAGGTATAATCTCAATCTCCTTGTCATCCTGTCTTAATCCTATTTCACTCTATCTTTTCTATGCTTCCCCGTACCTCATTCCTTTTCGGAGATGAAAAGTTTTGAGTGAGGGAGAGTGTAACAACCCTAGATTTTACATATAATTTAAAATTTAATTTTATTTTGAAATTATTTTTAAGCTTGTTTCATTTCAAACATTTCATTTTTAAAAATAAATATTAATTATTATGTGAACTATAATTTCAAACCAGTATAAATTGGTTATTTTACTGAAAAGTGAATTTCTGTTCAAACTGTTCAATCTTTGGCTTCTAAACTTAAAATTTTAAATATTCAAATTCTTAAATTTTATCTTTAATTATTAAAATAGATTTAATAACTTGAATACTGCTTTTCGTTTCGTTGAAAACGGACTTATATTGTAGAAGTTATGTAATTTTCAATTTTGTGTATAAACTGTTTATTTTGCAATATTATTTATTTTAAATCATATAAATTATATTTTTATTGTCATATTTTGTTTTAATATGTGTTAATAGGTTATTTTATGTCTTTTAATATTTTTAAAATGATAATATAATTTTTCTAAAGTATACTTGAATTTGTTTCAAATTTATAAAGCCTAGTTATGTATATATTGCCATCTTCTTTATTTATTTGATTTTTATTTAAATTTATTTATTTTCTTTTCTTATTTATTTTATTTTCTGAGTTTATTTATCTTTATTATCAGCCTTGTTATGTATTTATAAAATTAAAATGAATTTGTGGAAATTTGAAAAGACTTGAAACTCTTTATCTCTTTTTGACTTTTCCTCTTCCGCCTTTTCATTTTCCAACCTACATCTCATAAAAAAAAATTTGGCCGTACAATACTTTTCTTTTCCAGCCACATCTTCCTCATTTTTCACGTACTCTAACATTCCTCTAACCAGAAAAAAATTCACGGCAAAGTTATTCTTCCTTGATAAAAAATTTGGTAATGTTTTCTTCTTCTTCTCTTGTTTTACTTTGATTTTCTACTAACCATTGCCATTGCTTTCAACTATATGTAACCAGCCCCACCTCCTTCAACAGCTAGGCCGACCCCACCACCACCACAACCAGCGACCACCACCTCCAGATCACCATCCCATCAGGCCGACCATCCCTAGGCTAGAGCACCACCCCCTATTTACTCAAACCATCACCTTATGTCAAAACCGAGCTCACCCTTCCTCATTCACCACTTCCACCACCTTTGCCACCACCTCCTCCACCACCCATTGCTATGACCTGACCACCACCACCTGAGCACCAGGACAAACCCATAGGACCCCTTGGCCGAACCCATTTTGGCTTGAAAATGTTGATTGTTGCCTTGTAGTTGTAGATCCAAGCACCTATATATTGCACCATCTTTTAAACCATGTTAAGACGACCATATAGACCCAAGACCAGATCCAAATTCAACCATTAACAGTACATTTCAGACCTGTAACTGAAATATAGGAGGTTGAAAGCAAGTGCAATGTTTTTGGAGTCGTTTTATACAATCGTTTCTAGTTGTGTTTATTGATTTTGGGTTGAAATCTTATGTTTATATGCATTGTTTTATGTAAATGAATTCAAGGTGTATAGCTTTGGCTCTCTCCACTCTCTTGTCATATCCATGTTGTCATGCCATAGTGCTTTTGAGGATCTCAGTTTGTGCTTTCGATCGTTGTCTCCAGCTTATACAAGTGAGTAATTCTCACCAAACGATGTGTACTTATATAACTAGTAAACTGACACCATTTGAATCTGTAAAATTTTATCATCCTGTTATAACTGTTATATTATGATTATATGATGTTCACCCATGCTTATTTTTCTGTTATACCATATGTTACTATTTATTATGTTATTCTGTTTATTTATATCAGTTTATCACACTGCAAGTTCCCTGTTAGCATAGAAATCACTATGGGTTGAAATGATACATACCCGAACGGACTTTAGAATAGGGAAAGATCGTTATGGGCTGAAATGATAAGCCTGAGCGACTTTTTATTTATTTATTTATATTACTTGGGATTGCGGGTTTGAATTGATAAAACACGGTTTTTCTTTGTAAACTGCGGATTGAAATGATACATATCTGTATCACTTGACCTAGGCTAGAAAATTATATACAGACCCGTGGTTTATATATTTTTCTGAAATGTTTAAAATATTTTGAAAATGTAAATATTATGATATTTTGAATTAAATTTTATTTAAAATGGTTTCTATAAAATATTAGTGATTTTCTACAATTTAAATAAGTGAATTAAGTAAATGGTGAAGTATAATTTGAAATATAAGTAAATTTTGAAATTTATAATTTGTTTATAAATGGAATTTATGTAAAGTAAGAATATATGACAAATTTGATTTAAAAGATGAATTTAATGATTTTTATTAAGTAATAATAATTTTAAAAGTGTTAATGATTTTGTATAAATTAAAATATGAAATAAATGAATATTTAAGCTGAATTTGGAAATATAACTTAGATTGAATTTTGTGAAATTTGTTTAAAAGTGAATTTTGAATTCAGTAAACAAAATGGAAATAAGTTATATTTTGGAAATTTAAACTTATTTGTTAAGTGAAGAATTTAATTAAAGAAATGGAAATTTAATTGTTATTTAATTTGATTTTTGTATGGGAATTTGACTTTATAAAATCATAGAAATAAAGGTATTTAAATGATTGTTTTTTTATTTATGTGAAAATATATGATTTTATAAGTTAAAATGATTTATATTAAAGGTTAATTATGTGTGAAATTGTAAATAAAACTCTGAATTTGATTTGACAGCATTTTTGAAATGTAATGTAAAGATATTACAGCATTGGAAAATGCTGTAGTTGTTTTAAATGAACCAAATAGCAAATTTGAACTAAGGGTTATTATAGCACTTTGTTAGTGCTATAGTTGTTAAATTTAACTAAAATTTTAATTGAAACTAAATTAAGATATTACAGCATTTTAAATGTCGTCTTTTGTTATTGAACTAGTTTAAAATATAACATTTCGTAGCATTTCCTAAGTGCTGCGAAAGTTGAATTTTCTTTATTTAATAAATTCAAATGAATAAATGATCTTTGAAAAAGCTTAAAATTTTGGAAATTAAATATTTAATTATTAAATATAATGAATTGACTTTAATTGATTTAAATGGAATAGTTGACTTGGGAAATACAATTAATTTGAAATGTGATTAAATGGTATTTAAATTTAAATTAAATAAATGATGTTTTGAAATGATATTTTGATATTTTGAAATGAATTTGAAATGATATTAAATCTTGGAATGAATAATTGAAGTTTATATTAGTATGAAAAATATTTGGTTTACTTGTAATTTGAATCTATTTAAAAGATATTGGACATATGAAATATAGGATATTAAAGCTTTGGAACTTATTTTATAATTTGAATAGTTATTTTGTGGATTAAATCTATATTTGAAATTTATAAGATTTGAAATGGTCTATGGAAATTTAATTGAAATAAATGATTGAATTGAATTGAAACTTTGGAAATTGAATACTTGATTTGAAAGTATAATTACACTTTTAAATGGTTTAAATGAATTATTTTGATTGAAATATAAACTATTTAAAAGGGTGACTTGAAATGATAATAAATGAATGGTATCTTTGAATTAAAAAAGGTATTTAAAGTTGAATATTTGGATTTGAACTCAAATGATGATTTGAAAGGAAGTTTTGAAAGGATATGATATTTTGGTATATTAAAATGATTTGAAATGATGTTTTGAAAGGATATTGAAAGGATATGATGTTTTGATATATTAAAATGATTTGAAATGAAGTTTTGAAAAGATATGATATTTTGATATATTGAAATGATTTGAAATGAAGTTTTGAAATGATATGTTATTTTAAATATATTGAAATGGTTTGGAGTTGATTTAATCTTCATTTTGATAAAGAATTGGATTTGAAATGATATTCTATTTCTAAGTATAAAATATTATTTTAAAATTATAACCACGGGTTATAATAACGATTGGTTGTTAAAGAGACCGAGATCGGATATGGACATACTCTCTGTCGATACCGAAAACCACTTTAAATCCTGTGTACGCGGTGGAGTTTCCAGAATGAAGTAGGATGGTGGCGACGATCCTAAGGTATAAACGTGGACCCAACTCCCGTGAGTTGGCATAAGGTGGCTAAAACAGGAGCAATTGACGGACCAGTGAGGTAGCACCTCTGATCGGACACACTTCTTCGATACCATTCTATTACTTGTGATTGATTTGGTGCGCACCCTTGATTTGGGAGTGTTGTTCGAGGTGTGTGGTAGTGGCTGCTATGTGTCACCACCAGTCCGGATGCGTAATTGATATATCTACCCTGGCATTGCCTTGTGTGCCGTGTCACCTACCATATCGAGCCCACTACGATTTTGGTTTAAAGATCCGACCGCATTAAGGTTCACCATCCCCTTAACGCTATTTTCTATATGATTATACTTTACTAATTAGACACTACTGTATATAGCGTATATTACTACATAGTAAATAGTTTAACGGATCCTTAAAGAATGGGAGATCCTAAGCATTCTTTAAGTTACTTGTACCTTTATTACAGTTCACTTGAGTTGGTTTACATTATATAAGTATATATTGTCCTGACTCGAGTGTTTTGTGTTTTGCTTTACGCTCGGGTCAGCCTGAGTTATTCACAGATTTGGATTTCCACTCTCTTGGAGATTTGAATCGCTGGAGATTATCTACTTGTCTTGTCCTATCTATTTCAGTTCCGTTGTTCTACTCAGCTTATACTTGGTTATTGTATTGAGACTTCTGTTGTACTCTATTTCTTCTATTATATCTTATGTAACTCTGATATATTTATATAGTAGCTTCATGAACTACTATTTCTTTTACTTCCGCTGCATTATTTTACTCTGTGTCTGTGATTATTTATTTACTATATATTCTGAGATTTGCCAAATTTTATTTACAACGCAGTATTTTGAGAAATTCAAATCCGACATGTACGGATGCGAATGGTTGAAAATATCGGGTCATTAAAGTATGTGTATAACTTCATTTATAAAAATAGATTCAAGGGAAAATATTGGGTAAATATTTTGAAATTGGAAGTTTACAATGAGAAATCAAAGGTTTAAAAAAAGAAGCATAACCAAGCAACAATGTTTCTTTCTCAAAGAACTATGAGTAAAAGCTTTTAAAACCTTTTTGCAAATCTCATATACAAATATCTGTTATGAAAACATCAATAGATTGTAACGCCCCACTCCGAGACCCACTGTAACAAAGAGTATTACGGTAGTAATACTGTCTGTTAAAGCGGAGAATAGAGTATAGTGGGAGCGACCATTTGTAATCAAGCTATAACTATCTACCGAATACGTCGAAAGGTGGAATCTTTTTAAATTTTTCTCAATCAGGTGGTTCGACATATTCGGTAAATACTTATAACGAAATTACAAATGGCTAAAGATCTATCAGAATAAGCATAGTAATAAAATGATAAAACATCACAGAACAGAATCACATAACAGATATAAAATCCCAAAACAATACATCGTCAATACAGATCCAAATATCATAAGTGGGTACAAAGCCACTGCTCACTCATGTGAGTCAAAAATATGTACATATCAGAGTCTGAATAATAACATTAGCGGACACTAAGATAAGCTATCTCAAAAGCATAGCAGATAAGTCCAAAGCGGAAGCACAGAGCAGCTAAGTCCAGAGACCTAACCTGAAACAACTCGGTCTGACCCGAGCGAAAACACTCGGGTCAGGCTAGCTAAACAATCAGTAATAACTGAGATATATAATAATGCGGTACATAAGTAAAACAGTACTTATCTAAAGAGAAGTATATTATGAACCACATGAATATAATGACGATCCCTAATCATTAATAAACAATAAAAATCTCCAAAGAGAAATCAACACCAAAGTGTAGAATAAATAAAATCGCCTCATATCATCGGCGTAGCCAAAGCTTTAAAAAGATGCCCATAGGCAATAATCCCAAGAGTGACCAGAGTCTGTAATCAATGCCCAAGCAAAGATCGATGCTCCAAAGAGCAATGGGGATATACTGAAAAATCAATGAAATCAAACACTGAAAAGCAGTGTCCAGAGACACTGTGAATCCACAAGATAATCGCACTTACATCGTATGGTTCCATAGAACCAACGCCGAATGGCGGTACTCGAATGGATATAAAAATCATCAAATAATACAAATGTTGCACGTGCACCGACCAGAGTCGTTGTTGCCAAGTACTGTAGAGTTGTGATCGATCACTCGCACCGATGCGAAACGCGCGAGACGGTGAGATCCTTCCCAGAAGGATAAAGGCCCAGAGGCACACGCCGAAAAATAAACTGCTCCATAGAGCAGGAGTCCAGAGACGGTTGCCCAGAGGCGTGGTGACACAACGGTCTAGTACTGGCCGCCCAGAGGCTAATGTGTCACTAACTTCTTGGAGAGGAACCCGCAAAGTGTTAACAATGAGTCCCATACCCCATGTTCGCACTAAACGGTTTCCTAACCAATAGCAAGCTCACACTCCAAACAATAAAAAGTCCACCTCGTATCATCGGTGAACTAGACCCAAAGGTCAAAACGATCAATCGAATAGGTCGGGGATTAACCGGAAAGAAAATACACACGGTTCCATAGGCCGGAGATTTCCTAACCGTTTAAGCACCTTTCCACTTCGCTCGACGTGCTAAAAGTGAGTGTGAGATTTTTATTATAGAAAATATTGGTGTAAAACAGATTTATAATTGATTTTGAAATCATCTTTAAAACGGTCTTTTGGAAAGTCTCCTATTATGGAGTAATTAATTTAATAATTAAAATAATATTATATAATAATTTTCAAAAGCCATTTTGGAGTGAAAAATCTTTTTAAAACCTTTTTATAAAGCCCGTGTACGAAATCCAGAGACAAATCTCAAAGAAATCGACGAAAACCAGAAAATCATCAAAAATATTCTAAGTGTTTGTAACCATTCAAAAACTACTGCGAACCCAAGTTCGGCAATTTATTTAGACCAGCAAACTGTGTCCAAATGGCATGAAAAATAGTAGGCATATAGTCTAACATCCCTACTTTAAGATGCAAAAAGAATTTCTGAATTCCGAGTTGAGACAAAGTGGCAGCGACATCTCAAAGTTGAACCCAGAAACAGATTCACACTATTTTCCAACAGCGACCAGAGTCTAACTTTGGCACGAAAATCGAATTACCAAACGAACTTCAATGTTGCCCAAATTTTCCAGAGATGGAGCTCGGAACTCCACCTTTCCAACGAGACCAAAAACGTCGAATTCCGACTTCCGATGCGATCGAGGTGGCATCGGGAAGTGGGGGTACAAATCTGGAACAGAGGTGATTTCTGATTTTTTTTTTCTTTTCGACGCGGGCCCGGTCCGCGTCAGCCTGCCCCAGCCCGCCTGGGCTGGGAATATTATTTCTGATTTTTTTTTTAATTATTGGACGCGGGCCCGGCCCGCGTCAGTCCGCCCCAGCCCGCCCGGGCTGGGGTTTAAGGGACGCGGGCTGAAGCCCGCGCCCTTGATCCCCAGCCCAGGCGGGCTGGGGATACAATGAAGTGCCCCAGCCCGCCTGGGCTGGGGTTTAAGGGACGCGGGCCGAAGCCCGCGCCCTTAGTCCCCAGCCCAGGCGGGCTGGGGATAGAAGGGGTGCCCCAGCCCAAGCGGCTGGGCCTGGGGACCCGCCCCAGCCCACACGGGCTGGGGACATGCGGGCTGGGGACCTACGGCCGGCCCCAGCCCGTGTGGGCTGGGGACTTTGGGTCCAGCTCCTGGCTAGCCCTACTGGGCTAGCCTGTTGCACCTGGGCAGCATCCAGACTGGCCCTGGTGCACTCAGATTTGGGTTTTTGGCCTGTTTGAGCCTGATGCAAATTTCCAGCCAGCTATTTTTTGAGTTTTTTGACATTTTGGAGTGTTTTTTTCAGTTTTTTGGCACCAAAATTTTTCATCAACATTATACTAGCAATAATTACTAACAAATAGTAATTACCAATATTACAACTAGCATTAATTACTAATCAATAGTAATTACCTTAATGAGGCAAAAGAACAAATAGTATTTGTGCACAATCAAGCAAGCCTTAACCTCCAAGCAAAGATCAAGAGACTTCAAGGACCCAAAATCAACAAAAAAATAAAACAATAATTACAACATGAAGGTTGAGATAAATATGGATTAAGAAGGAGGATTAGATAATATAAGAGATTGCATTACCTTTCTTCTTTTTTTTTCTTTCTAGGATTAAACTAATTTATGAGGAGAAGGAGATGGAGCTTCTAAATGGAGGCCATTAATTTTGTTTAGATCTAGGTTTTGAAGTTATGAAGAGGAGGGTTAGGGTTTGGATGGGTTTGAGATATTATAAAGGAGTGGGTTAGGCTAATGGGTAATGGTAAGGGGTTTTAGAAACCCATTAGGACTTAGTTTTATTTTCTAATGTTATCATGTGAACCAAAATCCTAAGAAGCATTCTATTTTTGATTAAAACCTTATAATTGTCTTATTTAGCCCATTAGCCTATAATCACTTTTTATTTAAAAATTCTTCATTTCAACCCAAAATATTTTAATTTGCAAACAATTGTAAATTTAACTTCTCCAAAAATTTGTTTAGCCCCTTTTTAACTTAAAATCATAATTTTACTCCATCATTCGGTAATTGCAATCTCAGGGTTGTTACAGATTCCCCCCCTTAAGGAAATTGCGTCCTCGCAATTCCTTAAATATAGGAGTCGTCTATAACATCTAATCCACAAAAGGAATTCAGAAGATAAAATATAGATGCTCACCCGTGCCGGAAGATGAAAGAAAACCAGGATAAGTACGCTCGATAAATTCTCTGGTCTCCCAAGTGCAGTCCTTAGGATTAGATGACCATTGAATCTTCACAAGCGGAACCTCTTTGTTTCGAAGACGTCTGATCTCCGAATCAAGCACACGAAGAGGTTGCTGATCTATAGATAGATTGGGTGAGATCTCCAAATCAGGCACAATATGAGGCTCGATAATAGAATCAGGATCGCGCACACACTTGCGAAGCTGAGAGACATGGAACACATCATGTATTCCAGAGAAATGAGCAGGTAGAGCCACACGATAAGCAACGGGGCCGATGCGTTCCGTAATAGGAAATGGTCCGACATAACGAGGAGCCAACTTCCCTGTAGAGCTGAAACGCACAACCCCCTTCATAGGAGATATCCGAATAAAGACATGATCACCAATGGAGAACTCAAGAGGCTTCCTACGGCTGTCCGCGTAGGATTTCTGACAGTTCTGCGCCTCTTTCATTCTCTGACGAATAAGAATAATCTTCTCAGAAGATTCCCGAACTGAATCTGGACCAAGAAGGTGCTTCTCACCGGATTCTAACCAACAAGCAGGAGAGCGACATGGCCTTCCATAAAGAGCCTCGAAAGGTGCCATGCCGATACTAGACTGAAAGCTGTTGTTGTAGGAGAACTCTACAAGCGGTAAGTGATCCTCCCAACTACCACCGAAATCCAGAATACAACAGCGCAAAAGATCCTCTAAAACACGATTCACCCTCTCTATCTGACCGTCGGTCTTAGGATGATAAGCAGTCGAGAAATTCAACTTTGAGCCCAAAGCTGACTGTAGGCACTTCCAGAAGTGACTAGTAAAGATAGTGTCTCGATCACAGACGATAGAGCTAGGAATGCCATGAAGACGAACGACTTCCTTCACATATAACTTGGCAAGCTGAGGAGCAGTCCGAGTGGACTTAATAGGAATGAAATGAGCTGATTTGGTCAAGCGATCAACGATGACCCAAATAGAAGTATGGCCTGACCTCGATCGAGGCAGACCGTCAATGAAATCCATGGATATCTGATCCCATTTCCACAATGGAATCTCTAGCGGCTGTAGAAGACCAGATCGACGCTGATGCTCAGCTTTGATCTGTTGACAAGTCATGCAACGGCTTACATAACTTGCAACATCGCTCTTCATGCCCTCCCAATAAAATAGACGACACATGTCGGCATACATCTTACTCGACCCGGGATGAATAGTGTACTTAGTGCGATGACACTCGTCTAGAATGTCACGCCTAAGTGATGAATCAGATGGTACCAAAATACGGTTCTTCCTGCGAAGACACCGATGAGAATCAATAGAATAATCTAACAATGTCTCATCACTGGATCCCGACTCAAGGAGATGAATATATCGCAACAGGTCTGGATCCTGCCGCTGAGCATGGGCAATGCGATCCAATAGAATAGGTCGAGCTTCCAAGCTGAATAGCAAGATCTGAGGATCAGAAGACGGAGCTCGATTTCGAATATCACACATAGAAAGAGTCTCAAGAATATCCCACTTGGCTATCATCATAGAAACTACTGCCGAGTGTTTGCGACTGAGTGCATCAGCCACACGATTACCCTTGCCAGGGGTATACTGAATATCTAAGTCATATGAGGCGAGAAACTCAAGCCATCGCTGCTGCCTCATATTGAGATCTCTCTGGCTGAAAAGATACTTCAGCGACTTGTGATCGGTGTAGAGAATGAAACGTTCGCCCAATAGATAATGACGCCACGTCTTCAAGGCAAAGACGATAGCAGCTAACTCAAGATCATGAGTAGGATAGCGAACCTCATTCGGACGTAGCTGCCTAGAAGCGTAAGCAACTACCCGATCCTTCTGCATAAGCACAGCACCGAGGCCGCTACCACAAGCGTCGGTGTAAACAACAAGATCCTGGTTACTCTCAGGAACCACAAGAATAGGAGCATGGGTGAGAAGTTCCTTCAGTCGCTGAAAGGAAGCTTCACACTTATCAGACCAAATAAAACGAACCCCTTTACGAGTCAGAGTCGTGAGGGGAAGCGCAACACGAGAGAAATCCTTGATAAATCGACGGTAATAACCCGCCAGACCAAGGAAGCTGCGAATATCATGAACGTTCTCGGGCTGCTTCCAATTCTGAATAGCTTCGATCTTGGCAGGATCTACAGAAATACCCTCAGATGATATAATATGGCCCAAGAACTTGACCTTGCTCTCCCAAAAATGGCACTTGGAGAGCTTGGCCTTAAGCTGATGCTGACGAAGAGTATTCAAGACGATCCGCAAATGATGAGCATGCTCTGCCTCGGATCTAGAATAAATAAGAATATCGTCGATGAAAACCAGAACGAATATATCGATGTATTCCCGGAATACTCGATTCATAAGATCGACAAAGAAAGCCGGAGCGTTCGTCAAGCCGAACGGCATGACCAACCACTCAAAAGAACCATAACGAGTGCGAAAAGCTGTAAGAGGAATGCTGTCTTCGGCGACTCGTAGCTGATGGAATCCGGTGGCAAGGTCGAGCTGAGAGAAGACCTTCGCACCGCTCAACTGATCAAACATATCGTCTATCCGTGGCAATGGATAACGATTTCTGATGGTCAACTCATTAAGCTTGCGATAGTCAATGCAAAGTCTAAGAGAGCCATCGGGCTTCTTAACGAAGACCACAGCAGTACCCCATGGCGAAGAACTGGACCGAATGAGCTGCTTCGCCTCAAGCTCCACTAACTGCTTCCTGAGTTCCTCATTCTCTTTAGTAGACATCCTCGTGGGAGGACGCCCAACTGGGTGGGAGCCTGGAATGAGATCGATGCGGAACTCAATGGCCCGCTTTGGCGGCAGGCCTGATACTGGCTCGAATATATCGGGGAAATCCCGAACAACAGGAATACGAGATATGTCTACCTCCTCATCTCGTGAATCAAGAGAGAATAAAGTAACATCAGAAAGCCCAACATCTTGAAGAACAATAGCTAACGGAGAGGACGAGTCAGGGTGATGAATGAATAATATCCGCTCCGAACAAATAATTTTGGCGTCGTGCTGAATGAGCCAATCCATGCCAAGAATCATATCAAAGCCCAAATACTCCATAACGTGGAGATTTGCACGGAAAGAAAAGCCACAAAGATCAATATCTATATTCTCACAGAGCAAGCTAAGGGTCGTGGATCCACCAATGGGATTCACAATCCTTAGTGAAGAAACCATACAAGTAACATCCAAAGATAAAGTATCAACTAGTTCCTTTGATACGAATGAGTGAGAGGCACCCGTATCAAAAAGAACTCTAATAGGTCTACCATGAAATAAAAAAGAGCCTTCAAGAACGAAAGGATGTGTACCTTTAGGCTGAGCAGAAGTGGTAGAAGCCTTGGCAGCATTAAGCCTGCCAGGCTTGGCACTAGCTGGAGCAATAGGACAAGTGGTGATCCTGTGTCCCTCCTTCTTACAGAAGGTGCAATAGAGAGGTTTGGGACACTCTCGAATAAAGTGATCTGGGGAACCGCAATTGAAGCATTTCTTCGGAGGACGTGTCCCACTAGGCTGAGCAGAAGTCTGGGACTGAGGACGAGTCTGAGGCTGAACTGTGGAACTGCCAGTCTTCTTCTTCTTGTGCTGAAACGAAGAGCCAGACTTGCCAGGAGGAAACCTCTTCTTGGTGGGGTTTGTGGCACCCACACCACCATCATCACTATGCTCCATCTCGACTGACTCAAGATGTAGAGCTGCATCGACCAGCTTCTCGAATGAGAGCTCAAGCTGAAGCATAAGCTGCCTCTTCAGATATTTCTTCAAGCCCTCAACAAATTTGAGGTTCCTCTTATAAGGAGTAGCAATAAACTCAAGGCCGTACTTGGACAGGGCCTCGAAGGAAGAGACATAATCGGAAACGGAGGACTTCCCTTGCTTGAGATCAAGAAAGCGGCGAGCAAGGGAGTTCTTCTCTGACTCTGGAATGAATTTGAGCTCAAATCTCTCACGAAACTGAGCCCAAGTAAGTGTAGTCTCATCGACCTCGGCAATAAGAAGTTCGTACCAATCCAGGGCACGACTCTGAAGCTGACTAGAAGCAATAAGAACACGGTCATGATCCAGGATATCCATACGAGTGAAAATGCGCTCGCATATCCGAATCCAAGCCTGGACCTCTAAGACATTCTCGGAGCCACTGAACGGCTTCCCTCCGAGATGGGTAAAATCACTGCAGAGACGCGCAAAAGCAGACTTGCGCGGAACATCAGCAACTGGGGCTGGAGACTGAGAATGAGACTGGGAATTCCGAACCAGCTCCATGATCTGGTCGGTGGTCATGAACACGCCCTCTGGATGAGTGTTGCTGGACTGCCCAGCAGCACTGGTCTGACGTGTGGGTCTCCCTCTTCCCCTTCCAGACATACTGAAAGTCAAACGGGAATTAGAGTTAGACATGATTCAATGATAGATAATTAATCAAGGAATACTACGGAATATAACAGATTCCTAAACATATTCCTAACTTATCTATCAATAAACATAAGGAAGGGATTTGATTTAATTCGGATCTAATGAAAATGTATTGTACTAAGTGTATCTGTTCTGTGTTTATTATGCTTATTCCTGAAACCAGGCTCTGATACCAAGCTGTAACGCCCCACTCCGAGACCCACTGTAACAAAGAGTATTACGGTAGTAATACTGCCTGTTAAAGCGGAGAATAGAGTATAGTGGGAGCGACCATTTGTAATCAAGCTATAACTATCTACCGAATACGTCGAAAGGTGGAATCTTTTTAAATTTTTCTCAATCAGGTGGTTCGACATATTCGGTAAATACTTATAACGAAATTACAAATGGCTAAAGATCTATCAGAATAAGCATAGTAATAAAATGATAAAACATCACAGAACAGAATCACATAACAGATATAAAATCCCAAAACAATACATCGTCAATACAGATCCAAATATCATAAGTGGGTACAAAGCCACTGCTCACTCATGTGAGTCAAAAATATGTACATATCAGAGTCTGAATAATAACATAAGCGGACACTAAGATAAGCTATCTCAAAAGCATAGCAGATAAGTCCAAAGCGAAAGCACAGAGCAGCTAAGTCCAGAGACCTAACCTGAAACAACTTGGTCTGACCCGAGCGAAAACACTCGGGCCAGGCTAGCTAAACAATCAGTAATAACTGAGATATATAATAATGCGGTACATAAGTAAAACAGTACTTATCTAAAGAGAAGTATATTATGAACCACATGAATATAATGACGATCCCTAATCATTAATAAACAATAAAAATCTCCAAAGAGAAATCAACACCAAAGTGTAGAATAAATAAAATCGCTTCATATCATCGGCGTAGCCAAAGCTTTAAAAAGATGCCCATAGGCAATAATCCCAAGAGTGACCAGAGTCTGTAATCAATGCCCAAGCAAAGATCGATGCTCCAAAGAGCAATGGGGATATACTGAAAAATCAATGAAATCAAACACTGAAAAGCAGTGTCCAGAGACATTGTGAATCCACAAGGTAATCGCACTTACATCGTATGGTTCCATAGAACCAACGCCGAATGGCGGTACTCGAATGGATATAAAAATCATCAGATAATACAAATGTTGCACGTGCACCGACCAGAGTCGTTGTTGCCAAGTACTGTAGAGTTGTGATCGATCACTCGCACCGATGCGAAACGCGCGAGACGGCGAGATCCTTCCCAGAAGGATAAAGGCCCAGAGGAACACGCCGAAAAATAAACTGCTCCATAGAGCAGGAGTCCAGAGACGGTTGCCCAGAGGCGTGGTGACCCAGAGGTCCAGTACTGGCCGCCCAGAGGCTAATGTGTCACTAACTTCTTGGAGAGGAACCCGCAAAGTGTTAACAATGAGTCCCATACCCCACGTTCGCACTAAACGGTTTCCTAACCAATAGCAAGCTCACACTCCAAACAATAAAAAGTCCACCTCGTATCATCGGTGAACTAGACCCAAAGGTCAAAACGATCAATCGAATAGGTCGGGGATTAACCGGAAAGAAAATACACACGGTTCCATAGGCCGGAGATTTCCTAACCGTTTAAGCACCTTTCCACTTCGCTCGACGTGCTAAAAGTGAGTGTGAGATTTTTATTATAGAAAATATTGGTGTAAAACAGATTTATAATTGATTTTGAAATCATCTTTAAAACGGTCTTTTGGAAAGTCTCCTATTATGGAGTAATTAATTTAATAATTAAAATAATATTATATAATAATTTTCAAAAGCCATTTTGGAGTGAAAAATCTTTTTAAAACCTTTTTATAAAGCCCGTGTACGAAATCCAGAGACAAATCTCAAAGAAATCGACGAAAACCAGAAAATCATCAAAAATATTCTAAGTGTTTGTAACCATTCAAAAACTGCTACGAACCCAAGTTCGGCAATTTATTTAGACCAGCAAACTGTGTCCAAATTGCATGAAAACTAGTAGGCATATAGTCTAACATCCCTACTTTAAGATGCAAAAAGAATTTCTGAATTCCGAGTTGACACGAAGTGGCAGCGACATCTCAAAGTTGAACCCAGAAACAGATTCACACTGTTTTCCAACAGCGACCAGAGTCTAACTTTGGCACGAAAATCGAATTACCAAACGAACTTCAATGTTGCCCAAATTTTCCAGAGATGGAGCTCGGAACTCCACCTTTCCAACGAGACCAAAAACGTCGAATTCCGACTTCCGATGCGATCGAGGTGGCATCGGGAAGTGGGGGTACAAATCTGGAAAAGAGGTGATTTCTGATTTTTTTTTTCTTTTCGACGCGGGCCCGGTCCGCGTCAGCCTGCCCCAGCCCGCCTGGGCTGGGAATATTATTTCTGATTTTTTTTTAATTATTGGACGCGGGCCCGGCCCGCGTCAGTCCGCCCCAGCCCGCCTGGGCTGGGGTTTAAGGGACGCGGGCTGAAGCCCGCGCCCTTGATCCCCAGCCCAGGCGGGCTGGGGATACAATGAAGTGCCCCAGCCCGCCTGGGCTGGGGTTTAAGGGACGCGGGCCGAAGCCCGCGCCCTTAGTCCCCAGCCCAGGCGGGCTGGGGATAGAAGGGGTGCCCCAGCCCAAGCGGCTGGGCCTGGGGACCCGCCCCAGCCCACACGGGCTGGGGACATGCGGCCCGCCCCAGCCCCATGCGGGCTGGGGACCTACGGCCGGCCCCAGCCCGTGTGGGCTGGGGACTTTGGGTCCAGCTCCTGGCTAGCCCTACTGGGCTAGCCTGTTGCACCTGGGCAGCATCCAGACTGGCCCTGGTGCACTCAGATTTGGGTTTTTGGCCTGTTTGAGCCTGATGCAAATTTCCAGCCAGCTATTTTTTGAGTTTTTTGACATTTTGGAGTGTTTTTTTCAGTTTTTTGGCACCAAAATTTTTCATCAACATTATACTAGCAATAATTACTAACAAATAGTAATTACCAATATTACAACTAGCATTAATTACTAATCAATAGTAATTACCTTAATGAGGCAAAAGAACAAATAGTATTTGTGCACAATCAAGCAAGCCTTAACCTCCAAGCAAAGATCAAGAGACTTCAAGGACCCAAAATCAACAAAAAAATAAAACAATAATTACAACATGAAGGTTGAGATAAATATGGATTAAGAAGGAGGATTAGATAATATAAGAGATTGCATTACCTTTCTTCTTTTTTTTTCTTTCTAGGATTAAACTAATTTATGAGGAGAAGGAGATGGAGCTTCTAAATGGAGGCCATTAATTTTGTTTAGATCTAGGTTTTGAAGTTATGAAGAGGAGGGTTAGGGTTTGGATGGGTTTGAGATATTATAAAGGAGTGGGTTAGGCTAATGGGTAATGGTAAGGGGTTTTAGAAACCCATTAGGACTTAGTTTTATTTTCTAATGTTATCATGTGAACCAAAATCCTAAGAAGCATTCTATTTTTGATTAAAACCTTATAATTGTCTTATTTAGCCCATTAGCCTATAATCACTTTTTATTTAAAAATTCTTCATTTCAACCCAAAATATTTTAATTTGCAAACAATTGTAAATTTAACTTCTCCAAAAATTTGTTTAGCCCCTTTTTAACTTAAAATCATAATTTTACTCCATCATTCGGTAATTGCAATCTCAGGGTTGTTACATAGATGCTGCTATTTAGGAACAAATGTTTAAAAATATATACATGAACAAGCTGCTATTAAGAAATCAGAAGAGGAAAACCAAGTATTAAAGTCTGGGAACATGAATCAGAACAACAGTGAAAAAAATGGTGAGTAAACATTTACATAAAAAGGCTTAAGTAAATGAGGTTGTTGCATGTGAATTTCTGTGTTGGAAAGTGCTTTGCATGTGTATATATAAGTAAATCTATGTGTGTATGCATCGGATGGAAGTGTGCATGTTGGTTGCCTGAGTATTCCTCTGTTCATAAGTTTAGAGTTTAAAGTTTTATCAACAATTCAAACCTTCCCATCTACTCTTTGTCAGATTTTGGAATTCAAACAAGAATGGTTTGTTTAAACCTAATCTAAGATTTGAAATTATTATTAAGTAAGATAAGCTAGAGTATCACCTGGAAAAAATAAATAACAGTAAATATTTTTTTGATAAATGTTAAAATTCAAACTCAACAACCTTTTGATTTTTTTTATAACCCGAATCGTTGACTTAAATCATGATTTTTAAGATTAAATTCATAAATTTTAGTCTTGGATTGAATGTGATATTCTGGGTTAACCAGAATATGAATTTTTAGGTTTTTCGGGTAGCCGGAGCGTTTCTGGTGGTCGAGGCCATTACTGGAGAAGGTCAGGATGTTGAGGTAATCGACAAAAATGGCTGGAAGGTGGTTAATCCACCGAGGCGTTGGGAATCGCTCGATTTAGTTTTAAACCCTAAATTGGGTTGTGATCGGAATTTGAGGAACATCGGCATCTAAGGTGCATCGAGTGGCACGTAACTCTGGGGATGGTGGCGTAGTTGTCAGACGATGCTAAGGACGGAGTTGCAGCGACTCCAGTGATCGGAAATGTGAGAATCGAGATGATTTATGGTGATCATTTTGTTGCAGGCAGGGTCGATGGGTTCATTCGAACTCGAATTCGATTTCATGATCATTTGGGGGGTCTGGGTGGCTCGGTGGCGAAGGGGTGTTGGGGTCGACTTGCCAACGGTGGCCTTGGGTGGTCGAACGTTGCTGTTGAACTGTACACGTGCACGGTTGTCGCGTGTCTTTAGATTGCTAAGCTCGAGTGGAATTTTGTGTAGCTCGAGTAAAATTTGTTTTGTCTCGAGTTCGTTAGCAGGGTTAGGTTGTTACAGTTTTTAAGTTTAAACAAGTTTTGATATAAAAAAATTAAAAGAAGAAGGGGATTTGACTCTGGTAATTGGGTGAGTTTTCTCAAGATTGTCTCGGGTCAAATATGAGGATATTCTCAAGTTTTAAAGTTCAGCAAAATCAAGTTTAAAACTAACTTCTAAAACTATTCTTTTAAATAATGATGTTGTTTAATATTTGTTAATTTAAGTTGTATGTTTTATTTTAACCTAAGCAGGTAGATTCTTAAGTTAAATTTGAAACTTAATTAATAGTGTAATTAAGGAGAAATTAAGGAAATAAAATGTTTAACTATAATTAGACTAAAGATCTTAAGTTAAATTATAGATTAATGGTAATTAAATCCCAAGTTTATCAAATAAGATTTTAAAGTGATAATTAAGAAGTTAATTAAGATAAATGACTTATCTTTTAATTAATTAAGGTTTGGGTTATTAAGATTATTTAATTAATTAGTTAAACAATTAAAGAGAAACTAATTAATTAATGGTTAAGGATTAATTAATTAATAATTAGGGTTATAAATTAATTAATTTTAGATTAATTAATTTGTAACTAGAGATTAACTAATATAAGTAACTAAAGAATTAGTTACTTAAATGATAATCACTTAATGTAAGTAATTAAAGGATTAACTTGTTCAGGTTTAAATAAATTTAATTAATTATTAAAGGATAATTAATTAATAATTAAAGGTTAATTAATTGAGAATAATTAACCAATGAGATAATTAATTAATAAAAGTAATTAATTGAAGGGAAATTACTAAATGGAGGTAATTAATGATTAATTACCTAGTGTAATTAATTAAGAATTGATTGATTGATTAAGGGTATTAATCAAGGGTGATTAATTAAGATGAATAATCAAAAGATGATTAATTAATTAGTTTTTAATTAATTAATGTTTAGTAAAGGTAATCCAAGTGATTAAAGATTAGTAATTAATTTAATCGGAGATAAATTAAATTAATTTTGGGAGTGATCAATCTTGCTTATGAATGATTGAATGATGTTCAATGCCTTGAATTGGTTGATATCTCTGATATGAAATGTTTTTTGATATGATATGTTTGGGTGGACATGGTTATCTATCAATGATGAATTGCTGTGATAAAAAGTGACATCCTATATTTAAAGTTTGAATTGTATTTCATTTGAATAACTTGGGTTAAGATGACATTGGATTCGAAGAGACCGGAGTCGGGTATTAGTTAATACCCGAAACCACTTCGATTAGAAATTTGCAATAATTCTTTATATATGATATCAACAGGTTGGAATGGAATGATCTAAGTGAATTGGACCATTTAATCTAAGTTTCGGTACTTAGAAATTGATGTTGTGAAATAAGTAATGTCTTTAACAAATTGTGAATTTGTAAATTGACACGAGTTACCCCGGGTTTTATGTAAGTTTTATGCTGTTGTATTCCATGTTAGATGGGTTTACTCACGCTGGTTTCCAGCCTGACCGGGGTGTTACTTTGATCTAATGCTCTGGTCAGACCGAGTATTATAGATTTTTCAGGTAAGGACGTTCTGGAGCTCAGGTGACGAGCTGGATGGCAGGAACGTATGGAGTGTTTCCGCTGTGATATATTTCTGCTTATCTGAGATATGTGATTTGTATATGTCCAGTGTATGTGTATGTGTGTAACTCTGATGTATTAAAATGTAATTGACAGATATAGTATTCTTTTGTATAACTGTTATTATTTGATATTATATTTCATTCGCTTCGAATGTGAGATTCTGTGACTTGTTTTCTGTTTCTTCTTCTATCTCTTTTCTTTTTTTCCTAACTATCTGGAATTTTCGGGATCGAAAATTTCAGGTCGTTACATTTATATATATGACATATGATCTAAAAACCAACATAAGAATTTCCAGAGAAGCAAAAGAGCTGTGAAATAACAGTATAAGTATTCCATACATACAAAATGGAACTTGATAAATATATATAAGCTTCAGAAAAAATAAAAGTGATCTCTTTGACTGTAAACAATATATATATATAAACCCTACATCAAAATAAATCTTTATAAATATTATTAAAAATCAAAAACAATAAGACAATATTAACCTAGAATCTATATATATTACTGAAAATCATTTCGCTGATGTAACACATATATTTAAGATCAAACATATATATTACATTTCATAACGAGTATATATATATATAACTCAGACATTGAACAAAAGATATGCAAAACAAATCTATATCTAACTCATATCATAAACCAAATATATGTAGACAAGAATTGCTGGAAAAAAGAGTATGTGTATATATATATATATATATATATATATATGTTAGTAATTTATTTCAAAATCTGTTCAAAATATTAATAAAAATCTAAATGAGTAGCTTGTGATATTTATATACTAAATAAACAACATAAAAGTTTATATATATACATATATACACATCTTAAAAATTCTTATACAAACTTATACATAAACGAACATAAGTGATAACATATTATATCCAGAGAGTCAATACTTTAAAATCACTATAACATGCTTTATAAAATATATATACTAACTCAACAGATCGTATGAAGAAAAAAATAACATATATATGAACGACTTGACATATACAAAATATATAAACTATATATATATATATAAAAACTACCGTATGATATAACTATAAATAAAATGAAACAAAAGAAATCAAAAACAACCTATAATTTACCTATATAATAAGAAGGAGAGATGGTGGCTGGCGAGCAAAGAGGGAGATCAATGACAAAGGGAGGCAAGGGTGGTTCTCGTCCATGGATGGAGGATGGAAGCTCAGTGGAGGGTTGTGGCCATGGGAGATGTGAGCTGATCATTGGAAAGGGGAAAGGCCGAGGATTCAAGCGGAGGAAGAAGACGGTGGTTCGGGTTTTGGTTGTTGACGTCAGGGAGGGAGGAGAGGCCGAGGTGGAGGCGCGGGTTTGGGATCGGGTCGTGTGGAGTTTGGGACTAGCTGCTGCAGGTGAAAGGGTTTTGAAATGGGAGGTTGGTCGCGTTCTCTTGTGGCGGAGGGTATTCGGTGGTAAAGCATGGTAGAGGGGAGGTCGTATGGTAAAATGGTGGGTTGCGTTTATGGTTAGAGCGGATAAGACTGTCAAAGAAGGAGGGTGGATCTTGGCTCGGAGGGCAGAGATGATTCAACGGAGATGGGAGACGTGGGTGGTTGCTAACCATGCGTGGAGAAGAATGGGTGGACGAGCAAAGAAGCATGGCTGATGGGTTTTTCAAAAATGAAGAAGGATGTCTCAAGTAAAACTTTATACTTATTATTTTTAGTATAACAAGAACAAAACAAGGAACCGAGAAAGAAGGAACCAATATAAATTTGGAAATAGCAAAAGTCGCGGAATAACAAAAGTCATGACAGTTGGGTTCTGGGATTATTAATATCAAGTGGTTGTTAAATTTCAGCTGGTAGACAAATGAAAGGCAACGGAAGTCAAAAGGTTCGAAAATGGTTACAGATACAGTAATCGTTTTACTGATTTTGTGGCATAGCAGATCCCGAAATATACAAATGAATATACTATGGAGATCAGCACGACGAGACGATCGAAACGATATACATATATAAGTGGTATGATCGTTCTATCAAAAATTCATTTTCGGTACTGAAAATGCTGCTAAAACGCTGAAAATAAGATAAATGGAGCAATAGCAGTCCAAATTTGATGAAACGGAAGATGACATCTCACTCAGAAGATGATTTACAAATTTATTATATAAAAATATTCAGGTTTGAAAAATATTTTATCCTCATCAAATATTAACTGATTTAAATTGAAATTGAAATTACACAATAAAACTAACACATATATTTTCTGATAAAATTTTACCATTTACTATGTTTATATAGACGTATCTCAAATATTAAATTTTATTTCCAAATTCAATTATTTAAAATTGCACGAAAATTCAGTTAATTACGTTAATAAAACCGTTAAAAATTTTGGGTCGTTACAAAAATATAATAGTAAGTAAATACTCACCAAGGTAATAACACTTTCTAAGCAAGTGTCTCAAACCTGGAAAATCTCTACCATCTATCTAACCAATGGGATGTTATGAGGAGGGGGTCAGAACTAAAGTTCTGGTGAATGGACAAGTTATACACTTCTAAGCATAATTCTACATATATCGTTCTATTTCCATTTTCTGCTATATTAGGTTTATAATACTCTCGCCTCTATGCGTGAATCGTACCCTAGTAGATTAAGACCGAATAACCAATATATATATATATATATATATATAGCTACGTGCCCAAAGACCACATCGTTCCTAGGTACTACCCATAGTACCTTTCGTATCCTCCTCGAAAAGGACTCCATCGTCTTGCTACTAGAGCGCACTGTAACTACATCTATAAAGGATAGCTTCGTGAGGCCTACAATACAGATGTTACGTCGTCTACTATGAAAACGTGAAACTACATCCGCACTAGCTTATACTAGTGCTCGGACATCCACAATGTACCACCCAGTGCGTACCTTGAGGACTACACATAATCGTTCTGTCTACTCCCTGAATTCCGCCAACAAGGTCTACCTTGTACGGAACTTAGTCGGGGATTTTCTATATTTGTAAAGGCCCGCTTCATTAGGCCTACAATACAGATATTATACTTGGTCTGTCTCTTTTCTCATCATGGCTATGGCCCCACACAACACCCCTTAACTAATCGAAAGACCTCTTAAGAGCTATGTGGTTGTGCCCTACTACAAACAATCTAAACATCCAATTGGCTGCACCCCTCATCCAATGTCACGATAGTGAAAGAATCATTAGCCTGTTGGTTTAACTCTAGTCTTTCCCGAACTCGCTCTGATTGATGATGGCTTGATCTCCGCATGTGACTATCATTTTGGGTCCTGCCCACTAAAACCTACTTGTAACTTGGAGTATGGTGTCATACGAATATCATATTCCATCATCAACCTTGTGATTGCCTACAAAGGTCCGCTTCATTAGGTCTGCAATGCAAAAGCAGTCAAGGCATACTCTCTTGATGGAACACCTACAGACCTGCCTCCGAGGTGCAGCTTCGTTAAGCCTACCCCAGAGGGCCATCCTAGAGTATCCTCACGTCCCGTTGAAGTCTCGTACTTCCTTCTAGCCCGAACTAACTAAGTTGGACGTGCTCTTTCTGTACTAAAATCTACGATGAACTGCTTCATTAGGCTCTTTATCCAGATTATCTTTCGGGCTGCTCCAAATGCACCTTAACATTTTATTAGACCCTACGTCTAATCTTTTACTATGCCTTTAGTTTACTTTTCTTATTCTGCTGGCTACTTATTTACCCTAATCAGCAAGCCCAGCCCCACCTGTGTGAGACCATCAGTTCTAGACCTAAAAGGGAATGCTGCCGGTACGGGCCACTTCTATTATTTTGCTTATTAAATTAATCTATGATCTAAGTTTGATAAAATAAGCCTCTTCTATTTCTTTCTTTTTAATTATAACCTTCATGTTACAATTATACTTGCAATTGTTACTTTTATATTCTTTTCTTTCTTTTATAACCTACATGTTATAAATGTAATTGCAAGTGTATTTTCTATTCTAGTCTATCTTCTTTTATTATGATACTAAACTCTCTTTAGTTCTCTTATATTATATGACAGTCTTAGCTTGGGACTACGTCCAACTGTCACAAATTACTTATCATAAAAATTGATTTACTTTTTATTGTACTATCTGCGCAGTAAATGCAGATAGAGTCACATTTTCTGTTTATTATTTCTAGTCTTGTCAAATATTTAACTTGATTATTTCCTCTTCTTTAATTTCGTTAACGCTTCACGTTATTCTATTTTATTCTAGGAAGTAGTTCTATTCTATTTGGTTGGTAAGTAAAACTATGCTAAAAATCCATTTCCATATTTTAATACTAAATAATGCTATAAACAATAACTCGTAACCGCAAGGTATTTCTTTTATTGTTCTTTTAATTGTTGGGTAATGCAAAATACACTAATGTCTCTATTTTGCACTAATTCCACTTTCCTTACTTTTATTCTTGCAATTACATTTATTGTAATTCTAATATTAAACCATGAAAATGTATTCCCTTTTCTAAACCAACTAACTAATCTATCACTAACTTCCAAATCAAGTTATAAGATTTTTCCCTTTTTAATTTGTAACGACCCAGGATTTTTGAAGTCCCGAGTTTTGAACATTAATTTTTAATATTCAATAATACGATATTTTAATCAACGAAAAGCCCCGTTAAACAACAACTGATAATCATATACAATTTTTCAAACTAGTATAATTTTTTAATTTCCAGATTTTTATTTATAAAATAGGAGATTGATTAAATAGAAATTGCTTATATATATATGTGTGTGTGTGTATGAATGTATTCGGGACAACAAAAATGATATATATATATATATATATATATATATTGGAAAGAATAGGGAATTGATTTAATTGGGAATTTCTTATGTATACATTTTTACATATAAGAACAATGGAAATTATATGTATACATACATACATACATACATATATATATATATATATATGTATATCTATACACACACACACATAGTGGAAAGAAATTCATAGCAAATAAATATAGATAAAAAAAGCAAAAGAAAATATTTTAAATAGATTGATTTTGAGCTTATGAGCAATATAGTATATTTTAAATAAAAGAGTTTAAAATTGAACTTTTCTAAAATGAATACACACACACATTGGTTAGGAAGAAGGCATATATATGTAGATATAAGTTCAAAAGAAAGGATTTATAGTATTTATAAATAAATAAACATTTTATGCTATAAAATGGTATATATAAAAAAACCATATAAGTAATAGTAGGTAAACTATATATATATATATACATACACCAAATATTTTATTGTTAAATAGAATAGAGCAAAAGTAGGTAAACTTAAATCCATTAACTTTTGCTCTATTCTATTTAACAATAAAATATTTATACATGTCCAACTTTCTAAAATCTATACCTTAAATTCTAATTCAAATTTGTAGATAGTGTAAACTAATGAAATGCTTATTTTTGTGTATAGATCATGCTAAAATTAATTGGAAGCTTGTTTATTGTAAATTTTGGGCGAAATGATGGGTTTACAGTAGGAAAACCACTTTTGGTCAAATTTTAAAATCTATAAAACATCGATTTGCCTACATAATCATGATCGTAGGGGCAACGCGTGAATTTTATGTAAGTTAAATTGATTCAAAACAGAATGCAACAGTCTGTGTTACTACAAAACGCAATGCAATAGTATTATATGTTACAACAACCAAACAGCAACACTTTAAACGTGTTCAAGCAAACTGCAACAGTTTTATCCGTTACAGATTTGGTATATAAGTAATTGAAATCAAGAAGAATACCAAAGTACGTCAGAGGCTTGTCGTGACAATCGCCTTAAGACTTTATTCGAAGTCTCCCAGGGTACAACCGACGAAACCGCATGAGACAGTAAGGAGTATGTCAGTCTGAGTCGATGATGGCAATAGAAATGAATTGACCGAAGAAAGTAAGTCGGGGAAGAAGAAGAACTGAAAAATTAGTTAGTGATTTGATCAGGATCCGTCACTAATTTATAGTTGCCGAACGGTCATGGTTGCGTCCGTTCAAAAATATATCCGTTCTTGAAAAAACGGCATCCCTTTATTCTTCCAACGGGTCGCACCCGTATTCAATTCAAATTTAAACGGGTCGCGCCTGTATCTGGTTGTTACTGTTACCGTAGCCAAAAAACCCGCCGAAATTTGCAGTGTTTTTTGTAGCAAAAATAAGATTTCAGCCCAAGCCCAAGCCCGGCCCGGCCCGGTTCGGTACGGGACGGGCGGGCAGCGTGCGCGCGCGTGTGTTCATCAGATTTGGGTCCTCCCTCTCGCACAAAATTACCTGACCCTAAGGGCCAATATAGGGAATGAGGATCCTACATATATACACAATTTAATCTTTCATTTTGCCAATGTGGGACTAAAGTATATTTCATTCATCTCTTTAGAATTGTCAACATTTTAGTGAAGGAATTACATTTTTTAATAGCCTAGTTTTTGAGAAATTTTGGGATGATCGTTTTCCTTTAAAAAAATTAAATTCTGGCAAGGCGATCGACAAGGAGAGGTGCGACATGGTCGAGGGTCGGGATGACGTAGTGAAGGGTTTCACCGAGGCCAAATGTTGATTATGGCCTTGTTTTGGTTTGTCGTAGGGGTTTTAGGGTTTTAGGGCAAGTTTGGATGGGTTCTGTTCTTTTGAGTCGTTGACTCGGTGGGGAGGATCGGACCGTGTGCTGAGGGCTCAGAGGCAAGGAGAAGGATAGGCGGCTTCGTCGGTGGTGGCTTGTCTTAGATGCTGGTGGTTCGATGGGGCGAGGCCGATTTCTTCGTGTGGTGGTGGAAGTCTGGGCTCGGCGTAGTTCGACTTTGGGCTAGGGAACGACAGAGGTGTAACTATGGGAAAGGGACGATCGGGTTTTGGTTTGAGTACTTATGAGTGGTCGTGGCTGGGGGTCTGCCGTCGGAGGAGTTCGTGCACGTGTACGTGCACACGTGCATGGCTGGTCGAGAGCGAGGACGTTTTTGGGAGGGTGGAGGACGAATTCAGGTGATTATTTGCTGGAGTTGACGTGGAATGTAAGTTCATCGGAGAGAGGACGAGTCGATCAGAATCTCTTTTTGATGTTGATCGTGGATTTTGGTTGTTCGCTTTCCTGATGTTGGAACTGGAACTGGAAGTCAAGTGTAGGAATGAGGGATGAAAGAGGAAGAGGGTGGGGTAAAGAAGGTGGGATCGATAGGTAGGTGGGCTCAGCCCAAACCGATAATAAAAAAATGGATTTTAAAAAAAATGTTTTTTTTCTTTTTGAAATTTTACTTTATATCTAGTAAGCTTTGAAAAATCATAACTCGATCATACGAATTTCATTTTATGCGAGGTTCATTGCGATGAGTTCATATCGACGGATATTACGTCGTCGTATGATCCATTGTCGGGTCGGAACAAGTGAAATTTTATGGTCTTTTGAAATGGGTAATATTTTAAACAATCGATTTTGTAATAATATCGTCATTTGAACTTATATGAACCGAACATTTGAAATGTGTTGCCAGATAATAATAATGACAAGTTATTTAAAATAATTTCGTTGTTTAACATCCGTTGGCAGGATAGAACACCATTCCACTGAGTTGTTTAAATTGAATGCCTGTTGGCAGAATAAATCACCGTTCTTCCACCATCACTGAATATATCTGTTTGTGGGTATTTTATTATTAGAAATAAAAACCTGACCTGCTATTGTATTTGTACAAACATCTAATTATCTTCACTGATAATTTTATTGGAAATATGACGTTTAATTGATTGTTAAAAACAGACTGATATGAATATCTATATTTGTTATTCTGGACTCTTATAAAATTTAATGGTAGCTTGATTAAGTACCATTGGGATTGTTAAGCCTTCCTTCCCAATTTGGGTTGACTTGAACCAAAATTTGTTTAAAAATAATTATTATTTATTGATGTGGTTGTAAAGCTAACTAGTAAAATATTATGGTAATGATTTAAAGTAATTAACTTGTTATTCTTAAATTTTTTATAAAAAGTATTATTTTCTGTTTTAAAATTTTTAATTACCTGAATTGGTTAAAGTATAATAACTATTAGTTAAAAAGTTAATAGTGGTTGTTTAAAAGTTAATTTTTACTTTAGTATAAATTAGTATTAAAGTATATTTATTTCAAAAACAAATTTATCAAATATTAATGATGTTTTAAAGATATTATAGTATGTAGTAAACTTTTATAAAAGAGTATTTTACTTAAAAATTAGAACTTAGAAGATTCATATGGAAAACTTTATAAGTATTTATTTTGGAGGATTATTAAAACCAAGTTTTGGGAAAGTAATGGTATACCGCGGTGGTGCTATCCAGATTTTGTCTTAAGAAAAAGGGTTTTTTCAAATATTTTGAAAATGAATGGTTTCATGAATATACTTATCCGGTAGGATAAGCATATGCTGTTCGAATAAGTAATTTAAAATTTAACTGAAATTTTAAAATTTAATAAGGCTTAATGTTTGCAATGGGAAATGAAACTTTGGTTGAATTGATTGTATATTTGATAGTTAAATAACCGACTATCAAATCTGGACGCAATATAACTTTGGGAATATCTAGAGGAAACTCGGGAATTATATAGTGCAGTTACCGTTCGAGGTGCCATACTGTACGTATAAACTCGTTCGTTCTTCAAGGATGATTATAAGGAAATCCGTTCACCAATGGTTAGGAGGTGATCTCCGATCTTATTTTCGTTTGTTTATTTCCTAAAGAACCGGGGTTGAGTTTACCGGAAATAGAAAATGTTGTTTCGAAGAGACCGGGATCAGATTTGTGATCCGAAAACCTCTTCGATCCAACGAGTACGTTTTCGGAATGAAGACAAGAGCTTGGAGTCGAAGATGGAGTTGTGAAGTGCAAGGGCTAATCGCTACTAATCCTTAGGGTGATTCCAAAATGGATGTGGTAGGAGTAGTGCCTTCGGTTCCGTTTGGACCCGGAACAGACTTGTATGGACGAATGCTATCAGACCATCACCATTGCAGGGCGATGAGCATTCTAAGATAATGTGTTCTAAAAAGGTAATTGTAGCATCAAGCCTCATCAACCAGGAATGGCTAAAACAGGAGAGGTGCAACAAGGCTAAGTGGGTAGCTTCAAAGTAGAGTAAGGTCATCCTTGTCTAGAGTCCCTTTTATTTCGGCTGTGTGTTGGTTGCTGATCCCAACCATAGGGTGATCTTATTCGGTCTATCCAGGTTAGGGGTAAGCCGGTCTTGTGTTGCAGGGGATCGAAAGTGGTCATCGGTATGCTGATCTAGACCAGGTACTGTGACGGGCGGTACCCCAGTAGCCCTGTAGTTGTATGGAATCCATTCTCCAATAAGCGTCGTACGGTTTTGACTGTGCCCAACTATGCTGGAACGTGAGATGCAAGCATTTCAGCTATTTGAATAAGTATTTGTACTTAGACACTATTATAATATCAGAGGATTTTGATATGAAATGTTTTGGTTATCGTAAGGTAAAAACCCGTCGTATTTATTTGTGGCGTGGTCTTACGAGATACCTTTGATTTTCAAAGGATTTTGAAACTTTAATAATTTGAATTGAGTGTGTTTCTCACGCTGGTTTTACCAGACTGACCCGGGCATGGTTTTTCCTTTAAGCTCGGGTCAGACTGAGCATATTTCCAGGTTTAGCTGGAAGAATGGAAGGTTCAGGAGAGGAGCTGGAGAGCTGTAATGACCCACTATTTTGGACCATTCAAATCGACAATAATCCACACATGTCTGACTTGAATAATTCAAAATAACATATTGTAATAAAATTTTGGAGCAAATAAAATCAAATACAGAATCACAGACATAGAATATCAGAATATCTCGCAGCGGAAATTAAAATACCATAGTAGTTCATGAAGCTACTATAACAAAATCTCAAAAAAAAATACATAATATCAGTCTGAAAACATATACAATAGAAATCTCAAATACATAGAAGTTTATAATACCAGAGCTGAAATAGAACAACTGAAACTGAAATGGATAGATAACTAGATAAGCAGAATCTCCAACAATTCCTAGCTCCAGAAAGAGATCTAAAGCTAAGCTGTAAATACTCAGGCTGACCCAAGCGTAAAGCAAAATACAAAACACTCGAGTCAGGACAATATATACTTATATAATGTAAACCAACTCAAGTGGACTGTAGCAGTAAAGCATAATAACTTAAAGGATGCTTGGGATCGCCCATCCTCTAAGGATCAGTTAAACCATAAATTAAATACATCTCGTGGTTAAAATTTCAAAATGGTATTTTATACTTCGAAATCAAATATCATTTCTAAATTCAATATCATTCAAAAATCCATTTCAAAATATCAAAATATCGTATCTTCCAAACCACATTCATTTATTTAAAATACCACTTCAACACACATTTCAAAATAGTTTATATTTCAAAAAAAATTACTTCATTTTAAATCATAAAATGAAGTTATTATATTTAATAATTAAATTATTAAATTTCCAAAAATTTAATTTTTCAAAGTTCATTCATTCACTTAATTTTATCAAAACAGTGAAAATTCACCTTTCGTAGCATTTAGAAAATGGTACGGAAAGTCACATTCAAAACAGTTCAATTTAACAAAAGACAGCATTTAAAAATGTTGTAATTGGGTTACATTAGTTCAAATAAACTTAGTTAAATTCATCAATTATAAATTTACAAAAATGCTATAATAGCCTTTAACTAAATTTAGCCATTAGGTTCATTATTATCAACTACAGCATTTACAAATGATGTATTATCATTTACATTAGAATTAATAGCATTTCAGAAATGTAGTTAATTAACTTCAAATATTCAGTATAATTTCACAAACAATTATATTTTTATTTAAATCATTTTTTTACTTATAAAATCATATAATTTCACTTTTGTAGTCATCATTTAAGTACCCTTATTTTCATGATTTTATAAAGTTAAATTTCCATTCAAAAATCAAAATTTAATAAAAATTCACTTACTAAATTCCAACATTAAATTTTAAATTCATTAAATTAAATTTAACTTAACACTTAAGTTTAAATTTTCAAATATAACTTAATTTCAGTTTTATTTACTTAACTTAAAATTCACTTTTAAGCCAAATTCATAAATTTCCAATTTTAGTTATATTTCAAAATTTCAACTTAAATATTCATTCATTTCACATTTTAACTTTATTCAAAAATCATTAATATATTATAAAATCATTTAAATTCACTTTAATCAAAATTATCATGAATTTATCATATTTCATATTTAATTTAAATTCCAATTATCACCAAATTAAAATTTCCCAAAATAACTTACATTTCAGATTTTCTAACTTTACCATTAATTATTTCACTTATAAATTTTCAGAAAATCATTAATGCTTTACAAAAATCTTTTTTAATGAAATTTAAATCAAAATATTATAATATTTACATTTCTAAAATATTTTAAAATTTTTAGAAAAACATATTTTAACTACGGGTCTGTATTTCATTTTTTTAGCCTAGGTAAAGTGATACGGGTAATATATCATTTCAACCCATAATTTACAAAGAAAACCCGGGTTTGATCATTTCAAACCCGCAATCCTATGTAAATGAAAATAATTGCAAATCATTCAGGCCTATCATTTCGGCCCATAACGATTTTCTCCTATTCTAAAGTCCGTTCGGGTATGTATCATTTCAACCTATAGTGATTCTAATCTACAAGGAACTTGCAATGTGATAAACTGATATAAATAACAGAATAGCATGATATAATAAGAACATATGGTATAATAGGTGTAAATACAGGTGTTAAAATCATATGAGTATAATAAGACAGTTATAACATGATGATGTAAATTACAGATTCAAATGGTGTCAGTTTACTAGTTATATAAGTACACATCGTCTGGTGAGAATTACTCACTTGTATAAGCTGGAGATGACAACCAATTGCACAAACAAGGAACTTCAAAGGCACGATAACACGACAATGATTTGAGAGTGGGAGAGCCAAAGTTAATTTCCTTGTTAAATATCAAACAAAACAAATACAAACATGAATTGCAAACCGAAATATTACAAAACAATGCTAGGAATAACTACCCAATTCAAAGCTAGAGCTTTTGCACTTGCATTCAACATCATATGCTTCAGCCATAGGCTGGAAATGCACTGTTATGGGATGGTTTTGGATCAGGTTTGGATCAGGTTAAAGCCATATAGGGGTCGGCCATAGCAATATAAGGAGGAGATGAAGGATATGTGCTTGAATTTCAAAACAAGGCAACTACAAGTGGTTTCTATGCCATAAATGGTTCGACCCTATGCAACATGGGCATGGCCAGGCCTGTAGTGGACTGGAGAATGGTGTGGCAGTGGCTTTGGGTCAGGTAGTTGCTGGTGGAAGTGACGCAAGAGGCGGCCAAGGTGGTGGTTGGAGTGGGGAAGGCAATAGGTGCTAGGCTATAGGGTTTTAGGTGGATGTTTGCTCAATTTTTGTTGGATTTACATCATATATGGCAATGACTATGGATGGTCAGTGGGCTGGAGAAGATGGTGGCCTGATGTGGTGGTGGTGGAGGCAGCCATGGTGATGGAGGAGCAAGGCCAAGCTACCTAAGTTGAAGGCAAGTGCAAAAATCATAAGAAACAAGAAGAAAAAGAGTAGAAAAGAAGAAGAAGTTTACCAAATTTTTGTTCAGGTGTGGAGGCCGAAATTTTTTGAGTAAGAAGCTATTTTTTTGACGTGAAAATGGAAGGAAGTAATCAGCTGAAGAAAATGATAAGGTCAGCCAATAGTAAATGCAAGTGTTGGTTAGAAAATGAAAAGGCAAGAATACAAAAAGACTAGGAATAACAAAAGTCACAAACTCTTCATATTCCCATATTTTCTTTTTATAAGTTTAAATATCTGAAAATACATATAATTTCAGTTAAAATTCGAAAATATAACAAATATACAAAATATAAATAAATAAATATTAATTATATATGATTAAAATAAGAAAATAGTACAAAATGAAAACTAGTCTAGAAAATTTGAAAATAAACAGGATAAACTTTGGAAGATTTATATGGACTTAGAAAATATTTATAAATAAAGATAATAACATAAAATAAAAATGCTTTCACAAAAGTAAATAAATAAATTTTAATTAAATATAATTTTAATTAAGAAAATAGCAGAAAAATAGAAACTAGCCTTTTAAAAATAGGAAATAAATGCAATAAATTTTGGAAAAAATTTATTATCACTTTTAAAAATATTAAAGGACAAAGTATCCATAAAATAACATATTAACACAAATTAAAATAAAAATATGACAAAGAAAATGTAATTTATATAATTTAAAATAGACAAAATTGTTAAATAAATCAAATTGCACTCAAAATTGAAATGTACATAACTTTTACAATTCAAATCCATTTTCAATGAAACGAAAAGTAATATTCAAGTTATTAAATCTATTTTCATAATAAAAGATAAAATTTAAGAATTAAAATATTTAAATTTAAGGTTTAAAAATCAAAGTTTGACCAGTTTGACCAGAAATCCCTTTTTCAAGAAAATGTTCAATTTATACCAGTTTGAAATTAAAATTCACATAATAATCAACATTTATATTTAAAAATTAAATGTTTGAAATAAAACAAGTTTAAAATAATTTTAAATTAAAATAAAGTCAAATTTAAATATATGTAGAAATCTAGGGTTGTTACACTCTCCCCTACTCAAATCTTTTCATCCTCGAAAAGGAATGAGGTACGAAAAACACAGAAAAATAGGATGGAATAGGGTTAAGATAATATGACAAGAAGATTAAAATTATACATGATAACTGTTGTTACAGGTAAGTTTAACAAGGTGGAGAATAGGAATAGCTAGAAGGGAAAATAGGACGAAAGACAAGGATGAGCCATTAATTAAAATTGTTGGTTAAAGAGGTAAAAATATTTAAAACACTTTAAAATCCTTTAAAAAGGAAATAACTGATCAAAGTATCATTTATATAATATTTTATCAAAATACTTTTATAACTCGATGTCTTAACAAGTTTATCCTCGTTCCTGCAGACTATGGCAGTGCGTTGATCAGGCATAAAGCTAGAATTCTTCAAGTACTTAGTAGACTTGTTTCAACATCCAGTGAAAATACTGGAAAACTTTTAAAAACAGATATGGAAAGTACAATCCGAAAAAAAAACCTTTGTCTAACCATGGATCACAAATACACAAAGGTTACGCCTGGGTCCCCCAGGAAACATCCGCATCCGTAAGCTTTCTCAGCCCTGCGAATTGCGCCATGATGACTAGTAGACCGCAGATACACAATGGTTACGCCTGAATCTCCCAGGAAATATCTGTATCCGTAAGCTTTCACAGCCCTGCGGATTTCGCTACTAATACGACCTACATAGATCCCAGGATACACAATGGTTACGCTTGAATCCCCTAGGAAACATCCGTACCCCTGGGCTATCGAACCAGGTGAATTACGCTATGTAGTCGCGCTCGTAAGACCATGGGTAACGCAATGGAATTCGATGGACACTCGAGTATCATATCCGGAAAACCAAAAATCGGAGAAATATCGATAGAATGAATCCACAATGTGCCCACAAAGCGGATATCAAGCAGAAGGCATTTCCCATATCTTTACTTCGAAAATATGTATCATATAGTACCTTTTCAAATCACTTTCAAATATCGTACTTATATAAAGTCCATTATATATAAGATTAAATTTTCAAATCAAATACCTTTCCAAAATCAATAGTATATCAAATCACACTTATATAGACATCAATTATATAAGATTTCACTTTTCAAATTGAGTACCCTTTCAAATCTATAGTTTTCGAATCAACCTCATACTTATACAAGCCAAATTTTTATGTAAGTTCGATAACTCCCAAATCAAGTATTTAGTAACACTAGGTTCTCAAATTTCAATTTGTTTCAATATCAGTTCAGTTTCAAAATCATATACAATTCCACTAAATTATTTCTTCTCAATTTAAATATCTTCAGTTTCAAAGTTTCCAAAATAATAAATTTAGAAAATAAATCCAAATTTCCAAATCAATATAGTTTAAGTCAAACAATTCATTTCCAAAATCATCTTATATTTACATAAAGTCCATCTTATATAAGGATCAAAATTTTCAAAAATAAATTTCGTTGTACGAAGAGCTATATGGGATTGAACATCTTTGCTTACTAAAAGGTTTTTAATTTAGAATAGTTTTGTATAAACAAGAAAAATAGTTTGTAGAATAGTTTTGTAAATAAAATGGTTTGTAAAATAGTTTGTATGTAAAATAGAATAAAACAGTTTGTTTGAGAAGAATAAAAGAAAAATAGTTTTCAAAAATGGTTTTAAATTGATAGTAGTTTTTCATAAAAGAAAGAATTCCAATTATATTACAAAGATATCCAACCCAACAACTTCCAATTTCAGCGGTAAGTATATTAATGACATAAGAATATAAGATGCACATATGTTATCATTTCGCAAAGTCTCATTCAATTGCTCGCTCGATCACACAAGTTCGCTTTCGAACTAGTATTGTCCATTCGACTTCCCTAATGTGGATTTCGATATGGTTTCTCGACTAGAAACCATCAGTCTCCTTGCATAGCCATATACTATGATAGAGAATTCTAGAATCAAGCCCAAAATCCATATCAAAAATTCGCCATCAAGAATTAAATGAAAAATCCTAACACGAATTGGTGTAATTCACCTCGAACTTGTGTACTCAAACTTGGATCAATTTAATTATGCGAATAAAATAGCATACGTACAACTTATGTATCTATTCCAACTTGTTAAATATATAGTTTCATAAAGATGTTACTAAATTAAACATTTAAACTAAATTATATATTTTTTAAAAATATTTGAAGACAAATTTTTTTCAAACATTTCAAATCCAAATTTCATATTAGAAAATTCAAAATAGCTTTATTTGTTTACTTTAGAAAATAGTTTCAACTTATCTAAATCAGATTACTACATACTTTAAACATACATACCAAACTTATATACTTTATACTTCAAAATTTCTTAGCTTTTGAAAAGTTAACCTTGATTTGGAAGTGCTCGAACCTTCAAAATAGTCGAAGAAATCATATTTCAATCCAAGAGTTGGAAATCACAATTAAATCAGTAAATCAATTCCAAAAATAGGGTTATATCAAATCAAATCCAAAACTCAAGGACTGAACACCGGCTCATTTCAAATTGTTCAAATATATATACATATATCTTTTGAATATCACATCACACTTCGGAATTTGAAATCAAAATTGGTTTCACAAATCAATCGCATAGCAAAGCTACTGAAGTGGCCTCTCCTCCACTTTGAAACTCGAAAATCAATGTCGATGATGCATGCATTCATCATCGAAATTATTTTCCAGCGACATAAGTGGGTTCTGGACTTCTATTTCTCAAACTTCTTTTGAAATTTCTTCGAAATCATTTGAAACTCATTAAAATCATTTGAAACATTTCTTATTCGGAAAATACTTTCAAATCATATTATTTATTATTTCAAAATCTTAAAACCAGTTCCAAAATGCTGGAGTTCAATCACTTAAATTCAGATTCAAAACCTTCAGTTATAAATCATTTTATATGAAACCATTTATTATAAAAATTTCACAATTTCAAATCCTTTCGAAACTTCAAATTCTCGTTTTAAAAGGGTATATAATCTTTATCGAAAAAATTTCACTTATATATATAAAATATGGTCACCCTTATCAAAATAACAATTTCGATGTATACACAAATTCCAAAATACAATCAACCTCAGATTTTTCAAGGGATGATTCAAGGATGGATTTCAAAGCAAAACAGAGATTCAAATTTAGAGGGACTCTAATGAAATAGAATCCTGATTCAAAGATAGGCCCAAACGAAGATAAGATAATTAAATTACCAAATAGAAGATGGATAAGCCTATATGAATCGCGGGCGACCTTAACCAGTCAACCGTGACTTCAGGAATATAATCGATGTGAAAATCTAAGGCAAATCGACCTTCAATCGCCAGAGATAGAATGTAAAATATAGCAGAAGATAGAAAACATCATAAACCGAGGATACATAAATCTACGGTGAATCAATGCCAATTGTAAAGGAGTTTCACCCTTTTACAAATCATTCAAAGTTTGGCGGAATCGCCGGTCTTTATAGAGGTTATTCAAAGTGGAGTTATGGAATGCTCCAAAAATCAAAAGAATACAATTAGGGGAGACAGGAATGGATTTCAGAATAAGTGGGAGCATTCCAAAATTCAAAGGAATCCTAATCGAAGAAATCCCAACTAAGATAGAAGTTTAGAATTTTTAAGGAAATCCTAATAAAAGAAATTACTAACAAGGTGGATATGAAAGGGATAAAGTCCAAAAGAATTTCTTTCAAAACAAGAAAATTTATATCAAAATAATCTTTGAAAATTCTTTAAAATCATTTGAAAATCATTTTATACTTCGAAAATACGTCCTCTCACAAAGAAGTGATTCAGAGATTGATTTCACTCATTCTAGGGTATTTCTACCCTATCTCTAATGAGTTTTTGCTCCGCAGGCTAAGGTTTGCCTAAAATCAAAACTCTGATACCAACTGTAACGACCCACTATTTTGGACTATTCAAATCGACAATAATCCACACATGTCTGACTTGAATAATTCAAAATAACAGATTGTAATAAAATTTTGGAGCAAATAAAATCAAATACAGAATCACAGACACAGAATATCAGAATAACTCGCAGCGGAAATTAAAATACCATAGTAGTTCATGAAGCTACTATAACAAAATCTCAAAACAAAATACATAATATCAGTCTGAAAACATATACAATAGAAATCTCAAATACATAGAAGTTTATAATACCAGAGCTGAAATAGAACAACTGAAACTGAAATGGATAGATAACTAGATAAGTAGAATCTCCAACAATTCCTAGCTCCAGAAAGAGATCCAAAGCTAAGCTGTAAATACTCAGGCTGACCCAAGGGTAAAGCAAAATACAAAACACTCGAGTCAGGACAATATATACTTATATAATGTAAACCAACTCAAGTGGACTGTAGCAGTAATGCATAATAACTTAAAGGATGCTTGGGATCGCCCATCCTCTAAGGATCAGTTAAACCATAAATTAAATACATCCCATGGTTAAAATTTCAAAATGGTATTTTATACTTCGAAAAAATATCATTTCAAAATTCAATATCATTCAAAAATCCATTTCAAAATATCGTATCTTCCAAACCACATTCATTTATTTAAAATACCACTTCAACACACATTTCAAAATAGTTTATATTTCAAAACAAATTACTTCATTTTAAATCATAAAATGAAGTTATTATATTTAATAATTAAATTATTAAATTTCCAAAAATTTAACTTTTCAAAGTTCATTCATTCACTTAATTTTATCAAAACAGTGAAAATTCACCTTTCGTAGCATTTAGAAAATGCTACGGAAAGTCACATTCAAAACAGTTCAATTTAACAAAAGACAGCATTTAAAAATGCTGTAATAGGGTTACATTAGTTCAAATAAACTTAGTTAAATTCATCAATTATAACATTTACAAAAATGCTAACTAAATTTAGCCATTAGGTTCATTATTATCAACTACAGCATTTACAAATGCTGTATTATCATTTACATTAGAATTAATAGTATTTCAGAAATGCAGTTAATTAACTTCAAATATTCAGTATAATTTCACAAACAATTATATTTTTATTTAAATCATTTTTTTTACTTATAAAATCATATAATTTCACTTTTATAGTCATCATTTAAGTACCCTTATTTTCATGATTTTATAAAGTTAAATTTCCATTCAAAAATCAAAATTTAATAATAATTCACTTATTAAATTCCAACATTAAATTTTAAATTCATTAAATTAAATTTAAATTAACACTTAAGTTTAAATTTTCAAATATAACTTAATTTCATTTTTATTTACTTAACTTAAAATTCACTTTTAAGCCAAATTCATAAATTTCCAATTTTAGTAATATTTCAAAATTTCAACTTAAATATTCATTCATTTCACATTTTAACTTTATTCAAAAATCATTAATATATTATAAAATCATTTAAATTCACTTTAATCCAAATTACCATGAATTTATCATATTTCATATTTAATTTAAATTCTAATTATCACCAAATTAAAATTTCCCAAAATAACTTACATTTTAGATTTTCTAACTTTACCATTAATTTATTTCACTTATAAATTTTCAGAAAATCATTAATGCTTTCCAAAAATAATTTTTAATCAAATTTAAATCAAAATATTATAATATTTACATTTATAAAATATTTTAAAATTTTTAGAAAAACATATTTTAACGACGGGTATGTATTTCATTTTTTTAGCCTAGGTAAAGTGATACGGGTAATATATCATTTCAACCCGTAATTTACAAAGAAAACCCGGGTTTGATCATTTCAAACCCGCAATCCCAAGTAAATGAAAATAATTGAAAATCATTCAGGCCTATCATTTCGGCCCATAACGGTTTTCTCCTATTCTAAAGTCCGTTCGGGTATGTATCATTTCAACCCATAGTGATTCTAATCTACAGGGAACTTGCAGTGTGATAAACTGATATAAATAACAGAATAGCATGGTATAATAGTAACATATTGTATAACAGGTGTAAATACAGGTGTTAACATCATATGAATATAATAAGGCAGTTATAACAGGATGATGTAAATTACAGATTCAAATGGTGTCAGTTTACTAGTTATATAAGTACACATCGTCTGGTGAGAATTACTCACTTGTATAAGCTTGAGATGACAACCAATTGCACAAACAAGGAACTTCAAAGGCACGATAACACGACAATGATTTGAGAGTGGGAGAGCCAAAGTTAATTTCCTTGTTAAATATCAAACAAAACAAATACAAACATGAATTGCAAACCGAAATATTACAAAACAATGCTAGGAATAACTGCCCAATTCAAAGCTAGAGCTTTTGCACTTGCATTCAACATCATATGCTTCAGCCATAGGCTAGAAAAGCACTGTTATGGGATGGTTTTGGATCAGGTTTGGATCAGGTTAAAGCCATATAGGGGTCGGCCATAGCAATATAAGGAGGAGATGAAGGATATGTGCTTGAATTTCAAAACAAGGCAACTACAAGTGGTTTCTATGCCATAAATGATTCGACCCTATGCAACATGGGCATGGCCAGGCCTGTAGTGGACTGGAGAATGGTGTGGCAGTGGCTTTGGGTCAGGTAGGTGCTGGTGGAAGTGATGCAAGAGGCGGCCAAGGTGGTGGTTGGAGTGGGGAAGGCAATAGGTGCTAGGCTATACGGTTTTAGGTGGATGTTTGCTCAATTTTTGGTGGATCTACATCATATATGGCCATGGCTATGGATGGTCAGTGGGCTGGAGAAGATGGTGGCCTGATGTGGTGGTGGTGGAGGCAGCCATGGTGATGGAGGAGAAAGGCCAAGCTACCTAAAGTTGAAGGCAAGTGCAAAAATCATAAGAAACATGAAGAAAAAGAGTAGAAAAGAAGAAGAAGTTTACCAAATTTTTGTTCAGGTGTGGAGGCCGAAATTTTTTGAGTAAGAAGCTATTTTTTTACGTGAAAATGGAAGGAAGTAATCAGCTGAAGAAAATGATAAGGTCGGCCAATAGTAAATGCAAGTGTTGGTTAGAAAATGAAAAGGCAAGAATACAAAAGGACTAGGAATAACAAAAGTAGCAAACTCTTCATATTTCCATATTTTCTTTTTATAAGTTTAAAAATCTGAAAATAAATATAATTTCAGTTAAAATTAGAAAATATAACAAATATACAAAATATAAATAAATAAATATTAATTATTTATGATTAAAATAAGAAAATAGTACAAAATGAAAACTAGTCTAGAAAATTTGAAAATAAACAAGATAAACTTTGGAAGATTTATATGGACTTAGAAAATATTTATAAATAAAGATAATAACATAAAATAAGAATGCTTTCACAAAATTAAATAAATAAATTTTTATTAAATATAATTTTAATTATGAAAATAGCAGAAAAATAGAAACTAGCCTTTTAAAAATAGGAAATAAATGCAATAAATTTTGGAAAAATTTTATTATCACTTTTAAGAAATATTAAAGGACAAAGTATCCATAAAATAACATATTAACACAAATTAAAATAATAATATGACAAAGAAAATGTAATTTTTATAATTTAAAATAGACAAAATTGTTAAATAAATCAAATTGCACTCAAAATTGAAATGTACATAACTTTTACAATTCAAATCTGTTTTCAATGAAACGAAAATTAGTATTCAATTTATTAAATCTATTTTCATAATAAAAGATAAAATTTAAGAATTTAAATATTTAAATTTAAGGTTTAAAAATCAAAGTTTGACCAGTTTGACCAGAAATCCCTTTTTAAGGAAAATGTTCAATTTATACCCGTTTGAAATTAAAATTCACATAATAATCAACATTTATATTTAAAAATGAAATGTTTGAAATAAAAAAAGTTAAAAATAATTTAAAATAAAATAAAGTCAAATTTAAATATATGCAGAAATTTAGGGTTGTTACAAGACCAGAGACGTATTCACATAGATGATTATATTCCATTGCATTTGGTTGTGTTTATCAACAAGATGTAAGGGAAGATTGTTATAACTGTCTGTGCTGAATGGGTATATACTCTGATTGAAGTCTATATATGTTTTTTTTAAGCTACAGATTTGTGTTATGTATAGACTCGTTATATATTATAGATTATTAATTTCGCTGTGAGGTTCTGCGTTGTTCTATTTTTTTTCTTTCTTTCTTCTTTCCTTCTACCAACTTTTTTCTTTTACTATCCGCCTTCCTGTGCGATTTGGCTGACAAGTGTGGTTAAAAGTCAGTTTAAACTTGTTTGGAAAAGTGGGTCGTGACATCATGGTACCAGAGCTTAGGTTAAGCGAATACCTAGGCCTTGGTGGGGTTACTCATTAGAGATAGGGATAGTAATACCCTAGAATGAGTTTGAGTGTGTGTGTGTGTGTGTGTGTGTGTATATATATATATACGAGAGCGTGTATTTGTTAGTGATATAAAAGTTTTTTTATATTGTGTTAATTGATCTGTTGGGTGGCATATGGATTCTTGTCAATACAAGTAGCTAACGTTATTGATAGGGATCTCTAAACACTTGAACAAGGGCAATGGACACAATATTGTTTTAAAGGGGTAGATGAAGTAATTTTACCCGAAATATATTTTATATATTAAAGGCATGATTTTCAAAAAAATACAGTATTTTAAAGTATTGTTTGATAGGTGATGATAATGTTTTATCATCTAGGATATGAGTGGTCATAGCCGTTAGCTTTGAGTACCCTCTGTTGCCCGTCCCTTTGGTTTGAGTATTCCCTTAGTGATTTGAGACCTGTAAGATAGGAACTTTGGGAAATTTTGATTTTTTCACAAATTTTATTTACTAAAGGAAATTGGACTATTTTTATAGAAATATTTTGGGAATATTTTTCATAAGATGAAAGTAAATTTTATAATAACTGATTTATAAAAAGGGATATTCGAGAATTAAAAACCTCCCGTGACTTCGGAAAAGTGTTTTGAACAAATTCTTGGGGGAAAATGATTTTGTAAAGTTTTGAGTAATAGAAATTTAAAAAGGGAATGTTATTTGAAGTGTGAACCCATATATGTACTCTTGATCATATAGGAATTCTTAAAACCTTAGGATCTCACTCTTGGTTTTGATAATTGATTGTAGAGAACCCATAGTATCAATCGATGAGGAACACTCTCAAAGGCTAGGAGGGATGACAATTATGACTTGGTCAGGAGGATTCGGGCAGATCTTAACGAGCCATCAATATATGAGGAAGAGCCGGAGGAGCCTGTAGAACTTGTCGAGCAGCCACCGCCTCAAGAAGAAGAGCCCAAGGAAGAAGCAGATGAGGAGCCCAGGAAGGAAGCCGAAGAAGAGCCTGAGGAGGAATTCGACGATGAAGAAGAATTCGAGGACGAGGAAGGACTCGAAGATGAAGAGGAGGAATTTGAAGCAGAGGGAGAACTCGAATCTAAGAATGACGACACTACCGTACGGTTTGATTATATGGAATCCATTCTCCAATAAGCACCATACGGTTTTGATTGTGCCCAACTATGTTGGAACGTGAGATGCAAGCATTTCAGCTACTTGAATAAGTATTTGTACTTAGACACTATTATAATATCAGAGGATTTTGATATGAAATGTTTTGGTTATCGTAAGGTAAAAATCCGTCGTATTTATTTGTGGCGTGGTCTTACGAGATACCTTTGATTTTCAAAGGATTTTGAAACTTTAATAATTTGAATTGAGTGTGTTTCTCATGCTGGTTTTACCAGACTGGCCCGGGCATGGTTTTTCCTTTATGCTCGGGTCAAACCGAGCATATTTCCAGGTTTAGTTAGAAGAATGGAAGCTTCAGGAGAGGAGCTGGAGACCAGAGACGTATTCATATAGATGATTATATTCTGTTGCATTTTGTTGTGTTTATCAGCAAGATGTAAGGGAAAATTGTTATAACTGTCCATGCTGAATGGGTATTGAAGTCTGTGTATGTTTTTTTTAAAGCTAATAGGTTTGTGTTATGTAAAGACTTGTTTTATATTATAGATTATTCGTTCCACTGTGAGGTTTTGTGTTGCTCTATTTTCTTTCTTTCTTTCTTCTTTCTATCTTCTACCAACTTTCTTTCTTTTACTATCCGCCTTCCCGTGCGATTTGGCTGACAAGTGTGGTTAAAAGTCAGTTTAAACCTATACAGAAAAGTGGGTCGTGACATAATTCATCTCATAATTTACTGTAAATTTATCACTTTTAGGCTTATACCTTTATCTACAACTTTTAAGCCTAATATTACTTATATTTAATTGGATTCCTTTCTTTTTCCATATAAATAACATTTAAATATAAGTATACTTCTCTTATAAAATTTACAGTTTCAACATAACTAATTAGTAGACTAATTACAGAAATAAATGCTGAATTAAATATTTAACGGGAATCTAACGATAATATATATCATAAACATAAAAGAGATATAATTTAAATCCACTCACTTGTCGTCCTTAGCTTTGCTCCATGGCCTTCCTAGATCCCCTTCCAAGGCATCTAATATTTTTATTAAGAAGATCTTCTCCCTAGAAATATTTTCTATTTAGGGTTCGGCCTCAGGCAATGAAGCCAATCGGAAGAAAATTTGATTGTGAGAAAATAGCTAGGCCTAGGGTTCTATTTATAGGGGAGTTTGGGGATCTCAGACCATCGGATTTTGGGATTGATCTGGTGCAACCACGTCACAAGCTCGTTGCGAATTATTGGATCCAAAAAATAATGCTTCAGATAGCACGAAAATGGAATTAGAAAAGCTCGGCACGTCCCTGGACGATTTAACGTCCAGGGCAAACGCGTGTCGACCTGTGTTCTTTATGGGTCGACCTTAGGGTCGACCCTGGTGCTTTGCGGGTCGACCTGATGGTCGACTCGTGGGGTCCCTCTATTTGTTATTTTTTTTGTTTAATTAATTATATATTTCTGATTTCTTGTTCTTCTCGTAACTTCTTCATATTAACTCGTATTTCGACAAGTTATATTTGGAAAATGATTAGAAAATCGCCACGAACACAATGGATAAATTTCGAGGCCATATTCTAACAATTCCAAAAATGCCTATTTCCACTATTCATCGTTATTTAATTATTTAATTATCTAAAAATGTGGGGTGTTACAAGTCATTTAGATAATCTCAATATTAAATTTAAACAATTTAATTATTCGATAAATCATAATTAATAAATCATTAAATTTCAAATGAATTTTAGTTATCAACAATTATTTTATTTTCATCTAAATAATTCAACATTTATTATTCAACTCCAGTTATTGATTATAAACACAATCAATACATAGAATATCATTTCAATACCTGTTATTGCAAAAATCTTCAAAATTGGTTATTTCAAAATTTTATTAAAGTTCATTTTCAATAACTTACATAAATAAAACAATAATTTTTATTTCCAACCATTTTTATTCAATAATCATATTAAATTTAATAATTTAAAATAGTTAAAAATATGGGTCGTTACAATCATGATACTTAGTAATATTTACAAAGTATTTGATAATGCTTTGAAATTGATTTTGGTTAAGTTCGAAAGGCATGATTTGGATGCACTGAACTCACTCCTATCACTTGAAAATGATTCTGGTGATGACCGCTGCATCGTTGGCGTTTATTTTTGGGTCTCTAAGTGGAGGATGTTACTATAGTAGCTTACCATAAGTTTTTTTGGTAAAATAGACATTGATTTAAATCCTTAAAGTATGATTTGATATACAAAAGTTATATGTATATATATTATTTCAAAATGGTTTGAAATGAAACTTAGAGTTTAGTTCTAAAGTTTTCTATGTCAAATTATTTTATGGACACATGTAGCATATGCATTATGACAGTGTGGTATGTGTCGCATCGTATGATATGTTGTTTGGTAGTTTTCATTTGTTAAAATGAAGCGAGATTTTCAGCGATTTTGGACAGTTGAAAACTTTTGGATTGTTATAGAACTTAAAGAAAAGTACTTGTAAAAATATAAAAGTCGAGTTTTTATAACTCTTGTTGTGAGAAGGGAGTAAGTTAAAACAAGTTAAAATTTATTGAACATCCTTGTTAAGTAAAATAACTTGATGTTTCGTATATACTCGTAGGATGTAGTGTAGTATTATACGAGTATGAACTTAAGTTATAAAATGTTTTATAAAATTGAATTTAATGTTTTTATGAACTGATTCATAAATTATTTTAGTATGGAGTGATACTATTTGTATAAAAGAATGTGATTTAAAGGATATTTGTATAGTTAAGAAATCAACAGAATAAATACGTAAGTTTTACGTAGGTCATTTTATTCACATAACCATCTTGATCCAGTAGTCGAGTACATGATTTCAAGGTGATTTACACCGGTCCGAATTAGGATTTTTCACTCGATTCATGATGGTAAATATTTGGTATGGATTTGTGATACAAACCTGATGTTTTCTATCATAGTATATGACTACATAAGGAAGGCAGAGGTTTCTGATCAAGGAATCAAATCAGAGTCCGCACCAGAGATGTTAAGTGTAACGACCCGCAATTTTCGATAACTAAAAATAGTTAATTTAATAAGGTTTTGTGATTTAATGTTGGAAGAAATAAAAATTTGTGATTTAATAATAAGAATATAATTGGAATGAAATATAATAGTATTAATTTAAGGAAATTAATAACTGCTTTAAATGTAATTCCAATTAATTGAAATGAAAATAAAGTTATAATTGGTTATAGATTGTAAATTAATTGAAATAATGTGTGTATTAATTGATAATTTGATTAAAGGAGTAATTGATAATTTAAATGTTGTATTAATTAATGAAATAGTAAGTAATCAATTGTAATTGAATAAAATTAGTGTAATGAGAGTTGTTATAACATTTGTTGTAAATAATAAACTTACGAATGTTATTAAATGTTAAAATGGTGACAATTTTTATTTGTTACCAATTCATTTAATCACTCATAATTTAATGAAATTAAATGTTACGTAAAATGAGTTAAGACGATAACTGTAAAATGTGAATGCAATAAAATGCACAGGAAGGTTAATTACATTTAATAATTTAATTAATGAAAAGAGTGAAACCAAGATAAATTAATTTATTGGGATTTTAAATTATAATTAATGTGAAAATCGACAAAAATTCAATATAATTGGAAAATTGCAATTATTAAATAAAAGTTGGTAATTGTGGAATATTAATGTAATAAGATATAACCCAATGTTAAAATATGCATAGAGCAATGAATGATGAAATGAAAAGGACTTAAATCAAGTATAATCAATTTATTGAAATTTAATTATAATAAATTGGATTTAATTACAGTTGAAATTGAATACTGTAATTAGTGTAATAACCAACACTGAAATTATATGTAAACTTGTTTTTAAATTATGTTAAATGTCTAAGTAATCAAAAATGATGAAAATTGTTAGTTTATAAAATTGTAATTAAAAAGGTGATTTAATATATTTGATATTAAGTTATTTAATTAACGTGAAAATAACCATTTTGTCCACTCTCTTGGATTTCGACGAAACTAGTTTCATCGGATCCGTAATGGTGAATTATTGTAAGGTTTCAAGTTTCGTACTGATCGGACATGTCGTTTGATCGTACGGACTCGAAACGCGTAGAAATCAATTTAATTAAATTCAATTGAAATCAATTTGAAATAAGCTGATTTTAAGCTAACTTCTTTATACGATATAATTAGGACTTGAAACATGTTCCATTGAGTTTAGAATTATTGAAAACATCTATTTTGATATACGGGATGACATGTTTTCGTTCCGGAAGCAGAATGGGCTTTTCGGGTCGTATTTGTCGTTTCATTTCTATTCGATACGTGTTCTTTTTATTATCGGGCCTTGTCCATATATATAGACCTTTCAAAACCCTAGCAGCCTTTCTATTTCTCATTTCTGTTCGTATCCATCTATTACATCTATTAGTTCCTTCTTCTTTCCAATGGCTGCAGATCCAAACCCAAATTCAATTTCAAAACAAAATCCAAAAAGCGAACTCCTCCGAACCATATCAAATTATATATCGATTCGAAACTCTCGACGAATGTAATTTGCTGGTGTGATTCATTTTTCAATCGGACTCATCATTTTTCCAGTAATTGAGGTTGAACCTCAGCCCTCCGTATTTGGGTTTCTATTATTCAACGGTGGATTTTCATATGATCGACGATCGGGAGGTGGCATTCGGAAGGTGGTGTCGAGTAGGCCACGGATCTATGGTTCGTTCGTCATAGATAATTGAAGGTTCACCAGAAATTAGCCCCAAAGCTTGGCTATGGCGGAGTAGATATGGACCACCAGACGTAGTTGCATGGGCAGCGTGGGTGAGCCTGGCCGAGAGCAAGGCGACGATGGTCGTTGATTTCGTCCTGGTTCCCAGAGGCGGCGGCAATTTTCGACTCTACGGTGGCAGCTTTATCGAGCGTGACTTCACGTTAGGGTTTCTGGAGGATGGGCTCATGTGGATGCTTGGTGACATGTTGTTTTCTGGTTTGTCTATAGTTTTAATTTAAATTTTAAATTTTCAATCGTTCTAATCTCGATAACTTTTACATACGAGGTCGGATTTATGCGCGGTTTGTTTCATTGGGATCGTATCGAAATTCCGGACATGTTGACACTAGTTTGGATGAATTCTGAGACTGTTGAATTTTAGGCCATATTTTGGATTTCAAATCGATTTGAAATCAAAAGGTGAGTGTTTTGACCCACTCACAATTACTAGATTTTCTTATGTTAGTTAAATTAAATTTATGATATGATTGGAAATTTATTGATTGATGTTTGGTATGTTTAAATTGTCATTCTAGTTAAATTTGACTTTTATTGCATTTAATAATCGTTTGATTTAATATGGAATTTAATTGTCAATTTAATACCTGTAATGATCTATTGATGTTTATTGGTTTATTTGGATGATGATTGTTATGGATGTTTGATTGTTGATATTGGACAACTGGATGTTGTATTTTTATATTGTTATAACACTGCAAGTTCCCTATAGGTTGAAATGATACATACCCGAACTATCTATAGATTAGGAAAAAATCGTTATGGGTTGAAACGATAGACTCGAGCGATTTTATGGATTTTTATTTAATTCTGGATTTCGGTTTGAAATGATATATAACCATAAATTTGTAAATTGCGGATTGAAATGATAAATATCCTTATCACTTGGCCATAGGGTAGAATATTATATACGGACACCGTATCGGTTATATTTAATGATTTTTAATTCTTTAAATTATTGAATTCAGTTAACTGGCATTTTGAAATAGAAATTGATTTATATAAACTAAATTATTTTCGATAATCCAAGTGTTAATGTTGAAATTGGAATTGATTTAATGAATTGTTCAAAGGATTTAAATTGAAATTTCAAAGTTGAAGTGTCAAATATAAATGAATTTATCGGAATTGAGTTATTGAAATGTTTGGATATAACTATGAAATCTATTTTAAACCAATTTAAAGTATTTTAATTTATTTTAATCTATTACAACCTATTTAATCCAATTTAATCTATTTTACCTATTTTTAACTAATAAAATTTATTTAATCTATTTTAAATCTATTTAATATAATTTAAATTTATTTAATCTATTTTAAATTCGTTTAATCTATTTTAAATCTATTTAATAAAAATTAAATCTATTTAATATATTTTAAATCTTTATAAATCATTTTAAAATCCAATTAAATCAAATGTAAATCTATTTTAAACTATTTCTACTATATTAAACTATCTTAAACTATTTTCAAAACTAAGTTAAACTAAGTGGAACTTTATATTTAAATCCTTGATTTTAAGTAGAATACGACTAAATAATGTAATAACCCAAGTTGGGATTTAATAACATATTTTGAGTAAATATGATGTTTTGAAATGAGGGTTTAACCTATTTTGAAAATAGGATTTCGAAGGTGAATATGATTCCGAAGTGATATGGTTTGAATTAAGTATGACATTTTGATATCAATATGAAATGGTTTTAAAAACATAAAACAACCATCCGGTGGAAAATAAGCGTTTGGTTGTTAAAGAGACCGAGATCAGATATTGTTATACTCTTTGCCAATACCGAAAACCACTTTAACAACAGTGTACGTGGTGGAGATTCCAGAAATGAAGTAGGATGGTGGTGTACGATTCTGTATGAGGGATTTACGTAGCCTTGACTCTCGTGAGTCAGCTTAGATATGACTAAAATAGGAGCTATGCCGGGCCAAGTGAGGTCATTCCTTCGATCGAACACATTTCTTCGATACCATACTATTACCTTGTGATTGATTTGGTGGCCACCCTGTAATATCCCGGAATTTATGGACAATATCAATTTAATAATCTGTTTAAATAATTAAATTGATTTGATAATCTTTGATAATTAAATTTGAATTGGTTTAATAATCTGATTAAATGAATATTTAATTAGTGAATTTTACTAATAAAATAATTTCTATTTATAATATATATATATAATTGTATATATTGTAAATAGATAAGCTTGGGTTTGTAATTTAAATAATAAATAAAATCTTGTTTTTAATTTCTAATATATATTTTGATAGTTAGGAAATTATGATTTATTTAATATAAGCTTTTCAAAGCTATTTAAACAAAATAACTATATGGTCTTAAATAAAATTAATAATAAAGTTTATTTTATTTTCTTTTTGAATATTGCTTAATAAATATGATTTAATAAGTATAAGAATATATATATATGTTTAAAATACAATTTGCATGTGATATGTTAATTCAATTAATAATAATGATAATTTATAATCTCTTTTATAAATTATTTTAAAATTGATAAGTATGTTATTTTCAAACAATATTAATAGTGTATTGTTTTTAAATAAATAGATTTTAATGTAAAATAGGATTTGTTATTTCAAATTGAATGTGTTGTTTAAGTTTAACTTTAAATTGGATTTTTAAATATAATTTACATTTGAATTTAAATTTAATTTGAAATTCAAAAGAGGTAAGATTTTAAATAGTTTTGGATTTTAAAATATATGGACAAGCTTTTATATATATATATATATAATTGGTTTTATTTTCTTTAAAATACTTTATATATATATACATAAGTATTTAATAAATAAGAAAGGCTTTTTATTTACATTTAAATAAATATGAATTACTTAAAAAAACAAGTGTAAATCTTTAAGGCCATGTAATAACATGTGTACACTAATAAAGCAATGAGAATGACAAATGTCAAAGTCTTGCATTTTTGTTTTTTTCTTTTATTTGATAAATCATTTTAATCTATATAAACATGTGTTCTCATCTATATTTATTTTTCTATCTTCTTGAATTCAAAGAAAAAACTCTCAGCCTGAATATTTCCCCAAAAACAATCTGTAACAAATTCCTCAAACTAAATCCTCCTCTCAAAAGAAAATTTGAAATTAACATTCCTCAAAACAAAATTCCTCAAACAAAGATCTGTAATGCATTTTTCAAATCAAACTAAAGCCTGCAACATTTCTTCAAATTCTGTAATCCACTATCAAAATCAAAAGACTGCAATTTCTTTAATCTGGAATCAAGTCTGTAGCCTGCATCTTTTCAAAATCTGGAAGCAAGTTAATTTGGATCTAAGCAACATCTCAACAATCAAGAGTATAGCATGCATGCAAGTTTCTATAGCTAGCATTCCAGTTTTCAAAGAAAATCAAGCATTCAGTTTTAAAGGTTTCAAAATCAAAACTGTTTTCAAAGAATAAGCTCTGTTCATTCTCAAATAGGTGAGTAACACTTTTAGAGTTTAAATATAAGAATCTGCTTGCATGTTAATTCTGAAAGAAAGTATGTTTTTGTGTGTATAAATATGTGAGTTTATATATGTGGATGTATAGATATATATGTTTATGCCTGTTGTATGTATGACATCCCTGTTTTATATTTTAAGCTCTGGTTCTTGATAAAAATACCTATTCCCTTATCTGATCTCTGATAGACTTAGGATTTAAAACAAAATTAGTTTGTTTTATCATAAACTAAAGTTTAAAAAGCTTAATTAAGACAAACTTTTAGTCTGAGTGTCTCTGTAACCAAAATAACAGTGCAAGTCATATAAAAGTAAAAATCCAAACTCTAAAATTTTTAAATTCAGGTTTATAAATGGAATACCAAAACGATAATATGATTTTTAGCATTGAAATTATAATTTTTAGTTTGTTAATAAAGGTGCAGTTTTGGGTTAAGCAAAATATGAGTTTTAGGTAATATCTGATGATCTCAGTGGTCTGGGAAGTTATGATCGTCATTGGTGATTGAGTAATGATCGGTGATGGTAGAAATATTGTCTGGAAGGTGTTTAATTCATGGAGGAAGTAGCAGTAGTGGATTCTTTGCTAGAACCCTAGTTTTAGCGTGTCTTGGTAATTTGGTCACTGCGGTATATCTAGTCGATCGAGTGCAAAGAGGTTTTGAGGGTTGAAAGATTGGTCGTAGGCGAGGCTGTGGCCGGTGGTCGAAGATCTCTGATGGACGGAGTGACGTGGGGGAAGTGTTGGCAGGCTTTGGTGATGGTTGGGTCTTTTTGTTCCAGGTTTTTCGAAATTGAACTCGATTTCGATTTCTCGAGTGGATTGAAGATTGAATGATCGGAATTAGGTTGGGAGATGATCGTCGACTTGCGTACGTAGTCGTGGATGATCGGAGGCGACCGCATTTCTGGTGCACGTGCACGGTGACATCAAAAACTGGTGATGTCTGGGTTTATAACAGAGAGGATGGTGTTCGAGTTTTCTCGAGTGGTTCGTATGTGAGACTCGAAGCACATAGGGTTTTGGCTCGGGGGTTTGCAGCTTTTACTCGGGTATTATGATGTTAGGCTCGGGTCATTGACCTGTTACAGGTTTTTAAAATCTGTTTGTTTTTAGATTTTAAAACTTATTTTAAAATTTAAAAGCAAGATTTAAATCCAGTTTTAAATCAAGTTTAAAGTATGGATTCAATTTAAATTTGTATCCTAGTTGAAATAATAAGTTTATTAAATTATAATGTTTAAACAAATTCAAAATGTTTAAAGAAGGTTTGAATTTTAAATGAATTGGTTTAGAAATCTTATAAATTTCTTTTATAAATGTTAAGTATTCCTTTAACATTTGGATTTAAAAGGGAATTGTAAATTTGATTTAAATTTGGTTAAAGTTAAATTTGAAATTATTTTAAATCTTTAATTTGAAATGAATTAAAGGAAAGATTTAAAGGTAAAAATGTTTCAAGCTTTTGTAAATAATAACTAGAGTAGTTATAAAGGTTAATACTTTATTTTAGAGGTTAATTAAGGTTTAATGATAAAGGAGTCATTAAATTAATAAGGTAATTAAAGAATAATAGGTAATTTAAATAAATTAATGATTTAGTGTTAATTAATTAAATAATTAGGATTATAAGTTAATAAATTAAGGTTAATTAATTTGGGATTAATCATTTATTTAGATAAGTATAGATTTTAATAAATGATAAATCTTTTATGAAAATGGGTTAAGTATAATTACTTAATGGAAGAAATTTAAAGAAATTGATTACTTAAGGTAATTAATTAAATAAATTTGATAAGTTTAAATTAATTAATTAATTTAATTTAAGATAATCACTTTGGTGATTTGTTAAGTATAATTACTTAAATGTAATTATTAAAGAGTAATTACTTAGAAAAGTAATTAAAGTTAATTGGTGGAGGTATTTAACTAAGGAGGGTTTAATAAAAGTAATTTAAGTTAATTACTTTAAATAAATTAATCAAGGGATTAATTAAATGATAATTAATTAAGAAGTAATTAATTATGAAGTGTAGTAATTAAGGGAAGTTAATTACTAAGTGAGATTAATCAAAGGTGATTAATAAATGTGACTAATTAAAGATTAATTATTAAATATAATTAATTTAAATGGAGTAATTAATTAAGAGTAATTAAAGATTATTAATTAATTAATATAATTAATAATGTAATTAAGGATTGATTAATTAAGATTAGTTAATCAATAATAAGTGATTAAAGTAATTAATTAATTGTAATTAATTAAGGATTAATGTAATTAAAAATAGTTAATTAATTAATGAAGTAATTAAAGATTAATTACTGAATGGTTTAAGATAATTAATTTGTGAAATTAATTAAGTATTAATTACTTAAAGTGATTAAAGGATAATTAATCAGGAATGATTAATTAAGATGGATACTTAAAGTAATGATTAATTAATTGGTTTAATTAATAATTAAGTAAGCAGGATTTATAGAATGAAGTAATTAATTTAATTCACTTTAAATTAATTAGAGATGATATAAATCATTACTTGGGAATGGATGAATAATATAGAATGCTTTGCATTGTTGTTATCTCTGATAAGAGATGTGCTGACCTATGATATGGATGCTTTGGTTAAATTGAAATGATAATATGAATTATCTGTTTGTGATGATAATATGGATTATCTATTGTGAATTATCTATCTTTGTGTATATAGATAAGAATTGAATTGTTTTAACCTTAAAACAACTTGGCCCTTAAAAGATACGTTTTGGATTTCGATGAGACCGGGATCGGGTTTCCGTATACCGGAATTCCAGGTCTGGAGACCCGAATACCACATCGATCCAAATTAACGATAGGTCGTGAATCTCAAGTGAAGATGAAGATTCAGAGTGCAAGGGTTATTGTCGTTAACTCTGAGGGTGATTCCAAAACGAGTGTAACGAGATAATGCCTTCGGTTTCGTTCGAACCCGGAACGAACTTGTATGGATTGAATGCTTTCAGCACATCGTCAGGCGGACGATGAGCATTCTAAGTGATATGTTCTGATTAAAGGTAATCGTAACCTCAAGCCTCATCAACTGGGAATGGCTAAAACAGGGGAGGTGCAGCAAGGCTTCGTGGGTAGCACCCACTGAGAGCAAGATAGATCCCTGTCTAGAGGTCCCTTTTCTTTTATTCGGCTTAGTGTGTGGTTGGTCGCGCCAACTACGGGATTGTCTTGTTCGGAATTATCCAGTAAGGGATGGTTCCGGCTTTGTGTTGCAGGGGAGCAGGAGTACTCCTCGGTACGGTGATCTAGGCCACGTACTGTGACGGGCGGTACCCCAGTAGCCCTGCCATTGTATGGAAATCCAACTTCCAATAAGTGATAACGGACTTGATTGTATACATATGTATGCTGGAATTTAATGAATGTAACAATTTCGGCTATTTCATATTTATTTGAAAACCCTAGGCCCTATTATAATACAATCGAATTTCCTATCAAATGTTTTGGTTAGCGTAAGGTAAAAACTTACCCATGTTTATTTGTGGGGAGTCTTACGTGATATCTTTTCTTTCTAAAGGTTTGAAGTTAAGCAAGTTTAACCTGTTACTCACACCAGACCCATGTCTGACCCAAGTTGTTTATTTCTGTTTTATAAACTCTTGGGTACTCAAATTTTTACGAGTAGCCAAGGGATTCAGGTTTAGCTTTGACGAATTATGGAGGAGCGATGGAGCAGGAGGCTTCGGCGTTCGTAAATATAGTATTCCGCTGTGTTGATATCTGTGTTAGAGTCTTGTATTGTAATGAGTTGTAATATCTAGACAGATGTTTATAACTGTCTAGTATGTGTTGTATAGTTGTGTAAACTCTGATAAGTGTTGTATACTATGTAATAGTTTCTTTATGTTATTAATATAATTTATTCGTTCCGCTGTGAGATCGTTGTTGTTGTTTCTTTCTTTCTTCTCTTCTTTTCTATTTTCTACCCCTTTCTTTCTTATTAACGATGCGACTTTCTATGGAAAGAAAGACGTGGTCGTTACAGTGGTATCAGAGCATTAGGTTGAGTAAATACCTAGGCTCTGAAGTGGTGTCTATCTTGAGAGCGCGTAATTGTTAGTTATATAAAAATGATTTTATATTGTGTTAATTGATCGGTTGAGTGGTATATGGATTCTGGTCAATACGAGTAGCTAACGTTATTGATAGGGATCTCTAAACACTTGAACCAGGCCAACGGACACAATATTGTTTTAAAGAGGTAAATGAAATAATTTTACCCAGAAATAATTTCTATATAAAAAGTATAATTTTAAATATATATATATATATATATTCTACCTATCTGTTGGGTTACCCGTACAGGTTTTCCAATATAGGATATAAAGGTAGATAGGGTGGTGGTGTATGAAACACGACTACCAATGGTTGGAATTTGAGTGTTGAGGTTGGAAGTGTATTTGTCGAGACTGTAAACCTAATACCGTCTCGAGTGAACTTTACAGTTGTATAAGGATTTCACAATCTCTGAAGGAAACCTGTTAAGGTTCGGAGTTTATCTTTGAAGTTGGATGAGTAAAGTTGGATCTGTCGGTTGAACAGAAGCGAGTGATGGTACCTTGATACCTCAGGTAATAGTAGCTGTATGATGAGATACAGTGACGATGGATGTTCCCAAAGATGTTTTCTTTGGAACAAGATTAAGGAAGTGTGTATGCTTTGGTGTTGTGGCTGAGTTCAGCATGGTGATTCTGTTTGGTTTGAGTTCGAGTTTCTCGAAGAGCTTTGGAAAAGGAAGTCTTTAGCATTTGTGGCAGCAGTACAGCTCGGAGTGTTCTGTGCATTGGTAGGAAGTTTTCTGGATGAGCAGTTTTTCTGGAAGTGAAGTTCAGAAGCAGCAGAGTGGGTCCATTTCTTCGATAAATTGGATAAATAAGTGTAAGCTGTTCTGATTGGTAAAGAGAGAACAATCTGTTTGGAATTAGGATGGGTTGATCGCAAAAGTGATTTGCGATTGTCTGAGTGTTCTCTTGGGTTGTAAGAATTTTTCTAGATATCTTCAGGGAAGTCAGAAGTTGTCCGCATCTGGAGATGAGTTTTCTTATCGATTGGATTCCAGGAGTGATACCGGTGGTTCAGTCTAGTGGAAGGATGTTTCCTAGAGATGGATTTAGTGAAGCAGCTCAAATTTTGCTGGAATATCTGAGTTTTCTTTATGGATCAGTGAACCTTATTTCTGGAATGAGTGGTCCAGTCTGTGCTTGTGTTCTACCTCAGATTAGAGTGGTGTAGCGGAAGCAGTTTGAGAGTGAATCTCTGGATATGAGAAGTAAGTTTGGAATCTACTGATGTTTGTAAGTAGAGTTGTGTTTTGGATTGGGTAGATCTTGAGAGGATCATTGGTTGAATTATTTTTGGTCCTGATTGTTTCAAGAAGCATCAGCGAAGGTTGAGTTAATCAAAAAGGATGTAGTCAGCTCAGGATCGTCTGAAGGATTTTGAGGATAAGAGGCGGAGGAATTTGGAATTCGAAGTTGGAGACTTCGTTGTTGTTGAAGTTTTCTCTGGTAAAAGGGAGCTATAAGATTGGGTAAGTCTGGGAAGTCAGCTCCGAGTTATTTTGGATCTTTTCTGTGTTCTGATTTGGATAAGTACTTTGATCTACTGGATTGAATTGTCAGTTTGGATAACTGGAATTCATTGTGTTTTACGTATCTCTGAGGGAGTACGTGTTTGATCTATCTCTGGTTTAGAACCAGCAGTTCAGGAGATTTGGTTGTTGAGTCAGACTCGTCTGTAGTCTGATATCTTGTTTAGTTCTATAGATCTAGATGAGTAGGAGCTCTATAGCTTAGTAGTATTGATTGTTTGGATTCTGTAGAGCGAGTATCCCGGTATATATATACCTGGGGAATCTCGAGGAAATTGTATTCAGAATTTTGTCTGGATAATTAAAATTGTTTGATTGGATGAATTGGTTGCTATGGTTGTTAGCATTTGAATGATAATATATGCTTGTGATTTAAATAGATTATTAAATTACCTTTGTTTTAAATTTCGAGGACGAAATTATTTTAAGGGGGGAGGAATGTAATATCCCGGAATTTATGGACAATATCAATTTAATAATCTGTTTAAATAATTAAATTGATTTGATAATCTTTGATAATTAAATTTGAATTGGTTTAATAATCTGATTAAATGAATATTTAATTAGTGAATTTTACTAATAAAATAATTTCTATTTATAATATATATATATATAATTGTATATATTGTAAATAGATAAGCTTGGGTTTGTAATTTAAATAATAAATAAAATCTTGTTTTTAATTTCTAATATATATTTTGATAGTTAGGAAATTATGATTTATTTAATATAAGCTTTTCAAAGCTATTTAAACAAAATAACTATATGGTCTTAAATAAAATTAATAATAAAGTTTATTTTATTTTCTTTTTGAATATTGCTTAATAAATATGATTTAATAAGTATAAGAATATATATATATGTTTAAAATACAATTTGCATGTGATATGTTAATTCAATTAATAATAATGATAATTTATAATCTCTTTTATAAATTATTTTAAAATTGATAAGTATGTTATTTTCAAACAATATTAATAGTGTATTGTTTTTAAATAAATAGATTTTAATGTAAAATAGGATTTGTTATTTCAAATTGAATGTGTTGTTTAAGTTTAACTTTAAATTGGATTTTTAAATATAATTTACATTTGAATTTAAATTTAATTTGAAATTCAAAAGAGGTAAGATTTTAAATAGTTTTGGATTTTAAAATATATGGACAAGCTTTTATATATATATATATATAATTGGTTTTATTTTCTTTAAAATACTTTATATATATATACATAAGTATTTAATAAATAAGAAAGGCTTTTTATTTACATTTAAATAAATATGAATTACTTAAAAAAACAAGTGTAAATCTTTAAGGCCATGTAATAACATGTGTACACTAATAAAGCAATGAGAATGACAAATGTCAAAGTCTTGCATTTTTGTTTTTTTCTTTTATTTGATAAATCATTTTAATCTATATAAACATGTGTTCTCATCTATATTTATTTTTCTATCTTCTTGAATTCAAAGAAAAAACTCTCAGCCTGAATATTTCCCCAAAAACAATCTGTAACAAATTCCTCAAACTAAATCCTCCTCTCAAAAGAAAATTTGAAATTAACATTCCTCAAAACAAAATTCCTCAAACAAAGATCTGTAATGCATTTTTCAAATCAAACTAAAGCCTGCAACATTTCTTCAAATTCTGTAATCCACTATCAAAATCAAAAGACTGCAATTTCTTTAATCTGGAATCAAGTCTGTAGCCTGCATCTTTTCAAAATCTGGAAGCAAGTTAATTTGGATCTAAGCAACATCTCAACAATCAAGAGTATAGCATGCATGCAAGTTTCTATAGCTAGCATTCCAGTTTTCAAAGAAAATCAAGCATTCAGTTTTAAAGGTTTCAAAATCAAAACTGTTTTCAAAGAATAAGCTCTGTTCATTCTCAAATAGGTGAGTAACACTTTTAGAGTTTAAATATAAGAATCTGCTTGCATGTTAATTCTGAAAGAAAGTATGTTTTTGTGTGTATAAATATGTGAGTTTATATATGTGGATGTATAGATATATATGTTCATGCCTGTTGTATGTATGACATCCCTGTTTTATATTTTAAGCTCTGGTTCTTGATAAAAATACCTATTCCCTTATCTGATCTCTGATAGACTTAGGATTTAAAACAAAATTAGTTTGTTTTATCATAAACTAAAGTTTAAAAAGCTTAATTAAGACAAACTTTTAGTCTGAGTGTCTCTGTAACCAAAATAACAGTGCAAGTCATATAAAAGTAAAAATCCAAACTCTGAAATTTTTAAATTCAGGTTTATAAATGGAATACCAAAACGATAATATGATTTTTAGCATTGAAATTATAATTTTTAGTTTGTTAATAAAGGTGCAGTTTTGGGTTAAGCAAAATATGAGTTTTAGGTAATATCTGATGATCTCAGTGGTCTGGGAAGTTATGATCGTCATTGGTGATTGAGTAATGATCGGTGATGGTAGAAATATTGTCTGGAAGGTGTTTAATTCATGGAGGAAGTAGCAGTAGTGGATTCTTTGCTAGAACCCTAGTTTTAGCGTGTCTTGGTAATTTGGTCACTGCGGTATATCTAGTCGATCGAGTGCAAAGAGGTTTTGAGGGTTGAAAGATTGGTCGTAGGCGAGGCTGTGGCCGGTGGTCGAAGATCTCTGATGGACGGAGTGACGTGGGGGAAGTGTTGGCAGGCTTTGGTGATGGTTGGGTCTTTTTGTTCCAGGTTTTTCGAAATTGAACTCGATTTCGATTTCTCGAGTGGATTGAAGATTGAATGATCGGAATTAGGTTGGGAGATGATCGTCGACTTGCGTACGTAGTCGTGGATGATCGGAGGCGACCGCATTTCTGGTGCACGTGCACGGTGACATCAAAAACTGGTGATGTCTGGGTTTATAACAGAGAGGATGGTGTTCGAGTTTTCTCGAGTGGTTCGTATGTGAGACTCGAAGCACATAGGGTTTTGGCTCGGGGGTTTGCAGCTTTTACTCGGGTATTATGATGTTAGGCTCGGGTCATTGACCTGTTACAGGTTTTTAAAATCTGTTTGTTTTTAGATTTTAAAACTTATTTTAAAATTTAAAAGCAAGATTTAAATCCAGTTTTAAATCAAGTTTAAAGTATGGATTCAATTTAAATTTGTATCCTAGTTGAAATAATAAGTTTATTAAATTATAATGTTTAAACAAATTCAAAATGTTTAAAGAAGGTTTGAATTTTAAATGAATTGGTTTAGAAATCTTATAAATTTCTTTTATAAATGTTAAGTATTCCTTTAACATTTGGATTTAAAAGGGAATTGTAAATTTGATTTAAATTTGGTTAAAGTTAAATTTGAAATTATTTTAAATCTTTAATTTGAAATGAATTAAAGGAAAGATTTAAAGGTAAAAATGTTTCAAGCTTTTGTAAATAATAACTAGAGTAGTTATAAAGGTTAATACTTTATTTTAGAGGTTAATTAAGGTTTAATGATAAAGGAGTCATTAAATTAATAAGGTAATTAAAGAATAATAGGTAATTTAAATAAATTAATGATTTAGTGTTAATTAATTAAATAATTAGGATTATAAGTTAATAAATTAAGGTTAATTAATTTGGGATTAATCATTTATTTAGATAAGTATAGATTTTAATAAATGATAAATCTTTTATGAAAATGGGTTAAGTATAATTACTTAATGGAAGAAATTTAAAGAAATTGATTACTTAAGGTAATTAATTAAATAAATTTGATAAGTTTAAATTAATTAATTAATTTAATTTAAGATAATCACTTTGGTGATTTGTTAAGTATAATTACTTAAATGTAATTATTAAAGAGTAATTACTTAGAAAAGTAATTAAAGTTAATTGGTGGAGGTATTTAACTAAGGAGGGTTTAATAAAAGTAATTTAAGTTAATTACTTTAAATAAATTAATCAAGGGATTAATTAAATGATAATTAATTAAGAAGTAATTAATTATGAAGTGTAGTAATTAAGGGAAGTTAATTACTAAGTGAGATTAATCAAAGGTGATTAATAAATGTGACTAATTAAAGATTAATTATTAAATATAATTAATTTAAATGGAGTAATTAATTAAGAGTAATTAAAGATTATTAATTAATTAATATAATTAATAATGTAATTAAGGATTGATTAATTAAGATTAGTTAATCAATAATAAGTGATTAAAGTAATTAATTAATTGTAATTAATTAAGGATTAATGTAATTAAAAATAGTTAATTAATTAATGAAGTAATTAAAGATTAATTACTGAATGGTTTAAGATAATTAATTTGTGAAATTAATTAAGTATTAATTACTTAAAGTGATTAAAGGATAATTAATCAGGAATGATTAATTAAGATGGATACTTAAAGTAATGATTAATTAATTGGTTTAATTAATAATTAAGTAAGCAGGATTTATAGAATGAAGTAATTAATTTAATTCACTTTAAATTAATTAGAGATGATATAAATCATTACTTGGGAATGGATGAATAATATAGAATGCTTTGCATTGTTGTTATCTCTGATAAGAGATGTGCTGACCTATGATATGGATGCTTTGGTTAAATTGAAATGATAATATGAATTATCTGTTTGTGATGATAATATGGATTATCTATTGTGAATTATCTATCTTTGTGTATATAGATAAGAATTGAATTGTTTTAACCTTAAAACAACTTGGCCCTTAAAAGATACGTTTTGGATTTCGATGAGACCGGGATCGGGTTTCCGTATACCGGAATTCCAGGTCTGGAGACCCGAATACCACATCGATCCAAATTAACGATAGGTCGTGAATCTCAAGTGAAGATGAAGATTCAGAGTTCAAGGGTTATTGTCGTTAACTCTGAGGGTGATTCCAAAACGAGTGTAACGAGATAATGCCTTCGGTTTCGTTCGAACCCGGAACGAACTTGTATGGATTGAATGCTTTCAGCACATCGTCAGGCGGACGATGAGCATTCTAAGTGATATGTTCTGATTAAAGGTAATCGTAACCTCAAGCCTCATCAACCGGGAATGGCTAAAACAGGGGAGGTGCAGCAAGGCTTCGTGGGTAGCACCCACTGAGAGCAAGATAGATCCCTGTCTAGAGGTCCCTTTTCTTTTATTCGGCTTAGTGTGTGGTTGGTCGCGCCAACTACGGGATTGTCTTGTTCGGAATTATCCAGTAAGGGATGGTTCCGGCTTTGTGTTGCAGGGGAGCGGGAGTACTCCTCGGTACGGTGATCTAGGCCACGTACTGTGACGGGCGGTACCCCAGTAGCCCTGCCATTGTATGGAAATCCAACTTCCAATAAGTGATAACGGACTTGATTGTATACATATGTATGCTGGAATTTAATGAATGTAACAATTTCGGCTATTTCATATTTATTTGAAAACCCTAGGCCCTATTATAATACAATCGAATTTCCTATCAAATGTTTTGGTTAGCGTAAGGTAAAAACTTACCCATGTTTATTTGTGGGGAGTCTTACGTGATATCTTTTCTTTCTAAAGGTTTGAAGTTAAGCAAGTTTAACCTGTTACTCACACCAGACCCATGTCTGACCCAAGTTGTTTATTTCTGTTTTATAAACTCTTGGGTACTCAAATTTTTACGAGTAGCCAAGGGATTCAGGTTTAGCTTTGACGAATTATGGAGGAGCGATGGAGCAGGAGGCTTCGGCGTTCGTAAATATAGTATTCCGCTGTGTTGATATCTGTGTTAGAGTCTTGTATTGTAATGAGTTGTAATATCTAGACAGATGTTTATAACTGTCTAGTATGTGTTGTATAGTTGTGTAAACTCTGATAAGTGTTGTATACTATGTAATAGTTTCTTTATGTTATTAATATAATTTATTCGTTCCGCTGTGAGATCGTTGTTGTTGTTTCTTTCTTTCTTCTCTTCTTTTCTATTTTCTACCCCTTTCTTTCTTATTAACGATGCGACTTTCTATGGAAAGAAAGACGTGGTCGTTACACACCCCTTGATTTTGATTTGGGAGTGTGTTCCGAGGTGGGTGGTAGTAGCTGCTATGCGTTGCCACCAGTCCGGCTTTGCAAACGGTATATCTACCCTGGCATTGCCTCGAATGCCGTGTTCACATGCCCTATCACGCCTTCTACGAGTTTGGTTTGTACCATACCTATGGAGTGCCCTCTGATAGCCATCCAGTTTACGGAGGAATTACGGTACTGTATAGACTATGGGAATATATAAAATGTGTTAAGGAGGATATGGGTAATGCCTTAACGCTATTTTAATACTTTACTTTACAGTAGACACTATTATAATAGTGTATTGTACTACATATGTGACGCCCCACCTCTATACCCACGCTAGCCAAGAACACTACGGAGTAATGCTGTCAACTAGCACGGAGAATAAGGCTGTTAAGGAGCGACCATCCGTGTAACTTCTTTGTGCGAGCACCGATATATCAGATAGTATATCATGTACTTCATTTAAGGAGGAAATCCGACATACCGATACAAACTCAAAGCTATCACACAATGGCTATATATAATCTTCGGAAACAAATATAGAGATAAACATAACACCAATCTGTCACAGACATCCATATCACAAAGGCGGAAAAAGATATGAATATATAACACATGAAATTGTACAACATAGTATTGGTCAGAAAGATCCACAATAATACAAAAGAATAGCAACACGTGCTATACAAAAGAATAAGTACACAACATAGATTCTATATCTCAAATGTGTACATCCAAAAACTACTAATCTAAGTAGTTAGCCAAAAGTCAGAATAATAGATCCCTGAAGAGAGAAGTCAAGCAGAAGCACCTGAAACATCTCGGTCTGACCCGAGTATTATTTATAAGAAAATAATAAACGGATCAGTCTAGCTATAAATATCAGATGACATGATATAGAATAAATGATATGGCATAAACATGAAATAACCATAATAGCATACTACTACAAGTATGTAAATGAACATCAATAAGAAATAAATCGATATCACAAGAATCTTCACAAAGATCCAAATTCACCAAAAAGGTGATGACACACAAATTCACCAATGCACAAAAGCTGATAAAATTTATCAATAGAAATCACGAAAATTGGTGAAGCACAAAATTCCAGAAATCTTCACAAGAAATCCAGAAATCACAAGAAGGGGGAGGCCTATCACAAAATGGGAGTATGAAAACTCACCAATACGTGTAACACAAGACGAGACGCTATCTCATGGTAGCTAACCATTAATTTTGAGCCGAATCTCAACAAGAATGGCCCGAAGACCGTGGGGCGCTACCCCACATATGTGATGGCGAAACATCACACAAACGGGGTTTAGTCTCCCTCGTAGACAAAGAGACATCGCACAATTGCTAGTCTAAAACAAATCACAAAAATGATCATCATGATCATCAAGAAGTGTCAATCACACCAAGCTAGTAAATATATGAGTTTAGCTTCATGTCCCATAACCACTTGCTTAACTTAAATATTTACGAACAAGGTGTGAATCTTCACTAGAAAATTGTCAGAAAAGGTTCAATCGAACAAGTCCAAGGATTAACCGACGAAGTGAACGCAAGCGTTTCATACAACTCGTTTTACTAAGCCGTTTAATTAGATTTCTCATCTGAGTGAAGTAAAGGCTTGTATATACTAGTAGATTGGAAAACAGTTTGAGAAAAAGAGCTTTGTAGTTAAAACAATGTTGAAATCGCTTTGATGAAAGAGTTGTGATATTTACTACTAGTATTGAAGCCTTCACATTTTTAAAGTGACAAGACACAAAACGATTGTAACGACCCCGAATTTTATAAATATTTAAAATGATAATTTATTAATTTTTGAATTAATATTTGTGAAATAAAACGATAAATGGATTAAAGAGATGCGAGTTTCCCCGAAACGAATAAATGTTTGTTTCGAACAAATATTTTAAACAAATTTATAGTTATATAAAATAGAGTTTGAAAAACAAATGCACTTATAAAATAAATATATATATATATAGAAATATAAGTATTAAAGTAAAATTTATAATAGAAGTTTATCTATATTGTAAAGTAATATTACAAAACATAAGTGTAGAATAAACATATGCCTTCAAACAAATGAACTAAGTATAGGCTGGTAAACCAAGCAAAACAAATATATGTGTTAGCTTGCAAAGGAAGCCAAAGAAAATCATCTTCATTTTTGTACAGCCGAAGGAAATAAGAAAAAGTTGATATTGTACAAGCTAATTAATGAAGCCATCAGCAACACTATCTATCAGCCTCCAAAGAAATGAAATATCTCTGACCAAACCCAATATCACTTGTACAAAGTATAATAACCCAGTAAACTTCATTTTCCTTATATCTCCTCTTCATTTCTATTCGTTCATATCAAAACATAGCAAGCATTTTTATATCTGAAGGAAGCATCATCTTTAAAACTTAAACAATAATTCAATGTAAAGCAACAAATCAATACAACCCGGAGATCAAGCAGATGATTCCAGCTAACATTTCAAAGCCTGCTTCAAAAATAGAAGCAACTCTGTTCTTCTTCAAAACCACTGTGAGTAACATTTTATTTCCAAACCTGTTTCAACTTTCAAATAGGCTCTGTTCTTTTCTGTCATCAATATGAGTAAACAACATAACATAAATGCTTAAGCTAATCATAATCATTAAATGGCTTATGTTTAATATGGATACTTGAATATCTTCTTGTTTAACACTGGGTGTATATGTGTATTTAACTGGGTTGAGCTATGCATCTTCATCTCTATTTAGTTTCTCAGGGTAAAGCCAGCCAAGACATCGAATTTTTCTTATCATGTAATCAGTATCAAGCTTAGATTTTAAAAACAAAGAGTTATGTTTAGTCCTGAGCTATAACTTAAAAATAGATTTCAAGAAGAAAGAATGCACAGTGAGCAAGAAATGAGTTTTTACAGGAAAAGTTTGATTTTCGAATAAATTCAAACATAACAATTTGCGAATTCCTATATATGTCTTGAATCCTTATTGGAAACTAAGATTTTTAATGCAAGTTTGATGATTTTTAGTGTGGTGTTTCGAGAGCAGTTTGGAAATGAACGGGAAGTTGTTTTTGGGTGAATTCCGGTGATCGGAGGTTCTGGGGGTGACGGGGTTGTTCATGGTGATGGTCGAACCTACGGTGGTGGTAGGAAAAATGATAGGAGGTGACATCGTCCACTGTGGCGACGATGGCGAGTCGATCTAATTCCTAAACCTAGTTTGGACTGTGATCGAAAATTTGGTCGAAGTGGCCTTGTTCGTGCATCGAGTTGCACGTGGCCTTTGGAGGTGATGGCTGGGTGAGTGATGGTGGCGTGGCCGAGATTGTGGGGTCTCCGGTGGTCGAGGGTGTGCGCGCGAGGCTGTTTTAGGTGGGGTCTGTAGTTCCAGATGTGGGCTTGAATACTCGATTTTGATTTCGAGTAGTTATTGACGATTTGGTGGTCAGAATGGTGTGCGAGGGTGATAGTCGACTTGTCGACGCTAGTGGTGATGGCCGGAGCGTCGCCATGGTGGTGTACACGTACACGTACACGTTTGGGGTCGCGTGAATATCTGGGTAGTTTTAGTTTGGGGAAGACGAAGTTTCTGTTGCTCGAGTTTTGTGGAGTTCGACTCGTGAGTGCCTCGAGAATTTTGGGGTTTAACTCGAGTTTATACTCGAGTGTTTGGTGGGTAATAGCTACAGTTTTAAAGCTGCAAATTTATCTAAGTTTTGGTAATAAAGAAGAAGAAGGAGAAGACGAGCGTATAGGTGAGTGCCTCGGGAAATATTGATGAGGAACCCGAAGCATTACTCGAGTGGAACCAGGAGATTCTCGGGTTTAGGACAAACTGCCACATAATGTTGTAAAACAAAATAAAGATAATCACTTGTTTAAATTAGTTTAAACACTGTAAATTCAGATAAGTATTTAACAATTAAGGTTAAAACTTTAACACAAATTCTAATTACTTTAGTTAATGCTTAACCATGTTTTAAAACCCTTTTTGATAATGATAATTTAATCGTTAATAAGAATGAGGTTTATCTTAAAGCCGAGGAAGATTTAACGATTTGAAATTCATTAAATTATGTTAATCGAGATGGATAATTTATTTATTTAATTAATTGATAAATTGGACAAATTAAATAAGTAATTAAAGGGTTAAAATCATTAATGAAGAATTATTAATTAAATATTAATTAATGATTAAAATTGATAAATCAAGTGATTAAGAAATAATTGATTAAGGATAATTTATTTAATGATTAAAGTGACTTAATTATTAATTAAGGTTGGTTTATTTAATAATTCAAGGTTAATTAATTATGTAATTAACTTAAAGATTAATTAATAAATGATTAAAGGATAATTAATGAAAATGGTTCGTAATTAATTAATGTTAATTAACCAAGATTAGTAATTTATTCATAAGTAATTAATCTGATTTAAATCTCTCAGATAATTAATTGATCTTACTTATGGATGTTTGGATTCTATTGAATGACTTGATTGTTTGATATCCCTGATATATGATGCTTTATGATATATCCTGATTTATGTTGTGATCTGTAATTTACTTATCTGTGATATATATCTGTGATCTGTGAATGAAGATGAGCGTTATAGTTATATCGCTTATCAACTATATCTTGTATTCTGATATATGATGATTGTATGATGTTGCACTACTGTGTGAAACCCCTGGACTACACTATTACACACACAATTATGGATTTCACGTGGAAATCGGTTAAGTCACAGATAATTCAAATCTGATGTTTTTGAAATTGAAATTTTAATTTCAATTGATTTTGAAATTAGAAATTCGGGTTTAAAGTGAAAAGCTTTTGAAATAGAATTTCAAAGATAAAAGCTATTTTGAGTAACTTAATTGAGTTTTGAAAATTTAAATAATTTGATTTAAATTTGAATCCAAGTTTGAAATTGAATCCTATGATTTGAAACTAGGGATTGAAAATGTTATAAATGTGTTTGTATGAATTTAAACCATTTTAAAAGCATAATTTTGAGAATTTGGATTTAACCCAAATGACTTTAACTCGTATAAATGAATCAGATTTCCAAAATGAAAACTGTTGTTTTCAAAAGAATAAAAGCTTTCAGATAAGAAATGAAATTCCAGTTTAATTAAAGGAATTTCAAGATTGAATTGAAAAATGGTTTCTAAGTTATGAATGAATTCTTTTTGAAAGCTATGAATTGAATCTGTTTATTTTTAACAGATTTAAAAATAATGATTTGTTTAAACCATTTGAAATGGAATTGTTTTGAAAACTATAAGTTAAATCTTTGTTTTAAAGATTTAACGAGTTAATCAAATTGAAAGGGAAATTAATTTGGAAAATCTGTGAATGAATCTTTTGTTTAAAGGATTAAAGTGTGGAAACTGTTTAAACCGTAAAGATTGAATCTTTTTGCTTAAAGATTTTGAAATGGTAATCTGTTAAACCATTTAAAGAAAAGTTTTGGGTAATAAGTTGTGACTTAATTGAAATCCCAATATCCATATGTTTTTAAAGATTGCGCTCGTTATTCGGTTTAGCCGGGAGAGGACCTTTGTGTCATATAACCCGTTCCGAATACTGATACGTCGTATATGGATAGCATTTGAAGACCAGTGGTGAAGACCGGATATTTTCGAAAACGAAAGGACAACCCGTCGAATGTCTCTGCATCGACTGGTCCCCGGTATAGAGATTTTAGCACCCTTTGTGATGGGAAGTCCGGACGTGATTGGAAATTATCCGAATTTGCAAGGGCTTCGTGAGAAGTGCCTTCTGTTCTGTTCGAACCCGAAACAGACTTGTATGGATACATGTCTGACATTACACTTTGAGATATAAAGCCGATTTCTTTCAAATACATTTCTGTTGGTGGCGGAGAATTTATTCTCTTAGCTTAACACCCTTCTCTGAGACGTACGAGCTCAGAGGTTATGTAGTTGAAGGTTATCAGCGATATATTCCCAATTTGGTAATGTGGCATGCTGAGTGTAGCTTTGTGATGATCAGTGTTTGATCATTTGTGATATGATCATTTGTTTGATCTTATATCTTTGTGATCATAGGTTGATCATCTGTTGACCCAAAGCATGGCTTTGTGACAAAGCGTAGCTTTGTGGACGAGACTTCGTCAGGGCCTCACAACCCGGAAATGGTCGAAACAGGAATGTTGCGGCAAGGTTATGAGGGTCGCGCCCTTTAGGGTATGTCATTTCCTTCTGGAAAGGGGTGGTATCATGGTATGGAGCCCAGATACTTACTCATGTGGATACACTTTATTATGTGTGATGTTGGTTTAGAGGCGCCTCGGATAAAGGTCCCAAAGGACCGGGGGGTGGCATATTCGTGAGTTACCTGTTACAGGGGTAACCCGGCCTTGTTAGCAGAGAGCAGTTTGTCTCTCGGGGCGTCCCGCCAGAGGCGTTTCCATGCGGCGGAAGGAAGTTCCTTAGCCTGACCATTTGTTGGAAATCCATTTCTCCAATACGGAACTTGTACGGTTTTAGTTGTAGAACCTGCCATTCACTTATGGTGGCGCCCCACTGTTTGGATGGTAGCTATAATAGGCATAGTTCGAAATGTCTATGCTGGCTAAGATTTATATTCAACTTTCGAAATGTTTTCTACACTATGCACTAATGATAATATCCTATGATTTGCGTAGTAAGCATGTTTGACTATCATAAGAAGAAATCTCCTCCAATTCTGCGTTTGCATTGTGTGTGTGGTGGGAGGTCTTATGGTAGTTTCATTTTCCAAAAGCATTGCGGTTTTCAATGTTTAAATTCTTTTGTGTTGTTTAAAGATAAACTGTTTTTGTTGCTCACACCAGTCCCATGACTGATCCGGAGTTTATTGTTCCCTTCCTAAACTCTAGGTGCTCATAATTTTCCACACGAGCAGTCTAGAGTTGGGGTTTTTCAGATATTCAGATTCAGTAGATTATCTGGAGCTAGTTCAGTCTTTGGATCGGACTGCACTTGCTTATCTTCGTGCCTCGTTATTGGGAGTTCGAGCTATTTATGGATTGGTGCTTTGGAGATGAAGATTATCCGCTGCTGATGTTATCTATTTTTCTTTCCGCTGCAATTTATTGTATCATATCTCTGATGTATATAGATATTCATTGTATCATCATTGTATCTGGATATTGTATCAGATGTTGTATATCTATATTCTTTTTATTCCGCTGTGATATTTACTTAACTGTGTTATAAGCTCCGGCGACTCGGATTTGAACGCTCGAATCTACGACATTCGAGTACGATGTAAAGTATGGATGTTGATTTTCGAGCGGGCAAAACCCGATACGTTACATGTGGTATCAGAGCTAAGGTTGAACTTTAGCTCAGGATTATAACACATTAAGTAGCTCATTAGAGATAGAGTGAAGTAAACTCTAGAATGAGTATCCTTAAGATATCCGTCTGAAAGCCTCAGTAAATTCTCTTACTATTCAGCGATAGTGAGTATGAGTGCAAGAAGAGGATGAGATAGGGGACACAGGGAAATACGACTGTAAATGGTCAATATCCTGTAACAACAAGGAAGCAATCTTTTCTCTATCGATCTCTTTTGTTCGTCATCTTTTCTCAATTCTTCGATAGTTTTTGGTAGATCTAGAAAGAAGATTCGATATATAAAAATGGGACATAAACTCCAACTGAGCCAAAATTGTTTGTTTGGATGAATTGGTTGCTTTGTTTGCTATGGTTGATAGGTATACTTTAGTTCTAAACTAAAAGTTTTTGAAATTGTATCTATATATCTGTCTATTCTTTGGGTCCGGATATATTCTACGAATGATTAGTTATCTTTTGAACTAATCGATGCCACTTCATATTTCGTAGATCTGGATAACCCGAGTATTTTGTGAAATGCTAAACAGATTCGTTCTTGTATCTGTTATTGATATTCTGATTTGGTAAGCCAAATGCAGAATAGATCGATGTTCAGTTGATTCGATGAAACATTCTTCATCTGTCTTTATTTTCGTGCCTGTGAATTTCGAGGACGAAATTCTTTTAAGGGGGGAAGTCTGTAACGACCCCGAATTTTATAAATATTTAAAATGATAATTTATTAATTTTTGAATTAATATTTGTGAAATAAAACGATAAATGGATTGAAGAGATGCGAGTTTCCCCGAAACGAATAAATGTTTGTTTCGAACAAATATTTTAAACAAATTTATAGTTATATAAAATAGAGTTTGAAAAACAAATGCACTTATAAAATATATATATATATATAGAAATATAAGTATTAAAGTAAAATTTATAATAGAAGTTTATCTATATTGTAAAGTAATATTACAAAACATAAGTGTAGAATAAACATATACCTTCAAACAAATGAACTAAGTATAAGCTGGTAAACCAAGAAAAACAAATATATGTGTTAGCTTGCAAAGGAAGCCAAAGAAAATCATCTTCATTTTTGTACAGCCGAAGGAAATAAGAAAAAGTTGATATTGTACAAGCTAATTAATGAAGCCATCAGCAACACTATCTATCAGCCTCCAAAGAAATGAAATATCTCTGACCAAACCCAATATCACTTGTACAAAGTATAATAACCGAGTAAACTTCATTTTCCTTATATCTCCTCTTCGTTTCTATTCGTTCATATCAAAACATAGCAAGCATTTTTATATCTGAAGGAAGCATCATCTTTAAAACTTAAACAATAATTCAATGTAAAGCAACAAATCAATACAACCCGGAGATCAAGCAGATGATTCCAGCTAACATTTCAAAGCCTGCTTCAAAAATAGAAGCAACTCTGTTCTTCTTCAAAACCACTGTGAGTAACATTTTATTTCCAAACCTGTTTCAACTTTCAAATAGGCTCTGTTCTTTTCTGTCATCAATATGAGTAAACAACATAACATAAATGCTTAAGCTAATCATAATCATTAAATGGCTTATGTTTAATATGGATACTTGAATATCTTCTTGTTTAACTCTGGGTGTATATGTGTATTTAACTAGGTTGAGCTATGCATCTTCATCTCTGTTTAGTTTCTCAGGGTAAAGCCAACCAAGACATCGAATTTTTCTTATCATGTAATCAGTATCAAGCTTAGATTTTAAAAACAAAGAGTTATGTTTAGTCCTGAGCTATAACTTAAAAATAGATTTCAAGAAGAAAGAATGCACAGTGAGCAAGAAATGAGTTTTTACAGGAAAAGTTTGATTTTCGAATAAATTCAAACATAACAATTTGCGAATTCCTATATATGTCTTGAATCCTTATTGGAAACTAAGATTTTTAATGCAAGTTTGATGATTTTTATTGTGGTGTTTCGAGAGCAGTTTGGAAATGAACGGGAAGTTGTTTTTGGGCGAATTCCGATGATCGGAGGTTCTGGGGGTGACGGGGTTGTTCATGGTGATGGTCGAACCTACGGTGGTGGTAGGAAAAATGATAGGAGGTGACATCGTCCACTGTGGCGACGATGGTGAGTCGATCTAATTCCTAAACCTAGTTTGGACTGTGATCGAAAATTTGGTCGAAGTGGCCTTGTTCGTGCATCGAGTTGCACGTGGCCTTTGGAGGTGATGGCTGGGTGGGTGATGGTGGCGTGGCCGAGATTGTGGGGTCTCCGGTGGTCGAGGGTGTGCGCGCGAGGCTGTTTTAGGTGGGGTCTGTAGTTCCAGATGTGGGCTTGAATACTCGATTTTGATTTCGAGTAGTTATTGACGATTTGGTGGTCAGAATGGTGTGCGAGGGTGATAGTCGACTTGTCGACGCTAGTGGTGATGGCCGGAGCGTCGCCATGGTGGTGTACACGTACACGTACACGTTTGGGGTCGCGTGAATATCTGGGTAGTTTTAGTTTGGGGAAGACGAAGTTTCTGTTGCTCGAGTTTTGTGGAGTTCGACTTGTGAGTGCCTCGGGAATTTTGGGGTTTAACTCGAGTTTATACTCGAGTGTTTGGTGGGTAATAGCTACAGTTTTAAAGCTGCAAATTTATCTAAGTTTTGGTAATAAAGAAGAAGAAGGAGAAGACGAGCGTATAGGTGAGTGCCTCGGGAAATATTGATGAGGAACCCGAAGCATTACTCGAGTGGAACCAGGAGATTCTCGGGTTTAGGACAAACTGCCACATAATGTTGTAAAACAAAATAAAGATAATCACTTGTTTAAATTAGTTTAAACACTGTAAATTCAGATAAGTATTTAACAATTAAGGTTAAAACTTTAACACAAATTCTAATTACTTTAGTTAATGCTTAACCATGTTTTAAAACCCTTTTTGATAATGATAATTTAATCGTTAATAAGAATGAGGTTTATCTTAAAGCCGAGGAAGATTTAACGATTTGAAATTCATTAAATTATGTTAATCGAGATGGATAATTTATTTATTTAATTAATTGATAAATTGGACAAATTAAATAAATAATTAAAGGGTTAAAATCATTAATGAAGAATTATTAATTAAATATTAATTAATGATTAAAATTGATAAATCAAGTGATTAAGAAATAATTGATTAAGGATAATTTATTTAATGATTAAAGTGACTTAATTATTAATTAAGGTTGGTTTATTTAATAATTCAAGGTTAATTAATTATGTAATTAACTTAAAGATTAATTAATAAATGATTAAAGGATAATTAATTAAAATGGTTCGTAATTAATTAATGTTAATTAACCAAGATTAGTAATTTATTCATAAGTAATTAATCTGATTTAAATCTCTCAGATAATTAATTGATCTTACTTATGGATGTTTGGATTCTATTGAATGACTTGATTGTTTGATATCCCTGATATATGATGCTTTATGATATATCCTGATTTATGTTGTGATCTGTAATTTACTTATCTGTGATATATATCTGTGATCTGTGAATGAAGATGAGCGTTATAGTTATATCGCTTATCAACTATATCTTGTATTCTGATATATGATGATTGTATGATGTTGCACTACTGTGTGAAACCCCTGGACTACACTATTACACACACAATTATGGATTTCACGTGGAAATCGGTTAAGTCACAGATAATTCAAATCTGATGTTTTTGAAATTGAAATTTTAATTTCAATTGATTTTGAAATTAGAAATTCGGGTTTAAAGTGAAAAGCTTTTGAAATAGAATTTCAAAGATAAAAGCTATTTTGAGTAACTTAATTGAGTTTTGAAAATTTAAATAATTTGATTTAAATTTGAGTCCAAGTTTGAAATTGAATCCTATGATTTGAAACTAGGGATTGAAAATGTTATAAATGTGTTTGTATGAATTTAAACCATTTTAAAAGCATAATTTTGAGAATTTGGATTTAACCCAAATGACTTTAACTCGTATAAATGAATCAGATTTCCAAAATGAAAACTGTTGTTTTCAAAAGAATAAAAGCTTTCAGATAAGAAATGAAATTCCAGTTTAATTAAAGGAATTTCAAGATTGAATTGAAAAATGGTTTCTAAGTTATGAATGAATTCTTTTTGAAAGCTATGAATTGAATCTGTTTATTTTTAACAGATTTAAAAATAATGATTTGTTTAAACCATTTGAAATGGAATTGTTTTGAAAACTATAAGTTAAATCTTTGTTTTAAAGATTTAACGAGTTAATCAAATTGAAAGGGAAATTAATTTGGAAAATCTATGAATGAATCTTTTGTTTAAAGGATTAAAGTGTGGAAACTGTTTAAACCGTAAAGATTGAATCTTTTTGCTTAAAGATTTTGAAATGGTAATCTGTTAAACCATTTAAAGAAAAGTTTTGGGTAATAAGTTGTGACTTAATTGAAATCCCAATATCCATATGTTTTTAAAGATTGCGCTCGTTATTCGGTTTAGCCGGGAGAGGACCTTTGTGTCATATAACCCGTTCCGAATACTGATACGTCGTATATGGATAGCATTTGAAGACCAGTGGTGAAGACCGGATATTTTCGAAAACGAAAGGACAACTCGTCGAATGTCTCTGCATCGACTGGTCCCCGGTATAGAGATTTTAGCACCCTTTGTGATGGGAAGTCCGGACGTGATTGGAAATTATCCGGATTTGCAAGGGCTTCGTGAGAAGTGCCTTCGGTTCTGTTCGAACCCGAAACAGACTTGTATGGATACATGTCTGACATTACACTTTGAGATATAAAGCCGATTTCTTTCAAATACATTTCTGTTGGTGGCGGAGAATTTATTCTCTTAGCTTAACACCCTTCTCTGAGACGTACGAGCTCAGAGGTTATGTAGTTGAAGGTTATCAGCGATATATTCCCAATTTGGTAATGTGGCATGCTGAGTGTAGCTGTGTGATGATCAGTGTTTGATCATTTGTGATATGATCATTTATTTGATCTTATATCTTTGTGATCATAGGTTGATCATCTGTTGACCCAAAGCATGGCTTTGTGACAAAGAGTAGCATTGTGGACGAGACTTCGTCAGGGCCTCACAACCCGGAAATGGTCGAAACAGGAATGTTGCGGCAAGGTTATGAGGGTCGCGCCCTTTAGGGTATGTCATTTCCTTCTGGAAAGGGGTGGTATCATGGTATGGAGCCCAGATACTTACTCATGTGGATACACTTTATTATGTGTGATGTTGGTTTAGAGGCGCCTCGGATAAAGGTCCCAAAGGACCGGGGGGTGGCATATTCGTGAGTTACCTGTTACAGGGGTAACCCGGCCTTGTTAGCAGAGAGCAGTTTGTCTCTCGGGGCGTCCCGCCAGAGGCATTTCCATGCGGCGGAAGGAAGTTCCTTAGCCTGACCATTTGTTGGAAATCCATTTCTCCAATACGGAACTTGTACGGTTTTAGTTGTAGAACCTGCCATTCACTTATGGTGGCGCCCCACTATTTGGATGGTAGCTATAGTAGGCATAGTTCGAAATGTCTATGCTGGCTAAGTTTTATATTCTACTTTCGAAATGTTTTCTACACTATGCACTAATGATAATATCCAATGATTTGCGTAGTAAGCATGTTTGACTATCATAAGAAGAAATCTCCTCCAATTTTGCGTTTGCATTGTGTGTGTGGTGGGAGGTCTTATGGTAGTTTCATTTTCCAAAAGCATTGCGGTTTTCAATGTTTAAATTCTTTTGTGTTGTTTAAAGATAAACTGTTTTTGTTGCTCACACCAGTCCCATGACTGATCCGGAGTTTATTGTTCCCTTCCTAAACTCTGGGTGCTCATAATTTTCCACACGAGCAGTCTAGAGTTGGGGTTTTTCAGATATTCAGATTCAGTAGATTATCTGGAGCTAGTTCAGTCTTTGGATCGGACTGCACTTGCTTATCTTCGTGCCTCGTTATTGGGAGTTCGAGCTATTTATGGATTGGTGCTTTGGAGATGAAGATTATCCGCTGCTGATGTTATCTATTTTTCTTTCCCCTGCAATTTATTGTATCATATCTCTGATGTATATAGATATTCATTGTATCATCATTGTATCTGGATATTGTATCAGATGTTGTATATCTATATTCTTTTTATTCCGCTGTGATATTTACTTAACTGTGTTATAAGCTCCGGCGACTCGGATTTGAACGCTCGAATCTACGACATTCGAGTACGATGTAAAGTATGGATGTTGATTTTCGAGCGGGCAAAACCCGATACGTTACAACGATTGTTGAAACAAATCGCATCACAAAATTTCACATTCGAAGACGTGAACAAAATCCAAGGAAATCGGCTTAAAATGCATCAAAGTAGAAGTTCTGTTGAATGTTATTAAGATAATATCCCCTACGGAGGGGGGCCCAGGGGGGTGGCAACCCCCTAGGTGGGGGTGCGGGGGCAACACCCCCGCTACGGGGTTCGACCTAGTGAAGACAAGCGACCTAGTGAAGACCAGCGACCTACGACCTAAAGGTAAAGCGGGCGAGCGACCTAATGGATAGGTGGTCGAGCGACCTAACATTTTAAGGCCGAGCGACCTAGGAGCTAACGGCTTAAGGAGTAACACACAACCAAGAAGGTGCGACCTAAGGAAGACTCGCGACCTAACATGGCCGACCTAAGTGCAAACGACCTAAGTGGTCAAAGGGGCGTGATCTATCAAGTCAACAGGACGAGCGACCTAACATAAGTGGCCGAGCGACCTAACTGGAGCGACCTAGTGGTCATGCGACCTAAAGGAGATAAGGTCAAGCGACCTAAAAATTCACGACCTAACATGATACAGCAAAGAGGCGCGCGACCTAAAGGGGTACGCGACCTAAAAGGTTACGCGACCTACGACCTAAGGCAAAATAGGTCAAACGACCTAAAGGCGAGCGACTTAAGGAACTCGCGACCTAAAAGAGACGCGACTTAAAAGTGGCGCGACCTAACTCAAACAAGCCGGGCGATATAAGGCCAGAGACAACCTACGACTTAGCGACCTATAAGCTAGCGACCTACGACCTAACGTGGTCGAATGATAATAGGTCAGAAACGACCTACGACTTAGCGACCTATGAGCTAGCGACCTACGACCTAACGTGGTCGAATGATAATAAGTCGGAAACGACCTAAAGCCACGCGAGCTAACACTCCAGAGCGACCTAGTGTCAGAAAATCACCGAAAACACTGAAAATTGGTGCTTTTCGCCCATTCAATCCAAATCCAATACAGACAAACATGCTAAAGTGATGGGGAATCATTCCCAACAGTCCAATGACGATTATAGGCAAGATGTGAGATTAAAAATCTCACCTTTGCATGGAAATTGATGAAGATGAGGCTTGAGAGCAAAGCAAGAAACACAACAAGCTTGAATCTATGTTCTTCACTAGAATTTGGAGTAGATGTTGGATTAGCAATGAAGACTTGAGCTTGGAATTTTAATTTCCCATTCCCTCCACCATTTTTGATGAAGCTTGAAGGTTTTAGTGAAGAGATGAAATTATGAAGAGAAGGGGGTTGGGCTGAGCTAATATGGGTGCAGTCCAAACCAAAGTCCAAAGCAAAAAGTGACGAAAATTTCACTATCTCCAAACATATCGATGTTTATACTTAAAAAGATCGCAAACGTCATTTTGAACTCAATGGGAGGGGTCTCGAGTCCTAATTTGACTGTATGCAAAAAGTATCTTTTCGGACTAAGATCCGACTAACGATTAAAATATTTAAATAAGATATTCAAATATATACTCGTCAAATATGCGGGTTGTTACAACATAGTAGATAGTTTAATGGATCCTTAGGAGATGAAAATCCCGAACATCTCTTAAGTTATTGCACTCACGTTACACACTGGATATGAGATGTCAAAACCCGTAAACATCCCCGACATCATCACACTCATATTTATTATAGTTGATTTAACTTACATAAGATCTTTTAGTTCTGACTCGAGTGTTTTGCCTTTTCAATTCGCTCGGGTCATTCTGAGCTTTTCAGTTTATCGACGACTGGTTTCTGGAGGATGAAGACGAAGATTTTGAACTATTATTATGTATTATATTTATTCCACTACATCATGTAGTTCCGCTGCATTTAATTATTATTTATTCTTGTTGTATGTAACTCTGATATGTATTATAAAAGTTTAATCAATGTTATTTGTAAACAGCTTCATGAACTGTTTATTTGATTAGTATTTGTCATTTCGCTACGAGATTTTGTATTTGTTTCTTCCATTCTCTGCTTTTTCTTATTCACCCCATAACAATCTTCCCGTTTGAATGGTTTGAGTTTGACGCGTGTGTCTACTTAAAACGTCCAAAAAGGAAGATCGTTACAGTTGGTATCAAAGCTTTGGTTTAGCGATAACCTTAGCTTTGTGGGGCTGACTCATATAGAATAGGGTAGTAATACCCTAGAATGAGTCGCTGAGTGTATATATATGAGAGAGCGTATTTGTTAGTGTTATAAAAGGTTTTGTATTTTGTTAATTTGTTCTGTTTTGTATTTATAAATTCTGGTCAGTACATAGAACGCTATGGCATCGGTAGGAATTTCTAAACACTTAATAGGACAGACCGGCACAATATTGTTTTGAAATATAGGTAAATGAAATAATTTTGCCTATTATATATTTTATATATTAAATAATAAGTTTTATAAATGATATAGTTGGATGTAATATGTTTTTTGTTAGGTAGAGAAATTTTATAAATATTGATTGTAAAATAGGATTTACAAGTAAAGCAAAAAATAAATTGGAATTTGAGAACTTAAGTTCTGAGATTTTGAAAATTTCTTTCGAAAGATTTTGGAATATAATACTAGTATTATTTGGAAGTATTTTTCGATATAAATATTTCAATGCGATTTGGAAGGAAGTTTTAAAAAGAAATTTTTAAAGGAAATAAGTTTTGTACTCCCGTCTCTGTCGCTGGAAAATAATTTCGGTGATGAGTGAACGTATCATCGACGTTCATTTTCGAGTTTCAAAGTGGTAAGACCGTTGTAATAGTTTACTACACATTTTTTTTGATAAATAAATCTTAATTTCAAATTCCAAATATGATTTGATATGTATAAAAGGTATGATTATGTATACATTATTTTAAAATAATTGAAAAGGAACTTGGTTGTTTAGCTCTTAAATTCCTGTAAATTTGAAATTGAAATTATTGTAATAAATGGAATCTTGACTATATTAATAATTGAAAACTTCTAAAATGAAAATAAGAAATTTGATGTTAAAATGATTAATGAAATAGATAAGAAACTGAAAATTTGAAAACTGTAAATAAAATGGAAATGAAAATAAGAAATGGTAACTATTGAACATTTTGTTAACTAAATAAATAAGAGAAACTTGGGTAGTATTCAATTGCATTCTAAAAGACATATATATATATATATATATATATAACTTGCCAAATTATTTAAAGTTGAAATGTTAAAAAGAATATGTAATAGAATATTATACAAGTAAAACTTGGAAAAATGAAAGTGTTCAATGGAATTACTTCTATAAATAAGAATTCTAATGTTATAAATTGTTATAAACTGAAGTTAATAGATTGAAATGCTACTAATTAAATGTAATAAAAGTGAATAGTGTAATAAAAATGATTATAAACTTATGTTAACATTTAAGCTATCTATAATTAGATTTAATGGAAAAGGTGAATACTATAAGTAAAAAATTAAAATTTTGAGCGAATATTGAAGCCATTTATAACTAAAATGAGTACTATATAGATCGAATGATTATAAATTCAGAAACCATTGAAATAACTTAGAAATGGAGTTAATATTCAATAATACTATATGTGGAAGAATGAATATGAAAAAGAAATAATCTATAAATGGTGAATTAAATTGTAAAGAAACTTACCTAATAATGTATAATCCAATAATTGAAATAAAAATAACTTACTTAAGCAATGAATGTAAAGTAATAAAATGAAAGAAAATGGCATTGTATGAATAAGGGAGAAATGAACTTTTGTAAGTAATAACGAATGTAAATTAATGAAAATAAACATTATATGAATAAGAAAATTGTAACAACCCTAGATTTTGCATATATTTTAATTTTGACTTTATTTTATTATTTTAAACTTGTTCTTTTCAAACATTTCATTTTAAATATAAATGTTAATTATTATGTGAACTATAATTTCAAACTAGTATAAATTGGTTATTTTACTGAAAAGTGAATTTCTATTCAAACTGTTCAATCTTTGGCTTTTAAACTTAAAATTTTAATTATTTAAAATCTTAAAATTTATCTTTTATTATGAAAATAGATGTAATAACTTGAACACTGCTTTTTGTTTCGTTGAAAACGGAGTTAAACTGTAAAAGTTATGTGTATTTCAATATTGTGTGTAAACTGATGTATTTAGCAATATTGTCTATTTTAAATTATATTTCTTGGTCATATTTTATTTTAATATGTGTTAATATGTTATTTTATGTGTATTTTATCTTTTAATAATTTTAAAGTGATAGTATAATTTTTCTAAAGTTTATTGAATTTATTTTCTAATTTTAAAACCTAGTTTCCATTTCTTTGCTATTTTCTTAATTTGGTTATATAATTAAAATTTAATTATTTATTCACTTAGAAAATGTTTTAAAAGTCATTTTATTTCAAATTTTGGCTTATAATATTTTTAAAATGGAGTAAATAATTTTCCAAAGCCATTGGTAATTTTCTTGTAATTTTTATGTCCTGATTGCTATTTTTAAACAATTTCTTTATTCCTTTTTCTATTTTTATCCAATTTAATTATTTATTTTATTTTGGAAATGATAAATAAATTATTTTATTTCAAATTTTCACTTCATAATTTTTTTAAAATGAAGTGGATATTTTTCCAAGACTAGTAGTGATTTATTTGTAATTTCCGGACACTGTTTTGTATTTTTAAGTAATTTCTTTCATTCTTTTTATATTTTCCTTAAAATTAATTATTTATTTTCTTATATTTTTACTTAGTTTCGGTTTGTAAAGCATATTTCCGAGTTTATTTTGTTTATATAAAATTAAAAAGAAAAGGAAATGTCAAAGGTTTAAAAAGTTACAAAACTTAAGGCTTTCCACCTTCAAAACTCTTCATTTTCTCAACTCCTCATTTATGTGCATTTTTGGCCGTACAATATTTTTCTTAGCTGTGTATTTTCATTATCTTTCACATGAAACATACCTCAGCTCCTCATTTTTCATGGCTTGAGAGATTTGGTAATGGATCCACTTCCTTTTTCTACTTTTTCTTCTTATTTTCTATGAATTTTGCCTTGCTTTCCCTTGCTTTTTGATAGGTCTCCCCTACATAGCCACGGCCACCACACTCTACACTTCCTTCCAGCCATTACCACCGCCTATACTCCAGACCATGACCAAGGCCGAGCCATCCATGGTGACCAAACCCCTCAAAAATGCAACCTATTGCCAAAAAACAATGCTATTTGACCACTACTTGTTCATATCCTTCAACCACCACCCTAACCATCACCATAGCCGCCACCACTCCTCTGACCTGATCTCTACACAACCCTTTCCACCACTGACCAGTCATGGTGCACCCAGGCCGAGCCATAACCCCAAGGTCGAGCCTTTGTTTTGACCAAAAATCACACTATTTGCCTTAAAACTCTTTACATCTTCATGTATAAACTTCACCACCATATTCCACTACCTAGACCGTACATACACATGACCAAAACCTGAGCCAAACTTTTTCGAACCATAGCTAAATAACACCCCTAGGCCGTGCCAAATAGTAGAGAAGGCAAGGCAAAAGACTGTGTATTCGTATCTCTTTTTATTTCAAAGTTATTGAGTTTTAAAGTGTATTGAATTGTGTTGTTTTGATTGTTTGTTTTGTGTTGTACACAAGAGTTGTAGCTTGGATTTGCTCTCCACTCAAGTCCATAATAATGTCATCGTGCTTTGGTTTCTGTTGTGCCTTTGGTTTTGAAATCTTCAGAAATTAGAGGTGAGTAAATCTCACCAAACATTTATACTTATACAAATGTGAATTGACACCATTTGAATGTGTAGAACTATTATGTGATGTTATAACTGCCTGTGATCATTTATTTATGATGTTAAATTTATTTACCTATCATATAATCTATTATTTTTATATGTCATTAACTGTTCAATTATATCAGTTTATCACACTACAACTTCCCTGTAGACTAGAAATCACTATGGGTTGAAATGATACATACCCGAACGGACTTTAGAATAAGGAAAAATCATTATGGGCTGAAATGATAGGCCTGAACGGTTTTTATTTATTTATTTTATTACTTGGGATTGCGGGTTAGAAATGATAAAACCCGGTTTTTCTTTGTAAACTGCGGATTGAAATGATACATATCTGTATAACTTGACCTAGGCTAGAAAATTATATACAGACCCGTGGTTTATATATTTTTCTGAAATTTTTAAAATATTTTAGAAATGTAAATATTATGATATTTTGATTTAAATTTTATTAAAATGATTTCTATAAATTATCTGTGATTTTGCTACAAATTAAATAAGTGAATTTAGTAAATGGTGAAGTAGAATTTGAAATATAAGTAAATTTTGGAATTTATGGTTTTGTTTATAAATGGAATTTATGTAAAGTAAGAAAATATGAAAAATTTGATTTAAATATGAATTTAATGATTTTTATTAAGTAATAATAATTTTTAAAAGTGTTAATGATTTTGTATAAATTAAAATATGAAATAAATGAATATTTAAGCTGAATTTGGAAATATAACTTAAATTGGGAAATTGTGAATTTTGTTAAAAGTGAAATGTTAATTAAGTAAAATAAATGGAAATAAGTTATAGTTTGGAAATTTAAACTTAGTTGTTAAGTTAAGAATTTAATTAAAGAAGTGAAAATTTAATTGTTATTTAATTTGATTTTTGTATGGAAATTTGACTTTATAAAATCATAGAAATAAAGGTATTTAAATGATTGTTTTTAAATGTGAAAATATATGATTGTATAAGTTAAATGATTTATATTAAAGGTTAATTATGTGTGAAATTGTAAATAAAACTCTAAATGTGATTTGACATAATTTTTGAAATATAAAGTAAAGATATTACAGCATTGGAAAATGCTGTAGTTGTTTTAAATGAACCAAATAGCAAATTTGAACTAAGGGTTATTATAGCACTATGTTAGTGCTATAGTTTAAATTTAACTAAAGTTTTTATTGAAACTAAATTAAGATATTACAGCATTTTAAATGCCGTCTTTTGTTAATGAACTGTTTTTGAACATAACATTTCGTAGCATTTTCTAAGTGCTGCGAAAGTTGAATTTTCATTGTTTTAATAAACTTAAATGAATAAATGATCTTTGAAAAAGATAAAATTTTGGAAATTAAGTATTTAATTATTAAATATAATGAATTGACTTTAAATGATTTAAATGGAATAGTTGATTTGGGAAATACAACTATTTTAAAATATGATTAAATGGTATTTAAATTTAAATTAAATAGATGATGGTTTGAAATGATATTTTGATATTTTGAAATGAATTTGAAATGATATTAAATCTTGGAATAAATAATTGAAGTTTATATTAGTATGAAAAATATTTGGTTTACTTGTAATTTGAATCTATTTAAAGATATTAGACTTATGAAATATAGGATAATAAAGCTTTGGAATTTATTTTATAATTTGGGGTTATTTTGTGAATTAAATCTATATTTTGAATTTATAAGATTTGAAATGGCCTATGGAAATTTAATTGAAATAAATGATTGAATTGAATTGAAACTTTGGAAATTGAATACTTGATTTGAAATTATAATAATTACACTTTTAATGGTTTAAACGAATTATTTTGATTGGAATATAAACTATTTAAAAGGGTGACTTGAAATGAAGTTTTGAAAGGATATGATATTTTAATATATTAAAATGATTTGAAATGAAGTTTTGGAAAGATAAGAGATTTTGACATATTAAAATGATTTGAAATGAAGTTTTGAAGGGATATGATATTTTAATATATTGAGATGATTTGAAATGAAGTTTTGAAATAATAGGATATTTTAAATATATTGAAATGGGTTGGAATTGATTTAATCTTTATTTTGATAAAGGTTTGGATTTGAAATGATATTCTATTTTGAAGTACAAAATACTGTTTTTAAATTTATAACCACGGGTTATAATAACGATTGGTTGTTAAAGAGACCGGGATCGGATATGGACATACTCTCTGTCGATACCGAAAACCACTTTGACAACTGTGTACGCGGTGGAGTTTCCAGAATGAAGTAGGATGGTGGCGACGATCCTAAGGTATATACGTGGACCCAACTCCCGTGAGTTGGCATAAGGTGGCTAAAACATGAGCGATTGACAGACCAAGGAGGTAGCACCTCTTATCGAACACACTTCTTCGGTACCATTCTATTACTTGTGATTGATTTGGTGCGCACCCTTGATTTGGGAGTGTTGTTCGAGGTGGGCGGTAGTGGCTGCTATGCGTCACCACCAGTCCAGATGCGTAATTGGTATATCTACCTTGGCATTGCCTTGTGTGCCGTGTCACCTACCATATCGAGCCCACTACGATTTTGGTTTAAAGATCCGACGCGTTAAGGTTCACCATCCCCTTAACGCTATTTTCTATATGATTATATTTTACTAATTAGACACTACTGTATATAGCGTATATTACTACATAGTAGATAGTTTAACGGATCCTTAAAGAATGGCGATCCCAAGCATTCTTTAAGTTACTCGTACCTTTATTACAGTTCACTTGAGTTGGTTTATATTGTATAAGTATGTATGTCCTGACTTGAGTGTTTGTATTTTTATTTATGCTCGGGTCAGCTTGAGTTATTCACAGATTCGGATTTCCGCTCTCTTGGAGATTATCTGCTTGTCTTGTCCTATCTATTTCAGTTCTGTTGTTCTATTCAGCTTGTAATTTGTTATCATATTGAGACTTCTGTTGTATTTTATTTCTTCTGTTATATCTTATGTAACTCTGATATATTTATATAGTAGCTTCATGAACTACTATTTCTTTTACTTCCACTGCATTATTTTATTATGTGTCTATGATCTGTGATTATTTATTTACTATATATTCTGAGATTTGCCAAATTTTATTTACAATGCGGTATTTTGAGCAATTCAAATCCGACATGTACGGATGCGAATGGTTGAAAATATCGGGTCGTTACAAAAATAAAAGTAAATGATGAAAAAAGGGGAAAATCAAACTAAATTGTAAATGTGAAGTAAACTGAAATAAATGTATACGATACTTCAATAATGAATTCTATGATCCAAATAAATGAACTGGATATAACTTATGTAAGTAAAGAACGTAAATTAATGAAATAAGCCTTAAATGAATGAATGAAAATTTTGTAAGTAATGAACGTGAATTAAAGAAAATCATTGTATTAAAAAAATGAACAATAAATGATGTGGAAAGATAAATAGAGTAAACTTAAAAATGTGTTGAATTCTTTGTTTGTTGGGCTTATGGATTGGTTGGGAAATTATACTTCTATTTTGTATAGAGATGTATAAATAATCTATAAAGTTATCTACGATTGTTGAGTCTATGGTTTACTTCATAGTTTATTTATCATTTTATATGATTAGAAGTTCTGAACCTGAACAAACCATTTGTTTTTGGTTGCTATGGATGGATGATTGCTCTCTTTGTTGAAAATGATATTTGTACTATTGTTTTCAAATAATTATAGTTATGTGGTGATGTTTTGTTTGTTATTTATTGAAACAACTTAAATATTTTCTCTTTTACTTAATTATTAACCTCTTTGGATTATATAAGTGAAATACAGGTATAGAAGAAATAGCTACTACTTTTGGTTTCATAAATAAGCGTTGTTTGCCCGACAAATAGGTACGTTCTCAGATTACGGTTTTCTAGCGGTATTATATTGTTTTTCCCTTGAAAAATATGATATATATTGTTATCATTGATTTTACTATTTCTTCCGGACCTCTTCGTACAAAAGAGACTCTGCCGAAATTTTCCGTGAATTTTGGACTTAGAAAATTTTGTGAAATGTTTTCCAAACCTTTGTTAACTTGAATAAAAGGATTTAATTGTTTATAAATTGATATATTTTATTTAAACTATTTAATTATATAAACTAATTGTTTATAAATTTAATATTCTGAATGAAATATATTGATTAATTCATTCATTCTTTTCCCTTCTTTTCCCTTTTCGAGGACGAAAATTTTTGAGTGGGGGAGAGTGTAACGACCCGCAATTTTCGATAATTAAAAATAGTTAATTAATTATGGTTTTGTGATTTAATGTTGGAAGAAATAAAAATTTGTGATTAAATAATACGAATGTAATTGGAATGAAATGTAATAGTATTAATTTAAGGAAATTAATAACTGCTTTAAATGTAATTCCAATTAATTGAAAAGAAAAAAAAGTTATAATTGGTTATAGATTGTAAATTAATTGTAATAATGTGTGTGTTAATTGATAATTGGATTAAAGGAGTAATTGATAATTTAAATGCTGTATTAATTAATGAAATAGTAAGTAATAAATTGTAATTGAATAAAATTAGTGTAATGAGAGTTGTTATAACATTTATTGTAAATAATAAACTTACGAATGTTATTAAATGTGGAAATTGTGACAATTGTTATTTATTACCAATTCATTTAATCAATTATAATTTAAAGAAATTAAATGTTACGTAAAATGAGTTAAGACGATAACTGTAAAATGTGAATGCAATAAAATGCACAGGAAGGTTAATTACATTTATAAGGTAATAATTTAATTAATAAAAGGAGTGAAACCAAGATAAATTAATTTATTGGGATATTAAATTATAATTAATGTGAAAATCGAAAAAAATTCAATATAATTGGAAAATTGCAATTATTAAATAAAAGTTGGTTATTGTGGAATGCTAACGTAATAAGATATAACCTAATGTAAAAATATGCATAAAGCAATGAATGATGAAATGAAAAGGACTGAAATCAAGTATAATCAATTTATTGAAATTTAATTATAATTAATTGGGTTTAATTACAGTTGAAATTGAACATTGTAATTAGTGTAATAACCAACATTGAAATTATATGTAAACCTATTTTAAATTATGTTAAATGTCTAAGCAATCATAAATGATGAAAATTGTTAGTTTATAAAATTGGAATTAAAAAGGTGATTTAATTTATTTAATATTAATTTATTTAATTAACGTGAAAATAGCCATTTTGGCCACCGTCTCAGATTTTGGCGAAACCAGTTTCATCAGATCTGTAACGGTGAATTATTGTAAGGTTTCAAATTTCATAGCGATCAGACTTGTCGTTTGATCATACGGACTCGAAATGCGTAGAAATGATGATTTAATTAAATTCAATTGATTTTAATTTGAAATAAGCTGACTTTAAGCTAACTTCTATATATGATGGAATTAGGACTTGAAACCTATTCCATTGAGTTTATAATTATCGAAAACATCTATTTTGATATATGGGATGACCTGTTTTCGTTTCGGAAGCAGAATGAGCTTTTTGGGTTGTATTTGTCGTTTCAAATCTATTCGATACGTGCTCTTTTTCTTATCGAGCCTTGTCCATATATATAGACCTTTCTAAACTCTAGCAGCCTTTCTATTTCTCATTTCTGTACATATTCGTCTATTACATCTATCGGTTCCTTCTTCTTTCCAATGACTGCAGATCCAAACCCAAATTCAATTTCAAAACAAAATCCAAAAATCGAACTCCTCCGAACCATATCAAATTATATACTGATTCGAAGCTCTCGACGAACGTAATTCACTGGTTTGATTCGTTTTTCAATCGGATTCACCGTTTGTCCAGAAATTGAGGTTGAACCTCAGTCATACGTATTTGGGTTTCTATTATTCAACGGTGGATTTTCATCTGATCGACGATCGGGAGGTGGCATTGGGAAGGTGGTGTCGAGCAGGCCACAGATCTATGGTTCGTTCGTCATATATGATCAGAGGTTCCATAGAAATTAGCCACAAAGCTTGGCGGCGGCGGAGCAGATATGGACCACCAGACGTGGTCGCATGAGCGGCGTGGGTGTGCCTGGCCGAGGGCATGGCGACGGTGGTCGTTGATTTCATCCTGGTTCACTGAGGCGGCGGCGATTTTTGACTCTACGGTGGCAGTTGTATCTAGCGCGACTTTACGTTAGGGTTTCTGGAGGATGGGCTCACGTGGATGCTTGGTGACGTGTCATTTTCTGGTTTGTCTATAGTTTTAATTTAAATTTAAAATTTTCAATCATTCTAATCTCGATAACTTTTATATACGAGGTCGGATTTATGCGCGGTTTATTTCATTGGGATCGTATCGAAATTCCAGACATTTTGACGTTGGTGTGGACGAATTCTGAGACTGTTGAACTTTGGGTCCTAATTTGGATTTCAAATCGATTTGAAATCAAAAGGTGAGTGTTTTGACCCACTCACAATTACTAGATTATCTTATGTTAGTTAAATTAAATTTATGATATGATTGGAAATTTATTGATTGAAGTTTGGTACGTTTAAATTGTCATTCTAGTTAAATTTGACTTTTATTGCATTTAATCATCGTTTGATTTAATATGGAATTTAATTGTCAATTTAATACCTGTAATGATAATCTATGATGACCCGGATTTTTAACCTCGGTTAAATGGGGTAGTTAACTAATTTAAACCATTGGAATATTAATTTGGATAAGTCGAACAAATAAAATTATGATAATTAAAATATCTGAATATATATATAAATTGAATTAAAAACTATATTGAAGATTTCATTTTTTAAAATCTCTGGGTATGATAAATCCTTTAGAAAAGATAATAAACTTTTTGTATAAATAAAATTCACCATTTAAATCGAGAGAAAATATCCATAAAAATATAGATACAGGTTTTTATGTTCGATGATATATATAGTAGAAGGTAAAACATGTGAGCAAATACATAGGTTATGCATATAAGATCTTTATATTTGTAAGTGCAGGGTAAAAGCTTCATGATGGAGGATAGAATAAATATCTATGTATACATAAGCTTGATGATAATTAAAAATATACTAGTAAATAAGCAGATATATGTGCCTATATGAAGGAATGCGTGTAGAAGTATGTTTACAGGTTATAAAAAATATATGAGATATCAATTCATATAGAAGTTTTTGTAAATAAAAGGGGGAACAACATCAAATCCTAGCATACAAAATATTTCATCAAGGTAAAAACAAAATCAAAAGCATTTCATATAAAATCAAATCAGATCAAAAGTAATCTCTGACCAAGTAAAGGTAAGAAAAATAAAATAAAATACAAAGATGCTTGCTGTGTACAAGGGAAGGCAGCAGTATAATATCTGATATATATATATATATATATATATATATATATATATATATCTCCACCTTGTCTTCTTTTATTTCATTCATTCGAAACTAAGCAAGTTAAACAAAAAGTAAACACTTCTGCATTTTTAAAACTTGAAAATAAATCAAAAACAATTCAACTAAACAAGAGAAGATCAAATAAAAACAAAGGCCAGCAAAGACAGTGCTCTGTTCAAAAGGAATAAGTGAGTAAACTGCACCTTTTAAAGTAAATTCTGTGTTATATGTGGATGCATATGATAAATTATGAAATGATGTTGTGGAAAATGTTGCATGAATGTATAAAATGCTTGTATGTTTATATGCGGAGGATTGTATGCATGTCTGTGTTCAAGATACATGTCTCTGATCAAATTTCACAGGCTTTAGACAAATTCAAAAATCAAATTCTCCTTTCCCAATCACTTTTAGGATTTGATTTCTAAAGGAAATATGTAAGTATCAACTAGATTTTATTTTTAAAAATAGTTTTATGTGAATATATTGAAAAATTATTTCAAAAATAAGAAAGATCAGTGAAAGCTAAATATAGTCAATAAAATCGAATGTTTGAAATTCATGTTTCGAATTCATAACTTGATTCGCATATGAAAACCATGATTTTTGATGGAGAGTTCACAATCTTTAGTGTTGTGGTTGTCAAGAATTTACGAGTTGATCGGTATTGAGGATTTCATCAATTTCTGACGACCGGAGGGGAGACGGGCTTCGGGACTGGTGTTGGAGGAAGCTTTGGAGGTGGGGATCACTGGAAAAATGGGAGAGGATTTTTCTGATGAACGAGGCGTCGGGTCGGAGCTTAACTAGGGTTTGGGGGGATTTGGGACGTTGTTGTTCGAGAGGTAATGACGATGGATGAGGAGCATCGGAGGCGACCGCAAGGTGGGGAATGGATGGTGGAGGTCGAGGTGGTCATCTGTGGGGTCGGCAAAGTTGACCGGGGTTGGGATCGACGGTGATGGTTGTTTTTCCGCTGATGGTGGTTTCTGATTTTCGAACGATGGGTTCGATTTTAGTTCACCAGCAAATCTGTGAACATAGGTGATCGTATGCGACGAGGGGATGGTCATCGACTTGACGAGGGTCACGGTGTCGAGCTACGGTGGCCGGAGCTACCGTGCACGTGCACGTTGAAACTGGCGGTTGATCGTTGGTTTTAGGAAGATGAAGGTGCTTACTCAGGTTGAAGCTCGGGTTGGAGGGTCGTTTGCTCGAGTTTATTCTTGAGTTGCTCGCGAGAGAGAAGTTTGGCCCAGTTTTAAAATTTAAACCAAATATAAGTTTTAAATTTAGCAAAGCTTTTGCATGTGGATGAAAACTCGAGTATGGACTCGAGCTAAACTAGGGTAGAACCAGAAGTAGGTTTAAAATGCAGGAATTTAAAAGGTTTTATAAAACTATTATGTAAAATAAATGTTTTTCTTAAAACATTTGATTTAGAAGATTTGAAGTTTGTTTAACTTAAATTTGTTAAGTTAAATTGTAAGCTTATTTTAAATTTAAAGTTTAATTTAAAAGTGGAATGTTTTGAAATGTATTTAAATTTTGTTAATGATAAGTAAGTCATTAATAAAAATAAAGATTTATCTTAAGAGATAATTAAGATTTGGATAATTAATTACTAATTCATTAAATAAGGTAATTAAGAGCAATTAATTTGTTTAATTTAATAATGTTTAAGATTTATTAATTTATGAGATAGAGGTTAGTTAATTAAGTAATTAGGTTGTAATTAGTGACTAATTAATTACTTAATGGAAGTAATAGAGGATTAATTACTTAGTGTAATTAATTAAGGATTGATTGATTAAGGATACTAATCAATGATTAGTTAAATAATGAGTATGATTAATTAAGGGATAATTGATAAATGAATGATTATGAGATAATTAATTTGAGTGATTAATTAATGATGAATGTAATTAATATGGATGGGTAAAGGATAATTAATTTGTGTAATTAATTAAGAGTTAATTACTGATTGTAATTAAAGAATAATTAATCGAAAATGATTAATTAAGATGATAATTAGAGGATGATTAATTAATTGATTTGTAATTAATAAATGCTGAGTAAGCAGGATTTAAAGATGATGGAAGTAATTAATTTAATATGTTTAAATTAATTAGAATGGTATGGCTAATCAACCTTGTGTATGGATGATAAAATGATATTGGAAGTCTTGGATTAATTGTTATCCCTAATATGTAATTCGTGATGCTACGTGATATGATATGTTTGATTTAAACTGTGATGATGTGGCTATCTATTGATGATGAATTACCGTGACACCCTATATTTAAAGTTGAATTGTATTCAACTTAAATAACTTGAGTTAAGATGACACTGGATTCGAAGAGACCCGAGTCGGGTATTAGTAAATACCCGAAACCACATCGATTCTTTATAAATTGATATGTGAAGTCAATAAGTTGGAATAGAATGATTTAAATGAATTGGACCGTTTAATCTAAGTTTTGGTACTTAGAAATTGGTGAGTGAAATAAGTGATGTCTATAACAAATTTGTGAACCTGTAATTGATACAAGTTACCCGGGTTATATATAAGTTGTATGCTTTTGAAATTTACGTTAGATGGGTTTACTCACGCTGATTTCCAGCCTGACCCAGATGTTACTTTGATGTAATGCTCGGGTCAGACCGAGTATTACAGATTTTTAGGTAAGGACGTTCTGGAGCTCAGGTGGCGAGCTGGATGGCAGAAACGTATGGAGTATTCCGTTGTGTATTATTGTTGTTTATTTGGGACAAGTTAAGTTTTAACTGTCCAGTTTAAATGTGATTGGTTGTAACTCTGATGTATTGAATGTAAATTAACAGATATAGTTTTCCTTTGTATAACTGCCATTATTTGTTATTATACTTTATCCGCTGCGAATGTGAGAATCTGTGTTTTGTTTATGTTTCTTCTTCTACCTCTTTCTTCTTAACCCTAACAGTCCGGTGTTTCCGGCCCTCGATTGCTCGGCACTCTATACAGTGAACGTATTAGCGTCGATTTTCGAGGTTGAAAATCTGTCGGGTCGTTACAGTGGTATCAGAGCCGAAGGTTAAGCGAGAACCTTGGCTTGGTGAGTTTACTCATCAGGGATAGGGTTAGTATTACCCTAGGATGAGTTGAGTGTGTTTGTGTGTGTGTATATATAAGAGAGCGTACTTGTTATTTTTTTATATAAATGTTTTAAAAATGGTTATAAAACTGGATGATTTTATAAAAGCTTATATTATATATATATAGCAATAATTAGTTGTAAAATAAGAAATTAAGGAATATATATATATATATATACACATATCCAAATAAGGATTGGATAAAATGAACTATATAAATAAGATGAATTAGAATTGGGTTCAAACCAGAAATAGAATGGTTATTGAGTTTAAATAGGATAATTGTTTTCTAGTAAGCAAATAAATGTTTTAAGGAAGTAACCATTAGATGTGAATAACTTGTAAATTAGAAAGGATGTAAATTGAAAAGTTTTGAAATTGTTTCAAATGTTAATAGAAATAATAAAGGGTACTATTCAGAATATTTTGAATGTGATCTTATTTTAAAATAAGAGTTGTTTGAAAGCATTAAAGGAAACTGTTTGAACTAAAACCAAAAGTGGTTTAAAATTTAAGGATAACTTAGAGTGTAAAGGAAATAATATGTATATATGAGGAATATACATAATATCAAAAATGGGTTGAAATAAACTCTAAATGTTGAGTTTTAAATTTGGAATGAGATGTGAAACCCAAGGTGTTAAGTTTTTGAACTTATAAGATTATTAATGTGAAGTTTAAAATTTGAAGCAGGAATTCAAATTGGGTAAGGTTAATGAAATTAAATTGAATTTAAATTTGGGAAAGTTAAATAAGTTAACAAGCAACCTAAATTGGAAATTTCAAGATGAAATTGAGATTTAACTTGGGGAGTTAAATGGTTAATTTGAATTGGGAGTTTGTGTAATCTCAAAATGGGTTTGAGATCTGGAAATTGGAAATGGGTGGATGTTTTGTAACAACCCTGAATTTTGTGATTTATTTTAATTAATTATTTGACTATTTTATTTGAATTTCCGATAAAAAAAACTTTATTTTATTTATTAAAATGAATAAATTATGTTATTTTAAATAAAAATGTTGATTTTATGTGAATTATAAGTTCAAACCTGAATAAATAGAATAATTCCAGAAAATGTGTATTTTGGTCAAAATGGTCAAACTTTGACTTTTAAATTTTAAAATTTATATTTGAATTCTTGAATTTTATCTTTTACTATGAAAATAGATTTAATATCATGAATACAACTTTTCATTTTGTTGAAATTGGATTTAAATTGTGAAAGTTATACTGTTTTCAATATTGTGTGTATATTGAGTTATTTAACAATATTATTTATTTTAATTTATATAAATGATATTTTATTTGATATATCTTATTATAATCTATACATTTATGTTATATTATATTTCTTTTGCCTTTAAATATTTTTAAAGTGATTATAAATTTTTTCCAAAGCTTATAGAATTTATTTCAAATTTTTAAAGCCTAGTTTGCATTTTTAAGCTATTTTCTTAATTTAATTCTATTTAATTAAAATTTAATAATTTATTTTATATATTTATTTTCATTTCTCAGTTTTATCTTTATTTATCAGTTTTTTTATATGTATTTTAAAATTTTCAAAAGAAATAATGGAAATTTGAAAGGTTTTGTGACTCTTTAGTTGCTTAAGTCTCTTTGTTTTCCCACCTTTTCATTTCCTAACTCTTGCACTCATTTTCTTAGCCGACTTTATCATTTCCTCAGCCATACAACATTTCTTTTTCACGCAAGCAAAAAAATATTTCTCATTCCTAAAGAGTGCGGTTTTTCACGCAAGCAAAAAAATATTTCTCATTCCTAAAGAGTGCGGCCTCCATTTGCAAAAGTTTGGTAATGGTTTCAGCATATTATTCTTATTCCTCTTCTTTGTTTTACATCTTTTCCTTGCCTTCATTATCTATATGGATCGGCCAGCCCTTCCTCCACCACCTAGGCCGCCTTCACCACCACCACATCTGGTCAACACCTCCTCCAGCCCATTCCCATACCATAACCGTGCATCATAATAAGGCAAATCCACCTGAAATGAACCAACATCACCAAAATGCTTAGCCGAGCACCTTAGAGCATCGCCACCTCCAAATTTCCACCTAGGCCGGCCATACACCACCACCACCTACAGTGCCCGACCTAACACACCCTGCCACATCACTACCTGACACCCTGTAGCCTGGCCGTGCCTGGTCATGCCTTGGCCAAGCCCATAGGTTGCCTTGAATCCATGCTAGTGCCTTGTGATGGTAGCTTCTTGCATCACCAACCTTTGCACCATTTTCCCTAGGCTAGGCCGACCCATTTGAGTCCACAACCAGACCCTAGAACAAGCCGTGTATTTTCCATCCATGGTCGAGCCTATGATGGTTGAAGGCAAGTGCAATTGGTTTGGAGATGTTTTATGCATGAATACATAAGCTGTTTAAAACTTTGAGAAGTGTTTATTCATGTTATATTGTATTGTTTTGTTTCATGTATTCAAGACAATTAACTTTGGCTTTCCAATCTCAAATCATATTCCTGTTGTCGTGCCTTCGAAGATCTCTGTTTTGTGTATTTGGTGGCTATCTCCAGCTTGAAACAAGTGAGTAAATCTCACCTGACATTTATACTTATGCAAATGTGAATTGACAACAATTGAATGTGTAGAACTTTTATGTTATGTTATATCTGCCTGTGATGATTTATTTATATGATGTTAAAACTGTGAAATTACCCGTCATATCATCTGTTACTATTATATATTGTTAACTGTTCATTTATATCTGTTTATCACACTGCAAGTTCCCTGTAGAATAGAATCACTATGGGTTGAAATGATACATACCCGAACGAACTTTAGAATAGGGAAAAATCGTTATGGGCTGAAATGATAGGCCTGAATAGTTTTTATTTATTTTATTTTAACTTGGGATTGCAGGTTTGAAATGATAGAACTCAGATTTTTGCTTTTTAAACTGCGGATTGAAATGATATATATCTGTATGACTTGACCTAGGTTAGAAAACTATATACAGGCACGTGGTTATTTTATAAAGTATTTTGAATATTTTAAATATGTTTAAGAGTGTAAATTTATGAAAATTTGATTTAAATTGAATTTTTATAAGTTTAAATAGTGAAATTAGGAATTTTCTATAAGTTAAAAATGTTGAAAATGAATAGAAATGGAATTTTTGAAAATATAACTTAAGTTAGAAAATTTTGGAATTTTGGTTAAAATGAGAAAATAAGTTATATAAATAAAAATAAAAATGGAAATTTGAAATTTATTGGAGAATGGAAATAAAATTTAAGTGTTAAGTTTATTGATTAAAAAAGTGAAGAAAAGAAATTTACACTTGAATTTGTTAAATAATTCATTGAAATTTGATTTAACTATAACGGATTTATTTAATAAAAATCACGTGTTAAATGATATATTATATAAACATTTTTGAATGATAAAAACATGATTTTTATAACGTTAAAAGGGTTAAAAATGAATTTTACTATTGGCTGGAAATACACTAAAATCTGGAAAATACTTTTAACAGCATTCAGAAATGCTATGATTTCAGAATTGAACTAAAACTTAGTAAAAGGAGGCTATCACAGCATTTCTGAAATGCTGTAGTTGCTGTAGTAAATGTAAAGGCTAAAGAACTTAATAAAGGGCTATTACAGCAGTTCTGTAAACTGCTGTAGCTGCCTGTTGTCTTTCCTGAAATAAAATGTTTCCAAATATAACTTATAACAGCCTTTTCTAAATGCTGTGAAAGGCTGAAATTTTCAATGTTTATGGATTTTGACCTAGTAAATGAACTCAGAATGATTTGAAACTTTGAAAATTGAATACTTGACTTGATAAAAAATTTCATTTTTAAATGGTTTAAATGAAAAACTATTTAAAGGGTGATTTGATAAGATAATAAATGAATGATATTTTGGAATTTTAAAGGGTATTAAATTTGATAATTGAATTTGAATTCAAATAATGATTTGAATGGAAGTTTTGAAAGGATATGAAATTGTAATATATTGAAATGGTTTGTAAATGATTTAACCTTTAATTTGATAAAGATTTGAATTTGAAATGATATTTTGTTTTGAAGTATAAAATATTATGCTGGAATTTTTATAACCACGGGTATACTTCTCTGTATGTCATTTGATTTCCTGGTGATGGTTTGATGCACATTAACACTGTTAATTGCATGGTTTACTTCGCTATGGACATTTCTATGATATTGTTATTACCGTTTAATTGATGGTTTTTTTGGATCCTTAAAGGATGAGCGATCCCAAGCATCCTTTAAGTTATTATGCATTGCTATTATAGTTCACTTGAGTTGGTTTACATTGTATAAGTATATATGTCCTGACTCGAGTGTTTTGTGTTTTACTTTACGCTCGGGTGAGCCTGAGAATCACAGCTTTGGAATTTATCTTCTGGAGCTAGAGATTTGCTGGAGCTTATTTGTCCATCTGTTATTTCTTATCTTCTAATCCAGTTATTTACTATTCGGTATTGTCTCTGTATTATTGATATATGTATCCTAACTTCTATTGTATCTATTTTGACTATGAGATTTTTGTATATGTTTTGAGAATTTGTATATAGTAGCTTCATGAACTACTATGGTATTTTATTTCTGTAACGACCCGATATTTTCAACCATTCGCATCCATTATAAGTGTATAGGTAGACACTCATGCCGGAGTTGAATTGCTCAAAATACCGCGTTGTAATTAAAATTTGGCAAATCTCAGAATATACAGTAAATAAATATAATCACAGATCACAGACACAGAGTAAAATAATGCAGCGGAAGTAAAAGAAATAGTAGTTCATGAAGCTACTATCTAAATATGTCAGAGTTACATAAGATACAACAGAAGAAATAGAGTACAACAAAAGTCTCAATAAAATAACCAAGTACAAGCTGAGTAGGACAACGGAACTGAAATAGATAGGACAAGACAAGTAGATAATCTCCAGTGATTCAAATCTCCAAGCGAGTGGAAATCCAAATCTGTGAATAACTCAGGCTGACCCGAGCGTAAAGCAAAACAAAAAACACTCGAGTCAGGACAATATATACTTATATAATGTAAACCAACTCAAGCGAACTGTAATAAGGGTACAAGTAACTTAGAAGATGCTTGGGACCGCCCATCCTCTAAGGATCCGTTAAAATATCTACTATGTAGTAATATTCGCTATTATAATAGTGTCTAAATAAGTAAAGTATAATCATATAGAAAATAGCGTTAAGGGGATGGAGAACCTTAACGCGGTCGGATCTTAAAATCATAATCGTAGTAAAGCTCGATATGGTAGGTGACACGGCACAACTAGGCAATGCCAGGGTAGATATACCGATTACGCACACGGACTGATGGATACGCATAGCAGCCACTACCGTTCCACCTCGAACAACACTTCCAAATGGAAGGATGGCCATCTAATCAATCACAAGTAAGAGTATAATATTGAAGAAATGTGTCCGAGAAGAGGTGCTACCTCACTGGTCCGAGATCGCTCCTGTTTTAGCCACCTTATGCCAACTCACGGGAGTTGGGTCCACGCAACATACCTTAAGAACGTCGCCACCATCCTACTTCATTCTGGAATCTCCATCGCGTACACAGTTGCCAAAGTGGTTTTCGGTAAGACAGAGAGTATGTTCATATCCGATCCCAGTCTCTTTAACAACCCAACGTTATTATAACCCGTGGTTATAAGTTTAAAAACAGTTTATACTTCAAAATAGAATATCATTTCAAATCCAAATCTTTATCAAAATAAAGATTAAATCAATTCCAAACCATTTCCATATTTTTAAAATATCATATCATTTCAAAACTTCATTTCAAATCATTTTAATATTCCAAATATCATTTGAGTTCAAATCTAAATATTCAAATTTAAATACCTTTTAAATTTAAAGGTATACTTCATTTATTATCATTTCAAGTCACCTTTTAAATAGTTTATATTCCAATCAAATAATTCATTTAAACCTTTTAGAACTGTAATTATTATATTTTCAAATCAAGTATTCAATTTCCAAAGTTTCAAACCATTCTGAGTTCGTTTACTAAGTCAAAAACCCTAATTATTAAAATTTCAGCATTTCACAGCATTTAAAAACATATGCTATAGGTTATATTTGAAAACATTTTTAGTTCAGCAAAGACAGCACTTAAAACTGCTGTTAAAACTCAGTTTTAGTTGAATTATAGTTCAAAACAGAAAAGACAACATATCAGAAGTGCTGCGGTAGTTCAGATTTCAAAACAAGGGTTAAATTTGGTTTCAGCAAAGACTACAGACCATTATAGCATTTCCAGAGAATGCTATAATAGACATGAGTTCAATACTAGCCTATAAGTTCAATTACAGCAACTACAGCATTTCAGAAATGCTGTAATAGCTCTTTTTACACAATTTTGGTTCAAAACAGAATCTATAGCATTTCTGAATGCTATTAAAAGTTAATTTCAGGTGTTAGTGTATTTCCAGCAATTAAATAACTTTAATTTAAAACACATAAACATTTTAAAAATCATATTTTAACATTTAAAATGTTCATTTACATATTGTTTAACATATATCTTTTTATAATAAATTTCTTATAATAAAATCCAATTTTCAACAATTTACTTAATAAATTTAAGTGTAAAAGTTTCCAATTCTTCACATTTCAACAAATAACTTAACACTTCAAATTTAAATTACCATTTCACAAATTTAATTAAATTTCCAATTTTATTTAATTAACTTAACCCTTTAATTAAAACCAAATTTCACATTTCCTAGTCAAGTTATATTTTAAAAGATCACTTTTAAACATTCACTTATTTAACCACTTAAATTCATACAAAAATCAATAATACTTTAATAAATCACTTGAATTCAAATTTAATCAAATTATCATATTTACCATTTCCAAATAAAATTTAATATCCATTTTATTTATATAACTTAAATATCATTTTTTAACCAAAATTCCAAATTTCCAACTTAAGTTATATTTCAAAAATCCAGTTAAACCATTCATTAATTACATTTTTAACACATGGAAAAAAATCATAATTTCTTTATTTTAAAACATTTCAAAATCTATTTAAATCAAATTTCATAAATTTATAATTTTTTTAAAATACTTAAAAATATCCAAAACACTTTATAAAATAACCACGGGCCTGTATATAATTTTCTAACCTAGGTCAAGTGATACAGATATGTATCATTTCAATCCGCAGTTAAAAAAAGAAAAATCCGGGTTCTATCATTTCAAACCCGCAATCCCAAGTTAAAATAAATTAAATAAAAATCGTTCAGGCCTATCATTTCAGCCCATAACAATTTTTCCCTATTTTAAAGTCCGTTCGGGTATGTATCATTTCAACCCATAGTGATTCTAGTCTACAGGGAACTTGCAATGATGATAACTGATATAAATAATAGAATAACATTAAATAACAGTAACATATGATATAGAGGTGTATAAACATCATATGATCATAATATAGTCAAGTATAACATGATAATATATTTCTACAGATTCACAGGGTGTCAATTTACTAGTTATATAGGTACATATTGTCTGCTGAGAATAACTCACCTGTTTTTGCTAGAGATATCAAAACCAATGACACAATGGAAACAAAAGCACGATGACAAGACTACGGACTTGAGTGGAGAGCAAGATCCAAAGCTATAACTCTTGTATTACAACCCAAAACATACATCAAAACAAACACAATTTCAACGCACTTGGAATGGAATAACTTTTAAATGAAAAGAGATTTGAATGTCAAATCTTTTGCCTTGTTTTCTACAATGCTTTGCATGTCCTAGGGGTTTATTTAGGTCAGGTTTGACATGACTTTGGCTCAGGTTTGATCATAGGAATGCATGGCATATAGGCTAGAACATGTGGAGGAAGTTACAACACAAGAATATCAAGAGACTAGGCAACATAGTGGAGTTTGGTTCAACTTTTGGCTCGGTCTATGGGTCAAATGGCTCGGCCATCATCTGGTACAGGTCTGGACAGAGGTTTGGGTGATGAGTAGCAGTAGCCAAAGGTCATGTAGAAAGTGGTGGTGGTGGCTAAGGGGGTGTCCAAAGCAAGATATGGACGATAGGTGATGATATGTGCGTTCTAGGCAATGTTTTTTGGAGTTTTGTGGTGATGGCTTCAAGTGGAAGGTCATGGCCTATCTTGGTCAGAGGGAAGGGAGTGTTTTCTGTAGTAGATGGAGGAGGTGATGATGGGGATGAAGGTGGTAGAGGCTAGGCCAAGCAAACATGTGAAGAGATCAAGGCAAAATTGCATAGAAAAGTAAGAAAAAAGTAGAAAGAAAAGAGGGAGATTACCAAAAATTTTTGCAAGATGAAGGCCATGATTTTTTTTAGGGTTTTGGAGCTTTGAAAATTCGTGAATAAGATGAGGGAGTCGGCTAAAAATGAATGAGGAAAAGAACGGCAAAAAATAAAATAAAAGATGTATTGATTGAAAAGAAACGGTAGAATTCAAAAGGGCTAAGCACACAAAAGGTATCAAACTCTTCATATATCTTTAATTCCCTTTTTATAACTTTATATTTCTGGAAAAAATAATAATCCCAGATAAAATTTCTAAATTTTATCAAAATATAATAATTTATATAAATATTTATCAATTATATAAAGTTAAATTAAGAAAATAGCTAAAATAGTAAACTAGTCTAGAAAATTTGGAATTGAATAGAATAAATTTTTAGAAAATTCATATGAGCTTGTAATATATTTTTAAACATAAATAATAACATGAAATAAAAATATATTCACAAAATAAACATTTAAAATTTAATTTACATATAATTTCTAATGAAGAAAATAGCAGAAAATAGGAAAACAGCCTTTAAAAATAGGAAATCATCATAGTAAATTTAGGAAAAATTCTATTATCATTTTTAAAATATTTAGAGATGGAAATATACATAAATAAACATATTGACACATATTAAAATAAAATATAAGAAAGAAAATATGATTTATAAAATTTAAAATAGGCAAAATTGCACAATAAAACAAATTATACTAAAAATTGAAATGTACATAACTTTTACATTTTAACTCCATTTTCAACGAAACGAAAAGCAGTATTCATGTTATTAAATCTATTTTCATAATAAAAGATAAAATTTAAAATTTAAAATATTTAAAATTTAAATTTAAAAGTCAAAGTTTTACTATTTTAACCAAAATTCACTTTTCTGGAAATATTAAATTTAGTCATATTTGGAATTCTAATCCACATACAAAATCAAAGTTTTTATATTTACAATAACAAAATTTATTCTTTTCATAAACAAAGCTTTTAAATCTGGAAATCAATTTAAAAATAATTGTAAAATACAGGGTTGTTACAATTTCTGCTGCGAGTTATTCTGATATTTCTGCGTATGTGATACTGTGAATGATTTTATTTGCTCCAAATTTTATTTCAATCTGTTATTTTGAATTATTCAAGTTAGACATGTGTGGATTATTGTCGATTTGAATGGTCCAAAATAGTGGGTCATTACATTTGGTATCAGAGCTTTGGTTTTAGGCAAACCTTAGCCTGCAGAGCAAAAACTCATTAGAGATAGGGTAGAAATACCCTAGAATGAGTGAAATCAATCTCAGAATCATTTCTATGTGAGAGAACGTATTTTCGAAGTATAAAATGATTTTAAATAATTTTCAATGATTATTTTGATATAAATTTTCTTGCTTTGAAAGTAAAAATTTTCTAAACTTCATTCCCTTCTGTATCCACCTTGTTAGTAATCCCTTTTGTTAGGATTCACCAAAAATTTTGAACTTCTATCTTGTTTGATCCGAACTCTTTTGTTGATAGGAAGTCATTTCGAAAATGGAAAAATCAGAAGAGCAGAAAGCAGCTCGTAGAGCATGAAGAGCACTAGCCCGTAAGGAGCAGGAGGAAGCGGTCGAGAAGTGGGAAAAGCTGTGCAGGGAGAGGGCAGGACCTGGTCCTTATGACCATGTCGTTTGTTATCGGTGTCAGGAAAAGGGACACTATGTAGTCATGTCCGGGAAATGAAATGTAGGAAAGAAGAAGGAGGGCAAGCGTTTTCGATCCAAGATCTTCTGTTTTAGATGCCGTAGTGAGGGGCACTTTCCCAGTCGCTGCCAGAAGGTGAAGAAAGTGAAACCTGCACCCACTAGATCAGTCGACCAATCAACCATTTGCTATCACTGTAAGACGTCTGGGCATATAGCCAGGAATTGTTCTGTGAGGAAGTACGGAAAGAAGGTTGGGTACCCGCCGTTCATTAAGGAAGATGGGAGTGTAGTGCACTTATGTAAGAAATGCAGATGTTGGGGGCACATTGAGGGGGAGTGTTCTGGATCCGTTGACGTACCACCGGGAAGAATTAATATTGATGCTTTGTTTATGTAGGAGTGGTAAATCTGTGGACCTTTTGTTATCTGTTGTATGATTAGGTTGCTTTAAGTGAACTGTATTGTATCTTTTGCTTAGCTGAAGTTGTCAAACTGAAGACATTTATGTTTGTGTTTTCGTATGATATGAATTTGAGTCATTTTCAAGTTATGAATGGAAATTCTTTTGTATTGATATAAGTTATATCTCAAATCTTATTTAAGATTCTTATCGATTAGGATTCCTTTGAACTTTGGAATGCTCCCACTTGTTATAAAATCCTTTCCTGTCTTCCCTATCTGTATTCTTTTGATTTTGAGCATTCCATAACTCCACTTTGAACGACCTCTATAAAGATCGGCGGTTCCACCAATTTTTGAATGATTTGTAAAAGGGTGAAACTCCCTTATATTTGGCATTGATTCACCGGAGATTTCTGTATCCTCAATTTACGATGCTATCTATCTTCCGCTATACCTGGATTTTTCTTTGGCGATCGAAGGTCGATTTGCCATAGATTTTCACATCGATTATATTCCTCAAGTCACGGTTGACCCTGTAAAGGTGGCCCGCGATTTATATGGGCATATCCATCTTCTATTTGGTAATTTAATTATCTTATCTTCGTTTGAGCTTATCTTCGTTTGAGCTTATCTTCGAATCATAATTCTATTTGATTTAGAGTTCCTCTAAATTTGAATCTCTGTTTTGCTTTGAAATCCATCCTTGAATCATCCCTTGGAAAGTTTGTGGTTGATTGTCTTTTGAAAATTTTGAATTCATCAAATTTGTTATTTTGATAAGGATGACCATATTTTTATATAAAGGTGAAATGCTTTCGATAAGGATTATAAACCCTTTTTAAATGAGAATTTGAAGTTATGAATGGATATGAATTTTGAAAATTATATGAGAAATGGTTTCATAAAATGATTTATAACTGAAGGTTGAATCTGAAATTGAGTGATTGAACTCCGGCATTTTGGAACTGGTTTTAAGATTTTGTAATAATAAATAATATGATTTGAAAGTATTTTTCCGAATATGAAATGTTTCAAATGATTTTAATGAGTTTCAAATGATTTCGAAGAAATTTCAAAAGAAGTTTGAGAAAATAGAAGTCCAGAACCCGCTTATGTCGCTGGAAAATAATTTCGATGATGAATGCATGCATCATCGACATTGATTTTCGAGTTTCTGAGTGGGGGAGAGGCCACTTCGGTAGCTTTGCTATGCAATTGATTTGTGAAACTAGTTTTTGATTTCAAATTCCAAAGTGTGATGTGATATTCGAAAGATATATGTATATATATTTGAACAATTTGAAATGAGCTGGTGTTCAGTCCTTGAGTTTTGGATTTGATTTGATATAACCCTATCTTTTGGAATTGATTTACTGATTTGTTGGTGATTTCCAACTCTTGGATTGAAATATGATTTCTTCAAATATTTTGAAGGTTCTAGCACTTCCAAATCAAAGTTAACTTTTTTCAAAGCTAAGAAATTTTGAAAAGTATATAAGTTTGGTATGTAGGTTTAAAGTATGTAGTAATATGATTTAAATAATTAGAAACTGTTTTGTTAAGTAAACGAATAAGGCTATTTTGAATTTTTCTAATATGAAATTTAGATTTGAAATGTTTTGAAAAGAATTTGGTCTTCAAAATATTTTGAAAAAATTTTTAGTTTAAATGTTTTAACTGGGTAACATCTTTGTAAAACTATATATTGAACAAGTTGGAATAGATACATAAGTTGTACGTATGCTGTTTTATTTGCATAATTAATTTGATTCAGGTTTGAGTACATAAGTTCGAGGTGAATTACACCATTTCATGGTAGGATTTTTCATTTGATTCTTGATGGTGAATATTTGATATGGACTTTGGGCTTGATTCTAGAATTCTCTATCATAGTATATGGCTATGCAAGGAGACTGATGGCTTCTAGTCGAGAAACCATATCAAAATCCGCATTAGGGAAGTCGAATGGACAATACTAGTTCGAAAACGAACTTGTGTGATCGAGCGAGCGATCGAATGTGATTTTGCGAAATGATGACGTATGTAAATCTTATATTCTAATATCATTGATATAGTTGACGCTGAAATTGGAAGTTGTTGGGTTGGATATCTTTGTAATTTAATTGGAAATTTTCTTTTATGAAAAACTACTATTAATTTAAAACCATTTTTCAAAACTATTTTTCTTTTGTTCATCTTAAACAAACTATTTTATTCTATTTTACATACAAACTATTTTATATACAAAACTATTCTAAATTAAAAATCTTTTATAAAGCAATGATGTTCAATCCCATATGGCTCTTCATGCAGCGAAATTTATTATTTTTGAAAATTTTTGATCCTTATATAAGATGAATTTTATGTAAGTATAAGATGATTTTGTAAACCATTGATTTTGGAAATGAATTGTTTGACTTAAATTATATTGATTTAGAAACTTGGATTATTCTCCAAACCTATTATTTTGGAAACTTTAAAACTGAAGATATTTAAATTGAGAAGAAATAATTTGGTGGAATTGTATTTGATTTTGAAACTGAAATGATATTGAAACAAATTGAATTGAGAACCTGTTAACCCTGAATTATCCACGACCTAAGAAGTATACGTCTCAAGACTTAACGAGTTAAAGATTGCGAGACTTAACAAGTTGACTTAGATGATCTACGACTCAGTAGACTCCGATCTAAGGAATGGTCCTACTCAGCGACCTACGAGCTAAAAGGTTAGCGACCTGAGACACGGTGGGACTTAACAGTTTATGAGTTAACAAGTTTACGACTCAGTGGATGTACGACTTGCAAGGTCTGTACGACTCATCAAGTTAAGCCGCCTACGACTTAAGAGCTTTACGACTCATCAAGTTAACTCTTCTACGACTTAAGAGACTCAGTGACTTAACTTGCCCAGCGACCTAAGGCTACAGAAGACCTTGCGACATAAGGCTACGGGAAAGTTCACGACCTTGCAACAGAAAGGATTGCGACCTAAAGGAACTTCGCGACCTAGAAGCTTGCGACCTAAAGGAGCTTGTGACCTAACTACTTAAGATATGTGCCGACCTAGAAGCCAACCGACTTAACAAATGGTCGACTTAAGATTGCGAGTTAACTCTGCTCCGACCTAACAATGCCGAGCTATAAAATGCTCCGACTTAAGAGATTCACAGCCTACGACTCAAGGTCCTAACGACTCAACGAGTTAAGCTATCTACAACTTAAAGAAAGGGGGTTCCGACTTAACGACTCAGCGAGTTAAGGTCTTACGAGTTAAGGTCTGATAAGTCGACTATGACTTAATACTTGTCAAAGACAGCCACAGGATGGGCCCATAACAACCATCCCTTAACTCATCACCGACCTAACCCTATTCCTTAACTCGTCACCGACCTAACCCTATTCCTTAACTCGTCACCTACCTAACCCTATTCCTTAACTCGTCACCGACCTAACCCTATTCCTTAACTCGTCACCGACCTAACCCTATTCCTTAACTCGGCTACGACTTAAAGACTTAGAGAAATTTCCTGAGTCCAGATCAGCTCCTATAAATACCCCACCACTTCCAACATAAAAGGGACCTTTGGCCATTCATTTCTCCAAGCGCCGTTACGCTGTCGAAGCCTCCTCTCATTCAGCAATCTAAGATCTTCAAGCATCCGAGCCACTACAACAATCTTCGAGAAGAGCTCCTTACATCCAACACGGATTCGTCGAGTTTCATCATCAAAGATCGAGCTAGTAGTCAAGAGTGTTTTCATGATCAAGTTGTATTGTATTTTGAAGGATATTGTATCAAATTGTAACCGAATCAGCAATAAAAGACTATAAAGTGGACGTAGGTTCAATTACGGGCCGAACCACTATAAATCTGTTGTTCATTTACTGCTTTTCTGCTATTTTCAGCTTATATTCTGTTCCCGTACCAACGGGTGGTGCTTTCACAATTCTATTACACACACCGGGTGTTAGCGTTCACTTTTTACCGTTAACATTTTGGTGCTTTCACTGAGAATTGAACTCAGGCGATCATCCACCGTTGCTTCGCAAAGACTCATAAGAAGAATCTCTCTTAAAAACCAGATCCGAAACAATGGCTCCTGGAAGAAGTGGTAGACCTATCAGATCCGAAAATGCTCACGAAGGGACTTCCGCTTCCCCAATAACAGACCAAGCAACTCCAACCGTTGGAGTCACCAAGGCTGAATTGGATGATGTAGTTTCTGGATTATACCAACAAATTGAAGCCCAAAACGCTTTGATGATGGATAGGTTAACTGCCCTGCTTGGGGCAAATCGTCAACCAGAGAACCGTCAAACTACCCTTCCTGAAATGCCACCTTTCCAAGCTGATGGATCTATGCCGCAACCAACTTGTCATGAACATATGCCCGGGCAAACTTCCGAGGGAAGAACTGGTGCTTGCCCGAAGGTGTCTTTGAACAATAAAGAGTACCTGTCTGAAATGGTTGGCCGCATCATGAAAGAGAGCATGCAAAGGGAAGAGGATGAGGCCGACTGGGGATTTGCGCCAAGCAGAACTCCGTTTACTGAAAGGATCCTGAGAGCGGAATTTCCAAAGAAATTTGCACCTCCTACTATCCAAACCTATAGGGGAACCAGTGACCCTAATCATTTCCTCTACAAGTACGATTGGCATATGACTGGTGCAAGAGCATCAGACAAGATCAAGTGTCGGTACTTTCCAGTATACCTGGAAGGTGTGGCTTTACTTTGGTTCACAAAGCTTCCAGTTCGATCTGTGGATAAATTCTCCGACTTAACGCAAAAGTTTAAAGAACAGTTCAGATTGTATGCTTCAAAAGCTAAGGATATAATGTCACTGTCTAACCTTGAACAAGCGCCCGGAGAATCAATCAAATCTTTCTTGAGCCGTTTCAATATAGCTTTAGCCGAAGTAGAAAATGCGGAACCACGCATGATCCTGACTTATTTGATGCGAGCCATTGATAAATCGAGTAAATTTGGAGTATGGCTAAAGATGAAGGAACCGAACTCACTTGATAAGTTTTATAAAAAGGCCGACGAGTTCATTCGCCTTGAAAGTATTTCTACGACATCGAAAGTGGTTGCTGCCCAAACTAATAATAACAATGACCCATCTGATAAAAGGGAATCTGAAAGTCAGAAAAGAAAGAATGTAGGAGGAAAGAGCCAGGGAAATGAAAAGAAACCTCGCCGCTTTAATCCTTTGGATTATACTCCTTTAACTGATACACCAAGAAATATCTTTTTTGCAACAAAGGACGTTGTCAGGTATCCTAAGCCACCTGAGATGACGAGAGGTGCAAAGCGCAATGGAAAATTCTGCCAATTTCACAATCAACCTGGCCATGACACTGACCAGTGTCGCCAATTAAAGAACGTGATTGAAGAATTGCTAGAGCAGGGTAAACTCCAACAATACGTTAAAAGAAGCGGAGTCGATCCAACCTCATCCACTCGGGATCAACAACGTCCTACCCGTCAATCCGATTCTCTCGACAACACTGCAGTGCAAGATTCAGGAAAGCTTGTCATTAATGCTGTTACAGGAGGACCATACCCAGCAAGCAGAAGTTGGGACGACTACTAATTACCCACAAAACTGCGACTGGGGCATCTCTCACTTTCTCTGGCATAAAAATCCAAAAGCTATGAATCAAGCACAAATGGAAATCCAGCTTGGAGAGTCTGAAACAACAATAACTAGCATCCATTTTTTACTTAGCAGCATTGCTTGAATTTGTAAAAATGATAATGGATGTATAACTTCTGCATTGTACACCGCTAAGAAATCAGCGTGATTGAATAATAAAAAACTATGCATTCTGTGTTTTCTATTATAAAATGACTGTTATATTTCGATGTTTAAATACTCTAAATGTATTGCTAAAATGTCGATCTAATATTGCAGGTCATTAAAGCAAAGCTCACCCATCACAAAGCTAAGCGAGCCTTACAAATCATTCATTAAAGCAAATACCAAGCAACAAAAAATTCCATATTCAAATCCGATACAAGAAGAACCTCACATAAAAAGTTGGCAACTTCACTGGGGCAAGCCTTCGTTAACCAGTTGCGATTGTCAATATGAACAGACATCCAGCTAGGTAACTCGCGTTTGTCCCATGAAGTTATTCAACAGTGAAGTCCACTTCTTCGGATGAGCCAATTTACTTACAAAAGGAACGAAGATACGCTTGGAAATGATAATAAAAGGTCGCTAATGGGCAAATGATGGGAGAACATGGCCAAGCAAGCACGGAGGCAACCAAAAGGAATATTGCTCCTCAATAAAAGGGCCGGTAGAACCACCAAAGGGCACTTGCCAACTGATCGTGATGCATCCGATCAGGCAGCTTGCGTCTGTCACGTGGATCTACTCGCCCCTGAGGAGCAACCTTCCTGGCACACCAACCAACTGATGCTCCTTCCCAAGGGTCAACAAAGCCCTCTAACGAGGCACGCCAATAAATGGAGAGCTTTCCTCAATCAAAAAGATCGGTGGGACTACCAAAGGGGCACCTTGTTAATTGATTGCGATCGTTTGTACAAACAAACATCCAATCAAGCAACTTACGCCTGTCCCGCGGACCCCTCCGACCATGAGAAAGTAACTTCCAGGCAATCACAAGCCCTCTTCGGAGGCACAAGCCCTCTTCGGAGGCACAAGCCATCTTCGGAGGCAAAAGCCCTTTTCGGAGGCACATTTCACCCGTGTAGAAGTGCAAAATGCTTCTCTTCGGAGACCCACTTCACCAGTGATGAAATGCTAAAAAGCCCTTTTCGGAGGCACATTTCACCCGTGTAGAAGTGCAAAATGCTTCTCTTCGGAGACCCACTTCACCAGAGATGAAATGCCAAAACTGCTTCTCTTCGGAGACCAAAATTGCTTCTCTTCGGAGACCAAAACTGCTTCTCTTCGGAGACCAAAATTGCTTCTCTTCGGAGACCAAAATCGCTTCTCTTCGGAGACCAAAAGACCTCTTCAGAGGCGTACTTCACCTTGCTTGAAGTACCACAAATAAACCCTTTACTGGGGCACAAAAATCAAAACCTTCTTCAGAAGCTCATTTCACTGTGCAGGAAAATTCACTTTCAAACAAATAAAAGTGATCATTCCCAGAAGTCGAAGTGTTCTTCAGGAAGAAAAAGAAAATAAAAATTTCTCCAAAGACAAGATATACTCTATTAAAAGCAGAATAATTCTTCCCTGAAAAAGTGGAAAGTTATTCTCTAAAATAAGAGTATCGGTCTTGTGAAAGCAAGAAATATTACAATATACTTGTGGTATGGGGGCAACATTATACAATTCAGTTACATTAATAAAAGTAATATACAAGCGACATACCACAAGTTCATTGCAATATCACGTAATAAAGATATGGAGTAAATGCGTTCTTGAAACACAGACCAAAAGTTTGTACAAATAGAAAGAATCGTTTACTCTACACTTCAAATGAAAAACAGATGTATTCCTACATACACAAGGATTTGTACAAGAAAAATATCTGTTTATTTCAACACTATGAGAAATTTTTACATTGTACAGGTTACAAAAAGAAGCGGAGACCGGTATCCGCACAATCCCCGGTCAATACAAAAAGCAGAAAAGACAAAATCAAACTCATTTCTCCTTCTTCCCACCCTTGGAGCTTTTACCCGGCCTGGTAATTAGCTTCGTAGGCCGTATCGGAGAAGAAGGAGAAAGAGACTCAGCCGGATCAATCTCTGCTTCATCCCCAGCAGCAGAAGAACTCTTCTTTCCTTTCTTCGAAACCGCACGCTTTCCCTTCTTCTTGGAAGAAGACTCGCTCCCCGGAGCAAGAAATGTAGAAAGCTTTGTGTCGTAGTCAAAAGACCGCTCCGGGGTCTTCTCGCTATCTTCCAAACCTTCTGCCTTCTGTTCTTCGGAAGCAGGTGGTTCGTCTAAACCTTGAAGGGCTGCTATTGGTTCTTCCTGTGAACCTGGTTGAGAAGCTGGAAGAGGTATAACTTGAGGAGGAGGAGGAACGACAGTTGAAGAAGGAAGAATTGGTGCAGTCTCCGGCACGACTGCTGCATAATAAAAGAAATCAAAATCAGTATTCTCCGAGAAAAAAGAAGACCGTGAATCATCAAAGTTACCTGGAGAAGCCAGTTTAGCGAGATCAATCTCAAATTCCCGAGCTTGGAAGTCCTTCATTGCCTCTTCCTCTGTAGGGGTGGTTACAGTTTCTTTGTCAACCTTAGCGGGAGGCGTGGAATGAGAACTAGAGCCAGTAATATCCGCGTAATCTAAAGCCGAAGTATAAGCAGGAGCAATAGGAGGTGTTTCTTTCTCAGGAAGCTTCTCTCCCGTCGCCTCGGCCCGCACTCGGATAAGCTGCTCTTTTCCTTTGGCAAGGGCAGCGCGATCGCTCTCACCTAAGTAGGTAGCTTGAAGATCTAGTTCAGAATATCCGGCACCACCAAATAAGTCAATGATTGCCTCCCATACTTCCGCTAAGGTGACTTCATATTCTGGTCCCAAAAATGAAAGGCTCCCACGCCCCAGGACACAATGCATATAAAAGTCGAACAGAGTCGCGTCAATGGTGGCTATGGTCGCCTTATGGGATTCTTCGGCTGCAGCTTTACCAGAGAGAACTTCATCACGTTCTCTTTCAGCCTTCAGTAGTTGAGACTGCAGTCTTATAATTTCTAAATCTTGAGAGCTGACTTTCTCTCGAAGCTGAACAGCATCATCGCGGTATTTTCTCGTAACCTGCTGTTCTGCTTCGAGTTTCACCTCAATATCTCTCTAAGCAGCATGGGCGTCTCGAACTTGTTTTTGAAGCATTTATTCTTTCTGAGAATAAGAAGTGGAAGAAGTAGCAAGCTCTTTTTTAAGTCTTTCAACCTCAGCTTCGAGCTTCCCATAACCATCGCTAATGCTTTTCATTTCCACGTCATGCTGCTTACGCCATTTGTCCCACTCAGATTTATCATTCTCCATGGTCATCATCGCCTCAAGGTTCATATGGTTGACCCTTTGAAGTTCATCAACCAGCTTCTGCCATCCAGACATTCTTTCGATGTCAAGTTTTACAGCATCGACATTTTTCAGCATCGCCTGCTTATCAATGGGGACCAAATCCAAATCAAAACGCACTCCTTTCAGACACCAATTCGGAAATCAGCTCTGGAGTGTAGGAGGACCATCTCCAGCTTGGTACTGTGGCCTATTAATGATTGTCTGGATGTCAGAATCCTTAAGGGCAGGAGAACCGGAAGATGTATTAGGAGGAATAGAAGCAGTAGTCTTTTCCGAGATATTAGATGTATCTTTCTCGCCAAGTCTGATCCGTTTGCTGGAATCATCGGAAGTATGACTCTTCCCCTTGTCATCGTAAGATTTCCTCTTGTAAGGATCGTCGCTTCTGCGGGAAGAGTCACGTCGCTCGTCCCTATTCCCATAGTATCCCTCATCTTCTCTCCGACGACGCTCTTCATGAGCTCGCCTCTCATGAGCCTTTCTGGCAGCCCACTCCTCATCAGTTTCCTTCACAGCACCGATATAACTCCTAAAGTCATAAGCCTCACGGCTTCCGTAACACTGGAATTTGTTGAAGTAAGAGCCGCTTCGCCCCATCAAAGAACCTGAGATTGAAGAAAAAGACCAGTTTTAGAAATCCTCAAATTGAAGAAGCTAAGTGCATATAAGTGCCAAAATTCTAAGTGTGTGTGATGTGCAAACTACATGCGTCAGACTACAAACCACTTTTGGGTGTAGGAATGGCAATAAGTTGTGTGGAAGGCGTTGTGGTTTGTTGCAAAGAAGAAGTTGCTTCGATAACAGAAGGGACCACTTTAGAAACATCATCTTTAAAAAGCTCCTGAGAGGTTATCATAATGTCGCTCAGACTGTCAAAAGTATCATCGCTATGGTGCATGGTAGAATTATCTTTTTCAACTTCCACCTCAGCCGTCTTTTCAAGAGTGTGAAGATTTTCCTCCTCTTCAACAACCGGGGCAAGTGCTAACTTACTGGACGATCCAGCAATGTCGGTAGGAGTAGAACACTTTACCAATGAAGTCTCAGCGGTAAGATCTTGCGGTAAAAGTTCTTTAGCAGGAACAGGGGCATCTGACTCCTCAGCAGGAGAATCAGGGACTTCATGTGGCTGAGTGGAACGGGAAGGATGTAAGAGTCCAAATTCGTGGAGGAACTCATCTCTCAATAGAAATTGAACACTCCTCTCCTCAACCGGCACGGCCATAAGCCTCTCAAAGGTAGTCTTGTGACAAGGTTCCCTAGAGGGGGGAGGAAGCGCTGAAACAGTAGAAAAAGAAGTTAACACTTGACAATTTGGACTTCAAAGAATTTAGAAAACAAAGGGAAAAGAAAGATAATCGTACTTCCCACTCTCCAAATGGCGTAAAATCCCGGGGGACAACGAACAAAGAAAAACTGGCTCAGAAACCCAGGAACGCTTTCGGGAAGACCAATAATCAGTTTACGATTCCTGGCACTCCTTACAACTGTGATAGAAGGATGGTCTTTGTTCTTTGTAAATGAGCATAGAAAGCAAATTTCTCCAAAACTGGGAAAACGGTCCAGCATTCTCCTAAAAAGCACACACAGTCCCAGCAGGATGGCGTAGCCATTAGGATGAAGTTGAATAGGGGAGATAGATAATCGAAGGAGAAGTTCTCGAAGACAGTCATTAAACGGGGGAATCGCTCCACTCAAGCACATTTGGCGGTTCACTGCAATAAAGCCGTGGGGCGGCCTATCAGCAGTGTCATTTACTCCAGGGAGCAAAGCGTCAGATTCAGCGATGCCAAACTGGGTGCATAGTTGACGGAAGACTTTATGACTCAGAGTGGTAGGAATCCTTTCCGGGGGATCATTCAGCGGGGTAGCAATTGGAAAAGCTTCTCCAGCTGATTCCAAGTCTTCTTGATGAGATGCCATTCTACACAATCAGCCGAATGTTCAAAAGTGAAGGTGCACGTTTCCTAAAAGTGTGAAGTGCTGTGCAAAACTAATGAAAATAAGAAAAAGCAAGTATAACTGGAATTAAACTAACTGACAATCAGTCGATTACGAGATTTCAGAACTTGTTAATGCTCAAGTGCAGTGTTAATGCAGACAAATCAGTTTTAGTTAACCATTACGATTTTGCTTTAATACTTCACTTGAGTTGGTTATTGTGTAGCATTTCACTCATACAGTTCATTTAATTTAATTTAATCTTTATCAACTAATCTGTCATTCGATGTGGGCAGTCGGTGGTAGTATATTCGTCCCAGTTTTTTGTAAATGTTATAACAGGCAGTTAGAATTATTGACAATCTACAAAAGAATGCAACAAGGTTCAAATAATTCAAGTCTCAACATTCGAGGCAGTGCAAAATTTGCTCAAGTTCTAATTCATTCTCGACTTAGCATGGGTCAGATTTTCCTCAAGTTCTAGCTCGGTCACGGACTAAAAGATATGCTATGAATCAAGTTGAGTCGTAACTCTCCAATCGTACCACATTCAGGCAAAGTCTGAAGTGTTAAGTCGCAAAACAACTCAAATGGTTCCTGCGAGCTAGGGACAATTATTCTCTAAGTCGTAAGTCGTGGGGTTGAAAAGGGGACTTCAATTCCCTAAGTCGTAAGTCGTAACTCGGCTATGACTCAAAGCTTAGGTTGCTGCAAGTAATAAGTCGATCCAGAATTTAGTCCACCTAACTCCTGACTCGTTTGATCCCTAACTCGTTAACCATATATCTATCCAACCCGTTAACCCATTCACTGGTTAGCTTCTTCGTCAACCCTATTTCTAAACCACCACAGATCACAAATCATTACAAGCCATATCAAGCCACCTTAATTCCATGAATATCCTACATAGCAGTATTCGCAAGGACCGAGGGAAGAATTCATGGAGAAAGGTCGATAGCAATGGTCAGCGATTGGGAAAAGGGAGAAGACGCTTACGCGGTGTAACTAGAACTGGTTGGAGGAAAATCGAGTCGAAATCGCCTTTGGAAGCTTGAGATCTTGTTAATGGCAGATACGACTTAAAGCACGAGTGATAGGAAGAAGAAGATAAAAGGTACGACCTGAGCGTTTTATACCTCAGGTCGAAGGAATTGGAATCGACTCACACGAGCTAAAATGAATCGAAACACACGACCTACGACTTAGGCGTGTATTTCGAGGGGCAACTGTTAACCCTGAATTATCCACAACCTAAGAAGTATACGTCTCAAGACTTAACGAGTTAAGGATTGCGACACTTAACAAGTTGACTTAGATGATCTACGACTCAGTAGACTCCGATCTAAGGAATGTTCCTACTCAGCGACCTACGAGCTAAAAGGTTAGCGACCTGAGACACGGTGGGACTTAACAGTTTACGAGTTAACAAGTTTACGACTCAGTGGATGTACGACTTGCAAGGTTTGTACGACTCATCAAGTTAAGCCGCCTACGACTTAAGAGCTTTACGACTCATCAAGTTAACTCTTCTACGACTTAAGAGACTCAGTGACTTAACTTGCCCAGCGACCTAAGGCTACAGAAGACCTTGCGACAAAAGGCTACGGGAAAGTTCACGACCTTGCAACAGAAAGGATTGCGACCTAAAGGAACTTCGCGACCTAGAAGCTTGCGACCTAAAGGAGCTTGTGACCTAACTACTTAAGATATGTGCCGACCTAGAAGCCAACCGACTTAACAAATGGTCGACTTAAGATTGCGAGTTAACTCTGCTCCGACCTAACAATGCCGAGCTATGAAATGCTCCGACTTAAGAGATTCACAGCCTACGACTCAAGGTCCTAACGACTCAACGAGTTAAGCTATCTACAACTTAAAGAAAGGGGGTTCCGACTTAACGACTCAGCGAGTTAAGGTCTTACGAGTTAAGGTCTGATAAGTCGGCTACGACTTAATACTTGTCAAAGACAGCCACAGGATGGGCCCATAACAACCATCCCTTAACTCATCACCGACCTAACCCTATTCCTTAACTCGTCACCGACCTAACCCTATTCCTTAACTCGTCACCGACCTAACCCTATTCCTTAACTCGTCACCGACCTAACCCTATTCCTTAACTCGTCACCGACCTAACCCTATTCCTTAACTCGGCTACGACTTAAAGACTTAGAGAAATTTCCTGAGTCCAGATCAGCTCCTATAAATACCCCACCACTTCCAACATAAAAGGGACTTTTGGCCATTCATTTCTCCAAGCGCCGTTACGCTGTCGAAGCCTCCTCTCATTCAGCAATCAAAGATCTTCAAGCATTCGAGCCACTACAACAATCTTCGAGAAGAGCTCCTTACATCCAACATGGATTCGTCGAGTTTCATCATCAAAGATCGAGCTAGTAGTCAAGAGTGTTTTCATGATCAAGTTGTATTGTATTTTGAAGGATATTGTATCAAATTGTAACCGAATCAGCAATAAAAGACTATAAAGTGGACGTAGGTTCAATTACGGGCCGAACCACTATAAATCTGTTGTTCATTTACTGCTTTTCTGCTATTTTCAGCTTATATTCTGTTCCCGTACCAACGGGTGGTGCTTTCACAATTCTATTACACACACCGGGTGTTAGCGTTCACTTTTTACCGTTAACAGAACCTTATCTTAAATACTTGATTTGGGAGTTATCGAACTTATATAAAAAAGAAAATTGATTTGTATAAGTATGATGTTGATTCGAAACTATGGATTTGAAAGGGTACTCAATTTGAAAAGTGAAATCTTATATAATTGAAGTCTATATAAGTGTGATTTGATATACTTTTGATTTTGGAAAGGTACTTGATTTGAAAATAAAATCTTATATATAATGGACTTTATATAAGTATGATATTTGAAAGTGATTTGAAAGGGTACTATATGATACATATTTTCGAAGTAAAGATATGGAAAGTGCCTTCTGCTTGATATCCACTTTATGGCCACATTGTGGATTCATTCTATCGATATTTCTCTGATTTTTGGTTTTTCGGATATGATACTCAAGTTTCCATCGAATTCCATGGCGTTACCCATGGTCTTACGAGCGCGATTGCATAGCGCAACTGCCTGGATGAGATGGACTAGGGGTACAGATTGTTTCCTGGGGGATCCAGGCATAACCATTGTGTATCCTGCATCTATGTAGGTCGCATTAGTAGCAAAACCGCCTGGCTGAGATGGCCCAGGGGTATGGATTGTTTCCTGGGGGATCCAGGCGTAACCATTGTGTATCCTGCATTCTACTAGTCATTATGGCGTAACTCGTAGGGCTGAGAAAGCTTACGGATATGGATTGTTTCCTGGGGGATCCAGGTGTAACCATTGTGTATCTGCGAACCATGGTTAGACAAAGGTTTTGTTTGTTTTTTTTGTTTGGATTGTACTTTCCATATCTGTTTTTAAAAGTTTTCCAGTATTTTCACTGGGTGTTGAAATAGGTCTACTAAGTACCTGGAGAAATCTAGCTTTGCGCCTGATCAACGCACTGCCAGAGTCTGCAGGAACGAGGATAAACTTGCTAAGACATCGAGTTATAAAAGTATTTTGATAAAATATTATATAAAGGATATTTTGACAGTTATTTTCCTTTCTAAAGATTTTAAAGTGTTTCAAATACTGTTTACTTCTTAACTAACAAGTTGAATTTAAAGACTTTTTTGGATATAATAAAATGGATTTAACCAAATTATTAAGTATTAAAGAATTCCAATTGAAATTTTTACAGTTTAAATTAATGGTTCATCCTCGTCCTTCGACCTTTTTTTCCCTCCTAATTACCTTTTTTCCCTACCTTCTTTTTGGGATGTCTTCCAACCTATTGTTCTTTCTAGTTGTTTCTCCGCTTCCTTCCTTTTCAAGGACGAAAAGTTTTGAGTGGGGGAGAGTGTAACAACCCTGAATTTTGTGATTTATTTTAATTAATTACCTGACTATTTTATTTGAATTTCCGATAAAAAAACTTTATTTTATTTATTAAAATGAATAAATTATGTTATTTTAAATAAAAATGTTGATTTTATGTGAATTATAAGTTCAAACCTGAATAAATAGAATAATTCCAGAAAATGTGTATTTTGGTCAAAATGGTCAAACTTTGACTTTTAAATTTTAAAATTTATAATTGAATTCTTGAATTTTATCTTTTATTATGAAAATAGATTTAATATCATGAATACAGCTTTTCGTTTCGTTGAAATTGGATTTAAATTGTGAAAGTTATACTGTTTTCAATATTGTGTGTATATTGAGTTATTTAACAATATTATTTATTTTAATTTATATAAATGATATTTTATTTGATATAACTTATTATAATCTGTATATTTATGTTAAATTATATTTATTTTGCCTTTTAAATATTTTTAAAGTGATTATAAAATTTTTCCAAAGCTTATAGAATTTATTTCAAATTTTTAAAGCCTAGTTTGTAATTTTAAGCTATTTTCTTAATTTAATTCTATTTAATTAAAATTTAATAATTTATTTTATATATTTATTTTCATTTCTCAGTTTTATCTTTATTTATCAGTTTTTTTATATGTATTTTAAAATTTTCAAAAGGAATAATGGAAATTTGAAAGGTTTTGTGACTCTTTAGTTGCTTAAGTCTCTTTGTTTTCCCACCTTTTCATTTCCTAACTCTTGCATTCATTTTCTTAGCCGACTTTATCATTTCCTCAGCCATACACCATTTATTTTTCACGCAAGCAAAAAAATATTTCTCATTCCTAAAGAGTGCGGCCTCCATTTGCAAATGTTTGGTAATGGTTTCAGCATATTCTTCTTATTCCTCTTCTTTGTTTTACATTTTTTCCTTGCCTTCGTCATCTATTTGGATCTTCCAGCCCTTCCTCCACCACCTAGGCCGCGTTCACCACCACCACATCTGGTCAACACCTCCTCTAGCCCATTCCCATACCATAGCCATGCATCATAATGAGGCAAATCCACTTGAAAATGAACCAACATCACCAAAATGCCTAGCCGAGCACCTTAGTGCATCACCACCTCCAAACTTCCACCAAGGCCGGCCATACACCACCACCACCTACAGTGCCCGACCTGACACACCCTGGCGCATCACTACCTAACCCCCTGAAGCCTAGCTGTGCCTAGTCATGCCTTGGCCGAGCCCATAGGTTGCCTTGAATCCATGCTAGAGCCTTGTGATGGTAGCTTCTTGCATCACCAAACTTTGCACCATTTTCCCTAGGCTAGGCCGACCCATTTGAGTCGACAATCAGACCCTAGAACAAGCTATAGCCGTGTATTTTCCATCCATGGCTGAGCCTATGATGGTTGAAGGCAAGTGCAATTGGTTTGGAGATGTTTTGTGCATGAATACATAAGCTGTTTAAAACTTTGAGAAGTGTTTATTCATGTTATATTGTATTGTTTTGTTTCATGTATTCAAGACAATTAACTTTGGCTTTCCACTCTCAAATCATATTTGTGTTGTCGTGCCTTCGAAGATCTCTGTTTTGTGTATTTGGTGGCTACCTCCAGCTTGAAACAAGTGAGTAAATCTCACCTGACATTTATACTTATGCAAATGTGAATTGACAATAATTGAATGTGTAGAACTTTTATGTTATGTTATATCTGCCTGTGATGATTTATTTATATGATGTTAAAACTGTTAAATTACCCGTCATATCATCTGTTACTATTATATATTGTTAACTGTTCATTTATATCTGTTTATCACACTGCAAGTTCCCTGTAGAATAGAATCACTATGGGTTGAAATGATACATACCCGAACGAACTTTAGAATAGGGAAATATCATTATGGGCTGAAATGATAGGCCTGAATGGTTTTATTTATTTTCTTTTAACTTCAGATTGCGGGTTTGAAATGATAGAACCCGAATTTTTGCTTTTTAAACTGCGGATTGAAATGATATATATCCGTATGACTTGACCTAGGTTAGAAAACTATATACAGACCCGTGGTTATTTTATCAAGTATTTTGAATATTTTAAATATGTTTAAGAGTGTAAATTTATGAAAATTTGATTTAAATTGAATTTTTATAAGTTTAAATAGTGAAATTAGGAATTTTCTATAAGTTAAAAATGTTGAAAATGAATAGAAATGGAATTTTTGAAAATATAACTTAAGTTAGAAAATTTTGGAATTTTGGTTAAAATGAGAAAATAAGTTATATAAATAAAATGAAAATAAAAATGGAAATTTGAAATTTATTGGAGAATGGAAATAAAATTTAAGTGTTAAGTTTATTCATTAAAAAAGTGAAGAAAAGAAATTTACAGTTGAATTTGTTAAATAATTCATTGAAATTTGATTTAACTATAATGGATTTATATAATAAAAATCACGTGTTAAATGATATATTATATAAACACTTTTGAATGTTAAAAACATGATTTTTATAACGTTAAAAGGGTTAAAAATGAATTTTATTATTGGTTGGAAATATACTAAAATCTGGAAAATACTTTTAATAGCATTCAGAAATGCTATGATTTCAGAATTGAACTAAAACTAGTAAAAAGAGGCTATTACAGCATTTCTGAAATGCTGTAGTTGCTGTAGTAAATGTAAAGGCTAAAGAACTTAATAAAGGGCTATTACAGCAGTTCTGTAATTGCTGTAGTTGCCTGCTGTCTTTGCTGAAATAAAATGTTTCCACATATAACTTATAACAGCTTTTTCTAAATGCTATGAAAGGCTGAAATTTTCAATGTTTATGGATTTTGACCTAGTAAATGAACTCAGAATGATTTGAAACTTTGGAAATTGAATACTTGACTTGAAAAAAAAAATTCAATTTTAAATGGTTTAAATGGAAAACTATTTAAAGTGTGATTTGATAAGATAATAAATGAATGATATTTTGGAATTTTAAAGGGTATTAAATTTGATAATTGAATTTGAATTCAAATAATGTTTTGAAAGGAAGTTTTGAAAGGATATGATATTGTAATATATTGAAATGGTTTGTAAATGATTTAACCTTTAATTTGATAAAGATTTGAATTTGAAATGATATTTTGTTTTGAAGTATAAAATATTATGCTGGAATTTTTATAACCACGGGTATACTTCTCTGTATGTCATTTGATTTCCTGGTGATGGTTTGATGCACATTAACACTGTTAGTTGCATGGTTTACTTAGATATGGACATTTATGTGATATTGTTATTACCATTTAATTGATGGATTTTTTTGGATCCTTAAAGGATGGACGATCCCAAGCATCATTTAAGTTATTATGCATTTCTATTACAGTTCACTTGAGTTGGTTTACATTGTATAAGTATATATGTCCTGACTCGAGTGTTTTGTGTTTTACTTTACGCTTGGGTCAGCCTGAGAATCACAGCTTTGAAATTTATCTTCTGGAGCTAGAGATTTGCTGGAGCTTATCTGTCCATCTGTTATTTCTTATCTTCTAATCCAGTTATTTACTATTCGGTATTGTTTCTGTATTATTGATTTATGTATCCTAACTTCTATTGTATCTATTTTGACTATGAGATTTTTGTATAAGTTTTGAGAATTTGTATATAGTAGCTTCATGAACTACTATGGTATTTTATTTCCGCTGCGAGTTATTCTGATATTTATGTGTATGTGATACTGTGAATGATTTTATTTTCTCCAAATTTTATTTCAATCTGTTATTTTGAATTATTCAAGACAGACATGTATGGATTATTGTCGATTTGAATGGTCCAAAATAATGGGTCGTTACATGTTTTAAAATAAATTGGATGATATCATCCTATTGTTATTAATAATCTTTAAATTGTGAATTGGATTTGTTTAAATGAATGAGGAATGAAGTGTGGTAATATATCCATTATTGTGATAAAAGGGAAATTAAACTTTAATTTGAAATTAAGGATATGGAATTTCTTTGAACTGAAAATTTGAATAATTGAATTTGTAAATTAAAATTGTTTTGAACTCTTATTTGAACTTTGAAATAAGTTAAGTAAAGATAATTTAAAATTGAATTTTGAGAATTGGACTCAGAATTAAATTGTTTAAAGATTTGGATTATTGATTTAAAAATATAGGTTAATTTGATTTAAGGGGTTAAATCAACATTTGAAAATTTAACTCGAATTTATATAATTCGAGATGGTTTAAAGTTGAGATTTAGATTTCATTAGTTCAAATTTAATTTAGTTTGAATTAACTAGAATTGAAGATGGATAAGTATAAAATTCAAATGGAAAATTTGAATTGGATTAATTTGAAATAAAATTGAAGATTTTATGAGTTCAAATTCAAATGGGAATTGGCATTAATTCATATAGAAATTGAAATGATTTGAAATTGAAGTGGATTCAATTTGAAATTAGTCTAAATTAATTTGAATAATTTGGAATTGTAATTAAAGTGAATATGTTTAAAATCAAATAGAATTTGATCTGAATTTGGAAAGAAATTGAGGTTAATTCAACTTGAATTGGGGATAAATCAAGTTCAAGGGAAATCGAAGTTATTCAAATTAGAAGTGAGTCAATTTAAATGGAAGTGGAAATTTAAATTGAATTGATGGGGAATTGAACAGTTTTACTCTGGACTATTTTCAAAATAATTTGTTTTAATATAAATCTATTTTTCCAAACTATTTACTATACAACTTTTCTTTTTAAACCTAAAACTATCTTAAGCTTGTTTTACAATTACTTTTGGAACTATTTAACAATTTTACAACTGATTTATAGACTAATTACTATTTTTCAATTGTTTTATAAATAATTACTATTTTTCAACTATTTACAATTACTTAACTATTTTATAGCTTTTTACAGTTAATAATTATTTTTCAACTAATTATTTATTTTAAAAAATTTCAAGCTATTTTCTAAATTTAAGCTGATTAGAGTACAAACTGTTTATGATTTAATACCCAATTGAGATAAGAATTAGAATGGTAATCCAAGAGAGGATTGAAGCAAAGGTGAATAAGTGGATAGAGATTAAAAGGAATGTTAATAGAAAGGGAATTGATTTAACTGATAATCAATGAAGATAAATACGTAGGATGTACGTATATTATTCTATTCGCATAGTGATTTGATCTAGATTCGAGCACAGAATTTTGATATAGTATTATCAATCCAAGTTGAGATTTTTTCGCTCGATTTTCGACGGCGAACCTAGATATGGATTTTTGATTGGTTCTGGATAGTCTCTATCATAGTTGTGACTGTGCAAGGAGAATGACGGTTTCTGATCAAGAAACCAGATCTGAGTCTGCACTAGGAAGTCGGGTGGACAATACTAGTTCGGAAGTGAAATTGTGTGATCGAGTGAGCGATCAGATTGATATAGCGTACGGATGATATGGGTACATCGTACGGGTTTTGAATGAAATTAATATTGAAAATTTATGGATAAAGAATTGTAAAATGGTCTTTGAAATGAAAAGTATATTTTGTGGAATATATGATGAGGTAAAATGGAAATTGGAAATTTCTATGATTTAAGATTCACTTTATGAAGAAAGGTAATGTGGTTAATAACTTTATAAAAGAGTAATCAAATTTGAATATTTGATTTGGAATAAACAAAGTTATATATCTTTGTTATATATGGTAAACTTCCCTTGTTGAATCTATTGCCTGAAGAAAAGGGTTTTGAATGTATTTGAAGTATAAAAGTGGATTTATACAAGTATGAAGTGATTCAAAAATTTCTCAAGGTTATTATATATATATATATATACACGTATATATAAAGGATTTGGTGAAAAAGATTTTGGAAAAAGGTTTTGGGAACCTATGGATTTCTATAAAAAAAAGGGCTTTTGATTTTGAGGAAAATCAAATTTGGAATTTGGAAAGCCTAGTTTGTGAATTATCAATTTGGGATATGGGATAATCGATTTTGAGAAAGGAGATTTATATGAGATTCATACTTGGTGTATGATTTGGAAAATACTATATGTGTATAGTATAAAGTGATTTGAAAGTGGCTCTGGGGAAAAAGGCGCTCCCTTGAATGAATTTCTCAGGAGTGCCACAAGGTGGTACTGCCTTGAGCCTCAAAGAGTGGGAGGCTCTAAAGTTGATCCTGTGAGGAGTCCGAACAAACTAGTTCCTGGGGATTGTTGGGTACCGAAAGTCGAGGGCGCTGATGCCTACAGGGGCATTTGGGTTATGCTGTGACGACATTGTAACTCGATGTCGCTGTGATCTACTGTGTGGACCATAGCGAAAATCGTGTGGAGGATGAGTGCCAACAGTCTACACTTGATTTTGCTGGGATGGCAACGTAACATCGGTAGACTGCGATCTATGGTCAAGTGGAGAAGTTTTTTTCTTTTGGCAGCGAAATTCGAGGGCGCTGATGCCTATGGTCATATGGGTTTTTGCTGTGATAGCAACGTAAAGCCCGGGTATAACTGCGATCTGTAGCGGGTTCCATGGTGTAATCGAGGGGCGCGGAGGCCTATAGTTATCTATGGATTTTGCCGGGATGGCAACGTAACCATCGGGTTAACTGGGACCATGGATGGGGGTGATGATTTCCAGAGCATTCTCACCAAAGATATTTCCTCTATTTTCAAAAAAATGTTTTCGATATTTTCAATAAAATTATTTTTTAAGTATTTTCACTAGGTGTTGAAATGGGTCTGCTAAGTATTTATAGATTTTTAGTCCTGCGCCTGATCAACGTTTGACTGAATTTCTATGATAACAAGGATAAACTTGTTGAGACATCGAGTTATAAAAAGTATTTTTGTATAAGACTATTTTCGTAATATTATGTAGATTTTAAAGTGTTTTAAAATTTTAATATAAAAGGGGTAAAAGAGTTAAAAATGTTTAAGGAATAATTTAACTAAAATACACAGTAAGTTAATATTATTGCTTCGTTCCTTTTCGAGTATGAAAAGTTCTAAAGGGGGAAGGAATGTGATGACCCGAATTTTTAACCTCGGTTAAATGGGGTAGTTAACTGATTTAAACCATTGGAATATTAGTTTGGATAAGTCGAACAAATAAAATTATGATAATTAAAATATCTGAATATATATATAAATTGAATTAAAAACTATATTAGAGATTTCATTTTTAAAAATCTCTAGGTATGATAAATCCTTTAGAAAAGATAATAAACTTTTTGTATAAAAAAAATTCACCATTTAAATTGAGATAAAATATCCATAAAAATATAGATACAAGTTTTTATGTTGGATGATATATATAGTAGAAGGTAAAACATGTGAGCAAATACATAGGTTATGCATATAAGATCTTTATATATGTAAGTGCAGGGTAAAAGCTTCATCATGGAGGATAGAATAAATATCTATGTATACATAAGCTTGATGATAATTAAAAATATACTAGTAAATAAGTAGATATGTGTGCCTATATGAAGGAATGCGTGTAGAAGTATGTTTACAGGTTATAAAAAAAAATATGAGATATCAATTCATATAGAAGTTTTTGTAAACAAAAGGGGGAACAACATCAAATCCTAGCATACAGAACATTTCATCAAGGTCAAAACAAAATCAAAAGCCTGTCATATAAAATCAAATAAGATCAAAAGTAATCTCTGACCAAGTAAAGATAAAAAAAAAGAAAGATGCTTGCTGTGTACAGGGGAAGGCAGCAGTATACTATCAGATATATATATCTCCACCTTATCTTCTTTTATTTCATTCATTCGAAACTAAGCAAGTTAAACAAAAAGTAAACACTTCTGCATTTTTACAACTTGAAAATAAATCAAAAACAATTCAACTAAACAAGAGAAGATCAAACAAAAACAAAGGCCAGCAAAGACAGTGCTCTGTTCAAAAGGAATAAGTGAGTAAACTGCACCTTTTAAAGTAAAATCTGTTTTATATGTGGATGCATATGATAAATTTTGAAATTATGTTGTGGAAAATGTTGCATGAATGTATAAAATGCTTGTATGTTTATATGCAGAGGATTGTATGCAAGTCTGTGTTCAAGATACATGTCTCTGTTCAAATTTCACAGGCTTTAGACAAATTCAAAAATCAAATTCTCCTTTCCCAATCACTTTTAGGATTTGATTTCTAAAGGAAATATGTAAGTATCAACTAGATTTTATTTTTAAAAATAGTTTTATGTGAATATATTGAAAAATTATTTCAAAAATAAGAAAGATCAGTGAAAGCTAAATATAGTCAATAAAATCGAATGTCTGAAATTCATGTTTCGAATTCATAACTTGATTTGCATATGAAAACCATGATTTTTGATAGAGAGTTCACAATCTTTAGTGTTGTGGTTGTCAAGAATTTGCGAGTTGATCGATATTGGGGATTTCGTCAATTTACGACGACCAGAGGGGAGACGGGCTTCGGGACTGGTGCTGGAGGAAGCTTCAGAGGTGGGGATCACCGGAAAAATGGGAGAGGATTTTTCTGATGAATGAGGCGTCGGGTCGGAGCCTAACTAGGGTTCGGGGGTCGATTTGGGACTTTGTTGTTCGAGAGGTAATGACGATGGCTGAGGAGCATCAGAGGCGACCGCAAGGTGGGGAATGGATGGTGGAGGTCGAGGTGGTCATCTGGTGGGGTCGGCGAAGTTGACCTAGGTTGGGATCGACGGTGATGGTTGTTTTTCCGCTGATGGTGGTTTCTGATTTTCGAACGATGGGTTCAATTTTAGTTCACCGGCAAATCTGTGAACCTAAGTTATCTTATGCAACGAGGGGATGGTCGTCGACTTGACGAGGGTCACGGTGTCGATCTACGGTGGCCGGAGCTACCGTGCACGTGCATGTGCATGTTGAAAATGGTGATTGATCGTTTGTTTTAGGAAGATGAAGGTGCTTACTCAGGTTGAAGCTCGGGTTGGAGGGTCGTTTGCTCGAGTTTATTCTTGAGTTGCTCGCGAGAGAGAAGTTTGGCCCAGTTTTAAAATTTAAACCAAATATAAGTTTTAAATTTAGCAAAGCTTTTGCAGGTGGATGAAAACTCGAGTATGGACTCGAGCTAACACTACAACAAAATATGATATTGATATCGCTATTTAATAACGTGTTATTCTGAAGCGTTATTATTGACCCTTAATTATCTAGTTACCGGTTGATTTTTGTTCTCCCTACAGGTGTAACGCGCGCATCTCCCTTCCCCTTCACGTGTAACGCTGCCCCAAAACATCTCCCTCCAACTTCCCAAATTATTTTCCCTCTCCCTCCAAAACCATTCCGCCTCCCTCTAAAACGCGCGCATCTCCCTCCTCCAAATTACATTAGCGATTCGAAGACACCAAAACGCGCGCAGCTCCCTCTTCCAAATTACGTTAGCGATTCGAAGAAAGAAGAAACCCTCTCAAGTTTTGTCGAAGAAAGCAAACTCCTTCGATTTCGAAGCTAGGGCTTCGTCAAATATTGTGCATGATTGCGACGAGGTTTTCAATTATTGGGAGCCTCTTCATTACTTGATTTATAAATCTGGGTTTCAAACTTGGGAGTATAGGTAATTTTTTATTTTGTTATTTTGACATTTCTGTAAAATTCATTAGTATCAGTAAGTCATTAGTTTTTTCCCCCGCATACTATAATGATTACGTATTAATATAATGTGAAGTGAATCTGGTGATTTTTTATATTATATATTGTCAATGCATAGGCATGTAGACACTCGGTGTATATGTAAGATGAAACGAGAGTGTGCATTTTGCAATATTATTATTAGTCTTGTTAGCAGTGGATGTAGAAGGTTTAAATCAAAATCTTAAAATAGTACAAATAGCTAGTTTTGTGTGGGACAGTTAGCAGTTAAGTTGATTGTGTATGGTGCATTGAAAGAGGTATATGAAAAGGGAATGTTGGTGAAATGAGAACGTGTTTTTGTGTTATGAAAGGGATTGGCAAAACGGTGTTTGAAAGGGGTATGACATTGAAGGGCTATTAACCGCTAACCTTCCTCATCACTCAAACTGTCAGAAGATCCAAATTCATTGCATCATTGTAGAAGATAAGCATAATTTTGCATCGTTGGCAAACATACTCCAATTCCTGTAGATTCACAATTAGTTGAAGGCAACCTTTTGTTTATTTTTTAAAACATGGTAGATATGTTTCTTTCCCTGTGTGTTGTGTATGTGTTTGTGTGTGGGTGTGTTCCTTTGCCTTGTAGTTTATAATGTTTCTACATCGTGTTATGTTCTAGATGCACTATACTTTTGCAATTTCTTTTTATCTTTTTAAAATTTTAACAATTTGAAGAGGTTTCTTTTGCAGTTCCCAGTTTGCTCTTAGGTCCTACTTGTACTTATTTCTTCATGCATCGGTGGCTGGACCTGCATCATGGTTATTTGAGGAAAAGGTTTAATAAGTTAATCATTATTTATATGTTGTTTTTTCATTAATCATTGTCTTCCTATAGTATTTGTAATACTTCCTATGAATTTACAGGTTAGGGTATTTTACGCAGTTAGACTTCTCCTGGGATTTATATCAACTATTACAGAGGGTGCACTGGTTGTTGCCATTTCAAGAAAATATGGAAAGAGGCTTGGAGCTTATGCACTTGCTTTACTTTTCTTAACAAGTGGTTGCTTCTTTGCAAGCACAAGTAAATTTCATTGCTTTATTTACTTAATATATGGGTTCTCATCTTTCTAGATTAGAGTTCCTTTTGGCATGATGCTATTCATTCTGAACGTCATCCAATTTTTTCCTTCCCTTTATCAGATTAAATTGGTATATGCGATTATTTTGCTCATTTGTCATGAATTATGTCTGTCGTCTTATTGAAATATTGCCTTTAGCCTAATATATAATGAACTAACATCAAATAAGACATCATATAAAAGAAATTTTCACCAGCCTTGTTCATTCCATAGTCACTAAAGTGAAACATGCTTTCATGTAAATACCAAGGGCATATTTGGCATGCATCAATACTTGGTTTGAAATCATAAGATTACAATAAATAGAAATTTATTTGTTTGGGCCATCGTTCATTATTCGTTATTTCCGGATCATTGTTTGTTGGATTTTTGGGCCGAATTAGGTCTTTAATATTTCTTAGAACAGAACCTGCCCCTACTTAATGACATGTATTCCATGAACAAATGTCATGTAACCTCGGGTCTCCAGATACAGTAGTACAATAATGTTGCTATCACAGTTCCAAATTAGAATCCAATTAAATCTCTTCTGTCTCTTTGCCATCCATTTCTTGTCTCCTGGATTCTATTTCTCCAATTTTATCATTGATCGGATTTCTATTTATAATCATATATGTGTGTGCCTGTGATACGCACTTGATAAGTGAAGAGGCTATTTTTTTTATACTTAAAATGTAATCAGAGTTTTTTCTGATTTGGACTTCATTAAACCCTCCATGACCTTGTCAACATGTTTCTTTTTTCATGCATTGTTGCATCTGTTCATATTCTTCTAGATTGCAGTTGTTCACTTGAAAACCACAGTATCCTTTATCATCTCTGTCATAATGTCAGCTCATCTTGAGTCACCAAATGTAAATGAATAATTAGAGAATTAGACCAAAAAATAAAAATAAAAAAACCTTAGAAATAAAGAGTTAGAGTCAAGGATTAAAGTGGAGTGGGGGATAGCTGTAGTACCTATGTAGGATAGTAAATTGTCATATTCAAAAAAAGAAAAGAGGTTTGAGAGATGCAATACGTAATAAAGTTTGCTGAATAGTTGTTGTTAGGTTCCTTTCCGCTGAAAGTGTTGGTATTTTTGTTTGTGTGAGTGAGGGAAATTTTCTTTTGAAGCAAATATCTAAGCAAGCACCTGACAACAAAAGAACAAAAAACCTTAATCACAATTATGATTAAATTGAAATCTAAACAGAAAACTCATCCCTAATAACTACACAAAAGAGTACCAGTAATGTAACACATAAAAGTCTTATATATTGATTAATTGAAAGTTTCATTGACTCTTATTGTCTACCAATTTGATATGATTTGTTAATTCATGTCAAAAGCTAATGTTATTTGAAATCTTAGGTTATGTTTGTATATAGTAGCCAAGTTAGTACCACTATAGCAGTCAATATTAATGAGTTTAGTTGGTTTGTATGAACCCGTAACTTCAACTTGGTTAATAGCCTTTCACCAAGGAACAAAAACAGTTGCTTGTTCTAAAATCTAAGAAAGTCTTTCATCAAACCTAGCTTTAATTGAGATAGATGTATTGAGTTATTTTGAATGCTTTCAGGTTTTTTACCAAGTTCCTTCTCTATGTATGTTGTCGCCCTTTCATCAGCTTTTTTTCTATTCGAAAAATATGTTCTGGCTGTTTCTGTAGCTGCTGCTGGAGTTATTCTTGGGTGGCCTTTCTCTATTTTAGTTTTTTTGCCAGTTACCATAGCTTCATTATTTAATGGAAAATTCAAAAAGGTCTTCTTATCAGGATTTGGAACATCTTTGTTCACCCTTGTAAGTCATTTAGAAGTACAATATTCAGTTTTTCTCTTATCTTTGTCCCTCAAAGCATCGTTTATATAACCCTGAATTTGCAAGTCGTGGCTAGAAAAATCCTAGCATTCACCAACTTAATATATATGCATCGACTGACTTAGACATTACCTAATTGCTTGAATTAATTTGATCTTAGCTTGTTCCAAATAAAAAATATTCAGTTCCTTATGGCCTTGATTCACTAGTTCATATCTCAGGTACTCTTTCGATTTGCTGGTTACTCTGGTCGTTTTTTTGATGCTTTTTTTTGCTAAAGATGTCGGTTTTGGACTATCCTATGAACACTGTATCGTTTTTGCACCGATTGTTTGATTTTATTCGGCTGCACCTAAGATCAATCTTTTGGTGTTAATGGTGAAATTGAGCGAGTCTCTTCTTAGTAATCCTCTTCTTAGTTAGGACTTCACTAAAATAAACTTTTGATAATTGCTGCAAATGGAAATTAACATGTTATTTTATCACTTTCTTGATTTTAAGAGTGAGCAAGATGATACAGTTACTGCACAGTACATGGATTTTGTACGAAAGTGGTTGTTGATGTGTTAGACTTCGGTACTTAAAAAGTGTAGCTGAGGATGCATCTGTATGCCAGTAAAAAAATGTACCAGTTGTTCATGTGTACACGAAAGCAATTTTCTTGTTTCTCAAAGAATGGAGGAACAAATGCCACCAAACCTTACTAATTCATTTGTTTCAATGACAATGAAACAAATGATATGAACTTCTTTCAATGATATGAAATTCTTTCAATGACAAAGCCAGATACACTTATATAATTTGCATGTAACATTGTATGTACTTCCATTATAATTATTGTTGATGATAAATCAAAATTGAGTTGGGCTTCACATTTAGATATGAGATGATATGTAGGACTGTGGTGTACTTATTATTATCAATGGTAAACCAAAGGAGTATTGAATCGCTTGGTCGTAGTTGGGCTTCACATTAAGGTAGGTATTAGTTGAATTTCCTTAGGATATGTTTTAAAGTAATGTATGCTTTCTGACCCACAGGTTGAACTGTACCTAGATGTTGAACTGTACTAGCTAAAAGCAGCATGGTAGCAGCGTCGAAGAGTACCTTGAATGCATAGGAACGTATAATGATAGTACTATACGAGAGCATGCATGAAGCAGTCAAAGAGTGCCCGGAATGGATAGGAATGTATCTGGTAGGCAGGTTAAGGTAGTAGACAGAAGTTGCACTGAGGTTGGGATTTGTATGCGTAGGATGTGTCATCGATGTAATGCGCTTACAAGCAGCCGCCGAAACTGAAAGGAAGCAAAGGGAAGCTGTTGCAGGTTTATGGTCATATTGAAGATAGTAAGAAACACCATATTAATATACAGGTAATTACTGCACATGCCTAATTTTTTATTTGGAATAACTATACTAATGTACATGTACACATTATTATATTAGTAACACATTATGGAAAATTAAATTGAGAATAATAGTTAAAATCTCTTTTTACTAAATCACGATACTCATCATTTTCAAAGAGATGATTAAGTCTCCATTTTTAGATATGGTTAAGCATCTTCAACCAAATCATTCAATCCAACAACTCACGTCACAGCTAAAAGAGGAACTTATAAGATCTTACTTATAACTACCATGGGAAATTCAAAGTTTACCACTATTTCACTAACTGATATTTTCTTTACTTAAAATCAATGATGAAAGTAGACTTAGCTACCAATGTTTTAACTACAGTGAGGTAGGGTTCCTGGTTCATAGTTAGAAATATGAATAATTTCATTAATACATATGAGTTGAAGTGCACAGAAGAAGAAGTCTATTACACCTATTTTGGAAAGTTCAGAAAATGATTTGCTAATCCTCGACCATTGAAGAATTTTACTATAGTTGCTTGTTGTTGAATTTGTAATCAGCGTACCACACAACAAATCCTAGAAGGGATGAGAGATGTGCAAATTGGCTAGTCATTTTCAGTAAAAAGTACTTATTGCCTAAGTGTAAACATTATTAACTACATACTTTAAAGTTGTATATTGTGCACCGTGGACAAATAATCCTATACCTTTGCTTATAAATCGATTTGCACTTAATAAATCTCTTTTACTACATGCATCAGTGCTATACGCCATTCAGGTGCTCTAAAGGTCAATAAACTAAAATGGTTAGTCTGAAATCATGAGGTGAATAGTGTGATAAGGTGGCATGCATGGATGTATGTATGTTGTAACAAGAAATTGAACCCATATAACACAAACCAAATTCTCATAGTAGTTACTCGGGTATTATGCACATAGTGGTTTGGTTGCGATTTCAAATTGATGTGGATGAGGCAATTAGAAGGATGCAGGTAGGAGGAGTTGGTAGCGGATTTGAGTTTGGTATTGGAACCTGGAGTTGATTGCAGTTGTGATTGTCATGGCGATATGTTGTAGTTGGTGATTGACTACGTTAGTTCCAAATGGTTTTGAAGATGGAGTCAGGTCGCGGCTGGTGACTTGAAGTTGCTGCAGTGGTTTCAAGTTTCAAGAAGGAAGCGGGTTTGTGGTAGTTGAATGAGGAGGAGCATGGAAGTGGTTGATGTCGGGGATAAGTTTGTTCAGTTTGCTTGAGTAGTAGTTTTGATGAAGTGGATCCAATGAGGTTAAACGGAGTTGAGCAGTTTTGGGGTAGTTAAAGACTGATTTGGTCTGATAACAAAAAACTAGGTTCCATGACTTTAATGTTTGTACTCTGTGATGATATGGCTATCTATTGATGATGAATTACTGTGACACCCTGTATTTAAAGTTGAATTGTATTTCACTTGAATAACTTGAGTTAAGATGACATTGGATTCGAATAGACCCAAGTCGGGTATTAGTAAATACCCAAAACCACTTCGATTCTTTATAAATTGATATGTGAAGTCAATAAGTTGGAATGGAATGATTTAAATGAATTGGACCGTTTAATCTAAGTTTTGGTACTTAGAAATTGGTGAGTGAAATAAGTGATGTCTATAACAAATTTGTGAACCTGTAATTGATACAAGTTACCCGGGTTATATATAAGTTGTATGCTTTTGAAATTTACGTTAGATGGGTTTACTCACGCTGGTTTCCAGCCTGACCCGGGTGTTACTTTGATGTAATGCTCGGGTCAGACCGAGTATTACAGATTTTCAGATTAGGACGTTCTGGAGCTCAGGTGGCGAGCTGGATGGCAGAAACGTATGGAGTATTCCGCTGTGTAATATTATTGTTTATTTGGGACAAGTTAAGTTTTAACTGTCCGTTTAAATGTGATTGGTTGTAACTCTGATGTATTGAGTGTTAATTAACAGATATAGTTTTCCTTTGTATAACTGCCATTATTTGTTATTATATTTTATCCGCTGCGAATGTGTGAATCTGTGTTTTGTTTCGTTTCTTCTTCTACCTCTTTCTTCTTAACCCTAACAGTCTGGGGTTTTTTGGCACTCGATTGCTCGACACTCTATACAGTGAACGTATTAGCGTCGATTTTCGGGGTCGAAAATCTGTCGGGTCGTTACATAATCGGTTATCTATTGATGTTTATTGGTTGATTTGGATGATGATTGTGATTAGGGCTGTCAATTTCCTACACGACCCGAAACCCGCACGGAAATTAACAGGTTAACCCGACCTGTTAATTTGGCGGGTCATTTTTGGGTCAACCCGAATTTGACCCGTTTATAAACGGGTGGGTTTCGGGTTGACCCGCTAACCCGAAATTGACCCGTTAACAACCCGTTTATACTTATATAGGTTGACCCGACCTGTTTACGACCCGACCCGTTTATGACCCGTTTGTACCTTATACGGGTTATACGGGTTGACCCAACCCGTTTACGACCCGTTACGACCCATTTACGACCCAGTTATACCTTATACGGGTTGACCCGACCCGTTTATGACCCATTTACACCTTATATGCGTTGACCCGACCCATTTACGACCCGACTCGACCCGACCCGTTTATAATCGGGTTACACGGGTCGGGTCGGGTCAACCCGTTTATAAACGGGTCGGGTTCATGTTGAGCTTTTCTGACCCGTTTAATAAACGGGTTGACCCGACCCATTTAAAATCAACCCGAACCCTACTTGACCCGACCCAAACCCGACCCGACCCGACCCATTGACAGCCCTAATTGTGATGGATGTTTGATTGTTGATATTGGACGACTAGATGTTGTATTTTTATATTGTTATAACACTACAAATTCCCTATAGGTTGAAATAATTAATACTTGAACGATCTGTAAATTAGGGAAAAATCGTTATGGGTTGAAATGATAGACTCGAGCGATTTTATGGATTTTTATTTAATTCAGGACTTCAGTTTGAAATGATATATAACGGTAAATTTGTAAATTGTAGATTTAAATGATAAAAATCCTTATCACTTGACCATAGAGTAGAAAATTATATACGGACACCGGATCGGTTAAATTTAATGATTTTTAATTCTTTAAATTTTTGAATTTAGTTAAATGGCATTTTGAAATAGAAATTGATTTATGTAAACTGAATTATTTTCGATCATCCAAGCGTTAAGGTTGAAATTAGAATTGATTTAATGAATTTTTCAAAGGATTTAAATTGAAATTTCAAAGTTGAAGTGTCAAATATAAATGAATTTATCGGAATTGAGTTATTGAAATGTTCGGATATAACTTTGAAATCTATTTTAAACTAATATAAACTATTTTAATTAAATTGACTATTTTAATCAATTTTAAACTATTTTAATCTATTACAACTTATTTAATCCAATTTAACCTATTTTACCTATTTTATACTAATTAAATTTATTTAATCTATTTTAAATTCATTTAATCTATTTAAATTTATTTAATAAAAATTAATTCTATTTAATCTATTTTAAATCTTTATAAATCATTTTAAAATCCAATTAAATCGAATGTAAATCTATTTTAAACTATTTCTACTATTTAAACTATTTTAATCTATTTTAAACTATCTTAAACTATTTTTAAAACTAAGTTAAACTACCTAAATTATTTTTTGAATTTCAGGTTTGTAAAGTGGAAGTTTATATTTAAATCCTTGATTTTAAGTAGAATACGACTAAATAATGTAATAACCCAAGTTGGGATTTAATAACATATTTTGAGTAAATATGATGTTTTGAAATGAGGGTTTAACCTATTTTGAAAATATGATTTCGAAGGTGAATATGAATCCGAAGTGATATAGTTTGAATTAAATATGGCATTTTGATATCAATATGAAATGGTTTTAAAAACGTAAAAGAAACATCCGGTGGAAATAAGCGTTTGGTTGTTAAAGAGACTGAGATCAGATATTGTTATACTCTTTGCTAATCCCGAAAACCACTTTAACAACTGTGTACGTGGTGGAGATTCCAGAAATGAAGTAGGATGGTGGTGTACGATTCTGTATGAGGGATTTACGTAGCCCTGACTCCCGTGAGTCAGCTTAGATGTGACTAAAACAGGAGCTATGCCAGGCCAAGTGAGGTCATTCCTTCGATCGAACACATTTCTTCGATACCATACTATTAACTTATGATTTATTTGGTGGCCACCCCTTGATTTTGATTTGGGAGTGTGTTCCGAGGTGGGTGGTAGTAGCTGTTATGCGTTACCACCAGTCCGGCTCTGCAAATGGTATATCTACCCTGGCAATACCTCAAGTGCTGTGTTCACATGCCATATCGTGCCTTCTACGAGTTTGGTTTATACCATACTTATGGAGTGCCCTTTGATAGCCCTCTAGTTTACGGAGGAATTACGGTACTGTATAGACTATGGGAATATATAAAATGTGTTAAGGGGGATATGGGTCACGCCTTAACGCTATTTTAATACTTTACTTTACAGTAGACACTATTATAATAGCGTACTGTACTACATAGTAGATAGTTTAACGAATCCTTAGGAGATGTAAATCCCGAACATCTCTTAAGTTATTGCACTCACGTTAGACACTGGATAGGAGATGTCAAAACCCGTAAACATCTCCGACACCATCACACTCATATTTATTATTGTTGATTTAACTTGCATAAGATCTTTTAGTTCTGACTCAAGTGTTTTGTCTTTTCAATTCGCTCGGGTCAGTTTGAGCTTTTCAGTTTATCGAAGACTGCTTTCTAGAAGATGAAGACGAAGATTTTGAACTATTATTATGTATTATATTTATTCCACTGTATCATGTAGTTCCGCTACATTTATTTATTATTTATTCTTATTGTATGTAACTCTGATCTGTATTATAAAATTTTAATCAATTTTATTTGTAAACAGCTTCATGAACTGTTTATTTGATTAGTATATTTTGTCATTCCGCTGCGAGATTCTGTATTTGCTTCTTCCTTTCTCTTCTTTTTCTTATTCACCCTATAATAATCTGCCCTTTTGAACGGTTTGAGTTTGATGCGTGTGTCTGCTTAAAACTTCCAAAAAGGAAGATCGTTACATTAAGTGATCGATACTAGTTTGGAAATGAAATTTATGTAATCGAGCAAGTGAACTGATCAGATATTACATACGAATGATTTATGTGCATCGCACGGGCTTTAGTATGTTTACATACTTTGTTTTATTGGCTTATGGATATTTTAGGTGGCAACTCTTCGATTTGTTATAAGGTAGCATGAATAATCGTCAAAGTAATAACCTTAGGATGTTGAGTGTAAGATTCGCTTAGTAGGTTATTGTCATCCTTGTGCGATAAGAAGGTTTTTAAAACTTGATCAAACAGTGAGCTTTGTTTGCTAGTAATTATAAAACTGTCAAGTATTGATTTATGATTGTTTCTTTGGATGCTCGTGTTGGAATTTCAAGTATGAAATATTCTAAGTAGGGGAGAATGTAACGACTTGGAATTTCGGACACTTCATATTTAAATATCTGAATTATTTATATATTTGAATCCTGGATTAAATGTGATTAAATTAATTTAATAACATTTTTAACCACCTTTTCAGTAATAGCTAATGGTGGCAAACTTATTTTAGAAAAATGTTTACAAAAATAAATACTTCAAAGAAATATGGATAATGCAATCGAAAATCGATTTATCGATAAACATTTTTAATCGATATAAGTTGTTCGAACTCTTTTCAGCTAAGCTATTGAACATATGAACACATTAGAAACTAATTAGCAGACCTTTCTTCATAAAGAAAATGGAATGTTCTAGAAGCTTCTAAGTGATAAGAGATATTTCTATGTAAGGGGTATATAGGTCATTTGCTAAAAGGAAAGAGGTGTAATGGACAAGGGATGGGCACATGGAGGGGTGAGCCTTCTAGGGCATTGTTGGGGGGGAGAGGGGTGAGAGAAAGTTTAAGGAACACCATATGAAGTCAAAAAAGGAGGGGCATACCTCTTGAATCCATTTTACAATTTTTGCACAAAAGGTTATCACTCTTTCATGTCTTCCTCTTCATTAATTTCATAAGAATATAAATTTCAAAACATCTCCAAATTTCTTCAAACTTTTCCACAAGCCTTAGTACAACATCACAACACCACCTAGAAACTTGGAGTAGAAGATTTGGAGCACAAGTCCCCCAAGCCCCCATAGGTCGTGAGTTATGTGTAGGGTATTTTACCCTAGGCAAGTGCAATGCAAATGAAGTGGTCGGAAGTTGGTGTTTGCAAGGTTGAGGTAGGAAGTGGAGGCTTGGACTAGCTTTTATGATTGGTTAAGGGTGAGCTTACTCACCACCTTGAATAAAAATATTATGTATATGTGTCTGTGTTTGATTGTGTATATATTGTTTGAATTGATATTGACATATGTTGTAATATTGGTTTTGGTTCTTGCTTTGAAAGAAAATGGCATATGTAATCCATTTGTATGGACTTGAATGTACTTGTATGAATTATAACATATCCTTGAAACAAATCATATAGGTTGTAGTTGAATATTGGTTTAGATTAGACCTGGATTTGAAAGTGATCTTATAGAGATAGTTGTTATAGATGCACTTAGGAATTGCCTTGTGTTCGGCAATTTCTATGGAACTTTGTAGAGAGATCCTTAGAAGCATCTCGGCATATATGTAATTTTTATTATGTATGATTGTTGCTGTAAAAATAATGGATGATAAAAAGTTAAGTAACGTATCGAAAAGTGGTCAAACTTCCACTTTTGCAAAACGGCCCCGTTTTAGCCGTTGTTTTTGAATTTTAAAGATTTGGGGAGGATTTTTAAGTTAAGTATTTGGTTTCATTCTTTTTACAAGTGTTTGCTAACTCTTATTAGAGTATTTTAAAATTAGTTTGACATTTTTAAGAATTGGTTATGAATTATTAGGTGATGCTTTACAACATATTATAAGTTTTTAAAGCATTTTAAAAGTATTTTTAAATATATATAGTAAATAGAAAATGTGTTGACTATTTTATCAAAGTATAAATATCTTATGTAATAAAATATCTTTTAGATTGTTTTATTAAATATCTAGTTTTGTGAATAAATTACTATACTTATATATATATATATATCATTTTGTAAAACGGTTTTAAATTATAGAAAAAGGATTTAGAAAGGGGTTATGAATTGCTTAGTAGATAAATCGTGTTTTGTAAAATAGTTCATGAAGCTGTTTACAAATAACATTGATTAAAATTTTATAATACAGATCAGAGTTACAAAATCTTAGTACTTCAAAGTTATAACACATGATGGTTACAATATATTTGAGATGGATATATATGAAATGGATATATTAAAATCTTAGTATTTCAAAGTTATAACATTGATTAAAATTTTAATAATGTAATTCCATTAAATTGATATTCAACATTTTGGTTTAATCCATTTGAGTTCACTTAAGTTAAATCAATCTATCAATTTCTAAATTCATTATCTTATTATCTAGTCATCCTCAATTAACAATTTCTAAATCATCAATTTGTATGATCATTTAATATACTCATATTTTATTCAACAAATTTTAATTCTTTTATCCCAAATTTTGATTTAGTTTATTCCACTTAATATCTTATTACATATACTTAAACCATATAAATTAATTTAAACCATATAAATTTCAATTTAAATTAATTTACATTCAATAATTGATTTTAAATTCAAGGTATTTCCATAAGTTGATCTAATTTCAATTTATTAATTCCTTTATAACAAATTTATTTGCCTCATCTATTATTCAATTAACTTATTATCATATTTATCTCTTTTAATGTCTTTATAATAAAATTTAAGTGTATAACATTTATTATAACCCTCAAATTCAATTTATAAAACATTTTATATTGTATATTATCCAATTACATTTTTAACTTCTGAATAATTTAGGTAAGTTGTATTAGAATGCAGTTGAATAATATACAAATAAAATTTTCCCAATTCAATTATTCAAGTTTAAATATTTATTCCAAATTTTGGTTTCATCTTAAATCATAATTTTAAGAATTTTAAATTTCCGATTAACTTCAAATAATTTAGAGATAAGTATATATACATATGCTATATATATCAAGTCAGATTTACAACCATATACCTATATATTATAAATCGAGCCATACTTTAAATTTTTTGAATCAAATTCAATTTCCAAAAAAAAAAAGTGTAGCAAAGCTACTAAATGGTCTCTCCACTTCAAAGCTCGAAAATGAATGTCGATGATGTGGCCGTCATCACCGAAATTATTTTCCAGTGACAAAGAGAAGAGTACTGATTTAAACTTCCTTAAAATCCTTTGGAAACGATTTATACTCAGAAATACTTTACATAATATACATTTAAAACTTTAAAACCAAAGTTTGAAAACACCGAAAATTAAATTCTTAAATTCTTTATTTAAATTCATTTAAACTCTAAATCGATTTATAAACCATATTATAAATTCATTTATAGAACAATAAATGATAATCAAATATTATCATTTCAAACAACCATTTTAATTAACTTATTAAATTCCAGAAAATTATACTTATATATATGATATAATCATACCAATTTATTTCATTTACCAAATTTGAAAATAAAATTGTGTCAGTTTGCTCTGTTCAAGTGTTTTGGAAATCCTATCGATAGCGTTGATCAGACGAATCGATCGAAACCCAAATCAACATCAACAACTCAAACAACACAATATATAAAACATTTTAATATTAATTACAAATACAATCCCTCACTCGATAATTCAAGAATGGATTTCAAAGCAAAGATGGGATTCAAAGTAGAGGAACTCTAATCAAATTGAATTCAACTAAAAGATAGACTCGATAAGGAGATAGGATGATTGAATTTCAAATTGGAAGATGGATAAATTTATATAAATCGCGGGTAACCTTAACCGGGTCAACCGTGACTTCAAGAATACGATCGATATAGAATTCTGAGGCAAATCGACATTCGATCGCCAGAGATAGAATTCGGGCAGAGCAAGAGATAGCAGCATCTAATCCGAGGATACATAAATCTCGGCGAATCAGTGCTGTTGTAAAGGAGTTTCACCCCTTTACAAATCATTCAAAGATTGGCGAGACCATCGATTATTATATCAATCGAAGTGGAGTTATGGAATGCTCCAGAATCCAAAAGACACGAATAGGGGAGACAAGAGTGGATTTTGGAACCAAAGTGAACGTTCCAAATTCAAAGGAAACCGAGTCAAAGAAGAAGAGATTCGAGCTAGAACGAATGTGATTCCGTAATTAAATTTACTACATATGCTGAGTTTTGCCTAAAACCAAAGCTCTGATACCAAATGTAACGACCCAGTATTTTGGACCATTCAAATCGACAATAAATCCACACATGCCGGACTTGAATTGCTCAAAATATCAGATTGTTAATTTAAATTTGGCAAAACTCAGCATATACAGTAAATAATAATCACAAAACCACAGACACAGAGTAATATAACAATAGTGCAGCGGAAACAAAAGAATAGTAGTTCATGAAGCTACTATATATATATATAACAGAGTTAAACAAGATATAACAGAAGTATCGAATACAATAGTCAAATACAAGATCAGAATACATCACTAGAATCAACTAAATATCTGAATGTTGGATAGATAGTTGGATCTCCAAGCGAAGCTCCAACTCCAAAGGTGAGCCTCGAATACTGGTACACTCAGTCTGACCCGAGCGTAAAGCAAAACACAAAACACTCGAGTCAGGATTAACATTCTTATATCAATAAATCCAACTCAAGCGAAATAACAACTGAAAATACAAGTAACTCAAAGGATGTTTGGGATAACCATCCTCTATGGATCTGTTAAACTATTTATTTATAGTAGTGTACGCTAAGTAGATAATGCCTATCAGTAATATAAAGTATCAAAATAGTGTTAAGGCGTTACCATTATCCCCCTTAACACATTTTATATAAGCGTCATAGTCTATACATCACTGTCAACTCCACCATAAACTAGTGGGTTATCAGGAAGTACTCCATAGGTATAACACGAAAAAAATCGTAGTGGTCGCGCATAGGGATACGAGTATGACAAGGAACATGAGGCAATACCCTAGGTAGTGAAACTACCGTTTGCCTGATCCGGACTTGTGAGAACGCATCGCCGCAACGATCGCAACACCGCGAAACAACAATCCCAATTCAAGGGTGCGCACCAATCAAAACAAGTAATGACTAGTTTACGAAGAAGTGTGTCCGCTAGAGGTAGCTAACCCCACTGGCCCGACACGGCTCATGTTTAAGTCATTTACAATTTGACACAAGTGTCAAGGTCATCCATTATCGTTCTCTTTCTTCAAATCCAGCAACGTCATCATTCCAACCACTTCATTCTGGATCACACTCCGCGTATAATAGTTATTAAAGTGGTTTTCGGTTTAGACAGAGAGTATGTCCCAAACCGATCCCGGACTCTTTAATAACTACGTAATTATTACACCGATTGGTCATTTAATAAACTTTCAAAATAGTTTATATTTCAAAACCAAAATATCATTGCCATTCCAAAACCATATCAATATGATATCACTTCCATTTCAAAACCAAATACGATATCATTTCCATTTCAAATATATCCATCTCAAATATAACCATTTACAAAATCTTAGTACTTCAAAATTATAACACTTTCTAAATCAAACACTTTGGAAATCATAATTCTTTGGAAATCAAAATTTAGAAATCATAATGCTTTGGAATCATAACACTTCCCACTTAACCGTTTAAATATAAATAATAGTATATATAATAAAATAGTTTATAATTTAAAATAGTTTATATAAAAATAGTTATAATTTAAAACAGTTTATATTAAAAATAATTTATATTAAATAGTTTATATGAAATAAATTTATAAAGTAACATATATAAATAGTTTTAAATATAATTTAAAAATACTTTATATAATAAAATAGCTTCCTCAAATTTCACAAATCAATTCCAAATCAACACCAATCCCAAAATTTCAAATTTAGTCAAATCTCAAATCATCAATTTCAATTCAATTCAGTTGTCAATAAATTATTATATCGATTTCAAATACAGATTTGAACCACAAGTAAACCATTCCAATTTCACTATATTTCAAAGCTTTAAATATTCAACATTTTCAAACTAAATTCGATAATTTCATATATATATATATATATATATATCAAATTCACTTTACTATTATTAAGCTTGAAATATTTACTTAATCATTTCAATATCAGTTAAATAAACTTCAATTTACAAATTTAAATAAACAAATATCTCATTTAAATTTATTTAGGTTTGCAATATTCATTTAAGTCACTTTAACCAAATCCAAGTTAAAAATCATATCTTTAAAATTTCAATTTTAATAAATTTCAAATCAAACTTATTTTAGAATAATTCTTAAATAAATATAATTTCAAATCAATTTCAAATTTATCTTTCAACCAGTATCATTATAAACTCTATATTTGAAAAATATAAATTTTAAATAAATACTTAAACATATTTTATATTGATTAAATAATCTTTATTAAATCAACTTTAATAAGTTTTAAAAAGCAATATTTATTAAACCATATATTTCTTTCCAAAACCATAGAAATCTTTTTCAAAATATTTATATATAGACCAACGGTGTCTGTATATAATTTTCTACCCTATGGTCAAGTGATACGGATATTTATCATTTCAATCCACAATTTAAAATATATTCGTGTATATATCTTTTCTACCCGAAATCCCTAATTCAATTCAATTAAAAATCGCTTGGGTTTTTCATTTCAACCCATAATGATTTTCTCCTATTCTATAGATCGTTCGGGTATGTATCATTTCAACCCATAGTGAATCCTATACTAACAGGGAACTTGCAGAGTGATAACAGATGTGATAATAATATAACAATCAGTAATAGGCATATATCATCAATGATAAATAACAAATAATGGTGTCAGATGTTACAAGTGAACAGATATAGAAATGGCATATATATAGCAATGTAAATAACTAACAGCAGCATATTTCAATTGTCGTTTTAATTAAAATCAAATTTAATAAATATAAGAACAATAATCGTGATTGATTGCTCACCTTTCGAGGCTAGAGAAGATAGACAACACAACACGCTACAAATTCCAAAGCAAATCTAGATTGGCACGAATTTGACAAAGCTGATAGATAAGCATTGATAAAATGAATCAGAACCATCTTGCTATAACTGAAACAAAATATATATTATAAATTTTTCTCTAAAACCCAAATTTTAAAACACACATTTTAAATAAGATATATATATATATATATATTTGAAAAACTAAGTTTAAAAATACATTCATATAAATTAATATATATTTATGAATTCCTAATATAACATACATAAATCTGTATATAAATCAAATAGATTTTATTTCTTAAATAAACGTAGACTCATAGACATATTTGCAAATGATTAGCCAGTCGAGAGTCTATGTGTAACAATTACATTTATAAATAGTTCGACTTTATATAAACTAGTGCAACAGAGTATATATATACATAACACTGTACTTAATAACTAACAATCTATAAAACTACCCTTGATAGCTGTATAAACTTTATAACTATAGATCATATATATATTGAACACACAATTCTTTCAAGGTATATATAAAAAAAAATTATTTGAAACCAAACATAACTATACTTATTTAAACTAATATTTAAATAGGCTGAGCTAACATATAACTCATGTAAATTTCCATATATACATATAAGTAGACCATTATCTAATAAACGGCATATATTCGAATATATATAAGCTACCGAAAATAATAATATATACTATATATGTATAGTAATTTTGATACAAATATAAACACATATACTCTTCTGAAAAACTATTATATGCAATATATATTATAAAATTTAAAGCAGTAAAAACAAACAAAACAAATAGGTGACCGACCGACCCTATAAACGATTGAATATATATGCAGACACTTATTTATATAACATGTTATAATTAGACTGCCATATATAAATAAAACAACGAATGAAATTATGTAAGTGATACAGCTAAGATCTAATGCATACCTATACCCTAAGCACACGCATATGTAATATGCCAACAACTTAAAAATATATGGACTCAGCCTTTAATATAAGCTTTATATTGTAAACTGGCACTTCACAGCCAAAAAGAAAATGACAACCATTTCATATGTACATGAACTGTCATAACACCTATGATATAACCTATATATATGACATATCTAATAAAATCTATAACTATGAATATAACACTGCTTTTATAAATAACAAAACATATATATATATATATATCTTCACTGTGATGTGTATATATATACAGATCCATATGCATATAAGATAATATAGTGAACTAAAACAATGTATGACATAAATCAAATTACCTATCATATAATAGACGCTAGGTATGATCTCTGCTCGTTCAAGCCAATTACATGCCGAGAGGGGTCACCACGCTGTGGTCAGAGGGTGGCCTTGGAGGCTGTGTCGAGTGCACGGAGGAGACGAGGAAGAAAAAAAAAAGATACCGATAATATATATTTTATTAATACTCCTTTTCATAACAAGTAGAGGGGAGCAACGGTTAATGAAACCAAGAATGGAGGAAAGAAGGTGATGACAGAGAATGAAATGAAGAGCCATAATGAAATATATTGGAACCAGTTAATAATAAATTGTTATGGGGAATAGCAAAAGCCAAAACTGAGATAATAATTGTTGATGGCTATTGGGTTTATACGGAGGAAAGTTGAATGGTCACAAAATCAAAAGTCGAATTGCGGAACCGATACGGAAATCGTTCCGTAAATTTCACCACATCCCAACTTCAAAACACATAATTGAATATACCGTATAGATCAGCGCGATGAGACGATCAAAACGGTATACAAATGTCAATTGTATGAACATCCGATCAAAAGTCGATATTGGTACCAGAAATGCTGCTAATTTGTCGAAAATAAGGTAAACGGGGTAATAAAAATCCAAATTTGGAGAAATGAAATATGCCATCTCACTTAGAAGATGATTTACAAATTTTCTATATAAAAATATTCAGGTTTGGAAAACATTTTATTACCATCGATTTTTAACTGATATAAATTGAAATAAAATTATACTAGAAAATAAACTTCCATATTATCTGATGAAAATTTCCCATTTGCTATGTTTAACTAGACGTATTCGAAATATCAAATTTTTATTTCAAAATTTTATTGTTTAAAATTTCACAAAAATTCAATAAATTAAATAAATAAGCCACTGAAATTTAAGGGTCGTTACATGTTTTGTGTAGTTAGTTATTTGAAAGGTAGTTAACTATGCTTACACTAAAAACTGGCAAAGTAGGCTTATCTATTTGATAGTAAACCGCACATGTCCAACCCAAATTGAATGGAAAGATGGATAGTTATGGGAAGTAAGAAGAAAGAAGAGGAGGAGTAAAGAAGAAGAGAAAGAAACTAAAAACAACACAAGAATCTCAAAATCGCAGCGGAACAATATATATAATATCAATGACCTTTACATAAGAAAACCATAATATACATACATCAATCAGAGTACAACAACACTCACAATCATTAGCCTGGACAGTTATAACAACCTGTCCTCACAATTGCTGATGATTTCAACAACAAAGCAGCGAAAAATAAACATATATGTGAATACGACTTGAAGACCTTCAACTCGTCTCTTGAGCTCCAATGCATCCAAAGCAATCTGTAAATATACTCGGTTTGACCCGTGCATTATAATAAAATAACACCCGAGTCAGTCTGGAAAACCAACGTGAGAGAAACACACCCAACTAGGTTTTTATGTTATAGAAAGCCATTTGAAAATTAAAAGTATCTTGTAAGACCACGCCGCATATAAATACGCACGGGTTTTGACCTTACGATAACCAAAACATTTTCTATAGAAAATCCATTTATATTATAATAATGTCTAAGGGTCAAAGTAAAATATGAATATAACTGAAATGCTTGCATCTCACGTTTCAGCATAGTTGGGCACAACTAAGTCCGTACGGCGCTTATTGGAGAATGGATTCCATATAATGACTGGGCTACTGGAGTATCGCCCGTCACGGTGCATCTCTAGATAAATAACACCGAGGTCAAACCTATCGACCTCTGCCAACACATGACCGGTCTACCCTTTACTAGATAGTACCGAATAAGATCACCCCTCGGTTGGAATCAACAACTGTACCTGTGACGCCCCACCTCTATGCTCACAATAACAAAGAGTATTAAAAGAAATACTGTCTGTTATTACGAAGAATAAGGCTGGATAGGAGCGGCCATCCGTAGTTGGCCTTACACTGGTAATTGGGTATGTCGATGGGAGTAAATAAATAAGAGATGAAAATTTAAAATGTATACCACTCCTATCGAGGTAACCAATACTAGTGTAAGGCCAACTACGGATGGCCGCTCCTATCCAGCCTTATTCTTCGTAATAACAGACATTATTTCTTTTAATACTCTTTATTATTGTGAGCATAGAGGTGGGGCATCACAGTTGGTATCGGAGCTTGGGGTTTATGGACATAATATAAAACATAACTTAGATGGAACATATGTTACAACTATTGGTCGATGTTTTATTTGTGCTTTGAGTCAAAACTAAAGTTTTGAAATTTGGATGAAATTTTTAAGTATCTTTATTTAAAAATAAAAGTGAAACTGTGTTTTGTTGATTTGATTGATTCGGGTACTGTTTATCAGAGTGCGTAGCGGAAACAGTGAAACTGTCTTCGCTGAGTACAACTGATAATCTTTTTGATTTAAAAATCGGAAAATGAAATTGAAATAAATTTCATTTGTTGTTTACATAGCTGTATTTATTTTGTTTCTTTGAGAATTTTGAATCTGATTTGAGGATTCGAAATGATTGTAGTTATGTGATTTTTGTTGAGATCTTTGCTGGTTTTCTTTTATGCTAATCATATATTGATTAGATTTAGCTGTTTTGAATTATCTTCATTGAAGATCCATTCGAATGATTTCTTTGTTCATTTTGTAGTACGTGCAAATTTGAGTTGCACGTTACTGCATTAATTTTACGTTGAACCGATGCTTGGTTATGAAACGTATTTTGTTGCCGTTATTTTATAACGGGATTTTTACATCGATGTTAAATTTTGAGGCACGATGTTTGTTGGCAATTTTAATGAATGAAAATTCACTAGTGTTACATTTTGATGTAAATTATTTTGATGAGATTTTGACGTTTGAAAATTACTGTCGCTTTGACTTCAGTAACAGTCAAATTTTTAAAAGTGGATTTTCAAGCGGTTATACCGCAATGCTGATTTTGAGATTCGTTTTACGGTGTTTTGGGAGGTACAATTTCCTTTTCGAAATTGTTACTAATATTGCTGCTTTAATCACGTGATTGGAAAATCGTTTTAAAATTTGAATTTTTTTTTATATAAAATTTTTAACAGTTTGCACTTTCAAAAGGATGAGAAAGCGACTTAAACAATTCAGCAAAATCGAGGACTATGACCCCTTTCTTTTACTGATTCACTTAATTCCGGACTCCTTAATTGAAATATCTGCTGTTTTGATGATTTTGATGAATTTGCACTTTCAAGGAAACGATTAAGAGAATTAAACGATTTAGTAAAACTCATGGTTATGGGACATGTGCGTTTGCTATTTTGGTTAATTCCGGACTCGTTAATTGAAATATTTGATGATTTCGTGTGATTTCGAGCCACTATGAGGACCTTCGGGTCATTTGTTGGACCTTCGGGTCAAATACCAGTACTAGACCTTCGGGTCATTTGTTGGGCGCCAAAAATTATGTTGAGTACTTGGTAGGCTTCGGCCATTTGTTGATGCACGTGCGGCGAACTAAAAACTCACCATCTGATGGGATCGATCCAACCTTTTTTTGTTGATTTTCTAGTCTTCTTAATTGATTTCTACATATTTGTTGTTTCCAATTTTCTGCAGGTAATTGGATATTTGTTGATATGAGTTCTGATTATCGTTTTTGATAATCGGATATTTGTTGCTTCTAATTATCGCTTGTGATAATTTGATATTTGTTGATATGAGTTCTGATTATCGTTTTTGATAATCGGATATTTGTTGCTTCTATCGATATCCATGGATTTTATTGGAAATTGGAAATGGGATCAGATATCCATGGATTTTATTGACGGTCTGCCTCGATCGAGGTCAGGCCATACTTCTATTTGGGTCATCGTCGATCGCTTGACCAAATCAGCTCATTTCATTCCTGTTAAGTCCACTCGGACTGCACCTCAGTTGGCCAAGCTCTATGTGAAGGAAGTCGTTCGACTTCATGGCATTCCTAGCTCTATCGTCTGTGATCGAGACACTATCTTTACTAGTCACTTCTGGAAGTGCCTACAGTCAGCTTTGGGCTCAAAGCTGAATCTCTCGACTGCTTATCATCCTCGGACCGACGGTCAGACGGAGAGGGTGAATCGTGTTTTAGAGGATCTTTTGCGCTGTTGTATTCTGGATTTCGGAGGTAGTTGGGAGGATCACTTACCGCTTGTAGAGTTCTCCTACAACAACAGCTTTCAGTCTGGTATCGACATGGCACCTTTCGAGGCTCTTTACGGAAGGCCATGTCGCTCTCCTGCTTGTTGGTTAGAATCTGGTGAGAAGCACCTTCTTGGTCCAGATTCAGTTCGGGAATCTTCTGAGAAGATTATTCTTATTCGTCAGAGAATGAAAGAGGCGCAGAACCGTCAGAAATCCTACGCGGACAGCTGTAGGAAGCCTCTTGAGTTCTCCATTGGTGATCATGTCTTTATTCGGATATCTCCCATGAAGGGGTTGTGCGTTTCAGCTCTACAGGGAAGTTGGCTCCTCGCTATGTCGGACCATTTCCTATTACGGAACGCATCGGCCTCGTTGCTTATCGTGTGGCTCTACCTGCTCATTTCTCTGGAATACATGATGTGTTCCATGTTTCTCAGCTTCGCAAGTGTGTGCGCGACCTTGATTCTATTATCGAGCCTCATATCGTGCTCGATTTGGAGATCTCACCCGATCTATCTATAGAGCAGCAACCTCTTCGTGTGCTTGATTCGGAGATCAGACGTCTTCGAAACAAAGAGGTTCCGCTTATGAAGATTCAATGGTCGTCTAATCCTAAGGACTGCACTTGGGAGACCAGAGAATTTATCAAGCGTACTTATCCTGGTTTTCTTCCATCTTCCGGCACGGGTGAGCATCTATATTTTATCCTCTATATTCCTTTGTGGATTAGATGTTATAGACGACTTCTATATTTAAGGAATTGCGGGGACGCAATTTTCTTAAGAGGGGAGTCTGTAACAACCCGTGATTGCGATTACCAAATAATAAATTAAAGTTGGGATTTTAATTTAATTGGAGCTATTAATGAATTTTTATTGTGGCTAATTTGTTCAAAATTTAGTCATTTTGAATAAATTAATATTTTTGGTCTTAAGTGTAAAATGGAGAATTTCAAGGAAATTAATTAGGGAAATTTGTAATTTATATTATTGCAAAAATTTTATATGTGTAAAATAGTGCAATATTTGATTTGGGAAATTAATTTGCAATTTATTTGCAAAATGGTGATTTTGGCTAATATTAACTATAAACGGTGTTTTGGAAAAAATTAGGGGTTAAAATGTAAAATATTATTGATATAGGATTTTATGAAATGGCTAAAAGTAATTGTTAACATATTTTCATAATTTTCTATGGTTTGAAATGTATTTAGTAATTTGTATGTAGAGTGTACTTAGAGAAAATTGCCTATATATGTATGCACATGAATAATACAAAGTCCTAATGGGTATTAGATCCAATAACCCTAACCATTAGCCTATAAAGTATCTTTTACTCTCCCATTTCAGCCAACACTTCATTTCATAACCACTAAAACCTAATTAGAAAGCTCCAAAACCTAGTCATGGCCTCCTAAGCAAGACTCCAATCTACACCAAATCAAAGAGAGTTAATCAAAACTACTAAAAGAGGTAATAACAATCACAAAACCCACCTCTAATTCATTCTTTAATTTCTGAAATTATTTTGTAATCCTCTTTTTTTTGTGCATTTAGATTGTGAAACTCTTTGATCTTCTTTTCATTGCTTGGAAAGAGGTAATATATGCTAGCTGAAATTATAATTAGTTTATTGCTGTTAGTAAATTAGGCATATCTCATTCATCTTAAATCGGAATTAAGATTTTCTTAAAGTTCTGAAAAGCTTATTCTGTAGTCTATAACTTTCATGTTTTGAGCTTTGCCTAATTTTGTGGTTTCAATGGTCGAAATCACGTTTGTTTGTCGCTGACCTGACAACAAACTACAGGGTTGATAAAATAAAACCCTGAAATTGATTTGGCCATAAGTTACTCGTTTTTGATCCGAATTAGATAATTTTGGATGTTCCGGAAAGCTTAAAACATATGCTACAATTTTTGTTCAGTACGTTTTCTGTAATATTGCCATTTAGATGACCTGAAATGCGTTCAAAGACAGAAGACCAATTCTGTCTTTAACAAGTTATCTTGAGTTTCAATCTGATATTGTTTTGCATGTATCTCTCTCGTTTCTTATCCAAATCTAATAATTTTGGATGTTCTGGAAAGCATAGATTTAGAGCTAAAACTTTCATGTTTTGAGTTTCATGAAATTTCGAAGTTAATTAGGTCAAAATTGTACATTCTTACCACTGTCCCGAGAGCACAACGACAGTGATATAAAATTTAGATCTGAGAATTGTTTTAGTCATAGAATTTTCATCTCTAGTCAGAATTTGACGATCTTGGTCATTCCGGAAAGCTTAGAAACTAAGCTACAACTTTCATTTTATTCATTTTGCCAGAATTTGAAGTTTACTATGCCAAAATTGTGGTTTTTTATCTCTGGCCAGTTAGTGCATAGCTATAGGCCTTAGTCTCTTTTCTCCCGCTGTTTTCAACGTAGAACCCCGACTTTGCGACGCCATCCCGGGCTCGTCCTTTGTCGGATTTCATCGTTTTTGGTCTCGTTGGAAAGGTGGAGTTTCGAACTCCATCTATGTAAAATTTAGGCATCATCGGCATTCTTTTGGTACTTCGAATTTCGTGTCGAAGTTGAACTCTTGTCGCTGTTTGTAAACAGTGTGAATCTTGTTCTGGGTCCAACTTTGAGACGTCGCTGCTACTTCGTCTCAACTCGGATTCCAAAAATTCTTTTTGCATCTTATAGTAGGGATGTTGGACTATATGCCTACCAGTTTTCATGTCATTTGGATTCAGTTTGCTGGTCCAAATAAATTGCCGAACTTGGGTTCGCAGCAGTTTTTGAATGGTCAAACACTTGGAATGAAAATCAAATATCCCTTCTGTTTCCAGCTTTTGAGCGCCACTCCGCGATGCCGCCACGTTTGCATCGGAAGTCGGAATTCGACGTTTTTGGTCTCGTTAGAAAGGTGGAGTTCCGAACTCCATCTCAGGAAAATTTGGACAACATTGGAGTTCGTTTGGTACTTCGAATTTTGTGTCGAAGTTGAACTCTAGTCGCTGTTTGTAAACAGTGTAAATCTTGTTCTGGGTCCAACATTGAGACGTCGCTGCCACTTCGTCTCAACTCGGAATCCAGAAATTCTTTTTGCATCTTAAAGTAGGGATGTTGGACTACATGCCTGCAAATTTTCATGACATTTGGACACAGTTTTCTGGTCCAAATAAATTATCGAACTTGAGTTCACAGCTGTTTTTGAATGGTTACAAACACTTAGAATAGTTTTGATGATTTTCTGGTTTTCGTCGATTTCTTTGAGATTTGTCTCTGGATTTCGTACACGGGCTTTATAAAAAGGTTTTAAAAATATTATTCACTCCAAAATGGCTTTCGAAATTATTATAGAATATAATTTTAATTATTAAATTAATTACTCCATAATAGGAGAGTTTTCAAAAGCCGTTTTAAAGTGATTTCAAAAATCAATTATAAATCCGTTTCGCACAATTATTTTCTATAATAAAAACCCCACACTCACACTTTAGCACTTCGAGCGAAGTGGAAAGGTGCTTAAACGGTTGGGAAAAACTCCGGCTTATGGAACCGTGTGTATTTTCTTTCCGGTTAATCCCCGACCTATTCGATTGATCGTTTTGACCTTTGGGTCTAGTTTACCGATGATATGAGGTAGACTTTTTATTGTTTGGAGTGTGAGCTTGCTATTGGTTAGGAAACCGTTTAGTGCGAACGTGGGGTACGGGACTCATTGTTAACACTTTACGGGTTCCTCTCCATGAAGTTAGTGACACATTTGCCTCTGGGCGGCCAGTACTGGACCTCTGGGTCACCATGCCTCTGGGCAACCGTCTCTGGACACCTGCTCTATGGAGCAGTTTACTTTTCGGCGTGTGCCTCTGGGCCTTTATCCTTCTGGGAAGGATTTCGCCGTTTCGCGCGTTCCGCATCTGTGCGAGTGATCGATCACAACTTTACAGTACTTGGCAACAACGACTCTGGTCGGTGCACGTGCAAAACTTGTATTATCTGATAATTTTTATATCCATTCGAGTACCGCCATTCGGCGTTGGTTCTATGGAACCATACGATGTAAGTGCGATTACCTTGTGGATTCACAGTGTCTCTGGACACTGCTTTTCAGTGTTTGATTTCATTGATTTTTCAGTATATCCCCATTGCTCTTTGGAGCATCGATCTTTGCTTGGGCATTGATTACAGACTCTGGTCACTCTTGGGATTATTGCCTATGGGCATCTTTTTATAGCTTTGGCTACGCCGATGATATGAGGCGATTTTATTTATTCTACACTTTGGTGTTGATTTCTCTTTGGAGATTTTTATTGTTTATTGATGATTAGGGATCGTCATTATATTCATGTGGTTCATAATATACTTCTCTTTGGATAAGTACTGTTTTATTTATGTACCGCATTATTATATATCTCAGTTATTACTGATTGTTTAGCTAGCCTGACCCGAGTGTTTTCGCTCGGGTCAGACCGAGTTGTTTTAGGTTAGGTCTCTGGACTTAGCTGCTCCGTGCTTCCGCTTTGGACTTATCTGCTATGCTTTTGAGATAGCTTATCTTAGTGTCCGCTTATGATATTATTCAGACTCTGATATGTACATATTTTTGACTCACATGTGTGAGCAGTGGCTTTGTACCCACTTATGATATTTGGATCTGTATTGATGATGTATTGTTCTGGGATTTTATATCTGTTATGTGATTCTTTTCTGTGATGTTTTTATCATTTATTATTATGCTTTGTCCTGATAGATCTTTAGCCATTTGTAATTTCGTTATAAGTATTTATCGAATATGTCGAACCACCTGATTGAGAAAAAATTAAATAGATTCCACCTTTCGACGTATTCGGTAGATAGTTATAGCTTGATTACAAATGGTCGCTTCCACTATACTCTATTCTCCGCTTTAACATACAGTATTACTCCCGTAATACTCTTTGTTACAGTGGGTCTCGGAGTGGGGCGTTACAATTATCGCTTGTGATAATTGGATATTTGTTGATATGAGTTCTGATTATCGTTGATAATCGAATATTTGTTGATTTGAGATTTGATTATCATTTTTGATAATCGGATATTTGTTGCTTCTAATTATCGCTTGTGATAATTGGATATTTGTTGATATGAGTTCTGATTATCGTTTTTGATAATCGAATATTTGTTGATTGAAATTTGATTATCGTTTTTGATAATCGAATATTTGTTGATTGAAATTTGATTATCGTTTTTGATAATCGAATATTTGTTGATTGAAATTTGATTATCCTTTTTGATAATCGAATATTTGTTGATTTGAAATTTGATTATCGTTTTTGATAATCGAATATTTGTTGATTTGAGATTTGATTATCGTTTTTGATAATAAAATATTTGTTGATTTGAGATTTGATTATCGCTTTTGATAATTAAATATTTGTTGATTTGAAATTTGATTATCGCTTTTGATAATTAAATATTTGTTGATTTGAAATTTGACTATCGTTTTTGATAATCGAATAATTGCTGATTTGAGGTTTAATTATCGCTTTTGATAATTAAATATTTGTCGATTTGAATTTGATTATCATTTTCGATAATTGAATATTTGTTGATTTGAGAATTCTGATTATCGTTTTAATAATTAGATATTGCTATTTTGTGATTTCTATATTTCTGATTATCTTATTGATAATTGAATGTGGCTGATAATTGTATTTATTCAGTTTTGTTGTTTTCTGATTATCTATTGGTAATCAGACTTTGTTGAGAATTTGTGAAATCTCTTTTATTGGAATTAAAAGATTTCTTTGGCTCTTGTATTCCCGACTTTTGTTTTCTAGCTTAACCAGTTTATGTTAGAAAAATAATTGTTATAGACAACTTTAGTTATGAAAATTGCGGGGACGCAATTTTTATAAGGAGGGGAGTCTGTAACAACCCGGGATCTCGCATTTATTTTATTATCGTCATTTGACGACTGATTTTGCTAGCTGATGTTATTTGAAGTTTTTAATCAAGTTGAAATTCTTTTGGAAACTAGAGTGTTGTTTGGGTTTTAAATATTATCTCGGCCCATGTTTCAATTGTTTGAAGCCGTGATAGTATTCAACACCCAATCCCCCCCTTCCTCCATTCGAAAACCCTAAGCCCAAAATTGAAGAAAACGAAATAATGGCGGCCTGCTCGTTCTCGTTCATTCCGCTGTGAAAATTAGGGCTTCGAGTAATTTGTTGATGCTGATTTCAATGGCTCAAGTCGAAGTGGATTTCCTGCTCGAATGGTCGCTCGTCTCTGAGATGCTCGGCTGCTTCTATTCGTTGACTAAGGTGAGTAACTTTGTTACTCACATCTAATTTAAAGGCATATGATTTTTCGGACCTTTTCCTATTACTGAACGTATTGGCCCTATGGCATATAGAGTTTCACTTCCAGCTCATCTATTCTAGCATTTGGGTTATTGTTGATCTTTCGGATTATCACAGGGTTCTTGTAGCATCCAGCATGTTACAAGAGCGTGCTCTTGATTGGTACGAGCTATTCACTACTGAGCTCGACAAGTCTACTCTTACATGTTCTCAGTTTCGGGAACGATTCGAGCTTAAGTTCGTTCCTGAGTCTGAGAAAGCATCGCTTGCCCGTCGCTTCCTCGAGCTAAAGCAAGGAAAATCTTCTATTTTTGATTATGTTTCTTCTTTCGAGGCTCTTTCTAAGTATGGCCTTGAGTATATTAGCACTCCATACAAGAAGAACCTCAAGTTCGTTTCCGGTCTTAGGAAGTATTTGAAGAAATCTTTGATGTTGCAGCTTAAGCTTTCTTTTGAGGAGCTAGTTGACTCGGCGCTTCATCTTGAAGCCGTCGAGAAGGAGATCGATAGTAGTGATGATGTTGAGGTTCGCAAGAACCCCAACAAGAAGCAGTTTCCATTTCAGAAGTCTAAGTCTTTTCCTTCCAAGAAGAAGAAGACTGGTGGTTCTAACTCTCAGACTCAGTCTACTGGAACACCTTCCATTCAGAAGTGTTTCAATTGTGGTTCTCCTGATCATATGATTCGAGCTTGTCCTAAGCCTCTCTTCTGCCGCTATTGCAAGAAGGAAGGTCATCATGTTTCCACCTGCCCTACTACTCCTACTAGTGCCAAGTCTGGAAAGCTTTATGCTGCTAAGGCTTCTGGAGGTTCCTCTCAGCCTAGAGGTATATCTCCATCTATTTTGGAAGGTTCTATTTTATTTCATGACCGCAGTATTCGAGTTCTTTTCGATACGGGTGCTTCGCATTCATTCGTATCGAAGAAGCTCGTCGATGATTTGTCTTTGGATGTTTCTTGTATGGTAACTTCATTAAGGATTGCGAATCCTATCGGGGGATCTGCAACCCTTAGCATGCTTTGTGATGATGTTGAGATTACTTTATGTGGGTTTTCTTTTCGTGCGAATATGCACGTTATTTCTTATTTGGGATTTGACATGATTTTTGGTATGGACTGGCTAGTGCGATATGATGCCAAGATTGTTTGTGCTCAACGGATGTTATATCTTCGACATCCCGATTCTCCATCTATGCTATCACTTGTTCTTCGAAATGTGGATAATTCCGAAGTGGCTTTATATTCTCTAGACTCACGAGATGCTGATGATATATCTCATACTCCTATTGTTTGTGACTTCTCTGATGTATTTGAGCCTGTTTCGGGTTTGCCACCCAAGCGGGTAATTGAGTTCCACATTGATCTCATTCCAGGTGTGCAGCCAGTTAGTCGTCCTCCCACGAGGATGTCTACAAAAGAAAATGAGGAACTCAAGAAGCATCTTTTAGAGCGTGAGTCCAAGAAGTTGATTCAGTCTAGTTCATCACCGTGGGGTGCCACGGTTGTATTTGTGAAGAAGTCTGATGGAACTCTTAGGCTTTGCATCGACTATCGCAAGCTTAATGAGTTGACCATCAAGAATAGATATCCATTACCTAGAATCGACGATATGTTCGATCAATTGAGTGGTGCCAAGGTTTTTTCTCAGCTCGACCTTGCCACTGGTTTTCATCAGTTACGAGTTGCGGAGGATAGCGTTCCTCTTACAGCTTTCCGCACTCGTTATGGTTCTTTTGAGTGGCTCGTTATGCCATTCGGTTTGACGAATGCACCTGCTTTCTTTGTCGATCTCATGAATCGAGTATTTCGGGAATATCTCGATAAGTTCGTCCTTGTGTTTATTGATGACATCCTTATTTATTCTAAGTCCAAGACAGAGCATAACCACCATTTAAGGATTGTCTTGGATACTCTTCGTCAGCATCAGCTCAAAGCCAAATTCTCCAAGTGCCACTTTTGGGAGAATAAGGTATACTAGTTACCTCGATAGGAGTGGTATACATTTTAAATTTTCATCTCTTATTTATTTACTCCCATCGACATACCGAATTACCAGTATAAAATGAACTACGATGGTTCATAATAGTTTAGGACAATATATATAATAATAACACAGATACAAAAAGAAAGCGGAACACAGATAACAAAAGTCTCATATATATATAACTGATGTCAGTTACAATACAATTGACACAATACATATGATACAACTACAACTGTCGACTCTGAAAGTTATATATACAAATACATTATCAACTAATGTACATGAATACATATCATCCTAATCAGTACACTGACTACTACAAAAAGACGTAGAACACATCAAATGATATGAAAAGTCTTCATAGCTCAACAGCAACTCAAAGCAGGAAATCTACAACCTGAAATAACTCGGGTCTGACCCGAGTATTAAATTCAAAAGAAAATAATACACGGGTCAGTCTAATTCAAACTCAGTTATTAATGCACAGAAGCAATAATAATCAAATATCAAATAGACGACAGTCACAGAAACCTCGTATATCCGAATCCTCGATAAGAGGATTAGATAACGACAGATATAACACTAAACAGTGTTAAACAACAAATCAGCTAATCCAAATCACCAACAAAGATAGATAAAAGATTTCCAATGCAGATAATTCAGAAAACAACAGAATTTCCTAAACAGCAATTTACACAAAATCCAATCATTAAATAATAATTAGAAACTCAGAAGCTAATTGTCGAATAGATAGTTAGACAATCTCAAAATGATCAAATCAAATCAAAACTCTGTGTGGCTACAGTACACGCACGCGTGCACTGCCTCGCCACTACAGTACTTCGAAACTGCAACAGTCCATATAAATGAACCAAAAACAACTGGTACTTACTCGAATCAAAATGACGAATTACACTCGAATGCACAATGAAAGTTTACATTCGAGTACAAGGTCAAACCCAAGTCTTTGAGACTGGATTCAACTCACTGTAAAATCTCAAAAATCAACCCGAAATAATCAAGAACCAACAAACCAAGCTCAACCAATTTAAGCAAATGGAATCAGTGAACAAGTTCACTATCAAAGAAACAGCCGAAGTCAAGTGCTAAAGGTTACTGTATATCAAGTATGCAAACCAAAGTTGCAGTAAAGCAACAAAAGAAAATGCTCAAATGTCTGCATATTAAATATGAAAAACCAAAGTTGTAGTGGGGCTACAAAATACTCAAGTGTATGGAAACAAATACAATGTAAATGAAGAATCAAATCTCAATGTCACTGTCCCAACAATCAAGACATCGTGTATACAATTGTGTTCAAAACAACAGAGCTAAATATGCAAACAGAAGTAGCAATAGTGAATGGTTAAAGCAGTGAGCACGTACTAGAATGAACAAGTGTAGACAAAAGGTAGTCTGGCAATGGCTACACAGGGAATATATGAGACCCAAGACTGCAATACTACAACTCGACATCTAACAATCGTGCCTACTTACAACATGAGTGACCATTTTCAACCAAGTGAATAACCAGCATATACAATGACATCCAAGTAGTATATACATGTAGTGAAGTTGAACAGAGTCAACTAAATGAAACTGGAAATGCAAACAACATATATGATCAAAGTGCAGACATGAATATCAACACACTACAAGAGAAACAGGTACAACATACAACAGCAAGAGGTAAACCAGAGTGTACATGAACTATAAGCTAACCAATGGAAACCTAAAAAGTATCAGACTCGAAACAGAGGCAAGTACACAAAAATCAAAGTTTTATAAGCATTAAACAATGCAGTAAAAACATGCACACTTATATAAATGTATGCAAGAACCAATACATATGTACTCAGGTGGACTGCAAACTGGAAATGCAGTGATGGATCAAAGAATCCAAGTTTTTATGCAATTTAAAAATGTAGTAAATTCATGTACACTTATATAAATGTATGCAAGAACCAATGGAGAACAGACAACACAAATATACATTGTCCCAACAGTGAAACAAAAAGTAACATATAGTTCAATGGTTAGTTCAGGTCAGACCAACCAGAAAGGATGTAAACAATATATGCAGTGGTACACAGTGGCATATATGAAGTACCCAAAACTCTATACAAAACTGATATAAGTAAAAATGAGATGTATCAAGATAAAGTTGCAAGCATACTCAAGTACAGATGTAACCTACTCAAAGTATACGCATGGATGCAACTCGACTAACAGACTGAACTACAAAGAGGCACATGAGCAACAAATAACAGACTCAAGGCTACAGTGAACTACATGATGAACCAGTTTACAATGAAGACAACATTTGAATGAATCAGGTAAAAATGCCAACACAACAGAAATGAACTGGTCGAAACAACAACAGAGTAAAATGCAACAGAGTATACAAAGACCCAGCCTGTAAGCATCTGTGTGAAGTCAAGGATCAATGTATCAAAGACAAGTAGACAAGGTCAAACCCTTTTTTATTTCAGTACAAAATATAAATGTCTGAGCCGAGAAATCAAATTCAAAAACCAATCTGAATTCAAATATAAAATCCAATTCGAAGTCAACCGAAGGAAAATGTCGCGCAGCCATAGTCGAAAATCACGGAAACATAGTCTATCATCACAATTTTAAAGCCAATCAAGCAATCTCGTATTTACGCAAATGAATTAGTCAAGGAAAAATCACGAGCATCCAAATAAAATCGAGTGGCCGATCAACAGAAGTGATAAATTCAAATATGTATCAGAGAATTCAAAGCCGAGAAAATCAAGTAACAAAAATCATATGCCTTTAAATTAGATGTGAGTAACAAAGTTACTCACCTTAGTCAACGAATAAAAGAAGCCGAGCGTCTCAGAGACGAGCGACCATTCGAGCAGGAAATCCACTTCGACTCGAGCCATTGAAATTGGCATCAACAAATTACTCGAAGCCCTAATTTTCACAGCGGAATGAACGAGAACGAGCATGCCGCCATTATTTCGTTTTCTTCGATTTTGGGCTTAGGGTTTTCGAATGGAGGAAGGGGGGGATTGGGTGTTGAATACTATCACGGCTTCAAACAATTGAAACATGGGCCGAGATTAATATTTAAAACCCAAACAACACTTAACCAGTTTCCAAAAGAATTTCAACTTGATTAAAAACTTCAAATAACATCAGCTAGCAAAATCAGTCGTCAAATGACGATAATAAAATAAATGCGAGATCCCGGGTTGTTACAGTACCGAAGCATACAAATGTTAATAGTAGGGACTCTAGATAGGGATGACCCTACCCTCATGGGAGCGACCCACCTAGCCTTTATGCATCTCCCCTGTTTTAGTCATTCCCGATTGATGAGGCTCAAGGCTACATTTTACCTTTATATAGCACTTCCCACTTGGAATACTAATACTGCCCTCCAGGAAACAATGCAATGCCAGCATTCATCCATACAAGTTTGTTCTGGGACTAAACGAAACACTTGAGAGCTTCGTCATCAATTTCCATCATCCTCAAGATGTCTTCACTTCGAAACGCATTTGTTGGATCAAAGTGGTTTTTAGATAACATATCTGATCCCGGTCTCTTCGAAACAACATTCGATACCTCCTTGTAAACTCAACCCTGGTTCTTTAGGAAGTAAACAGTTAAAAATAAGATTGGAGATCACCTCCTAACCGTTAGTGGACGGGCTTCATTATCATTGTCCTAGGAGAGCGAAACGATATTTATATACATAGTACAACAACATCGGGATGACTGTGCGACCAAACTCATGTGTTTCTCCTAGATATTTCCAAAGTTACGTTTTGGGTCCAATTTCGGTAGTCGGTTATTTAATTATTGAATAACAAACATTCAATCGGTGATTTATTCCGTAGGGAAAGCCAACATTGCTTAAGCACCAAGCAACACTAAGCCCCTTTTAACAAATCCTTCCATTAACTCAAATCACTTTGTAAATATTTGTACCAAAATACTTTTACAAAGATATACATATATACCCACAAATCCCTATTCACTACTAGAAAATACATCAATTTCCTACACAAAATTTCCTACGTCTTTCCTACGCCAAAAGGCGGGGCGTAGGTATGGCGTAGGAAACACGTAGAAAGAGGTAATGGTGTAGGAAAGACGTAAGAAAATTTCCTACGTCTTACCTACGCCAGCTTCGATATGCTGAAAAATAATTAAAGCGTAGGAAAGGCGTAGGAAACTCCTTACGTTAAAATGATGGCGTGGGAAGGTCGTAGATAATTTCCTACGCCGTTTCCACGTCTACAAAGTTTTCTACAAAGTTTTCATGGCGTAGGAAAGGCGTAGGAATTGTTCCTACGCCATGGTCTTAGCCAAAAGGCGTAGGAATTTTAAAACCCTATTTTTAAAATCTTTTAAAACAAATATAAAGGTCTTAAACAATTTAACCTTTAAAAATAAAACCCTTTTAAACCTAACCCTAATCTAAAGTAAAAAGGCCGGTCGCCCCTGCTTTTATTTCATTCAGCCCGATCTTCTTCGCTTTGTAAAATAATGGCGGCTGTGAAATTCCTTTTTCTCTTTCGATCTGAAATATTGAGAGAGTCGGCTTTGTTTTGATGCTCTTTAATTTGACTATTGCTCGATCTTCGTTTGCCCTGGGATTCACGGCCTTGCTTTCTCGTGGTACTGTGATTTAGGGTTTTTGGAATTTGGGGTTTTGATTTCTTTTATGCTCGGCTGCTTCGCCCTTGCGCTTCTTCTATTCATCGACGATTGCTTGGTTGCTCGAATTCAAACTAACTCTGGTATGTTCATACTTTCGAATATCTGATTGTTTGAACTCGATGATTGTATATGTAGGCCGATGATGAATTTAGTGTTTTTAATTGAAAATGATTGTTCGTTGAAGCTCATATCGATGATGGTACCTTTGGGTTGAATTTATATTGTTACGAACTTTCCTATTCTCCAATTTTCCTGATATATTTTCCTTATTACACACGGCTTTACATTTGAGATGTTTGATTTCGCTTAATTCACACGGTCATTAAAACTTTCCTCGTCTTCATCTTTGACTATTTCAAAAATAAAGATACGCGCTTGAAATTTTTGCATTCGTGAATTTTGAATTTGACTGTTTCTTCTTGAGTTTCATGGCAATAAAACTTTCAGATACTACTCTGTTGCACTTTATTGTGTTTGTACTCACTACTTTATTTTATTGTCATCTGTACTGGTTTCTGATTGTATGCCCATTTGATCACCTTGCTTGAGTCTTCTGGTTTGATGTTGTCTGCATCCATGTTGATGTTTCATATGTTGGTCTTTTGCTTGCTTTTTGTTGCATTGTTATTGGTCTGTTTCATTTGTTGAAGCTTTGCAGTAGCACTGCTTGGATATTGATCTGCATGTATGTTCTTTGTTTCTATGAGCTTGATGCATATCAGTTTAGTTTGCATCCATGTTTGTGGTCTTTGTAGCTTGCATTCACACTGGTTTGGGTTGCATCCATGTTTGTGTTGCTGGTGTGTGGATTTGTTACATTGTCATCAGTGCTTGGCCTTGATGTTCTCTGGTCTGCATGAACCAGTTGATGATTTTACTGTTGCATCCATTCTTTTGATGCTATCTGGTCTGATTTCTTTTGCTGTCCATTGAGAAATTTTGTTGCAGTTTGATTATTTGAGCTTGTATGCTTTATGTTTGGTGCACACGAGTTGGCGAGGCAGTGCACACGTGTATAAACGTACACGTGTGTACTGCAGCCACTCATGAATAACCTGTCCCTGATAAGAAAACTGATATGCACAGATATTACACCAAAAATGATGACAATAACCCATATACCTGAGGCAAAAAATTATTTTCAAAAACATCTTTTATTTTAAATTTCAAATATATTTCTTTTTCAATTTTACTACGTTTGAAAATATTTTTGCAGATTACTCGGATGCTGGAATCAGACTGGAATTCAGTTGAAGACAAAATATGAGTGTGAGTGATTGTAGTGAGGATATGATGTAAATCAGAAAGTTGTATTGCATTCAAAATTTGTACAGTAATAGTGAGAGTCAGAATTTGTACTATAAAAAATTGTTTGAATAAAATTCCTGTTTGAATTCAAATTCAGTGTTATTCAATTTTATTTGTGAAAAATGAAATAGTACAATATCAAATACATTTACACGAATATATATATGTTTATTATCATCAAACAAAAATCATATAACGATCATATAATCGCATATTCCACATGAATGACGTAGGAAAAACGTAAAAAATCAAAGGCGTAGGGAAAGCGTAGGTAAACGAAGGGCGTATGTAAGGCGTGGGTAAAAAAGAAGTAGAAATGTCGTACCAAATCCGTAGGAATATTACGGCGTAGGAAAGACGTAGAAAAATATAGGCGTAGGAATGGCGTAGGAAACACCACTACGGATGACGTAGGTAAGGCGTAGGCATATTTTTAGCTACGCAGGTTTTACCTACGCCAACTTTGGCGTAGGCGCTGCGTAGCTATTGCATTTACCTACGCCCCGCCTACGTCCTATTGGCGTAGGTAAACTGCAGTTTTCTTGTAGTGATTTCTCAATACATGGAAAAATATCCATATACTTATCTCAACGGTATAAATATATTCACTAACATTTGGGAAGATTCCTGTAACGACCGGGCGATTTTCAACCCTGAAAATCGACACTAATACGTTCACTATATAGAGTGCCGAGCAATCGAGTGCCGGAAATACCAGGTTGTTAGGGTTTAAGAAGAAAAGAGATAGAAAAAGAAACAGAAATAACAACACAGAATCTCACAATTGCAGTGGAACAAAATATAATATATAATAACAACATTTTATACAAGGGAAAACTGTAACTGTTAATATACATACAAGTTAGCAGAGTACAATCATCAATATATATCTGGACAGTTATAATAACTTGTCCTCAGATGCTGAATATACAGCCTACAGAATATAATCAACTACGCGCAATACGTCTCTGACATCCAGCTCGTCTTTTGAGATCCAAAGCATCCTAACCTGAATTCTATAATACTCGGTCTGATTCGAGCATTACAATAAAGTAACACCCGAGTCAGGATGGAAACCAGCATGCGTAAACACACTTAATTTGAAATAATAAATTTATAAAAATTCCTCGAAAACCAAGGTAAGTCGTACAACACGACAAGTTTTTATCTTATTATAACCCAACACTTTTACAGAAATCCATCGATATTATAATAGTGTCTAAGTACAATACTTATTTAAAATAGTCGAATTTGTTAAATTAATTAAACTCCAGCATATTGGACTCTATAGTCAAAACCGTAAAAGTTCGTATTGATTTAGAAATCGAAGTGGTTCCAGATAACACTGATATCCGATCCTGGTCTCTTCGAATCTAAATGATAAATTTTAAGGGTCCAGTTGTTTTAAATAAACATTTCATATTCAGGGTAACAATATTCACATATGGGAATTTATTAAAACGTATCAACATTTTACTCTAACCATTTAATTCCGCTTGACTACTTAATGGCATAGTTAAGAATAATTGAAATAAATTTCCAAGAGAAATAAGCCAAAGCATAGATCATTTACTAATTTAATGATTAGTAACTAATAACAAACGATTCACAAATCAGAAATTAATTAATTTTAAATTAACTGAATCCATTTATATTATTAATCCAAATTAATTATAAATTGAAGAAATTATAAAATAATTTATTATTAGGTAATTAAAAATTTAACCACTCTATTTAATAATTAATTTATTAAATAACATAGGATTAATCGAGTAAGACTTTATTTGTTAACTCACTTTAATTATTTATAAAATAATTAAATTTTTTTATTTAAGAAAATTAACAAAATTAATTTGGTCTATATAATAGGTGATATGATCATATTTCAAAAATTATCATGTCAATTAGATTTAAATGAAAGGAGAAAACAATGTTTTTAATTTAAAGATTTTTATGTATAAACATTTGTTTAATTACTTCTTTGTTTTTAAAACAAAGCCCACATGGCCCACGAAAGGAAAACAACAGGCTCCAACTCCTCCTCTTCTCCCTTTCCTCCACAACACCCATGCTCCCTCGTCTCGACCACACGCAAAGACAGACACGAACGGCCCAGTTAAAAAAATTCGAACTCCAGGTCCAAAACCCGAATGGAAACGCCAACACTCAACCTCCTCCTATCACCACCGTACGCCACCATTCTCCACCATTATGCCAACATGACAGCCACATCCCCCTCTTGCTCTTCCCCTCATACCGCACTCCTAACTTCGCCCCTCGTCACCGTAGTTTAGTCGAGACCGAACCCACAAGAAAACTATCCCTAAACCCTAAAACTCCCTCGACAAGACACCACGCCTGTTTTAAAAATGTCGTGCTATTTTTCCTAGGCGCGCCTCCTCCCAAACATCCTCCATGATGAATCCCCCGCCACGAAATCGAGCACAGCACCGAAATTTCGTCTTTGACCCAAATCCATTCAACCCTCAATCTCTCAACCCACACGACCTTAAAAATTCTCAAACCACATCCTAAAATCATATTTTTATGGCGAACACAACTATATAATCCATTTCCTAAATCATGATAATTTGTTTTCGACCAAACTTGACCCATTCACTGTTGTACATCATTTTCTTAGCCTCTACGTGATGAACTTGCATGAAACAAATTTTTATACGTCCTATACTCAAAAACAAAAATATTTTGTTTTGGAATCAAGTTATAAAACCTAATAGATGATGGGACAATGATTTTTAAACTTGAAAGGTGCTAACTGTTTTACTTAATCAAAGAACAGAGGGATATGTACAGGGTTTTTTGAGTGCATTATCAGGTTTTATGCTCATAAGCAAAAGCATGAATGCAAAACCGCATGTATGCTTGACCTAACTAGGTTTCATCACATCTCAGATGTTCAAATATTAATAAAAAATTGAAAGTTTAACTCACCGCTCCAAGTAGATGAACAACTGCTGCTTGTTTTCTCCTTCTTCAGGCTTTTGTAACCTGATCTTCTCCTTAATTTTCTAATGGCAGATTTCCTACTTTGTTTTATTTTATTTTTCTTCTTTTATTTACTTCAATGTTAGACGTGAACAAAACATAGCAGTGGCATATATAGAGAGAGGAAAGAAGGTGTACAAAGTAAGCAAGGTAGAGGTCTGCACATGTACAGGCTTTCCTTTATGTTGATTTGATTTATTATGAATTGATTTGATTTATTATGAGAGATTTGATTTTTTATGACTTGATTTAATTTTTGTGTGCCTGAAATGATGCCTTGCCATGATGATGTCTCCTATATGTATATTCATTTGTATGCATACATAGATATGCATACATTCACATGGATACATATATATTACTTCATATTTTACATCTACATATACACACTACTTTTATAACATATATAACTATTTACATATACATCTTCTTGTCATCATATACATATATTTACATATTCTTTTACATATATTATCTACCTTTAAATTAAACTTATATATTTTTTGTCATCATAAAAATTGTATATATTTTATTTATATATATATATTTTTTACTTATACAATTTTTCATATTCATTACCTCATATGGGCATATATATACATACATGTATGTCTATATACTTATATATATTCTTCAACATCATAAAGCTTATATATATATATATATTTTTATATATACTTATATGGATATTCAATCTTAAATTTTAATGGTGAGTTTATATATATATATATAATTTATCATATCCAGAATTTATTTATTAAAATTAAACATAGTTTTAATCAATTTATATATTCAGATATTTTAAACATCAGAAAATTCATCTATCCACCTAATAAAAATTAATATTTCAAAAATTAAAATTAGATAATTATCCCATCATCAGATGGTTGAAAATCCGGGTCGTTACATTCCTTCCCCCTTAGAACTTTTCGTCCTCAAAAAGGAACGAACCGAGAATTTTAATTTTGATGTATATTATTAAATATATCATTCTTTTAAACATTTAAACTCCTTACTCTTTTATTATACAATTTAAAGATAAATACATTTTAAATTACATAGTATTACCAAACTAGTTTTATATTAAAACATTTTTCATAACTCGATGTCTTAACAAGTCCATCCTTGTTCTTACAGAAATTTAGTCATACATTGATCCGGCGTAGGACTGAAAATCTATAAGTACTTAGTAGACCCGTTTCAACACCCAATGAAAATACTTGAAAACCTTTTTCAAAAATGATATGGAAAGTATCACCCTCCCTTTCTCACCATGGATCGCAGTTAACCCGATGATTGCGTCGCCATCCCGGCGAAATCATAAGAAAACCGTAGGCATCCACACCTCTCGACTTACGCCATAGGAACACCATAGTCTGCAGCTACACAAAGGTTGCGTTGCTATCACGGCAAAACCGTGAGTAGTTTGTAGGCAATCGCCGCCCCTCGAATTACGCTATCAAACGAAACTATACCACATAGATCACAGGCTACACAAAGGTTGCATCACTATCCCAGTGAAACCCAACGTAGACTGAAGGCAATCGCTGCCACCCGAATTACGCTATGGAACCAAACCACATAGAGATCACAATCTATCGATGTTACGTCGCTCCCACAGCGAAATCAAATGTAGATTGTAGGCAATCACTGCCTCCCAAATTACGCTATGGAACTGCGATAGATCGCAGTTACACAAAGGTTACGTTGCCATCATAGCAAAACCCAATGTAACTATAGGTATCGGCACCTCTCAACTTACGCTACCCAACAAATGATCACCAGGAACTCATGAGTTTTGTCCGGACATCCTCATGGATCCCAATTCTCATTGAACCCACCTAGTGGATTCTTAGGCAGAACCCCCAAGTGGATTCCTAGGCAGAACCACCCAGTGGATCTCCTACTATAAGTTTCGACTTTCGTGGGAGTGCCTTTCCATACTTTCGATTTCAAAACATATCATACTATATATATAGTATGTAACGACCGTAATTTTTACCGTCGTAATAAATATTTTAAAAATCTGTAACGACTGCGACTTTTAAATTACTGTCGGAGTAATAGTTTTAGATTTTTTTTAAACTTGAGAAAATCGCATTGCAATTCATCAGAGTCAGTTGAGTTGTGTTGTTTGAGCAAAGCTTTCACGTGTAACGGCTATGGGCTATTTTGCCTTCACGTGAAAATGTGAAATGTGAACACTACATATATTATTCCTTCTCAAATTGTAGTGCTGTCACTTTCGGTTGTAGAGAAAAATTTTGGAACCAAGTTTGAACGCATGTTCTTTTTGCCATCATTTCCTTAATGCTTTTGTTTGCAGCCTCTAAGTTTTAAAAGCATGTTGGAACAGTCTTTGTTGTCACACACAAATTTTGTAAAAACAAAATTTTAAACTCTGTTGCTACCATCATTATTATTAAGTAGCCTGTCCTTCCATACACTGAAGCACGTCTCGCATTTAATGCTTTTGTACAAAATGAGGCCAGCACACTTTTTCTTTGAACTGGTGCATATTTGTGAAAAGAAAAGTTCTTCATTTTGTTTCATTTGGAGTAGTCTGTATTTTTTTCGTTCTTCCTGTTGCTTGAGAAAAATGCATTAATGGCAGATCTCTAAGTAATTCAAGTGATTCCAATAGCAACCGAATTTTGAAGGAAATTAAGGTGAGTAATGCTCACACCTCTAATTTATGTCACCCAGTCCCTGCCCTTGTTGCGAAACAGAGCTTTCTATTGATTTTCAAACTCTCTTTTGTTGTGATTTTCACATCCTTGTTTCCTGCTTTTGCACCACAACTTCACACTATATTTTATCTTTGCATGCTAAAGTAAAAATTTAAGCTCTGTACTCCTGAAGTCTTTGCATGCCTTATTAGTTGGTTAGCTTGCATTGAACACCTGGTTTTCATGAATAGTAAATTGCGTGCAATGATAATGTCCAAGTTATTTTATCAACATTTTGTTTTGTGTTGTATATAAAAACCTGGAATATAGTTACCAGTTTTGTTCCAAAAATCTCAATGCATATGTGCGGTCTTTGATGCATGCTTGAACACATGAGTCAGGGTTGTTTAAAACGTGTACACGCACATACCTGTTTTAATGTATCGCGTATACAGTTGCTTGAACAACATTCTGTGAACAACCATTTTCGTTCAATGCTCAGGCTCATTTTCAGGCATTAAACACTTGCATGGAAAAATTATAGAGAGGCCTGGTCACATATTTGCTTTACACGTGTATTGTAATATTGTAAATGTGAATACCAAGTATGCATTCAAATATAGTTCACGCAGTAAGACAGAGTTCATGCATTTAAAAGGGACATTATTGTTCGTTTTTTTTATGACTACGTAGAAACTTCGGCTTCAACCTGGGTTTTTGGCTTTAGCTTTGGGTAAGGGATATGCGTATTGTATTACAAGTTACACGTTAACGTATATAAATAAGTTTTGCCAAGTCTCATTTATTTGGTGAATGTGTGTTTGAGTTCAGGTGGTTCAAAATTTTCCAGGCATCATATTTTTATGTGTTACATACAAAAGGTGGAGTATAATAATTTCAGGCCTCATATTTTCATGTTTTAAATTTTTTTAATGCAGTCCTTTGTTTAATTTGCTTTGAACCGGTGTTACGGTATAAAACGTAATTTGTTGCCGTTATTTGTATTAATGGAATTTGCACGCCGGTACTATATTTTGTTGCGTGTTGTTTTGATGACATTTTTGACGAATAAAAATTACTGTTGTTTTGATTTCAGTAACCGTTAATTTTAAAGTAAATTTTCAAGCGGTTAGCCCGCAACGCTGATTTGGTATCCGTTTTCTTTACGGTGTTTTGTGAAGCGCAATTTCCTCGCCGAAATTGCTACAGATGTTGCTGTTTTAATCACGTGTTTTAAAATAAAATTGTTCCCAAATTTTGCAGTTTGCGCTTTCAAAAGAATGAGGAAGCGATTTAAATGCTTCAGTAAAATTGAGGACTATGAACCCTCACTTTTACTGATTCGGTTAATTCCGGACTTGTCCGTTTGAGAACGTAAATTGTTATTTTATAAAATACACAATTTTGCACTTTCAAGGAAACGATGAAGAGATTTAAACAATTTAGCAAAAGTGCGGAGTATGGAACCACACTTTTACTATTTCGGTTAATTCCGGACTTGTTAATTGAAACATATGCTGTTTGGAGATTCTGATGATTTTGTTGGACTTTCGAGCCACTCTGCGGACCTTCAGGTCATTTGATGGACCTTCGGGTCAATTACCAGTACTAGACCTTCGGGTCACTCTGCGGACCTTCGGGTCATTTGATGGGCCTCAAAATTTATAGTACTTGGTAGGCTTCGGCCATCTGAGATGCACGTGCGGCGTAGCTAAAACTCGCCATCTGCTGGGATCGATCCACTTCTTTTACTGATTTTTCTAGTTATCTTGTTTTGATTTCTAGATTTTGTGACTGCTGATTTTCTAGTTATCTGTTTTGATTTCTAGATTTTGGGAATTGCTGCTTTGAATTCAATTATGAATTTGAAAGTTGAGTTTGTGTATAATCTCATCTAAGATTATAAATTTGCGTATTGCTGTTTTAAATTCAATTGTGAATTTGAAAACTGATTCTGATGGAGTTTAAATTGAGATTTCTTCATTTAAACTATGCTGATTATTTATGCTGTATAGTCTCATTCGAGACCATAATTATTTGTTTAAGTGTTGTTTATCATTCACTTATTTCTGAGAATAAATTAGACTGATCCGTTTATTATTTTCTTTTAAATAATACTCGGGTCAGACCGAGTTATTTCAGGATAGTCTTCATCTCTGATTTAGTAGCAGCTTCAGCTTTTTGGATTTTGCATCATCTTTTGTCTAGCCTTCGAGGAGTTCTTTTGGTTTATTAGCCCTCATCTTATGTATGTATTGATAGATATGTATATGTATCGGTTCATGTGAACTATCGATTGTTGTAGCATTTATTCCAGACTAGTCTTCCGCTAAATATCTGATATTTCTGTTCTGGTGTGATTATACTATCTGTGTTATTATTATTATGAATTGTTCTGGATTTTTCTTAAGCCACCGTAGTTTCGTTTTAGATTTGGATTGTATATACATCTTTGGGAGTAATTTATACAACTCCTATCGATGAATCAATACTCGTCTAAGGCATAACTTACGGATGGTCGCTTCTAACAAGCCTTATTCTTCGCAATAGTAGACGTTATTTCTTATAATAACCTTTGTTATTGTGAGCATAGAGGTGGGGCGTCACATAGTACCTTTCAAATCATACTCTTTATATGTATCACATATAAACTTTATCTATATAAAATCGATATCTTCAAAATCGATAGTTTTCAAATTTGGTTTACCCAATTTCCCAAAATTGACTATTTGCAAAATCAAAAGTCTTTAAAAAAAATCAATAGATTCCAAAACTATTTCAGTTTCATATACTTATAAAATCATTCCTTTCAACTCGAATAATTTTCGGATCGATAATTTCTGAGTCCACCTCATACTTATATAAACTGTATTTAGTATTTTTGAATATCCTTCAAAGTTCATTCTTCCTGGTTATAAATTCAACAAGGGGAGTTTGAATATATAACTAATATATATAACCTTATTTATGCCAGATCAAATATTTCCTAATTCGATTTCTTTACAAAGTTATTTGTCACATTTCTTACCTCTTATAAAGTAAGTTTTGGTTATAGTAACTACAAAGTATTCATTTTAAAGGCATCATATTTACTCAAAATATACTATTTCACTTCAAAATCATTTTTACCTTAATATCTCGATTTCGGTTCCAATTCAAAATTGCTTCGAATTTCCATTTGGGTTATAACTTCAATTTGACCTAATTTGTATTTAAATCCATGATTTAAATATAAAAAATTTCTACTCTGACCGGTTTGAATTTAGAAAATAGCTTGAATAGTTTTAAAATAGTTAGATGGTTAATATAAGATAATTTGAGTTTTAAAAAGAATGGTTTGTATAGTAAATAGCTTGGAAAACCAAAATAATTTGAATATTTAAGAATATAGATTTTAAACTGTTTATATTAAAATAATTTATTTGAAAATAGTTCCAAAGTCAACTAATTCAATTCCCAATCTTCCAAGTCAAATCAACTTCAGTTTCCCTATTAGTAATTTAGTAATTATAAATTTACGTTCAAGTCCATATAAAAAATGATTTTATATAAGATCGTATTTCTAAAAAATATTTCACAACATCGATAGACTACAACACTAGTAATTTCAAAAACTACATCCATTTATCCATATAAAAAGTCTTACAAAAGGTCATAAATCTAGATGCCTTAACACTACCTAAGGGTTTTGAAAAGAATAGAGCCCTAGCTTTCTTCATAAAAACTTTCTTAAAGACTTCCTATCAACTCGTTAAAACTGTCCGTGCAATCCGTAACAAGGTGTCACCACTTATTGCATTTTCCATAAAAGAATTTTATATTCCCATCTTCCTGGATAATTTTCACGCCTCCCATGGGCGTTCCACAACTTGCTCTTTCTTCCCTCTCTTAGGACAATCCCTAGCGATGTGTCCTATCATTTTACAATGGTAAAAAATGGTTGATCCGTCGACTGGTACTACGGGTTTACGTTTCATCTTCCTCACCTTAGGGCAATGGTTCAGAAAATGTCCTTTCTCACAGCACTTAAAGCATAAAATCTCAGAGCGAAACCGCTTGACTTCCTCCCTCTTTTTCTTTCTTGTTTTACTGCACTTCGCTGCGTAATGTCCTTTATTGTGACATCTATAACATATGACATTATCATAAGGACCTGGTCTAGCCCTTTCCCTAACCCGTTTCTCATGTTCCATTATTGCTTCTTCCCATGCCTCCGCTCCCTACGCCTTGCCTTCCATTCTTCTCCTTTTGCCATCTTTTACAACTTGTACTAGATTCTAGTAGGACTTCCTAACCTATAATTAAAATCTCGATTAGTCGAAATTTCAGCTTTTATACTTTTTTCCAATTATTCTTTTATTTTTTATCAGTCATTTTTATGATTTAACCCACTAATTTTATAATCTAGTTCATTTTAATTTCTAGAATTCGAAACCCGTTTTTAATTCAAAAATCATTTTGAAATCATTCACTTCTTTTGCAACTCTTATCAAACCTATACCTTTTCTTTTACAATTTAACCTATTTAACTTCCATAAGTTAAATTTTAATTTCACCTTGAAATTTCCAATTCAGGTTATAAGTTCAAAACTTATTTAACTTGGCCTGAGTAAATCTCCAATTCATTTAAACTTGCTTAATTTAAATTTTCACATTCTAAAATTTTAATCCTTATTAATATCACTCTCCACTTATAAGTTCAAAAAGTTATTTTCCCTTTGGTTCTACTTCTCATTTCATGGGGAATCCCAAAGTTCAAACACCGGTATTTATTTCAAATCAACTTTGAAATCATATATACATACATACGTACATATATATCCCATTTACATACCAACTCACACTTTAAATTTTAAACCATCCTTGGTTTTTATCCAAAACAAATTCCTTCAGAATTTTCAAAACAACTCTTGTTTTTAAAACAAAATTTTCTATATCAAAAATATTCTAATAATATTACTTATTATTCCTTCAAAATACTTGAAACACATTTCAAAATTTCTGGGACTTAGATACAAAACTCCTCAATTAAGATCCACTTTTAATTTATAAGTCACATTAATAACTTATGCTTATATAATTCCACTTCCTTAAAGCATTTCACATTGTTTTATCATTGTTTATTTAGCAATAAAAATTCTTTATTAAGACACAACAACCAATTTATGATAATAATCAATATTATCATACCTAGAAGCCAAACATACTTTATATTCCATAATAATTTTTTGAAAAATTATTTCTATATAAATAAAATACAATCAGGTTAAACTTATTTCATTTCAAAACACTTTGAAAAACGCTTTCGAAATTTCCGGGATTTAAATTCTGGTTTGAGTCTATATTTAGCTTAACCCATTTGTATAGTTCATTCTCATCAATTTCTATTTGGTTATATATATAACCACTTAAATCTTATAATCTTATTTGATTATAATAACAACAACCAATCTCCTCAATATACTATAATAATTTAGAAAAATTATTTCTTTTTATATCAAAATATAATCTTATATAAAAATTATTTAAAAATCATTTTGAAAATCATTATATAAGAAAATAACAAGTACGCCCTTATATATAATGCACTCAACTCATTCTAGGGTGCTACTGACCCTATCTCTAATGAGCAATCCCCACCAGAGCCAAGGTTCTTGCTTAACCTTCAGCTTTGATACCACGTGTAACGACCGGGTGATTTTTGACCTCGAAAATCGAAACTAATACGTTCACTATATAGTGTGCCGAGCAATCGAGTGCCGGAAATACCAGGTTGTCAGGGTTTAAGAAGAAAAGAGGTAGAAAAGGAAACAGAAATAATAACACAGAACCTCACAATCGCAGCGAAACAAAATATAATATACAATAACAGCATTTTATACAAGGGAAAACTGTAACTGTTAATACACATACAAGTTATCAGAGTACAATCATTAATATATATCTGGACAGTTATAATAACTTGTCCTCAAATGTTGAATATACAACCTACAATACACAATGGAATATAATCAACCACGTGCAATACGTCTTTGCCATCCAGCTCGTCTTCTGAGCTCCAAAGCATCCTAACCTGAATTCTATAATACTTGGTTTGACCCGAGCATTACAATAAAGTAACACTCGAGGCAGGCTGGAAACCAGCGTGAGTAAACTCACTTAATTTGAAATAATAAAGTTATAAAAGTCTTCAAAAACCAACGTAACTCATACAACACGATGAGTTTTTATCTTATTATAACCCAACACTTTTACAAAAATCCATCGATATTATAATAGTGTCTAAGTACAATACTTATTTAAAATAGTCGAATTTGTTAAATTAATTAAACTCCAGCATATTGGACTCTATAATCAAAACCGTAAAGGTTCGTAGTGATTTACAAATTGAAGTGTTTCCGGATAACACTGATATTCAATCCTAGTCTCTTCGAATCTAAATGATAAATTTTAAGGGTCTGGTTGTTTTAAATAAACATTTCATATTCAGGGTGACAATATTCACATATGGGAATTTATTAAAACGTATCAACATTTTACTCTAACCATTTATTTCTGCTTGACCACTTAATGGCACAGTTAAGAACAATTGAAATAAATTTCCAAGAGAAATAAGCCAAAGCATAGATCATTTACTAATTTAATGATTAGTAACTAATAACAAACGATTCACAAATCAGAAATTAATTAATTTTAAATTAACCGAATCCATTTATATTATTAATCCAAATTAATTATAAATTGAAGAAATTATAAAATAATTTATTATTAGTTAATTAAAAATTTAACCATTCTATTTAATAATTAATTTATTAAATAACATATGATTTATCAAATAAGAATTTATTTGTTAACTCACTTTAATTATTTATCAAATAATTAAATTTTGACATTTAAGAAAATTAACAAAATTAATTTAGTCTATACACTAAGTGATAGGATCATATTTCAAAAATTATCATGTCAATTGGATTTAAATGAAAAGAGAAAATAATGTTTTTAATTTAAAGATTTTTATATATAAACATTTGTTTAATTACTTCTTTCTTTTTAAAAACGAAGCCCACACGGCTCATCAAAGGAAAACAGCAGGCTCCAACTCCTCCTCTTCTCCCTTTCCTCCACATGCTTCTTCTCTTTACTTTACATTTCCCTATATCCTACGTTAGTGCACACAACTACAAACGTCGTCTCAACCACACGCACAAACACACATGAACGACCCAGTTCAAAAAATTCGAACTCCAGGTCCAAAACCCGAATGGAAACGCCAACACTCAACCTCCTCCTATCACCACCGTACGCCACCATTCTCCACCAAATTATGCCAACATGACCGCCACATCCCCATCTTGCTCTTCCCCCATACCGCACCCCTAACTTCGCCCCTCGTCGCCGCAGTTTGGTCGAGACCGAACCCACAAGAAAACTATCCGTAAACCCTAAAACTCCCTAGACAAGCCACCATGCCTGTTTTAAAAATGCCGTGCTATTTTTCCTAAGTGCGCCTCCTCCCAAACATCCTCCACGATGAATCCCCTACCACGAAATCGAGCACACCACCGGAATTTCATCTTTGATCGAAATCCATTCAACCGCCAATCTCTCAACCCACACGACCTTAAAAATTCTCAAACCACATCCTAAAATCATATTTTTTGATGCCGAACACGACTATATAATCCATTTCCTGAATCATGATAATTTGTTTTCGACCAAACTTGACCCATTCATTGTTGTACAACATTTTCTTAGCCTCTACGTGATGAACTTGCATGAAACAAATTTTTATACGTTCTATACTCAAAAACAAAAATATTTTGTTTTGGAATCAAGTTCTAAAACCTAATAGATGACGAGATAATGATTTTTAAACTTGAAAGGTGCTAACTGTTTTACTTAATCAAAGAATAGAGGGATATGTACAGGGTTTTTTTGAGTCCACTATCAGGTTTTATGCTTATAAGCAAAAGCATGAATGCAAAACCGCATGTATGCTTGACCTAACTAGGTTTCATCACATCTCAGATATTCAAATATTAATAAAAATTTGAAAGTTTAACTCACCGCTCCAAGTAGATGAACAACTATTGCTTGTTTTCCCTTGCTTTAGGCTTTTGTAACCTGATCTTCTCCTTAATTTTCTAATGGAAGATTCCTACTTTATTTTATTTTATTTTTCTTCTTTTATTTACTTTAATGTTAGACGTGAACAAAACATAGCACTGGCTTATATATAGAGAGGAAAGAAGGTGTACAAAGTAAGCAAGGTAAAAGCCTGCACATGTACAGTCTTTCACCATTCGTTTTCTTTTTATTTTAAAATTTTCCTTTATGTTGATTTGATTTATTATGAATTGATTTGATTTATTATGAGAGATTTGATTTTTTTATGACTTGATTTAATGTTTGTGTGCTTGAAATGATGCCTTGCCATGATGATGTCACCTATATGTATATTCATTTGTATGCATATATAGATATGCATACATTCACATGGATACATATATATATTACTTCATATTTTACATCTACATATACACACTACTTTTATAACATATATAACTATTTACATATACATCTTCTTGTCATCATATACATATATTTACATATTCTTTTACATATCTTATCTACCTTTAAATTAAACTTATATATTTTTTGTCATCATAAAACTTGTATATTATATATATATTACTTATACAATTTTTCATATTCATTACCTCATATGGGCATATATATACATACATGTATATCTATATACTTATATATATTCTTAAACATCATAAAGCTTATATATATATTTATATATACTTATATGGATATTCCATCTTAAATTTTAATGGTGGAGTTTATATATATATATATATAATTTATCATATCCAGAATTTATTTATTAAAATTAAACATAGTTTTTATCAATTTATATATTTAGATATTTTAAACATCAGAAAATTCATCTATCCACCTAATAAAAATTAATATTTCAAAAATTAAAATTAGTTAATTATCCCAACATCAGATGGCTGAAAATCCGGGTTGTTACAATTCCAATTTTTATTCAATTCTAAAAACATTCATAACTACATTATAAATCTACAAAACCATTTATAAAACTTCTTTTATAAATCCACAAACCCACTTCAAAGATTCTTTTATCGATATCTAAAACCATTTATAAAACTTTTTTTTCTTTTAACCAATTTTCCTTTACGTTTTCCAAAACATGTAATAAAATTCCTCATGTAATCCACATCTGCTTTATAAAACCCTATTTATAAATCTCGAAAACGTTTAAAATATAAATTCTAATCATTTGCTTGGGACGCTATTATTGTAAAATTGTAAACATTATAAATAAATAAGTATTAACTTTAAAACATTTTAAAATAATAATTAATAGATTCCAAACATCCTAAATAAAACAATAATAATTTATCTTAAACATTTTTATAAATACTAATAATTAATTTCCAAAACTTTACTGATAAATAATTATAATTAATTTCCACCATATAATAATTTAAATAATAAACTTTTCAAAATATTAAAATATTGATAAATCACTTTAAAATAATATTAATATAAATAAACAACTTTTAAAACATAATTATATTCCCTTGATAAAAATCCAAACTTAATTTTCCACATAATCGTTTCCATATTTATAAAGCTATATTTATAAATCTCTTCTATTTTATGAAACTTCCTTTCATACAATCCCTTTATTATGAACCCTATTTATAACTCCATTCTTTTATAAATCTCACTTATTCATAAAGTCCCATTCAAAACATAATTTCAATCATTTTTAACCTTGCTCCCATAGGTATAAATTTCCTTTATAAATTTCTTTCAGTTTATAAAATATCGTTTAACAATCCCAAATTTACCCTCACCTTCCATTTCCAAAATAGAATCAACCATTTTTTAAAACATCATTCCACAATTTTAAAATAAATCGACTGTTTGATTCATTTCTGCAATCTATTAAATAATAATAGTTTCCTTTTGATTTATGAAACACCGTTTATAAGTCTATCCCCTTATAAATAAATACAAATATACAAATTTTAACTTTATTGGTAAAATGTCACTTATACATTATCACCTTTATAAATCTCCATATTTATAAATAAATCTTAATACTTGTATGTACTATATACATATCGCTTATATAAAGCGGCTAATAATTATTTCTATCCTCTTTTTAAAACCGTAATCCTTTATTATAAAACACGGACTTATTTCCAAGATTTTAAAAATATTTATTCACGGTTCAAATCTCAATTTAAAACATCTCATAAAACTATTTATAATAATATTTAAAAATCACACTTTTAATTTTTAAAATAAATTTCTTCTTTTAAATAATTCAAGAATAAATTTAAAACATATATAATTTCTGAAATCACTTGAAATCCCTTTTTAAATCAAATCATTATTTTATGGTATTTTAAAATACCAAAATATAAAGTCCAGTGCTACTAAGCACTAAATAAGAAAAATCGTGTCCATATCATCAATTATAGCATCCAACATATATCATATACCAAATTTTATGAAAATAAAATCAATAGTGTGAGGGATCATGTTGGATCCCTCCAACCTGGCCCTTTGCATCACATATAGTATATAATCATAAAAATATAAATCAACGGCTTCGAGGTGGTATTCATATACAAATGGTCATCCGCTCTTACACGGGAACATAATAGGGTCTCATCTGCTCCAATAGGCGGAAATATATTCAATCCAACTAATATAAAATATTAAGTCATCCAAACAGCTAATAACAATCAACAGTAAAATATCCGTACTTCCAATAAATAACTTTATTGACTACATAATATTCGGCTTAACCAAAAATGTGAGATTAACTCACATTGATTTTTAGTTTCGCCAAACGTCCCCATTTGAATTAAAATTTAACGAACGTTCATCTTTAACCCAATTTTCCATCAGCTCAGAATCCATCCAATCCAACACCATAGCGTAGCCTTCGTCAATACGATCACAATGTAAAAATCCACGCCTCGATTGGACCACGTATGAAAAAGTTATTAAATTTCTTAGTTTCGATAATTAAATTTATAATTATAAATTAATAATATGATTAATCTAAAACTTACAACTTTATCCTCTTCCCCAGTTCTTCATTCATGCTACCAAGCGGCGCGCCTTCTTTTCTGTTTTTCTTCTTCAAATCGTTTGATCATGACCTGCCTCAGCCACCACCACGTGCGCCATCACCCGTCCACCTTTGCCACTGCATGCCACCGCGTCACGCGCCGCAACCCACTCCACCACAACCATGCTGGAACAATCCCAGGTTGACAAACTCGACCACGACCCAATCTTGCCGCCGCCGTCGCGCGCGCTTGACATGTCTCCACGCCCGATTTCGTGATGGCGGTTGGATGGTCGAGCGTGTGAGGGAAGAGGGAAAATGGACGGTATGAGTTTTTAAAAATGTGGGGGTATGGTCTGAATGTTCCTAGGTATGGCTGGAGCATGGTTATAAAATATTATATATTATTTTAATTTTAAAATATCAAGATACAAAACGTTCGAAAATTTCGAACTCCTATCGAGATGTGCTACCTGGCGTTCTATATGTTATACCCCTATTTCGAACACACTGGAATTAGTCTTGAGCCCTAATTCGATCGTATGCAGAAGATATCTTTCCAAACCCAATTGTTATATAAATTCCTTTAATTAATTTCTACGCGTTTCGAACTCGTACAACTAAACGATACGTCCAATAGCCATGAAATTCGAGGGCATATTATAATTCACTATTACGGATCTGATAGAACTTGTTTTGTCCAATTCCGAGACAGTTCCCCAAAAGGCTATTTTACACATTAATTTAAACGAGTCATTATTAAATCCAATCCAATCACTTTTAATTCAAATTTAAAAGTTTGCTATCTTCATTTTATTCAAATAGAATTTAAATCAACTTCCGAAATCATTTTTATTTCAATTAAATTCAGGATTTAATTATTTAAAAAATTCCAATATTAAGTTCAATAATTTATTTATCAAATAAATCGCTATATTTGAAATTCAAGTTGTTCAACTTATAAAATTAACCTTCCAATATTTAAAATCAATTAAATATTCCAAATTTAAATGATTGAAATTCAGGGTCATTACATTCTTCCCCGCTTAAAAGAATTTCGTCCTCGAAATCACTAAGTAAGAAAAATGTCACAAACCAATTAACTTTTTGAAAAAAATTAGTTGAAATGGATTACCCAATTCTTTTAAGTCGTTTAAGTTTTAAAAATCAAATAGTTGCAACTTCTTATAAAAACGTTTTCTAAGCCTTCAAATTCATTCATAGTTAGTAACTAATACTATTCAAAAAAATCAACTACTATCGTTTCAAGTTATAAAACTAAAAATCAAATTTAAGTTACGAAAATTTTTCCTAAAAAATTCTCAAAAAAATTCTAACTCTTAAATTTACGGAAAATTTCGCCAACGTCTCCTTTGCGCGGCTCGATCGTAAAAATTTATAATATATATAATCACAAATAGACATCTCATCTTCGAGGATGAGGCATCCCGTAGGGAAAAATATAAAAAATATGATATGTAATCCGAGATGTGTACCTTTTATTAGTATTAGCAAGCATATACAACCAACAAAGTGCAAAAGCGAGCTCCAAATGCAAAGCATACGCCATCCGCTCCTACTAATCACTCAACAAACAATGAGAACATGTATATAGAAAGTAATATCAATATATAACATATATAATGCAAATGTAGCAAGAGAAACCATCAACAAATAATATCGATCCAATTTATTTATCATCGTATCCATTTTCATTCTCAAATGTCAACATCTAATTTATTCACTTTCATTTCTTATTAACATGAAATTTCACTTCCGATTTATTCACCTTTATTTTACTAACATTCAATTAATTTACATCCAATTTATTCATATACAATTCGTTCATCCATGCCCAATTAATTTTCATTCCAATTTATTCACATCCAATTGATTCTCATTCAATTCATTTACTTTCAATTGATTTGCATCCAATTAATTAACATTCATTATTTCATATCCAATTTATTTAATATATTTCTTTTAATACTAATAACACTTAGGAACCATTCTATAAAACGATTATTTAAGTTCATTATAAACATTTTATACTACACCATTAATGTTTATTATTACTTTACAACTTAAGTTCATATTCAATTCTATCAAATAACCTTCCAACATATTCAATCTTTCATTTTATAACTCAAACTCATGCCCATTTCACAAATTTATTCCATTAGTTCATTTATTAATTCATCACACATCAAATTCAATTTTCATTTATCCTTTCTTAAGTTGAGCTTCATTTCATTAATTTAATTTATTCCATCACTTAATTGATTTACCTTTACTTAAGTTAAATTTTTAATTCCATATCTCAATTCCAACCTTTCTTTCTTATCTATACCATTTTCAAAGTTCCAAAACTTATTAGGTTATGTTTTCTCAAAATATTTAGATAATTTTTTTTTTAGAATTTTAAACACCCTGTTTTATTTCAAATCATTTTGAAATCATATATATACATAACTCCTTAATATATCAAATTGCACTTCTGGAATCTAAAACAAATTTGATTTACCAAAACAAAACTTCAATGATAGCAATTCCTTACTTGGAAACTCGAGAAAATGCTTATGATGGTGCAGTCATCACCAAGATTATTTTCCAGCGACTGAAGTGAGTTAAGTGCTTTTTATCACTTTTAAATCCGTTTTAAAATATTTCTAACCAAAATATTTTCAAAATAATACTATAATTATTCTTCAAAACCTTTGAAAACAATTTTTCAAAACTACGGGATTTAAATTCTCAAATTTCAGCTTTTAGATCCATTTAATCTACAAATCATGTTTTTAGATATACTTATGAAATTTTATTTCACTCATACTGATTATTTTAATTATAATCAATATTCTAAAATCTATATTTATAAATTCACTTTCTTATATAACTTATTCTAAACGTTTATCTTGGTTTAGATTATAGTAATAACCACTTTTATTAGAACAAAAAACAACAAATGATAGTAATAAAATATTATTTATTTACAACCAAACACACCATATATAACTATAATAATTTCTGAAAAATTATCTCTTTATATATATAATATAGTTTAGGTAAAATTATTTCATTTACCCACTTTTAAAACAGAACTTTGTCAGTCTGCCTTGTTTAAGTGTTTAGAAACCCCTATCGATATCGTGGCGTCCCACGTATCGACTAGAATTCATAAGCCACTCAACAGATAAATTAACACAATATAAAACATTTTTATATCACTAACAAATATGTGCTCATACACACACACACACTCAAAACTCATAATAAGGCATTTCATTACCTTATCTCTTAAGGCGTTGCCCACCAAAGCCAAGGTTCTCACTTAACCTTGCTCTCTGATACCAACTGTAACGACCCTCCAATCCACACTATTCAAGTTGACAATAGCCACACATGTTCCAACCCAAATTGAATAAAAAGATGGAAAGTTGTGGGAAGTAAGAGGAAAGAAGAGGAGAAGAAAAGAAAAAAGAAAGAAACTAAAAACAACACAGAATCTCACAATCACAACAGAACAATATATATATATATATAATATAAATGATCTTTACAAAGAGAAACTGTAATATACATCCATCAAAGTACAACAACACTCACAATCATCAGCTTGGACAGTTAACAACCTGTCCTCACAATTGCTGATGATTTCAACAACAAAGCAGCGGAAAATAAACATATACGTGAATACGACTTGAAGACCTTCAACTCGTCTCCTAAGCTCCAATGCATCCAAGGCAATCTATAAATATACTCGATCTGACCTAAGCATTATAATAAAATAACACCCGAGTCAGTCTAAAAACCCAATGTGAGAGAAACACACCCAACTGGATTTTTAAGTTATAGAAAGCCATTTTAAAATCAAAAGTATCTCATAAGACCACGCCACACATAAACACATATGGGTTTTCACCTTACGATAACCAAAACATTTTATATAGAAAATCAATTTATATTATAATAATGTCTAGAGGTCAAAGTAAAATATGAATATAGCTAAAATGCTTACTTCCCACGTTTCAGCATAGTTGGGCACAACTAAGTCCGTATGGTGCTTATTGGAGAATGGATTCCATACAATGACCGGGCTACTGAGGTACCACCCATCATGGTGCATCTCTAGATAAATAACACCGTGGTCGATCCTATCGACCCCTATCAACACAAGACCGGCCTACCCTTTATTGGATAGTACCGAATAAGATCACACCTCGATTGGAATCAGCAACTGTACCGAAGCATAGATAAGTTAATAGTAGGGACTCTAGATAGGTGTGACGACCCACCTTTCCAACCACTAGGGACAACACTTAACACATCCTTGGTGTTTGTGTACTGTTGCCCAAGCATCGGAAAGATAAATTGTCGTAGGATGAAATAAAGAATAGAATAGAAAACCTCACAACGAAAGTGCTAAATAAAACATAACAGTAAATAATACATCAGGTTACTCCTTAACAGGGAGTTATCAGAGTTACACAAAATAATACAAATTAGCTTAGGCAGTTACAACATCCTACCTTTACAAATGCTGAAACAAAATGCACTTACATAAGCTATATAGTATATCAGAATAGATTAATAAGAAGATGAAAGCCTCCTTCTTGGACGCCATCTTCAAAATAGCCCAACAAAGACCTGCTACTCTCGAAATACTCAAATAAAAATGAGTACCCGAGAGTTTATGGAAACAAACAACTCGGGTCAGGCGATATGTCTGGTATGAGTAAAGCTTTAAACAAAGGTATGTAATTAAGCACAAACATGTAAGACCATGCCGCTGAACATGGAACGAGTTTACTCTTAAGTCAATATCCAAATGTAAAGAATGGATAAATAGTTAAACACTCCAAAGAGTAGTTGACTCTTTTTGGTGTAAATAAGGAGATAAATTAGATGGTTCGAATAAAATAGGAAAAGGAAAATCTCCAACAAATGACTAGGAAGGTGCACCCCCCTTGAAGTATACCTCTAGTAATATAGTTCTGAGAAGTTCATATACTCCATGACACTTCTCGGAACCCTCCAAGCCGGACCCCGCCAAACCTTTCCAAGAATCCGAATATTTCACATCTAATAGTGTTACCGAATCCAATCTAAATGAGATGTTAAAGTATCCTAATGGGAGCAACCCCATATAGCTTGGCCTCCTCTCATGCTTTGGTTTTAGTCATTTCTGACAAAGGATATCAATGCTTAACGGAGCTATAAATCGTCTTAGAATGACAATAATAAAGTAGATGAGGTAACCGATAGCTGAGAAACTAACCAACGAGGATATAAAACGATTGTATATGGAAATTAAGTCTTGTATACTTACCACCACTCATCAAATTCAAACTTGTACTATTTCTTAGTTAACAATAATACGGGGCAAGTCAAGGTAGTGTTACCTCAAAGCCATGTATCATGATTATTCTTAACTTTCGAAATAGTGAAAATACTACTTCTTCGATGTTTAGTGCTAATTATACAAATAAATCGTTCCCATATAAGTAATTCGCTTTACGGAAAAAATTTACTTCAATAATTGAATCAAACTTTTCTTTTAAAAAGCCAAATTCGTACTTGGCTTCACATTACATGTATTAGCTTTAAAATAATTTGTTAAAAGAGTTTTTTAACTTTGAAACCTTATTATAAAAAGGATTTTACAACTTAAAACATCCTTATAACATTGATTAATTAACTTTACAACTTTGTTAACTAGTTAATTAATTCACTTCAATAACCTTTAATTAAAAAGGTAAATCTTCTTTAAAAACATCATTAATTAAATTAACTAATAACATAATTAATTAAATTAATTAAGTAATAATTAAATATCACTATTTAAAAGCTATTAATTAATTTAAACTTTATTTAAGGAAATATTTATCTAAGGTTAAACAGATTTATTAACCTTTAAAAGTCATAAATTAAAAAGGGTTAATTAATTTAAAAATATTATTAATTAATAAATTAATCTTAGTCCATCATTTCCAAAGATTAATTAGCCTTAAACATCATTAAATAAAATTATTAATTAAAATTAAAACATAATTAACTAAGTAATTAGTTAATTTTAAACACATCGTTAATAAGTTAATTAGTAAACTTTAATCCATATTAAATAATTAATTAATTAAATAATTAATTAAATTAAATAATCATTATTAAGATAATTAATGATTTTTGAAAACATCGTTAACAAAAAACTTGCTTAAATTGTAAAATAATTCCAAGCACGATAATGAAACCAAACGGTTCAGATAAAAGGTATTTTTCGAATGTGCCGATATAGTAACTATCGCTAAACGGGCAGTTCGAAATTCGAGCATATGACATTTGCAACACAACAAAACATCAAATAACCAAAGGTATGAGCATAAATACATGATGATTTATAAGAACATAACATATATCAAGTATTTAATAACAACGGGATTAGTTTAACTATATATTTTTATATATCTAATGATTCGCTTACTAACTTTCCAAAGCGACTATCTTTCAAGCAACCAACCAATCCATTATGACAATTATATAATAAGCATTAATTAGCTATAAATATGGGCATGAATATGCTTTGAACTTTATGGTTCAAAGGTGGAAGCTGTACTCACCAAAGCGATTACTAACTTAACCGGATCGCTACGACAAGTTGCCGAACTCACGAACTATCATCACGACACCTTAGCTTGGAGTTTTGGGCCTTTAGTGGGCTGAGTTAGGCTCAAACTTGGAGTCTTAAGGAGGAATGCCTTGGTTTAGGTATAGGAGTGTTTGTATGTGTATATATGGTGTTTTAACTCGGTTTTGAGAGTGTATAAACTAGTTTTTGATTTTGAAATCTCTCTTGGAAGTCATAAAAGTGTTATGTACATAAAGAGATAAGAAATGAAGATGTAAATGAATGTGTAAAGTGGAAAATGTGTGGAGATGGTGGGTATTTGTCACATCCCGAAATTTTCGACTTTCGAAAATTCAACATCGATACTCACTTTATCGACTGCTGAGCCATCGAATGCCGGAAACCCGAAAAGTTATGGTTTTAAGAAAGAAGAAAAGTAAGAAGAAGAAGAAAAGAGAAGAAGAGAGAAGGAGAACAACACATCAACAGATACAGAAGCAGGAAACAATATCAGAATCTCACATATCGCAGCGGAACAATATATATTAGATAAATGAATATCATTTAAAAACAAAAGAATTATATCTGTTATTACATTACATCACATCATATCATCAGAGTCAATAAACAACAATGGATAATTATATAAACTTGTCCTCATACAGAATACACAGCGGAATAAATACTATCAGATACAAATACTACGTCTCGACCTCCAGCTTATCTCCAAAGCTCCAGAATATCCAGAATATCCTGATAATCTAACTCTAGACTGCCCGTGTGGAAATTGGTGGGCACCCAGAGTTTAGAAGGGAACAATAAACTCCGAGTCAGTCATGGTGACTGGTGTGAGATCGTAAAACAGTTATTCTTTAAAACAACAACAGTAAATTTTAAAGTCAATTCGAAATGCTTTTGGAAAATGAAACTACCATAAGACCTCCCACCACACACACAATGCAAACGCAGAATTGGAGGAGATTTCTTCTTATGATAGTCAAAGATGCTTACTACGCAAAATCAAATCATTTTTGATATTATTATTAGTGCATAGTGTAGAAATCATTTCGAAAGTATAATATTAATCTTAGCCAGCATAGGCATTCCGCACTTATGCCTACTATAGCTACCATCCAAACAGTGGTGACCACCATAAGTGAATGATAGGTTCTACAACTAAAACCGTACAAGATCGTATTGTTTCTTTGGATTTCCAACAAATGGTCAGGATAAGGAACTTCCTATCCACGATGGGTACGTCCCTGGAATAGACGACCCGAGAACCTAACGTTACGGTTAGATCTCTGCCAACACAAGGCCGGGTTACCTCTGCAAAAATAGGTAACTACTGACACGCGTATGCCATCCCCCGATCGTCACCGATCTTCCCGAGGATCCCCGATTTCCAACAAACCACATAGAAAAAAATAATGCAGTAACCACAGAGGTTAAGTATCTGGGCTCCATACCATGATACCACCTTTATCCAGAAGGAATGACATACACTAAGGGGCGCTACTCCCTAGAACCTTGCTGCATCCTTCCTGTTTCGACCATTTCCGGGGTGTGAGGCTCGATGAAGTCTCGTCCACAAAGCTACGCTTTCTATAAAAAGCCCTGCTTCGGGTCAAACAAAATGATCAACCTATGATCACAAAGATATAAGATCAAACAAATGATCATATCGCAAATGATCAAACACTGATCATTTCACAGCAACACTCAGTATGCCACGTTACCAAATTGGGATATATCGCTGATAAATTTCAACTACATAACCTCTGAGCTCGTACGTCTCAGAGAAGGGTGTTAAGCTAAGAGAATAAATTCTCCGCCACCAACAGAAATGTATTTGAAAGAAATCAGCTTTATATCTCAAATTGTAACGTCAGACACACAATCCATACAAGTCTGTTCCGGGATCGAACAGAACCGAAGGCACTTCTCACGAAGCCCTTGCATTCCCGGATAATTTTCAATCACGTCAGGATTTCCCGTCACTAAGGGTGATAAAAACCTCTAAATCGAAGATCAGTCGATGTAGAGTAACTCGACGGTAATCCTTCCGTTTTCAAAAATATCCGGTCTTCAACACCGGTCTTCGAATGCGATTCAAAACGACGTATCACATATTCGGAATGGGTTATACGACCCCATGGTCCTTTCCCGGCTAACCCGAATAGTGAGCGATTATTCAAAAATAAGTGTGGCATTCAAATTCATCCAATTCACAACAAATACCTACTCAAGGTAATTATTGATAGTCGGTTATTTAACTATCAATAAAGATGCGCGACATCATCAGATTCCAAATAATTTTCCAAATTATTTCATCTTCAAAAATAGGTTTACTAGATATAAAATTTCCACACTTAACCATTCGAAAAACAATTTCAAATCAATTTTCCACACTTCAAAAATAAATCAATATTTATTTTTTTAAACAGCTTCGCTTTCTTCTATAAATTCCGTATTGAATTTATACTTTCGAATATCTACTGATATTCGATTTTCAAATCGTTTTCAATCTTCAATTTCAATTTATCTTTAAGAAGATAAATTCTCAAAACATTTCATTTCATTTTGGAAAACATTTCCATACTTATTTAAAAATAAGTCAGCAATTCACAATTCATTTATTTTCAACACTTGGAAAATATTCGATATACTTAAATCAAATTAAGTATATATATATTTCATTCTTTTAAGGAAATCATTTACTTTGACGACATTTATTTGAGTCAAAACGAATGTTACGTAAAACATCGTTACGACGACTCAAAACCACTAGTATAGGGATTTGAAAATTAAGATAGATATTTAAATCCCAATACTACATAAAAATATTTCCTTTCGGAAATCATTTACTATAACAACAGTGTTATAGTCTACCATTTCCTTATTTTTCTCGAAAACGTCTATTTCAACAATGAATGTTGAAATCTATGATTTCGATAGTTCACACGTTTTAAAACATCTTTTAAAACAATTAACTTCACTTCAAATATCACTTTTCCAAAATTTTATCATTTTTACTTAACAATATATTCACTGCCCAAAATCGTGAATATACTTCACAAATTACATTTCACTATTTTCTACACGTTTTTATTTTCAATAATAATTCGCTATCCAAAATCGCGAATATATCCCCTTTAACAATCTTTTAGATTTAATTTATCACATTCAATTGATTTCTAATTTATAAAACAACGTTTATAAATTCTATTTCCATTTTAATACCAACTTCGACTTATAAATCTTCTTTTATCAACTTCTATATTTATCTTATCAAAATAAGCGACTTTGGGTTTATAAACAACTTTTATAAATCCCAATTCTATTTAAAAAAAAAACTTCAATACCAAATCAATCTCAATATTGATTTCTAATTTTATTTATCACTACTAAGTGAATTCCTTATTTTTTTTCAAATTATTCAATATTAGGTTTTAAAATGGATCCTTCAAATTGAAATCATTTTACATTTGATTTCACAGCTTACTTCAATTTACCAATTAAATTTCTAATTGGATTTCCAACTTATCTTCTTTTAAATAAATTTCTTTTAAAGAAAATAAATTTCAATCGTTTCTTTCAATCTATTTAAAAATCCAAATTCTTAAATTAAATTTTTCAATTTATAATCATGATTATACGAAATTCATTTATTTAACATTTTCACTTTATTCTGGAAATAAATTCGATAAGATTATAAAAATTAACTTTTTATACTTTAAAATTCCTTGCTTCAAAATTTATTCAATTTCTAAAATTAATTCACTTAGAAATTTATATTTTGATTTCAAAAATTCAATTCCGTTTATTTTTGGAATCTAATGATGTCAAAACATCCATTCAGCTAAATTTTAGCTTTCAAACCATTTCCAGATATCAATATGATTAATAGCATCACTATAATCATTCACAGATTCATATCACAATAGAAATAAATTCAATCAATGTGAGGGGTCCAGTTGGATCCCTCCAACCTGTTTCCCTGCATCCAAAGATGTTAGCACAATACCAATTCCGCTCCAGTACGGAATTATCGCGGTATATAGGTTTTTATAAATCCGCTTACTAACGGCGCAATAGGGTCTCATCTGCTATACGAGGCGGGAAATCATCAATCCAATATATACATATGCCAATATGTATATATTGCTATATATATAGATATATCCTATAATATCTAATATCACATCAATAGCAATCAATAACTGCAAAAATTCCACATTCAATTTTCGAGTGAGAAGATCTCACCTTAGCTATTTATTTTGCCATCCCATTTCCATTCTTGACTCGATTTTCTTGATTTATACCTTGTATAATATTATACAAATTAATTATCATTCGAACCAATCAAATAACCAATTTTCCGTTCTTGATTGTTTAATTAATTTATAATTTCATTCAAACCAATTTTTCTTAAATAAGTTTATTTAGCTATAAATAAATTTAAAACTAAATTCTTTTTTTTCTTATATATATATCCAAATTGAAAAATCTGCTCATATCCACAAAACTGTTCTATATAGATAAAAATCAAATCTTTTTATAGAAGTCCCTAATTCTTTCCAAAGTCTTATCTAAATATATACTTGTATTTATATCATCTTGTTTTAATGAAATTTTAACAATTGTAGTTTTCTAAAATTATGTATGTATATATTTACTGTAAAAACAGAATTTTTTTCTTTCCTTTACTGCAAATTCATTCACGTATACATATATATGTATACACTTCAAAAACTAAAATATACCTTATTGAAAATCATTTCTCTGTCTGTATAAGTATTTACGAATATATATTTATTTACGTATAACCTAAATAAAAATAAAAATTGAAACAATCAATTCAATACCTTACTGCCTCGCCAAAACGACCTTCGCAATTGACTTGAACGCCCTCCAGAAACTTGCGATCGCCACCGTAACGAAGACGAAATCGTGATTCCCATCTGAACGTGTCGCTGGCAATTCCATTGCGCACGAACTGGAGAGAACAACTACGTTCGAACGAATGTCCCCTTGCCGAAGTTGCCGCAATCTCCACGAATATCACCATCTCCTCGAATGACATCGCCGCCAACGATCGCCTGAAGTCGAACCCTAGAACGCCTCGCGTACCATCATTCAGTGTGACTCCGCCGTGGTCGCCGTTGTCACCACTCTGCTTTGGATCGCCGACCCCTATTAGCGACGCTTGCACGCGCGCCACCACTGTCGCTCGCGAATCCCAATCCTCTCCGCCTCGAACCCACTGCGCCTCCGCACGAGATCGTGCTACCACCAGTCGCTGCCCTAGCTCGCGTTCGATAATACACTCGCGATTCTGAGGCAGCTCGAGACGAGCTCATGTCTTCTGATTTTGGTTTTAGGAAAGGGGAATGACTTCGTTAAATTGAAATGAAGAGGAAGCTGGTTGTTTTCTTTTTGAACGAAAAGGAACGAGGAATTTTGTTTCGGCCATAGATTCGATTGCGAACGAAAGTTGTTTTTTTTCTTCGTTTTGTTTATTTACTTTGAACTGAGGAGGGAGATAGGGATGGGTTGCGTGATTTTCGTATCGTGATTGCAGGCGTGTTTTAAGGCTGAAACTAAGGGAAGAAAAGTTTTTAAACGTAAATGTTTAAATAAAATTTTAAATTTAAATCTCGATAAAAACTTCAATGCATTTTCGTGTCGTATTCTCACATACGAACTCCGAAAAATACGAAACTTGAAATCTGACAATAATTCGACGTTACGGACCCAATGGAACTGGTTTCGTCGAATTCCTAAACTGTTTGAAAATTGACTAGTTTATAAATATCGGTTCGAGTGATTATTTTCAAAACTGAACAAAACAGTTCGAAATTTAATTCTGAAGCTTCTATCATCTTCAGTATTATCAATACGAATTTTAAAAGCTTTTGAAATATTTTTCTTCGGCTTAAAATTAAAGATTCAAATTTTTTATCCAGTTTCAATCGATTAAATTTTATCATTTAATTGCGGATTTCAAAATTATATCGGGGACACAAATTAAATCATCGTTCAAATATTTAAAATTAATTAAATATTCTCAATTTAATTCGTTCAAAATTCTGGGTCGTTACAAACTTCCCTCCTTAAAAGAATTTCGTCCTCGAAATTACAAGTTAGGGAAAAAGGTCCTTAACTCGTCTACTATCTTTCACAATCTAATAGTTTTATCAATTTATCACAACAAATCTCTCTACTAAAGATTCGTTATTAATTCAACTACTTTCCAAACCTTTCATAGTTTCCAAACAATATCGTTTACTTCAAAATTCAAATTCGAGTTTAAATTCAAAATTTAAACTTTCAAATTTTCTCAAAAATTTTCTAACACTCGAAATTTTCGAAAAATTTCGCCAGCGTCTCCTTTGCGCGGCTAATACGGTACAACTACAAAACGTCCCTACGGACTCTCAGATTTCAAAAAGAAGAAGAAAAAGCCAAGCGGCTAGAGAGAAATCATCAAAAACTCATATTATAATTCAAATACGTACCTTTTCGAGCAAATTCAAATTCTCTTCAAAATTAAAATCCCAATTCTTTTACACCTGTATATCCTACTAGCCATCATATCTAGTTGCATATATTCAAACCATTTCGTACATTCAATTACAAAATTTTCAATATAACTGCTTATATTATCTCTAATTCACTATTGAAGTCATATATTCAATTTCGTTCAATTTTGCATCCCAAGATTCCATTTGAATTCAATTCCACATTTCAATTTCTCATTTGAGTTAAATTTACCATTCAATTCAATTTGAATTCTATTTATCTTCCGAATATTGAATTTATCAATTATCTTTAGTTCACTTCAAACTAATCTTAAAATTTCATTTTATTTCACAAAAATCAATTTTGTTTTCAATATTCAGTTTAAATTCTAGTTCACTTCTTTTGTTCAATCATCAGATTTGTGTTTCAATTTACCACTTTGGTTAAATCTACTTGTATTTCAACTAGATTTCAATTCATTTTAAATTTAATTCGTTCAAACCTTATTCATTTGGTCCATATTTAATTTGCTTCAATATCTTTGATTCATTTATCAATCCAATTCAGATTCTCAATTTTTTTATTTAACTTTACCAAGGTCAAATTTCATCACTTAATCAGAATCACATTTCATCTTGCTTAATAAAATTGTTTAACCACTTTTAACAATTCGTTTCATTTCTATTTTCTCATTTTATAAGTTATATAACTTATATTCAAAATTACCACTTGGATTTTTTATTTATTTTATTGATTCACTTATACTTACTTTAATCCAACTTAAAATTCCTTAAGTTAAATTTATTCAATCTAAATTCACAACAACTTTGTATAAGTTATCAACTCATTTATTATTCTCATAAATACTTTTATATAGCATTCCAGAGTCTTAATAACATTTTCAAAACCATTTTTGAAAACAATTCAAATTATCCTTTGAATTTCAAAAACCAAATCCAAATTTTCAAACAACTTTCATTTAAAAACAATTTGGCAGCAATTTCTCTTTTGGAAACCAGAAAATGAACACCGATGATGCCATGGTCATCATCGGAATTATTTTCCAGCGACCGAAAAGAGTTTAGAGCTTTTCATTTCTTCAAAACACCTTTCAAACCTTCGAAATCCATTTTCAAATCAAAAATGATTTAAACTTTCCAAATCTCCAAAATTTTCAAATTCTTTTTAAAACATTTCCAAAATCTTCTCTGGAATTCCGTTTCAAATTACAAATCACATTTATAATTTATATTCTTACATTTCATTTGTATGTGAATTTATTTTAACTTTGGAGTTATAATTTCAATTTCTTATCCAACTTCATATAATGATAACATTTCAGCATTATCACTTTCCTAACATCCATGCAACCATATATTATGATAATTCATAGAAAAATCATATCTTTTCTATACAAAAATAGATTTGGGTAAAATTATTTCATTTACCCTATTCAAAACAATACTGTGCCGAACTGTTCTATTCGAGTGTTTAGAAACCCCTTCGATACAGTTTTGCAAGACTGTGCCGACGAAGGTTCATATACCACTCAATAAACCAATCATCACAATACAAAACAATTTTATATTAAATAACAAATACGCGCTCATATCTATAATTACACTCAAACTCATTCTAGAGTACTACTGACTCTATCTCTAATGAGTAACACCCAACAGAGCAGGGTTGTCGCTTAACCATATGCTCTGATACCACTTTGTCACATCCCGAAATTTTCGACTTTCGAAAATTCAACATCGATACTCACTTTATCGACTGCTGAGCCATCGAATGCCGGAAACCCGAAAAGTTATGGTTTTAAGAAAGAAGAAAAGTAAGAAGAAGAAGAAAAGAGAAGAAGAGAGAAGGAGAACAACACATCAACAGATACAGAAGCAGGAAACAATATCAGAATCTCACATATCGCAGCGGAACAATATATATTAGATAAATGAATATCATTTAAAAACAAAAGAATTATATCTGTTATTACATTACATCACATCATATCATCAGAGTCAATAAACAACAATGGATAATTATATAAACTTGTCCTCATACAGAATACACAGCGGAATAAATACTATCAGATACAAATACTACGTCTCGACCTCCAGCTTATCTCCAAAGCTCCAGAATATCCAGAATATCCTGATAATCTAACTCTAGACTGCCCGTGTGGAAATTGGTGGGCACCCAGAGTTTAGAAGGGAACAATAAACTCCGAGTCAGTCATGGTGACTGGTGTGAGATCGTAAAACAGTTATTCTTTAAAACAACAACAGTAAATTTTAAAGTCAATTCGAAATGCTTTTGGAAAATGAAACTACCATAAGACCTCCCACCACACACACAATGCAAACGCAGAATTGGAGGAGATTTCTTCTTATGATAGTCAAAGATGCTTACTACGCAAAATCAAATCATTTTTGATATTATTATTAGTGCATAGTGTAGAAATCATTTCGAAAGTATAATATTAATCTTAGCCAGCATAGGCATTCCGCACTTATGCCTACTATAGCTACCATCCAAACAGTGGTGACCACCATAAGTGAATGATAGGTTCTACAACTAAAACCGTACAAGATCGTATTGTTTCTTTGGATTTCCAACAAATGGTCAGGCTAAGGAACTTCCTATCCACGATGGGTACGTCCCTGGAATAGACGACCCGAGAACCTAACGTTACGGTTAGATCTCTGCCAACACAAGGTCGGGTTACCTCTGCAAAAATAGGTAACTACTGACACGCGTATGCCATCCCCCGATCGTCACCGATCTTCCCGAGGATCCCCGATTTCCAACAAACCACATAGAAAAAAATAATGCAGTAACCACAGAGGTTAAGTATCTGGGCTCCATACCATGATACCACCTTTATCCAGAAGGAATGACATACACTAAGGGGCGCTACTCCCTAGAACCTTGCTGCATCCTTCCTGTTTCGACCATTTCCGGGGTGTGAGGCTCGATGAAGTCTCGTCCACAAAGCTACGCTTTCTATAAAAAGCCCTGCTTCGGGTCAAACAAAATGATCAACCTATGATCACAAAGATATAAGATCAAACAAATGATCATATCGCAAATGATCAAACACTGATCATTTCACAGCAACACTCAGTATGCCACGTTACCAAATTGGGATATATCGCTGATAAATTTCAACTACATAACCTCTGAGCTCGTACGTCTCAGAGAAGGGTGTTAAGCTAAGAGAATAAATTCTCCGCCACCAACAGAAATGTATTTGAAAGAAATCAGCTTTATATCTCAAATTGTAACGTCAGACACACAATCCATACAAGTCTGTTCCGGGATCGAACAGAACCGAAGGCACTTCTCACGAAGCCCTTGCATTCCCGGATAATTTTCAATCACGTCAGGATTTCCCGTCACTAAGGGTGATAAAAACCTCTAAATCGAAGATCAGTCGATGTAGAGTAACTCGACGGTAATCCTTCCGTTTTCAAAAATATCCGGTCTTCAACACCGGTCTTCGAATGCGATTCAAAACGACGTATCACATATTCGGAATGGGTTATACGACCCCATGGTCCTTTCCCGGCTAACCCGAATAGTGAGCGATTATTCAAAAATAAGTGTGGCATTCAAATTCATCCAATTCACAACAAATACCTACTCAAGGTAATTATTGATAGTCGGTTATTTAACTATCAATAAAGATGCGCGACATCATCAGATTCCAAATAATTTTCCAAATTATTTCATCTTCAAAAATAGGTTTACTAGATATAAAATTTCCACACTTAACCATTCGAAAAACAATTTCAAATCAATTTTCCACACTTCAAAAATAAATCAATATTTATTTTTTTAAACAGCTTCGCTTTCTTCTATAAATTCCGTATTGAATTTATACTTTCGAATATCTACTGATATTCGATTTTCAAATCGTTTTCAATCTTCAATTTCAATTTATCTTTAAGAAGATAAATTCTCAAAACATTTCATTTCATTTTGGAAAACATTTCCATACTTATTTAAAAATAAGTCAGCAATTCACAATTCATTTATTTTCAACACTTGGAAAATATTCGATATACTTAAATCAAATTAAGTATATATATATTTCATTCTTTTAAGGAAATCATTTACTTTGACGACATTTATTTGAGTCAAAACGAATGTTACGTAAAACATCGTTACGACGACTCAAAACCACTAGTATAGGGATTTGAAAATTAAGATAGATATTTAAATCCCAATACTACATAAAAATATTTCCTTTCGGAAATCATTTACTATAACAACAGTGTTATAGTCTACCATTTCCTTATTTTTCTCGAAAACGTCTATTTCAACAATGAATGTTGAAATCTATGATTTCGATAGTTCACACGTTTTAAAACATCTTTTAAAACAATTAACTTCACTTCAAATATCACTTTTCCAAAATTTTATCATTTTTACTTAACAATATATTCACTGCCCAAAATCGTGAATATACTTCACAAATTACATTTCACTATTTTCTACACGTTTTTATTTTCAATAATAATTCGCTATCCAAAATCGCGAATATATCCCCTTTAACAATCTTTTAGATTTAATTTATCACATTCAATTGATTTCTAATTTATAAAACAACGTTTATAAATTCTATTTCCATTTTAATACCAACTTCGACTTATAAATCTTCTTTTATCAACTTCTATATTTATCTTATCAAAATAAGCGACTTTGGGTTTATAAACAACTTTTATAAATCCCAATTCTATTTAAAAAAAAAACTTCAATACCAAATCAATCTCAATATTGATTTCTAATTTTATTTATCACTACTAAGTGAATTCCTTATTTTTTTTCAAATTATTCAATATTAGGTTTTAAAATGGATCCTTCAAATTGAAATCATTTTACATTTGATTTCACAGCTTACTTCAATTTAACAATTAAATTTCTAATTGGATTTCCAACTTATCTTCTTTTAAATAAATTTCTTTTAAAGAAAATAAATTTCAATCGTTTCTTTCAATCTATTTAAAAATCCAAATTCTTAAATTAAATTTTTCAATTTATAATCACGATTATACGAAATTCATTTATTTAACATTTTCACTTTATTCTGGAAATAAATTCGATAAGATTATAAAAATTAACTTTTTATACTTTAAAATTCCTTGCTTCAAAATTTATTCAATTTCTAAAATTAATTCACTTAGAAATTTATATTTTGATTTCAAAAATTCAATTCCGTTTATTTTTGGAATCTAATGATGTCAAAACATCCATTCAGCTAAATTTTAGCTTTCAAACCATTTCCAGATATCAATATGATTAATAGCATCACTATAATCATTCACAGATTCATATCACAATAGAAATAAATTCAATCAATGTGAGGGGTCCAGTTGGATCCCTCCAACCTGTTTCCCTGCATCCAAAGATGTTAGCACAATACCAATTCCGCTCCAGTACGGAATTATCGCGGTATATAGGTTTTTATAAATCCGCTTACTAACGGCGCAATAGGGTCTCATCCGCTATACGAGGCGGGAAATCATCAATCCAATATATACATATGCCAATATGTATATATTGCTATATATATAGATATATCCTATAATATCTAATATCACATCAATAGCAATCAATAACTGCAAAAATTCCACATTCAATTTTCGAGTGAGAAGATCTCACCTTAGCTATTTATTTTGCCATCCCATTTCCATTCTTGACTCGATTTTCTTGATTTATACCTTGTATAATATTATACAAATTAATTATCATTCGAACCAATCAAATAACCAATTTTCCGTTCTTGATTGTTTAATTAATTTATAATTTCATTCAAACCAATTTTTCTTAAATAAGTTTATTTAGCTATAAATAAATTTAAAACTAAATTCTTTTTTTTCTTATATATATATCCAAATTGAAAAATCTGCTCATATCCACAAAACTGTTCTATATAGATAAAAATCAAATCTTTTTATAGAAGTCCCTAATTCTTTCCAAAGTCTTATCTAAATATATACTTGTATTTATATCATCTTGTTTTAATGAAATTTTAACAATTGTAGTTTTCTAAAATTATGTATGTATATATTTACTGTAAAAACAGAATTTTTTTCTTTCCTTTACTGCAAATTCATTCACGTATACATATATATGTATACACTTCAAAAACTAAAATATACCTTATTGAAAATCATTTCTCTGTCTGTATAAGTATTTACGAATATATATTTATTTACGTATAACCTAAATAAAAATAAAAATTGAAACAATCAATTCAATACCTTACTGCCTCGCCAAAACGACCTTCGCAATTGACTTGAACGCCCTCCAGAAACTTGCGATCGCCACCGTAACGAAGACGAAATCGTGATTCCCATCTGAACGTGTCGCTGGCAATTCCATTGCGCACGAACTGGAGAGAACAACTACGTTCGAACGAATGTCCCCTTGCCGAAGTTGCCGCAATCTCCACGAATATCACCATCTCCTCGAATGACATCGCCGCCAACGATCGCCTGAAGTCGAACCCTAGAACGCCTCGCGTACCATCATTCAGTGTGACTCCGCCGTGGTCGCCGTTGTCACCACTCTGCTTTGGATCGCCGACCCCTATTAGCGACGCTTGCACGCGCGCCACCACTGTCGCTCGCGAATCCCAATCCTCTCCGCCTCGAACCCACTGCGCCTCCGCACGAGATCGTGCTACCACCAGTCGCTGCCCTAGCTCGCGTTCGATAATACACTCGCGATTCTGAGGCAGCTCGAGACGAGCTCATGTCTTCTGATTTTGGTTTTAGGAAAGGGGAATGACTTCGTTAAATTGAAATGAAGAGGAAGCTGGTTGTTTTCTTTTTGAACGAAAAGGAACGAGGAATTTTGTTTCGGCCATAGATTCGATTGCGAACGAAAGTTGTTTTTTTTCTTCGTTTTGTTTATTTACTTTGAACTGAGGAGGGAGATAGGGATGGGTTGCGTGATTTTCGTATCGTGATTGCAGGCGTGTTTTAAGGCTGAAACTAAGGGAAGAAAAGTTTTTAAACGTAAATGTTTAAATAAAATTTTAAATTTAAATCTCGATAAAAACTTCAATGCATTTTCGTGTCGTATTCTCACATACGAACTCCGAAAAATACGAAACTTGAAATCTGACAATAATTCGACGTTACGGACCCAATGGAACTGGTTTCGTCGAATTCCTAGACTGTTTGAAAATTGACTAGTTTATAAATATCGGTTCGAGTGATTATTTTCAAAACTGAACAAAACAGTTCGAAATTTAATTCTGAAGCTTCTATCATCTTCAGTATTATCAATACGAATTTTAAAAGCTTTTGAAATATTTTTCTTCGGCTTAAAATTAAAGATTCAAATTTTTTATCCAGTTTCAATCGATTAAATTTTATCATTTAATTGCGGATTTCAAAATTATATCGGGGACACAAATTAAATCATCGTTCAAATATTTAAAATTAATTAAATATTCTCAATTTAATTCGTTCAAAATTCTGGGTCGTTACAGTATTTATAAGCAAAGAAGTGGAGTATTAAATTAATTAACTTAAACATTTAAATAATATAAATGTTATCATGTTGCATGCTACACAATACCTCTCTCCTTACCATGCTCCCCACATCACCTACATATACACCCCCTAACATGCTTCCAAGTACTAACCTAGGGTATTTTTGGGTATGTATGTATGTGTACATACTTAGGTCCTTAGGTCACTATCTAACACTATTTGCACCATACTTGATAATTTAATGTCACGTCATTACTTAATTAACTAAATCCTACTTTAAAATCCTAATTTACTCTTAACCTAATCATATGAAATATGTGAATGTGTGTGCATGTGTATATGAGTGATACAAAAATGTGCAAAATGTTTCCGACGACTTTCCAAAGTCGAAATTTTGGAAAACGTTCTTCGGTCACATTTTCTATTTTTATTTGAACTATTTATTTGGTAAAAATATTAAAAAATGATTTTAATATCATTAATTAATATTTAAAATATGTTTATTTTGTTATTAAAATCGATTATTTAAATATTTAAAAATAATTTAAATATTCAAATACAAAGTGATTAATTTACGGTCGTTACACTGTCCCCCTCCCTTAGGAGAATTTCGTCCTCGAAATTAATACACAAAAGGTATTTATTATACCTAAAAATTCATATATGCAAAGCAACCATGCCATGCAAGAACATTCAAATAACAAACAACTAACCTGACATTACATCAAGGTAAGTTTCTCTAATATGATCCTCAGCCTCCCTAGTTCAATCGAGTGGATCATCACTCCATTAAACCTTCACAAGCTTAACCACCTTATTCCTCAATCTCCTTTCATCCCGATCTACAATGTAAACTGGGTGTCGGACTACAGTCAAATTTGATTCTATCTCTAAGTCTTCTTGAATAGAAGTCCCAACAACCAATGATGGATCATGAACATGATTTCTCAAATGAGATGCATGAAAAACATTATGGACTTCTAACAATCTTTCAGGCAATTCTACTATATAGGCCAATGATCCAATTCTCTCAAGGATTCTAAATGGTGTAATGAATCTGGGTGCTAGCTTTGCTGCTCTTCTGAATCTTACAACTCCTTTAATCGGGGAAACTTTCACAAATACCAAAGCCCCAACCGCAAACTCTAAGTCCATTCTCCTTTGATCGACATAACTTTTTTGTCGATCCTGCGCTTCTTTCATCCTTCCATTAATCATGGACACTTTCTCTGATGCTTCTTGAATCATCTCTAATCTAAGAATTAATCGATCTCCAGTCTCAACCCAACATGAAGGTGATTTACATGGACATCCATACAAAGCCTCGTAGGGTGCCATGCCAATGCTAGCTTGGTAACTATTGTTATAAGAGAACTCTACCAAATGGAGATGATCTTCCCAAGAACCTCCAAAATCCAAAATACATGCTCTCAGGAGATCCTCCAAAATCTGGTTCACCCTTTCGGTTTGTCCGTATGTCTGTGGGTGATAAGTTGTGCTCAACTTCAACTCTGTTCCTAAAGCGGCTTGCAATGCTCCCCAAAAATCGACAGGTAAAGATGGGGCCTCGATCACTAACTATACTTACTAGAATTATGTGCAATCGAACGATCTCCCTCAAATAAATCCCTGCCAAAGAAGTTGTTGTTCTTGTTGACTTCATCAGAATAAAGTGGGCGCTCTTCGATAATCGATCTACAATTACCCAGATGCCTTCATTACCTCTTCTTGTTCTAGGCAACCCATCGATAAAGTCCATGGATACTTGCTCCCACATCCAATTCAGTGTCTCCAATTGTTGGAGCAGTCTAGCGGTCTTCTGCTGGTCACTCTTGACCTGTTGAAAATTTGCACACCGGCTTGTGAATCGAAATATCTCTCTTTATCCCTTTCCACCAAAAGGTTTTTTTCATATTCTGAAACATTTTTGTTACTCCTGGGTGGATAGATAACTTTAACCGATGGCACTCTCTCAACACATCCTGTCTAATTTCATTTATATTTGGCACACAAATCCATCCATTCATTCTTAAAATGCCTCGAGAGTCAAACTGAAAACTAGAAATAATTCCATTTTCAACATCCTTCTTAAACCGAGCTAGATTAGGGTCTTCTTCCTGGAAATATGCAATTCTCTTCACTAGTGCTGGCTTAACTTCCAAATTTGCAATAGTCGCTACTGTCCTACTCAACGCATCTGCAACTATGTTAGCTTTCTGTAACAACCCGGGATTTGCATTACCAATTAATAAATAAAAGTTAGGATTTTTATTTATTTTAATGAAGCATAAAAGGATTTGGAATAACAAAGTTTATTTGAAAAAGGGTATTTTAATTAAATGGGAAATATGGGATTTTAAAATGAGGATAAAATGTTATTTTGGAAAGTTAAATATTTTAGGAGAGATTTTAAAACGGGTTTGGATAAGAAAAATGAGTTTTATAAACATATATGAACACTTAGACTAATTTTTGGAATCATGTAAATAACTCTCTTCTTATTGGGTTACTAAACCTAACCCAATAACCCACCCTAAACCTCCTCTATAAATTATCTTAAACTCTCCTAACCTCATTCATTCATCCCTAATCAAAACCCTAATCATTTCCTAAAGCTTTCATAACAAAAATGGCCTCTATCTTCATCTCCTTCTAGTTTTTGCTTATGCAAGTCATTCTATGCAAAGGTAATGAAAATACCCACCTCAAATCCATTTTTATATCTCTCTAATTTCTGAAATTTAATTGGTAACACATGTTTTATGTGTTTTTTTTGATCTTATAGCCTCCTAATCATCTTTTTCTAACTTGGGTTGATGCTATAGTAGTCTTTGTTGCTTTTGTGAGAGGTATATTGCTAAAAACCTCTTCTAATATGTGTTTAATCATCTTTTGATTTCGGTAATCATTTAGTAACACATGTTTTATTATGTAACATGTGAATCATAGCTCTTTGATCGTCTTTGCTTTCATTTTGGGTGTGCACACAAGTTGCTTGCTATATTGGTTGAGGTAAAATTGCTAGCTAAATCCTTTTTTACTTGATGCTTCTATAATTTTCATTTTGGAATTGTAGCTGAAACGAAATCAGGCATAACTTCTTCATTTCTCATCCGTTTTTGGTCAGGTTTTTTTTGCTGCAAACTAAATTCAATAAGGAACACTTTTTGTTCAGTGAGTTTTCTGTAATTTTGCCATTTAGATGACCTGAAATGCATTCAAAGACAGAAGACCAATTCTGTCTTTAACAAGTTATCTTGAGTTTCAGTCTGATATTGTTTTGCACGTATCTCTCTCGTTTTTGATCCGAATTAGATAATTTTTGATGTTTCGGAAAGGATAAAACATATGCTACAATTTTTGTTCAGTGAGTTTTCTGTAATTTTGCCATTTAGATGACCTGAAATGCATTCAAAGACAGAAGACCAATTCTGTCTTTAACAAGTTATCTTGAGTTTCAATCTGATATTGTTTTGCATGTATCTCTCTCGTTTTTGATTCGAATTAGTTAATTTTGAATGTTACGGAAAGATTAAAACATATGCTACAATTTTTGTTCAGTGAGTTTTCTGTAAATTTGCCATTTAGATGACCTAAAATGCGTTCAAAGACAGAAGACCAATTCTGTCTTTAACAAGTTATCTTGTGTTTCAATCTGATATTGTTTTGCATGTATCTCTCTCATTTTCGATCCGAATTAGATAATTTTGGATGTTCCGGAAAGCACAAAACCTATGCTACAAATTTTGTTCAGTGAGTGTTCTGTAATTTTGAGTCTAACTAGGTCAAAAATTGATTTTTCTACTATCTTCCCGAGAGCGATACACATATTAGCTCTGTGGATGAAACTGAAACTCTTTTGGTCATAACTTTTGAGCCGCTAGTCAGAATTTGACGATTTTGGTCTCGTTGGAAAGATGGAGTTATGAACTCCATATCTAGAAAGTTTGGTCATCATCTGAGTTCATTAGACCCTTCGAAATTCCTGTCAGAGTTGAACCCAGATCGCTGTGCAAAACAGTGCATTTCATGTTTCTGTGTACGACTTTGGAGCGTCGCTACGCCTTCGTTTCAAGTCGGAATCGAGTAATTCTTCTTGCGTTCTGAAGTAGGAATGTCGGACTACGTTCCTACCAATTTTCATGCCATTCGGATTCAGTCTGCTGGTCCGAATAATTTTCTGAACTTGGATTCGCGTCAGTTTTGGACTATTTTCCAACACTTAGAATATTTTCAGTGATTTTCTGGTTTTATCGATTTCTTTGAGATTTGTCTCTGGATTTTGTACATGGGCCTTATAAAAAGGTTTTAAAAGGATTTTTCGCTCCGAAATGGCTTTCGAAATTATTATATAATATTATTTTTAATTTGTAAACTATTTACTCCATAATAGGAGAGTTTTCAAAAGCCGTTTTAAAGTGTTCTCAAAATCAATTATAAACCCGTTTCGAACCATTATTTTCTATAATAAAAATCTGACACTCACTTTTAGCACATCGAGCGAAGTTGAAAGGTGCTTAAACGGTTAGGAAATCTCCGGCCTATGGAACCGTGTGTATTTTCTTTCCGGTTAATCCCCGACCTATTCGATTGATCGTTTTGACCTTTGGGTCTAGTTTACCGATGATTCGAGGTGGACTTTTTATTGTTTGGAGTGTGAGCTTGCTATTGGTTAGTAAACCGTTTAGTGCGAACGTGGGGTATGGGACTCATTGTTAACACTTTACGGGTTCCTCTCCAAGAAGTTTGTGACACATTAGCCTCTGGGCAGCCAGTACTAGACCTCTGGGTCACCACGCCTATGGGCAACCGTCTCTGGACACCTGTTCTATGGAGCAGTTTCTTTTTTCGGCATGTGCCTATGGGCCTTTATCCTTCTGGGAAGGATCTCGCCGTCTCGAGCGTTCCGCATCTGTGCGAGTGATCGATCACAACTCTACAGTACTTGGCAATAACGACTCCGGTCGGTGCATGTGCTATACTTGTATTATTTGATGATTTTTATATCCATTCGAGTACCGCCATTCGGTGTTGGTTCTATGGAACTATAAGATGTAAGCGCGATTACCTTATGGATCCACAGTGTCTCTGGACACTGCTTTTCAGTGTTTGATTTCATTGACTTTTCAGTATATCCCCATTGCTCTTTGGAGCATCGATCTTTGCTTGGGCATTGATTACAGACTCTGGTCACACATGGGATTATTGCCTATGGGCAACTTTATATAGCTTTGGCTATGCCGATGATATGAGGCGATTTTATTTATTCAACACTTTGGTGCTGATATTCTCTTTGGAGATTTTTACTGTTGATTGATGATTAGGGACCGTCATTATATTCATGTGGTCCAAAATACTCTTCTCTTAGGAAAAGTACTGTTTTATTTATGTACCGCATTATTATATATCTCAGTTATTACTGATTGTTTAGCTATCCTGACCCGAGTGTTTTCGCTCGGGTCAGACCGAGTTGTTTCAGGTTAGGTCTCTGGACTTAGCTTCTGTGCTTCCGCTTTGGATATTATCTGCTATGCTGATAGATAGCGCTTTTATTTGTCCACTATTCCGCTACTCTGTTATTATTCAGACTTTGATATGTACATATTTTTGACTCACATGTGTGGGCAGTGGCTTTGTACCCACTTATAGTATTTGGATCTGTATTGACGATGTATTGTGCTGGGATTTTATATCTGTTATGTGATTCTGTTCTGTGATGTTTTATTATTATGTTATTATGCTTTGTCCTGATAGATCTTTAGCCATTTGTAATTTCGTTATAAGTATTTACCGAATATGTCGAACCACTTGAAAAAAAATAGATACCATCCTTTCAATGTATTCAGTAGATAGTTATAGCTTGATTACAAATGGTCGCTTCCACTATACTCTATTCTCCGCTTTAGCAGACAGTATTACTCCCGTAATACTCTTTGTTACAGTGGGTCTCAGAGTGGGGCGTTACAACTTGGTATCAAAGCCAAGGTTCAGAATTAAGCATAATAAACACAGAACAGACACGTAGTACAATACGTTATAATACGATCCAAATTGAACATATCTACCTTTAGATAAATAAGTTAGGAATATGTGTAGGAATCTATTATATTCCGTAATAATCCTTAATGAATTATCTATCTTTGAATCGTGCTTAACTAAATCTACCGATCATATGTTTAAAGAGTGTCCCAAGCCTCTTTTCTGCCGCTATTGTAAGAAGGAGGGTCATCATTATTCCACTTGTCCTACTGCACCTCCTAGATTTGGCAAGCTTAATGCTGCCAAGGCTCCTAAATCTTCAGCTCAGCCTCGAGGTACGCATCCTTCCATTCTCGAAGGTTCTATTTTATTTCATGGTAGATCTTGTAGAGTTCTCTTTGATACGGGTGCCTCCCACTCATTCGTATCAAAGGAACTAGTTGATACTTTATCTTTGGATGTTACTTGTTTGGTTTCTTCACTAAGGATTGTGAATCCCATCGGCGGATCCACGACCCTTAGCTTGCTTTGTGAGGATATAGATATTGATCTTTGTAGATTTTCTTTCCGTGCGAATCTGCACGTTATGGAGTATTTGGGCTTGGACATGATTCTTGGCATGGATTGGCTCGTTCAACACGATGTCAAAATTATTTGTTCGGAGTGGATATAATTCATTCATCACCCTGACTCGTCCTCTCCGTTAGCTATTGTTCTTCAAGATGTTGGGCTTTCTGATGTTACTTTATTTTCTCTTGATTCACGAGATGATGAGGTAGACATATCTCGTATTCCAGTTGTTCGGGATTTCCCCGATATCTTCGAGCCAGTATCTAGTTTACCACCGAAGCGAGCTATTGAGTTCCGCATCGATCTCATTCCAGGCTCCCACCCAGTTGGGCGTCCTCCCACGAGGATGTCTACTAAGGGGAATGAGGAACTCAGGAAGCAGTTAGTTGAGCTTGAAGCGAAGCAGTTCATCCGATCCAGTTCTTCGCCATGGGGTGCTGCTGTGGTCTTCGTTAAGAAGGCTGATGGCTCTCTTAGGCTTTGCATTGACTATCACAAGCTCAATGAGCTGACCATCAGAAATCGCTACCCACTTCCTCGGATAGACGACATGTTTGACTAATTGAGCGGTGCGAAGGTCTTCTGTCAGCTCGACCTCGCCACCGGATTCCATCAGCTACGAGTCGCAGAAGACAGCATTCCTCTTACAACATTTCGCACTCGTTATGGTTCTTTTGAGTGGTTGGTCATGCCATTCGGTTTGGCGAACGCACCGGCTTTCTTCGTCGATCTTATGAATCGAGTATTCCGGGAATACATCGATAGATTCGTTCTGGTTTTCATCGACGATATTCTTATTTATTCTAGATCCGAGGCAGAGCATGCTCATCATTTGCGGATCGTCTTGGATACTCTTCGTCAGCATCAGCTTAAGGCCAAGCTCTCCAAGTGCCATTTTTGGGAGAGCAAGGTCAAGTTCTTGGGCCATATTGTATCATCTGAGGGTATTTCTGTCGATCCTGCCAAGATCGAAGCTATTCAGAATTGGAAGCAGCCTGAGAACGTTCATGATATTCGAAGCTTCCTTGGTCTGGCGGGTTATTACCGTCGATTTATCAAGGATTTCTCTTGTGTTGCACTTCCCCTCACGACTCTGACTCGTAAGGGGGTTCGTTTTATTTGGTCTGATAAGTGTGAAGCTTCATTTCAGCGACTAAAGGAACTTCTCACTCATGCTCCTATCCTTGTGGTTTCTAAGAGTAACCAGGATCTTGTTGTTTACACCGACGCTTGTGGTAGCGGCCTCAGTGTTGTGCTTATGCAGAAAGATCGGGTAGTTGCTTACGCTTCTAGGCAGCTACGTCCGAATGAGGTTCGCTATCCGACTCATGATCTTGAGTTGGCAGCTATCGTCTTTGCTTTGAAGACGTGGCGTCACTTTCTATTAGGCGAACGCTTCACTCTTTACACCGACCACAAGTCTCTGAAGTATTTATTCAGTCAGAAGGATCTCAATATGAGGCAGCAACGATGGCTTGAGTTTCTCGCCTCATATGACTTAGACATTCAGTATACCCCTGGCAAGGGTAATCGTGTGGCTGATGCACTCAGTCGCAAACACTCGGCAGTAGTTTCTATGATGATAGCCGAGTGGGATATTCTTGAGACTCTTTTTTTTTGTGTGATATTCGAAATCAAGCTCCGTCTTCTAATCCTCAGATCTTGCTATTCAGCTTGGAAGCTCGACCTATTCTATTGGATCGCATTGCCCATGCTCAGCGGCAGGATCCAAACTTGATGCAATATATTCATCTCCTTGAGTCGGGATCCAGTGATGAGACATTGTTGGATTATTCTATTGATTCTCATCGGTGTCTTCGCAGGAAGAACCGTATTTTGGTACCATCTGATTTATCACTTAGGCATGACATTCTTGACGAGTGTCATCGCACTAAGTACACTATACATCCCGGGTCGAGTAAGATGTATGCCGACATGTGTCGCCTATTTTATTGGGAGGGCATGAAGAGTGATGTTGCAAGTTATGTCAGCCATTTCATGACTTGTCAACAGATCAAAGCTGAGCATCAGCATCCATCTGGTCTTCTTCAGCCGCTAGAGATTCCATTGTGGAAATGGGATCAGATATCCATGGATTTTATTGACGGTCTGCCTCGATCGAGGTCAGGCCATACTTCTATTTGGGTCATAGTCGATCGCTTGACCAAATCAGCACATTTCATTCCTATTAAGTCCACTCGGACTGCTCCTCAGCTTTCCAAGCTATATGTGAAGGAAGTCGTTCGACTTTATGGCATTCCTAGCTCTATCGTCTGTGATCGAGACACTATCTTTACTAGTCACTTCTGGAAGTGCCTACAGTCAGCTTTGGGCTCAAAGCTGAATCTCTCGACTGCTTATCATCCTCAGACCGACGGTCAGACGGAGAGGGTGAATCGTGTTTTAGAGGATCTTTTGCGCTGTTGTATTCTGGATTTCGGAGGTAGTTGGGAGGATCACTTACCGCTTGTAGAGTTGTCCTACAACAACAGCTTTCAGTCTGGTATCGGCATGGCACCTTTCGAGGCTCTTTACGGAAGGCCATGTCGCTCTCCTGCTTGTTGGTTAGAATCTGGTGAGAAGCACCTTCTTGGTCCAGATTCAGTTCGGGAATCTTCTGAGAAGATTATTCTTATTCGTCAGAGAATGAAAGAGGCGCAGAACCGTCAGAAATCCTACGCGGACAGCCGTAGGAAGCCTCTTGAGTTCTCCATTGGTGATCATGTCTTTATTCGGATATCTCCCATGAAGGGGGTTGTGCGTTTTAGCTCTACAGGGAAGTTGGCTCCTCGCTATGTTGGACCATTTCCTATTACGGAACGCATCGGCCCCGTTGCTTATCGTGTGGCTCTACCTGCTCATTTCTCTGGAATACATGATGTGTTCCATGTTTCTCAGCTTCGCAAGTGTGTGCGCGACCCTGATTCTATTATCGAGCCTCATATCGTGCCCGATTTGGAGATCTCACCCGATCTATCTATAGAGCAGCAACCTCTTCGTGTGCTTGATTCGGAGATCAGACGTCTTCGAAACAAAGAGGTTCCGCTTGTGAAGATTCAATGGTCGTCTAATCCTAAGGACTGCACTTGGGAGACCAGAGAATTTATCAAGCGTACTTATCCTGGTTTTCTTCCATCTTCCGGCACGGGTGAGCATCTATATTTTATCCTCTATATTCCTTTGTGGATTAGATGTTATAGACGACTTCTATATTTAAGGAATTGCGGGGACCCAATTTTCTTAAGAGGGGGAGTCTGTAACAACCCGTGATTGCGGTTACCAAATAATAAATTAAAGTTGGGATTTTAATTTAATTGGAGCTATTAATGAATTTTTAATGTGGCTAATTTGTTCAAAATTTAGTCATTTTGAATAAATTAATATTTTTGGTCTTAAGTGTAAAATGGAGAATTTCAAGGAAATTAATTAGGGAAATTTGTAATTTATATTATTGCAAAAATTTTATATGTGTAAAATAGTGCAATATTTGATTTGGGAAATTAATTTGCAATTTATTTGCAAAATGGTGATTTTGGCTAATATTAACTATAAACGGTGTTTTGGAAAAAATTAGGGGTTAAAATGTAAAATATTATTGATATAGGATTTTATGAAATGGCTAAAAGTAATTGTTAACATATTTTCATAATTTTCTATGGTTTGAAATGTATTTAGTAATTTGTATGTAGAGTGTACTTAGAGAAAATTGCCTATATATGTATGCACATGAATAATACAAAGTCCTAATGGGTATTAGATCCAATAACCCTAACCATTAGCCTATAAAGTATCTTTTACTCTCCCATTTCAGCCAACACTTCATTTCATAACCACTAAAACCTAATTAGAAAGCTCCAAAACCTAGTCATGGCCTCCTAAGCAAGACTCCAATCTACACCAAATCAAAGAGAGTTAATCAAAACTACTAAAAGAGGTAATAACAATCACAAAACCCACCTCTAATTCATTCTTTAATTTCTGAAATTATTTTGTAATCCTCTTTTTTTTGTGCATTTAGATTGTGAAACTCTTTGATCTTCTTTTCATTGCTTGGAAAGAGTTAATATATGCTAGCTGAAATTATAATTAGTTTATTTCTGTTAGTAAATTAGGCATATCTCATTCATCTTAAATCGGAATTAAGATTTTCTTGAAGTTATGGAAAGCTTATTCTGTAGCCTATAACTTTCATGTTTTGAGCTTTGCCTAATTTTGTGGTTTCAATGGTCGAAATCACGTTTGTTTGTCGCTGACCTGACAACAAACTACAGGGTTGATAAAATAAAACCCTGAAATTGATTTGGCCATAAGTTACTTGTTTTTGATCCGAATTAGATAATTTTGGATGTTCCGGAAAGCTTAAAACATATGCTACAATTTTTGTTCAGTGAGTTTTCTGTAATATTGCCATTTAGATGACCTGAAATGCGTTCAAAGACAGAAGACAAAGGGAAGTTGGCTCCTCGCTATGTTGGACCATTTTCTATTACGGAACGCATCAGCCCCATTGCTTATCGTGTGGCTCTACCTGCTCACTTCACTAGAATACACGACGTGTTCCATGTTTCCCAGCTTCGCATGTGTGTCCGCGATCCTGATTCTATCATTGAGCCGCATGCTGTGCCTGATTTAGAGATCTTACCTGATTTATCTTTAGAGCAGCAACCTCTTCGTGTACTTGATTCGGAGGTTAGACGCCTTCGCAACAAAGAGGTTCCACTTGTGAAGATTCAATGGTCACCGAATCCTAAGGACTGCACTTGGGAGACCAAAGAATCTATCGAACGCTCTTATCCTGGCTTTCTCCCATCTTCTTCTGCGGGTGATAATTCTCTATTTTATCTCTATCACTTCTTTTGTGGATTTGATGTTATGGACGACATCTATCTTAAGGAATTGCGGGGACGCAATTTTCTTAAGGGGGGGAGTCTGTAACAACCCGGGACTTGCATTACCAATTAATAAATAAAAGTTAGGATTTTTATTTATTTTAATGAAGCATAAAAGGATTTGGAATAAAAAAGTTTATTTGAAAAAAGGCTATTTTAATTAAATGGGAAATATGGGATTTTAAAATGAGGATAAAATGTTATTTTGGAAAGTTAAATATTTTAGGAGAGATTTTAAAACGGGTTTGGATAAGAAAAATGAGTTTTATAAACATATATGAACACTTAGACTAATTTTTGGAAACATGTAAATAACTCTCTTCTTATTGGGTTACTAAACCTAACCCAATAACCCACCCTAAACCTCCTCTATAAATTATCTCAAACTCTCCTAACCTCATTCATTCATCCCTAATCAAAACCCTAATCATTTCCTAAAGCTTTCATAAAAAAATGGCCTCTATCTTCATCTCCTTCTAGTTTTTGCTTATGCAAGTCATTCTATGCAAAGGTAATGCAAATACCCACCTCAAATTCATTTTTATATCTCTCTAATTTCTGAAATTTAATTGGTAACACATGTTTTATGTGTTTTTTTGATCTTATAGCCTCCTAATCATCTTTTGCTAACTTGGGTTGATGCTATAGTAGTCTTTATTGCTTTTGTGAGAAGTATATTGCTAAAAACCTCTTCTAATATGTGTTTAATCATCTTTTGATTTCGGTAATCATTTAGTAACACATGTTTTATTATGTAACATGTGAATCATAGCTCTTTGATCCTCTTTGCTTTCATTTTGGGTGTGCACACAAGTTGCTTGCTATATTGGTTGAGGTAAAATTGCTAGCTAAATCCTTTTTTACTTGATGCTTCTATAATTTTCGTTTTGGAATTGTAGCTGAAACGAAATCAGGCATAACTTCTTCATTTCTCATCCGTTTTTGGTCAGATTTTTTTTGCTGCAACTAGATTCAATAAGGAACACTTTTTGTTCAGTGAGTTTTCTGTAATTTTGCAATTATAATGACCTGAAATGCATTTAAAGACAGAAGACCAATTCTGTCTTTAACAAGTTATCTTGAGTTTCAATCTGATATTGTTTTGCATGTATCTCTCTCGTTTTTGATCCGAATTAGATAACTTTGAATGTTTCAGAAAGCTTAAAACATATGCTACAATTTTTGTTCAGTAAGTTTTCTGTAATTTTGTCATTTAGATGACCTGAAATGCGTTCAAAGACAGAAGACCAATTCTGACTTTAACAAGTTATCTTGAGTTTCAATCTGATATTGTTTTGCATGTATCTCTCTCCTTTTTTATCCGAATTAGATAATTTTGGATGTTCCGGAAAGCCCAATACCTATGCTACAATTTTTGTTCAGTGATTTTTCTGTAATTTTGAGACTAACTAGGTCAAAAATTGATTTTTCTACTATCTTCCCGAGAGCGATACACATATTAGCTCTCTGGATGAAACTGAAACTATTTTGGTCATAACTTTTGAGCTGCTAGTCGGAATTTGACGATTTTGGTCTCGTTGAAAAGATGGAGTTATGAAATCCATATCTAGAAAGTTTGGTCATCATCTGAGTTCATTAGACCCTTCGAATTTCCTATCAGAGTTGAACCCAGATCGCTGTGCAAAACAGTGCATTTCATGTTTTTGTGTCCGACTTTGGAATGTCGCTACGCCTTCTTTTCAAGTCGGAATCGAGTAATTCTTTTTGCGTTTTGAAGTAAGAATGTCGGACTATGTTCCTACCAATTGTCATGCCATTCGGATTCAGTCTGCTGGTCCGAATAATTTTCTGAATTTGGGTTCGCGTTAGTTTTGGACTATTTTCCAACACTTAGAATATTTTCAGTGATTTTCTGGTTTTATCGATTTCTTTGAGATTTGTCTCTGGATTTTGTACATGGGCCTTATAAAAAGGTTTTAAAAGGATTTTTCGCTCCGAAATGGCTTTCAAAATTATTATATAATATTATTTTTAATTAGTAAACTATTTACTCCATAATAGGAGAGTTTTCAAAAGCCGTTTTAAAGTGTTCTCAAAATTAATTATAAATCCGTTTCGAACCATTATTTTCTATAATAAAAATCTCACACTCACTTTTTAGCACGTCGAGCGAAGTGGAAAGGTGCTTAAACGGTTAGGAAATTTCCGGCCTATGGAACCGTGTGTATTTTCTTTCCGGTTAATCCCCGACCTATTCGATTGATCGTTTTGATCTTTGGGTCTAGTTTACCGATGATACGAGGTGGACTTTTTATTGTTTGGAGTGTGAGGTTGCTATTGGTTAGTAAACCGTTTAGTGCGAATGTGGGGTATGGGACTCATTGTTAACACTTTACGGGTTCCTCTCCAAGAAGTTTGTGACACATTAGCCTCTGGGCAGCCAGTACTGGACCTCTGCGTCACCATGCCTCTGGGCAACCGTCTCTGGACACCTGTTCTATGGAGCAGTTTCTTTTTTCGGCATGTGCCTCTGGGCCTTTATCCTTCTGGGAAGGATCTCGCCGTCTCACGCGTTCCGCATCTGTGCAAGTGATCGATCACAACTCTACAGTACTTGGCAATAACGACTCTGATCGGTGCACATGCTATACTTGTATTATCTGATGATTTTTATATCCATTCGAGTACCGCCATTCGATGTTGGTTCTATGGAACTATACGATGTAAGTGCGATTACCTTGTGGATCCACAGTGTCTCTGGACACTGCTTTTCAGTGTTTGATTTCATTGACTTTTCAGTATATCCCCATTGCTCTTTGGAGCATCGATCTTTGCTTGGGCATTGATTACAGACTCTGGTCACACATGGGATTATTGCCTGAGGGCAACTTTATATAGCTTTGGCTATGCCGATGATATGAGGCGATTTTATTTATTCAACACTTTGGTGCTGATATTCTCTTTGGAGATTTTTACTATTGATTGATGATTAGGGACCGTCATTATATTCATGTGGTCCAAAATATTCTTCTCTTAGGAAAAGTACTGTTTTATTTATGTACCGCATTATTATATATCTCAGTTATTACCGATTGTTTAGCTAGCCTGAACCGAGTGTTTTCGCTCGGGTCAGACCGTGTTGTTTCAGGTTAGGTCTCTGGACTTAGCTTCTATGCTTCCGCTTTGGACATTATCTGCTATGCTGATAGATAGCGCTTTTATTTGTCCACTATTCCGCTACTCTGTTATTATTCAGACTTTGATATGTATATATTTTTGACTCACATGTGTGGGCAGTGGCTTTGTACCCACTTATAGTATTTGGATCTGTATTGACGATGTATTGTGCTGGGATTTTATATCTGTTATGAGATTCTGTTCTGTGATGTTTTATTATTATGTTATTATGCTTTGTCCTAATAGATCTTTAGCCATTTGTAATTTCGTTATAAGTATTTACCGAATATGTCGAACCACATGAAAAAAAATTAGATACCATCCTTTCGACATATTCAGTAGATAGTTATAGCTTGATTACAAATGGTCGCTTCCACTATACTCTATTCTCCGCTTTAGCAGACAGTATTACTCCCGTAATACTCTTTGTTACAGTGGGTCTCAGAGTGGGGCGTTACACTTTCCCTGGGGTATAAAGAATCTCTAGGTCATAAGACGTGAGAAATTCCAACCATCTTTGTTGCCTTAAGTTCAAATCCTTTTGGGTAAAAAAATACTTTAATGACTTGTGATCCGTAAACAATTCAAACTTTGCACCCAAAAGATAGTGCCTCCACACTTTCAATGCGAAGACAACTGCCAAGAACTCAAAATCATTCGTAGCATAAATCTTCTCATGAGGTCAACTATCGACTCGCATATGCTATTACTTTACCATTCTACATCCAAACTGCTCCCAATGCAGTCCTACAAGCATCCGTGTAAACTGTTAATCCTTCACTCCCATCTGGAATAGCCAAGACAAAAGCGCTAGTCAATTTCTCCTTTAACTCATTGAATGCTTGATCGCACTTGGGTGTCCAAACAAACTTAGTCTCTTTCTTCGTCAACATTGTTAGATGAGAAGCAATCTTCGAGAAATCTTTAATAAACCTTTTATAGGAACTGGTGACCTCCGTCGTATTTTCTGGTTTCTTCCAATCTTGGACCGCAACTACTTTAGCTGGGTCCACTCATATGCCTTCTTCTGAAACTATGTGCCTTAGAAATCTAACTTTGGATTTCTAGAAATGGCACTTGGAAACTTAACCCTTAAAACATGACATCTTAAAGTACTAAGAACAACATGAAGATGGAATTTGTGTTCTTCCCCCATTTTAGAATAAACAAGGATGTCTTCAATGAAGACTAGGACAAACTTGTTAAGAAAATCCCAAAACACTATTCATCAAATCTACAAAATAAGCGGGTGCATTAGTCAATCGGAATGGCATGACTAACCACTCGTAAAAATTATCAAGGATACAAAAAGATGTTAAGGGTACACTCTCCTGTGCTACCTTTAATTGATGAAAACTAGTGGCAAGATCCACTGAGAAAAATATCCGAGCTTCGTGGAGTTGGTCAAACATGTCATCAATCCTAGGTAAAATGATACTTATTCTTGATAGTCCTCTTAATTATTCAATTCTCGGTAATCCACACATAATCTAAGAGAACCATCTGCCTTGGTAACGAACACTACTAGCAACCCCCAACTTGATATGCTACGTCTGATCAAACCCTTCTGCAGCAAATCAAACGTCTGCTTCTCCAATTCTCTTCTTTCCTTTGGAGCCAACCTTCGAGGAGGTTGAAAAATTGGTCTGGTTCCTGGAATCAAATCAATGTAGAACACTACTTCCTATTGAGGAGGTAAACCTTGCACTTCTTGAAATATATCCTTGAAGTCCCAAACAATTAGTATATTCCTTATCTCCTCTTTGGTTACTTCGAGCGAATAGAGAAAACTGCTCATCAACTTATTAGGCTCCCCATAATAAATATCCATACCAACATTTCCAACATCACTAATTCTGACAATCCTTTGATTGCATTTTATGACTGCTTTAAATTTAGACAACCAATCCGTACCCAATACTACCCCATTACCCGTGAACCCAAGAACAAATAAATCGGAAAAGAAAGGCCAATCTCGATAAGAAATAGGCACATTCAAACATATGGTGTCAAGATTGGTCGGACCCCCAATTGGATTCGACACACAAAGAGAATTATTTAAAAGAATAGGTTTGAGGCTAAACTTATCAACAAGATCTTGTGAAATTAAGCTATAGGATGCACCGGTATCAAATAACACTCTAATAGGAATATCAGAAATGGATAGTGTACCTTGCAACACCAGCTTCCCATTTGGATCCTAGAAGTATATGGTATCTCCACAATAATAAAAGCTCGTCCCTGTGATCCCTTCCTTGGAAAAGGGCACTGGTTCTTCATATGTCCATGTTTGTTGCAATTGTAGCATACTGGTAGATCAGTCTCTGGGCAATTATTTGCATAGTGGACCATTTTATCGCACTTAAAAAAAAGAACCTTGGTCAAGTCTTATTGCTTAATCTTAGCTGGAGCTCCACCTCCAGGCTTCTTTCCCAACCACTTCTTCTTCTCTTTATGCTTGAAAAACAGCTTACTAACAACTGGGATAACTGATAGGTTGGGCATTAACTACTGGCACTACCTCCTTCTGGACTTCTTGCTCAATATCAAGAGCTTCGAATCTTAAAGCCATATTGATCAGATTGGTAAAGGTTCCGTTAAGATGACCGGTCATTTCCCGATGGAATTCTAGTCACATTCCCTTCATGAACATCTCATTCTTTTTAAGTGGCGTATTAATCAATCCTGGTCCAAAGCGAGACAACGCATTGAACCTATGCTCATACTGCGCCACTATCACCTCACCCTGTTTCAAATCCATGAAACTTCTGAACAACTGAGTCCTACCCGCCTCTGTGATAAATTGAGCTTCAAAAACTTCCTTAAACTACGCCTAAGAGAAATCTTCTTCTGGTGTATTCATGGTGACTGAATCCCACCAATCCATTGCTGCTTTCTGAAGCTTACGTGATGACAACAGTCTCTTTCTAGCATCTTCCAACTGAAGATCCCTGATATCCTCTTACAAGAGTAGAGCCATGTGTGGACTCCCAAAATTTCTTCAGTTCCATAGAAAGGCTTACCACCTAAAGTAGTGTAATTCTTGCATAAGGTCGCAAAGTTCTGGTGTGGCTGAACTTGCATCGCTGCTTCTACTACCGACTCTACAATTGGCACATTTCTAGGAGCTCTGACATTTATAGTCGTGCTGGTTCCAAATCCCCTCCCTCTTCTTCCTCTTGTACTCATTTTCAATAACCTAGATAAGTGACAATTATCATTAGAATACAAAGATAGGGTCAAAGATAAAAAAGGGAAACTTGCAATAAAGGATCTAAAACCAAACTTTTTAGGGGAGAAAAGGAAACGCTCTTTCAAGCTTTACTCGTTCTAGGGCTCTACTCACCCAATCTCCAATGAGTTGTACCCCAATTAGGCTAAGGTATTTGCTCAACCGAAGCTCTAATACCAACTGTGACGACCCACCTTTCCAACCCCTAGGGATGACATTCAACACATCCTCGGTGTTCGTGTGCCCTTGCCCAAGCATCAGAAAGATAAATCGTCATAGGGTGAAATAAAGAACAAAACATAAAACCTCACAACGAAACTGCTAAGTAAAACATAATAGTAAATAGTACACAAGGTTACTCTTTCACAGGGAGTTATCAGAGTTACACAAAAGTACTACAAATCAGCTTTGGTGAAATGCTGAAACAAAATGCACTTACACAAACTAGATAGTACAGCGGAATAAATAAATAAGAAGATGAAAAGCCTCCTGCTTAGACGCCGTCTTCAAAAGATCCCAACAAAGACCTGCTACTCTCGTACTACTCAAATAAAAATGAGTACCCGAGAGTTTGTGGAAACAAATAACTCGGGTCAGACGATATGTCTGGTATGAGTAAAACTTTAAACAAAGGTATGTAATTAAGCACAAACATGTGAGACCATGCCGTTGAACATGAAACAGGTTTACTTTCACATAAGTCAATATCCAAATGTAAAGAATGGATATTTAATTAAACACCCCGAAGAGTGGTTGACACTTTCCGGTGTAAATAAGGAGATAAATTTGAAGGTTTGAATCAAATAAGAAAAGGAAAATCTCCAAAAATTGACTAGGAAGGTGCACCCCCATTGAAGTATACCTCTAGTAATATACTTATGAGAAGCTCATATACTCCGTGACACTTCTCGGAACCCTCCAAGCCAAACCATGCCGAATCTTTCCAAGAATCCGAATATTTCACATCTAATAGCGCTACCGAATCCAATCTAGATGAGATGTGAAAGTATCCTAATGGGAGCAACCCCACATGGCTTGACCTCCTCTCGCGCTTTGGTTTTAGTCATTTCCGACAAAGGATATCAATGCTCAACGGAGCAATAAATCTTCTTAGAATGACGATAATAAAGTAGCTGCGGTAACCGATAGTTGAGAAACCAACCATCGAGGATATAAACGATTGTATATGGAAATTAAGTCTTGTATACTTACCACCACTCTTCAAATTCAAACTTGTACTATTTCTTGGTCAATAATAATACCGGGAAAGTCAAGGTAGTGTTACCTCAAAGTCATGTCTCACGATTATTCTTAACTTTCGAAATAGTGACAGGACTACTTCTTCGATGTTTAGTGCTAATTATACAAATAAATCGTTCCCATATAAGCGATTCGCTTTACAGAAATAATTCATTTCAATAATCGAATAAAACTTTTCTTTTAAAAATCCTAATTCATATTTGGCTTCACATTACAAGTATTAGCTTTAAAACACTTTGTTAAAAGAGTTTTCTAACTTTGGAACATCATTATAAAATGGATTTTACAACTTAAAATATCCTTATTACATTGATTAATTAACTTTAAAACTTTGTTAACTAGTTAATAAATTTAGTTCAATAACCTTTAATTAAAAGGGTTAATCTCCTTTTAAAAAATTATTAATTCAATTAATTAATAATATAATTAATTAAATTCATTAAGCAATAATTAAATACCATTATTTTAAAGTGATTAATTAATTTAAACTTTATTTAAGAAAATATTTATCTAAGGTTAAACATATTTATTAACCTTCATTAATTAAAAAGAGTTAAGTAATTTTAAAATATCATTAATTAATAAATTAATTAGTCTTAGTTCATCATTTCCAAAGATTAATAAGCCTTAAACATCATTAAATAAAATTATTAATTAAAATTAAAACATCATTAACTAAGTAATTAGTTAATTTTAAACACATCATTAATAAGTTAATTAGTTAACTTTAATCCTTATTAATTAAATAAATAAATAATTAATTAAATTAAATAATCATTATTAAAATAATTAATTATTTTTGAAAACATCGTTAATCAAAAACTTGCTCAACTTGTAAAATAATTCCAAGCACGATAATCAAACAAAACGGTTCCAATAAAAGGTGAATTTCCGAAAGTGCCGATATAGCGACTATCGCATAAATTCGAGCGTATGACATTTCCAACATAGCAACACATCTCATAACCAAGGTATAAGCATAAATGCATGATGATTAACAATAAAATAACATATATCAAGTATTTAATAACAACGGGATTAGTTTAACTATAGATTTTCATATATCCAATGATTCGCTTAATAACTTTCCAAAGCGACTATCTTTCATACAACCAAACAAACCATAAACTAAACCATTATTACAATTATATAATAAGCATTAATTAGCTATAAATATGTTCATGAATATGGTTTAAACTTTTTGGTTCAAAGGTGGAAGCTTTACTCACCGAAGCGATTACTAACTTAACCGGACCGCTACGACAAGTTGCCGAACTCACGAACTATCGTCACGACACCTTAGCTTGTAGTTTTGGGCCCCTAATGGGCTAAGTTAGGTTCAGCCTTGGGCAATAAAGGGCTCAGCCTTGGAGTCTTGAGGTGGAAATGGCCTTGGTTTAGGTATAAGAGTGTTTTTTGTGTATATATGGAGTTTTAACTTGGTTTTGAGAGTGTAAAAACTAGTTTTTGATTTTGGAATCTCTTTTGTAAGCCATGGAAGTATTCATGTTCATGAAGAGATAAAATACGAAGATGTAAATGAATGTATAAAGTGGAAAATGTGTGGAGATGGTGGGTATTTATAAGAAAAGAAGCGGAGTATTAAATTAATTATCTTAAACATTTAAATAATATAAATGTTATCATGTTGCATGCTACACCATACCTCCCTCCAAACCATGCTCCTCACATCACCTACATGTACACCCCCTAACATGCTTCCAAGTAAAACTTAGGGTGTTTTAGGGTATGTATGTGTACATACTTAGGTCCTTAGGTCACTATTTAACACTATTTGCACCATACTTGATTATTTAATGTCACATCATTACTTAATTAACTAAATCCTTGTTTAAAATCCTAATTTACTCTTAACCTTATCAAATGACATATGTGCATGTGTGTGCATGTGTATATGAGTGATACAAAAATGTGCACAATGTTTCCAATGACTTTCTGAAGCCGAAAAGTCGAAATGTCATTAATTAATATTTAAAATATATTTAGTTGGTTATTAAAATCCATTATTTAAAAATTTAAAAAATATTTAAATATTCAAATACAAAGCGATTAATTTATGGGTCGTTATAATGGGGATGCCCTTACCCTTATGGGAGCGACCCACCTTGCCTTGCTGCATCTCCCCTGTTTTAGTTTTTCCCGGTTGATGAGGCTCGAGGCTACGTTTTACCTTTATATTGCACTTCCCACTTGGAATGCAAACACTGCCCTCTAGGCAAAAATGCAAGGCCAGCATTCATCCATACAAATTCGTTCTGGGACTGAACGAAACACCTTAGAGCACCGTCTTCAATTTCCATCATCCTCAAGATGTCTTCACTTCGAAACGCATTTGTTGGATCGAAGTGGTTTTCGCATAACACATTTAATACCGGTTTCTTCGAAACAACATTCAATAATTCCCAGTAAACTCAGCACCAGTTCTTTAGGAAATAAACAGTTAAAAATAAGGTTGGAGATCACCTCCTAACCGTTAGTGGATGGGTTTCCTTATCATTGTCCTAGGAGAGCGGAACGAGATTTTTACGCACAGTACATAATCATCAAAGATGACTGTGCCACCTAACTCACGTGTTTCTCCTAGATATTTCCAAAGTTACATTTTGGATCCAATTTCGATAGTCGGTTATTTAACTATCGAGTAACAAACATTCAACTAGGGATTTAATTCCATAGGGAAAACCAACATTGGTTAAGCACCAAGCAACACTAAGCCTCTTTTAACAAATCCTTCCATTAACTCAAACCACTTTGTAAATATTTGTACCAAAATACTTTTACAAAGATATGCATATATACCCACAAATCCCTATTTCTCAATACTTAGAAAAATATCCATATAATTATCTCAACGGTATAAGTATATTCATAAACTTTTGGAAAGATTCCCCTTTTGAGTCAATTCTAAAATAATTCATAACTCCATTATAAATCCACAATACCATTTATAAAACTCCTTTTATAAATCTATAAAGCCACTTCAAAGATTCTTTTATCAATATCTAAAACCATTAATAAAACTCTTTTATCTTTTAACCAATCTTCCTTTATGTTTTCCAATACATGTTGTAAGATTCCTTTTATAATCAAAATCTATTTTACAAAACCCTATTTATAAATCTCAAAAACATTTAAAATATAAATTCTAATCATTTTCGTAAAACACTATTATTGTAAAATGGTAAACATTATAAATAAATAAATATTAACTTTAAAATATTTTATAATAATAATTAATAAATTCCAAACATCCTAAATAAAACAATAATAATTTATCTTAAACATTTTTATAAATACTAATAATTAATTTCCAAAACTTTACTGATAAATAATTATAGTTAATTTCAAACCATATAATAATTTAAATAATAAAATTTTCAAAATATTAAAATATATATAAACCACTTTAAATTAATATTAATATATATAAACAACTTTTAAAACATAATTATATTTCCTTGATAAAAATCCGAACTTAATTTCCACGTAATTGTTTCCATATTTAGAAAGCTATATTTATAAATCTCTTCTATTTTATGAAACTTCCTTTCATAAAATCCCTTTATTTATGAACCCCCGTTATAACTCCATTCCTTTATAAATCTCACTTATTCATAAAGTCCCATTCAAAACATAATTTCAACCGTTTTTAACCTTTCTCCCATAAGTATAAATTTATTTCAATTTATAAAATATCATTTAACAATCCCAAATTTACCCTCACCTTCCATTTCTAAAATAGAATCAACTATTTTCTAAAACATCATTCCACAATTTTAAAATAAATCGAATATTTGATTTATTTCTGCAATCTATTAAATAGTAATAGTTTCCTTTTAATTTATGAAACACCGTTTATAAGTCTATCCCCTTATAAATAAATACAAATTTACAAATCTTAACTTTATTGGTAAAATGTCACTTATACATTATCACCTTTACAAATCTCCATATTTATAAATAAATCTTAATATTTGTATGTACTACACACATATCGCTTATATAAAATGGCTAATAATTATTTCTATCCTCTTTTTAAAACTATAATCCTTTATTATAAAACATGGAGTTATTTCCAAGATTTTAAAAATCTTTATTCACAGTTCAAATCTCTATTTAAAATATCTCATAAAACTATTAATTATAATATTTAAAAATCACACTTTTTATTTTTAAAATAAATTTCTTCTTTTAAATAATTCAAGAATAAATATTTAAAGCATATATAATTTCCAAAATCACTTGAAATCCCTTTTTAAATCAAATCATTACTTAATGGTGTTTTAAAATACCAAAATATAAGGCCCGGTGCTGTTAAGCACTAAATAAGCAAAATCGTGTCCATGTCATCAATTATAGCATCCAACATATATCATATACCAAATTTTATGAAAATAAAATCAATAGTGTGAGGAGTGCTATTGGATCCCTCCATCCTGGCCCCCCGCATCACATATAGTATATAATCATAAAAATATAAATCAACGGCTTCGAGGCGGGATTCGTATACAAAGGGTCATCCGCTCTTACACGGGAACGTAATAGGGTCTTATCCGTTCCAATAGGCAGGAATATATTCAATCCAACTAATATAAAATATTAAATCATCCAATTAGCCAATAACAATCAATAGTAAAATATCCATACTTCCAATAAATAATTTTATTGAGCATATAATATTCTAATTAACCAAAAGAGTGAGATTAACTCACATTGATTTTCAGTTTCACCAAACGTCCCGATTTGAATTAAAATTGGATGGATGTTCAATTTTAACCAAATTTTCCATTAGCTTTGAATCCTTCCAATCCAACTCCATAGCATAGCCTTCGTTGATACGATTGCAACGCAAAAATTGACGCCTCGGTTGGACCTCGTATAAAATAGTTATTAAAATTTGAAGTTTCAATAATTAAATTTATAATTATAAAATAATAATATAATTAACCTAAAATTTACAACTTTACCGTCTTCCCCAATTCTTTGTTCCCGCTACTAGGCCGCACGCTTTCTTTTCTTTTTGTTTTCTCTTCAAATTGCTCGATCGCGACCTGCCCCAGCCGCCGCCACGTGCGCCTCCACCCGTCTGCCTCTACCGCTGCATGCCACCGCGCCACATGCCGTGACTCACTGCACTTCTGCCATGCTCGAATGATCCTAGGTCGACAAACTCGACCGTGACACAACCTTACCGCCGCCGTCGCGCCTGCCTCTCCTCCACATGCGATTTCATAGTGGCCATTGGATGGTTGAGCCGTTGGGTTCTTAAAAATGTGGGGGTATGGTCTGAACATGCCTAGGTATGGTTGGAGCATGGTTATTGAATATTATATGTATTATTTTAAATTTAAAATATCAAGCTATAAAACGTTTGAAAATTTCGAACCCCTATCGAGATGTGCCGCCTGGCATTCTATATGTTATACCCCTATTCCAAACACACTGGAATTTGTCTCGAGCCCTAATTCGATTATATTCAGAAGATAGCTTTTCAAACCCAATTGTTATATAAATTCTTTTAATTAATTTCTAGCGTTTCGAACTCCCATGACCAAACGATACGTCCAATCACCACGAAATTCGACAGCATATTATAAGTCACTGTTACGGATCCAATAGAACTGGTTTCGTCCAATTCCGAAACAGTGCCTCGGAAGGCTATTTTACATGTTAATTTAAATGAGTTATTATTAAATCCAATGTAGTCACTTTTAATTCAAATTTAAAAGTTTATTAAAGCCGACGATGTAGACTTTTCTATCCGTGAGAGTCAAGAATGAAGTGTCTAGGCAAGGCTTTAATATTCAACTACTGCTCTGACTTACCTAGCTTCACTCTTGAACAAAGGATGGTATAAGTTGGTATGTCAGAAATAAGTTAAGTACATAAGCCATAATTTCTCTAAGCGATCATTTTAATTGGATAGTCTATTAGTCGACTATTGAACTTGATCAAATATTAAGCTAGATCTTTATATGAATGTTTTTACACATAATAACAAGTATGAAATGGTTTTTGGTTTTTTGTGGCAATGTGTTAATAATGTTGGCCTTTTATATTATACCTTTGAAAGTAAATAGATCTTTAAAAGAATGTTTTAAAGATAAGCATAAGTGAAATGGTTTTGGGTTTGTAATGACAATGTTTAAGTACATTAGTCTAAACCTTTTGAATGGATTTGCGAAATTATTTAGATCCTTAAAATAGATATTTTGAAGGAAATTATAAGTATGGAATCTTTTGGAAAAAGATAGAAAAAGTAAAGGTTTAAAGTAAGAAATCTTATTAATGATTTGTGTATACATTTATACCAATTGATATAAGTATATGAATACTTTTTGAAGTATTGAAAGGGTACAAATGAATAGTAGTGATTGATAAACAGAGTATTATTAAAGAAGTTTTACTGATAAAAGATGATTTAATTAATAAAAAGTATTAATTAAACAAAAGGGGGATTAGAAGTCGCTTTGTGTGACTTGACTGTGCTTTGTGTGTTTATTTGCCTATGGAAAGTATAGGAGACTTGGTTTTCATTTTCAGTCATCTATCTTGTACTTGATAGTCAACTAAATCAACTTTAACTTAGGAAATATCTAGAAGAAAGATGAGGGCTATATGGTACACTTATCTTCGGAGAAGCTATACTGTGTGTATAAACTCGTTGTAACGACTGAAATTTTCGACCCTCGAAAATCGACACTAATACATCCTCGGTATTCACGTGCTGCAAATTCAAGTGTTGGAAAGCCCGATTTTTAGGGGAAAGAGAAAATAAAGATAGAACATAATCTCACACGAATGGAATAACATATATTATTTCAATAATAATCTTTACAGCGAAAAAATTTGAACAGAGTCTAACCTGGATTCAGCCTGGAGAGTTATAAACCCTCTGTCCTTATAAATGCTGAAAAATAAAAACAAATGCAATAGATGCAGTGGATAATAGAATACATCCATATGTAGATGTAGATCTCCAGTTGTCCTCTGGAAACTCCAAGCATCTTCAACTAAACCTGAAACTACTCGGATCTAACCCGAGTATTAAAAATACCCAGATCATGCTTGATAAACTAGCGTGAGAAACTCGAACCATAAGCATATGATGGGGTCATTGATGGGTACTAAACAAAACCTTTCTAAATAATAGTATCTCGTAAGACCACGCGGCTCATAAATACAGACATATTTTTACCTTACGATAACCAAAATACTTTATATGGAAAATGACTTTGATATTATTATTAATGACATCAGTTTGAAAACACTTTCAAATAAATATATATACAAAGAAATTATCAATACCGGAATATGGTAATATATCCGGACTAGGTCAACGGAATATACCGGATGGAATATATGATACCAAAAGGGGCAGCTGAAATGTTTGCAAAGCATTACAGTTATTTTGGGGCTACAATCAAAACCGTAAAGCTCGTATTTGGAATTGGATTTTCAACATAATAGGGAACTAGTGGCCTTTTCCTTTGATCCACGCATAACAACCATAGTTCCTATAGTGACCTTATCACTTGTCTCAAGCTAGGCACTTGGAATTGTACTTGCTACACTACTACGGTACAACATATTTGCTCAACGGCTTGACACCGTCTCCATCAGCCTCTAATATCTATCCATTTCATAATCTTAAGGCAACAGATGCCTTGTGGCAACACATGCCTTTCATTTCTCATAAACGATAGGCCAAAATATGTTTTGCAGACCACATAGTATCCCGTATCATTCCTGGGATGTAAGCCTCGTGAGGCTACGTTTCTTTAACGACTTGGATTTTTCGACGTTTGATTGGAATATTTAAATGGATTTAAATATTGAATTTGAATTATAGATTGATTTTGAATACAAAAATTTGGTTTTTATTTATAAAACAAATTCAGAATTTAAATATAGCGATTTATTGGATAATTTAATTATTGAATTTTATAATTGAATATTGAGTAAATTATTGTATCTTGAGTTTTAAGCTCGATAAAAATAATTTAAAGGCTTGTAAAATTTATATTAATAATAATGATGATAATAAAAGTTTTAAAATGGAATTTAAAAGCGATCTGGTCAATTTTAAAAATAGCTTGTTTAAAATTGACGTTTAAAAATACCCTTCTAAGGCACAGTCTCGAAATTCGACGAAACCAGTTCCATTGGATCCATAATAGTGTATTATTATCGTATTTCAAATTTCGTAGCATTTGGAGTTATCGTTCGATCGTACGGGATAGAAACGCGTTGAAATTAATATCGAAAATTTAATATAATAATTGGGTCCAAAAAGCTATCTTCTCCATACGATCGAATTAGGACTCGAAACCTTTTCCATTGTGTTCGAAATAGGGTATAACATTGTGAATGCCAAGCGGCACGCCTTGATAGGGGTTCAAGATTTTTATTGGTAAATTGAGATAATTTGAAATTTTTAAATAAATATATTGTCTAGTCAACTCTTCTTTCAGCTGCAATTCCATCCTTTCAGTCAGCAGCCATATTTTTCCCATTTGAAGTGACCTTACCGTGCTCTCCTTCTTCATGCCACCCCTTCAATTTAAAACACTCGTACCCCTCCTTTCTTCCAACAGAAACGAAATCGAATTCGTTTTTTTTTAAAAAGCACGAAATCGCGCTCAAATCCTCCTACTAAATAATCAAATCAAGCATATTCATTTAAAAGGAAAGGGACTACAATCGAATCGCATTGGCAAGGGAGCGACGCAAGCATTGGGGCGGCGGTTGTCGCAGTAAGCAGGCGGGGGAAGTTTTGTGATTAGGGATTGGATGCTTCGCTCATGCGCGAACGGATTAGAAGGAGGCGGAGGACGAGGCCAAGGGGCGGCGTGAAGTCGGCGAATACGAATTAGGGCTAGTGCGACATGGACAGAGAGGAGCTCGAGTGTTTTGGGGTTGATGTCGCGTGACGCTGAAGCGCGACAGTGGGCGACGTGATGTGATTTAGGGCTACAGGCCGTATAGTGTCGCGACTCACGTGCGATGCATGGAGGGCGAGGCTGGGTTGAACGTAGTGGCGCGAGGCTACAGGTTAAGCAAGGTGCGATGGTGGGTGCGAGGAGGTGGCGAGCACGACTGTGATCTTGGCTGAAGCGATGTGGGTGGGGAGAGTCTGATAGGTATATTTTTAAGGTTATATATATATATAAGTTAATTGAGAATAAGTGATAATTAAAAATATGTTGCTTATGCTATATGAATACATATTTTAATAAATTTTATAATTTATTCATACGAGGGTTAAAAATCATGGAATCGAGTCACGATGGATCCGCGGTGGAAAATATTACCCAATCGAATAAAATTGGATTTGGAATGGTTAACAAAACTCGGAAACCAAGGTGAGAATTTCTCGCTCATTTATGGATTACCATATTAAAATTTAAATGTTGAATTTAAATTAGTGGATGCTGATTGGATTTATAAACTTTAATTATTGGTTGGATGATATAATATATAGTAGTATATATAGTATTTGGAGTGATATTCCCGCACATTATAGCGGATGAGACCCTATACGCCGCGCATAATAGTTGATGACACTATATACCGTGATATCCTCCTCGAAGTGGATTGGTATTTTTTATGTTCTATTAACATCTATGAATGCCGGGAAACAGGTTGGAGGGATCCAACGGGATTCCTCAAATATATTGTGATATATGATCTGTGTAGAATAATCTATTTTAGATTATTGTAGTGATTGGAATTATTGGATGCTATTGTAGCGCTGGCCTAAATTTTGATAATTATAAATATATTTTTAAAATTTATGGAATTGAAAAGAATTTGATATAAAAATATATATTGGAATTGGAGTTATTTTAAAGAAATTAAATTAGAGAAAATATATATATTTGATTTTTGGTTATACTTAACTGTTGTAAATTTTTAAATGGAGATTTTTAAAAATGAACTATATAAGAGAATTTATAAATGATACTCTGGAAATATAAAAGGAGTTAAAATCAACATTTAAAATAGATTGAAAGTACATAGGGAATTATAAGAAATGAATTTATAAATGGAATTTAATAAATAAGATTTGTTTTATGAACAGGTAAAAATAAGGGTTATGAAAATTTATAAACGATGTTTATAAATAAAGGAATTCGATATCAGATGAAATTGGGAGGATTTGTAAAACGCGGTTGGGAGAAATAGTAGATTCTATTTTGAAATGGGAATGGTTAGGGGATCGAAAATAAGTCGATATGTTGTGAAATCGAGAGGAAGTGTAAATTAAATTGGTTATCGAGATTTATAAAAATATATTTTTAAGAAGTTAAGTTTGTTTCAAAAGGAAAAACTTTATTATTTAAAACTATAAAAATTTTAAACTAGTTAATATTGGGATACTTTCAGAAAATGGATTTTTTTTTCAAATATTTAATATTTATTGAAATAAAAATTTTAAATTCTTATAATCAGCTTTGTACATTGATTTGTTTATTTTTAAAAGAGTTATTGATAGTTTATTAAAAATGTAATATTTTAAATAATAACTTAAACATATTTCAAAAATAGAAATAAATTATTATTCTTTAAAAATGATTATATATATAGTTTTGAAATGATTGAGAATTTATTTATAAACTCCTCTTGAGATGTGAAAACAGTTTTTATTTAAGAATGAGATTTTGTAAGAGAAATCTCATAAATGGAATTATAGGGACTTAAGAAAATTTCCAATGATAGATGCAATAACTTCGGAAAGGAATTCGAATTCACTTAAAGAAGTGATAAATGTTTGGTTGGGGTAATAAATAAGTATATTCGGTTTGGAAATCATAAGAAGAATTTATTAAAAAATTATGGAGACTTATGAGATAAGTACAAAATATTTCCAAGTTACATATTGAGAAGATTTTGGAAATTTTATGTATAAATATTTTTCCTAAGTATTGGAAGGAAGGGTTTGGAAAATCTTTTAGTGGAAAAGATTTGGAATAGAAATATTTTCTAAGTGTTGTATAAATGGAAGTTGAAAATATTTCTATGTATTGAAATAGAGAATTATCCTGTTATGGATACAAGTGCTGAATTTGTTTTCAAATATAGAAATATTGAAGAAATTGAATATATATCTTGGTGAAGATGTTTTGGAATAAATATCTTAGAGATTTATAAAATTAAGCCTAGTGATTGCTTATGGATGTTTTATTGATAGTTAAATAACCGACTGTCAATATTGGCTAATTTCGTTAATCGTTTCGAAGAGACCGGGATCGGATTTAATTATCTGAAAACCACTTCGATCCAGTTTGAATGTTACGAATGAATATCGTGAAGACGGTGATTCAGTTTGTCCCGACCTAGGGCAACTTGTACAGGCGAATTCTATTAGAACATCGTCATTGGAGGACAATGAGCATTCTAAGTAAAAAAAATTGCTCTTAAAAAGTAACGCTTAGCCTCCAACCTCATCAACTGGGAATAACTAAAACAGGGGAGATGCGGCAAGGCTAAGTGGGTTGCACCCAAGTAGGGTATGTTATCACCTTTCTAGATGTCCTCGGAAACCCTATTTATCTCATATATGGGTACACATGAAAATAGAAGCGCTCGATGGTAAGGGTGGAGACATTCAGGGTGATAACATATTAGGTCTATCCAGGTTAGGGGTAGGCCGGTCTTGTGTAGCAGGGGATCCCGACGTGGTCCTTGGTACATTGTTCTAGAGGTGTACTGTGACGGGCGGTACTCCAATGGCTCAGTCATTCGTTGGAATCCATTCTCCAATTTGAGCTTACGGTTTTGTTTGTAGAGCCTAGTATGTTGGAATTTAATTAATGTAATAATTTCAGCTATTTGAATAAGTACTTGTATTTAGACACTATTATAATATCACTGGATTTTCTATAAAGTGTTTTGGTTATTGTAAGGTAAAAACCCGTCGTGTTTATATGTGATGCGGTCTTACGAGATACCTTTGTTTTTCAAAGGATTTCGATAACTCTAATAATTCAATTGAGTGTGTTTTCTTACGGTGGTTTTCCAGACTAACTCGGGTGTTATTTTATTATAATGCTCGGGTCAGATCGAGTATTACAGATTCAGGATAGAATGCTATGGAGCACAGGAGGCGAGCTGGAGGAGTAGAGACTTATCTCTGTACTTGATTTACATTTCTGCTGTATGAAGACAAGTTAGTAAACTGTCCAGATTGATTGTTGTACATTTTACTCTGATAATGGTATGTATATTAACAGTACAACCCTTTGTATAAAAATCTGTTATTATATATTATATTTTGTTCCGCTGCGACTGTGAGATTTTGTGTTGTTGTTTCCTTTTTCTTCTTCTATCTTTTCTTCTTTACCCTAGTTATTCACTCTTTCGTACACTTTGGATTGGATAAGGGTGAATTGTTGTCAACTCAAAGGGATACGGAACTGCGGGTCGCTACAGTTGGTATCAGAGATGAAAGGTTAAGCGAGAACCTTGGCTCTTGTGGGGATTACTCAATAGATATAGAGTCAATAGTGCTCTAGAATAAGTTGAGTGTATTAATAGATATGAGCGCGTACTTGTTAGTGAATATAAAATGGTTTTATATTGTGTTAATTAATTTGTTGAGTGGTATATAAATTCTGATCGAATAGTGGGATGCCACTAATTCGAAAGGAGTTTCTAAACACTTGAATAGAGTAATTCGACACGGTATGGTTTTGAAGCGGTAAATGAAATAATTTTACCCAAATTATATTTTTATATAAAAAATAATTTTCTAAATTTATTATAGTATATTTGGAGTGTATGGATGATAATATTATAATCAAAACGAGATTATAAATAGTTTACATAACCAAGTAGACATTGTATAAATATGGATTATACAATTGAGTTAAAAACTAAGACTTGATTAAAAACCAGAGTTCGAAAATTTAATCTCGGAGATTTTTGAAATGTTTTCCAAAGTACTTTGAGATAAATAATAGTATTATTATTTGGAGATATTTTTGAATACAAATAATCGGTTTTAAATGGATTTTGAAGATGTTATAGCACTGAAATCACTTTGGTCGCTTGAAAATAATTCCGATGATGATCGCGACATCATCTGTGTTCATTTTCGAGTTTCTAAGTGATGGATAGCTGCCGTGGTCATTGTTTTGGATTGTTTTGAGGAAAAACAAGTTTGTTTTGAAATTCCGAAGGAGAATTGTTTTGGGATGGAACCAAGTGAAATTTAAAATTTCAATGAAATGGTTTGTTGAAACAAAGGCTTATGTGTGTGTATATATTTGATTTCAAAGTGATTTAAAATAAATACCGAGTTTTTGAATTTTGGAATTCTTATTTAAATAATTTTGAGATAATCAGGAAATAAGTTAAAAACTTATAAATTGAAAATGATTCTAGATAAGAAAGGAAAAATATGGGAAGTGAATTTTGGAATAAATTAAATTTTAGAAATTTTTTGATTTGGGTTGCATTGAATTAATGTGGTGTATTAATGAAATTGGAATTTAACTTAAGCAAGTTAAAGTAAATCAATAAATGAAGTGATTATAATAAATGGGATTTTAACTTAGGTGAGTTAAATTAAATTGAATGAATTAAATTTTACTAAAGCTAAGTTAATAAAAATTTAGTTGAATTTAGATTGAATTGAAATAAAATTGAATTGAGTTATAAATGATTTTGAATGGAATAAATAAACTTCAATGGCTTATAAAAATTGAAATGAATTGGACAAAAATATATTTAGGCTATAAATAAATGTATAGTCTCGAGTTAAAAATAAAAAAGGAGTATACTCGAGTATAGAATTGATGGAAGTATGAAAAAAGAAGTTGCGTGACTTATAAAAATTGAAAAGTAAAATAGAAAACCCAAAAATAAAATTGTTTGATATTTTGATAAGGGAAATAAATTCCAGCTTGAATTATAAAAATGGGATTGAACTCAAGAAAATTTAATTGAAGTAATTTTGAAATAAAAATCAAGTATTGAATTATAGAATGAAAGTGAACTAATTAGATAATTAATTAGTTAACAGAATATTGTAATGGAATTTAACTTAGTTAATTTAAAGTTTGGATTGTGGATTAAAAATGGATTTTTGAAATGAAACTTGAGTTATAAATAAAATTCGACTAAAATTATAAGCGAATTAAATATAATTGGGAACGTGATCGAATGAAATGAAATTGGATTGAAATGGTAATGACTCGAGTTATAAATAAATCTAATTGAAGTGTAAATGAATTAAATATGGCCTTGATATCACTTAAAAGAACTCAGGAATGAATACGAGTATGGAATTGAAATTTGAAGTGGACTGAGTGAATGAACTAATTAAATAAATTAGTAAATGGAATGGAATTAGTTGGATAAGAACCAAATTAAATTGAAATGGAGTTTGTTGCATGTAGAAATAAACTTAAGTGTTGGTTAAAATGATTGAAATAAATAACTTAAGTTAATATTTAATTGAAGCTTGGCTTCGAGTAAATTTGTGAAAGGGCCATTAAATAAAATTGCATGGAATGATTTCAAGCCAAGTAAAAGTGGATTTAAATGGAATGCAAAATGAATTGGTTGAGAATCAATTAGAAATGGAACATAGATATAAATTGAGTTGGAATTAATTTAAAAATAGTTATAAACTAAAATGACTATTCTATTAAATGAATATCACCGAATTTGCATAGAAAATTTGGTGTTTGACATAAATGGAAGTAAATAAAATTTTATAAATTAATAGAAGTGAATAAATTGATTATTAATCAATTTGGAATGAATATTAATTTTTTTAGTACAAATGTGAATTGAATGTAAGAAAATTGGCTTGTAAATCATTTAAATTGGATGAAATGATATATGGATTGATTGAAAGTAATTTAATTGGTGCTGGAACCATAAAATTGCTTATAAATATATGGTTGGCATGTTGCTTATGAAATAATGTGTTTAAAATTGTTATGATGTTATCAAATTTTCATGTTTTGGTACTTACGTGTTTGGATTGAGTAAGTATAGGTACCCGAAGGCCAATTGACAAGATTTTGGTCGCCCAGTTGCATATAAAATAAGCCGCTAGCTTAATAATGTTTGAAAATGCTAAAATAAGGTACGTTTTCGGATTAAATACTGCAAAATATAAAATATTGTTATATATTTTTGTTTTCCGATGTGGGTCGATGTATATATATTTATCTCTCTTGTCATGTTGCAAAAGGCTCTCCGTACAAGGGAGACTTTGCCAAAAAAATTCGAAAATTGAGGGTGTTAGAAAATTTTTGAATTTTTTTTGTTAAAAACGAATTGATTTCAAATTGAAATTGAAGTAAAATATTCTAGGATTAGAATTGAAGACTAATTGTTTGGATAGAACCAAAAGATTAGAAAGAGAAATATCGAGTTTTCACTAAGGGGGTTTGGATAAATTAATGGGTTTGGAGCATTCTTCTGCTTTAGCAATTTTGGGGACGAAATTCTTTTAAGGGGGGAGGAATGTAACGACCCGGATTTTTCGACGTTTGATTAGAATATTTAAATGGATTTAAATATTGAATTTGAATTATATATTGATTTTGAATACGAAAATTTGGTTTTTATTTATAAAATAAATTCAAAATTTAAATATAGCGATTTATTGGATAATTTAATTATTGAATTTTATAATTGAATATTGGGTAAATTATTGTATCTTGAGTTTTAAGCTTGATTAAAATAATGTAAAGGCTTGTAAAATTTATATTAATAATAATGAAGATAATAAAAGTTTTAAAATGGAATTTAAAAGTGATATGTTCAATTTTAAAAATAGCTTGTTTAAAGTTGACGTTTAAAAATAGCCTTCCAAGGCACAGTCTTGAAATTTGACGAAACCAGTTCCATTGGATCCGTAATAGAGTATTATTATCGGATTTCAAATTTCATAGCATTTGGAGTTATCGTTCGATCGTACGGGATAGAATCGGGTTGAAATTAAGATCAAAAATATAATATAATAATTAGGTCCAAAAAGCTATCTTCTCCATACGATCGAATTAGGACTCGAAACCTTTTCCATTGTGTTTGGAATAGGGGTATAACATTATGAACGCCTAGCGTTAGCTTTGATAGAGGTTCAAGATTTTTAGTGGTGTAACCGAGATAATTTTAAATTTTTAAATAAATATATTGTCTAGTCACCTCTTCTTTTCAGCTGCAATTCCATCCTTTCAGTCAACAGCCGTATTTTTCCCATCTGAAGTGATCTTACCGTGCTCTCCTTCTTCACACCACCCCTTCAATTTAAAACACTCGTACCCCTCCTTTCTTCCAACAGAAACGAAATCGAATTTGTTCTTTTAAAAAAACAGAGAGCATGAAATCGCGCTCAAATCCTCCTGCTAAATAATTGAATCAAGCATATTCTTTTAAAAGGAAAGGGACTGCGATCAAATCGCATTGGCAAGGGGGTACGCAAGCATTAGGGCGGCGGTTGTCGCAGTAAGCAGGCGGGGGAAGTTTCGCGATTAGGGTTTGGATGCTTGGCTCGTGCGCAAACGGATTGGAAGGAGGCAAAGGATGAGGCCAGAGGGCTGCGTGAAGTCGGCGACTGCGAATTAGGGCTAGAGCGACTTGGACAAAGAGGAGCTCGAGTGTTTTGGGGTTGATGTCGTGTGAGGCTGAAGCGCGAGAGCAGGCGACGTGATGTGATTTAGGGCTGCAGGCCGTATAGTGTCTCGACTCGCGTGCGATGCAAGGAGGGTGAGGTTGGGTTGAAGGTAGTGGCACGAGGTTACAGGTTAAGCAAAGTACGATGGTGGCTGCGAGGAGGCGGCAAGCGCGACTGTGATCTTGGCTGAAGCGATGTGGGTGGGGAGAGTTTGATAAGTATATTTTTAAGGTTATATATATATAAGTTAATTAAGAATAAGTGATAATTAAAAATATGTTGCTTATGCTATATGAATACGCATGTTAATAATTTATTCATACGAGGGTTAAAAATCATGGAATCGAGTCACGATGGATCCGCGGTGGAAAATATTACCCAATCGAATAAAATTGGATTTGGAATGGTTAACAAAGCTCGGAAACCAAGGTGAGAATTTCTCGCTCATTTATGGATTACCATATTAAAATTTAAATGTTGAATTTAAATTAGTGGATGCTGATTGGATTGATAAACTTTAATTATTGGTTGGATGATATAATATATATATAGTAGTATATATATAGTATTTGGAGTGATATTCCCGCACATTATAGCGGATGAGACCCTATACACCGCGCATAATAGCTGATGACCCTATATACCACGATATCCCCCTCGAAGTGGGATTGGTATTTTTTATATTGTATTAACATCTGTGGATCCAGGGAAACAGGTTGGAGGGATCCAACGGGATTCCTCAAATATATCATTTAAATTTCATATATTGTGAATATATGATCTCTGTAGAATAATCAATTTTAGATTATTGTAGTGATTGGAATTATTGGATGCTATTGTTGCACTGGCCTGAATTTTGATAATTTAAATACTATAAATATATTTTTAAAATTTATGGAATTAAAAATAATTTGATATAAAAATATATATTGGAATTGGAGTTATTTTAAAGGAATTGAATTAGAGAATATATATATATATATTTGACTTTTGGTTATAATTTACTGTTGTAAATTTTTAAATAGAGATTTTTAAAAATGAACTATATAAGAGAATTTATAAATGATACTCTGGAAATATAAAAGGAGTTAAAATCAACATTTAAAATATATTGGAAGTACAAAGGAAATTATAAGAAATGAATTTATAAATGGAATTTAATAAATAAGATTTGTTTTATGAACAGGTAAAACAAAGGGGTTATGAAAATTTATAAATGATGTTTATAAATAAAGGAATCGATATCAGATGAAATTGGGAGGATTTGTAAAACAAGGTTGGGAAAAATAGTAGATTCTATTTTGAAATGGGAATGGTTAGGGGATCGAAAATAAGTCGATATGTTGTGAAATCGAGAGGAAGAGTAAATTAAATTGGTTATTGAGATTTAAAAAAATATTTTTAAGAAGTTAAGTTCGTTTCAAAAGGAAAAACTTTATTATTTAAAACTATGAAAATTTTAAACTAGTTAATATTGGGATACTTTGAAAATGGATTTTTTCAAATATTTAATATTTATTGAAATAAAGTTTTAAATTCTTATAATCATATTTGAAAATTGATTTGTTTATTTTTAAAAGTGTTATTGATAGTTTATTAAAAATGTAATATTTTAAATAATAACTTAAACATATTTCAAAAATAGAAATAAATTATTACTCTTTAAAAATGATTATATATATATATAGTTTTGAAATGATTAAGAATTTATTTATAAACTCCTCTCGAGATGTGAAAATAGTTTTGATTTAAGAATGAGATTTTGTAAGAGAAATCTCATAAATGGAATTATAAGGACTTAAGAAAATTTCCAATGATAGATGCGATAACTTCGGAAAGGAATTTGAATTCACTTAAAGAAGTGATAAATGTTTTGTAACAACCCGCATATTTATCGATTTAATATTTAAATATTTTATTTAAATATTTTATCGACAATCGGATTTTAGTCCGAAAAGCTACTTTTTGCATACGGTCAAATTAGGACACGAGACCACCTCCATTGAGTTCAAAATGATGTTTGCAATCTTTTTAAGTATAAACTTTGACACGTCTGGAGATAGTTGAATTTTCGCCACTTTTTCACTTGGGCTTTGGTTTGGGCTGAACCACTTACTAACTCAGTCCCAACCCATCTCCTCTTCATCACTTCCTTCTTCATAATTTCCTAACTCTTAAGCTTCTTCAAAAATGGTGGAGGGAATGGGAAATTAAAACTCCAAAGCCTTAGTCTTCATTGCTAATCCAACATCTACTCCAGATTCAAGTGAAGACATTGATTCAAGCTTGTTATTGCTCTTGCTTTGCTTTCAAGCTTCATCTCCATCAATTTCCATGAAAAGGTGAGATTTTTATCTCACATTCTTGCCTATAACTGTCATTGGATTGTTGGGAATGATTCCCTATCACTTGTGCATGTGCATTTGCATTTGGTTTGGATTGGATTGTGAAAAACCCCAATTTTTAGTGTGCTTCAACAAAATTCCTAGGCTTAGGTCGCACTGCCTCGGAACTGGCTCGTTCCATTTAGGTCGATGGGCATTAGGTCGCTCGCATGGAAAAGTCTCTGCCTGCATATAGCTCGTTCATCCCTTAGGTCGTTCGTACGAGTTCAGTCGTAGGTCGCTAGGCGTTAGGTCGCTCGGCTTTGTTTGAGACATTAGGTCGTTCGAGCCCCTAGGTCGCTCAGTCTTCACGTTAGGTCGCAACATATTAGGTCGCTTCGTACCTTAAGTTGCTCGGCCTATATCACTACATATTGCTCGCATACCTTTAGGTCGTTTGCACCATTAGGTCGTAGGTCGCATGACCTCAATTCCGTTAGGTCCCATGACCCCAATACCGTTAGGTCGTTACGCCTTATTTTCTTTAGGTCGTTAGACCCTACATCTTTTAGGTCGCTCGACCTCACCACTTTAGGTCGCTCGACCATTCTCCTAGTTAGGTCGCTTGACCCCATTCCACCTTAAAGTCTCTCGACCCTAAATGGTTAGGTCGCTTGGCCTTGTCACTTTCTTAGGTCGCGAGATTAATTAGGTCGTTCGGCCTTAGATGGTTAGGTCGCTCGGCATATGCAACCTTGTTAGGTCGCTTCCCCTTATTAGGTAGTACATTGCTTACATCTACCTTGTTAGGCCGTTAATGCCTTAACTCGTTCGCCCTTAGGTCGTTAGACCTTAAGTCGTTCTACCTATATAACTCACACCTGCTATAGGTCGTTCAGTCCTTATAGGTCGCGCCTCATGCTTAGGTCGCTCACCGAGGTCGCTCGGCATGTTATCCTTAATTCATTCGACCTATTTTACTTTAGGTCGTTCCATTGCACTTTAGCTCGGCCTTTTTAGGTCGCATGGGTATTCCTATTTTGATGGTTTTGGAGTTGATTTCTTTGGACTTTACTCACGTCTTCGAATGTGAATTTTTGTGATTCGATTTGTTTCAACAATCGTTTTGTGACTTGTCACTTTAAAAATATAAAGGTTTCAATACTTGTAGTAAATATCAAAACTCTTTCATCAAAACAATTTCAACTCTATTTTATTACAAAGCTCTTTTTCCTAAATCGTTTTCCAATCTATTAGTATATACAAGCCTTTACCTCACTCGGATGAGAAATCTAATTAAACGGCTTAGCAAAACAGGTGGTATGAAACGCTTGCGTTTACTTCGTCGGTTAATTCTTGGACTTGTTCGACTGAACCTTTTGTGACAATTTCCTAGTGAAAATCTACAGTTTGTTCGTAAATATTTAAGTTAAGCTAGTGGTTATGGGACATGAAGCTAAACTCATATATTTACTAGCTTAGTGTATTTGACACTTCTTGATGATCATGACGATCATTTTTGTGATTTAGACTAGCGATTGAGCGATCTCTCTTTGTCTGCGAGGGAGACTAGACCCCGTTTGTGTGATGTTTTTACTCACATATGTGGGGTAGCGCCCTATGGTCTTCGGGTCGTTCGTGTGTTCATGGCCTTCGGGCCGTTCGTGTGTTCAAAATTTAATGGTTAGCTTCCATGCGATAGCATCTCGTTCGTGTGATACATATGTTGGTGAGCTTTCATGCTCCCGTTCGTGTGATATGCCTCCCCCTTTTTGTGATTTCTGGAATTTGTGCTTCACCAATTTTCGTGATTTTCATTGATAAGTTTTATCAATTTTTGTGCATTGGTGAATTCGTGTGTCATTACCTTTTTGTGGATTTGGATCTTTGAGAAGATTCTTGTGATATTGATTAATCTCTTGTTGATTATCATTTACATACTTATAGTAGTATGCCATTATGGTTATTATATGTTTATGCCATATCTCTTATTCTATATCATGTCATCTGATATTTATAGCTAGACCGATCCGTTTATTATTTTCTTATGAAATAATACTCGGGTCAGACCAAGATGTTATAGGTGCTTCTGTTTGACTTCTCTATAGGGATCTATTACTCTAGACTTTTGGCAAACTACTTAGATTAGTAGTTTTTGTTGTATACATTTGAGATATCGACTCATAGATGTATTCTTTTGTGTAGCACATGTTGCTATTCTTTTGTATTATCGTGGATCTTTCTGACCACTACTCTGATGTAGACTTTCATGTGTTATATATTCATATCTTTTTCCGCCTTTGTGATATGGATGTCTGTGACTAGTTTGTGTTATGCTTATTTCTATATTTGTTTCCGAAGATTATATATAGCCACTGTGTGATAGCTTTGAGTTTGTATCGGTATGTCGGATCTTCCTCCTTAAACGAAATGCATGCTATACTATCTGACATATCGGTGCTCGCACAAAGAAATTACATAGATGGTCTCTCCTCAACAGCCTTATTCTCCGTGCTAGTCGACAGCATTACACCGTAGTGTTCTTGTCTAGCGTGGGTATAGAGGTGGGGCGTCATAGCTTGATATCAAAGCCAAACTTCGGAACAATGTAGAATAACTTAACAAGGATCGTCGTCCTAAGTCCACCTTAGGAGTCGTGCTTCAAGATTTAGTTCGAGTCTTCGAACCAATTCATCCTGTTTTCGTTATGATTCCTTGTTTTATCTATCAAGACTGCTTGATAGTCATTCTGAGAATAACCTTTTTCTTCTTCCTCCTTTCTTAAGAAGAAAAGATGGTTAGTTCAGGTAGTCCTAGCGCGGGTCAATCCAGTAGTTCTTCTCTGGATGGCGCATTCATGTCTGCCCAACAACTTTTGGATCTTGCTAAGAATCAAAGGTTTATCTCTGCTTTGTGTAAGAACCCCGAAATGGTTTTACCTCTGAAACTTGAAGTTCCTTTCAATCAACTTGTGGATATCACTCTTTGACATGAAGATGCTGATAAAGGAATTGATAGTGATATTGGGATTTCCAAGAAGAGGCATATTAAGTTCAAAAGCCCTTATCCCGATAAGAAGGTAAAGCAACCTACTTTGGTAGCAAAGACTCTAATCCCTGATCGAGGAGAGTGCTACAATTGTGATTCTATGGACCACTATATGAATAAGTGTCCTAGACCTATCTCTTGCCGTTATTATAAAGGTGCGGACCATTATATGTCTTCCTGTTCCAAACTTCAAAGAAAGAAGAAAGGGGAACAAGAAACTCCGGTAGTTGAGACTCCTACCGCTATTCGTAAACAATGCTATAATTGTGGTTCCACGGACCATTATGTTATTAAGTGCCCGAAACCCCTTTATTGCCGGTATTGCAAAGGCTCGGGTCATTACTTATCTACCTGTCCCAAACTTCAAAGTAGGAGAGAGGGAAAGCTGCAAGCCCCTAGCAACTCTTCTCTTAGTCAAGGTATTTCTTATTTAATCCTTGATTACACTTGTTTTGTGATTATCCTATTCGAGTTCTTTTTGATAAGGGTTCATCTTATCATTTTATATTAAAAGAACTTGTTGATTCTTTTTCTTTAAAACATTTTGGGCTTGATGACTTCTTTGAGAATTGCGAATCCGGTTGGTGGATCCGCAACACTCAATTTGCTTTTTATTGATGTCGAAATTATTTCATGTGATTTTTCTTTTCGAACCGATTTGCATATCACGCATTGCTTAGACTTCGGAAATAATTTGCGTGAAAGGATTGGCTTAATCATTATGAAGCCCATATCCTATTTTTCCGAATGGACTATTCATTTTCGACATTTTCAATCTGTTAAGCAGATTCATATTTTTCCTTTGTGATTTTGATTCCAAATTAATGGCATCATTTTGTTCTTTAAGCTCACATGTTGAATAAAGAATTATTTCTCTCAATAGGGTAGTTGTGAATTTTCCGGAATCTTTGAGCTTGTCTTAGGATCATTGTAACAACCCGGGATTTGCATTACCAAAAAAAATGAGGCGAAGTATTATTTTGGAACAATTAAAAGTTAATGAGAAATTTAAGAAGGGGATTTGGTTAAGTATGGGTTTTCATGGCTATGTTAACACTTAAACAATTTTTATACATGTTTAGAGCCACTCTCTCTTATGGGGTCCATTAGCCTAACCCAAACCCACTTACCATTCTATAAATCATCTCAAACTCCTAACCCTCATTCATTCCAACCTAAATCAAATTCCTAAAACGCTAAACCTAAAAATGGCCTCCATGCTTAGAAAAGCTCCATCCTCTCTTATATTGGCTTAAGCTAGTTAAGTAAGGGAAGGTAATGCAAAAACTCTCTTGTAATCCGTTTCTAACTCTCTTTAATTTCTGGAATTAGCCTAATAACACTTGATTTGTTGTGTTGCATGAATATCAAAGCTTGTTGATTATCATTTCTTCCATTTGGAAATTGCACACAAGTTGCTTGCTATATTGTTTGTGAGGTAATATATGCTAGCTGAAATTATAATTAGTTTATTGCTGTTAGTAAATTAGGCATATCTCATTCATCTTAAATCGGAATTAAGATTTTCTTGATGTTCTGTAAAGATTATTCTGTAGGATATAACTTTTATGTTTTGAGCTTTGCCTAATTTTGTGGTTTGAATGGTCGAAATCACGTTTGTTTGTCGCTGACCTGACAACAAACTACAGGGTTGATAAAATAAAAACCTGAAATTGATTTGGTCATAAGTTACTTGTTTCTTATCCAAATCTAATAATTTTGGATGTTCTGGAAAGCTTAGATTTAGGGCTAAAACTTTCATGTTTTGAGTTTCATGAAATTTCGAAGTTAATTTGGTCAAAACTGTGCATTCTTACTACTGTCCCGAGAGCACATTGACAGTGATATAGAATTTAAATCTGAGAATTGTTTTAGTCATAAAATTTTCATCCCCGATCAGAATTTGACGATCTTGGTCATTCTGGAAAGCTTAGAAACTAAGCTACAACTTTTATTTTATTCATTTTGTCAGAATTTGAAGTTTACTATGCCAAAATTGTGGTTTTTCATCTCTGGTCTGTTAGTGCATAACTATAGGCCTTAGTCTCTTTTCTCCCGTTGTTTTCAGTACAGAACCCCGACTTTGCGACGCCATCCCGAGCTCGTCCTTTATCGGATTTCATCGATTTTGGTCTCGTTGGAAAGCTGGAGTTCCAAACTCCATCTCTAGAATGTTTGATTTGTATCCGAGTTCATTTGACTCTTCGAAATTGCTGTCGAAGAGGGACTCGGATCTCAGCTTGAAACAGTGTATTCACTGTTTCCGGGTCCGACTTTGGAGCGTCGGTGCGACTTCGTTTCAAGTCGGAATCAAGTAATTATTTTTGCGTTCTGAAGTAGGAATGTCGGACTACGTTGCTACCAATTTTCATGCCATTGGGATTCAGCCTGCTGGTCCGAATAATTTTCCGAACTGGGGTTCGTGTCAGTTTTGGACTATTTTCCAACACTTAATATTTTCAGTGATTTTCTGGTTTTATCGATTTCTTACTCCCTGTTTCCAATTTTGAAACTGAAACTTTGTGACACTGCCACGGTCACATCCATGGTCGGAATCCAACGTTTTTGGACTCGTTGGAAAGCTGGAGTTCCGAACTCTATCTCTAGAAAGTTTGATTAGTATCCGAGTTAATTTGTCTCTTCGAAATTGCTGTCGAAGAGGGACCCGGATCTCAGCCTGAAACAGTGTATTCACTATTTCCGGGTCCGACTTTGGAGCGTCGCTGCGACTTCGTTTCAAGTCGGAATCAAGTAATTCTTTTTGCGTTCTGAAGTAGGAATGTCGGACTACGTTCCTACCAATTTTCATGCCATTCGGATTCAGTTTTCTGGTCCGAATAATTTTCCGAACTTGGGTTCGCATCAGTTTTGTACTATTTTCCAACACTTGAATATTTTCAGTGATTTTCTGGTTTTATCGATTTCTTTGAGATTGGTCGCTGGATTTCATACACGAGCCTTATAAAAAGGTTTTAAAAGGGTTTTTCACTCCGAAATGGCTTTCGAAATTATTATATAATATTATTTTTAATTAATAAATTAATTACTCCATAATAGGGGAGTTTTCAAAGGCCGTTTTAAAGTGATTTCAAACCAATTATAAATCCGTTTTCCGTAATTATTTTCTATAATAAAATCCCACACTTACACTTTAGCACTTCGAGCGAAGTGGAAAGGTGCTTAAACGGTTGGGAAAAACTCCGGCCTATGAAACCGTGTGTATTTCCTTTCCGGTTAATCCCCGACCTATTCGATTGATCGTTTTGGCCTTTCGGCCTAGTTTACCGATGGCATGAGGTGAACTTTGTACTGCTTTCAGTGTTGAAGCTTACGATTGGTTATTAAACCGTTTAGTGCGAACGTGGGGTATGGGACTCACGTTAACACTTTACGGGTTCCTTGCTAATAGTTCGTGACACATTCCTTTTATTACCTTTGGGATAGTGTCTTCGGACTGTCTCCCTTAGAGGTATCGTTTTGGCATCTCTACTTAGATGGCCGTTATACATCTCTACATAGATGTATTGTTTTTGGCATCTCTACTTAGATGGCCGTTATACATCTCCTCATAGATGTATCATTTTTGGCATCTCTACTTAGATGGCCTGTTATACATCTCTACTTAGATGTACCGTTTTTAACATCTCTACTGCGATGTTTTTGTTTTGGCATTTGTGCTTACGTTATGCCGATGATATGAGGCTTATTATACATCTCTACTTAGATGTTTTTGTTTTAGCATTTGTGCTTACGTTATGCCGATGATATGAGGCTTATTATACATCTCTACTTAGATGTTTTGTTTTGACATTTGCGACTATGTTATGCCAATGAGACAAGGTTTGCTATACATCTCTACTAAGATGTTTATTTCTTCTCTATGTGAGAGTTTGTGGTCTATAGTACTATGTTATATATCGCCTCATTATCTATCATGTTTATCTCAGTTTATTAACTGATTGTTTAGCTAGCCTGACCCGAGTGTTTTTTTCGCTCGGGTCAGACCGAGTTGTTTCAGGTTAGGCCTCTGGACTTAGCTTTCTGTGCTTCCGCTTGGACATTATCTGCTATGCTGATAGATAGCTCTTTATATTTGTCCACTATTTTGATACTCTGATTATTCAGTCTCTTATGTACATATTTTTGACTCACTTGTGTGAGTGGTGGCTTTGTACCCACCTTATGATATATTTGGATCTGTATTGACGATGTATTATTCTGAGACTTTGTGCTATTATGCGATACTGTTCTGTGATGCTATTTCATTATGTTATTATGCTTTGTTCTGATAGATCTTTAGCCATTTGTAATTTCGTTATAAGTATTTATCGAATATGTCGAACCACCTGATTGAGAAAAATTTAAATAGATTCCACCTTTCGACGTATTCGGTAGATAGTTATAGCATAATTACATTTGGTCGCTCCTATTATACTCTATTCTCCACATTAGCAGACGGAATCACCTCCGTGATTCTCTTTGCTAATGAGTGTCTTGGAGTGGGGCATTACATCTTGGTATCAAAGTCAGGTTCAGAATTAAGCATAACAAACACAGAAAAGACACGTAGTACAATACGTTATAATACAATCCAAATTGAACATATCCACCTTTAGATAAATAAGTTAGGAATATGTGTAGGAATCTATTATATTCCGTAACATTCCTTAATGAATTATCTATCTTTGAATCATGCTTAACTAAAGCTTACCTTATCTTTGAGTATGGTTGGGAGAGGTAGGAACCTCCGTTCTGCTGATGCTGGATAGTCCAGCAACCCTCACCTAGAGGGCGTATACATGACCAAGGACCATATCATGGAGCTAGTTTGTAACTCTCAGTCGCACTCTCAGTCTCCTACACCAGTTTCTGATGCATCGCGCAAGTCTGCTTTTGCGCGTCTGTTATCCCACCTTTTGGCAAGGCCGAGATATCAAGAAACTAACTAAGGAATATGGATTATACATCCTCGACATCGAGTAGCCACTGGATATCCATAGATAACGATGAATTTTATTCGAGTCAGGATCGGGCTGCAATTGATTAGACACTTCACGCGGGGTCAAGAAAAGCGATGTTCCAAGTTTTGAGTCAATCCGAGTTCGTACGCTCAAGATATCATTGATGCAAGTTGGAGGAAATGGCCCTAAGTTCGACTCCATCAAGATTGACTCCATCCACTTCGTATCCACCGGAGAGCACTCTGTTCGAATCCATCGGTTCGACTCCACATGGTTCACATCCATCAAGCAAACACTCACTCGAATCGATCCAGATGAGTTGCTTCGAATCCATAAAGCTACAGACCGGTATCCTTTGACTCCATCAAAATAGATTCCTTCGAATCCACAAAGGCTAATCACTTTGTATCCATCCGATGCCATTACTTCGAATCCACTGTGTCAAAGCAGCTAGAAACATGGATTCGACCCAGTCAACTCGGAGATAAAGTCGGATCAATACGAAGAAGGCGCACCATGTCATCACGAAGGCACGGTGAAACATTGATTCGGCCCTATCGATTCGATAAGAATCGATTCGAAGCAATCGACTCAAGTGAATCGATTCGAAGGTAATCGATTCGAAGGAGCTTATCAGCCGAGAACATGACCTTGAATCGATCATATCTCGAGATCTACAAGTCCAAATGCTATGAAATTTTCACAGTAGCTTACTGGCAACCTAAGGAATGTTCATGCCAAATTTCATCTCAATCGGAGCAAAACTTGATCGATTCGAAGTAAGGGTCGAATCGATCCCAAAGTGAGCCCGGATTTCCAAAGAGCGGGCATGTGGGCCTTCTCACGTGCCAGAATTGGTCTCCCCACAATTTAGGCAAAATATCAGCCTCCTACACCTATAAATAGAGCCCCTGGTCATTCAGAAAAGGGGTAAGACAATTCTAAGAGCTAAAGAGCGCCCAGACTCTGCCAGATTTACTCAAAATCACCACGGTTGTCTTAGATTCAGACATAGCTCACAAAACCAGTCGTACTGTGTTATAAGAAATTATAATCTTCGAGTGTCGAGCAATAAAATCATCAAACTTCATAGTGGACGTAGGCTACAAAGCCGAACTACTCTAAATCGCTTGTCTTTGCACTTTACATTTCTGTTATTTGGAGTTTTTGTTAGATAAATCCTCAGTTTTAATTTTCATTCTACGCATTTATCTCTTCAAAGACTTCCGAAGAGTGTTGTGCCCATTTTTGGTACAAACACTTTGGTGCTTTCACTGAGAAAAAACTTTGTTTTTTCTCCTGCTCTATGGATCTACTACCGTCGTTGGATTGCAAAAATCTAAGGAGAAGATCCAGATCTGTCCATAAGTGGTTCCTTCTATTCTATTCAGATTGCTCCAGATCTAAGAGGAACTACATTCAAATCGATCAAGATTTCGTACCCTCTTCGAACCCATCTGGACCGAGTGTTCGTATCCATAAGCATAGCCTCACTTTGAATACATTGTCTTCGTATCGATCAGAGACACAAGTCCCTTGCATCCATCTACTTCGTATCCATCAGGATGCGCTACTTCGTATCCATCCATCTGCCTCCAATTCGTATCGATACTCAACTGCAATTCGAATCGATCCAACTGCGCCCTATTTGTGTCGATCAACAGATACCACTTTCGTATCGATCTAGCCATGCGCATTTCGTATCGATGCTAGTAGAGCTAATTCTCTGGATGGATACGAACAGGATGGATTCGAACAAGAACGATACGATGGACTTTTTCAGGTTTCTTGATGGATACGAACAAGGGTGGAACAATACGAAATTAAAAATATATATATATATATATATATATTCGGGTACGACCCAAATTTAGTGAATTCAATCACCAATTTAGTGAAGGAACATTCCATCTGTGCTTCTAATTGTTCCATGACTGAACAAGACATAAGAGATCACAACAGCAAATGTTGAGTTGCTATCAAGGAATGGGTGGAATGCTACTTCCTTCAATTGACCAGCTTTTAAACTCCTGAATTGACAACTATTGTACGATGGCTAATATGACGACTGCCCTACAATGTCAACTCTGCCAACTCAAAACATAGCTGGTCACTTCTGAACCATCTTCAAATGCCCGCATCTTAATCATTCCACGTCCACATGACTAAAAGCATGACATACAACCTCAAGAAGACTTCCTTAATACCCTATATAGGTCTCCTATCTGAATGAAAGTTTGGGTTAAACACCAATCTATTAGCCCATTTTAACAAACTCGCCGTCCAATCGGCATTACCAACCACTCAAACGTTGGGCAATCATGCATACATCATTCACCAGTGTTACAAGACCCCTTGGCAATAAAATGGACTTGATCATAATGTCGATTGGAGAATTTTTCCCAGTCAAGACCTATCCGTTGAAACCATCCTACGTGCAGAACTTCCAATGAAAATTCAACATGTTAACTATGTCGGTTTACTATGGAAATACGACCCCCGACACTACCAAGGGTGACAAGTGCCATCTAACGCAGATGTCTTCCCTCATTCCTCAGAGAAGATCGTCGATCACGGTTAGACTTTAACAAGAGAACTGGTGGATCGCCGCCGACAATTACACCAACATGTCCAGGCCATTTTTGAGTTGATGAATCAGATGAAGGATCAACATAGCAAGATAAGGAGGGGACCTACTCCATACTCTAGATCAGAAAACTCCTCTTCTCTAAATGGCTACCGTGAACGCCAACGCCATAAGGCTTCTCCGGGAAGGATAGTCCGACGATATGATCAAGCCCCATAAAACGAAGGACCGGGAACATCCGATCCTTATCGATCAAGGACTTTGATCAAATTGAACCATTTGCGTTAGACTTCCAACTGAGAAGGGCTGGAATGAAATGCAATAGCGAGCATACGACGCTGCCTCACTTATCAATGAGATTTGATCTGATCTCTTTTGAATTATTTCTAATTCAATTTCATTTACGTTGCGAAATATGACCTACTTGAATTAAACTACTTGCAAATGATGCAGGTAACCGAGTACTTAAGATTAGGTGCAAAACAACCTCCGCGGACCATGATCAAATCATTGAGGTATCCTCGTGATGAGCATGATTCGACCACTCATCGGCTAATATATGCCCCTGACTGGGGGCAAGGCATCAAAGCGGAAGAGACCGACAAGGTCAGGACTTTAGTACAAAGTGGATGCAACCGACCATCCACTCATCCGCCTATGCAATTTAATTAGGAGATGTAAGAAAGACTTGGAGTTATATGTCCCAACAATGCCTTCTCCATCTCGTACTTGAAGCTTGCCAAAATACTTATGCTTCTTCTGATGCCCGATGAAATCGGAATCACATCAAGGGTGGACGTGATGTCACTATCCATGCATCCAGTCCTACATTAGACATTTGGGGTTATTTGAGGGAACACATGTTTAAAGGTCCAACCCTCAATTTAAAGTCATCAACGACTGACTGTCTACTCACTAACCATCATGAGATTTCATTTCAACTCTCTTCCTTAGCTCGATCGAAAGAATGCAAAGTATAAATTGGATGTGACTCGACTGTCTGCTCTCCATTTCTTGCACCCGACTTAAGGGAAAATATACAACTCAAAGTGGATGTAGTTCGACCATCCTTTCCTATGCTCGAGCACAAAGCTTGCCAGAACACTAATCTTACTCCTTAGGCTTAGAAAAAGTGGAATTCAAACGAACATGGACGTGATCCAACCGTCTATACTCTAAATCTCATCCTTCGTTGAGGGGCCTATAAGTGGAAGTCAATCGGGATCCCACCGATCACTCGCTAAGTGAAACGCCGGGCTCAGGGACAAGCCATCACATCAAGGATAGAAATGGGTTGATACACGACAATCCCTCAATTAACTCCGTACTCCCAGAGTGCGAGGCGGAGTATAAACATTCCTTAACTCCGTACTCCCAGAGTGCGAGACGGAGTATAAACATTCCTTAACTCCGTACTCCCAGAGTGCGAGGCAGAGTATAAACATTCCTTAACTCCGTACTCCCAGAGTGCGAGACGGAGTATAAACATTCCTTAACTCCGTACTCCCAGAGTGCGAGGTGGAGTATTAACATTCCTTAACTCTGTACTCCCAGAGTGCGAGGCGGAGTATAAACATTCCTTAACTCCGTACTCCTAGAGTGCGAGACGGAGTATAAACATTAATCAACTCCGTACTCCCAGAGTGCGAGGCGAAGTATAAACATTCCTTAAACTCCGTACTCCCAGAGTGCGAGACGGAGTATAAACATTCCTTAACTCCGTACTCCCAGAGTGCGAGGCGGAGTATAAACATTCCTTAACTCCGTACTCCCAGAGTGCGAGGCGGAGTATAAACATTCCTTAACTCCGTACTCCCAAAGTGCGAGGCGGAGTATAAACATTCCTTAACTCCGTACTCCCAGAGTGTGAGACGGAGTATAAACATTCCTTAACTCTGTACTCCCAGAGTGCGAGATGGAGTATAAACATTCCTTAACTCCGTACTCCCAAAGTGCGAGGCGGAGTATAAACATTCCTTAACTTCGTACTCCCAGAGTGCGAGACGGAGTATAAACATTAATCAACTCCGTACTCCCAGAGTGCGAGACGGAGTATAAACATTCCTTAACTCCGTACTCCCAGAGTGCGAGACGGAGTCTAAACATACACTAACTCCGAGATCCCAGAGTGCGAACCGGAGTATAAACATCAACAAACTCCAGACTCTGAGAGCGCGAGCTGGAGTATAAACAACTCCGAGATCCCAGAGTGTGAACCGGAATATAAACAACTGACTCCAAACTCCCAAAGCATGAGCTGGATTATAAGCATCAAACAAATACGGCTTCGAGGAGGGTGGATCCGTCCGCCTAACGACTTCGACCATATCTCAACCAAGTTACATCACTTGTTCCCGGTGTGCGAACACAAAAAAGGAAACTCATAATAGACGCAACAGACCGTCTAGTCAACAAACTCCAGACTCCCAGAGTGCGAACTGGAGTATAAACATCAACTAACTCCAGATTCCCAAAGTGCGAACTGAAGTATAAACATCAACCAACTCCAGTCCTTAAAACATGGTTTGGAATATAAATACAAGAAGGGATGCGATTCGACTCCCCTTCTATCAACTCTGATTCCTCGGCAAGTCCTGTAGTACAAAAAGCGGACATGGTTCGACTATATGCTTTCCAATTCTTCCCCTGGCCTGGGGGCACACTTATCATAAAAAATCAGATGTGATCCGACCATCTAACACAATGCAGGATAAGGCATGACTCGACCTTCCATCGGTTAACTTTATCCCATGGTTCAACGAGATAGAATGCGAAACTGAAGCAAACATTATCTACCTTGCCACTTGTCGAGATATTCCCCTGACTTGGGGGCACGAACGAGAAATAGGATGAAAATAATTTGATCGTTCATCAAACAACTCTCGCTCTTACAGCTTGGACTACAGTATAAACACAGCAGAAGCAAGGCTTGATCATTCGCACAGTACATCCATCGACCCAAGACTGGGGGCATGAATGTGATCATCCAAGATCTGGATACGACTACTCAATCCTGTAGCTTGTGCCTAGTATTCATAAAACTTGAAGTTATGACCGAAAGGATGCTTAGAGATAGAATCATCATATTGACGCCCGGACTTATGGGCAACTGATCATCATTCTGACCCATCCGATGAGCAATGGATCGCGAGTACATTGAATGGAAAATGCATTGCTTGGAAACACATGTAGATTCAAACTCATAGCTGGAGCCAGTTATGCAGCAGCACACGATACAAGGCTAAACTCTACTAAGCCTTTAATTCAATGTCCCTATAGGACTAATCATTTACCCTTGCAAATAAGCACATGAAGTGCCTACAACCCATCTTGAGTATTGTAGATCAGATCACAACTCTGCGCAATGATGATGCAAGAGTCAACTGCATTGCTTCTGGTGAATTTGATATGTTCGCTTGGACTCAATCTCATGTGTATATATGGACTCTCACCCACCATTAAGAACACTGCATTAAGTGCCAACCCGATGCATGTCTCGGTGAATAAAAACAAAGCAACATGGATCCAGAAAGATCTGCTACACTTAAGGAGGAGGCGAATCTACTCAAAACCAATAGGTTTATCCGCGATGTCCTCTACCCAAAATGAGTATTTAATCCTTTGCTTATGAGGGAAACAAAAGGAGAGTGGCGAACATACACCGACTACTCAGATTTGCACGAGGCATGGCAAAGCATAGCTTCCACATCCAATGATCAACCAACTAATAGACTTAACCATCAGACATGAATTACTCTCATCCATGGATGCAAACTCTAGATACAATCAGATACTGAAACATGTCCCAGACCCGGAATACGACTATTTCATTACAGATCCGGACCTATAGTGCTATACTGCATTCTTTGGATTCAAACACGAGAACACTAGATCCAATGGGAACCTTAGATGTCTAGAAGGTTACTCAAATGGAATATCAAGCTAAGCTAATTTGATATCACTTATCTCCCTCAGAGAGTTATCCATGGTCAAACGTTAGCATACTTCATATCTGAAGTCACTTCATCAGACGATTATCTGAAGAATGGTAGAGAACCATCCAACCGATGGAGAACATACATAGATGGAACTTCCAATAATCGGCTTTCTAACATAGAAGTCGTGTTACTGGCTCCTAAAGAATGACCGATCTGCTATACCATGAAACCCAACTTCTCTATAACAAAACGAAGCTAAGTATGAAGCCTTGGTCGCCACTCCGAGACTTGCAAGAAGACTAGGAATGGAAACTTTACATATCTTATACGATTTCTGGTTAATGTGCCAAGTCAGGGAGGACCATCCGCCTAGGGGGCAACGTCTTGCTCCTTTTCTCAGTTGGATCCTAGAGATACTAGCCGACTTCGAGTATTACACCACTACACGAATCCTCAAGGAACAAAATGCAAAGACCGAATCAATGGCCAAGCTAGCTAGTTCTGGGGATGCGTGACAAATAAACTTTATCCCAGTTGAAATACTTATTATTCCAAGCATTGACAGATGATGATCGACTAGATCTTAGATATGGATCCCAGAAACAGGTCATGGATGACTCCTATCGAAGACTATTTACCATGGGGAATCCTTATTGAATAGGGAATGAGAGATGGCATATCATCTATGAACCGTCACTGCATGATTATGTCTGGATCATTTGACTCCATCAACATAAAGCATTACTCCTGTATCCATCAATCCGAGACCCAATATTACGTATCCATCGATACGAAGCATACATTCTGAAATCTCAAATCGATCTAGGAGAGGATCGATACAAAGGAAGGACTTAAAACAACCATCGAACGTTGTTACAACTCAAATTTCACTTCGATCCAAGAGAGGACCGATACGAAACTTAAACCAAACAAAACCTAAAGAACTTGATAACGAGCCGCAAATGTGCAAACATGAATAGGAGTCAGGTTAACATATGTGCATGAATGCCAAACTAACATTCAATTTTCGAAGTTACCAGGAATTGAATGCTTACCTGGTGACGATCAGGACGATAAACAACAAATCGCTATTGCTCAACACTTAGTTGCAACAAAACACTGCATTATCACTGAAGGTCAACCAAAGGCTACATCTTTTGACGAAAAGATAGCAACTACTCAGCCAGCTGGATAGAACTTTTCAGAATGAGGATGGCAGCTTTTCAAAGCACGTCACGTTCAAACAAGACGTACTTTGGGGGGAAAATGTTATCCCACCTTTTGGCAAGGCCGAGATATCAAGAAACTAACTAAGGAATATGGATTATACATCCTCGACATCGAGTAGCCACTGGATATCCACAGAAAACGATGAATTTTATCCGAGTCCGGATTGGGCTGCAATTGATTAGACACGTCACGCGGGGTCAAGAAAAGCGATGTTCCAAGTTTCGAGTCAATCCGAGTTCGTACGCTCAAGATATCATTGATGCAAGTTGGAGGAAATGGCCCTAAGTTCGACTCCATCAAGATTGACTCCATCCACTTCGTATCCACCGGAGAGCACTCTGTTCGAATCCATCGGTTCGACTCCACATGGTTCGCATCCATCAAGCAAACACTCACTCGAATCGATCCAAATGAGTTACTTCGAATCCATAAAGCTACAGACCGGTGTCCTTCGACTCCATCAAAATAGATTCCTTCGAATCCACAAAGGCTAATCACTTCGTATCCATCCGATGCCATTACTTCGAATCCACTGTGTCAAAGCAGCTAGAAACATGGATTCGACCCAGTCAACTCGGAGATAAAGTCGGATCAATACGAAGAAGGCGCACCACGTCATCACGAAGGCATGATGAAACATCGATTCGACCCTATCGATTCGATAAGAATCGATTCGAAGCAATCGACTCAAGTGAATCGATTCGAAGGTAATCGATTCGAAGGAGCTTATCAGCCGAGAACATGACCTTGAATCAATCATATCTCGAGATCTACAAGTCCAAATGCTATGAAATTTTGACAGTAGCTTACTGGCAACCTAAGGAATGTTCATGCCAAATTTCATCTCAATCGGAGCAAAACTTGATCGATTCGAAGCAAGGGTCGAATCGATCCCAAAGTGGGCCCGGATTTCCAAAGAGCGGGCATGTGGGCCCCCTCACATGCCAGAACTGGTCTCCCCTCAATTTAGGCAAAATATCAGCCTCCTATACCTATAAATAGAGCCCCTGGTCATTCAGAAAAGGGGTGAGACAATTCTAAGAGCTAAAGAGCGCCTAGACTCTGCCAGATTTACTCAAAATCACCACGGTTGTCTTAGATTCAGACTTAGCTCACAAAACTAGTCGTAATGTGTTATAAGAAATTGTAATCTTCGAGTGTCGAGCAATAAAATCATCAAACTTCATAGTGGACGTAGGCTACAAAGCCGAACCACTCTAAATCGCTTGTCTTTGCACTTTACATTTCTGTTATTTGGAGTTTTTGTTAGATAAATCCTCAGTTTTAATTTTCATTCTACGCATTTATCTCTTCAAAGACTTCCGAAGAGTGTTGTGCCCATTTTTAGTACAAACATCGTCTATGCAGCGACTTTATTCATCTTGGAGGGAAGCCGTTCAGTGGCTCCGAGACTATTCTGGAGGTCCAGGCTTGGATCAGAGTTTGCGAGCGTAACTTTACTCGCATGGCTATCCCCGACCACGACAGAGTTCTTGTTGCTTCTAGCCACCTTGAGGAACATGCCTTGGATTGGTACGAGCTGCTTGTATCCGAGACCGATGAGGCCTCACTCACTTGGGACCAGTTCCGAGAGTGCTTCTTGCTCAAGTTTGTCCCCGAGTCCGAGAAGATAACCCTTGCACGCCGCTTTATTGACCTTAAGCAAGGGAAGGCCTCTATTGCAGACTATTCATCATCTTTCGAGGCCTTGTCCAAGTATGGCCTCGAGTTCATTAGCTCTCCTTATAAGAAGAATCTCAAGTTTGTAGAAGGCCTGAAGAAATATTTGAAGAAACAGCATATGCTCCAGCTTAAGCTCCCATTTGATGAGCTAGTTGACGCAGCGCTTCACCTTGAAGCGGTTGAGCGTGAGAGAGACAGTGATGGGGATGGTGAGGGCTCCAAAAATCCCAATCAGAAGCGGGGCCCAACAAATAAACTAAGGGAATTAAAATGAATCAAATTAGGGTAAGTGGACAAAGGCAATATAGGAATAAGTATATTCTTATACCCTAAACCCTTAAACCACATTCATTTTACACGTTTAAAACCAAAATTAAATAGAAGAGAGGCCGGCCACCATTAAGGAAAATCAAGTAGAAGATAAAGCAAGAATCAAGAGGAAGCTTAATCAACTTAATCCAAGATCAAATCTTAACTCCTTAATCACAAAGAAAAGGTGAATAATAATTACATCTCATGTTTTGCCATGTTTTGATTGTTAAATTGGATATATATATATATATATATATATATATATATATATATGTTTTTTGATTATTTATGCTAATTCATATAGATTTTATGATATATTTTAATGTCAAAACCTTATTAAATGACATTCAAATGCCTTGCAATTTTAGAATAAGAACAGAAATGATATTTTAGAGATGGGTTTCAATTTTCATAATTTTCTAAGTTAATGTGGATTTAATATTAATTTTATAATAAAGAAAATGGTTGTTTGGGTTTAAAATTAATTACAGATAATATATGTATGTTTTGGGTTTGAAATTAATATATGTTAGAAAACATATTAAAAATGATTTATGGGAATTTTTATAGATTTTTCCTAAGTGTTTTAATAGATATATAAAATTATTTAAGGTATGGGACTAAAATGTTTTATATATTTATAAAAGGAGAATGGGTACTTTGTAAATAATCAAAAATTTTATTTCAGAAATTTCGGTAGTACTTTTAGAAAGGAAATTAAAAACCAATCATATTTTGACAAACAAGGTAGGTTAGTTGAAAAGAATTGCTTTAAAAAGTTAAAAATCAGTTTAAACATGCTTTTTACATGTTTCGCAACTTTCGACACTTAGATTTCGACTAAGTTCCTCCTCCTCCATCACCATCGAAACCAATGATCATGGTATCAAGGACTTGGTACATAGCGAATTGGACTGAGGCAAAAGGTATGAAATCGAAACAAAGGGTTCCAAAGGAGTCGAGGCCTTACTTTGTTTTTAAATGAAAATGCGCCCGCTTTGCTTTTGCTTTTGACTCGGTGAGCTTTCGATTGGGTCAAATTGTTTTATACGAATGGTTTCGAAAGAGTTTGCGCCTTCTGTTTTAAGTAAATGCTTTCGACGGGGCCGAAAACCCTTGCTTCCATATCTTACCTTTCAAAGCAGTGCCTTCGAAAGGGTTTATTTGTTTTAACACCCAAGCCGGTTCTCCAATGCTTTCGAAGGGTTGGTTTCGACACCATCACTTCTTTACTTAGGAAATAGCTTTCGTAAGAGTGCTTTCGACTTAGTTGTTTTAAGACCTTTTGTTCTATTAAAGATGGACCCAAAGGTTTCGAAAGATACAGTTTTAAATGATTTTGAAAGGGTATCCACATGTTTACTTGAACCCGATGCTTTCGAAAGGTTTGTTTATAGAAAAGAATTTTGAATGCTTTCGAATGTTTTTAAATGAAGGTTTCGAATGGGTGATCCCCAATGTTTCGAAAGGTTTTAAATGGAAGTTTCCAATGTTTTCGAAAGGTAACATAATATAGTGTTTGATAGGATGTCTAAGGTTTTAAGCATTCGAAAGGAAGGTTTTTCAATGTTTTCGAAAGGTTTATTAAGAATGATTTCGAAAGGTATGTTTTGGCCTTTCGGCCTAAGGTTTTACTTGAATCGAAAGGGGTACTTTCAATGGTTTTGAAAGGGATACTTTCAAAGGCTTAATGTTTTCATCAACAAAGTTTTGTGTAAAGTATATATAACATGGCAAGGTGATTTGAGTAAATCATAGAGTATATTTTCCTTGTTTAAAGCATGATTTAAAGGTTTAAATCAATTTGAGAGAAAGTATCTTCAAGGAAAATTTTATGGGCAAATGACCCTAAGTAAAATGACTCAGATATTAGAACCCCAGATGGGATTGGTATAGGGCCGCGCCCTATACATTAGCTATTAGCCCATAGTTAATTTAGTCCAAAATTCCAGTGTGTAAGGCTTTGTCAAAGGTAAGACTAAAATCATGTTACACACAGAAAGGAATATACGGAGTGAGGATAGGTTATTGGTGAGCCCACAAAACCATTAGGATCAGTTGACCCTAGAGAAGTAAGTTAGGGACAGACCGTCCAGAAAAGGAGTATCTAACAGAGGTTAGATTATTTGTTTGTTTTGTCTAGTAGGCCTGAGTCAGCCAAAGGTTAATAGTTAGCCAAAAAAAACTATAGTGTTCGGACAGATAGTCCATTTATTACCTGATTTATATGCTTACATGACATTGCTTTATTGTTTTAACCAGTTTTAGTTGCAGGATTAAGATTTGCAAAAGATATATTTTAAAAGGGATATTAGTATGGTGAAACCCGTTTCGCTAAGCGGTGTAGTCTCACTTAATATCAAATAACCGAGATGTATACTATTATTCACACCAGGCTTTATGTCTGACTCGTAGTTTATGTTTTTCCACTTAAACTCTCTGGTGCTCAAAATTAATTTAAGTAGGTTGTGGGTTGATGATATTTAGGTATTAGTAGGTGGACGAATAAAGCTTCTGGAGATGAGCAGCAGGCTAATGATAGTTATATTTTGGAGTTGCTTTGTTTTATTTTCGATGTGTTGTATTAAGTCTATTATGACTATTTAGTACTCTGGTCAACCAAGGGGGCATCTTCATATGTCGCTCTTAGCATATTTATGTAATAATTATATTTGATATGAACTTGGGAAATGTATGAGATTATGTAACTTGGATATGAAATGTTTTTTTTGAAACGTAATCAAAAAATGTTTTAATCTGTGATGATTTATTTCATAATCAAGCGCTTCTGATATTATAGATATCATTAACATTATTGTATTTCGTCACCAAAAGTTAATACTATGGATGACTACAGCATCTGTAGCACTTAGCTTCAGGCCTCCAGATAGGGGATGTTACATTTGGTTTGCGGACTAAGACTGGGTTTGCGACCTAAACTAGGTATTCTGCCTCCCTTATGAAGCCATTAGTAAGCAGCTTCTCTACTTCTTCCTTTAATTCCTTGTATCATTCAGAGTTTAAGGGTCTTCACTTCTGCAACGGCCAGTTACCATTGTGGTGCACTCTTTAGGTATATTGGGTGCCGAAAGTACATGTTGGTCGTTATATGTGGCATCATAGCTTAGGTTGAGCGATCGACTTAAGTTGGAACTGGGATCCATTAGAGATAAATTAAGTGGAACACCTTATAATGGATCAAGCGATACAAGAGAGAGCATACATGTTATACGCTTTGGTTTTCAAAACTATATATTAGTACTATATAAGTCTCATTGCATACTTGAGCACCATAATTGTAGTTTTCCTTTATAGAAACCGACCATTCTTATTATAGAGTTTAAGAATGAGCCGACATGCATGGAACACTGCTAGAATTCTTTGTCAGGAGTAGAAGAGAGAGCGAGTTTGGAGCCGACTTTGCTAAGTTAAACAAGGACTATCCTATACTTGTAAACAAACCATTCCCTGGTACAGAATCAGCTATGGAAGTGGAGGATTGGTAGGATGCCTATGAGTATATCTTTGAAGATTTGGAGTTGCAAGATGCAATGAAAAGCAAGTTTACCTTTAAGAAATTCCAAGGTCGCGCCATAGGATGGTTGAATGCTATTGAGATTGTTAATCCTAAAGATTGGTTCACCTGGAGCAGTTTAAGGCTAGATATGAAGAGAATTCATGCCACTACCCAGAAGTCAGTGTTGTTTAGGAAATTTGCTGAATTGAAAAAAGGATAGAAGACTATCTCGGAGTATGTAGCTGAATTCGACATGTCGTTGAAATATGGTTTATCATTTATTGATGCCCATTTGAAGAAGAATGAGAAGTTCATAATAGGTTTGGATAGTTATCTAGGGGAAAAGCTGGTGGGACATATTGATAAGTCCTTCTAGAAGCTAGTTGAGAAAGCTTTGAGGCAAGAGAGCCTGTACCTAAAACCAAAGGCTGAAGCTATTGTTTTAAAGGAAGAACTAAAACCCTAAGCAAGCGGTGGAGGCAAGAGGAGGTGGAACAACAGAGAGAAGAAGTAGACAGGAAGAGGATGGCCAGAAGAAAGGTAAGTGGGAACCGAAGTTCTCTAAATATAGCAAGACAGGTCATCTTAGCAAAGATTATAAAGCATCGAGGAGTGGGGAGAGGAAGTGTGTCGTTTGTGATAAGATTGGAAACTTGAAGTGGGACTGCCCAAAACTATAGAAGAATAAGCAAAGTGCTACTCCTTATGCATTAGATGTCACTCCTACTTTGTCGACTGCTCTATCCATGAATTAGAAAGGGAAGGGCATTCCTATCCGAGGTATGATTTTTTATTTCTGCTATACCTATGCATGTTTTTTTATTTGGCAAACCTTTAATTGTTTCGAACTTAGTGGTAGTTCAACCATCTTAGCGGCAGTTTGTCAAGGCTTAGTGTGTCGAGTCATGGATATTTGTTTGCTTGTGTCTGCTTTGTTGGTTCTTGTGGGGTTCGATATCATTTGGTATGGGATGACCAAAGGGATACATAGGTGTGGCGAAATGGTGAGGTGTAGTAGACGGCAAATAGGACAAGGGGAGAGCGAAAGCTAGAGTAAGACTATACACCTAGTAGTGTATAGTTTTGGTTAACTTAGTGTATTCGCTTGGGATACTGCACGAGGAGTCGTCATCGTTTTCCCATAGTGAGGGAACATCTAGGAAGTCGGGCAATCACCCGGTAGAGAGATGGAGTTCTGTATTAACCTAGTGACCAGTGTTATTTCTTCAAGGAAGATGATAGTCAAAGAGATAGGAGAACTAGAGGTGTAGGAGAGTGACCCATGAAGGTGGTTCATTAGGTGGTATGTCCGAGTGAGCAGTACTTGTAGTATTCGCATCGCGGGTAAATGAGTCTTTGAGATGGTGTGGATCACTGGGAGCCTGGGGAGCTTATACCAGTATTTATAGGAGATTATATTGTCTTTTAGTGAAGGAGAAGTACAAGATGCACCTAGGATAGTGCCTAAGGATTAAGGAAAATGCCAGTTGAGCAGTGGAGTTCCTAGTGCAGATGGATTACTGTTTATGATTTCCATCCAAAGTGTGAGCTTGAACCAAGGATGTTGGCTAGCAAGATGATAAATCCACTCCGATAGAGATGGAGTAGCATTTGTGGAGATGAGGCGGTACAAACTCAACCGAGTCAGTTGGTTCCTTATAATGGATAGACCATTTATACGTGACACTGATCGACTTAGGCATAAGGTAATACGAGAGTGCCGTCATTCTAGATTAATTGTATATTCTAGTGGAAATAAGATATAATGGGTAGACATCTCATTAAGAAGGGAATGATAAAGACGTTAGGATTTTGATAGGTGGATAAGCTTACGAGAAATATTAAGGAAATGGCATCGGCTTGGTTAGTTGATAACGAGGTTGAATCAAGAGCTGCTTAAGGGAATGTGTTGAAGTCGGTAAGAGTTCAGCAAGAGTGAAAGCGAAGGCAATAGTATAGAGGAGACCGAGGAAAGTGTAGGGACCGATGATGTAGAGCACTTTATTAGGTAGATTTTTCCATGTATTGCATTCACTTTCACTTGCGATGTCATATAGGATAGCTTAGTGTCTCACATGCTAGGATAGGCCTAGGTACTACATGATTGCTTATGATTGCATGGTTGGAGGGTTGCATGTTTGATGTCTAAAGGTGGTTGCTTATTCATGTTAAGCATACGGGGTAGCTATGTTTGACTTTTCCTTGTTTGACTGGGATTTTGGGGGAATAATTCCTAAAGGGGGAGAGTGTAAAGACTTGTATTTTACATATTGAAGGATCGCAAAAAATTGTATTTAAATTCATATTTTGTCGTACGATTCTATAACTTTGGAAAATGTCAATGCATTTCTTATCTTTAGAATTTTTGTTGGACAGTTTTGACCTTGAAAATCCTGTAAGGCATATAAAATTTGATTGGAGTCAAATTATGGTCTAAAAAACTTTCATTGGATTGGGATGATGATTTCTATTCTGTAGAGTGGTCGTATCAATTCGGACTTACCATTTAGGAGATATGGCTATTTGAAGTTTTAACTCGTTCTGAGCATATTAGTGGATAATTAGAGGGTGATTAGTGCAACGTGCAGCCTATTAGCCAAGTTCGAGAATAGGGTTAGTACTACTTCCTCCCAGCCGTTATTAGTCATTCCTCTTCATTTCTAATCACCTCCTAACATCCATTAGTCCAAATTTGACATAAAAGTCACTATTCCTCCAAGCTAATTAGTGTAATTAGTGGATTTAAGGGGGATTAATAAAAGAGAATGTAGATTTGTTGGTTGGGGACTTTGGGACTCCTGTTGGGACTATTTTATATCACATTTTCTTAGGAATTCGTGTGCTTCATTCCAAGTTAAGAGATTTTACCTCTCTCTATACTTTTCTGATCTATATAGAAAAAGTGTGATTTTTGATATGATTATTAAAGTTAAAATGTTTTAGAACTGTTTGCACCAAAAATGGCACAAACACCCTATGAAGTAATAAATATGAAAATTATCAAAGAAAATAAAGAAATATCAAAGATGAACACACAATTTTTATAGTGGTTCGGTAAATACTCCAGTCTACGTCCACTTAAACTTTGTTATTCAATTTCTACAACTTTTACAAATTGTGATTTTATGGATCGGTATTCTCAGGTCGGTGGAGAACCAACAAGTTTACATGGCAAAGTACATAAATTTAGAAAAGAAGAACAGTAAAAAAATTCCTCTTTTCAGGTGCACTCCACCGCTATTTATAGGCGAAAATCCCTGAAATTACCTCTGAAACATTCTCTACCACATTCCTTACGTTCACACATTGCTCCACTAAAGTTTTAGGGTCGAACCAATCCATAACTTCATGGATCGGTACCGATCCACGGCTCTTGGATTGGTATCGAACTGACTTGGAGTCCAACCTGAGAAATTTGAGTGTTTTCTTGGGGCTTGACCTGAAGATTTCCGAGGTTTTTGTGATCGATTTTTCCTCAGATCGCTTGGAGTCTGGCCCAAGATTTTTGTATCTTCGACCCGAGTTCAATTCAGACCGATCCATGGGGTCGATTTGAAAAACTCAATCAACTTTTTTCGCTGATTTTATGATATTTTATTTATCTTGCATTTTTATGATGTTTCCCAAGTCCTTGGGTCATTTCTTTGTCGTTTTCTTATCCAATTCGTGTAAGTATGTTCGAAGACTGTGACAAATTCGGTCGTAACAAGAACTTAGATTTGATATTAATAACACCCTACATAAGGATCTAAAAAGAGATATTTTGATTTTAACATGATTTACACCATTTACTAACCATAATAGCTATTTTATAGAAATTCAGATCTAGGGTGATCTATGCTTGTAATTTGTGTCTGCATGATTGGATGTGATGTTTGAATGACATTGAATTATGTTTGATTTTTGGGTGAATTGTTTGATGTGTTTGCTAGTCATTTAGTGTAGTTAGGAGAGTGGTATGTCATTTGGTGCAAATAACAACAAAGTGGTTGAAATACAATGAAACTTGGATATGTTATGCAGGAAGCTTTAGGGATTCTACTTAGAAAATTTTAAGTAATTCGGAGTTGATTTGATAGCCGAAAAAGTAGTTGTTGGTGGTGGGCAGAAAGTGGTCGGTGGTGGAAAGCTTCGAGTCATGAGGGGGTTTGCTTTTGGTTTGGAGGCTGAGAACTTTAGGTTCAGCCTATAGGAAAAGCTATCGGTGTTGGAGGACTTAGCTAAATTTATAGGTAGAAGAGTGCTCTAGCTTGACCACTCTTTCTTGGTGTCTTCACATGGTTGCTTCGGCTTTCAGATGCTCTTTCTTCAAGTTTTTAAGGTTGAAAAGTTATCGGTCCCGACCATTCTTGCTTGGTGTTTTCGCATGGTTGCTTCGGTTTTTGGATGGATTACTAGGGTCGACATGTGATCAAGTGGGAAAAGTGAAAAACTTCGATTTTATGAAGTTTCTGGAGATCGCCAAAGTGGTTGGTACCAATCACTTTTGTGATTGGTACCGACCAATCCTGGTGGTGGCCATAGGGGTCGAGGACTCGGGGGCATGCACGTGATGTTCCAGTGTTCGTGTTCTTGTGTTTGTTCGATCGTTCGACATTCGTTTTCAATTGCAATACGATATAGATCAACGATAAAACGATGAGGCGTAGGCATGTCACTTCGACGTGATGACTTCAAAACAATGATGAGATAACTCTAAGACATGAGATAGGCATATATAGATAATCCAAACTTTGGCAACGTGTGGCATTTAATTGGGTACTTAAGTGGGTAGTGAATGCATGGGACTAGGCTTGTCTGAGGACGCACATTCAAAAAGGTAAAGCGATGTGGCGGGGCTTGGGATGTTCCAAATCGAATCGTGTGTTGAAGGGTCGTTGATAACTCTTGATGTGGGTGTTTTGCAGGACAAGGGTATGCGAGGACGCTCACCTATGTATCCTGGACCATGGGATAGTCTGGCCTACCCTAGGAGGGCAGTGCCTACGGGATAGGTATCCGAACGAACACTGAATCAAAGTGACATAGAGTGTCGCCGACGTGGGAGGTCGTTGAAAGAGTTATCATTTATCCAAAGGACCTTGGGAAGGTCAAGATAAACCAAGCCATTGGGAAAGTTGTAGTGATGAAGACCTTTGGAAGGTCCAGACAACGCAAGGCTTTGGTAAGTTGTTGTGGCAAGAGACTTTGGGAAAGTCATAGTGAAATAGGGCTTCTATAATGATCATAATAATGCAAGACTTTAGGAAAGTCATGATAGGGCAAGATGGTGATGATGATCGCGGTGAAGTGAGACTTTAGTGATGATTGCAGTGAAGTGAGGCTTCGGCGAGGATCGTTTCGAAGTGAGACTTTGGAAATGAAGCATGGAAGGTGACACCTTAGTGATAAACGTAGCCACACGAGACTTAGATGACTGCTATATGGATGTATTTGATGTAGGTATCCTTGAGTTAGATAACCCAACAACCATATTAAACTTAGTGTAGTATACCTATATGAGATATTAGTTTAGCATATACTATGTTTATGTGCTAACTCTTTGGATGCATGGATAGGTCAGGTATGATTATCCATACCCTATGTCCTATACTAAATCAAATTTCATCGTATTTTGAGATTGTTTATCGCTTACACTATACTGTTGTTTAACATGAGGTTTTATACTTTGCTTCTTATTATCTCGGGCACTCTTAAATGAGTAGACTATATAACAAATTTGAGATTAACGCATGGAGCGGTTCAGAGGATGAGTAGGTGGCTAGCGCCATTTTATATTTATTACTAGAGTTGTGGCTTATTTCGCTATGTAGCACCATGGAGCTTTATTTGTGCTTTACCTTATTTGTAGATGGATTTCCTTTGAGTTTATTTTAATGATTTATAAACTCTACTCATTTGCTTTGTATGACTATTGTGAACCTTGCACTCTGATATCTGGTTTCGTTCATTTAGTTATACTTATCTCTCTTGCACGTTTTATATCTGTGATGGTATATTATTTTATTTGATAAGGTGTGAGATACATGACTGGTTATGATTAGAGTTAGCTATTTCAACCTTAGCAATCGTCCTATATCGGTCATTTACTGTTTCAGCACACTCTTCAGGTATATTGATTGCCGGAGGTATAGGGCGGTCGCCACAGTTTGAACATGAAATTAGGGTCGATATCACTTTCGAAGTTCGAGTCTGCGCACTCTTACATAAGGACTTCGTCGTTTGTATAAACAATTCTCTATTATTTCATAAATATTCGAGAACACTCTCAATTTGCATATAGTGATCTTAATTCAGATTTGATACTTTCTCCATATATCAAATATATAAGCGGAGTGTGATACTGTAAACAATATAACATGTATGATAACTACTATTGCCAGTACATAAGGAATCCATCTTACATGCTCCATGTTAAATAATTTCAACATCATTATTGCATATATCATTTTGGGACAATCCCAACATCCTTTTGCACTATTTCTAAAAGATGTCATTTTCAGATCAAATGTTGAGTGTTAAATAGCCAAACTAACATGCCTTTTACTTTAGTTCATCATTAACAATCACGGGTTTGTTGTTAAATTACAAGTTTAGAAATATTTTTATACCTTTAATATTTTTATCCTTAGTTAACTCTGATGCTCATCGAATAATACTTTCGTATCATTTCTTGGATCATATCCAATATCCCATAAACTTATGATTGCTCTCAATGACTTCGAGACATTTTGGTTATTAAGTGCAAATAGCACATTCTAAATTATTATTTAGAATTTTTGTTTCATATACCAAAACTCAAAATCATATCAAGTGATAATTTTGTGAGTAAAATCTGAATTTACTTATGTACGGTGAAAGATGAATTTGTTATGTTAATTTCAATTGGTGAAACTTATGTTGTTATTATTTCAATGTAGCTTATCATTTTCAAATACATTGGTTTTTTTTTCAAAAACATATTTTTGGCCAATGGACCATATCCTTTCATATATAACCATTAAAATCAAATTTTTATAATATACTTGGAATTTATTCAAGATTTGCGCATTATGCCATATGGTAGAGTCAACAGTCTTAATGGCTCGTTGTCAACTGAGGAAATTCTTGTCTCAACATCGATAAGAAAATTATAGTTTTTCTTTAGCGTGCAAGACTAATTATTAAACATTGTAATGTTTTCATGTCTATTTGTTTAATTAATTTCATTTTGCCCATTATAATTAGTTTTACCTTTAGATCGCATCCAAATCCATTTTACCACCAATAATTTCAAAAAGTAATTCCTTTATCATGAAATTGGCGATTCTTGTAATAACAGTTATTTCATAGTATAACCAAACAACCTTTCATAAATTTCCTATATATGTGTATAAAACTGATTTGGTTTTTAAGTTTGCTCAACTTACATTCATAACATAAATTAGTTAATCAATATTGATCTGTCCCAAATTCCTTTGGGGCAGTCCACACAAGATCCCTCACGAATAAGTGTTATGTGTAGTCTCTCGACTCACACAACATGTCAACTCCGTGACCTAGGATATGTAGAAGTTTCTTAAATACATTTATCTTGTAGGATCTCATGAACTTTGTCCTAGATGAAATTCATTTTAACCTTTTGTACCTGCTCTTAAGTACATAACCCAACAGAAATTTGTTAACTCCACTTCTCACTTCATCAATCGTACTTTGTCCAACAGTGTCTGATTAGTTCTTATCATTACATCATTATGTAATAGAAGGAGAAGGGACTTTTGGGATTGAATCTTATTCGATTTTAGGTACTTTTGAAACCATTTTCCGATATACTCACTTGTATATCAAATCGAATTTTATTATTTCCTTTGCATGTTATATTTTCTACTACCGTTTTATATTCAATAAAATTATCACAAATATATTACTTAGTGTCAAATACACATGTTTATTTTATAACAATTCATTTGAGAATTAAATGAAGTATGTGGAATAATTTTTGTATCATTAGAGTTTTGACTGCATACATCTTTACGAATCAATCTGAAGAGTTCACCAACTCTTATGTCGCTCATACTAAATGCACTTTGTCCTTAATTCCAAAATAATTATAGAAATTTCAAATACTTCTATAATTTATAATGCATCACTTATTCTATAAAATCATATACAAATATTATACCTTTATCCTATAATGAATACTCATATTGAAATGAAACTATCTCTACTTTCAGTCAATGCTAAAAATAGTTATCATTATATAAATAGTATTTGGTATTTCTACGGAAACAATTTTTCATAGCTTGATGTGTCGACTAAGTAGTGTTGTATAATATGCTCCCACTATTTCTACCATTATTATAATAACGTATGAAATGCAAAGCTCCATTTGACCACTTATTATGGAATTTTATTTCATACGCTGTAATCAATTTACAATCCTAAGTTTCATATTAAATATCTTAAACTCGAAGAAACAATCTTTATAGAAAACAATTTTCTATACGAAAATAAACTTGGAATAGAAATCACATTTCTCATTCCATATTAAGTATCCTTTTAAATTTTAAACGATTCTCGTTTCCAACGTCCTTTATGAAAGAGAATTGACAATTCACTCTCTTCATCCCAATTTTTCTTATTTTACACCCGCTCTAAAACATTCTCTTTTCATTTAAATGGTCAAACCATTTAAAAGAAAACTTTACTACAAGACTGCACCGAATTCATTACAAAAATGCATTTGGATATTCTTAACATTTTAATAATATCGAATAAGTTACACTTAAGTGAACTGATTGAAATTGATAACTCAATGGTCGAATTTCTAAGTCAGTTTTTAGGTCTTGGTCTTTTTTCATTATTCTTACTGCATTCAATCATATTGTATACATTATCTTTTACTATTGTTTATTTGCTCGTTTCGAGTGAATCAGTGTCATTAACATTTGTACAAAACGAACATGGATGTTCACCATACAACTTCTGTGAGTGATATAATATGGATCAAACATCCATAATCTTATATTGTTTTAGAGTTCAAAACTCACAGAAGTCAATGTAGAGTCTTGAACAAATAAATACTTATATGACCAAGGCACGATGTTTTAGTAGTTGTATAACTTTGACACTTGCATGGGTCTTAACATGCCAAATGATCGAAAGGTAAGTACATTTCATATTTCTTTATCAATCTTTATCTTAGTTCGTTTGTATACCTAGCTAACAGACATTTCATCAATTTTTATTAGCTGTATAAATGTATCGAAGTATATTGCTTTAGATTTATATAGAAAATATTCTTATAATATTATAAAAGTTAAATCTTATGGTTTCGTTTTTCTTATAAGGCTCCCATTAGATTTTTATGTTTCTCAAAACCCTAAGAAAAATAAAGCAATCTTTTGATTTCTCTAGTGGGTATTATGACTCTCTTGACTTGGGATTTTGACTTTGAGGAAAGATCAACAATTCTTAGACCTATAAGCGATGGATAACACCATATCGATTGTATCATATACAACTTCTAACCTTTGGTCTATGGCCTAATATCATTTGACATTGAGGAAAGTTCAACAAATCAAGATAGATTATTCACTCGTACCCACCATTTCATGACGGCCTAACTATAATGTACGTACCTTGAGGAAAGCTCAAACATTATATTCATGTATCTTATCTTGTCTAGTCAATATATTAATAGCACTAAAAAAACATCTCTAGCCTAAGGAAAGCTCAACAACTAATGAGTATGCAAGTAGTCTATAACATATAAATATTTGAGGACAATTTATATGTATATTAGAGATACATAATCTTTAATATATTTATTTTAAGTGATATCGATCTAGGAAACAATGTATTTCTTATGAAATAACTTCGTGATTCAAGTGTCAGACACATCATAAATCACAATATACGTACAATACCTATGTATTTGTTTCTTAAATCTAATTTGGGCTTCTTCCATTTCCACTTAATTTTATACACGTATAGTTTTGTAAGTGTTATCATGTTTATAACTCTTATAATTTGATTTACAGATATAATAAATACATGTATCTTATTAATTAAGTATTATTTAATTATATTTAATTCTTATTAATTAAATCATATTTAATTAACTTAATTTATTCTATATAAAATTTCTAAAATTTTATATTACCGGTCTTAAACTATTTAAGATAGTAAATTAACTATAATATTTATAGTTTGTTTATGTGTGCATACCAATATATGTAACGTTATAATTAATTTACTTTGAATTGTTTTTATTTAGTTAACCAATTTAATTAAATATTTTAATTAATTTTAAATTTTAATTTAATTTATCATAAACAATTTTAAAATAAATAAAGAATTTCAATAACTATAGTTGTACATATATACCACTATAGATGTTTTAATCAATTAACTTTTAATTATTTTTTTTTAAATTTAAATAATCATATTAATTAAATTTTAAAATTAATTGTTTAATTTCACAAAACAATTTGGAAAGATTTAAATGCATTTTATAACTTTAATCTTTAAAATTCTCTTTTATATTTTAAACTTAAATTTTGAATTTAAAATGTTTTAAATTTTTAATTTTTTTTTGAAAATTAGCCTATTGTCCAAAATCAATTCGAGACTTTATATTGGGGTTAACCTTTGGGCTTATTTCATCCTTCGGGTTAGGCCGCTAGCCAAGTAGGGCAGAGTACTTATTACCCAAACCAACATTTGACAATACCTTTTTAGTCCTACTAATATGATAGGCTTTAATTAGTTGGCATTAGTATTGTTAATTTTGACCGCATAAACTATTAGGCTTTCATATCATGGAAGGTCCGACCCAAAAACCTTAGGTACCCTACGAGCGAGTTTTACATGTAGCCTTTTATCCAGCACAACCATCACAAGACTTGTAGGGTAAGAGGCAATGCTTTGTCATAGATCACAATGTGAGAACCCCCTATCATTCTATTTGTAGGGATCAAACCTAGAACATCCAATGTACCAGTAAATGTCTCAACCAATTTTGCTGTGATACCATTGAAGGAACCGAGCCAGTCAAAAGCTAGTGAAATGGGTAGATTTCAACATTTTTTTTCCCATTTTGGATCTATTGGGCCTATGAACTCTAAAGGGGTTATATTAGATTCAATCTAGCTTTAAATAAAAACGTACTTTATTTAATTTCATTATACATGTTTCTTAATTAAACATATTAACATTTCAGCTAAATGTTTCATTGGGAATGGATCAATATATATATATATATATTTGGATTTGGATTTATATTTTTTGTGTATATATATTGATGCAGCAGCCTAGAATGATGAAGAGTTAGGTCGCATACGACCTAACGAATTCCCTAAGTCGTTACTGGTTGTTGAAGCACAAATTGGTAAAGTGTTAGGTCGCGAACGACCTAGTGAAGATCGGCAACGACCTAGTGAAGAACTGCGAGTTAACAAGTTGAAGGGAAAGGCGCTCGAGCGACTTAACAAAGAAGCTATAGGTCGCCCACGACCTAACGAAGAAGACCTAAGTCATTCACGAATTAACTCAAACGGGTCACGACCTAAGGAAGAAGATTTAGGTCGTATGCGACCTAACGAGTATATTGAAGAAAGGATCTCACGACCTAAGATAAGTCGCGTACGACCTACGACTTAAGTTAGGTCGCGAGAAAGTTAGGTCGTCAATTACTACAGTTCGCTGAGGATTGAAGCCGCTGATTCTTATGCCGCCTTAATCTCTGCCGTTGATTCTTTAAGTCGCAGAAGCGGGTTATCTTTTAAGTCGCTGATGAAGGGATGCCGTTCATTTTAGGTCGCTCACTCCAGTTACCGTTGATTTTTTTAAGTCGTAGAGAAGGTTATATCGCGCCTGTTAAGTCGTAGGTCGCAGGCTATAGGTCGGTAACGACCTAAGTGTTGTAAATTGACGTGTTGTATTTTCTTATGTCGTAATCTTTTAGTCGTGTTGTTTTAGGTCGACTACTTTAAGTCGTCCACTTTTCTTAGGTCGAACTATGTTAGGTCGTAGGTCGTTCACGACCTAAATGTTGTACTATTTTCAGTGTTGAGTTGTAAAATGCTATATTTAGGAGTGAGTTGTAAATTTGAAAGTTTAGTTGATTTGAAATAAAATTCTCTTTGTTAGCTTTGTGCTCTCAATTTAAATTGGTAGTCGAGTGTAATCTCTTATCTCCTCTTTCGGTTAATCGAGTGCGCTCGATTCAACGACTGCAGAAGCCGATTCATGGAATCTAGTGCGCTAGATCAACGTGTGAAGAATCGCAGATCTTTGAACCCGGTATCGTGCGCAATCAACGAGTTCGGGATAGCTAGAATTCGGTATCTTCGGATCAACGAATTTGGGCATTTCAGTATTCACCAATCCATCGATTGCTACTTTCATCGATTACATTGTTTTGATTAATCCGCTACGTCAGTTTTGGTATCAGAGCTTGTTCTAGCCAATCATAGCTAGATCGAGACTTGGAGCCTAATCATTTTGGAGTTTTGAAGAAATCAAGTTGAGCCGAGCATCTCCAATCAAGTCGGCCGAGTTAGTAGAGCTTGTTCGAAGTTGTTTCGATCGAATTTGTGTTGGAGGCCGAGAATTTTGTTCATCGTGTTCATCGCGATTTGCAACAAAAGTGGAAGTTTCGATCCATTTCATTTTGGATCAAAGTTTGAATTGTGTTTGAATTTGAAGAGTTTGTAAAGTTTCAAATCATGCCGCCAAGAAGAGCTAATCGACATCAAAACGTAGAAGCATTGTATCGAAGAGAAGAAGCTGATGAGATAGAGCAAAGAATCAATGAAAAATTTAGTGAAAAGCTTAACGAAGGAATTGGTCGGTTAGAGAAGATGATGTTAGAGATGAATCAAAATCGGAGAAGGGTTTCACCTGAATCTAACCATGGGGGAAGCAGAGTCTCACCACAATCCAATCGAGAAAGAAGTGTTGATGATGATCAAAGGCATGGGAGGAATGTGAATGATCGAGAACGGAGGAATGTAGATAGAAGGGATGAAGGTGGAAGACGTGATGGTAGTAGAGATGTGGGTGGACGAGATAGACAATGATATACATCTGATTTTGAAGAGGAGTATGATGGTGGTAGTTTTCGAGGACAAGGACGAGGACAAGGAAGAAATTACTCTGAGTATGATCACAAGTGGGAGTCGGGGATGAAGATTGAAATTCCTGAATTCAAAGGTGGTATGCAAGCAGAGGAGTTTTTGGATTGGGTGGCTAATGTTGAAGAGATTTTTGACTTCAAAGAAGTTCCAGAACATCGTAGAGTGAAGTTGGTTGCTACGAGGTTGAGGGGTAGAACTTTGGCATGGTTGCAGCAAACCAAACTTACACGTGAACGGATGGGAAAGTCAAAAGTTGAATCTTGGGAGAAGATGAAGAAATTGATGAAAGCAACGTTCTTACCTTACAATTATCAATCTTTGATGTATCAACGTTTGCAGAATTTGAGGCAGGGCACAAAGAATGTTAATGATTACGCAGATGAGTTCTATCAGCTTATTGCGAGGAATGATATTATGGAAATGGAAGAACAACTGACATCTAGATTTGTTGGGGGGTTGCGAATGCAGATTCAGGATATGGTTAACATGTTTGATCCCAGATCTGTAACGGAAGCACATCAGAAAGCGTTGGCTTGGGAGAAACAGGGACGACGAGGAGGTGGTGTGTTTACTAATTCCAACAATCAAGTGAAGGGTGTTAGTGGGAGTTCTAATGTTTCTAAACCTATCAGTAAACCAGTTGTGAATGAGGTTGGGAAGGCGAAAGTCAATAATGGTTTCAAATGTTATAATTGCCAAGAAATGGGCCACAAAAGTAGCGAATGTCCGAAGCCGAAGAAGAGAGCTATGATAGCGGAGGTTGAGGATGAGGATGAAGAAGCTGAATGTTCCAATTCACCACCTGATGAGGAGGAAGAAGAAGTGTCGGGAGACGAAGGTTATAATCTAATGATGAAGAGGTCCTGTTTAACACCAAAGCAAGAGGAGGATTGTAGTTGGTTGAGGAGCAATATTTTCAGTCAACGTGTACCATTCTGGGGAAGGTTTGCAAATTCGTTATTGATGCTGGAAGCTGTGATAATATAATTTCTTTAGAAGCTGTGAGGAAGTTGGCGTTGAAGACTGAGAAACATCCGAAACCATACAAGCTAGCTTGGTTGAGGAAAGACGGGGAGGTGAAGGTTGGACGAAGGGCTTGTGTGAAGTTTTCAATTGGAAAGAAATACAAGGATGAAATCTGGTGTGATGTGGTAGATATGGATGTCTGTCATTTGTTGTTGGGGAGACCGTGGCAGTATGATAGGGCGGTGCAACATGATGGGCGTACCAACAGTTACAGTTTCATATTTGAAGGCACAAAGATTACTCTAGTTCCAAAGAAGCGCCAACAGGAGGAAAACAAGTTGGAGGAGATTGAAGAGCTTAAAACTTTGTTATCTTTGAAGGAGTTTGTGAAGGAAGTAGAGGAGGAGCCTGAAGTGTTTTTGTTGATTGGGCGAGAGAGCAGTGAAGAGGTTGAAATTCCGGAAGAAGCGAAGCCAGTTTTGAAAGAATTTGACGATGTATTTCCAGAGGAGTTACCAACGGAGTTGCCACCGTTGAGGGATATACAACATCAGATAGATCTTGTTCCAGGTGCTGTGTTGCCACACAGACCACATTATCGAATGAGTCCAAAGGAACATGAAGAATTGAGGAGGCAAGTGGAAGAATTGCTTGAACAGGGTCGTGTGCAGGAGAGTTTAAGTCCTTGTGCTGTACCAGCTTTATTGGTACCCAAAAAGGAAGGAACGTGGAGGATGTGCACAGATAGTAGAGCATTGAATAAGATCACAGTCAGATACAGATTTCCGATGCCAAGGCTTGATGATCTATTGGATCAAATCAGTGGGTCCGTAATCTTTTCTAAGATTGACTTGAAGAGCAGTTATCATCAGATTCGCATTAGACCAGGGGATGAATGGAAGACAACATTCAAGACGAGGGAAGGATTGTATGAATGGCTGGTAATGCCGTTTGGTCTATCGAATGCACCGAGTACATTCATGAGGGTGATGAACCAAATCTTCAGACCATACATTGGGAAATTTGTGGTGGTTTACTTTGATGATATTCTGATCTACAGTGCTAGTAAAGAAGAGCATGTTCAACATTTGAAGAAAGTGTTAATTATTCTTCGTGAAGAACAATTCTATGCTGCTACAAAGAAGTGTGTTTTTATGGCGAGGAGTGTTTTATTTCTGGGGTATGTTGTGTCGGAAGAAGGAATACAGGTTGACCAAAGTAAAGTCGAAGCAATTAGAGATTGGCCGCAACCCAAGACGATAACGGAAGTTCGTAGTTTTCACGGGTTGGCTTCATTTTATCGAAGGTTTATTCCACACTCTAGTAGTGTGATGGCACCTGTGACTGATTGTATGAAGGGTAAACAGTTTGCATGGACGGAGGAAGCCGGGGTTGCTTTTGATCGAATCAAAGAACTCTTGACGTCTGCACCAATTCTAATATTACCAGATTTTCAGCTAGTGTTTGAACTACATACTGATGCATCCAAGGTTGGGATTGGAGGACTATTGAGTCAGAGAGGACGTCCGATTGCATATTTTAGTGAGAAATTATCAGGGGCGAAGATGAGATACAGTACATATGATGTGGAATTTTATGCTGTCGTGCAATCTATTAAACACTGGAAACACTATCTATTTCAGAAGGAGTTTGTTCTTTACACTGATCATGAGGCATTAAAGCATTTACAAGGGCAAGACAAGATTTCAGCGAGACATGCATCGTGGATTGCATATCTGCAACAGTTTACTTTTGTTGTTAAACACAAGTCAAGGGTGACGAATCGAGTGGCTGATGCTTTTAGTAGGAGGAGTCATTTGTTGACTACACTGAAAGTTGAGGTGACAGGGTTTGATGTGTTGCCAGAATTATTTGTCGATGATCCTTACTTTGTGAAGTGTATTGATAAAGTCAAGGAGGGAAAGACGGATGAGGTTATGATAGTAGATGGTTTTCTGTTCAAAGGAAATCGATTGTGCATACCTGATTGTAGTTTGAGGATGAAGATTGTAAAAGAGCTACATGAAGAAGGACATGTTGGGAGAGACCGTACATTACAGTTGATTTCACAGTCTTACTTTTGGCCATCGATGAGGAAAGAGGTGGAGAGGTTTGTGGAGCGATGTCATATCTGTCAGGTTTTGAAAGGAACTGCGACTAATGCTGGTTTATATATGTCGTTACCTGTACCAACTAAACCATGGGTTGATGTGAGTATGGACTTTGTGTTGGGGTTGCCGAGAACACAGCATGGTAACGATTCCATTTATGTGGTGGTTGATCGATTTTCGAAAATGGCACATTTTATTGCTTGTAAAAAGACGGCAGATGCTGTTCATGTTGCAAAGTTTTTTTCCAAAGAGATATATCGACTTCACGGATTGCCAGAATCGATTGTGTCAGATAGGGATACTCGTTTTCTAAGTCATTTTTGGCTAAGTTTGTGGAAGATGGTGGGAACGAAGTTGAACTTTAGCAGCGCTTATCATCCGCAGACGGATGGACAGACCGAGGTTGTGAACCGATCATTGGGAAATTTGTTGAGATGTCTAGTGCAAGACAATCTGAAGAGTTGGGATGTGAAGTTATGCCAGGCAGAGTTTTCTCATAATCATGCTGTAAACCGTAGTACGGGTTTCAGTCCGTTTCAGATAGTGTATTCAAGCTTACCGAAGGGACCGTTGGATTTAACAGTAATACCACACTCGAAGGGGACAGTTAAGAAAGCTGCTGATTTTGTTGAAGGGTTGACAGAGTGTCATAGAACCGTTCAAGAATGATTGGAAAAGGCAAATGAGAAATACAAACGATCTGCAGATCTGAAGCGAAGGAGTGTTGAATTTAATGAAGGAGATATGGTTTATGCAGTGTTAACAAAGGACCGTTTTCCGGTAGGAACATACAATAAATTGAAAGCATGGAAGATTGGTCCAGTAAAAATTTTGAAGAAGATCAATGAAAACGCTTATAAGTTGAGGCTACCAGAAGATGTGTACACTTTTGACGTGTTCAATGTTAAACATCTCGTGCCATATTATGGGAATGAACAATCCGATGTGGAAGAATTTACAAATTCGAGGACAAATTTTTCTCAACCTGGGGAGGATGATGCAGCAGCCCAGAATGATGAAGAGTTAGGTCGCATACGACCTAACGAATTCCCTAAGTCGTTACTGGTTGTTGAAGCACAAATTGGTAAAGTGTTAGGTCGCGAACGACCTAGTGAAGATCGGCAACGACCTAGTGAAGAACTGCGAGTTAACAAGTTGAAGGGAAAGGCGCTCGAGCGACTTAACAAAGAAGCTATAGGTCACCCACGACCTAACGAAGAAGACCTAAGTCATTCACGACTTAACTCAAACGGGTCACGACCTAAGGAAGAAGATTTAGGTCGTCTGCGACCTAACGAGTATGCTGAAGAAAGGATCGCACGACCTAAGATAAGTCGCGTACAACCTACGACTTAAGTTAGGTCGCGAGAAAGTTAGGTTGTCAATTACTACAGTTTGCTGAGGATTGAAGCCGCTGATTCTTATGTCGCCTTAATCTCTGCCATTGATTCTTTAAGTCGTAGAAGCGGGTTATCTTTTAAGTCGCTGATGAAGGGATGCCGTTCATTTTAGGTCGCTCACTCCAGTTACCGTTGATTTTGTTAAGTCGCAAAGAAGGTTATATCGTGCCTGTTAAGTCGTAGGTCGCAGGCTATAGGTCGGTAACGACCTAAGTGTTGTAACATGACGTGTTGTATTTTCTTATATTGTAATCTTTTAGTCGTGTTGTTTTAGGTCGACTACTTTAAGTCGTCCACTTTTCTTAGGTCGAACTATGTTAGGTCGTAGGTCGTTCACGACCTAAATGTTGTACTATTTTCAGTGTTGAGTTGTAAAATTCTATAAATAGGCGTGAGTTGTAAATTTGAAAGTTTAGTTGATTTGAAATAAAATTCTCTTTGTTAGCTTTGTGCTCTCAATTTAAATTGGTAGTCGAGTGTAATCTCCTATCTCCTCTTTCAGTTAATCGAGTGCGCTCGATTCAACGACTGCAGAAGCCGATTCACGGAATCTAGTGCGCTAGATCAACGTGTGAAGAATCGCAGATCTTTGAACCCGGTATCGTGCGCGATCAACGAGTTCGGGATAGCTAGAATTCGGTATCTTCGGATCAACGAATTTGGGCATTTCAGTATTCAACAATCCATCGATTGCTACTTTCATCGATCTACATTGTTTTGATTAATCCGCTGCGTCATATATTATACTTACACACATGTTACATTCTCACATGTATTCAGGAATATAAATGCCTAAGTATATACATATGTTTGAGTATAATGAAATATACATATATGGTTTGTGTACACATATTGACAGTATCACACCCATACACACACACACACACACACACACACACACATATATATATATATATATATATATTATATACACATATATGTAACCTTTGTTGCCACTTCTATATAAATATATGTGATGTAACGACCTACTTTTTTGACCCCCAAATGTCGACACTGATACATCCACGGTATTTACGTGTCGAGCACCCAAATGTCGGAAAGACGGATTGTTATGGTAAATAAAAAATTAAATAAAACAAAATGAAGAAAGAACGCAAGATCATAATCTCATAATGGAATGATAATATATAATACAAACAGACAGTACTAAGTTTGTAACGACCCTCTTTTTCGGCCCTCGAAAGTCGGCACTTAATACGTCCATTGTATTCAAATGCCAAAGATCCAAGTGCTGAAAATGCAAATTGTTAGGGTAAATAAAAAGAAAAGGAACAAGGGAAATAGAATAGCACAGTGGAATGATCACATATTATATGTTAAAGACAGTAAAAACTATCACTCGAAAATACATGGTATATCAGAGTTAAAAATGTCTCACCAGCCTGGACAATTATAATGTAACAACCCTGGTTTTGGTGATTACTTGTGAAATTAAATTATAACCATCACAAAAACTAGGGTTGTTACATATAACTTCTTGACCTTATAATTGTTGATGGGTATACATAATAATACAACGGAAAATAAAAATGTTACAGCAGGTAAACATCCACCTCTACTCCATGAGCTCCGTGTCCCAACAACGACAACCTAGAAAAACTCGGTCTGTGTAACATCCCGCCTTTTTGTACGCTTTAAGCTGACACGCATGCCGACTCAAACCATACAGAAGGGCGAATTGTTATTCGGGTGAATAAAAAAAAGAGAAAGAAAAGAAAAAAAACAAAATAGAATCTCGTAGCAGAATGACAAAATATAATAATCAAATAACAGTTCATGAAGCTGTTTACAAAACATTTGATTATACTTATACAATACAGAATCAGAGTTACACTTATTAGAGATAAACAAATAATAATGCAGCGAAACAGTATGATGTAGTGGAATAATAGAATCAGTATTAATAGTACAAATCTTCGTCTTCGTCCTCCAGAAATAAAGTCTTCAAATCTTGAAATGCTCAGGCTAATCTGAGCGAATTGAAAAGACAAAACACTCGAGTAAGAACTAAAAGATCTTATGTGAGTCAAATCAACGGTAAATAAATATGAGTGTAAACGGCGTCAGAGATGTTTACGGGGTTTGACACCTCCTATCCAGTGTCTAACGTGAGTGCAGTAACATAAAAGATGTTTGGGATTCACATCTCCTAAGGATACGTTAAACTATCTACTATGTAGTACAATACGCTATTATAATATGTCTAAAGTAAAGTATGCTAGTTAAAAATAGCGCTAATGTAACGGTCCGACTTTTTCTCCACAGAAAAAGTCGTATCATCATGAAGAAAGAAAGGGATAGAAGAGGAAAGGATAGAAAAGAAGAGAAGAAAGAAAGAAACAACAACAACGATCTCACAGCGGAACGAATAAATTATATTAATAACATAATCTATTACATAGTATACAACAATTTACAGAGTTACACAGTATATACATCACTTACTAGACAGTTATAAACATCTGTCTAGACATTACAACTCAAATACAAGACAAGACACTATCACAGATATCAACACAGCGGAATACTATATCTACGAACGCCGAAGCCTCCTGCTCCATTGCTCCTCCAGAATATTCGTCAAAGCTAAACCTGAATCCCTTGGCTACTCGTAAAAATTTGAGTACCCAAGAGTTTATAAAATAGAAATAAACAACTTGGGTCAGACATGGGTCTGGTGTGAGTAACAGGTTAAACTTGCTTAACTTCAAAACCTTTAGAAAAGAAAAGGTATCACGTAAGACTCCCCACAAATAAACATGGGTAAGTTTTTACCTTACGCTAACCAAAACATTTGATAGGAAATCCAGTTATATTATAATAGGGTCTAGGGTTTTCAAATAAATATGAAATAGCTGAAATTGTTACATTATTAAATTTCAGCATACTAGCCACAAAGTGGGTTATACAATCAAAACCGTAAGGACACGTAGGAAGAATGGGTTTCCATACAATGGCAGGGCTACTGGGGTACCGCCCGTCACAGTACGTGGCCTAGATCACCGTACCGAGGATTACGCCCGCTCCCCTGCAACACAAAGCCGGAACCATCCCTTACTGGATAATTCCGAACAAGATAACCCCGTAGTTGGCGCGACCAACCACACACTAAGCCGAATAAAAAGAAAAGGGACCTCTAGACAGGGATCTATCTTGCTCTCAGTGGGTGCTACCCACGAAGCCTTGCTGCACCTCCCCTGTTTTAGCCATTCCCGGTTGATGAGGCTTGAGGTTACGATTACCTTTAATCAGAACATATCACTTAGAATGCTCATCGTCCACCTGACGATGTTCTGAAAGCATTCAATCCATATAAGTTCGTTCCGGGTTCGAACGAAACCGAAGGCATTATTTCGTTACACTCGTTTTGGAATCACCCTCAGAGTTAACGACAATAACCCTTGCACTCTGAAACTTCATCTTCACTTGAGATTCACGACCTATCGTTAATTAGGATCGATGTGGTATTCGGGTCTCCAAACCTGGAATCCCGGTATACGGAAACCCGATCCCGGTCTCATCGAAATCCAAAATGTATCTTTTAAGGGCCAAGTTGTTTTAAGGTTAAAACAATTCAATTCTTATCTATATACACAAAGATAGATAATTCAATAGATAATCTACATTATCATCCCAAACAGATAATTCACATTATCATTATAATTCAACCAAACATCCATATCATAGATCAGCACATCTCTTATCAGAGATATCATCAATGCAAAGCATTCAATATCTTTCATCCATTCTTAAGTAATGATTTATCATATCTAATTAATTTAAAGTGAATTAAACTAATTACTTCATTCTATAAATCCTGCTTACTTAATTATTAATTAAATCAATTAATTAATCATTACTCTAAGTATCCCTCTTAATTAATCATTCCTGATTAATTACCCTTTAATTACTTTAAGTAATTAATACTTAATTAATTTCACAAATTAATTATCTTAAACCATTCAGTAATTAATCTTTAATTACTTCATTAATTAATTAACCATACTTAATTACATTAATCCTTAATTAATTACAATTAATTAATTACTTTAATCACTTATTATTTATTAATTAATCTTAATTGATCAATTCTTAATTACATCATTAATTATATTAATTAATGATCCTTAATTATTCTTAATTAATTATCTTATTTAAATTAATAATTAATTAGTCACATTTATTAATCACCTTTGATTAATAACATTTAGTAATTAACTACCCTTAATTACTCTTCCATAAATTAATTTCTCCAAAATTAATTATCCTTTAATTAATCCCTTGATTAATTATACAAAAGTAATTAAACTAAAATTACTTTTATTATTAAATCATCTTTAGTTAATTACATCCAGTAATTACCTTTAATTACTTTCCTAAGTAATTATACTTCACTAATTACATTTAAGTAATTATACTTATTCAAATCACCAAATGATTATCTTAAATTAATTAAATTAATTAATTTAACTCATCAAATTTATTTAATTAATTACCTTAAGTAATTAATTCCTTTAATTACTTTCATTAAGTAATTATACTTACCAATTCATAAAAGATTTATCATTTATTAAAAATCTATACTTATCTAAATAAATGATTAATCCCAAATTAATTAACCTTAATTTATTAACTTATAATCCTAATTATTTAATTAATTAACACTAAATCATTAATTAATTAAATTATCAAATTATTCTTTAATTTCCCTATTAATTTAATGACTCCTTTATCATTAAACCTTAATCACTTTCTAAATTAAAGTATTAACCTTTAACTACTTTAATTATTACTAACAAAGACTTTAAAAGATTTAACTTTAAAATCTTTCTTTTAATTTATTTTAAATTAAAGATTTAAAATAGATTACAATTTAATTTTAACCAATATTTAAATCAAATATACAAAATCTTTTTAAATCAAATGTTAAGAACACTTAACATTTATAAAAGAAATTTACAAGATTTTTAAACCAATTTATTTAATTTAAAAATTCTTTTAAACTATACTTTGAACATTTAAAGATGTTTATATATTAAAATAAAAACTTATTTATTTTTACAACTGGGATTCAAGTTTAATTTGAATCCATACTTTAAAATTTTAATTTAAACCTTGTTTAAATTTCTGTTTTCAAATTTTTAAAAATAGTTTTAAAAATTTAAAACAACAGATTTAAAAAAAACTGTACCAGGTCAATGACCCGAGCCCAACATCCAAAATACCCGAGAAAAACATCAAAATACCCGAGTACTCCTTCGAGTTTTTCCTTCCATTTTAATTTCTAAAAACTGTTATAACCCATACGAGTTTCCCCTAAACTAACCCGAGCCAGCACCCTGTTTTCTCGAGAATGACTTCGAGTCATCTCATCAATTTACTCGAGTACGCTTCTTCTTCCTCTAACTCAAAACCAACCATTGCCGATACCTTGTGCATGTGCACAACCGTTCTGGTCATCTCCGATCCATACTCTGCCCATCGACAAGTCAGCGACCTCCTCCCCTAACGTTTCGATCACCGAGAACCTCGAATCGATTGCTAACTCAAAATCGAGCAACTCGATACAACCTGGAACCCAACTTGATCATCCAAATCCATCTCGCATGGCCAACTCCGTTCATCTGAACTTGCGCCACCAAGTCCAAAGCTGCGCCACATCATGATGCATCGATTCAGCCCATACCGGTCACCTCCGGTGTTTTGACGATGACGAAATCAACTGGAAACTCACGTCGACCAAAACCAATTCTTAAACCCTACTTCTACCTCGCTGCGCCACCACGATGGATAAAAAAACCCCTGACCATTTTTCCGATGATCACTGACCTACCAGCGTGCTCTAGCCTCAACCCCGAAATCCATAATCCATTTGATTGCCAGAAATTTACAGAAACCCAATTTTTATTCATACTAGAATATCTCATTAATTATAAACTTTAAAATTGTGATTTCTCTTCTAAAAATCATAACTTAGTCTAGAGCTTCAGTTTATAATCCTGAATTGTTAAATTAACATATTTGAATTTCCACTTATATTAAACTAGTTCTGTTCTTTTGATTTTTCCTGGCCACTCAAGTTTTGTTTTAACTTAAATTAAATTCTAAACTCTAATATATGATAAAACAAACAATATTTGTTTATAACTTAAATCATAATATTAACTAAGTTAAGAGATACAGAATTTTCAATCAAAACTTAAATTTAAAAACTGGAAACAGAGATAACAGACATGCACACCAATTTACATCCATATATACAAAATATACATACATACCAAACATATTAAACAACATGCAGGCATATTATATCATAGATTCAAGAATTTATAACATGCAACAGATATCATATACTTAAATTTTTAAAATAAACGTTACTCACCAGATGAAGAACAGAGCTTCCCAGGTTTTATTTTTAAAACTGAAGTGTCTTTGAACTTTTAAAATCTTTTAACTTGAATTGCCTTTTGAAAACTGGTTTGCTTGCTAGAAAACTTGCATGCATGCTTTGGTTTCCAGATTTACTTGCTTTTGATTTCAGACAGAAGAAAATTTGCAGGCTTTGATCTTATTTTTGAAATTGTTTTGCATGCTCCAGATTTGAATAAGGAAACAGGCCTTTGTTTCCAGGGTTTTGAAAAAGATGCAGGCTTTGATTTAGTTGCATTTTGGTTTGAGTTTGATTTCTGGTTTGGAAGTATTGATTTCCAGTTTTGAAGAAATACAGGTTTGGTTCCAGATTGCAGAGAAATGATGAACTACTGGTTTGAAGATTCTTAGTTACAGGCTTTCATTTGATTTTTAAAATGAATTACAGATCTTTGATTTGAGATTGAGGAATTTGATTACTGATTTTGTTTGAGAAATTTTGTTTACAGGCTGAAAGTTTCTTTGCTTTTGAAAATGAAGATTTGCAAAAGAGATGAGAAGGAGGAAAACATCTTTTTATAAATATAAATGGTTTATTTAAAAAAATAAAAGAAAAATTAAAAACCAAATGACACTTGTCTTTATATGTGTTAATTTGTTTACATTTGTTATAACAAGCTTTTATAGATTTACACATGTCCTTATGATAAATTTATATTTATTTTAAATGTAAATAAAAGCTTTTTCTTTATTTACTTAAATACTTTTCTATTTATAAATTTCTTAAAAGAAAATAAAATCAATTGTATATGCATAAATAAAGGCTTATACATGTATTTTTAATCCAAATATTTTAAAACATTATCTCTTTTGAATTCCAAAATTAATTTACATTCAAATTCAAATTGACCCAATTTAAAGTCAATTTATAAAAACATATTCAATTTGAAATAACAATTAAAGTCTATTTATATCCATATATACAAAAACAATAAATTAATAATATTGTTTGAAAATAACACATTTGTCAATTTTAAATAATTTATAAAGAGATTATAAATTACTACTATTATTAAATGAATTAACATATCATATGTAAATTGTATTTTAAACTTATATATATATATATTCAAAAATAAAATAATCCTTATTATAAATCTTATTTAAAACCATATAGTTATTTTGTTTAAATAGCTTTGAAAAGCTTATATCAAATAAATCATAATTTCCCAACTATCAAAATATATATTAGAAATTAAAAACAAGATTTTATTTATTATTTAAATTACAAACCCAAGCTTATCTATCTACAATATATACAATTATATATATATATTATAAATAGAAATCATTTTATTGGTTTTTTAAAAGATACATTCACTCAGTAAATATTTATTTAATCAGATTATTAAACCAATTCAAATTTGTTATCAAAATTTAACAAATCAATTTAATTATTTAAACAGATTATTAAATTGATATTGCCCCAAATTTCCGGGATATTACATTCCTCCCCCCTTAAAATAATTTCGTCCCCGAAATTTAAAACAAAGGTAATTTAATAATCTATTTAAATCACAATCATATATTATCATCCATATGCTAACAACCATAGCAAACAATTCATCCAATCAAACAATTCTAATTATCCAACCAAAATTCTGAATACAATCTCCTCGAGTTTCCCCAAGTATAAATATACCGGGATACTCGCTCTACAAAATCCAAACAATCAACAATACTAAGCTATAGAGTTCTTACTCATCTAGATCTATAGAACTAAACAAGATATCAGACTACAGACGAGTCTGACTCAACAACCAAATCTTCCAGAACTGCTGGTTCCAAAACCAGAGATAGATCAAACACGTACTCCCTCAGAGATACGTAAAATACATTGAATTCCAGTTATCCAAACTGACAATTCAATCCAGTAGATCAAACTCTTATCCAAATCAGAACATAGAAAAGATCCAAAACAACTCGGAGCTGACTTCCGAGACTTACCCAATCTTATAGCTCCCAATAAGAGAAACTTCACAACAACGAAGTCTCCAACTTCGAATTTCAAATTCCTTCGGATGATCCTGAGCTGCCTACATCCTTACTGATCACCTCACTCTTTGCTGATGCCTTTAGAAACAAACTAGATCAAAAACAACCCACCACAATGATCTCCTCAAGATCAACCAAAACCAAAGACACCAATCCTACTCCTCAAACAACAGAAAACTAAACTTACTTCTTCAATCCAGAAAAACAAACAGAAGTACTTGTCAAACTGCTTTTGCTGCACAACTCTGATATGGAGCAGAAGAGAATACGAGCACAAACTGGAAAACATATCCCAGAAAAATGGTTCATCAGATCCATAAAAGAAATCTCAGATAATCCACCAAAATATGGGCTGCTTCACCAAACTCTATCTCAAGGAACCATCCTTCTACTGAGTTGAACCACCAGTATCACTCCTGGAATCCAGTCGATAAGAAAACTCAATCTCCAATGCCGACAAACCTCTGACTTCCCTGAAAACATCCAGAAAAACTCTGATAATCTAAGAGAACACTCAGCAATCGCAAGTCACTTTTGCGATCAACCCAGCATAAATGCAAAGAAACTGTTCTCTCTTTACCAATCAGAACAGCTTACGCTTATCTATCCAATCCATTGAAGAAATGGATCCACTCTGTTGCTTCTGAACTCCACCTCCAGAAAACTGCTAAGCCGGAAGAACTTCCTGCCAACGCAAAGAACACTCCGAGCTGCACTGCTGCCACAGATGCCAAAGACTTCTCAATCCAAAGCTCTTCGAGAAACTCGAACCTCAAACCAAACAGAAACTGTGACGACCCGGCTTTTTCTCCACAAAAAGTCGTATCATCTTGAAGAAAGAAAGAGATAGAAAAGAGAAAAGATAGAGAAGAAAGAAAGAAACACATCAGAATCTAAACAGCGGAACGAATAAATTACATTAATCAAATAAGATATTACATTGTATTATATACATCAGAGATACACAGCTTATACAACACATACTAGACAGTTATAAATACCTGTCTAGTTATTACAACTCAAATACAACTCAACAAATGACTCAGAGAAACTAACACAGCGGAATACTATATCTACGAACGCTGAAGCCTCCTGCTCCATTGCTCCTCCAGATAACTCGTCAAAGCTAACCTGAATCCCTTGGCTACTCGTAAAAATTTGAGTACCCAAGAGTTTATAAAACAGAAATAAACAACTTGGGTCAGACATGGGTCTGGTGTGAGTAACAGGTTAAACTTGTTTAACTTCAAAACCTTTTGAAAGAAAAGGTATCACGTAAGACTCCCCACAAATAAACATGGGTAAGTTTTTACCTTACGCTAACCAAAACATTTGATAGGAAATTCGATTGTATTATTATAATAGGTCTAGGGTTTTCAAGTAAATAGAAAATAGCCGAAATTGTTACATTCATTAAATTCCAGCATACATAGGTATACAATCAAATCCGATGGCACTTATTGGATTTTGGATTCCATACAATGGCAGGGCTACCGGGGTACCGCCCGTCACAGTACGTGGCCTAGATCAACGTACCGAGGATCACTCCCAATCCCCTGCAACACAAGGCCGGAACATCCCTTACTGGATAATTCCTGCATAAGAAACCCCAGCGGTTGTAGCTATTCAACCGCCCACACAGCCGAATAAAAAGAAGGGACCTCTAGACAGAGGAATCTCATACTACTTGGGTGCTACCCACTAACCTTGCTGCACCTCCCCTGTTTTAGCCATTCCTGGTTTGATGAGGCTTGAGGCTACGATTACCTTTAAATCAAAACACATCACTTAGAATGCTCATCGTCCACCTAACGATGTGCTGAAAGCATTCAATCCATACAAGTTCGTTCCGGGTTCGAACGAAACCGAAGGCATTATCTCGTTACACTCGTTTTGGAATCACCCTCAGAGTTAACAACAATAACCCTTGCACTCTGAATCTTCATCTTCACTTGAGATTCACGACCTATCGTTAATTTGGATCGATGTGGTATTCGGGTCTCCAGACCTGGAATACCGGTATACGGAAACCCGATCCCGGTCTCATCGAAATCCAAAACGTATCTTTTAAGGCCAAGTTGTTTAAAGGTTTAAACAATTTAATTCAATTCAATATTTGAATTCACACAGCATTTAACAGATAAATATCATATATTTATCATATCACAGAATATCACCATATCATCCAATAGATATTATCTAATTCAGATATTCTATATAAACAATCATCCATAAGCAATAATTATTAATCCTAGGATATAATTAATTTAATTATCTTAAAGTAAATTTATTTACTTAGAATTAATTATCTAACCTTGCTTAATCAATCATTAATTAATTACAATCTTTAATTAATTAATTACTCATTAAATATTAATCATCCTTGATTAATCATTCATTAATTACATAAAGTAATTATCTTTTAATTAATTTCACAAATTAATTATTCTTAATCATTAACAGTAATTAACCTTTAATTACTTTTCATTAATTACATTAATTAATAATCCTTAATTAATTTCTTCCATTAATTAATTACTTTTATTAATCCATCTTAATTAATCATATACAGTAATTATCATCCTATGATTTATTACCTTAATTAATTAACTTCTTAATTAATTACTTTAATCCTTTAATTAATTACCAAATAATTAATCCTTAATTACTCTTACAAAGTAATTATACTTCAATTACTACCCATTAAGTAATTCCCTTTAATTTATTACATCTTGTAATTTATTTATTAATTACTTACTCTAAGTAATTACACTTATAAATCTTATTAAGTATTCATACTTAATCCTTTATTAAGTGATTATCTTTAATTAATTTACAAATTAATTAACTTAAATTAATCACATTCATTTATGAATTACACTTGAGTAATTTATTCCTTAATTACTCTTTAAACCAATTAATTAATCTTTAATTTCAGATTAATTATTCTTTTAATTATTAATTAATAAACCTTAATTATCAATTAATAAAACTTAATTAAGTATTCCTTAATTACAAATTAATCAACCTCTAATTACTTAATTAATTAATTACAAATTAATTAATTAATTAAATAAATCTTAATCATTGAGTTAATTAAATAAATTAATTACTCTTAATTAATTTCTTAATTAATCCTTAATCATTATCAATTAAATTAATTAATTTTTTTTCTAATTAACTTAATTAATTTCAAGATAATAAACTTCTTTATCTTAAGATAAATATTATCTTATAAATACTTGAATTACCATTTATATTTATAAACCATTATAACTTTATAATTAACTCTACTTAATTAAATCAGTAATTTAGTTTAAGAGTAATCATTAACTTGATAAATTAATGTTATCAAAACATAACTTTCTTTACATATCCTTAATATTTATCAAAAGATGTTTTAAACTAAATTTAATTTAGACTTTAAAACTTGTCTTTAAAATTCCATTTCTACTTATGTTTTTAAAATAACTTAACTTTATTTAACAAATTTTAAATTAAACAAAAGTTCAAAACTTCTAAATAAAATGTTAAAGAAAACATCTATTTTATAAAGAATAGAATTCAAAAATAAGATTTCATTTTAAAATCTAAAACTTCTTTATTTAAATTTAAAACTTGTTTTATAAAAACTTTTAAATTTTGAAAATTTCTTTTAATTACCTGCTTCATTTTGAACCCGAGAATCACTGGAGTCATTCCAAGTTCCATTTCCTTTCTTAAATTCTCAAAAGTTAAATTTAATTCAAATTTAAAAACCTGTAACCTTCTAAACTGTTAACAGGATTAAAACTACACAACTACTCGAGTTTCCTCCCGGGTCATCTCCTACAAAACTCGTCTCTCCTTCGAGAAAAATCCTTCCTTTCTCATGCCACAATTCCTGTGACACCACTGTACACAAGTGCACGTGCACACCGATCAGAACGCCTCCGACTATCGCCGTGGTCTTCGAGACATCATCGACAACCTCTCCGATCACCACGACCACCCAACTCCTTCGAACAGGCCTGAAATCAAAAACGAATTACTTCGACGAAAATAGAAACTTGAACTTGATCGACAGAATCCCCTCTGACCATCGCCTCCGTTCACCTGAACACACGCCACCCTAACCAAAGCTTCGCCACACCACGACACTTCGATCTAACTCATACCGGTCACCTCCGGTTACTCCACGGCCACGCAGCAACCACGAGAACCCAACCATTCTAAAACTGATCGTAAACCCTACATCATCGTCGTGCCGCCCCCACGATGGTCAATAAATCCACCGAGTATTTTTCCTAGGGTCTCTATCGCACCAGCCTCCTCCAGCAATGATCTCGATGATCATTTCTTCCATGATTGCCAGAAATCGACGAAAAAGTGATTTCCGTTCAACTTACTATATCACGACAATCATAAACTTAAAAATCTTGAATTTATTATCAAAAATCACCATTTTCAAGTATGAATCAATTTACATAATCAAAGCGAGAAATTTAGACATTCGATTTTCTTACTTATAAATGATCTTTACTGTTAAATTTCGTTTTTGAAATAAATACTCAGTATATTCACTTGAAACTATTTCTAAAATTTAAATCTGGTTAATTCTTTCATTTTTCATTTAGGGATCATATCCTAAAATAGATTGAAGAAGGAGAATTTGAATTTTCTTGAACTTTGTTTTAGCCTGTTAACTTTTGAACAGAGGAGTGATTTTCTCTATATAGGCATACACACACATCTTTACATATATACACAAACATGCAGGCATGTTTAACAACTAATCAAGCATTTTTATTTATAACATACATCAAATGTCAACCACATACATCAAAATATATAGACAGATTCAAGTGAGTTTACTCACTGGAAAGCTAGAACAGAGTCATCTAAATCAACAGATAAGCATATATATACAAAGACTTAATTATATATGTACATATAGAACAATTTATCAACACAGATTCACATGCAATCAGATGATTACCTACTTTAACCTTTAATTAAAGTGTTTACTTACTTTAAATAACAGAGAAGCAAATATTTAAGCATACTGGTAAAAACAAGCAAGTTTTTATACATATATCCAGCTAAATAAACATGCAAATCATATCATAACTTTATCACACTAATTCATCACTTGCAATCATCTAAAAACTGTTTTTAAATAAGAGTTTACTCACTTTTTGAAAATGCAGAGAGCAGCTTTTAAAATGAACTGGAAAGCTTTTGAAGCAGGAATGAATTTGCATGTACTTGTTTTTGATTCCAGAAACTGAATTTCTTTAATTTGCTTTAACTGAAATGCTTGATACTTTAGAAACTGGAAACTTGAAAATTTTATGATCTTTGATTTCGGGTTTCATTTGTTTTAGAAGAGATTACAGGCTTTTATAATTCTCTGGTTTGAAAAGATTACAGAGAGAATATTCAGATTGGTTTACTTGGTTTCAGGTTGTAATTTCTTGGTTTGGAAATATATTTCTGTTTTTGATTGAGAAGATGATTTTGGATTTGATTCCTGAGTTTTTGAAATAAATTTCAGTTTTGGGTTGATGTCTTTGAACTGAAATTAGAAAAAGAAAATGAAGGGGAAAGATAGAAGTTTATATAAGTAGATTTTGATTTTATTAAAATTTAAAGAAAAAGAAAATAAAAGAGACACTTGTCTCATACCTTATTCAATTACTTAACACATGTATTTAACATGGTTAAGAAGCTAACACTTGTAATTATTTATATTCATATTATTTTTAAAGCTTTTTATTATTAATTTCCTAATTGATTAATACATTTCTTAATTTATAAATACTTTTCTAAACCTTAAGTAAATACAATCTTTAAAAGGAAATAGAATATAAACCAATTATGTTCTAATAAAATCATATATATATTATATTTAATCCATTTTTAAATGAATATTCAAAAGCTTTTGTATTTATTCCTATTAAATAAATACTCTTTCAAATTTCTATAAATAAATTTCTTTAAAAAGAAAAATATAAAACAAATCTTATTTCTAAATAAAAACTTTATTCATATATTTTAAATTCAAACTATATTATTATTTTCATTTTAAGATATATATATTTTTCTTTAAATTCAATTCTTAAATCCAAATTCAAATGCAACTTTAAAAATCCAAATTTAAAATCAACTCAACATATATATAAAATTAAATAAACACATTATTAGATTTGTAAATAATCATTCTATTTAAAAACAATTTAAATATATACATATATATATATACATTTAATCAATACTTATTAAATTTGAAATATACTTATTTAAAATCTGTTTATAACTATATTTAAAAACAACTCATTATTAAATTGTTTGAAAATAACAACTTTACCAATTTTAAATAATTAATTTAAAAGATTATCATATTTTAAATCCCCTGAAATTCCCGGGATATCACATTCCTCCCCCCTTAAAAGAATTTCGTCCTCGAAATTTAAAACAAAAGATAATCCCAAGTTTTATTTTATTTCAACCAATCTAAGCATACCTATCAGCCAACACAAATAAACAATCAATTTCATCCAAACAAACAATTCAATCAAACAAACAATTCTAGCTATCCGGATACAGATCCCGGATAAGCTTCCTAAATTTCCTCGAGTTTCCCCAAGTATACATATATACCGGGATACTCGTTCTAAAGACAATCTTAAACTACGAAGCTACAGAGCTCCTACTCATCTAAATCTACAAAACTAAACAGGATATCAGACTACAGACAAGTCTGACTCAACAACCAAATCCTTCCCGAACTACTGGTTCCAAAACCAGAGATAGATCAAACACTTATCCAAATCAGAATACAGAAGAGATCCAAAACAACTCGGAGCTGACTTCACAGACTTACCCAATTTTATAGCTCCCTTTTACCAGAGAAAACTTCAATAATAACGAAGTCTCCAACTTCGAATTCCAAATTCCTCCGTCTCTAATCTTCAGAACTCTTCTGACAATTCCGGACTGCCTACATCCATTCCGATCAGCTCAACCTTTGCTGATGTTTATAAAAACAAACTGGATCAAAACAATCCAACAAACGGATTCTCTCAAAATCTACCCAAAATCTAGAACACAAACTCTACCCCACCATTAGTAGACTACAACTTACTTTTCCTATCTGGAAAAGACAAAACAGATGCACTCACCAGTCTGGACTCAAATTTAGAAATATTTCCTGTAGAAATTCTCTAATCCCAAATCATTGCAACTTCCGGTTGCTTCCACTCTAGAACAGCTGCCATCTTGCTTCCGCTGCACCACTCTGATCTGGAGAAAATGAGAATGCCGTCGATGAACTCGAGCACAGACTAGACAACACATTCTGGAGATAAGGTTCAACAGATCCATAAAATAAAACTCAGAAGTTCCATGAAATACTAAGCTGCTTCACCAAATCCTTTCTCTAGAAGACATTCTTCTACTAGCTGAACCACCGGTATCATTCCTGAAATCAAGTCGATACAGAACTCAATCTCAAATGCAGACAAACTTCTGACTTCGCTGAAGACATCCAGAAAAATCTCTGATAACTCAAGAGAACACTCACTATCGCAAGTCACTTTTGCGATTCACCCAGCCTAATTCCAAATAAACTGTTCTCTCTTTACCAATCAGAACAGTTCATGCTTATGATTGACTAACCAATCCATCGAAGAACTAGATCCACTCTGCTGCTTCTGAACTCCACCTCTAGAAAATTGTAAAGCCAAAAGATCTTCTTGCCGGCACACGAAACACTCTGAGCTGCACTGTTGACCCAGGTGCCAAGACTTCCTATCCAAAGCTTCTTCGAGAAACTCGGACTCCAAACCAAACAGAAACATTATGCTGAACTCAGCCCCAATACTGAAGCAGACACACTTCCTTAGACTTGCTCCAAAAGAAAACATCTTCAGAAACATCCGGCCACTGCGTCTCATCACACAACTACTGCTTCCTGAGATTGCCAAGATATCATTACTCGCTTCTGCTCATCCGACAGATTCAAACTCTACTCAAAGATGGACTCTGAACCTTTACAGGTTTCCTTTAGAGATCAGAGAAATCCTTATACCATAGCAAAGCTCACTCAAGACGGTATTAGGTCTACAGTCTCGACAGATACATTTTCAACCTCAATACTCAAACTCCAACCATTGGTAGTTGTGTTACACACACCACTACCATATCTACCTTTATGTCTTATATTGGAAAACCTGTACGGGTAACCCAATCAAATAGGTAGAATATATATATATATAGTTATATAAAAATTACAAATACGCTCTCTCAGGATAGACACCACTCCAGAGCCTAGGTATTCACTCAACCTAATGCTCTGATACCAACTGTGACGACCCGGCTTTTTCTCCACAAAAAGTCGTATCATCTTGAAGAAAGAAAGAGATAGAAAAGAGAAAAGATAGAGAAGAAAGAAAGAAACACATCAGAATCTAAACAGCGGAACGAATAAATTACATTAATCAAATAAGATATTACATTGTATTATATACATCAGAGATACACAGCTTATACAACACATACTAGACAGTTATAAATACCTGTCTAGTTATTACAACTCAAATACAACTCAACAAATGACTCAGAGAAACTAACACAGCGGAATACTATATCTACGAACGCTGAAGCCTCCTGCTCCATTGCTCCTCCAGATAACTCGTCAAAGCTAACCTGAATCCCTTGGCTACTCGTAAAAATTTGAGTACCCAAGAGTTTATAAAACAGAAATAAACAACTTGGGTCAGACATGGGTCTGGTGTGAGTAACAGGTTAAACTTGTTTAACTTCAAAACCTTTTGAAAGAAAAGGTATCACGTAAGACTCCCCACAAATAAACATGGGTAAGTTTTTACCTTACGCTAACCAAAACATTTGATAGGAAATTCGATTGTATTATTATAATAGGTCTAGGGTTTTCAAGTAAATAGAAAATAGCCGAAATTGTTACATTCATTAAATTCCAGCATACATAGGTATACAATCAAATCCGATGGCACTTATTGGATTTTGGATTCCATACAATGGCAGGGCTACCGGGGTACCGCCCGTCACAGTACGTGGCCTAGATCAACGTACCGAGGATCACTCCCAATCCCCTGCAACACAAGGCCGGAACATCCCTTACTGGATAATTCCTGCATAAGAAACCCCAGCGGTTGTAGCTATTCAACCGCCCACACAGCCGAATAAAAAGAAGGGACCTCTAGACAGAGGAATCTCATACTACTTGGGTGCTACCCACTAACCTTGCTGCACCTCCCCTGTTTTAGCCATTCCTGGTTTGATGAGGCTTGAGGCTACGATTACCTTTAAATCAAAACACATCACTTAGAATGCTCATCGTCCACCTAACGATGTGCTGAAAGCATTCAATCCATACAAGTTCGTTCCGGGTTCGAACGAAACCGAAGGCATTATCTCGTTACACTCGTTTTGGAATCACCCTCAGAGTTAACAACAATAACCCTTGCACTCTGAATCTTCATCTTCACTTGAGATTCACGACCTATCGTTAATTTGGATCGATGTGGTATTCGGGTCTCCAGACCTGGAATACCGGTATACGGAAACCCGATCCCGGTCTCATCGAAATCCAAAACGTATCTTTTAAGGCCAAGTTGTTTAAAGGTTTAAACAATTTAATTCAATTCAATATTTGAATTCACACAGCATTTAACAGATAAATATCATATATTTATCATATCACAGAATATCACCATATCATCCAATAGATATTATCTAATTCAGATATTCTATATAAACAATCATCCATAAGCAATAATTATTAATCCTAGGATATTAATTTAATTATCTTAAAGTAAATTTATTTACTTAGAATTAATTATCTAACCTTGCTTAATCAATCATTAATTAATTACAATCTTTAATTAATTAATTACTCATTAAATATTAATCATCCTTGATTAATCATTCATTAATTACATAAAGTAATTATCTTTTAATTAATTTCACAAATTAATTATTCTTAATCATTAACAGTAATTAACCTTTAATTACTTTTCATTAATTACATTAATTAATAATCCTTAATTAATTTCTTCCATTAATTAATTACTTTTATTAATCCATCTTAATTAATCATATACAGTAATTATCATCCTATGATTTATTACCTTAATTAATTAACTTCTTAATTAATTACTTTAATCCTTTAATTAATTACCAAATAATTAATCCTTAATTACTCTTACAAAGTAATTATACTTCAATTACTACCCATTAAGTAATTCCCTTTAATTTATTACATCTTGTAATTTATTTATTAATTACTTACTCTAAGTAATTACACTTATAAATCTTATTAAGTATTCATACTTAATCCTTTATTAAGTGATTATCTTTAATTAATTTACAAATTAATTAACTTAAATTAATCACATTCATTTATGAATTACACTTGAGTAATTTATTCCTTAATTACTCTTTAAACCAATTAATTAATCTTTAATTTCAGATTAATTATTCTTTTAATTATTAATTAATAAACCTTAATTATCAATTAATAAAACTTAATTAAGTATTCCTTAATTACAAATTAATCAACCTCTAATTACTTAATTAATTAATTACAAATTAATTAATTAATTAAATAAATCTTAATCATTGAGTTAATTAAATAAATTAATTACTCTTAATTAATTTCTTAATTAATCCTTAATCATTATCAATTAAATTAATTAATTTTTTTTCTAATTAACTTAATTAATTTCAAGATAATAAACTTCTTTATCTTAAGATAAATATTATCTTATAAATACTTGAATTACCATTTATATTTATAAACCATTATAACTTTATAATTAACTCTACTTAATTAAATCAGTAATTTAGTTTAAGAGTAATCATTAACTTGATAAATTAATGTTATCAAAACATAACTTTCTTTACATATCCTTAATATTTATCAAAAGATGTTTTAAACTAAATTTAATTTAGACTTTAAAACTTGTCTTTAAAATTCCATTTCTACTTATGTTTTTAAAATAACTTAACTTTATTTAACAAATTTTAAATTAAACAAAAGTTCAAAACTTCTAAATAAAATGTTAAAGAAAACATCTATTTTATAAAGAATAGAATTCAAAAATAAGATTTCATTTTAAAATCTAAAACTTCTTTATTTAAATTTAAAACTTGTTTTATAAAAACTTTTAAATTTTGAAAATTTCTTTTAATTACCTGCTTCATTTTGAACCCGAGAATCACTGGAGTCATTCCAAGTTCCATTTCCTTTCTTAAATTCTCAAAAGTTAAATTTAATTCAAATTTAAAAACCTGTAACCTTCTAAACTGTTAACAGGATTAAAACTACACAACTACTCGAGTTTCCTCCCGGGTCATCTCCTACAAAACTCGTCTCTCCTTCGAGAAAAATCCTTCCTTTCTCATGCCACAATTCCTGTGACACCACTGTACACAAGTGCACGTGCACACCGATCAGAACGCCTCCGACTATCGCCGTGGTCTTCGAGACATCATCGACAACCTCTCCGATCACCACGACCACCCAACTCCTTCGAACAGGCCTGAAATCAAAAACGAATTACTTCGACGAAAATAGAAACTTGAACTTGATCGACAGAATCCCCTCTGACCATCGCCTCCGTTCACCTGAACACACGCCACCCTAACCAAAGCTTCGCCACACCACGACACTTCGATCTAACTCATACCGGTCACCTCCGGTTACTCCACGGCCACGCAGCAACCACGAGAACCCAACCATTCCAAAACTGATCGTAAACCCTACATCATCGTCGTGCCGCCCCCACGATGGTCAATAAATCCACCGAGTATTTTTCCTAGGGTCTCTATCGCACCAGCCTCCTCCAGCAATGATCTCGATGATCATTTCTTCCATGATTGCCAGAAATCGACGAAAAAGTGATTTCCGTTCAACTTACTATATCACGACAATCATAAACTTAAAAATCTTGAATTTATTATCAAAAATCACCATTTTCAAGTATGAATCAATTTACATAATCAAAGCGAGAAATTTAGACATTCGATTTTCTTACTTATAAATGATCTTTACTGTTAAATTTCGTTTTTGAAATAAATACTCAGTATATTCACTTGAAACTATTTCTAAAATTTAAATCTGGTTAATTCTTTCATTTTTCATTTAGGGATCATATCCTAAAATAGATTGAAGAAGGAGAATTTGAATTTTCTTGAACTTTGTTTTAGCCTGTTAACTTTTGAACAGAGGAGTGATTTTCTCTATATAGGCATACACACACATCTTTACATATATACACAAACATGCAGGCATGTTTAACAACTAATCAAGCATTTTTATTTATAACATACATCAAATGTCAACCACATACATCAAAATATATAGACAGATTCAAGTGAGTTTACTCACTGGAAAGCTAGAACAGAGTCATCTAAATCAACAGATAAGCATATATATACAAAGACTTAATTATATATGTACATATAGAACAATTTATCAACACAGATTCACATGCAATCAGATGATTACCTACTTTAACCTTTAATTAAAGTGTTTACTTACTTTAAATAACAGAGAAGCAAATATTTAAGCATACTGGTAAAAACAAGCAAGTTTTTATACATATATCCAGCTAAATAAACATGCAAATCATATCATAACTTTATCACACTAATTCATCACTTGCAATCATCTAAAAACTGTTTTTAAATAAGAGTTTACTCACTTTTTGAAAATGCAGAGAGCAGCTTTTAAAATAAACTGGAAAGCTTTTGAAGCAGGAATGAATTTGCATGTACTTGTTTTTGATTCCAGAAACTGAATTTCTTTAATTTGCTTTAACTGAAATGCTTGATACTTTAGAAACTGGAAACTTGAAAATTTTATGATCTTTGATTTCGGGTTTCATTTGTTTTAGAAGAGATTACAGGCTTTTATAATTCTCTGGTTTGAAAAGATTACAGAGAGAATATTCAGATTGGTTTACTTGGTTTCAGGTTGTAATTTCTTGGTTTGGAAATATATTTCTGTTTTTGATTGAGAAGATGATTTTGGATTTGATTCCTGAGTTTTTGAAATAAATTTCAGTTTTGGGTTGATGTCTTTGAACTGAAATTAGAAAAAGAAAATGAAGGGGAAAGATAGAAGTTTATATAAGTAGATTTTGATTTTATTAAAATTTAAAGAAAAAGAAAATAAAAGAGACACTTGTCTCATACCTTATTCAATTACTTAACACATGTATTTAACATGGTTAAGAAGCTAACACTTGTAATTATTTATATTCATATTATTTTTAAAGCTTTTTATTATTAATTTCCTAATTGATTAATACATTTCTTAATTTATAAATACTTTTCTAAACCTTAAGTAAATACAATCTTTAAAAGGAAATAGAATATAAACCAATTATGTTCTAATAAAATCATATATATATTATATTTAATCCATTTTTAAATGAATATTCAAAAGCTTTTGTATTTATTCCTATTAAATAAATACTCTTTCAAATTTCTATAAATAAATTTCTTTAAAAAGAAAAATATAAAACAAATCTTATTTCTAAATAAAAACTTTATTCATATATTTTAAATTCAAACTATATTATTATTTTCATTTTAAGATATATATATTTTTCTTTAAATTCAATTCTTAAATCCAAATTCAAATGCAACTTTAAAAATCCAAATTTAAAATCAACTCAACATATATATAAAATTAAATAAACACATTATTAGATTTGTAAATAATTATTCTATTTAAAAACAATTTAAATATATACATATATATATATACATTTAATCAATACTTATTAAATTTGAAATATACTTATTTAAAATCTGTTTATAACTATATTTAAAAACAACTCATTATTAAATTGTTTGAAAATAACAACTTTACCAATTTTAAATAATTAATTTAAAAGATTATCATATTTTAAATCCCCTGAAATTCCCGGGATATCACAGAAACACCATGCTGAACTCAGCCACAACACCGAAACAGACACACTTCATTAACTTGTTCCAAAAGAAAACATCTTCGGGAACATCCATATTCACTGCGTCTCATCACACAGCTACAATTTCCTGAGATACCATCACTCGCTTCTGCCTAACCGACAGATCCAACTCTACTCATCCAACTTCAAAGATAAACTCTGAACCATAACAGGTTTCCTTCAGAGATTGTGAAATCCTTACACAACTGCAAAGTTCACTCGAGACGGTATTAGGTTTACAGTCTTGACAAATACACTTCCAACCTCAACATTCAAACTCCAACTATTGTTAATTGTGTTACACACACTACCACCTTATCTACCTTTATAACTTATATTGGAAAACCCGAACAGGTAACCCAATAAATAGGTAGAAATACATAAATATATATATATTTAAAATGATATATATATATTTTTTTTATATAAAAATTATTTCTGGGTAAAATTATTTCATCTACCTCTTTAAAACAATACTGTGTCTGTTGGCCTGGTTCAAGTGTTTAGAGATCCCTATCAATAACGTTAGCTACTCGTATTGACCAGAATCCATATACCACTCAACCGATCAATTAACACAATATAAAACCATTTTTATATAACTAACAATTACGCGCTCTCAAGATAGACACCACTTCAGAGCCTAGGTATTCACTCAACCTACTGCTCTGATACCAAATGTAACGGTCCAACTTTTTCTCCACAGAAAAAGTCGTATCATCATGAAGAAAGAAAGGGATAGAAGAAGAAAGGATAGAAAAGAAGAGAAGAAAGAAAGAAACAACAACAACGATCTCACAGCGGAACGAATAAATTATATTAATAACATAATCTATTACATAGTATACAACAATTTACAGAGTTACACAGTATATACATCACTTACTAGACAGTTATAAACATCTGTCTAGACATTACAACTCAAATACAAGACAAGACACTATCACAGATATCAACACAGCGGAATACTATATCTACGAACGCCGAAGCCTCCTGCTCCATTGCTCCTCCAGAATATTCGTCAAAGCTAAACCTGAATCCCTTGGCTACTCGTAAAAATTTGAGTACCCAAGAGTTTATAAAACAGAAATAAACAACTTGGGTCAGACATGGGTCTGGTGTGAGTAACAGGTTAAACTTGCTTAACTTCAAAACCTTTAGAAAAGAAAAGGTATCACGTAAGACTCCCCACAAATAAACATGGGTAAGTTTTTACCTTACGCTAACCAAAACATTTGATAGGAAATCCAGTTATATTATAATAGGGTCTAGGGTTTTCAAATAAATATGAAATAGCTGAAATTGTTACATTATTAAATTCCAGCATACTAGCCACAAAGTGGGTTATACAATCAAAACCGTAAGGGCACGTAGGAAGAATGGGTTTCCATACAATGGCAGGGCTACTGGGGTACCGCCCGTCACAGTACGTGGCCTAGATCACCGTACCGAGGATTACGCCCGCTCCCCTGCAACACAAAGCCGGAACCATCCCTTACTGGATAATTCCGAACAAGATAACCCCGTAGTTGGCGCGACCAACCACACACTAAGCCGAATAAAAAGAAAAGGGACCTCTAGACAGGGATCTATCTTGCTCTCAGTGGGTGCTACCCACGAAGCCTTGCTGCACCTCCCCTGTTTTAGCCATTCCCGGTTGATGAGGCTTGAGGTTACGATTACCTTTAATCAGAACATATCACTTAGAATGCTCATCGTCCACCTGACGATGTTCTGAAAGCATTCAATCCATATAAGTTCGTTCCGGGTTCGAACGAAACCGAAGGCATTATTTCGTTACACTCGTTTTGGAATCACCCTCAGAGTTAACGACAATAACCCTTGCACTCTGAAACTTCATCTTCACTTGAGATTCACGACCTATCGTTAATTTGGATCGATGTGGTATTCTGGTCTCCAAACCTGGAATCCCGGTATACGGAAACCCGATCCCGGTCTCATCGAAATCCAAAACGTATCTTTTAAGGGCCAAGTTGTTTTAAGGTTAAAACAATTCAATTCTTATATATATACACAAAGATAGATAATTCAATAGATAATCTACATTATCATCCCAAACAGATAATTCACATTATCATTATAATTCAACCAAACATCCATATCATAGATCAGCACATCTCTTATCAGAGATATCATTAATGCAAAGCATTCAATATCTTTCATCCATCTTAAGTAATGATTTATCATATCTAATTAATTTAAAGTGAATTAAACTAATTACTTCATTCTATAAATCCTGCTTACTTAATTATTAATTAAATCAATTAATTAATCATTACTCTAAGTATCCCTCTTAATTAATCATTCCTGATTAATTACCCTTTAATTACTTTAAGTAATTAATACTTAATTAATTTCACAAATTAATTATCTTAAACCATTCAGTATATAATCTTTAATTACTTCATTAATTAATTAACCATACTTAATTACATTAATCCTTAATTAATTACAATTAATTAATTACTTTAATCACTTATTATTTATTAATTAATCTTAATTGATCAATTCTTAATTACATCATTAATTATATTAATTAATGATCCTTAATTATTCTTAATTAATTGTCTTATTTAAATTAATAATTAATTAGTCACATTTATTAATCACCTTTGATTAATAACATTTAGTAATTAACTACCCTTAATTACTCTTCCATAAATTAATTTCTCCAAAATTAATTATCCTTTAATTAATCCCTTGATTAATTATACAAAAGTAATTAAACTAAAATTACTTTTATTATTAAATCATCTTTAGTTAATTACATCCAGTAATTACCTTTAATTACTTTCCTAAGTAATTATACTTCACTAATTACATTTAAGTAATTATACTTATTCAAATCACCAAATGATTATCTTAAATTAATTAAATTAATTAATTTAACTCATCAAATTTATTTAATTAATTACCTTAAGTAATTAATTCCTTTAATTACTTTCATTAAGTAATTATACTTACCAATTCATAAAAGATTTATCATTTATTAAAAATCTATACTTATCTAAATAAATGATTAATCCCAAATTAATTAACCTTAATTTATTAACTTATAATCCTAATTATTTAATTAATTAACACTAAATCATTAATTAATTAAATTATCAAATTATTCTTTAATTTCCCTATTAATTTAATGACTCCTTTATCATTAAACCTTAATCACTTTCTAAATTAAAGTATTAACCTTTAACTACTTTAATTATTACTAACAAAGACTTTAAAAGATTTAACTTTAAAATCTTTCTTTTAATTTATTTTAAATTAAAGATTTAAAATAGATTACAATTTAATTTTAACCAATATTTAAATCAAATATACAAAATCTTTTTAAATCAAATGTTAAGAACACTTAACATTTATAAAAGAAATTTACAAGATTTTTAAACCAATTTATTTAATTTAAAAATTCTTTTAAACTATACTTTGAACATTTAAAGATGTTTATATATTAAAATAAAAACTTATTTATTTTTACAACTGGGATTCAAGTTTAATTTGAATCCATACTTTAAAATTTTAATTTAAACCTTGTTTAAATTTCTGTTTTCAAATTTTTAAAAATAGTTTTAAAAATTTAAAACAACAGATTTAAAAAAAACTGTACCAGGTCAATGACCCGAGCCCAACATCCAAAATACCCGAGAAAAACATCAAAATACCCGAGTACTCCTTCGAGTTTTTCCTTCCATTTTAATTTCTAAAAACTGTTATAACCCATACGAGTTTCCCCTGAACTAACCCGAGCCAGCACCCTGTTTTCTCGAGAATGACTTCGAGTCATCTCATCAATTTACTCGAGTACGCTTCTTCTTCCTCTAACTCAAAACCAACCATTGCCGATACCTTGTGCATGTGCACAACCGTTCTGGTCATCTCCGATCCATACTCTGCCCATCGACTAGTCAGCGACCTCCTCCCCTAACGTTTCGATCACCGAGAACCTCGAATCGATTGCTAACTCAAAATCGAGCAACTCGATACAACCTGGAACCCAACTTGATCATCCAAATCCATCTCGCATGGCCAACTCCGTTCATCTGAACTTGCGCCACCAAGTCCAAAGCTGCGCCACATCATGATGCATCGATTCAGCCCATACCGGTCACCTCCGGTGTTTTGACGACGACGAAATCAACTGGAAACTCACGTCGACCAAAACCAATTCTTAAACCCTACTTCTACCTCGCTGCGCCACCACGATGGATAAAAAACCCCTGACCATTTTTCCGATGATCACTGACCTACCAGCGTGCTCTAGCCTCAACCCCGAAATCCATAATCCATTTGATTGCCAGAAATTTACAGAAACCCAATTTTTATTCATACTAGAATATCTCATTAATTATAAACTTTAAAATTGTGATTTCTCTTCTAAAAATCATAACTTAGTCTAGAGCTTCAGTTTATAATCCTGAATTGTTAAATTAACATATTTGAATTTCCACTTATATTAAACTAGTTCTGTTCTTTTGATTTTTCCTGGCCACTCAAGTTTTGTTTTAACTTAAATTAAATTCTAAACTCTAATATATGATAAAACAAACAATATTTGTTTATAACTTAAATCATAATATTAACTAAGTTAAGAGATACAGATTTTTCAATCAAAACTTAAATTTAAAAACTGGAAACAGAGATAACAGACATGCACACCAATTTACATCCATATATACAAAATATACATACATACCAAACATATTAAACAACATGCAGGCATATTATATCATAGATTCAAGAATTTATAACATGCAACAGATATCATATACTTAAATTTTTAAAATAAACGTTACTCACCAGATGAAGAACAGAGCTTCCCAGGTTTTATTTTTAAAACTGAAGTGTCTTTGAACTTTTAAAATCTTTTAACTTGAATTGCCTTTTGAAAACTGGTTTGCTTGCTAGAAAACTAGCATGCATGCTTTGGTTTCCAGATTTACTTGCTTTTGATTTCAGACAGAAGAAAATTTGCAGGCTTTGATCTTATTTTTGAAATTGTTTTGCATGCTCCAGATTTGAATAAGGAAACAGGCCTTTGTTTCCATGGTTTTGAAAAAGATGCAGGCTTTGATTTAGTTTCATTTTGGTTTGAGTTTGATTTCTGGTTTGGAAGTATTGATTTCCAGTTTTGAAGAAATACAGGTTTGGTTCCAGATTGCAGAGAAATGATGAACTACTGGTTTGAAGATTCTTAGTTACAGGCTTTCATTTGATTTTTAAAATGAATTACAGATCTTTGATTTGAGATTGAGGAATTTGATTACTGATTTTGTTTGAGAAATTTTGTTTACAGGCTGAAAGTTTCTTTGCTTTTGAAAATGAAGATTTGCAAAAGAGATGAGAAGGAGGAAAACATCTTTTTATAAATATAAATGGTTTATTTAAAAAAATAAAAGAAAAATTAAAAACAAAATGACACTTGTCTTTATATGTGTTAATTTGTTTACATTTGTTATAACAAGCTTTTATAGATTTACACATGTCCTTATGATAAATTTATATTTATTTTAAATGTAAATAAAAGCTTTTTCTTTATTTACTTAAATACTTTTCTATTTATAAATTTCTTAAAAGAAAATAAAATCAATTGTATATGTATAAATAAAGGCTTATACATGTATTTTTAATCCAAATATTTTAAAACATTATCTCTTTTGAATTCCAAAATTAATTTACATTCAAATTCAAATTGACCCAATTTAAAGTCAATTTATAAAAACATATTCAATTTGAAATAACAATTAAAGTCTATTTATATCCATATATACAAAAACAATAAATTAATAATATTGTTTGAAAATAACACATTTGTCAATTTTAAATAATTTATAAAGAGATTATAAATTACTACTATTATTAAATGAATTAACATATCATATGTAAATTGTATTTTAAACTTATATATATATATATTCAAAAATAAAATAATCCTTATTATAAATCTTATTTAAAACCATATAGTTATTTTGTTTAAATAGCTTTGAAAAGCTTATATCAAATAAATCATAATTTCCCAACTATCAAAATATATATTAGAAATTAAAAACAAGATTTTATTTATTATTTAAATTACAAACCCAAGCTTATCTATCTACAATATATACAATTATATATATATATTATAAATAGAAATCATTTTATTGGTTTTTTAAAAGATACATTCACTCAGTAAATATTTATTTAATCAGATTATTAAACCAATTCAAATTTGTTATCAAAATTTAACAAATCAATTTAATTATTTAAACAGATTATTAAATTGATATTGCCCCAAATTTCCGGGATATTACAGCTAAGTCTTTATATTTTCCACTTTAACCCATTTTTAGGGTATGCCAATAGTCTATACAGTACCGTAGCTCACCGTAAACTGGAGCCGCCAGAGGATACCACATAGGTACGACATAAAACAAACTCGTAGAAGGCGCGCTAGGGTAGGTGACACGACACAACTAGGCAATGCCAGGGTAGATATACCAATTACGCATCCGGACAGGTGGTGATGCATAGCCACAACTACCACCCACCTCGAAACACACTCCCGAGTAAAATCGAAGGGTGGCCACCAAATAAATCGCAAGTTAGAATATAGTATCGATGGAATGTGTTCGATAAGAGGTGCTACCTCATTGGCCCGGAATCGCTCCTGTTTTAACCACCTTATGCTAACTCACTTGAGTTAGGTCCACGTAAATATACCTTTAGGATCGTCTCCACCATCGTACTTCATTCTGGAATCTCCACCGCGTACACGGTTGTCAAAGTGGTTTTCGGTATCGACAGAGAGTATGCCCATATCTGATCCCGGTCTCTTTAACAACCAATCGCTTATTATACATCGGATGGTTCTTTTACATTTTCAAAACCATTTCATAGTTGATATCAAAATATCATATTCAATTCAAATTACATCGTTTTCGAAATCATTACTCATATTTACCTTTGAAATTATATCACATTAAAAATCATAGTTCGAAATTATATTTCCTTTCAAAAGTCATATTTCCGAAATAGGCTAGACTCTCATTTCAAAATATCGTATTAAACCAAATATGTTATTTAATTCCCAACTTAGGTTATAATGCCGCTTAACCACATTCACTTTAAAAATCGAGAATTTGAATATAAACCCATCCATTTTACTTAATTTGGAATTTAGAAGAAAATAGTTATAAATAATTATAAATAGTAAATATAGATTTAAAATAGATTAAATATAATTAAAATAGATTAAATAGCTTTAAAATAGATAAATTAGAATTAAAGTAAGTTAAAACAGGTTAATTAATTTAAAGGTTTGAAAATCTTAATAATTAATGTCCTTTAAAATAATATTTTTAAAATAGTTTATATAAAATATGAAATTTATATCAATTTAAACTATTTATTCCATTCCAGTACGTTTGGACCATTTTAATATCCTAAAACCCGATTTCAAATTTTCCAATTCCAATTCTCAATAAAAATATTTAATTCAATATCGCCTCCAATCCATGTTCGAAATATCTATTTAAATTACTCCAAATTCAATATATTTCAACGTAATATTTCAAACAACTTAAAATAATTCAATTCTGACAAATTTCATTTTTTATTCCAAATTCAACTTTGAAATTTCAATTAAATCCTTTTAACAATACCTTTAAACCAATCCCAATTTTTTTTCATAAACTTGAATTTCGATAATAATTCAATTCGTATAAATCAATTTTTATTTCAAAATGTCATTTAAATAAATGCAAAATTTAAGGATTCAAAATCATTTAAATTTAACCAATCCGGTGTCCGTATATAATTCTCTACCCTAGGGTCAAGTGATATGGATATTTATCATTCAATCCGCAATTTACAATGTTACGGTTATATATTATTTCAAACTGCAATCTCGAATATTAAATCCATAAAATCGCTCAAGTCTATCATTTCAACCCATAATGATTTTTCCTTAATCTATTGATCATTTGGGTATGTATTATTTCAACCCATAGTGAACTTGCAGTTTATAACGGTATAAAATACAACATCCATTCAACCAACATCAACAATCAACATCCATCACAATCATTATCCAAAACAATCAATAAATATCAATATAGAACTGATAATCAATAACGAGTATTAAATTGGCAATTTATATTCAATAATAAATTAAATAACGATTTGATTCAAATAAATTCAAAATTAACTGAGATGATGATTTAAATAGATCAAACAGCTATAAATAAATTTCTAATTCACATCCAAAAATTAATTTAACTAACATAAGAAATTTTAGAAGTTGTGAGTGGGTTAAAACACTCACCTTTGAATTTAAATCGAATTTAAATCCAATTTAAACCCAAAAATCGAACAGTCTCAGAATTCGTCCAAACTAGCGTCAAAATGTCCGGAATTTCGATACGATCCTCATGGAGAAAATTATGCGTAAATTCGACCTCGTATGCGAAAGTTATCAAGGTCAGAATATTTGAAACGAAAATTTAAATAAAATAAACAAAACATCACCTTCGTCCATGTCAGCATCTCCAGTAACGCACGTGAAACCCTAGCACCGAAAACAAACGCAATCGAACCCATCATGAACTGCGTTGACCTGACTTTGACTTTGAACAGCGCTCACCTCCGACCACCAAGGATTCTCCGACCACCACCTTTAACCTGCCTTCGACGAGCCGCCCCCAATGCACCCCTTGCGCGTCGCCCTAGATGCCGCCCCCGTCGGCGAATTTTAACCTATATCGAATTATGCACGATGATCAAGCCGATGAAATGACGAACCAAACTTGCCAATGAACTCTATAAGGCCTTTTGTACGTCGTGGCATCGTCAATTTGACGATTCATTGAAGTCCATCGCGATGAAACGAACGGCCGAAAATAATCTAGCCAATTTTGGCAACACAGTAACCCAGATCGAGAAATGAATCACATAATTGACTTGCGCTCTTCGAGAGCTTCAAATCGATATATGATTCGATATAGTTTGTGGAGTTTGAATTTTTGATTTGATTTTGAAATTGAATTTGAAATTCGGGAATTAGGTTTTGTCTACCATTAGAATGAGGAGTTGAGAAGGAGATGTACGTACAGACAAATGAAAATAAAGAGCGGCTAGGGTTTATAACGATCTATTTATAGGCAAGCTGAAAAATAGAACGAATGGACAGGATTCGATTTGGATTGGAATGATAAATGACACGAAAAGCCCGTTTCGACTCCGGAATGAAAATGGGTCAACCCATATATCAAAATAGATGGTTTCAAATATTAACTCAATGGAACAGGTTTCAGGTCCTAATTCCATCGTATGAAGAAGTTACGTTAAAATCAGCTTATTTCAAATTGATTTCAATTGAATTTAATTTAATTGATTTCTAGACATTTCGAGCCCGTACGATCAAACGACAAGTCCGATCGTTACAAAACTTGAAATCCTATAATAATTCACTGTTACGGATCCAATGAAACTAGTTTCGTCGAAATCCGAGAAAGTTGCCAAAATGGCTATATTTCAGTCAATTTAATAAATTAATATTAAATTAATTAAATCAAATTTCCAATTCAAATTTAATAAATCACAATTTCTATCATTTTAGATTACTTGGGCATATACCATCATTTAAAACAAATTTAGACATTAATTCAAAGTTAATTAATTTACCAATTACAATGTTTAACTTCAATTGTAATTAAATCCAATTATTTAAAATTTAATTCCAATAAATTGTTTTTATTTGATTTAAATCTTTATACTCAATCCATTATTACTCAAATAACCTAGTTAATATTTGTTTGCCTTCCATTACATAAATATACTCAACCGCCATCTTTAGTTTTTATTAACTATCATATCCCATTTTATTGTACTTTTGTCAAATATACATTAATTATAATTAAAAATCTCAATTAATTTATTTAACTTGGTTTCTATCTTTTTATTACATCACTTATCACATTATGAATAGAATTAGCACTTCTATTCGTTTTGTTACATTCACAGTCTCATTTATTGTCTTAATCTTATTAATGTAACATTAAGGTTCATTTAATTCTAATTGATTCCCCATTTTAATTTAATAGACCAATTAAATAGGTAACTTATAACAATTGTTATCATAACATTTAAATTACACTTATGAATTCACTATTCCCAAACAAATGTTACAATTCTTATATAATATTGTTTTTATTCAATTACCATTAACTATCTATTATCTCATTAATTAATTCATATTTACATTCACTTCCTTATATTAATTTTGTTACCAAGTTATAACATTTACATTGTTTCATTTATTGGAATTACATCCAAGTTATTAACAATTAACTTACATTTATACTGTTGCAATTCATTCTAGTTATTATTTCCATTAATAATTCACTAATTTTTATTTCCTTAAATATTAAATTACCAAAATCTTATTAAATTAACAAATTTAATTATTGAAAATTTATGGGTCGTTACAGTCTGACCCGAGCATTATAATAAAATAACACTCGGATCAGTCTAGAAAACCAGTGTGAGAAAACTCAAGAAATATGATGAACATATAAAAATATGTGTGACCATGTCGCTAAACATTAAACGGGGTTGTCCTTATAAGAACAACATCCATAGGCGAAAGAATGGAAATAAGTCGGAACAAAATCAGGCTTGATAGAAGGACACAAAAAACATTGCGCAGAGCTCCAAGCACTTCTTGATGCTATTAAGGAAACAATTCAAAGATTTGAATCGAATAAGGAAAGAGAATTTTTCTAACAATGACTAGGAGGGTGTAATCCCCTTATCCAAAGTATACCTATAGAAAATATACATGAGAACTATGATGGATCTCAGAAAATGTACAAGCCGGACCTCGCCAAACTTACCCTGTACCTGTGTAATTCATATCTTCGTGCGCATATACCTGAGTCCAATCTAGTGTAGATGTGAAGATGCCCTAATGGGAGCAACCACACATGGCTTTATGTCCACTTGCACATTGGTTTTAGTCATTTCTGGCAAAGGATATCAAAATTGATAGTCGATGAATCAACTATCCGAAACATACAAGTACTATCTCGGGGAAAACAATGAATCCAGAAAAGTTAGGGTAGTGGTTCTTCCTATCTTATCGCGACAACATTCTTATCTTTAAGAATAACAAGAGTTTAAATGCCGCAAACGAGCAACAAAATCGTCTTGAATCGACGAACACAAAGAAGATAGCGGAATCGATAGTCAATAAACCAACTATCAGAAATAACAAAATAATCGTATATGAAAATTAAATCTCTTGAAACATTCGACTCGCACTTGTGCTTGATTGTCACATCACAAATATTTGTAAAAACACTTAAAGAACACTCTTTAAATTATTCTTTTTAAAGAGCAAATTATATTTCTAAGTGTATTAAAAAGAACGCTTAAAAACAGATGTCATTAAAACATTGTTCACTATTAACCCAAAGCAATTTACACTTAGTTTTATTTTTAAACATCCATTTTTAAAAACAAATTCATTTATAAACTATTATTTGTAACTTTAAAACAACATTTATTATTCCAGAAGATAATAAATCGATTTAAAATACTTTTATAAATTTAAAACAATGTTGATTATGTCGAACGATAATTGATATAACTATTTTATAAATTTAAAACTACATTAATTATCTCGAAAGAAAATTAATCAAATTTAAAATATTTTTATAAATTTAAAACAACATTAATTATCCTGAAAGAAAATAAATCAAACTTTTAATATTTTTATAAATTTAAAACAACATTAATTTTCCCGCAAGATAATTAATCAAATTTATAATCCTTTTTATAAATTTAAAACTACGTTAATTATCCGGAAAGATAATTAATCAAATTTATAATCCTTTTATAAATTTAAAATAACATCAATTATCCCGATAGATAATTAATCAATTTTATAACTCCTGTTACAAATTTAAAACAACACTTATCCTTTATTTCAAAATTTTAAAAAATACTTGAAAATATAGTTTAAACAACTTTTAAAGGGTAGAAGCACAACCAAACATTTATTTTGTAAAAATACAAGGACAAGTTCAAAAAACACACAAGTTTAAGGAGATGATATTACATAAGCGTCGGTATAGCGATAATTTCTATAACAACACTTACACAAATCAAACAGCATGTCACAAATATTTCAACCAAACATCAGAATCAGCAACATAAGAATATAAGTAAATCAATATCGGCGAGAAACCCATTAGGGTCACTTTACAAAAGTTCCCTGTAATCACACATATGTATCGACTTATTCACTACGTATATAGTTCGACTTCCTCTTGCTTCTGTTCCCTGCAACACAATAGTTGTTTATGTCATCTGCTTCCAAATAGGAATCAAATCCAAACAAACAATCAAACAACAATATATAAACTATCATCCAAGCTTTCAACAATAATCTATAGCAACACAGGTATCATATAGTTTATTTAGAGGTGAGTAAACTCACCAACATTCCAGTTGATACTTTCGCATTTTGGTTCGATCTAAAATCGAACGACATTCAATTTTAGCCTAAAATTCAATTAGCCCCAAATTCGACGTATCCAACTCCAATGCATAGATAACATTGATACTAGTCCAATGCAAAAGATCGCATTCAAATCCGACCTAGTATGTAATAGTTATTGAATTTATAAGAATGATATAAATCAAATTAATAAAATAAATTAATCACTTACACTTAAACTAATTACTAATTTAAATACGTCTTCCCCAAATTATAATTGTCGCATGTACATGACATGTACAGAACACACGAATGCACGCCCCCTCTCTCCTCTCCATCTTACATTGCGCTTCACGAATCATTGCGCTGCACCAACGCATCATGCGTCACCTCCTCTTCATGGCCATCACAACCACTTAAAGCTCGGCCAAGCAAACAACACTGCAACATGTAGGATGTTGTCATGGAACCCTAATGTCGCTTCCTCCAAACTTGATCGATATCTGCCAAAATTTCACAACCCAAACTCCATCGCATGAGAAACACACCCGTACACTCCAAATCCACTAACTCCGCCTAAATCACCCTTAAATAAAAACCCTAGGTCACGCCAAAATTGTCAATCATCTTCAAACAAGACCGTACTCACTCAAACTCACATGGATTAGAAACTTAAGTCCATACTAGTTCAACGGTTTTGTAAATTTATTGTTAAGTAATTCATTTGATTTTGAATTTAAAAGAGGAGGCTTACTTTCTTTTTTATTAGAGGAAATGATAAAAACAAAAGTGAAAGAGGAAGAGAAAAGTCAAGAGTGTTGAATAATCTAAGTGTAGAGGTGAGTTTATTATGCAATTTTCAGTATCTCGCTCCACAGCATTTCATTTGCGTACGAACCGCGAATGACAAAACAAAAATACGATCGTGCACAAAAATGCGACACAATAATAAAATAACAATAAAATACAATGGTTATCTTATTCTACTGAAGTTTCAAAAATACCATCGTTTGTCAAAATATATGCCAAACGAAAATTTAAATATTTTCCAAATTAAAAATATGGAAAAACCTATAAATCCATTTGAAACTACATCATCAAAAATCAAGTCATTTTATTAAAAATTGATTTTCTTATTATTTATTCTAACTATTTATTATTGTAAATAAATTTACAAAATGAGTTCGCCATTCTTTATTTGTTAATTAAAAGTAGTTAAATACGGCTATTAAATCCATTTAATTAATATTTTAATTCTAAATTCAAATATTTAAATAGTTCCTATATTTGAATATAAGTTATTTATATTTTTCCGAGATGTTACAAAGTTCTACTCGAAGAGTCATAGCATTTCAAAGTCATAATCGAAAGTACTATCATCAGCCTGGACGGTTATAATAGCCCGTCCTCATAAATGTTGATTTGTGCATAATAGTAGTGTAGTGGAAATAATAATACTACGGTAGGAAAAACATCAAGCTCGTCTCCTTGAGCTCCAAAGAATATCCAACTAAAACCTGCATTTCTCAAATTGCTCGAAAAAGCACTCGAGGAGTTAAGGGAAAGATAAAACCATGAGTTAGACACAAGCCTGGTGTGAGAAACTTAAGAAATATGATGCACCATATAACAATATCTTCTGAGACCATTCAATTCACCGTAACAGTTTTCCCCTCAAAAGAACAAAACCCCTCAAAAGAACAAAACCATCTAATAGGTAAATAAAACAATGTAATAAATAATGTCTAGGGTGTAGAATATAAATTGGAAAATAGCTATGCTGTTTGCATCTCATAACACAACAATATTACAATTATAACTAAAACCGGTAAAGTACGTTCGCATAAGGATTTTCGTGGAGGCTTCCTCAATACATTAAGGTCCAGCACCATGACAAGGATCAGAAACTACCTTCCAAGCGTCGTATATCTACAAATAAAATATACCATAAGGTATGTAGAATTGGTCCTCGTCCGAACACGTGATGTCGAATATCATCAACTCCCACTAGAAACATCGATAAGCATCTCTAGACATGTAGTTGATATACCCTTTTGGGTTAGCTAACCCCGTAGCTGTGCAGCCTACTCTATCTTCTATCATTTTCGATGGTGAAGTCATATTCAGCATCTTAACGCATGAGTCTTCATCACTTGAACAAATCATAAGTCTCTCCATTTATTCCAGCATAAGCCGTTTGACGAATGCTAACTCTGTCCTCTCTTTTGGAATCAACCTCAACATAGATAGTGCCCTTGCTAGCATCGTTTGCAAGGTTAATGCTAAATTCTCCCTTGGTTTTAATGTTAGGATAAACAATTCAACTATATAACGTCTAACTCCATAACCACTTCCAAAACATAGAACTCGTACATCAATTTGGAAGTCGTTTTGGGTAAGTAATACACTTATTCGATCTTGGACACTTCAAAACTAAATTAATGAATTTTCGGTTAACTCAATTCCAGTTCTTTCAAAAGTAAGTGAACGATATAACGGAGTCCTCCCTAGGGAATCTTGTATATATACATTCTTAGACCAAGAGACGTTTTATACTAATGAGTCCTCCCTGGGGGATCTCAAACTGTATGAAGCCATGAAGCTTTTATATACTTCCTAAGTTAATTTGATCTCGACAGTCGACTAATCGGCTGTCATGTATGAAATAGATACGATCGCATACGGAAACCGTGTCTTGTATACTTATCACATTTTCGACTTTCTCAACTTATGCTATCCCTCGGTCAAGAGTGAAGCCGGTAGGTTAGAGCACCATTTGCTTCTAAACCCTACTCGAACATCATTCTTAACTCTTATAGATAAAACAAGTCTACTTTGTTGGCTTTTAGTGCTAAATACAGGATTAAATACTTTCCACAGACAAGTAACCACACAAAGTACAATTCAGTCACACAAAGAAAGACGAAGTCACACAAAATACAATTAAGTACAATTAATCCTCGTAAAATAATTAATTAGTTCTTTTATTGATTAAAACTTTTTTGTAAATACTTGTATATATATTTAAAATACCTTTACAAAAGATATATAGATGTATATTACTATTTTACTATTTATTTCTACTCTTTTCAATACTTAGAAATGTATTCATATTCATATCACAAAAGTATACAAATATCTACAGACATCTTAACAAGGTTTCACATTTTCAAAAGTATAATTAAATGGATCAGAAGAATGTTACTAAAACATTATTCAATAATAACCCAAAACCATTTTATACTTAACATTATTTTTAAAATACTACTTTTAAAGAATAAGTATATTTCAGGGTTAAAAACAAATGTTACTAAAACATTGTTTACTATAAACAAAACATTCCACACATAGCATTATCGTTACAACATTCTTTTTAAAGGCCTAATTGCATCTGTACTTATTTAACAAGGTACTGTACTTCTAATTAACTTCTTAAAACCATCCATTATAACTTAAGGTTATAGCAAAACCACTTTTATCCTTTATAAATTTACTTAAATTACTTTTCCAACACTTATATATATATTAAAAATATTTATAAATAGGTTTTAAATATGAAACCACCCACTTTTCTGTATAGCTTAAGCGGACAATCAACCGCACATGACCCACTCAAATTGAACGGAAAGGCAAATAGTTAGGGAAAAGAAGAAGGAAGGAAGAAGAAAACTAAACGATCATAGAATCTCACAACGCAACAGAATGACATATACTAATCAACATAATACTTAACAAAGTCAATTCAAAAATGATACAACAGAGTCATACCAATACAATTCTACCCTTGCACAGTTACAACAGCCTGTCCCTAACTAACTGATATAGGATACATATAATACTGTAAACAAGATAATAACTAGCTATCGATGGAGCCTCCTGCTCCAAGCTCCTCCAAAATGCATCCGTGAGAAAACCTGAACTACTTAGCTGTCTATAAAAATTTGAGCACCCAAGAGTTTTAGGGAAAGAGAATAAAACAACGGGTCAAACATGGGTCTGGTGTGAGTAAACTCAAACAACAGAATTATTATGTTTAAAACCCTTTTAAAATATAGTGATATTATAATAATGTCTAGAGTACAAATACTTATTAATCACAGCTGAAACCGCTACATTAATTAAATCCCAGCATATTAGGTTCTACAATCAAAACCGTAAAAGCACGTATTGGAGATTCGATTCCATACTATGACAAGGTAAGGACCTACCTTCCAATGGTACATCTCTAGATAAAATGCACCGGGGTCTAATAAGAACATCTTGTACCCCTACAATAATTAACCTATATTTCATCAGTCCAATATCTTTTAAATAGATTCAAATTACAAGTAAACCAAATATTTTCCGTACTAATATAAACTTCAATTATTTATTTCAAGATTTAATATCATTCAAATTCATTTCAAAATATCAAAATATCATTTCAAAACATTATTTATTTAATTTAAATTTAAATACCATTTAATCATATTTCAAAATAGTTGTATTTCCCAAATCAACTATTCCATTTAAATCATTTAAAGTCAATTCATTATATTTAATAATTAAATATTTAATTTCCAAAATTTAATCTTTTTCAAAGATCATTTATTCATTTGAATTTATTAAACAAAGAAAATTCAACTTTCGCAGCACTTAGAAAATGCTACGAAATGTTATGTTTAAAAACATTTCATTAACAAAAGACGGCATTTAAAATGCTGTAATATATTAATTTAGTTTTAATTAAAATCTTAGTTAAATTTAACCACTATAGCACTAACAAAGTGCTATAATAACCCTTAGTTCAAACTTGCTATTAGGTTCATTTAAAACAACTACAGCATTTTCCAATGCTGTAATATCTTTACATTACATTTCAAAAATGCTGTCAAATCAAATTCAGAGTTTTATTTACAATTTCACACATAATTACTTTTAATATAAATCATCTTAAATTATAAAATCATATATTTTCACATTTTAAAAACAATCATTTAAATACCTTTATTTCTATGATTTTATAAAGTCAAATTTCCATACAAAAATCAAATTAAATAACAATTAAATTTTCATTTCTTTAATTAAATTCTTAACTTAACAACTAAGTTTACATTTCCAAAATATAACTTATTTCCATTTATTTTACTTAATTAAAATTTCACTTTTAACAAAATTCACAATTTCCCAATTTAAGTTATATTTCAAAATTTTCAACTTAAACATTCATTTATTCCATATTTTAATTTATACAAAATCATTAACGCTTTTAAAATTTATTATTACTTAAAAAAAATCTTTAAATTCATCTTTTAAATCAAATTTGTCATATTTTCTTACATTACATAAATTCCATTTATACACAAAATCATAAATTCCAAAATTAGCTTATATTTCAAATTCTACTTCACCATTTACTTAATTCACTTATTTAATTTGTAGAAAATCACTAATATTTTATAGAAATCATTTTAATAAAATTTAAATCAAAATATCATAATATTTACATTTTTAAAATATTTTAAAATTTTCAGAAAAATATATAAACCACGGGTCTGTATAAAATTTTCTAGCCTAGGTCAAGTGATACGGATATGTATCATTTCAATCCGCAGTTTACAAAGAAAAACCGGGTTCTATCATTTCAAACCCGCAATCCCAAGTTAAATAAAATAAATAAAAAGTCGCTCAGGCTTATCATTTCAGCCCATAACGATCTTTCCCTATTCTAAAGTCCGTTCGGGTATGTATCATTTCAACCCATAGTGATTTCTAATCTACAGGGAACTTGCAGTGTGATAAACTGATAAAATGGACAAAATAACATCATATAAGAGTAATAGATGATATAACATATGTAATACAGGGGTAAACATTATATGATCATAATATAACAATTACAACATGATGATATAATTTTACAGATTCAAATGGTGTCAGTTTACTAGTTATATAAGTACACATTGTCTGGTGAGAATTACTCACTTGTTCAAGCTGGAGACGACAACCACAAACACACAACAAAGATTTCCAGAGGCACGAAAGCACGACAATGATTTGAGATTGGAAGAGCCAAAGCTATACCCCTTGAAAACATTACACAAAACAAATATATAAAACATAAGTTTCAAAACAGGATGCCACTAAACAATGTTAGGAACAACTGCATAAAACAAAACCAAAGTGTTTGCACTTGCTTTCTACCATCTATGCTTCAGCTCCAGATCTGAAATGCATGGCTAAGGAGTGGGTTTGGATCTGGTTTTTGGTTCCATAGGGTCGGCCTAGCATGCGTTAACAAAGTGGTGAAGTCTAGGTGCAAAAACTAGGTGTTCAGGGCTAAACAATGCAACATATCCTCACATCTTTGGCACAAATAGGTTCGGCCAGAGGTCATGGGTCATGGCTAGTGGATGCTGGTGATGGTGGATGATGTGGCAGAGGGTGGAGGTGGTTGTAGTGGCGGCAAATGGTGGTAGAAGGTGGTGCTAACAATCTAGGCTCGGCTAGTGTAATATGTGGTGGTTTTTGTTGATTTTGGTGGTGCTCCTTGCCATGGATGTGCTTGGCCTAGGTGGTGTAGTAGGGTGGGTAATGACCAGAGAAAGGGGGTGGTGCAGGTCGGACCAGATCTGGTTGAGGAGGAGCCAAGCCTAGAAGAAGAGAGCAAGTGCAAAACTCAATGTAAACAAGTAGAAAAAGAATAAGAAAAAGTTGAAAATCATTACCCAAACTTTCCTCAATTGCCATGGCCGAAATTCTTTTGTTTCAGAAATGAAAATGAATGTACATGAATAGAAAATAGAGAATGCAACTGAAAGATGTGGATACTAAAGGCTAATTGATGAAAAGGTAAGTTACAAATGTGAAAGGTTGGAAGATAAAAGGCCTTAGGCAAATCAAAAGTCATAACCTTTCAAATTTCTTTTAATTTCTTTATATAAGTTTATATTACTGAAAATAATAATACATTCAGTCACAAATTCGAAAATATAACAAAATATAAAATATATATAAATATTTATTAATTATATAAGGTTAAAATAAGAAAATAGCACAAAATTGCAAACTAGTCTAGAAAATTTGAAAATAAACAGAATAAACTTTGAATTAATTATATGGACTTGGGAAAATATTTATAAATAAAGATAAGAACATAAAATAAAAATGCATTCACAAAAATGAATAAATAAATTTTAATTAAATATAATTTAATTGAAGAAAATAGCAGAAAAATGGAACCTAGCCTTTAAAAATAGAAAATAAATGCAACATATTTTGGAAATATTCTATTATCACTTTAAAAATATTAAAAGACAAAAATATACATAAAACAATATTAACACATATTAGAACAAAATATGACAACTAAAATATAATTTAAAATAGACAATATTGCTAAATACATCAGTTTACACACAATATTGAAATGTACATAACTTTTAGAGTTTAACTCCGTTTTCAACGAAACAAAAAGCAGTGTTCAAGTTATTACATCTATTTTCATAATAAAAGATAAAATTTAAGATTTTATATAATTTAAATTTGAATTTTAAAAGTCAAAGATTGAACAGTTTGACCAAAATTTCACTTTTCAATAAAATATTCAATTTATACTAGTTTGAAACTATAGTTCACTTAATAATCAACATTTATATTTTTAAAATGAAATGTTTTAAATATAACAAGTTTAAAATAATTTAAAAATAAAATGGACTGATGAAATATAGGATAATAACGGATAGTGGTTTTCGGATAACATATCCAATTTCGGTCTCTTCGAAACAACTTTCGGTAATTTCCGAAAACTAACCCCGGTTCTTTAGGAAATAAGTAGACAAAGATAAGAGCAGAGATCACCTCCTAACCATTAGTAGACGGATTTCCTTATCATTTATCCTTGAAGAATGAAACAAATTTATACGCACAGTACGACATCATCAGAGATGACTGTGCCATATAACTCACGTGTTTCTCCTATATATTTTCAATGTTACGTTTTAGGTCCATATTTGATAGTCAGTTATTTAAATATCCACAAACACACATCCGAATCAGGGATTTAATTCCAAAGGGAAAACCAACTTTGGTTAAGCACATAAGTAACCACTAGCCTCCTTAATTTATCCTTTCATTGGTCAAATTCATCATGTAAATACTTGTATCAAAATTCTTTTATGAAAATCCATTCACAAACCCTTATATTTTCAATACTTAGAACGTATCCATATACTTATCTCAATGGTATAAGTATATTCACAAGATTAAGAAAGATTTCTCCTTTTTGTACAATTCAAAAATCATTTATAAACTCCTTTATAAATCTCTAAAATCATTTAATCTCTTTTATAAACCTCAAAACATTATAAACTCTTTTTATACATTTCTAAAAATCATTTATAAAGCCTTTATGAATCCATAAACTATTTATAAAACTTCTTTTATAAATTTATAAACCCATTTATAAAATTCCTTTATAAATATCTAAAAACAATTATAAAACTCTTCTTATACATTGTAAACAATCTTCCTTTAAGCCTCCAAACCATTTTATAGAACCCCTTTTATAAACCCAAGTCCGTTTATAAAACTTTATTTATAAATCTTGAAAACATTAATAAATAAACTCTAATCATTTACTTCAATCACTATTATATAATAATAATTAACAGTGCACATTTTAAATTAATAATAATTGTTAAGTTCGAAACATCTTAAAAATAATAATTAATAATTTCAAAACATTTTTAATAAAGCTATAATAATTTATCTTCTCCATTATTATAAATAGTAATAATTAATTTCCTAAAAGATTATTAATAAATCATTATTATTAGATTCAAACTATATTAATTATTTAAACTCTCAAAATATTATAATATTGATAAATAACTTTAAAACAACATTAAATATAAATAAATAATCTTAAAAACAGTATTAATTATAAATAAATGATCTTTAAAAAATATATTAAATATAATTAAATAACTTCAAAAAGACAGATAAAAGGTTGGAGTAAAATAGATGTTAAATCCTTTAAAACAAAAATATTTTCGAAAACCAATTTCAGATTAAAAATTATTTCCTCGTCTCAAAAATAAATCCAACTCGAATGGCAATTTATAGTGTTTTAAAATATTAATTTGAGGCCAATAAAAACCCAACGTTAAACCAATACCAATATTGATTTTATATCAATGTAGGGTTTAAGTTGAATATATAGCAATGTCATAATCAATAGAGCCAAAAATCAGGTTTAATATCCAATAATTCATATGACAGGAGTGTTATTGAAATTAAAATTAACAACGGTGAGGAATCCCATTGGATCCCTCCAACCTATTCCCATGCATCACAACACACACACACACACACACACACACACACACACACACATATATATATATCAAAGGTGGTGAAGAATCATGTTGGATGCCTCCAATTTATTCCCCTACATTACAAACATTATATAATTATATAATATGGGTCATCCACTACTAGGTGGGTATATATGAAAGGTCATCCGCTCCAGGGGCGGGAATAAATCCAAACCAACTGATAAACAATAAATCATCCAAACATCTAATGACCAATTTTTAATCAACTATATAACATACCGGATAACCAAAAAGCTGAGCTTAACTCACCAGAGTTCTAGTTGTCACTTTCACATTCTTTTTTTTTAAATCGAACGGCGTTCGATTTTAGCATAAATTTCTACAAGCTCTAAATTCTACCAATACAATTCTAAAACGTAGATTTCGTTCTTACAAGCACAATGCTACCGACGACGTTTGATTTGGACCTTGTATGAACATGTTACACAATTTATAAGATTATGATTTTAAATATAAATTAAATAACTTGATTACTTTCCCCTAATTGAAATTACCTTATTATTAAGCTAAACCATCTTCTTCCTCTAAAATAAATTCCCTCACCTTACTGCTTCCGTTCTCTCCATTGGCTATGTTTTCCCTCTCCCTTCCATGCTCCATTTCCTACAAAACCTAAAATCGTCGATGTCTACAAACTTCCCATCAACAACTCCATCACCTCGACCAAACATTGCACCACCCGAACCACCATCCTAAATCGCCATGTTTGCCTTCCACCCCCTCTGTCTGCACGATGCGAACTCCCCAAAGCCATCGAATGCCACCAAATCTAGGTCACCGACGCCCTACTCCACCACAAACTCCACTCTATACTCGCCTAACTTCATTGGTCCTAAATCACAACCAAATTTCAACCCTAGCTCACATCAGTCCACGACCATCTCTAAAACATTGCTGCACCCTCCACCAAGCACCTCGACATGAAGATCCCACCAACTAAAACCCAAAGAAACAACTTCTATATTTTTCTATTGAGTAATTGAACTAATGTGAATTTTTTGGAAAAATGAATAAGCTTGTTTTATGTTTACTAATATGGATTTTCAAACAAGATGAGAAGATAATGGCAAAGGGATGAAAATGTGTGCTGCTGTGTACGTATTGTCTAAGGGTTAGTTTATAATTTAATTTTTCCAACATTTCATTGCACAGTTTTTTGTTCGCATATGGATCCCTAATCGCCAAACCAAAAATATGGTCGTGCTCAGAACAATGACGAGACCCAAAAACAATAATAATATACACTAGTTATTGGATAACGTAAAATCCTAAAAACACCGCTATTTGGCGATAAATCGTTAAACGAATAATCTAAATATTTTTTGAATTAAAAATTATGGAAAAAACAAATAATTTGAACTAAAAATATATTGATAAAAATTGAGTTGTCAAAATAAAATAAATTATTTGATTATTTATTCGAACTGTTTGTTACTGCAAATGAGTTTACAAATCAATTTACCGTTATTGTTTATTTAATCAAAAGGAGTTAAATAAAGCCATTTAATCTATTAATTTAATATTAAATTTTAAATTCAATTATTTGAAACAATATTCAAATATTTATTCATAATTCAAATATTTTAAACATTTCGCTATTTGAAATTAAGTTTAAACCCTTTAAAACCAATTATTCAATATTTAAAATCAATTAAATATTCAAAATCAAATGACCTAAATTCCGGGTAGTTACATTCTTCCCCCCTTAAAATAATTTCGTCTTCGAAATTTCTAAGATAAAGGAAAATGTCTCTAAACCCATTAGCTTCCCGAAATCAATTTAGTTGAAATGAATTATTAATTTTTTCTAAGTGTTTAAATCATGAAAAATTTCAGCAACTTCTCCTTTGCGCCACTGGATCGGAACAACAAAAAATCACCACTACGGGCCCATCCAAGAAAAGAAAACAAAAGCCAAGCTGCTCAATTATAAAACCATCCAATTTAAACAAAAATATAAACATGTACCTATTTGTCGGGCAACCAAATTCTACTTGTGAAATCAAAGGCATCAAACTAGCTTTTGCTTCCATGAACCTGCATCTTATTTACTAATAATATCCTACCCTATAATTTATAACCATGTTATTTCGAATTTTCCAATGTCAAGATTTTACTTATTAAAGCCCGTACAATGTACATATATCATCCGTACACAATATCAAATCCGATCGCTCGCTCAACCACACAATTTCACATCCAAACAAGTATCGTTCACACGACCACTCTAGTGCAGACTCAGATCCGGTTCCTTGATTATAAACTGTTATTCTCCTTGCATAGCCATATACTATGATAGAGAATATCAGAATCAATCAAAAATACATTCCAGTGTTTGCCATCGAGAATCGAGTGAAAAAAATCTTACGCGGACCGATGTAAATCATCTCGAAATCATGTTCTCGAATCTGGATCAAACGGTTATGCAAATAAAATAATATACATATGTAACATACCCCCTTTGTGTACGCTTTAAGCAGACACACGTGCCGACTAAAACCATACAAAAGGGTGGTTTGTTATTGGGGTGGATAAGAAAACGCAGAGAAAAAAACAGAATCTCACAGCGGAATGACAAAATATAATAATCAAATAACAGTTCATGAAGTTGTATACAACATTTGATTATACTTATACAATACAAAATCAGAGTTACACATATCAGAGATAAATAAATGATAATGCAGCGGAACAGTATGATGTAGTTGAATAATATAATAAATAATAGTAGTACAAATCTTCATCTTCGTCCTCCAGAAATAAGGTCTTCAAATCTTGAAATGCTCAAGCTGACCCGAGCGAATTGAAAAGACAAAACACTCAAGTCAGAACTAAAAGATCTTATGTGAGTAAAATAAACTGTAAATAAATAAGAGTGTAAACAGCGTCAGAGATGTTTACAGTGTTTGACATCTCTTATCCAGCGTCTAACGTGAGTGCAGTAACTTAAGAGATGTTCGGGATTCACTTCTCCTAAGGATCCGTTAAACTATCTACAATGTAGTACAATACGCTATTATAATATGTCTACAGTAATATAAACTATTAAAGTAGCGTTAAGGTGTTACATTTTCCCCCTTAACACATTTTTATTTCCCATAGTCTATATAGTACCGTAATCCCACCCGTACCGGGTGTCGTCAGAGGGTACTCCATAGGTATGGTACAAACCAAACTCGTAGAAGGGTGCTAGGGTAGGTGACACTGCACAACTAGTCAATGCTAGGATAGATATACCAATTACACTTCCAGACCGGTGGTAACACATAGCAGCTACTACCGCCCAACTCGGAACACACTCCCGAATCAAAAAAATCGAGGGGAGCCACCAAATAAATCGCAAAGTCAGAATATAGTATTGATGGAATGTGCCCGATCGGAGGAATGACTTCACTTAGCCCGTCAATTGCTCCTGTTTTAGACACCTTAAGCTAACTCATGGGAGTCGGGTCCACGTATATACCTTTAGGATCGTCGCCACCATCCTACTTCATTCCGGAATCTCCACCGCGTACACAGTTGTCAAAGTGGTTTTCGGTATCGACAGAGAGTATGCCCATATCCGATCTCGGTCTCTTTAACAACCAATCGCTTATTACACACCGGATGGTTCTTTTACATTTCCAAAAAGATTTCATAATTGATATCAAAATATCATATTCAATTCAAATCATATCCTTTTCGAAATCATTATTTACCTTCGGAATTATATTGAAATCGTAGTTCGAAATTTTATTTCCTTTCAAAAGTCATATTTCCAAAATAAGCTAAACTCTCATTTCAAAATATCATATTAAACCAAATATGTTATTTAAATCACAACTTAGGTTATAATGTCGCTTAACCACATTCGCTTTAAAATCAAGAATTTGAATATAAACCCATCCATTTTACTTAGTTTGGAATTTAGAAGCAAGTAGTTTTAAAAAGTTATAAATAGTTATAAATAGTTAATATAGATTTAAAATAGATTAAATAAAATTAAAGTAGATTAAATAGCTTTAAAATAGATTAATTAGATTTAAAATAAGTCAAATGGTTTAAATAGTTTAAAAGTTTGAAAATCTTAATAATTAAAGTCTTTAAAATAATATATTTAAAACAGTTTATATGAAAATATGAATTTGACATTTATATCAATTTAAACTATTTATTTCATTCCAACACATTTTGACCATTTCAATACCCAATTTCAAATTTTCCGATTCAGAATTCTGAATAAATATTAAATTCAATATCGGTTAAATCCTTATTGATACATCGATTTAATTTCTCAAATTTCAATATATTTCAAAGTTATACTTCAACGATTTTAATAACTCAATTTCGATAAACTTCGCTTGTATTTCAAATTCACTATACGTTTCAATTTTCTTCCTTCAACAAATCTTTCAAAACAATTCAATTTTAATATAAACTCGAAGTTCGATAAAAATTCGATTTATATAACCCAAATTTTTTTTCAAAAATATCATTTAACTCAACTCAAAATTTAAAGATTTAAAATCATTTAATTTAACCAATCCGGTGTCCATATATAATTCTCTACCCTAGGGTCAAGTGATACAGATATTTATCATTTCAATCTGCAATTTACAATGTTACGGTTATATATCATTTCAAACTGCAATCCCGAATTAATAATAAAATCCATAAAATCGCTCGAGTTTATCATTTCAACCCATAACGATTTTTCCTTAATCTATTGACAATTCGGGTATGTATCATTTCAACCCATAGTGAACATGCAGTTATAACAATATAAATACAACATCCATTCATCCAATATCAACAATCAACATCCATTTATCATTCAAATCAATCAATAAATATCAATATAGAACTGATAATCAATAACAAGTATTTAACTGGCATTTTATATTCGATAATAAATTAAATAATGATTTAATTCAAATAAATTCAAATTAACTGAGATGATGATTAAAATATACCAAACAGTCATAAATAAATTTCTAATCACATCATAAATTTAATTTAACAAACATAAGAAATTTTAGAAGTTGTGAGTGGGTTAAAACACTCACCTTTGAATTTATATTGAATTTAAATTCAAAATAAGCCCAAAATTTGAACGGTCTCCAATTCGTCCAAACTAGCGCCAAAATGTCCGGAATTTTAATACGATCCCAACGGATCAAACCGCGCGTGAATTGGACCTCGTATGTAAAAGTTACGTACGTTAGAAAATTTAAAAATTAAATTTAAATAAATAAAAACAAAGCACAAATCTTACACATCATCACCACTATGCCTCACGCGGCTATAGTAAACCCTCCCTTTAGGCACGTGAAGCCTTCCCTTGCCGAACTTTGACCATCGATTACCACCATCTCCGGCCACCTGAACGACGCCGATCACCATCATTCCTCCCCTCAGGCCGAGCCGCATCCACACACCAAGCAGCTCCACCTCCGGCCGCCGGAAGCTCGCCGTATAAATTTATTCCCTAATCGAATTTTCATGGCTAATCTGACCGTCAACTTGCCGAACAAACCACTCCGTTGCACATCGCTCTACCCTCTCTTCGCAACGGTACCATTGATTTGACGATCCATCGAAGTTGATCGTCGCGTGATGAACGGCCGTGAATAGTTCACCCAGTTCCAGCCACACCGAGACCCAGATCGAAAAACGAAACACATATTCGACTTGCGCTCATCGAGAGCTTCAAATCGATATATAATTCGATATATATTGAGGAGTTTTAATTTGAAGTTGAATTTTTGAATTGAAATTGAATGGAGAATTTATTTGTCTGCCATTGGAATGAGGAGTTGAGAAAGAATGTATGTATAGACAAATGAGAATGAGGAGTGGCTAGGGTTTATAACGAGGTATTTATAGAAAGAGCTGGAAACAGAAAGAATGGACCAGATTGAAAGAATGATACACGACCCGAAAAGCCAGTTCCGACTCCGGAACGAAATTGGGTCAACCCATATATCAAAATAGATATTTTGATGATTTCAAATTCAATGGAAGAGATTTCAAGTCCTAATTCTATCGTACGAAGAAGTTATGGTAAAATTAATTTATTTCAAATTGATTTCAATTGATTTTAATTAAATTGATTACTAGGCATTTCGAGCCTGTACGATCAAACGATAGGTCTGATCGCTACGAAACTTGAAATCCTACAATAATTCACCGTTACGGATCCGATGAAACTAGTTTTGTCGAAATCTGAGTCAGTGGCCAAAATGGCTATTTTCACGTTAATTAAATAAATTAATATTAAATTAATTAAGTCACTTTTTCAGTTTAAATTTAAAAATTTACAACTTCTATCATTTTTGATTTCTTAATCACTTGCAATAATTTAACCAAATTTAGATGTCAATTTAAAGTTGATTAATCCATCAATTCCAGTGTTTAATTTCAATTTCATTAAATTCGGAAATTATAAATTAAAATCCCAAAATCCATTTATTAAATTTTTAAACCTTGTTATTCAAGTCTTTTATTTCAATAAGGATATAACTAACATTGTTTTATATCTTAGTATATTAATATTTACCAATTTAAACTAACAGGCTAAATAAATAGGTAACATATAATAATTTGTTACCGTTAACTTTTAATACACTATAAGTTTATTACTTTCAAACAAAGGTTATAAATACTTACATACCACCAATTTTATTCAGCTACCATTAATTATATACTGATCCATCAATTGATTCAATATTTACACTTGTTTTCTTATATTCACTTTATAACCAAGTTATAACATTTACATTATTTCAATTAATTGGAATTTCATAGAAATTGTTAATAATTAACTTACATTAATATTATTACAATTCATTCTAGTCATTATTTTCATTAATAAGTCACAAATTTTTATTTCTTCAAATATTAAATAACAAAATTTATTAAATTAACCATTGTAATTATCGAAAATTTATGGGTCGTTACACTCTCCCCCACTCAAAACTTTTCATCCTTGAAAAGGAAAAGAAGGAATTAAGGAATCAATATATCTTATTCAAAATCTTAAATTTATAAACAAGTAAATTTACAAAATTAAATAATTTAAATAAAATATATCAATTTATAAACATTAAATCCTTTTATATTCTAATTAATAAAGTTTGGAAAACATTTCAAAATTTTCTAAGTCCAAAATTTTCAAAAAAAATTCGGCAGAGTCTCCTTTGTACGGAGAGGCTCGGGAGAAATAACAATATCAAAATATAACAATATCTATCATAATTTTTCAAAATAATATATCCCAACAGTGAAAAAAATAATATAATATCGCTAGAAAACCGTAATCCGAGAACGTACCTATTTGTCGGGCAAATAACGCTTATTTATGAAACCAAAAGCAGTAGCAATTGCTTCCATAACCTGTATTTCACTTATATAATCCAAAATGAGTTAATAATTATATAAAATGAAATATTTAAAGTTGTTTTAAACACTAACAAACAAATCAATATAAACAACAATCACTTTTAACCGCAGCATACAATCATCATGTGAAATCAATAAAATCAACTATCCATCCATAGCAAACAAACAAATGGTTTGTTCGGGTTAAGAAATTTTTAACCGCCTAGAATAACAAATAAACTACTGAGTGCACCATTTACTCAACAGTCTTAGATGAACGACCGTTGTGACATCCCGGATTTTTTTGACAGTATTATATTTAATTGAATTAGTAAAATGCAGCTTATTATTTTAAAACTATATATATATATATATATATATATGTATGTATTTGGGGGAAACTATGGTTTAAAATTAAAATAAAGATTTTCTAAATATTTTAAACATGAAATCTACCTTATTTAACTTTATTAATATGTGATTTAAAAATATATAATATAGTCTGGACAATAATAGTTCAAGAAAAATAAATCTTATCAATATTAAATTTAAGTATAAACAAATATATTATTTGGAAATAAATATAATTGTTATAGACTCTAGAAGTATGTAATTGATACAAGTATAAAACTAAATAATAAATAAGCGATTGAATGTTGATAATTTAACTTTAGAAGAAATAAGGATCAGTATTTATATTAGCAATTAATAATATTTCAAATAAAATCTATAGATATGTAAACTATAACATAAACACTTAAGATAATACCAAAATATAAAAATACTAAAACATAATAACTTTATAAAGCACGTAAGATACTTGAAAGCGTACCAGATAAGTAGAAATGAAATAAGACAAGTATATATATATATATATATGAATGTATTCATTATGGAATGAATACAAGTGTGCACAATATAAAATCAAGAGAATATATTGGCTTATGGAACAAGCCAAGTAATTAAAACAATGTTATATATTAAGCACATAAAGTATAAAAGAACAAAACCAAGCAAAAGGATATATGTTGCCTGTGAAGTAGAGATGTCAGGCAAAGAAAGAAAAAAAATAAATAATCTGTGAATATAGATAAAACGAGATAAGGATGTAAAACATGAAGGACATGTGCAATTAATGCTGGCACAACATTGGGTCATTTCGAATTGATCAAAACTCATTTCAGTTGCCTGGTCAAGAAGCAAGAAGGAAAATATCTCTGTCAAATGTTTGTTCCAGTATATACTTCAGCCTGTATACATGTCCTATATATCATCTTTTACACTCCATTTCGTTCATAAAATAAACCTGAGCAATTGAAAAGAAAGCTACAACTTGAAACAATATACAACAATATCATCAACAAGCAAAGAAGATAATAACAACTTGGAATTAAACTCTACAACTTGATCATCATCTACAACTACTTACAGCACATCATTAAGGCAAGCAGGAGCAGACTGGAAATACAAACTTTAAACCATTCAAGCAATTCTCTATTCAATATTCTATTTCAAGTGAGTAAATCTATTCTCTGGAGATCAAAATTCTATTTTTATAACTCTGTTACTTCAACCATGAAAGTAAACCTTTAATTAGAAGCTCAGGTAGATTAAAGATTTGGCATGTGGATTTCTATTGCTAGGTTTGTGTAGACACATATGTGATATCTCTGTGTATATATGAAGTGTTTATGGCTGTTGGTTTGAAACCCACCTCTGTTCTTAGTTCACAGCCTATGGATTTGATCTAAGTTTGAAATATCTGTATCTGATTTCTGTTAGATTTTGAGGTCCAAACAAACTAGGTTAGTAAATACTCAATCTTAGTTTTAAAATGTGTTTAAGCGTTTTAGACTTGAAAATCCACTAGGATCAAATATTTACAGTAGAAAATTTTAATACATGGTAAAATCAATCATCTTAATTTGCTGTTTCAAGATTACAACTTGAATCTACTTAGAAAATTAGGATTTTTAAAACTAAAATCACTATTTTTAGTGTTGAAACGAATGTGTATTTTGGAAATGTCTGGAATATGGTCTTTGAGCATTCTCTGGTGGCCAGAGAATCTTTGGTGGTCGGGGTTTTATCTGGAGGTGGAGAGTTGTGTGGCGGGTTTGGGAAAAATGGCGGGAAGGTTGTTTGATCATCGTGGTGTCGACGGCGAAGCATAATGGTTTTCTAACCCTAGTTTTGGTCGAGTTTGTAATTTCGGCAATGCGTCACATATGGTGGATCGAGCTTCACCACACCAAGGAAAATGGCTTCGATAATGTTAGGAGATTGCGAGACTGGAGTGTCAGTAATTCTGGTGGTCGGAAAAAAAAGTGATCGAAGCATTTTCTGGTGGGGTAGTGGTTTCAGTTTTCATCCTTCTGGCTCGATTTCGATTGGAAGCTTCTTCGTGTGATTCGAAGGTTTGGATCGAATGATGGGAAGATGGACGTTGTGTCGAAGGTTGGGGTGATGATCATCATCGTCCCTGGCAACTGTGCAGGTGCACCATGATTCGGCGTGCAAGTGGAAAGAAAGAATAGAAAGAAGGTGAAGTGGGATCTGGAAGGAGTTTAGCTCGAAGTAATACTCGAGTTTCCAGCTGATTTCTCGGATGAGTCTTCGAGTTCCTCGTGAGTGTGTTGTTCCAGATTTAAGTATAACAGTTTTTTTAAAAACAAAGATGAGAAAACTCGGGTAATTGTTCGATTAACACTTGGTTTCCCCAGGTATAAATGGATTCTGTTTCAAGTGTTAATGATAACATAATTAATTTTAATTTCCTATTTCTCCACTTAAATCGCTATTTCAAATAATGGTGTTTGTTTTAACAAGTAATGAAGTTGATTCTTAAGTGTTAAATGTAATTAATAATAAGAAGAATTATTGTGTTTAGATATTTAATTTAGTAAGGTTTTAATAAATAAATAAATAAAAAGTAGAAGGTTACTTAAGATGAATATTTAATGATTGTGAAAATTAATATAATATAAGCAATTAAAGGTTAAGCAATTCTTGAGTGATTAATAATTTGAATAATTAATGATTAATTAAGGTAATTAATCAATGTAATTTATAAAGTCAATTAAATAAAGTGATCGAAGGAAAATTATTTAATATTTTTATTCTAGGAGGGTAATAAAATGGTAATCACTTAATTGAGGATTAATTACTTGTTTAATTAGTAAGAAAATTTATGAAGGGTTAGTAATAATTTATGAGTACGATTAATTAAGGAATAATTAATCAATGTGAGTAATTATAAGTTAATAAATCAAGAATAAAGTGTGATTATTGTGGAAGGGGAAGGTAAATAATATGTGAAATAAATTAAGAGTTAATTACTTAATATAATTAAAGGTTAATTTAAGTTAGCAGGATTAAAAGTGGTTTAAGAAATCAATATTATCTAACTGAAATGGTATAACAATTTGATCTTGCTTATATGATTGGTTGGTAATTCTGATATGAAATATTGTGATCTGATATGTTTATCCATCAATGATAAGATAATATGGAAAATGACACCCTGTATTTAAATTTGAATTGTATTTCACTTGATTAATTTTTGTATAGATACCATTGAATTCGAAGACGCTGGATCGGATATCAGTAAATATCCGAAACCACTTCGATTTGTAATCAACAATAATTGTTTATAGATTTGATATGTGAAATAAATAGGCTGGGATGGAATAATTTAAGTAAACTGGACCATTGAAATTATGTAGTGGTACTTAAAGGATTGTTTTGTGAAATAAGTGTTAGTTATAACATGTTAGAACTCGTAGTAAGGTACGAGTTACCCGAGTTTGCAAATTAGTCTTAAAACTTGGTATTTCATATTATATGGGTTTACTCACGCTGGTTCCCAGCCTGACCCGGGTGTTACTTTGGTGTAATGCTCGGGTCAGACCGAGTATTACAGATTTTCAGGTAAGGACGTTCTGGAGCTCAGGAGGCGAGCTGGATGGCAGGATGTATAGAGTGTATCCCGCTGTGATATATTGTTGTATATTTGGACATGTTGATTATACATGTCCAGTGATTGTGTATATGTTGTAACTCTGATGTATTAAAGTGTAATTTTAACTGATACAGTCTCTTTGTATAAATGGTATTATATGATATTATATTTTTATCCGCTGCGAATGTGAGGTTCTATGACTTGTTTTCTGTTTCTTTCCTTCTATCTCTTTCTTCTTTCCATAACTATCTGGAATTTTCGGGATCGAAATTTCCGGGTTGTTACATTTGGTATCAGAGCGAAGGTTGAGCGAGAACCTTGGCTCTGGTGGGTATACTCATAAGGATAGGGTCAATAGTACCCTAAATGAGTTGAGTGTATATATATATGAGAGCGTACTTGTTATTTTCATATATGAAGATTTTAAATGATTTTATATATGTATATATTTTGATATACAAAGCAATATTCCTTGCTAATAAATGTTAAGGTAATGGCTTGTTAAATTATTAGATTAAATATAAGAATTAATAGAAGTACAACCGAGTTGAAATTAAATAAAGATAAGTTTGAAATGGGTTCAAACTGAAATTAAAATCTTGAATTTGGGGAAGAGTTCAAACTAAGATAATAATGAATTGGTTTCCAGATATGATAATCTTGGTTATTATCATAAATTGTTGTTGTGTTTAAATAATGAAATGCTGTTAAGAAGTAAGCAAGATGAAATGTTTTCGGGAAATAAAACGTTTAGGCAGGTATGACTTATAAATTGGAACTGAAGATGATATAAATTGTGAAGTTTTAAATCTAAGCCCAGAATTTGAAAATTGTTTCAAATTGATAAAGAAATAAAAATAATGTTATTTAATATATTTAAATGGAAGGGTCCTGTTTCAACAAAAGTTGTTGGAAATTTGTTTTGAACCAAAGGTGGTTTAAAATTTAAACATAACTTGGTGTGAAAAGGAAATAATATGTATAAGGGATATACATAAGATCAAAGTTGATTGGAAGTAAACACTAGGTGTCCAGTTTTGAATTTTTCCTTAAATGTGATAAGTTTTGAGCTTATAGGGGAGAAGGGAAATTGATAGGAAGTTTAAAAATTTGAAATGGAGAAATTCAAATTTTGTGAGATTGTAACGACCCGTATTTTTACGGATCGTCAAGTTCGTCAAAATCTGGAATTTTTGCATTTTTAAGTCATTTCAGATTTTTAGGGAAATTTGTCTAAGTGCTAGGTCGGCAGGGCAAGTTAGCGACCTAAGAGTTTCGGTGAGCTAAGTGCTAGGTCGGCAGGGCAAGTTAGCGACCTAAGAGTTTCGGTGAGCTAAGTGCTAGGTCGGCAGGGCAAGTTAGCGACCTAAGAGTTTCGGTGAGCTAAGTGCTAGGTCGGCAGGGCAAGTTAGCGACCTAAGAGTTCCGAGTTAGCGACCTAGAGGTTACTGGGGGTGTGGTTAGGTCGGCTGGGAAAGTTAGCGACCTAGTGGTTCCGAGTTAGCGACCTAGTATATTAGCTTGTTAGCGACCTAAGGTATTAGCTTGTTAGCGACCTAGTGTATTAGCTTGTTAGCGACCTAAGGTATTAGCTTGTTAGCGACCTAGTGTATTAGCTTGTTAGTGACCTAAGGTATTAGCTTGTTAGCGACCTAAAGAGTTGCCGTGTTAGCGACCTAAGGAGATAGGTCGCATAAGTGTTAGGTCGTAGCAGTGTTAGGTCGCGTAGGTTGCTAAGTTGTCAGGTCGCTAGGATAGTTCAAGTGTTAGGTCGCGTATTGTTTTAGGTCGTCTTGTGTTAGGTCGCAACCCAACTGAGTCTTAGGTAGTTAAGTCGATAGGTTGTTAGGTCGCTGGGTTTCCTAAGTGTTAGGTCGCTGAGGAGTTAAGTCGTGCATCTGTTAGGTCGGAGAGTCTTAGGTCGGAGAGGCTTAGGTCGGAAACGACCTAGGGAGATAGCCGAGTTAAGCGACTTAAGGAAATTTCTGCTATAAATAGGAGGGGTTGTTCTCACTTTTTGGGATCCGGATTTTGAAGCGACGAAGTGCTGCCATTTTGAGAGCTCGACATCTACACTTCTTCACTTCTTTTCTCCACTCTAATCTAGTGCTTCCATCCATCCAAATCGAAGATCAAGATTGAAGATTCAAGAGCTTAGATTGAAGATCTTCATCTTTTCAAGAGAGATTTCTTCATTTGAAGCGGATTCGTGATAGATCAAGCTTCATCCTTTGCTGTCCAGATCTGAAGCGTGTTGATTTGGGTTGGTTTAGGTGATTTGGTGAGTGGTGATTATCTCTCACACGGATCCAAAGGAGTATATCGGATTGTTGGCTCGATTTGGTGTTAAAATAGTGATTTCCATGCATTTTCTTCATCCTATGTGTAGATCCATATAGATCCATTGTTCATGATGATGTTGTATCCATTTTATCATATGTTAACCTATGCAAGTTCATTCATCAAGTTTGTAGAGATATAATACATGTTTTCATGCTTATTGGACTTTCAACTCTTTAATTACGAAAATGCCATTATTGTTATAATTGTCTACTTAGATCATATTTGAATGCTTGATTGCTTGGATTGATGTTTGATTTGATTGATTGTTATGTACTAGATGATTGATGATTAGATTTAGACCAAAGGTGATTCAAAAGCTAAAGGAAAGGCTCTTGGATTGGGAAAGCTGCTCGGGGCATATGTAGCGGGATGATGAAGCTCTTATGCATAGATTTGATGATGTGATGTTGAGATGAGGCTTCGCGAGGATGTTATGAAGCGAGGCAATCATGTGATGAAGACTTGGTCTAATCCAGACGGGATCATTCCAAGCATGTTGATAACTCGGTGATATGATTCGAGTTGAGGATAATGGATGCTCGAGAGGCGCTTGAGCTAGTATGGAAATAGTCGTCGAGGAGGATGACTAGGAGGTTGAGATCTCATCGTTGTTGAAGGTTCTAGCATGCTCTAAGCAAGAGTACATGGGGACGCCCAAAAGACTAAGTTGATGGTCAAGTACTCTGGGTAGATTCGATAATCCTAGGCACGGGTCACGATGACGTGTGGGAGTTATGTCTAGAACCGGGGTTACCATTAGCCCTTGACGGACGGCTGAAAGAATGTGCCGGTCATTCAATTAACGGTGATATCGAAGCAATGATAACAGTGATAGCCAGAGTCATGGATGTTTGGTTGTATCGTCATTCGGTCTCAAGAGCGGTATTTCCTAGGTGCTTATCTGACCTTGGTTTTAGACCTTGGGATTTGTACTTGGAAAACATCGCTCTTGACTCGAGTGACAATTGTTTACTTTAAATTGTATGCTCTGCTATGTTGCTTCTGCTTAGTGTGTGTCTGGGGGCTATCACTGTAGAATGAGGTTGGAGTGGGAGGGTTGTATTCCTATTCCTTTTCCTTTATGCTCTTTTGGTATGCTGTTAGTTAATTTACTGCTCACTAAGACTGTTGTCTGACTCAAGGCTTTATGTTTTAATTCTTATTGCCTTGGGCTGTTCGTCCATATTTTGGGACGGGCAGACTAGGTAACAGGTGACAGGTGCTGATCTCTTCTCACGATGCTGATATCGAAGACGAGCTGGAGGGTTGCATATTATCTTCTTATTATATGTACTGGATATTCCGTTTTTTTTTTGTATTCTCTGAGAGTTATGTAGTGAGGCTGGATGTATTGACTATGTGGATGCTTGTATTCAACTATTATGGAGTTTTATATGATGTCATTTTGTTCTGTAAGCTTCACTATACTTATGTTCTATTGTATTTTGTCCATGCGCTGTGAGTAATACGATAGATTCTGTTGTTTTAAATCTTACCTTGACAATCGTCCATGGTCGCCTGGCACACTTTACAGCGCTTTATCTTTAGATTCGGTGCAGGGGTCATGGGCGGTCGTCACATTTGGTATCAGAGCTTTGGTGAATCGATTTTACCCAACGCTCGTTGTCATAACTACGTAAGAGAGACGTAATTGTATTTTGATGGATGATTACTATATATAATATAGTAGCTTAGTAGAGTTGAGTCCTTTATGCAGTTGTTTCTCTCGGTATGCTAATCATTCCTTTTTGTAGATATTGAGAATGAGTCAAAGAGGGAGACCAGCTGCTAGGGAAGGCCGTGCTACTGAAGGGGCTGCTGATTATGTTACTATGTTCGAAACCATGATGACTTCGATCAGGAGAAGGATGTCAGCCCCGGGGCCATCAGTAGATGTTGGAGATCAAGTACAGGCTCCAAGATTGATGGATCACTTGGACGATTCATTTAGGAAGCTTGTGGAGGAAGCTCTCAGACACGAGAATCTGTTTCCTAAGGAAGGATCTGTTGTTGCTGTGACCAGGGAAGAGTCTAAACCCCAGCAGGGTAGAAACAAGAAGAGGAAGCAGCAGCAGCAGCAGAAGGGTAAGGATGGTCAGAAGAAGCCGAAAGGCGAAGTGACTTGCTACAACTGTCAGCAGAAAGGCCATCTCTCCAAGGATTGCAAGAATCCGAAGGCGCCGGCGAAGTGCCACAACTGTGACAAGCCAGGGCATTTCAGGAAGAATTGTCCAGAACCGAGTAGGGACAAGCAGATTGTGCAAGCTTATGCTTTAGGAGCTGTTCCGTCGTCTTCGAAAGCTCCTACTACTGAAGAGAAGGGAAAGAGTGTGGTTGTTCAAGGTACTCTTTTCCTATGTGGTGTTCCAGTTAGAGTTCTGTTTGATACTGGAGCGTCGCATTCGTTTGTTTGTAGTGAACTAGTAGGTCGGTTAGATTTGAAGCCGGATATTGTTGATAGGCCATTGGTTGTGACTAATCCAGTTGGGGGTTCGTCTTGTTTGTGTATGTTATGCCGTGGTCTAGTTGTGTCGAGTCATGATTGCTCTTTTGTTTGTGATTGCTTTGTTCTGAACTTTGCGGGGTTCGGAATTATTTTGGGTATGGACTGGCTTAGGAAGTATGCGGCTAAGGTTGATTGTGAGAGGCTAGAGGTGACAGTCGAGAATGTGGAAGGGCGAAAGATTGTGATACGATGTAAGCATGAGGAAGGCGTCTTCATGAGCTTCATGTATTCGCTAGTTGTTCCACGGGATGGACTGTCTTTAGTGCCAATCGCAAATGGATTCGAGGATGTCTTTGACGAAGTCAAAGGGTTGCCGCCGCATAGAGAGATCGAGTTTCGTATAGATCTAGTTGAAGGAGCCAGACCTGTTGTGATGCCTCTTAGGCGGATGGCGCCTAGGGAACAGCAGGAGTTGAGGGTGCAAGTTGATGACCTTTTACAGAAAGGATTCATTCGGCGTAGTGTGTCCGAGTGGGGTGCACCAGTTGTGTTTGCAACCAAGGCAGATGGGTCGTTGAGATTGTGCGTCGATTATCGTGAGCTGAATAAGGTGACTAAGAAGAACAAGTATCCATTGCCGAGAATAGATGACTTGTTTGATCAGCTTCACGAAGCTAAGGTGTTTTCTCAGATGGATTTGGCAACGGGATTTCACCAGTTGAGAGTGGCTAAGGATAGTGTGCCGAAGACTGCTTTTAGGACACCATCCGGTTTCTTTGAGTGGCTGGTAATGCCATTTGGATTGACTAACGCGCCAGCATATTTTGTGGATCTTATGAATAGAATGTTCAGAGATCAGTTGAACAAGTTCGTACTTGTGTTCGTGGATGATATTCTGATTTATTCCAGAACGGAAGAAGAGCACAAGACGCACTTGCGTATTGTTTTGGAGATCTTGCGAAAACATCAGCTGAAGGCTAAGTTTTCGAAGTGTCACTTCTGGAAGAGTGAAGTGAGGTTCTTAGGCCATGTGATTTCTGGAAATGGAATAGCGGTTGATCCCGCTAAGGTGGCAGCAATCCAGGATTGGGTTAGACCTAAGAATGCATCGGATGTGAGAAGTTTTCTTGGATTAGCAGGATATTATCGACGGTTTATCAAAGACTTCTCCAAGATAGCTGCTCCGTTAACAGGATTGACGAAGAAGAACCAAGTGTTCAGTTGGAATGCTAAGTGTGAGAAAGCTTTCGGAATCCTGAAAGAGAGATTGACGAGTGCTCCTGTTTTGACTATTCCTAGTGGGAATGATGAGATGGTGGTTTACACCGACGCATGTGGTACTGGACTTGGAGCAGTGCTGATGCAGAAGGATAAGGTTGTTGCGTATGCCAGTCGACAACTGAAGCCGCATGAAAGGAATTACCCAACTCATGATTTGGAATTGGCGGCGATTGTATTTGCTCTGAAGATGTGGAGACATTATCTGTTGGGAGTTCGATTCGAGTTGTTTACGGATCACAAGTCGTTGAAGTATCTTTTCTCCCAAAAGGATTTGAATCTTCGGCAGCAACGTTGGCTAGAGTTTTTAGCATCATATGATTTTGGTATAGCTTATACTCCGGGAAAAGGTAACGCAGTGGCAGATGCGTTAAGTCGAAGACATGCAGGATTGGGAGCCATGTTTTCTAAATGGAAGAATCTCGAGTATTTGGCTGGATTTGACTTCAGGCCTAGATGCGAATTGGAACCTGAGATGTTGGCAAACTTATCGATAAGACCTTCTCTTGTGGAAAGGATTGGCGAGAGCCAAAAGCGAGATGATAAGCTTGTCAATATTATCCATGATTTAGAATCTGGATTGGATCCAGAAAAGGATAAAAGATTTGAGGTCGATAGAGAAGGTTGGCTTCGAAAGCAAGGACGACTAGCTGTTCCCGATATAGATGAATTGAGGAGTGAAGTCCTGAAGGAAAGTCATCACTCGAAGCTGACAATTCATCCAGGTGGAAACAAGATGTATCGGGATATGAAGAGAACCTACTACTGGGAAGGCATGAAGAAGGATGTTGGAGATTTCATTTCCAAGTGTATGAATTGCCAGTTGGTAAAAGCCGAACAGAAGAAGCCAAGCGGATTGCTTCAGCCCTTAGAAGTTCCTACATGGAAATGGGAACAAGTGTCGATGGATTTTATTGATGGATTGCCTAGAACCAGAACGGGAAAATGAAGGGATTTGGGTCATTGTAGATCGTCTGACTAAGAGTGCACGATTCATTCCTGTTCGATCGACTAGGACTGCATCAAAGTTGGCTGAGTTGTATGTTAAGTGGATAGTTCGTTTCCATGGTATTCCGAAGAGTATAGTGAGCGATCGAGATCCATTGTTCACTAGTGGATTTTGGAAGAGCTTCCAGGAAGTGTTGGGAACCGAGTTGTGTTTGAGTACAGCTTATCACCCTCAAACAGATGGTCAGACTGAGAGAGTCAACCAAGTTTTGGAAGATCTCCTCAGAGCTTGTGTTTTGGATTTCGGAGGATCATGGGAAGATCACCTTCATTTGGTGGAGTTTGCGTACAACAATAGTTACCAGTCAAGCATTGGTATGGCACCGTATGAGGCATTGTATGGAAGACCGTGTAACTCTCCAACATGTTGGTTGGGAACTGGAGAAAAGCTGATGCTTGGGCCAGAGATGATTCGACAGACTTCAGATTTCATAGAGATCATTCGGCAACGAATGAAGGCAGCCCAAGACCGTCAGAAGAGTTATGCTGATAAGCGTCGGAAGGATTTGGAATTCGACGTAGGAGATATGGTTTTTGTGAAGATTTCTCCACTGAAGAATGTTATCCGATTCGGGAAGAAAGGTAAATTGACTCCGAGATTTGTTGGACCATTCCCGATTATCGAGCGAATTGGAAAGCTCGCCTATAGGTTGGAGTTACCTGAAAAGATGTCGGGTGTGCACAATGTTTTTCATGTATCTTATCTACGGAAGTATGTGCACGACTCGAATACAGTGGTTTCTGCTGATAGCTGTGAAGACTTAGAAGTTGATCCAGTTGATAGAAGACCTCGTAAGCCGCTTCGTGTTGTTGAAACCGACACGAAACAGCTTAGGAGGAAGGTAGTTAAGTTGCTCAAGATACAATGGAGTGATGATGATAACGACTGTACGTGGGAAGTGGAAGAGAGGATGAAGGCAGCTCATCCTGAACTCTTCAAGGTATGACCCTAAGGTGTCGTCTCATCTCGCGATATTGTAACTTGTTCTAAGTTTTAGAATTCTGTACGCTAAGTTAGAATTGGATGCATGGTTTGTTGATTGTTATGGATGGTAGGCGTACAGAATAGTTTTGATTGCTTGGGATTTCGGGGGCGAAATTCCTAAGGGGGAGAGAATGTAACGACCCGTATTTTTACGGATCGTCAAGTTCGTCAAAATCTGGAATTTTTGCATTTTTAAGTCATTTCAGATTTTTAGGGAAATTTGTCTAAGTGCTAGGTCGGCAGGGCAAGTTAGCGACCTAAGAGTTTCGGTGAGCTAAGTGCTAGGTCGGCAGGGCAAGTTAGCGACCTAAGAGTTTCGGTGAGCTAAGTGCTAGGTCGGCAGGGCAAGTTAGCGACCTAAGAGTTTCGGTGAGCTAAGTGCTAGGTCGGCAGGGCAAGTTAGCGACCTAAGAGTTCCGAGTTAGCGACCTAGAGGTTACTGGGGGTGTGGTTAGGTCGGCTGGGAAAGTTAGCGACCTAGTGGTTCCGAGTTAGCGACCTAGTATATTAGCTTGTTAGCGACCTAAGGTATTAGCTTGTTAGCGACCTAGTGTATTAGCTTGTTAGCGACCTAAGGTATTAGCTTGTTAGCGACCTAGTGTATTAGCTTGTTAGTGACCTAAGGTATTAGCTTGTTAGCGACCTAAAGAGTTGCCGTGTTAGCGACCTAAGGAGATAGGTCGCATAAGTGTTAGGTCGTAGCAGTGTTAGGTCGCGTAGGTTGCTAAGTTGTCAGGTCGCTAGGATAGTTCAAGTGTTAGGTCGCGTATTGTTTTAGGTCGTCTTGTGTTAGGTCGCAACCCAACTGAGTCTTAGGTAGTTAAGTCGATAGGTTGTTAGGTCGCTGGGTTTCCTAAGTGTTAGGTCGCTGAGGAGTTAAGTCGTGCATCTGTTAGGTCGGAGAGTCTTAGGTCGGAGAGGCTTAGGTCGGAAACGACCTAGGGAGATAGCCGAGTTAAGCGACTTAAGGAAATTTCTGCTATAAATAGGAGGGGTTGTTCTCACTTTTTGGGATCCGGATTTTGAAGCGACGAAGTGCTGCCATTTTGAGAGCTCGACATCTACACTTCTTCACTTCTTTTCTCCACTCTAATCTAGTGCTTCCATCCATCCAAATCGAAGATCAAGATTGAAGATTCAAGAGCTTAGATTGAAGATCTTCATCTTTTCAAGAGAGATTTCTTCATTTGAAGCGGATTCGTGATAGATCAAGCTTCATCCTTTGCTGTCCAGATCTGAAGCGTGTTGATTTGGGTTGGTTTAGGTGATTTGGTGAGTGGTGATTATCTCTCACACGGATCCAAAGGAGTATATCGGATTGTTGGCTCGATTTGGTGTTAAAATAGTGATTTCCATGCATTTTCTTCATCCTATGTGTAGATCCATATAGATCCATTGTTCATGATGATGTTGTATCCATTTTATCATATGTTAACCTATGCAAGTTCATTCATCAAGTTTGTAGAGATATAATACATGTTTTCATGCTTATTGGACTTTCAACTCTTTAATTACGAAAATGCCATTATTGTTATAATTGTCTACTTAGATCATATTTGAATGCTTGATTGCTTGGATTGATGTTTGATTTGATTGATTGTTATGTACTAGATGATTGATGATTAGATTTAGACCAAAGGTGATTCAAAAGCTAAAGGAAAGGCTCTTGGATTGGGAAAGCTGCTCGGGGCATATGTAGCGGGATGATGAAGCTCTTATGCATAGATTTGATGATGTGATGTTGAGATGAGGCTTCGCGAGGATGTTATGAAGCGAGGCAATCATGTGATGAAGACTTGGTCTAATCCAGACGGGATCATTCCAAGCATGTTGATAACTCGGTGATATGATTCGAGTTGAGGATAATGGATGCTCGAGAGGCGCTTGAGCTAGTATGGAAATAGTCGTCGAGGAGGATGACTAGGAGGTTGAGATCTCATCGTTGTTGAAGGTTCTAGCATGATCTAAGCAAGAGTACATGGGGACGCCCAAAAGACTAAGTTGATGGTCAAGTACTCTGGGTAGATTCGATAATCCTAGGCACGGGTCACGATGACGTGTGGGAGTTATGTCTAGAACCGGGGTTACCATTAGCCCTTGACGGACGGCTGAAAGAATGTGCCGGTCATTCAATTAACGGTGATATCGAAGCAATGATAACAGTGATAGCCAGAGTCATGGATGTTTGGTTGTATCGTCATTCGGTCTCAAGAGCGGTATTTCCTAGGTGCTTATCTGACCTTGGTTTTAGACCTTGGGATTTGTACTTGGAAAACATCGCTCTTGACTCGAGTGACAATTGTTTACTTTAAATTGTATGCTCTGCTATGTTGCTTCTGCTTAGTGTGTGTCTGGGGGCTATCACTGTAGAATGAGGTTGGAGTGGGAGGGTTGTATTCCTATTCCTTTTCCTTTATGCTCTTTTGGTATGCTGTTAGTTAATTTACTGCTCACTAAGACTGTTGTCTGACTCAAGGCTTTATGTTTTAATTCTTATTGCCTTGGGCTGTTCGTCCATATTTTGGGACGGGCAGACTAGGTAACAGGTGACAGGTGCTGATCTCTTCTCACGATGCTGATATCGAAGACGAGCTGGAGGGTTGCATATTATCTTCTTATTATATGTACTGGATATTCCGTTTTTTTTTTGTATTCTCTGAGAGTTATGTAGTGAGGCTGGATGTATTGACTATGTGGATGCTTGTATTCAACTATTATGGAGTTTTATATGATGTCATTTTGTTCTGTAAGCTTCACTATACTTATGTTCTATTGTATTTTGTCCATGCGCTGTGAGTAATACGATAGATTCTGTTGTTTTAAATCTTACCTTGACAATCGTCCATGGTCGCCTGGCACACTTTACAGCGCTTTATCTTTAGATTCGGTGCAGGGGTCATGGGCGGTCGTCACAGAGATTGACTGGATCAAGTGAATTAAATTTAACTTAGGGGAAGTTAAATAAGAACAACCTAAATTGGAAATTTCAAGATGAAATTAAAATCTTACTTAGCGAAGTTAAATGGGTTGTTTTGAAATGGGAGTTATGTGTGATCTCAAATGGATTTGAAATCTGGAAATGGGAAATGTGTGTTATTGATGGATGCTGTTTAAAATAATATGGATGTTTATTTACTTTGGCTTATTCCGATATCATCCTTTTATTATTAATAATCCATGAAAATGTGAATTGGATTATTCTAATTAAATTTAGAAGTGGATCGAAGTAATATACGTCCATTGCAGAAATTTAATGGAATCACTTTGAACTTAAGAATTGAATGTGTAAATTAAAATTGGTTAAGAACTGGTTTCAAAATGGAAGATAAAATTTGGGTGATAAATTGAATTTTTAAGATAAAATTGTTTTGAACTCTTATTTGAACTTTGAGAATAAGTTAAGTAAAGATAATTTAAAGTGAAATTTTTAGAATTCGACTCAAAATTAAATTGTTTAAAGATTTGGATTATTGATTTAAAAGTAAGGGTTAGTTTGATTTAAGGGGTTAAATCAACATTTGAAAATTTAACTCGAATATATATAATTCGAGATGGTTTAAAATTGAGATTTAAATGGAGTTAGTTCAAACTGAATTTGATTTGAATTAATGGGAAATTTTGAATTGGATTAATTTAAAATAAAAGTGAAGATTAAATGAGTTCAAATTCAAATAGGAATTGGGATTAATTCGGATAGGAATTGAAATGATTTAAAATAATTTGGGATTTGTAGTTGAACTGAATATATTTAAATCAAATGAAACTTGATTTGAATTTGGGAAGAAATTGAGGTTGATTTATCTTGAATTGGGAAGTTGAACAGTTTGACTCTGGACTATTTTCAAAATAAGTTGTTTTAATATAAATCTATTTTTCCAAACTATTTACTACACAACTTTTCTTTTTAAACCAAAAACTATCTTAAACTTATTTTACAATTGCTTTGAAACTATTTAACTATTTAACTATTTTAAACTATTTTATAAACTAATTACTGTTTTTCCCACTACTTTATAACTAGTTACTATTTACGACTATTTTGCAATCATTTTACTATTTTTCAATTATTTTACGATTACTTAACTATTTTACAAATTAATAATTATTTTTCAACTACCTATTCATTTTAAAATTTTCCAAGCTATTTTCTAAATTTAAGCTGGTCGGAGTTCAAACTGTTATTGATTAAATACCCAATTTGAGATAAGAATTGCAGTGCTAATCCAAATGTGGATAAGTGAATAGAATCGTGGATGAATTGAATAGAAAAGGAAATTGATTTGGTTAATAATCAATAGGGGTAAATACGTGAGATGTACGTATATTATTCTATTCGCATAGAAATTTGATCCAGATTCGAGCACAGAATTTCGAGGTAGTTATATCGATCCGAGTTGGGATTTTCCACTTGATTTTCGACGGCGAACCTGGATATGGGTTGTTGATTGGTTTTGGATATTCTCTATCATAGTTATGACTACGCAAGGAGAATGACGGTTTCTGATCAAGAAACCAGATCTGAGTCCGCACTAGGAAGTCGGATGGACAATACTAGTTCGGAAGTGAAATTGTGTGATCGAGTGAGCGATCAGATTGATACTGCGTACGGATGATATGTGGACATCGTACGGGTTTGAATAAAATTGATATTAAAAATTTGTGGATAAGAAATGTAAAATGATTTTTGAGGTGAAAAGTATATTTGTGAAATATAATGAAACTGAATATTTTTTTATGGTTAAAATTTACCTTATGAAAGTAAGCAATATGGTGAATGACTTTACAAAAGAGTAATCAAAATTTGAATATTTATTTGGACTAAACAAAGTTATATATCTTTGTTATATATGGAAAACTCTCCTTGTTGAATCTATTGTCAAAAGAAAATGATTTTTGAAAGTGTTTGAAGTATAAAAATGAATTTATACAAGTACAAATTGATTCAAAGATTTTTCAAACTTTTATATATATGTATATATAAAAAGAATTTTATGGAAATAATTTAGAGGAAAAGTTTTTGAAACCTATGGATCTGGGAAAGGCTTTTGATTTTGTGGAAAATCAAATTTGGATTTTGGTAAAGCCTAATTTGAGAATCATCGATTTTGGGAATCGATTTTGAGAAAGGAACTTTATATGAGATTCATACTTGGTATATGATTTGGGAAATACTATATGTGTATAGTATAAAGTGTTTTGAAAGTGGCTCTGGGGAAAAAGGCGCTCCCTTGAATGAACTTCTCAGGAGTGCCACTGAGTGGTACTGCCTTGAGCCTCTAAAGGGGAGGTTCTAAAGTTGATCCTGTGAGGAGTCCGGACAAACTAGTTCCTGAGGATTATTTGGTAGCGAAAGTCGATGGCGCTGATGCCTACAGGGGCATTTGGGTTATGCTGTGACGACAGTGTAACTCGATGTCGCTGCGACCTACTGTGTGTGGACCATAGCGAAAATCGTGTGGAGGATGAGTGCCAACAGTCTACACTTGATTCTGTCGGGATGGCAGCGCAACATCGGTAGACTGCGGTCTATGGTCAAGTGGAGGAGTTTCATTCTTTTGGCAGCAAAATTCGGTGGCGCTGATGCCTACAGTTATATGGGTTTTTGCTGTGATAGCTACGTAACCCCAGTTGTAGCTGCGATCTGTAGCGGGTTCCATGGCGTAATTAAGGGGTGCGGATGCCTACAGTTATCTGTGGATTTTGCCGGGACGGCAACGTAACCATCGGGTTAACTGCGACCATGGATGGGTGTGATGATTTCCAGAGCATTTTTACCAAAGATATTTCCTCTATTTTCAAAATTGTTTTCTATATTTTCAATAAAATTATTTTCCGAATATTTTCACTGGATGTTGAAATGGGTCTACTGAGTACTTATAGATTTTCAGTCCTACGCCTGATCAATGTATGACCGAATTTCTGTGAGAACAAGGATGGACTTGTTGAAACATCGAGTTATAAAAGTATTTTTACAAAAACTATTTTTATAATATTATATAGATTTTTAAAATGATTTTAAAAATGATCAAAGAATATTTGTCTGATTTTAAGCATTTTCATAAATTCTGGCTTCGTTCCCTTTCGAGGACGAAAGGTTTTAAGGGGGGAGGGATGTGACATCCTGGATTTTTTTGACAGTATTATATTTAATTGAATTAGTAAAATGCAGCTTATTATTTTAAAACTATATATATATATATATGTATTTGGGGGAAACTATGGTTTAAAATTAAAATAAAGATTTTCTAAATATTTTAAACATGAAATCTACCTTATTTAACTTTATTAATATGTGATTTAAAAATATATAATATAGTCTGGACAATAATAGTTCAAGAAAAATAAATCTTATCAATATTAAATTTAAGTATAAACAAATATATTATTTGGAAATAAATATAATTGTTATAGACTCTAGAAGTATGTAATTGATACAAGTATAAAACTAAATAATAAATAAGCGATTGAATGTTGATAATTTAACTTTAGAAGAAATAAGGATCAGTATTTATATTAGCAATTAATAATATTTCAAATAAAATCTATAGATATGTAAACTATAACATAAACACTTAAGATAATACCAAAATATAAAAATACTAAAACATAATAACTTTATAAAGCACGTAAGATACTTGAAAGCGTACCAGATAAGTAGAAATGAAATAAGACAAGTATATATATATATATATATATATATATATGAATGTATTCATTATGGAATGAATACAAGTGTGCACAATATAAAATCAAGAGAATATATTGGCTTATGGAACAAGCCAAGTAATTAAAACAATGTTATATATTAAGCACATAAAGTATAAATGAACAAAACCAAGCCAAAGGATATATGTTGCCTGTGAAGTAGAGATGTCAGGCAAAGAAAGAAAAAAAATAAATAATCTGTGAATATAGATAAAACGAGATAAGGATGTAAAACATGAAGGACATGTGCAATTAATGCTGGCACAACATTGGGTCATTTCGAATTGATCAAAACTCATTTCAGTTGCCTGGTCAAGAAGCAAGAAGGAAAATATCTCTGTCAAATGTTTGTTCCAGTATATACTTCAGCCTGTATACATGTCCTATATATCATCTTTTACACTCCATTTCGTTCATAAAATAAACCTGAACAATTGAAAAGAAAGCTACAACTTGAAACAATATACAATAATATCATCAACAAGCAAAGAAGATAATAACAACTTGGAATTAAACTCTGCAACTTGATCATCATCTACAACTACTTACAGCACATCATCAAGGCAAGCAGGAGCAGACTGGAAATACAAACTTTAAACCATTCAAGCAATTCTCTATTCAATATTCTATTTCAAGTGAGTAAATCTATTCTCTGGAGATCAAAATTCTATTTTTATAACTCTGTTACTTCAACCATGAAAGTAAACCTTTAATTAGAAGCTCAGGTAGATTAAAGATTTGGCATGTGGATTTCTATTGCTAGGTTTGTGTAGACACATATGTGATATCTCTGTGTATATATGAAGTGTTTATGGCTGTTGGTTTGAAACCCACCTCTGTTCTTAGTTCACAGCCTATGGATTTGATCTAAGTTTGAAATATCTGTATCTGATTTCTGTTAGATTTTGAGGTCCAAACAAACTAGGTTAGTAAATACTCAATCTTAGTTTTAAAATGTGTTTAAGCGTTTTAGACTTGAAAATCCACTAGGATCAAATATTTACAGTAGAAAATTTTAATACATGGTAAAATCAATCATCTTAATTTGCTGTTTCAAGATTACAACTTGAATCTACTTAGAAAATTAGGATTTTTAAAACTAAAATCACTATTTTTTGTGTTGAAACGAATGTGTATTTTGGAAATGTCTGGAATATGGTCTTTGAGCATTCTCTGGTGGCCAGAGAATCTTTGGTGGTCGGGGTTTTATCTGGAGGTGGAGAGTTGTGTGGCGGGTTTGGGAAAAATGGCGGGAAGGTTGTTTGATCATCGTGGTGTCGACGGCGAAGCATAATGGTTTTCTAACCCTAGTTTTGGTCGAGTTTGTAATTTCGGCAATGCGTCACATATGGTGGATCGAGCTTCACCACACCAAGGAAAATGGCTTCGATAATGTTAGGAGATTGCGAGACTGGAGTGTCAGTAATTCTGGTGGTCGGAAAAAAAGTGATCGAAGCATTTTCTGGTGGGGTAGTGGTTTCAGTTTTCATCCTTCTGGCTCGATTTCGATTGGAAGCTTCTTCGTGTGATTCGAAGGTTTGGATCGAATGATGGGAAGATGGACGTTGTGTCGAAGGTTGGGGTGATGATCATCATCGTCCCTGGCAACTGTGCAGGTGCACCATGATTCGGCGTGCAAGTGGAAAGAAAGAATAGAAAGAAGGTGAAGTGGGATCTGGAAGGAGTTTAGCTCGAAGTAATACTCGAGTTTCCAGCTGATTTCTCGGATGAGTCTTCGAGTTCCTCGTGAGTGTGTTGTTCCAGATTTAAGTATAACAGTTTTTTTTTAAAAAAAAGATGAGAAAACTCGGGTAATTGTTCGATTAACACTTGGTTTCCCCAGGTATAAATGGATTCTGTTTCAAGTGTTAATGATAACATAATTAATTTTCCTATTTCTCCACTTAAATCGCTATTTCAAATAATGGTGTTTGTTTTAACAAGTAATGAAGTTGATTCTTAAGTGTTAAATGTAATTAATAATAAGAAGAATTATTGTGTTTAGATATTTAATTTAGTAAGGTTTTAATAAATAAATAAATAAAAAGTAGAAGGTTACTTAAGATGAATATTTAATGATTGTGAAAATTAATATAATATAAGCAATTAAAGGTTAAGCAATTCTTGAGTGATTAATAATTTGAATAATTAATGATTAATTAAGGTAATTAATCAATGTAATTTAAAAAGTCAATTAAATAAAGTGATCGAAGGAAAATTATTTAATATTTTTATTCTAGGAGGGTAATAAAATGGTAATCACTTAATTGAGGATTAATTACTTGTTTAATTAGTAAGAAAATTTATGAAGGGTTAGTAATAATTTATGAGTACGATTAATTAAGGAATAATTAATCAATGTGAGTAATTATAAGTTAATAAATCAAGAATAAAGTGTGATTATTGTGGAAGGGGAAGGTAAATAATATGTGAAATAAATTAAGAGTTAATTACTTAATATAATTAAAGGTTAATTTAAGTTAGCAGGATTAAAAGTGGTTTAAGAAATCAATATTATCTAATTGAAATGGTATAACAATTTGATCTTGCTTATATGATTGGTTGGTAATTCTGATATGAAATATTGTGATCTGATATGTTTATCCATCAATGATAAGATAATATGGAAAATGACACCCTGTATTTAAATTTGAATTGTATTTCACTTGATTAATTTTTGTATAGATACCATTGAATTCGAAGACGCTGGATCGGATATCAGTAAATATCTGAAACCACTTCGATTTGTAATCAACAATAATTGTTTATAGATTTGATATGTGAAATAAATAGGCTGGGATGGAATAATTTAAGTAAACTGGACCATTGAAATTATGTAGTGGTACTTAAAGGATTGTTTTGTGAAATAAGTGTTAGTTATAACATGTTAGAACTCGTAGTAAGGTACGAGTTACCCGGGTTTGCAAATTAGTCTTAAAACTTGGTATTTCATATTATATGGGTTTACTCACGCTGGTTTCCAGCCTGACCCGGGTGTTACTTTGGTGTAATGCTCGGGTCAGACCGAGTATTACAGATTTTCAGGTAAGGACGTTCTGGAGCTCAGGAGGCGAGCTGGATGGCAGGACGTATAGAGTGTATCCCGCTGTGATATATTGTTGTATATTTGGACATGTTGATTATACATGTCCAGTGATTGTGTATATGTTGTAACTCTGATGTATTAAAGTGTAATTTTAACTGATACAGTCTCTTTGTATAAATGGTATTATATGATAGTATATTTTTATCCGCTGCGAATGTGAGGTTCTATGACTTGTTTTCTGTTTCTTTCCTTCTATCTCTTTCTTCTTTCCATAACTATCTGGAATTTTCGGGATCGAAATTTCCGGGTTGTTACAACCGTGAATAGTTCACCCAGTTCCAGCCACACCGAGACCCAGATCGAAAAACGAAACACATATTCGACTTGCGCTCATCGAGAGCTTCAAATCGATATATAATTCGATATATATTGAGGAGTTTTAATTTGAAGTTGAATTTTTGAATTGAAATTGAACGGAGAATTTGTTTGTCTACCATTGAAATGAGGAGTTGAGAAAGAATGTATGTACAGACAAATGAGAATAAGGAGTGGCTAGGGTTTATAAAGAGGTATTTATAGACAAAGCTGGAAACAGAAAGATGGACTACGATGATAGAACGATACACGACCCGAAAAGCCCGTTCTGACTCCGGAACGAAATTGGGTTAACCCATATATCAAAATAGATATTTTTGATGATTTCAAATTCAATGGAAGAGGTTTCAAGTCCTAATTCTATCATATGAAGAAGTTATGGTAAAATCAATTGATTTCAAATTGATTTCAATTAAATTGATTTCTATTCATTTCGAGCTCGTACGATCAAACGATAGGTCCGATCGCTACGAAACTTGAAATCCTACAATAATTTACCCTTACGGATCTGATGAAACTAGTTTTGTCGAAATCCGAGTCAGTGGCCAAAATGGCTATTTTTACGTTAATTAAATAAATTAATTTTAAATTAATTAAGTCACTTTTTCATTTTAAATTTAAAAATCTACAACTTCTATCATTTTTGATTTCTTAATCACTTGCAATAATTTAACCAAATTTAGATGTCAATTTAAAGTTGATTAATCCATCAATTCCAGTGTTTAATTTCAATTTCATTAAATTCAGAAATTATAAATTAAAATCCCAAAAACCACTTATTAAATTTTTAAACCTTGTTATTCAAGTCTTTTAATTCAATAAGGATATAACTAACATTGGTTTATATCTTAGTATATTAATATTTCCCAATTTAAACTAACAGGCTAAATAAATAGGTAACATATAATAATTTTTTACCGTTAACTTTTAATTACATTATAAGTTTATTAGTTTCAAACAAAGGTTATAAATACTTACATACCACCAATTTTATTCAGCTACCATTAATTATATACTAATCCATCAATTGATTCAATATTTGCACTTGTTTTCTTATATTCACTTTATAACCAAGTTATAACATTTACATTATTTCAATTAATTGGAATTTCATAGAAATTGTTAATAATTAACTTACATTAATATTATTACAATTCATTCTAGTCATTATTTTCATTAATAAGTCACAAATTTTTATTTCTTCAAATATTAAATAACAAAATTTATTAAATTAACCATTGTAATTATCGAAAATTTATGGGTCGTTACACTCTCCCCCACTCAAAACTTTTCATCCTTGAAAAGGAAAAGAAGGAATTAAGGAATCAATATATCTTATTCAAAATCTTAAATTTATAAACAAGTAAATTTACAAAATTAAATAATTTAAATAAAATATATCAATTTATAAACATTAAATCCTTTTATATTCTAATTAATAAAGTTTGGAAAACATTTCAAAATTTTCTAAGTCCAAAATTTTCAAAAAAAATTCGGCAGAGTCTCCTTTGTACGGAGAGGCTCGGGAGAAATAACAATATCAAAATATAACAATATCTATCATAATTTTTCAAAATAATATATCCCAACAGTGAAAAAAATAATATAATATCGCTAGAAAACCGTAATCCGAGAACGTACCTATTTGTCGGGCAAATAACGCTTATTTATGAAACCAAAAGCAGTAGCAATTGCTTCCATAACCTGTATTTCACTTATATAATCCAAAATGAGTTAATAATTATATAAAATGAAATATTTAAAGTTGTTTTAAACACTAACAAACAAATCAATATAAACAACTGTAACGACCCAGAATTTTGAACGAATTAAATTGGAAATATTTAATTTATTTTAAATATTTGAACGATGATTTAATTTGAATCCCCGGTATAACTTTGAATTTGGCGATTAAATTATAAAATTTAATCTATTGAACTGGATAAAAATTTGAATCTTCAAATTTAGGCCGATTAAAAATACTTCAAACACTTGTAAAATTTATATTGATAATTCTGAAGATAACAGAAGCTTCAGAATCCAATTTCGAATTGATTTGATCAGTTTTGAATTTAATTGTTTGAACCGATATTTAAAAATAGTCATTTTTCAAACAGTCTCGGAATTCGACGAAACCAGTTCCATTGGGTCCGGAATGTTGTATTATTGCCGGATTTCAATTTTCGTAATTTTCGGTGTTTATATGTGAGCACACGACGTGTAAACGCATTGGAATTTATTCGAATTCGAATTTAAATTTAAATTTAAATTTAAAGACATCAGCCACGTTATCTTCCCTTTTATCACGCCAAATATCACGGGAGAAGATCGTGCAACCTATATTCTTTCTATTTTAAATTACCATCTCTCCCCGTTCAAAGATTCACAGTCGAGAACAAAGAAAAATGGCCGATACTTAAAATCTCGTTCCCTTCCCCTCTCACCTTTATTAAATCAGTTCAAAAAAAAAAATTGAACGTGGGGATTCAAGTAAATCGAACGCGCCTCTGTCTCTCTCGAATCAACCACAGCTAATCGACCTTGTTCCACAATCGAACCCTCGCGATCGACGCGACTGGGATGGGAGGGATTCGTGTGATGTTTGCGGCGACCTGGAGGTGTAGTCAGGCGATGGCGCAGCGTTTGCTGGAGGGGGTGGATGCGAGTTCGCGATGGACTACGTGAGGCGGCGGTCGCGATAGGCGCGCGTGATTTGGGCGTGGCGTTCGAGTGGAAGGCGGCTGCTAGGGGGAAGGTACGCGACTCGCGTTTGACGATGGAGGGGGTAGCACGGCACTGGAAGTGGCGTCGCGATCAGTAGGCTAGGGCATTCGCGAGTCTCAAGTCAATGGTGAAGGCTGGAAGCTCGCGTGAGCGTGGGGTCTCGAGTGTCAGGTGCTGGAGTTCGTCGCGTGGGAAGGTCAGGATTTAATCTTGATAGTTATGTCAATTTCTGAAAATTAGTAGGATAGTTATATCATTTAAAAAGGAAATAGTACTAAGAGATGTAAAAAGAAAATCTGTTTTAAAATTTTAACAGTAAGCTAAGTTTTGGTTTGAAAAAGAAAGTTAGCTTAAAAATTTAATTATTTGAGTAAATAAAATCAAAACGGAAATTAGTTGTTCGATTTATTCGAATGTTGATAAATTGTAAATTTAATTATACAAGGTTAAATCAAGAAAATATTTTGGAAATGGAAATATTAAGTGCTGTAAAGTTAAACAGAGTTGTAAATGTATACAGTTTACGATTAAGAAAATTTGTTTAAAACTAAATTTTTAGTTGAATTAAAATGTTAGTTTCAAATGGAAAATATTTTTTTTATTATTGGTTTGAGAATTAAATCAGATAAGATAAAAACTTTTGGTTGAGTAAATAGATTAAACGATAATTTAATTGTTGGATTTAATTCGAGTATTAATAGAATTGTATAAATTATTTATACCAGGTTAAAAATCGAGAAAACGAAACTGAAATGGAAACGGATTGCTAATAAAAGCAAAGGTGAGATTTTCTCACTCGAAGGAAAAATTTAATTTTACAGTTATTGATGATTTGATTGCTATTGGATGTGGTATTAGATATGATAGGATATATCTATATATATAGCAGTATATACATATTGGCATATGTATATATTGGATTGATGATTTCCCGCCTCGTATAGCGGATGAGACCCTATTGCGCCGTTAGTAAGCGGATTTATAAAAACCTATATACCGCGATAATTCCGTACTGGAGCGGAATTGGTATTGTGCTAACATCTTTGGATGCAGGGAAACAGGTTGGAGGGATCCAACTGGACCCCTAACATTGATTGATTTTATTTATACTGTGGTATAAATCTGTGAATGATTATAGTGATGCTATTAATCATATTGATATCTGGAAATTGTTTGAAAGCTAAAATTTAGCTGAATGGGTGTTTTGACATCATTGGATTCCAAAGATAAACGAAATTGAATCTTTGAAATTCAAATAGAAAATTTCTAAGTGAATCAATTTTAGAAATTTAATAATTTGAAGAAAGGAATGTTTAGAGTATAAAAAGTAAATTTTTATAATCTTATCGAATTAATTCCAGAATCAAGTGAAAATGTTAAATAAATGGATTTCGTAAAGTAGTGATTATAAATTGAAGAATTTAATTTAAAATTTGGATTTTTAAAATAGATTGAAAGAAAACGATTGAAATTTATTTTCTTAAAAAGGAATTTATTTAAAAGAAGATAAGTTGGAAATTCAGTTTGAAATTTAATTGGTAAATTGAAATAAGTTGTGAAATCAATGTAAAATGATTTCAATTTGAAGAATCCATTTTAAAACAGAATATTGAATAATTTGAGAAAAATAAGGAATTTATTTAGTAGTGATAAATAAAATTAGAAATCAATCTGTAATTGATTTAATATTGGAAATGAATTTTTGAGAAATTAGTATGGGATCTTTTATTTAACGTTGAAAATAAATTCAGAAATCAATATTGAAATTGAATTGATATTGAAGTTTTTATAAATAGAATTGAAATTTATAAAAGTTGTTTATAAACCCAAAGTCACTTATTTTGATAAGTTAAATATAGAAGTTGATAAAAGAAGGTTTATAAGTCGAAGTTGTTATTAAAAAGAGAAACAGAATTTATAAACGTGCTTATAAATTCGAAATAGATTGAATGTGATAAATTAAATATGGAAGATTATTAAAGAAGATATATTCACGATTTTGGACAGTGAATATATTATTGAATAAAATGGATTCATTTTTGAAGAAGTGATATTTTAAAAATGAAGTTAAATAGTTTTTTTTAACGATGTTTTAAAAATGTGTTAAATATCGAAAACATAGATTTCAACAGTTCTTGTTGAAATAGACGTTTTCGAGAAATTTAAGGAAATGGTGGACTATAACCCTGTTGTTATAGTAAATGATTTCCGAAAGGAAATGTTTTTGATGTAGTATTGGGATTTATATATCTATCAAAATTTCGAATCCCTATACTAGTGATTTTTGAGTCGTCATAACGATGTTTTACGTAACATTCGTTTTGACTCAAATTGATGTTGTTATAGAAAATAGATTTCCTTAAAGAATGAATATATACTTAATTTGATTTAAGTATATCGAATATTTTCAAATGTTGAAAATAAATAGATTTGTGAAATACTTATTATTTAATAAGTAAGGAAATACTTTTCCAATATGAAATGAACGTTTTGAGATTTATCTTTGTAAAGATAAATTGAAAATGAATTTTTGAAATCGATTTGAAAATCGAATATCAGTAGATATTCGAAAATATAAATTCAATATGGAATTTATAAATGAAATGGGAAATTGTTTTAAAAATAAACGTTGATTTATTTTTAAAGTGTGGAAATTTTATCTCTAGTAAAGATATTTTTGAAGATGAAATAATTTGGAAAATTATTTGGAATCTGATGATGTTGCGCATCTTTATTGATAGTTAAATAACCGACTATCAATAATTACCTTGAGTAGGTATTTGTTGTGAATTGGATAAATTTGAATGCCATACTTATTTTTAAAATAAACGCTCACTATTCGGGTTAGCCGGGAAAGGACCATGGGGTCGTATAACCCATTCCGAATATGTGATACGTCGTTATGAATCGCATTTGAAGACCGTTGTTGAAGACCGGATATTTTTGAAAACGGAAGGATTACCGTCGAGTTACTCTACATCGGCTGATCTCCGATTTAGAGGTTTTATCACCCTTAGTGACGGGAAGTCCTGACGTGATTGAAAATTATCCGGAAATGCAAGGGCTTCGTGAGAAGTGCCTTCGGTTCTGTTCGATCCCGGAACAGACTTGTATGGATTGTGTGTCTGACGTTACAATTTGAGATATAAAGCTGATTTCTTTCAAATACATTTCTGTTGGTGGCGGAGAATTCATTCTCTTAGCTTAACACCCTTCTCTGAGACGTACGAGCTCAGAGGTTATGTAGTTGAAATTTATCAGCGATATATCCCAATTTGGTAACGTGGCATACTGAGTGTTGCTGTGAAATGATCAGTGTTTGATCATTTGTGATATGATCATTTGTTTGATCTTATATTCTTGTGATCATAGGTTGATCATTTTGTTTGACCCGAAGCAGGGCTTTTTGAGAAAGCGTAGCTTTGTGGACGAGACTTCGTCGAGCCTCACACCCCGGAAATGGTCGAAACAGGAAGAATGCAGCAAGGTTCTAGGGAGTAGCGCCCCTTAGTGTATGTCATTCCTTCTGGATAAAGGTGGTATCATGGTATGGAGCCCAGATACTTAACCTCTATGGTTACTGCATTATTATTATCTATGTGGTTTGTTGCGAATCGGGGATCCTCGGGAAGATCGGTGACGATCGGGGGATGGCATACGCGTGTCAGTAGTTACCTATTTTTGCAGAGGTAACCCGGCCTTGTGTTGGCAGAGATCTAACCGTAATGTTAGGTTATTTCTCGGGTCGTCTATTCCAGGGACGTACCCATCGTGGATAGGAAGTTCCTTTGCCTGACCATTTGTTGGAAATCCAGACTCCAATACGAACTTTGTACGGTATTAGTTGTAGAACCTGCCATTTACGTACGGTGGTCACCACTGTTTAGATGGTAGCTATAGTAGGCATACGATACTGGTCGTATGTTGGCTAAGATTAATATTATACTTTCGAAAATGATTTCTACACTATGCACTAATAATAATATCAAAATGATTTGATTTTGCGTAGTAAGCATCTTTGACTATCATAAGAAGAAATCTCCTCCAATTCTGCGTTTGCATTATGTGTGTGGTGGGAGGTCTTATGGTAGTTTCATTTTCCAAAAGCATTTCGAATTGACTTTAAAATTATCCTGTTGTTTATTTTAAAGAATAACTGTTTTACGATCTCACACCAGTCACCATGACTGACTCGGAGTTTATTGTTTCCCTTCTAAACTCTGGGTGCCCACCAATTTCCACACGGGCAGTCTAGAGTTAGATTATCAGGATATTCTGGATATTCTAGAGCTTGGAGATAAGCTGGATGACGAGACGTAGTATTTGTATCTGATAGTATTTATTCCGCTGTATATTCTGTATGAGGACAAGTTATATAACTGTCCATTGTTGTATATTGACTCTGATGATTGATGTATGTATAAAATGATATAGTTCTTTGTTTTAGAGATTATTCATTTAGCTATTATATATTGTTCCGCTGCGATGTGTAAGATTCTGATATTGTTTTCTGTTCTGATGTTGTTCAGTTGTTCTTTCTTTCTCTTTTTCTTCTATCTTCTTCTTCTTCTGCTTTTTTTTCTTCTTTCTAAAACCCTCACTTTTGGAGTTTCCGGCACTCGATTGCTCGGCAGTCGATAAAGTAAGTATCGATGTCGAATTGTCGAAAGTCGAAACATTCGGGATGTGACAAGTGGTATCAGAGCATATGGTTAAGCGACAACCCTGCTCTGTTGGGTGTTACTCATTAGAGATAGAGTCAGCAGTACTCTAGAATGAGTTGAGTGTAATAATAGATATGAGTGCGTATTTGTTATTTAATATAAAATTGTTTTGTATTGTGATGATTGGTTTATTGAGTGGTATATGAACCTTCGTCGGCACAGTCTTGCAAAACTGCATCGAAGGGGTTTCTAAACGCTTGAATAGAACAATTCGGCACAGTATTGGTTTGAATAGGGTGAATGAGATAATTTTACCTAAAACTATTTTTGTATATAAATGAAATGATTTTCTGTAAATTATTACAGTATATGGATGCATGGTTGTTATAAAATAATAATATTGAAATGTTATCGTTATATGAAATTGAATAAGAAACTGAAATCATAACTCCAAAATTAAGAAATTAATCCATATACAAATGAAATTTAAAGAAGGTAAATTATAAATGTGAATTGTAATTTAAAACGGGATTCCAGAGAAGTTTTTGGAAATGTTTTGAAAAGGATTTGAAAATTTTGGAGATTTGGAAGTTTAAATCTTTTTGATTTGAAAATGAATTTCGAAGGTTTTGGAAAGTATTTTGGAGAGTTGAAAGCTCTAAACTCTTTTCGGTCGCTGGAAAATAATCCTGATGATGGTGGCCACATCATTAGAATTCATTTTCGGGTTTCCAAAAGAGAAATTGCTGCCAAATTGTTTTAAATGGAGGTGTTTGGAAAATTTGGGTTTTTGTTTTGGAAATTCAAAGGATAATTTGAATTGTTTTCAAAATGGCTTTGAAAGGTTGGAAAGACTCTGGAATACTGTATAAGAACATTTATGGAATATGATTGAATTTATAACTTATACAAATAGAAATTGTTAATGTAAATTATGTAATTGTGATTGGAATTAAAATTCATTAACAAATGAAATATATAAATGTGAATTGAAAGTATAAGGAAATAAATTCATATATGAACGAAAACTATGAATACGAATTGTAAATATGATTCATAAATGAAAATAGAATTCCAAAAGAGATAATTGAAAATAAAATTCCTTAATAAAATGGAATTGTGAATGTGAATGTATAAATGATTGTATAAATCAAGATGTAAATAAGTTGTTAACTTATAGAATATTTGAAATCTGATTGGAGTGGAATTCAAATTGAAGACGAATGAATTAGTAATTAGAACTAATTTAAGATAGTGCAGTTGTAAATGACAGATAATTGATAAAATTCAATATTTCAGAATTGAAAGTAAATTGAATCCAAATTAGATTGGAATTGTGAATTGAACTCAAATGAGAAATTGAAATGTGAAATTGAATTCAAATAAAATTTGAAATGTAAAATTGAAGATAATGGATATAACTTCAATAGTGAACTAAAAGATGATATAAGTAGTTTATATTGAAAATTTGTAATCGAATTTGCAAAATGATTTGAATGCTGTAACTAGATATAATGGCTAGTAGGATATACAGGTGTATAAAGGGATTGGAAAATTTATTTCACAGATAATTCGAATTGCTCGAAAAAGGTACGTATTTGAATTATAATATGAGTTTTTGATGATTTCTCTCTAGCCGCTTGGCTTTTTCTTTTTCTTTTTGAAATCTGAGAGTCCGTAGGGACGTTTTGTAGTCGTACCGTATTAGCCGCGCAAAGGAGACGCTGGCGAAATTTTTCGAAAATTCCGAGTGTTAGAAAATTTTTGAGAAAATATTGAAAGTTTAAATTTGAATTTGAGTTTAAATTTGAATTGTTAAGAAAACAATGTTGTTTGAAACTTAAAATTGAAGTTGGAAAATTTAGTTGAATGATAACGAATCTTTAATAGAAAGATTTGTTTTGATAAATTGATAACACTATTAGATTGTGGAAAATAGTAGACGAGTTAAGGACATTTTTCCTAACTTGTAATTTCGAGGACGAAATTCTTTTAAGGAGGGAAGTTTGTAACGACCCAGAATTTTGAACGAATTAAATTGGAAATATTTAATTTATTTTAAATATTTGAACGATGATTTAATTTGAATCCCCGGTATAACTTTGAATTTGGCGATTAAATTATAAAATTTAATCTATTGAACTGGATAAAAATTTGAATCTTCAAATTTAGGCCGATTAAAAATACTTCAAACACTTGTAAAATTTATATTGATAATTCTGAAGATAACAGAAGCTTCAGAATCCAATTTCGAATTGATTTGATCAGTTTTGAATTTAATTGTTTGAACCGATATTTAAAAATAGTCATTTTTCAAACAGTCTCGGAATTCGACGAAACCAGTTCCATTGGGTCCGGAATGTTGTATTATTGCCGGATTTCAATTTTCGTAATTTTCGGTGTTTATATGTGAGCACACGACGTGTAAACGCATTGGAATTTATTCGAATTCGAATTTAAATTTAAATTTAAATTTAAAGACATCAGCCACGTTATCTTCCCTTTTATCACGCCAAATATCACGGGAGAAGATCGTGCAACCTATATTCTTTCTATTTTAAATTACCATCTCTCCCCGTTCAAAGATTCACAGTCGAGAACAAAGAAAAATGGCCGATACTTAAAATCTCGTTCCCTTCCCCTCTCACCTTTATTAAATCAGTTCAAAAAAAAAAATTGAACGTGGGGATTCAAGTAAATCGAACGCGCCTCTGTCTCTCTCGAATCAACCACAGCTAATCGACCTTGTTCCACAATCGAACCCTCGCGATCGACGCGACTGGGATGGGAGGGATTCGTGTGATGTTTGCGGCGACCTGGAGGTGTAGTCAGGCGATGGCGCAGCGTTTGCTGGAGGGGGTGGATGCGAGTTCGCGATGGACTACGTGAGGCGGCGGTCGCGATAGGCGCGCGTGATTTGGGCGTGGCGTTCGAGTGGAAGGCGGCTGCTAGGGGGAAGGTACGCGACTCGCGTTTGACGATGGAGGGGGTAGCACGGCACTGGAAGTGGCGTCGCGATCAGTAGGCTAGGGCATTCGCGAGTCTCAAGTCAATGGTGAAGGCTGGAAGCTCGCGTGAGCGTGGGGTCTCGAGTGTCAGGTGCTGGAGTTCGTCGCGTGGGAAGGTCAGGATTTAATCTTGATAGTTATGTCAATTTCTGAAAATTAGTAGGATAGTTATATCATTTAAAAAGGAAATAGTACTAAGAGATGTAAAAAGAAAATCTGTTTTAAAATTTTAACAGTAAGCTAAGTTTTGGTTTGAAAAAGAAAGTTAGCTTAAAAATTTAATTATTTGAGTAAATAAAATCAAAACGGAAATTAGTTGTTCGATTTATTCGAATGTTGATAAATTGTAAATTTAATTATACAAGGTTAAATCAAGAAAATATTTTGGAAATGGAAATATTAAGTGCTGTAAAGTTAAACAGAGTTGTAAATGTATACAGTTTACGATTAAGAAAATTTGTTTAAAACTAAATTTTTAGTTGAATTAAAATGTTAGTTTCAAATGGAAAATATTTTTTTTATTATTGGTTTGAGAATTAAATCAGATAAGATAAAAACTTTTGGTTGAGTAAATAGATTAAACGATAATTTAATTGTTGGATTTAATTCGAGTATTAATAGAATTGTATAAATTATTTATACCAGGTTAAAAATCGAGAAAACGAAACTGAAATGGAAACGGATTGCTAATAAAAGCAAAGGTGAGATTTTCTCACTCGAAGGAAAAATTTAATTTTACAGTTATTGATGATTTGATTGCTATTGGATGTGGTATTAGATATGATAGGATATATCTATATATATAGCAGTATATACATATTGGCATATGTATATATTGGATTGATGATTTCCCGCCTCGTATAGCGGATGAGACCCTATTGCGCCGTTAGTAAGCGGATTTATAAAAACCTATATACCGCGATAATTCCGTACTGGAGCGGAATTGGTATTGTGCTAACATCTTTGGATGCAGGGAAACAGGTTGGAGGGATCCAACTGGACCCCTCACATTGATTGATTTTATTTATATTGTGGTATAAATCTGTGAATGATTATAGTGATGCTATTAATCATATTGATATCTGGAAATTGTTTGAAAGCTAAAATTTAGCTGAATGGGTGTTTTGACATCATTGGATTCCAAAGATAAACGAAATTGAATCTTTGAAATTCAAATAGAAAATTTCTAAGTGAATCAATTTTAGAAATTTAATAATTTGAAGAAAGGAATGTTTAGAGTATAAAAAGTAAATTTTTATAATCTTATCGAATTAATTCCAGAATCAAGTGAAAATGTTAAATAAATGGATTTCGTAAAGTAGTGATTATAAATTGAAGAATTTAATTTAAAATTTGGATTTTTAAAATAGATTGAAAGAAAACGATTGAAATTTATTTTCTTAAAAAGGAATTTATTTAAAAGAAGATAAGTTGGAAATTCAGTTTGAAATTTAATTGGTAAATTGAAATAAGTTGTGAAATCAATGTAAAATGATTTCAATTTGAAGAATCCATTTTAAAACAGAATATTGAATAATTTGAGAAAAATAAGGAATTTATTTAGTAGTGATAAATAAAATTAGAAATCAATCTGTAATTGATTTAATATTGGAAATGAATTTTTGAGAAATTAGTATGGGATCTTTTATTTAACGTTGAAAATAAATTCAGAAATCAATATTGAAATTGAATTGATATTGAAGTTTTTATAAATAGAATTGAAATTTATAAAAGTTGTTTATAAACCCAAAGTCACTTATTTTGATAAGTTAAATATAGAAGTTGATAAAAGAAGGTTTATAAGTCGAAGTTGTTATTAAAAAGAGAAACAGAATTTATAAACGTGCTTATAAATTCGAAATAGATTGAATGTGATAAATTAAATATGGAAGATTATTAAAGAAGATATATTCACGATTTTGGACAGTGAATATATTATTGAATAAAATGGATTCATTTTTGAAGAAGTGATATTTTAAAAATGAAGTTAAATAGTTTTTTTTAACGATGTTTTAAAAATGTGTTAAATATCGAAAACATAGATTTCAACAGTTCTTGTTGAAATAGACGTTTTCGAGAAATTTAAGGAAATGGTGGACTATAACCCTGTTGTTATAGTAAATGATTTCCGAAAGGAAATGTTTTTGATGTAGTATTGGGATTTATATATCTATCAAAATTTCGAATCCCTATACTAGTGATTTTTGAGTCGTCATAACGATGTTTTACGTAACATTCGTTTTGACTCAAATTGATGTTGTTATAGAAAATAGATTTCCTTAAAGAATGAATATATACTTAATTTGATTTAAGTATATCGAATATTTTCAAATGTTGAAAATAAATAGATTTTGAAATACTTATTATTTAATAAGTAAGGAAATACTTTTCCAATATGAAATGAACGTTTTGAGATTTATCTTTGTAAAGATAAATTGAAAATGAATTTTTGAAATCGATTTGAAAATCGAATATCAGTAGATATTCGAAAATATAAATTCAATATGGAATTTATAAATGAAATGGGAAATTGTTTTAAAAATAAACGTTGATTTATTTTTAAAGTGTGGAAATTTTATCTCTAGTAAAGATATTTTTGAAGATGAAATAATTTGGAAAATTATTTGGAATCTGATGATGTTGCGCATCTTTATTGATAGTTAAATAACCGACTATCAATAATTACCTTGAGTAGGTATTTGTTGTGAATTGGATAAATTTGAATGCCATACTTATTTTTAAAATAAACGCTCACTATTCGGGTTAGCCGGGAAAGGACCATGGGGTCGTATAACCCATTCCGAATATGTGATACGTCGTTATGAATCGCATTTGAAGACCGTTGTTGAAGACCGGATATTTTTGAAAACGGAAGGATTACCGTCGAGTTACTCTACATCGGCTGATCTCCGATTTAGAGGTTTTATCACCCTTAGTGACGGGAAGTCCTGACGTGATTGAAAATTATCCGGAAATGCAAGGGCTTCGTGAGAAGTGCCTTCGGTTCTGTTCGATCCCGGAACAGACTTGTATGGATTGTGTGTCTGACGTTACAATTTGAGATATAAAGCTGACTTCTTTCAAATACATTTCTGTTGGTGGCGGAGAATTCATTCTCTTAGCTTAACATCCTTCTCTGAGACGTACGAGCTCAGAGGTTATGTAGTTGAAATTTATCAGCGATATATCCCAATTTGGTAACGTGGCATACTGAGTGTTGCTGTGAAATGATCAGTGTTTGATCATTTGTGATATGATCATTTGTTTGATCTTATATTCTTGTGATCATAGGTTGATCATTTTGTTTGACCCGAAGCAGGGCTTTTTGAGAAAGCGTAGCTTTGTGGACGAGACTTCGTCGAGCCTCACACCCCGGAAATGGTCGAAACAGGAAGAATGCAGCAAGGTTCTAGGGAGTAGCGCCCCTTAGTGTATGTCATTCCTTCTGGATAAAGGTGGTATCATGGTATGGAGCCCAGATACTTAACCTCTGTGGTTACTGCATTATTATTATCTATGTGGTTTGTTGCGAATCGGGGATCCTCGGGAAGATCGGTGACGATCGGGGGATGGCATACGCGTGTCAGTAGTTACCTATTTTTGCAGAGGTAACCCGGCCTTGTGTTGGCAGAGATCTAACCGTAATGTTAGGTTATTTCTCGGGTCGTCTATTCCAGGGACGTACCCATCGTGGATAGGAAGTTCCTTTGCCTGACCATTTGTTGGAAATCCAGACTCCAATACGAACTTTGTACGGTATTAGTTGTAGAACCTGCCATTTACGTACGGTGGTCACCACTGTTTAGATGGTAGCTATAGTAGGCATACGATACTGGTCGTATGTTGGCTAAGATTAATATTATACTTTCGAAAATGATTTCTACACTATGCACTAATAATAATATCAAAATGATTTGATTTTGCGTAGTAAGCATCTTTGACTATCATAAGAAGAAATCTCCTCCAATTCTGCGTTTGCATTGTGTGTGTGGTGGGAGGTCTTATGGTAGTTTCATTTTCCAAAAGCATTTCGAATTGACTTTAAAATTATCCTGTTGTTTATTTTAAAGAATAACTGTTTTACGATCTCACACCAGTCACCATGACTGACTCGGAGTTTATTGTTTCCCTTCTAAACTCTGGGTGCCCACCAATTTCCACACGGGCAGTCTAGAGTTAGATTATCAGGATATTCTGGATATTCTAGAGCTTGGAGATAAGCTGGATGACGAGACGTAGTATTTGTATCTGATAGTATTTATTCCGCTGTATATTCTGTATGAGGACAAGTTATATAACTGTCCATTGTTGTATATTGACTCTGATGATTGATGTATGTATAAAATGATATAGTTCTTTGTTTTAGAGATTATTCATTTAGCTATTATATATTGTTCCGCTGCGATGTGTAAGATTCTGATATTGTTTTCTGTTCTGATGTTGTTCAGTTGTTCTTTCTTTCTCTTTTTCTTCTATCTTCTTCTTCTTCTGCTTTTTTTTCTTCTTTCTAAAACCCTCACTTTTGGAGTTTCCGGCACTCGATTGCTCGGCAATCGATAAAGTAAGTATCGATGTCGAATTGTCGAAAGTCGAAAAATTCGGGATGTGACAAACAACAATCACTTTTAACCGCAGCATACAATCATCATGTGAAATCAATAAAATCAACTATCCATCCATAGCAAACAAACAAATGGTTTGTTCGGGTTAAGAAATTTTTAACCGCCTAGAATAACAAATAAACTACTGAGTGCACCATTTACTCAACAGTCTTAGATGAACGACCGTGAATAGTTCACCCAGTTCCAGCCACACTGAGACCCAGATCGAAAAACGAAACACATATTCGACTTGCGCTCATCGAGAGCTTCAAATCGATATATAATTCGATATATATTGAGGAGTTTTAATTTGAAGTTGAATTTTTGAATTGAAATTGAACGGAGAATTTGTTTGTCTACCATTGAAATGAGGAGTTGAGAAAGAATATATGTACAGACAAATGAGAATAAGGAGTGGCTAGGGTTTATAAAGAGGTATTTATAGACAAAGCTGGAAACAGAAAGATGGACCACGATGATAGAACGATACACGACCCGAAAAGCCCGTTCTGACTCCGGAACGAAATTGGGTTAACCCATATATCAAAATAGATATTTTTGATGATTTCAAATTCAATGGAAGAGGTTTCAAGTCCTAATTCTATCATATGAAGAAGTTATGGTAAAATCAATTGATTTCAAATTGATTTCAATTAAATTGATTTCTATTCATTTCGAGCTCGTACGATCAAACGACAGGTCCGATCGCTACGAAACTTGAAATCCTACAATAATTTACCCTTACGGATCTGATGAAACTAGTTTTGTCGAAATCCGAGTCAGTGGCCAAAATGGCTATTTTTACGTTAATTAAATAAATTAATTTTAAATTAATTAAGTCACTTTTTCATTTTAAATTTAAAAATCTACAACTTCTATCATTTTTGATTTCTTAATCACTTGCAATAATTTAACCAAATTTAGATGTCAATTTAAAGTTGATTAATCCATCAATTCCAGTGTTTAATTTCAATTTCATTAAATTCAGAAATTATAAATTAAAATCCCAAAAACCACTTATTAAATTTTTAAACCTTGTTATTCAAGTCTTTTAATTCAATAAGGATATAACTAACATTGGTTTATATCTTAGTATATTAATATTTCCCAATTTAAACTAACAGGCTAAATAAATAGGTAACATATAATAATTTTTTACCGTTAACTTTTAATTACATTATAAGTTTATTAGTTTCAAACAAAGGTTATAAATACTTACATACCACCAATTTTATTCAGCTACCATTAATTATATACTAATCCATCAATTGATTCAATATTTGCACTTGTTTTCTTATATTCACTTTATAACCAAGTTATAACATTTACATTATTTCAATTAATTGGAATTTCATAGAAATTGTTAATAATTAACTTACATTAATATTATTACAATTCATTCTAGTCATTATTTTCATTAATAAGTCACAAATTTTTATTTCTTCAAATATTAAATAACAAAATTTATTAAATTAACCATTGTAATTATCGAAAATTTATGGGTCGTTACACTCTCCCCCACTCAAAACTTTTCATCCTTGAAAAGGAAAAGAAGGAATTAAGGAATCAATATATCTTATTCAAAATCTTAAATTTATAAACAAGTAAATTTACAAAATTAAATAATTTAAATAAAATATATCAATTTATAAACATTAAATCCTTTTATATTCTAATTAATAAATTTTGGAAAACATTTCAAAATTTTCTAAGTCCAAAATTTTCAAAAAAAATTCGGCAGAGTCTCCTTTGTACGGAGAGGCTCGGGAGAAATAACAATATCAAAATATAACAATATCTATCATAATTTTTCAAAATAATATATCCCAACAGTGAAAAAAATAATATAATATCGCTAGAAAACCGTAATCCGAGAACGTACCTATTTGTCGGGCAAATAACGCTTATTTATGAAACCAAAAGCAGTAGCAATTGCTTCCATAACCTGTATTTCACTTATATAATCCAAAATGAGTTAATAATTATATAAAATGAAATATTTAAAGTTGTTTTAAACACTAACAAACAAATCAATATAAACAACAATCACTTTTAACCGCAGCATACAATCATCATGTGAAATCAATAAAATCAACTGTCCATCCATAGCAAACAAACAAATGGTTTGTTCGGGTTAAGAAATTTTTAACCGCCTAGAATAACAAATAAACTACTGAGTGCACCATTTACTCAACAGTCTTAGATGAACGACCGTGAATAGTTCACCCAGTTCCAGCCACACCGAGACCCAGATCGAAAAACGAAACACATATTCGACTTGCGCTCATCGAGAGCTTCAAATCGATATATAATTCGATATATATTGAGGAGTTTTAATTTGAAGTTGAATTTTTGAATTGAAATTGAACGGAGAATTTGTTTGTCTACCATTGAAATGAGGAGTTGAGAAAGAATGTATGTACAGACAAATGAGAATGAGGAGTGGCTAGGGTTTATAAAGAGGTATTTATAGACAAAGCTGGAAACAGAAAGATGGACCACGATGATAGAACGATACACGACCCGAAAAGCCCGTTCTGACTCCGGAACGAAATTGGGTTAACCCATATATCAAAATAGATATTTTTGATGATTTCAAATTCAATGGAAGAGGTTTCAAGTCCTAATTCTATCATATGAAGAAGTTATGGTAAAATCAATTGATTTCAAATTGATTTCAATTAAATTGATTTCTATTCATTTCGAGCTCGTACGATCAAATGACAGGTCCGATCGCTACGAAACTTGAAATCCTACAATAATTCACCCTTACAGATCTGATGAAACTAGTTTTGTTGAAATCCGAGTCAGTGGCCAAAATGGCTATTTTTACGTTAATTAAATAAATTAATATTAAATTAATTAAGTCACTTTTTCATTTTAAATTTAAAAATTTACAAGTTCTATCATTTTTGATTTCTTAATCACTTGCAATAATTTAACCAAATTTAGATGTCAATTTAAAGTTGATTAATCCATCAATTCCAGTGTTTAATTTCAATTTCATTAAATTCAGAAATTATAAATTAAAATCCCAAAAACCACTTATTAAATTTTTAAACCTTGTTATTCAAGTCTTTTAATTCAATAAGGATATAACTAACATTGGTTTATATCTTAGTATATTAATATTTCCCAATTTAAACTAACAGGCTAAATAAATAGGTAACATATAATAATTTTTTACCGTTAACTTTTAATTACATTATAAGTTTATTAGTTTCAAACAAAGGTTATAAATACTTACATACCACCAATTTTATTCAGCTACCATTAATTATATACTAATCCATCAATTGATTCAATATTTGCACTTGTTTTCTTATATTCATTTTATAACCAAGTTATAACATTTACATTATTTCAATTAATTGGAATTTCATAGAAATTGTTAATAATTAACTTACATTAATATTATTACAATTCATTCTAGTCATTATTTTCATTAATAAGTTACAAATTTTTATTTCTTCAAATGTTAAATAACAAAATTTATTAAATTAACCATTGTAATTATCGAAAATTTACGGGTTGTTACACTTTGCCCCACTCAAAACTTTTCATCCTTGAAAAGGAAAAGAAGGAATTAAGAAATCAATATAACTTATTCAAAATCTTAAATTTATAAACAAGTAAATTTACAAAATTAAATAATTTAAATAAAATATATCAATTTATAAACATTAAATCCTTTTATATTCTAATTAATAAAGTTTGGAAAACATTTCAAAATTTTCTAAGTCCAAAATTTTTAGAAAATTTTGGCAGAGTTTCCGTTGTACGGAGAGGCTCGGGAGAAATAACCATATCAAAATATAACAATATCTGTCAAAATTTTTCAAAATAATATATCCCAACAGTGGAAAAAATAATATAATATCGCTAGAAAACCGTAATCCGAGAACGTACCTATTTGTCGGGAAAATAACGCTTATTTATGAAACCAAAAGCAATAGCAATTGCTTTCATAACCTGTATTTCACTAATATAATCCAAAAAGAGTTAATAATTATATAAAATGAAATATTTAAATTTGTTTTAAACACTAACAAACAAATCAATATAAACAACAATCACTTGTAACCACAGCATACAATCATCATGTGAAATCAATAAAATCAACTATCCATCCATAGCAAACAAACAAATGGTTTGTTCGGGTTCAGAATTTTTTAACCGCCTAGAGTAACAAATAAACTACTGAGTGCACCATTTGCTCAACAGTCTTAGATGAAATCCATAGATTATTCACACATCTTAAACAATTAGAAGTATCCTATCCCAAACAACCCATAAACCAAAACAAACAATAATTTACAATGTACTTGAGTTATTCTTATTACATTTCTTTCAGAACATTTACAGTTTTTTTTTCATTCATACAAGGATTATTTCTTTAACTTACATTTATCTCTTACAAAATTTTACTCCCATTCATTCATTCAGTGTTTATTTCATTTATTTATTTTTATTACTTACAAAAAATCATTTTTATTTATTCATATCATGTCAATTTCTTTTATTGCTTACATTCATTTATTATTTACTTTAATTATAACTAGTTTCCATATTAACTTAAGTTCAAAATCCTTTACTTATAGTACTCATTTTCTATTTCATTTAATTAGTAGTATTACAATTTTAACTCAAGTTTATAACTATTTTCATATCAAATTTTTTGTTTATAAAAGTAAATTTCATTGAACACTTCAATTACGTAAGTTTTACTTGTAAAAATTTCCTTTACATATTCTTTTAACATTTCCAGTTTTATAATTGGTAAGTTATATATATGTCTTTAAGAATGCAATTGAAAGTTACACAAGTTTGACTTACTTATTTTAATTAACTTAAGGTTCATTAATTATCATTTCTTATTTTCATATTATTTTCGTTTACAAGTTACAAATTTCAAATTCCTTGTATATTTCACTTATAACTTAGCATATCATTTCTTATTTTCATTTAGAAGTTTAAATTATTAAATAGTTAAAAAAACTTATTCCGTTTCAATAATTGAAATCTCTAATTCATAGAAATTTAAAAATAAAATGCCGAGTTCCATTTCAAATTATTTAAAATAATATATACATATATATATACACACTCATAACTTTTATATCCAATCATATTTAAACTTTAAAAAATTTATTTTTTTATCAAAATAGATCTCTAGTAAAACTACTACAATGGCCGTTTTGAAACTCGAAAATGAATGTCGATGATGCGTGCACTCATCATCGAAATTATTTTTCAGTGATAGAGTGGGGAGTATAGAACTTATGTGAAGACCCAAAATTATTGAGATAAGAATAATTTAAATAAAGTCAAAAAAAAAAGAGGGAGAATTTTCAAGGAAAAAAATAATAATACAGCCTGAAAATAAATAGTGAGAATAAGTTAAAAATATAATGAAGGGAATAGTGTTTTCAGTAAAACAAAAATGAAAATAGTAATTAAATATATGAATACATTTGTACATCAAGAGAAAATAAATAGCTTGAAGCATTAACAAGAAATCAATTCATAAAAGGATATACATGTATACATTACAGTTTAGCATAAAGAAAATAAACAATGCAAGAAAGTCACATGAGAATAAGGTGTGTGTATGAAACATGCAAATAGCATGCAAATCAGAAAAGAAAAAGAAAAGTTAAAGCAACTGAAAATACCCGAATTAGAAATCAGAAAGAAAATGGCATTTCTAGCCATGACATTATATGTAAAATTCTCTCAACTGTATGGGGATAAGATGGGTTTTTCACTCTACTAAAACCCTAAACAATGTTTTAAAAATAAAAGGGGAAGCAGCAGTCTCACTGCAGAAAAACAGAAAATATTAAGAAAAGAAAGGAGAGCAATCCAAAGCCATTGTTCAAGTTAAAGAATTCTCAGGAAAAGAGGCAGGAAGGTGAGTGATTAATCAATCTATGAGGCTTAAGGCATTAAGACCCAAGTTAAGGGCAGCCATATTATTTTATAAAAACCATATCATGTTTGTGCTTGATCTATTTTCCAGTATAAATGAATGCTGAAAATAGTAGGAGTTTTAATAAATCTTTGGTTGATGATTTGGTTTGCTTTGTTTGATTGTTTGATAAGAAAGAAATACCATGATCACTGATATAGATCCAGCACCTTAAAACACCAGTTTATAAATATGGTTAGTAAGACAAATACATTTTTATTGTGAAGTAGGGTATTACTGAAAAATGAACTAGGCAGTGTGAATAAAGGAGGTTCATGCTCATGTCTGGATTGTTTTAAACTTAAGGTGAACAATGCAATAAATCATTTATGTGCTGATTTGTTTAGATCTTAAGCTAAAATGTTTTATGGGTTTTTCTCAAAAACCTTACCCTATGTTCACAGTAGAATAGAGTATAAGAATTTCTATATAACTTTCCAGGATTTGTTTAAGTGATCATGATATTCCTGAATATAGAAGATATGCAGTGTTAAAACAAATTTTGAATCAAACAACTGGAAAATGAGATGTGGTGTTCTTCTCATGAATGTTACTATGGTTAGCTGAAATGCCTGAGTGAGTTAACCCTCTCTGATTAAAAATAAGAAAGAGAAGAAAAGAATATAGCAGCATTTCAAGAGTTAATAAATTTTCTGAAAGAAAATGAGAATGGTCTCTAGATTATAAAAACTAATCTAGGAGTAAAGCCTTGATCTATCCATCATAAGGGGGATGATGGGTATGTGCATGACTTGTTTAAGTCCTATAGGCCTTGGTGCAAGGGTTAACAGAATTGAGTCCCTTGCAATGCACACATGGTGTTCAATGGCAAAGAGTTAAGACCAAATTAAATTTTTAAATTGAGATTGGGAGCTGAGCTATGGAAATTAAAATGAGTTAATTCCATAGGAGTATGTGTACATGTATACTGTATTGAATGGATGAATGGATGCTTGTGTGCATATGTGTTAGTAGGGGCTTATACATGTTCATATCCCCAGTTTACATTATGAATCCAAATAAGCATTAAGCACATAAATTCTCTACACAATAATTTAAATGTCAAGTTATTATATTTTGATTTCACTCATACCAGAATTTTATTCTGACCCTATTTGTTGCCTTGCAATAATTGGGGTGTCTCATTTTTATGGAGGCAGTCCAAAATATTGCTGCAGGAAGAGATGTATAAGTGGCTTGCTTGCATGGATATTTGAAGATCTTCATGAATTAAGGAAAAATAGATGCTTAAGGAAGTAGCAGTATAATCTGTAATAGATAATCTAGGCAAACTTTCTTTTATTTTGTGTATTCTCAGCAATGATGCTTATTTTGTTCACTTGAGAAGAACATGTAAAAACTTAAGTATTCTGTGGGGTTTGTGAGTTACTGATTTAAGCAACTTATTTATATGATTTCTGGTGGAAAAGTGATGAAGGAAGTATGCCATATAATATGATATGTGGACATACATGCCTTGGCAAGGTTTAAGTGATTTTAAATTATAAAGATAAGGCTGTTATTGAGAAGTATGCTATGAATTTTGTTAAATGGATAGGTGAATCTGGTCCTGGCTAACCAGTAAGGCTTGACCATGACTTATAATTGATATAGGTCCATGCAAAGGCTGGTAGACATAGCCTGTAATCTGGTTTTGGGCATTTGATTTTCCCCAGCAAAAACTTGTATTGCTTGGTGTAATAAGCTCATATGTATGCTAGATACTTGTAGGCATCACTGCAAATTAGACTCATCTAATTTTTGATTTCTGGATACTTAATTCAAATCTGGTAATATTGAGTCATAGTCAAAACCAGTAGTGATTTGTAGAGGCATGTTGTCTGGTTTGTAATGAGCATCTCCACAATTCAATAGAATAATGACCACTAACTTTTGTTATCTTTCCTAGAAAATCATCAGTTGTTTTCATTATAAGTTCATCCGGGAAGTCTTGCATTTTGTCAGGTCATTTTGCCTTTAGACACATTGTCTGCACATATGTTCTTAGTCTCCATTTAAAATGATAGTTTGAGTTAGCACTCTAGTATGACTGTGTTGTTTTCCTCTGCTTAGCCTTTAAATCAGTTTGTAATTTCAATGTTCACCTGATTATTGCTACTTAGTAAATTAAAGCATGGGTATTTCATCTGATATAAAGATTGTTTGAAGATGAAATAAGTAACACCAGTTAAACTAAATAGCATGGGTTAGGTTGAACACTTTTTACTTATTATAGAACAATAAGTATCATATTACAAAAATCCCAGGATTAAATTGTATGGCTTATAGATTCAGGGATAAACCAGTAGGTGAAATAGGATAAGAAAATAAGAGAACTAGTGGTATATAACCCTAAGGTTAATCAGGCTTGAGTTCTAAAAAGAAAAAAAAAATGAAAAACAAAAATTGTGTTTGAACCGACCAGCATAGCACTCGAACTCGTGACCTTGTATGTATAAGTTAGGCGCGTTTCCATTACGCCTAGATGTTGCTTGTGTTTCCTTAGGATCCACTTTATTTTATACTGACTTTGACACTATTCAGAACTTAACACAAACACCTATATTAAAAGCTTGTTTACTAGTGATTATTTCTTGATCACTTCAGTATTGAGTTGCTTTGCTATTTTAATCACTCTGATCAGCAAAGAACCATTTATATATCTTCACATATATAAATGATAGGATTTATTTTAAATACTGATATATTTATATTAGTAAAATTCAGGATCTTGGGAAGAATTAAATTAAGGGTAGTGATCCATTGACATGTATATATATATATATGTATATACAGTGAAAAAAAAAAAACTCAACAGAAAATTCACTAAAAATAAATCAAGAAGAAGTGGGTCACTTCAGTTGGTATCAGAGCTATGTTGTTAAAACATAGCATAAATATATAATAATGATAGAAATAAATATTCCCAGTAGAAATAAATTGCAGAAAGTAATTGAATTAAAAATATGACTAATTAGCTATGCAATTGAATAGTGAATCATGGTAGGAAGACCACCAAGTCATGGAGCAGGATCCTCCAATGCAACACCAATGGTCAATTTGCAAGATTTGGTGAGGGCATTTAGAGAAGGAGCAGTGCATAGAGAAGAAAATCCTCATGAGGAATTATCTAAGCTATTGAAGACATTTTCAAATTTAGGAGGCAAGGATTTTGAAGGCACTGAGGGAGTTATGGGAGTGCAGACATGGTTGAGAACTTTGGATAGGATATTTGCAGATATGCAAATAAATGATCAAAGGAAGAGGCAAATTGCTTCCAGAAGACTCAAGGGAGCAGCACTTGATTGGTGGGAGGTCATTATCACAGGGAGGCCAGAAGATGAGATAACATGGGATCAATTCAAGGAGATGCTTGAGGCAAGATTTGTCCCAGCAACAGCCAAGGCAACACTGCTGGAGGAATTTATAAGGCTGAGGCAAGGGCCAATGAGTGTAACTGAATACATACAAAAATTTGAGAGCTTATCCAAGTATGGAACCATGCTCATAGGGAATGAAGAATTAAAGAATTCCAGATTTATTCAAGGACTTAATGCTAATTTAAGTAGAGCAATGCTACCCTACAAAGACAAAACCTTTGATCAAGTCATAGATCTTACTCTCTCTTTTGAACAACATGATAATGCCAGAGAAAAATTCAGGAGCATGAGGGCTAACAACAACAATAAAAAGGGGAAAAATAGAACTCACCCTTATGATAAGAGAAATTCAAATCAGAAGGTTGAAGGAGCAACCAGTGGAGAAGTCAAGAAGAAGATTATTTGCTACAATTGTGGTAAAGAAGGACACATGAGTAATAGGTGTCAGGCAGCTAAGAAAACCCCATTCAGTTGCTACAACTGTGGGAAAGAGGGTCATATTAAAAAGAATTGCCCAGAATTCAAAAAGGGAGCAAAGGTAGGAGCACTTGAGGGAAAAGCAACTGCAGTGGGAAGTTCTGGACAATTGGAAGGTATACTTCTAATTAAAGATCACCCCATCTCAGTTATATATGACACTGGAGCAACACATTCACTAATATCCCAAGACATAGTGAATAAATTAACTCTCACATGCTATTTAGTTGATAATCCCTTGTTCATTCAAAGTCCCCTGGGTAGTTCTTGTTTGCTAGGATTGAAATGTTTGGGAGTAGAATTAAACATAGGAGGAAATGTGTTTAAATCTGATTTGTTTGTATTAAAATACCCTGGAATAGGAATTATTTTAGGGGTAGATTGGTTGAGCAAATTCAAAGCAATTTTGAATTTGGAAAATTTTACTATTTCTCTGAAAACAGAAAATGGTAAAAATATTATAGTCATGAGTGAAATTGCTAAAATCAATTACCTTAACCAAATATGTAGCATGACTGAGAAAGAATTAACACTTGAAGACATAAAAATTATAAATGAATACCCAGATGTCTTTGGTGAAGTCATAGGTGTTCCAGAAAATAGGCAAGTAGAATTTCAAATAAGGCTAATCCCAGGAGCAAGCCCAATCATCAAGAAGCCTACTAGGATGGGTCCTAAAGAATTAGTGGAATTGAAACATCAGTTGGAAGAACTGGAGCAGAAAGGCTTCATAAGGCCTAGTAGTTCAAACTGGGGTTCTCCAGTTGTATTTGTGAAAAAGCATGATGGTACTTTGAGAATGTGCATAGATTATAGGGAATTAAACAAAGTCACCATCAAAAATAAGTATCCACTTCCCAGAATTGATGATTTGTTTGATCAATTAAATGGAGCAAGGATTTTCTCAAGGCTAGACTTAGCCTCTGGATTTCACCAAATGAAGGTTGAAGAGGAAAGTATTAAATACACAGCATTCAACACAAGGTATGGGCTATATGAATATTTAGTAATGCCTTTTGGATTGACAAATGCACCATCATATTTTGTAGATTTAATGAATAGAACATTTAGAGATTTTCTAGATAAATTTGTGGTTGTCTTTATTGATGACATATTAGTGTATTCAAAATCAGAAGAAGAACATGCAAAACACTTGCATCTGGTTTTGTCTAGACTGAGGGCACATGATTTAAAAGCCAAATTTTCTAAGTGCACATTTTGGCAGAAGGAAGTAAAATTTTTGGGGCACATAGTATCACAACAAGGGGTTAGTGTAGACCCAAATAAGGTGATGGCAGTGCAATCTTGGAGCAGACCCAAATCAGTAACTGAGGTGAGGTCATTTTTGGGAATGGCAGGCTATTATAGGAGATTTATAAAAGATTTTGCAAGGATAGCTATCCCATTGACCAAGCTAACTAAAAAGGAGCAACCCTATGTGTGGACAGAGAAGTGTGAACAAGCTTTCATGTCACTAAAGAAGGCACTGGTAGAAGCTCCAGTTTTACAAGTGCCAGAAGGCAATGAAGAATTAGTAGTTTACACAGATGCTAGTGGATCTGGATTGGGGGCAGTGCTTATGCAACATGGTAGAGTCATAGCTTATGCATCAAGGCAACTCAAGCCAAATGAAACTAGGTATGCTACACATGACTTAGAACTAGCTGCTGTGGTGTATGCATTGAAACTATGGAGACATTATTTATTGGGTGCTAAGTTTGAATTGTTTACTGATCACAAGTCACTTAAATATTTGTTTTCCCAAAAAGACTTGAACATGAGACAACATAGGTGGGTAGAATTTCTAGCTGCCTATGATCTTGATATATTGTATACCCCTGGAAAAGCTAATAAAGTAGCAGATGCATTAAGTAGACATCAAGCTAAATTGGCAAGCTTAATGATGGCAGAGTTCAAGGATTTGACAATTCTTAGTGAGGTGGAAGTGAAAGAAGAAACTAGTGTATCAGATAAGACACACAGTAAGATGATTGAATATGGTAAATTAAGCCTCATATCCTTAAATTCAACACTGGTTGATAAAATAGGACAAATGCAGAATCAAGATATAAATTTGAAGGAGAAAAAGAACCTGATATCCCAAGGCATGACAGTGGAAAACTATGAGGTAGATGGTAAAGGATACTTAAGGAAAAAGGGGAAACTCTGCATACCAAATGTAGAGGAACTAAAGCAAGAAGTTATGGATGAGCATCACAAAACAAAGTATACTATCCATCCTGGTGGTACAAAAATGTACCATGATCTCAAGAGAAATTATTGGTGGCCAGGAATGAAAGGGGCAGTAGCAAAATATGTGGCAAATTGCTTAACATGCCAACAAGTAAAGGCAGACTATCAAAGACCCTCAGGCCTATTGCAACCTTTGGAAGTGCCTACCTGGAAATGGGAGAGTATATCAATGGATTTTGTGGATGGTTTGCCAAGAACAAGAAGGGGAAATGATAGTATTTGGGTAGTGGTTGATAGACTCACAAAAACAGCACACTTCATCCCAATAAGTTCAAACAGAAATGCTCACAAGCTAGCTCAATTGTTTGTAAAGGAGATAGTAAGATTACATGGCATCCCCAAGACTATCATTAGTGATAGAGATACTTTGTTTACTTCAAGATTTTGGAGTAGCTTTCAAGAAGCTATGGGGACAGAATTAAGCTTAAGCACATCCTACCATCCACAAACTGATGGGCAAACTGAGATTGTTAATAAAGTTTTAGAGGATTTGTTGAGAGCATGCATACTTGATTTTGGAGGCAACTGGGAAGATCATATTTATTTAGCTGAGTTTGCTTATAATAATAGCTACCAGTCCACTATAGGAATGGCTCCATTTGAGGCTTTATATGGAAAGCCTTGTTTATCTCCTGCATGTTGGATGGAGGCTGGTGAAAGGGTGTTGCTTGGACCAGACCAGGTAAAAGAAACTTCTGCAAGAATTGAATTAGTGAGGCAAAGAATGAGAGTGGCTCAAGAGAGACAGAAAGCTTATGCAGATAAAAAGAGAAGGCCAGTAGAGTTTGAGGTGGGAGACTATGTGTTTCTCAAAGTTTCACCAATGAGGAAAATATTGAGATTTGGAAAAGCAGGAAAACTGTCACCAAGGTATGTAGGACCATATGAAATTGTTCAAAGAATAGGGACTTTAGCTTATAGGTTGAAGTTACCAGAGGAATTGAGCAAAATACATGATGTATTTCATGTATCTCAATTAAGAAAGTGGGTGCATGATAAGAAAACTATTCTTGAATCCCCTACACATGTTGAAATTCAAGAAAACCTGGTTTATACAAAGAAACCAGTGGGCATAGTGGCTAGAGAAGAGAGGAAATTAAGAAACAAAATAATTAAATTGGTAAAAATTCAGTGGAGTCTGGATGAGAATGATTGTACATGGGAGGCTGAAGATAGAATGAGGGATAAATATCCTAATCTATTCTCTGCTTAAAAGGTATGTTTAAAACTATGATGAAACCTTAAAAAAAATTTTTTTTATGTGAGTTTGATTGATTTAAAATGAATGAGTTTCTGAAAATTCATTCAATTGAAATTATGCTTTGTATACATTTGGATGGAAATGTATGAGAGAATAATTGTGGGACACAATTCCTTTTAGGAGGAGAGTATGTGAAGACCCAAAATTATTGAGATAAGAATAATTTAAATAAAGTCAAAAAAAAAAGAGGGAGAATTTTCAAGGAAAAAAATAATAATACAGCCTGAAAATAAATAGTGAGAATAAGTTAAAAATATAATGAAGGGAATAGTGTTTTCAGTAAAACAAAAATGAAAATAGTAATTAAATATATGAATACATTTGTACATCAAGAGAAAATAAATAGCTTGAAGCATTAACAAGAAATCAATTCATAAAAGGATATACATGTATACATTACAGTTTAGCATAAAGAAAATAAACAATGCAAGAAAGTCACATGAGAATAAGGTGTGTGTATGAAACATGCAAATAGCATGCAAATCAGAAAAGAAAAAGAAAAGTTAAAGCAACTGAAAATACCCGAATTAGAAATCAGAAAGAAAATGGCATTTCTAGCCATGACATTATATGTAAAATTCTCTCAACTGTATGGGGATAAGATGGGTTTTTCACTCTACTAAAACCCTAAACAATGTTTTAAAAATAAAAGGGGAAGCAGCAGTCTCACTGCAGAAAAACAGAAAATATTAAGAAAAGAAAGGAGAGCAATCCAAAGCCATTGTTCAAGTTAAAGAATTCTCAGGAAAAGAGGCAGGAAGGTGAGTGATTAATCAATCTATGAGGCTTAAGGCATTAAGACCCAAGTTAAGGGCAGCCATATTATTTTATAAAAACCATATCATGTTTGTGCTTGATCTATTTTCCAGTATAAATGAATGCTGAAAATAGTAGGAGTTTTAATAAATCTTTGGTTGATGATTTGGTTTGCTTTGTTTGATTGTTTGATAAGAAAGAAATACCATGATCACTGATATAGATCCAGCACCTTAAAACACCAGTTTATAAATATGGTTAGTAAGACAAATACATTTTTATTGTGAAGTAGGGTATTACTGAAAAATGAACTAGGCAGTGTGAATAAAGGAGGTTCATGCTCATGTCTGGATTGTTTTAAACTTAAGGTGAACAATGCAATAAATCATTTATGTGCTGATTTGTTTAGATCTTAAGCTAAAATGTTTTATGGGTTTTTCTCAAAAACCTTACCCTATGTTCACAGTAGAATAGAGTATAAGAATTTCTATATAACTTTCCAGGATTTGTTTAAGTGATCATGATATTCCTGAATATAGAAGATATGCAGTGTTAAAACAAATTTTGAATCAAACAACTGGAAAATGAGATGTGGTGTTCTTCTCATGAATGTTACTATGGTTAGCTGAAATGCCTGAGTGAGTTAACCCTCTCTGATTAAAAATAAGAAAGAGAAGAAAAGAATATAGCAGCATTTCAAGAGTTAATAAATTTTCTGAAAGAAAATGAGAATGGTCTCTAGATTATAAAAACTAATCTAGGAGTAAAGCCTTGATCTATCCATCATAAGGGGGATGATGGGTATGTGCATGACTTGTTTAAGTCCTATAGGCCTTGGTGCAAGGGTTAACAGAATTGAGTCCCTTGCAATGCACACATGGTGTTCAATGGCAAAGAGTTAAGACCAAATTAAATTTTTAAATTGAGATTGGGAGCTGAGCTATGGAAATTAAAATGAGTTAATTCCATAGGAGTATGTGTACATGTATACTGTATTGAATGGATGAATGGATGCTTGTGTGCATATGTGTTAGTAGGGGCTTATACATGTTCATATCCCCAGTTTACATTATGAATCCAAATAAGCATTAAGCACATAAATTCTCTGCACAATAATTTAAATGTCAAGTTATTATATTTTGATTTCACTCATACCAGAATTTTATTCTGACCCTATTTGTTGCCTTGCAATAATTGGGGTGTCTCATTTTTATGGAGGCAGTCCAAAATATTGCTGCAGGAAGAGATGTATAAGTGGCTTGCTTGCATGGATATTTGAAGATCTTCATGAATTAAGGAAAAATAGATGCTTAAGGAAGTAGCAGTATAATCTGTAATAGATAATCTAGGCAAACTTTCTTTTATTTTGTGTATTCTCAGCAATGATGCTTATTTTGTTCACTTGAGAAGAACATGTAAAAACTTAAGTATTCTGTGGGGTTTGTGAGTTACTGATTTAAGCAACTTATTTATATGATTTCTGGTGGAAAAGTGATGAAGGAAGTATGCCATATAATATGATATGTGGACATACATGCCTTGGCAAGGTTTAAGTGATTTTAAATTATAAAGATAAGGCTGTTATTGAGAAGTATGCTATGAATTTTGTTAAATGGATAGGTGAATCTGGTCCTGGCTAACCAGTAAGGCTTGACCATGACTTATAATTGATATAGGTCCATGCAAAGGCTGGTAGACATAGCCTGTAATCTGGTTTTGGGCATTTGATTTTCCCCAGCAAAAACTTGTATTGCTTGGTGTAATAAGCTCATATGTATGCTAGATACTTGTAGGCATCACTGCAAATTAGACTCATCTAATTTTTGATTTCTGGATACTTAATTCAAATCTGGTAATATTGAGTCATAGTCAAAACCAGTAGTGATTTGTAGAGGCATGTTGTCTGGTTTGTAATGAGCATCTCCACAATTCAATAGAATAATGACCACTAACTTTTGTTATCTTTCCTAGAAAATCATCAGTTGTTTTCATTATAAGTTCATCCGGGAAGTCTTGCATTTTGTCAGGTCATTTTGCCTTTAGACACATTGTCTGCACATATGTTCTTAGTCTCCATTTAAAATGATAGTTTGAGTTAGCACTCTAGTATGACTGTGTTGTTTTCCTCTGCTTAGCCTTTAAATCAGTTTGTAATTTCAATGTTCACCTGATTATTGCTACTTAGTAAATTAAAGCATGGGTATTTCATCTGATATAAAGATTGTTTGAAGATGAAATAAGTAACACCAGTTAAACTAAATAGCATGGGTTAGGTTGAACACTTTTTACTTATTATAGAACAATAAGTATCATATTACAAAAATCCCAGGATTAAATTGTATGGCTTATAGATTCAGGGATAAACCAGTAGGTGAAATAGGATAAGAAAATAAGAGAACTAGTGGTATATAACCCTAAGGTTAATCAGGCTTGAGTTCTAAAAAGAAAAAAAAAATGAAAAACAAAAATTGTGTTTGAACCGACCAGCATAGCACTCGAACTCGTGACCTTGTATGTATAAGTTAGGCGCGTTTCCATTACGCCTAGATGTTGCTTGTGTTTCCTTAGGATCCACTTTATTTTATACTGACTTTGACACTATTCAGAACTTAACACAAACACCTATATTAAAAGCTTGTTTACTAGTGATTATTTCTTGATCACTTCAGTATTGAGTTGCTTTGCTATTTTAATCACTCTGATCAGCAAAGAACCATTTATATATCTTCACATATATAAATGATAGGATTTATTTTAAATACTGATATATTTATATTAGTAAAATTCAGGATCTTGGGAAGAATTAAATTAAGGGTAGTGATCCATTGACATGTATATATATATATGTATATACAGTGAAAAAAAAAAAACTCAACAGAAAATTCACTAAAAATAAATCAAGAAGAAGTGGGTCACTTCAACTTATTTCTTTCCAAAATTTCATTAAAACAATTCTTTCAAATTATATTGAAATATATCAGAAAATACTTCTAATAATATTATTATTATATCCCAAAATCATTCGAAAGAAAATTTCAAAAACCTTGGAACTTAAGTTCTAAATTTCCAAATTTCATTTATTTTATTTTCAAATCTTATTTCCATCTACTATTTATAAATTTCACTACCGAACAACCAATATATTACAACCATATATATATCATTTATAAATCACTATTTTATATATAAAATATCCAATAGGCAAAACTATTTCATTTACCTACATTTCAAAACAAATATTGTGTCGGTCTGTCCTATTAAGTGTTTAGAAATCCCTATCGATGTCATAGCTTCCTATGCACCAACCAGAATTTATAAATACAAAACGAAACAAATTAACACAATATAAAACATTTTGTAACACTAACAAATACGCTCTCTCATATATATATATATATATACTCTCAATGACTCATTCTAGGGTATTACTACCCTATTTTTAAAGAGTCAGACCTCACAAAGCTAAGGTTATCGCTAAACCAAGATTTGATACCAACTGTAACATCCCGCCTTTTGTACGCTTTAAGCAGACACACCTGCGGACTCAAACCATACAGAAGGGCGATTTGTTATTGGGGTGGATAAGAAAAAGTAGAGAAAAAATATAAAATAGAATCTCGCAGTGGAATGAAAAAATATAATAATCAAATAACAGTTCATGAAGCCGTATACAAAACATTTGATTATACTTATACAATACAAAATAAGAGTTACACATATCAGAGATAAATAAATGATAATGCAGCGGAACAATATGATGTAGTGGAATAATATAATAAATAACAGTAGTACAAATCTTCGTCTTCGTCCTCCAGAAATGAGGTCTTCAAATCCTGAAATGCTCAGGCTGACCCGAACGAATTGAAAAGACAAAACACTCGAGTCAGAACTAAAATATCTTTTGTGAGTTAAATCAACGAAAATAAATATGAGTGTAAACTGCATCAGAGACGTTTACGGGGTTTGACATCTCTTATCCAGCGTCTAACGTGAGTGCAGTAACTTAAGAGATGTTCGGGATTCACATCTCCTAAGGATCTGTTAAACTATCTACTATGTAGTACAATACGCTATTATAATATGTCTACAGTAATATAAACTATTAAAGTAGCGTTAAGGCATTACATTTTCCCCCTTAACACATTTTTATTTCCCATAGTCTATACAGTACCTTAATCCCACCCGTACTGGGTGCCATCAAAGGGCACTCTACAGGTACGGTATAAACCAAACTCGTAGAAGGCGCGGTAGGGTAGGTGACATGGCACAACTAGGCAATGCCAGGGTAGATATACTAATTACACTTCCGGACCGGTGGTAATGCATTGTAGCTACTACCGCCCACCTCGGAACACACTCCTGAATCAAAAAATTCGAGGGGTGTCTACCAAATAAATCGCAAAGTCAGAATATAGTATCGATGGAATGTGCCCGATCGGAGGAATGACCTCACTTAGCCCGTCAATTGCTCCTGTTTTAGCCACCTTAAGCTAACTCATGGGATTCAGGTCCACGTATATACCTTTTGGATCGTCGCCACCATCCTACTTCATTCTGGAATCTCCACCGCATACACAGTTGTCAAAGTGGTTTTCGGTATCGACAGAGAGTATGCCCATATCCGATCCCGGTCTCTTTAACAACCAATCGCTTATTATACACCTGATGGTTCTTTTACATTTCCAAAACCATTTCATAATTGATATCAAAATATCAGATTCAATTCAAATCATATCCTTTTTGAATCATTATTTACCTTTGAAATTATATTGAAATCATAATTCGAAATTATATTGAAATCATAGTTCGAAATTTTATTTCCTTTCAAAAGTCATATTTCCAAAATAGGCTAAACTCTCATTTCAAAATATCATATTAAATCAAATATGTTATTTAAATCCCAACTTTGGTTATAATGTTGCTTAACCATATTCGCTTTAAAAGCGAGAATTTGAATATAAACCCGTCATTTTACTTAGTTTGGAATTTAGAAGCAAATAGTTTTAAATAGTTATAAATAGTTAATATAGATTTAAAATAGATTAAATAAAATTAAAGTAGATTAAATAGCTTTCAAATAGATTAATTAGATTTAAAATAAGTCAAATGGTTTAATTAGTTTAAAAGTTTGAAAATCTTAATAATTAAAGTCTTTTAAAATAATATTTAAAATAGTTTATATGAAAATATGAATTTGACATTTATATCAATTTAAACTATTTATTTCATTCCAACACATTTTGAACATTTCAATACCCAATTTCAAATTTTCCGATTCAGAATTCTAAATAAATATTAAATTCAACATCGCTTAAATCCATGTTGAAACATCGATTTAATTTCTCAAATTGCAATATATTTCAAAGTTATACTTCAACGATTTTAATAACTCAATTTCGATAAACTTCGCTTGTATTTAAAATTCACTATACGTTTCAATTTTCTTCCTTCAACAAATCTTTCAAAAAAATTCGATTTTAATATAAACTCGAAGTTCGATAAAAATTCGATTTATATAACCCAGATTTTATTTCAAAAATATCATTTAACTCAACTCAAAATTTAAAGATTTAAAATCATTTAATTTAACCAATCCGTTGTCCGTATATAATTCTCTACCCTAGGGTCAAGTGATACAGATATTTATCATTTCAATCCGCAATTTATAATGTTACGGTTATATATTATTTCAAACCGCAATCTCGAATTAATAATAAAATCCATAAAATCGCTCGAGTCTATCATTTCAACCCATAAAGATTTTTCCTTAATCTATTGATCATTCGGGTATGTATCATTTCAACCCATAGTGAACTTGAAATTATAACAATATAAATACAACATCCATTCATCCAATATCAACAATCAACATCCATTTCAAACATCATCCAAATCAATCAATAAATATCAATATAGAACTGATAATCAATAATAAATTAAGTAACGATTTAATTCAAATAAATTCAAATTAACTGAGATGATGATTAAAATATACCAAACAGTCATAAATAAATTTATAATCACATCATAAATTTAATTTAAAAAACATAAGAAATTTTAGAAGTTGTGAGTGGGTTAAAACACTCACCTCTGAATTTAAATTGAATTTAAATTCAAAATAAGCCCAAAATTTCAACGGTCTCCAAATTCGTCCAAACTTGCGTCAAAATGTCCAGAATTTTAATACGATCCCAACGGAACAAACCGCGCATGAATTGGACCTTGTATGTAAAAGTTACGTACGTTAGAAAATTTAAAATTTAAATTTAAATAATAAAAAAAACAAAGCACAAATCTTACACGTCATCACCACTATGCCTCACGCGGCTACAGTAAACCCTCCTTGTACGCACGCGAAGCCTTCCCCTTGCCGAACTTTTACCATCGATTACACCATCTCCGGCCACCTGGACGACGCCGATCACCACCTTTCCTCCCCTCATGCCGAGCCGCATCCACACGCCAAGCAGCTCCACCTCCGGTCGCCTGAAGCTCACCGCGCCGCCGTATGAATTTATACCCTAATCGAATTTTCATGTCCAATCTGACCATCAACTTGCCGAACAAACCACTCCGATGCACAGCGCTCTACCCTCTCTTCGCAACGGTACCATTGATTTGACGATCCATCGAAGTTGATCTTCACGTGATGAACGGCCGTGAATAGTTCACCCAGTTCTGGCCACACCGAGACCCAGATCGAAAAATGAAACACATATTCGACTTGCGCTCGTCGAGAGCTTCAAATCAATATATAATTCGATATATATTGAGGAGTTTTAATTTGAAGTTGAATTTTTGAATTGAAATTGAACGGAGAATTTGTTTGTCTGCCATTGGAATAAGGAGTTGAGAAAGAATGTACCTACAGACAAATGAGAATGAGGAGTGGCTAGGGTTTATAACGAGGTATTTATAGACAAAGTTGGAAACAGAAAGAGTGGACCAGATTGATAGAACGATACACGACCCGAAAAGCCCGTTCTGACTCCGGAACGAAATTGGGTCAACCCAGATATCAAAATAGATATTTTTGATGATTTCAAATTCAATGGAAGATGTTTCAAGTCCTAATTCTATCATATTAAGAAGTTATGGTAAAATCAATTTATTTCAAATTGATTTCAATTGATTTCACTTAAATTGATTTCTAGGCGTTTCGAGCCCGTACGATCAAACGACAGGTCCGTTCGCTACGAAACTTGAAATCCTACAATAATTCACCGTTACGGATCCGATGAAACTAGTTTCGTCAAAATCCGAGTCAGTGGCCAAAATGGCTATTTTCACGTTAATTAAATAAATTAATATTAAATTAATTAAGTCACTTTTTCATTTTAAATTAAAAAATTTACAACTTCTATCAGTTTTGATTTCTTAATCACTTACAATAATTTAACCAAATTTAGATGTCAATTTAAAGTTGATTAATCCATCAATTCTAGTGTTTAATTTCAATTTCATTAAATTCAGAAATTATAAATTAAAATCCCAAAATCCATTTATTAAATGTTTAAACCTTGTTATTCAAGTCTTTTATTTCAATAAGGATATAACTAACATTGGTTTATATCTTAGTATATTAATATTTCCCAATTTAAACTAACAAGCTAAATAAATAGGTAACATATAATAATTTGTTACTGTTAACTTTTAATTACACTATAAGTTTATTACTTTCAAACAAAGGTTATAAATACTTACATACAACCAATTTTATTCAGTTACCATTAATTATATACTGATCCATCAATTGATTCAATATTTACACTTCTTTTCTTATATTCACTTTATAACCAAGTTATAACATTTACATTACTTCAATTAATTGGAATTTAATAGAAATTGTTAATAATTAACAAACATTAATATTATTACAATTCATTCTAGTCATTATTTCCATTAATAAGTCACAAAATTTTATTTCTTCTAATATTAAATAACAAAATTTATTAAATTAACCATTTTAATTATCGAAAATTTACGGGTCATTACAACATACAACTTACATATTTATTCCAATTGGTCTCTTATTATTCAGATTCTTTTATTTACATTCATTTATTTCTTAGTATATTTCTTTCAATACTAATATCACTTAAGAACCATTCCTTCAAATTTTACTTATGTTTAAAAACATTTTATACAACCACTTATGTTTATTATCACTTCATAACTTAAGTTCACGTCCAATTCTATCAAACAACATTCCAGAACATATTTAATACATTTCACAACTTAAGTTGAATTTCATTTTATCACTCAAGTTCGTATCCATTTCATTGATTCATTACAAATCAAATTCACTTTCATTTAGCTTGACTTAAGTAAAATTTCTTTTCAAAATTCATTTTGTTTAACTTAACTTAAACTTCATCTCAGTGCTCAATTTCAAATTTACTTTTCTCAACATTCATATTTAATGTTTAACCGCCTAATTTTCTATTGGGTTAGAAAACCACCGATAAAATTATATAAAAAATAACCGTAGGCGCATGGCGTACAATTTTAGTACGTGGCGAGTACGGGTCAATCCGTAGGGAATTGAAAGTGGTTTCAAAATATCCACTCAATCAAATTAAACCAAGAATTTGAAGTTGTGTTAACCTAAAAATTTCTAGAAACTAACAAAACTAAAATGGATAAAATTATGAGAGTAGAAGGCAATTTAAAGGTAATTTCCTTCTCATGATCACATAAATCAACAAAATGAAATTATGATATCTCTTTTGGTCATTAGTGAATTTAGTTGATGTGTTTATCATAAGTATGGAATATTGTGCTATTAATTAGTCCAACATAAACCATCAAACTTTAACACACCACTAAACCACTTGTTAACTCTCATGAAAATGTTAATGAACTTGAAAATAAAATCTATTCTAAGCATGATCTATTCACTATTGATTAGTAATATAGACCATTAAATTTTGATTTTAAAATTCAATTCATTACAATACTCATATGTAGATGAAGAGATAATTTGGGTTTATGTTTGTTTAAGCATAGCCTATTTGGTGTCAACAACATAGGCTATCAAATTCAAAGTTAAAACAGCAAAATATTTACCACATCAAAACTTCCATTAAGCACAAAAAGATATCAAATGAAATCACTATGTTGAATTTACATGATTAACAAAGCTTCATTACCCCTAAATTGAAGGGGTTTAGATTCTCATATTTGTTATCATGTCAACAAATTGAAATTGCAACATAGAACAAAAATAAGAGGAAAAAGAGAGCTAACTAATTTTACATGAAATAAATCTACTCTACTTGCAAGAAATAAAACTATACTAATTGTATAAAATAAATGTAACGACCCCCTATTTTGGACCATTCAAATCGACAATAATCCACACATGTCAGACTTGAATAATGAAAAATAACAGATTGTAATAAATTTGGAGCAAATAAAATCATTCACAGAATCACAGACACAGAAATATCAGAATAACTCGCAGCGGAAATTAAAATAACCATAGTGGTTCATGAAGCCACCAAAATACATAGTCTCAAATCAAATACGAAATACATAGTCTGAAGCCCAATACAGTTCTGAAACAAGTACAATAGAAATCCCAAATACACAAGCCTCTAATACAAAAGCTAAAATAGGACAACTGAAATTGAAATAGGTAGATAACTAGATAAGCAGAATCTCCAGCGATTCCGAGCTCCAGAAAAGTGAATCCAAAGCTGTGAATACTCAGGCTGACCCGAGCGTAAAATAAAACATAAACACTCGAGTCAGGATATACATACTTATACAATGTAAACCAACTCAAGTGAACTGTAGTAAAGGTACAAGTAACTCAGAAGATGCTTGGGACCGCCCATCCTCTAAGGATCCGTTAAAATATCTATTATGTAGTAATATTCGCTATTATAATAGTGTCTAAATAAGTAAAGTATAATCATATCGGAAAATAGCGTTAAGGGGATGGAGAACCTTAACGCGGTCGGATCTTAAAATCATAATCGTAGTAAAGCTCGATATGGTAGGTGACACGGCACAACTAGGCAATGCCAGGGTAGATATACCAATTACGCATCCGGACTAGTGGTGACGCATAGCAGCCACTACCGCCCACCTCGAACAACACTCCCAAATCAAGGGTGGCCACCAAATCAATCACAAGTAATAGAATGGTATCGAAGAAGTGTGTCGATAAGAGGTGCTACCTCCTTGGTCCGTCAATCGCTCCTGTTTTAGCCACCTTATGCCAACTCACGGGAGTTGGGTCCACGTAACATACCTTAAGAACGTCGCCACCATCCTACTTCATTCTGGAAACTCCACCGCGTACACGGTTGTCAAAGTGGTTTTCGGTATCGACAAAGAGTATGTCCATATTCGATCCCGGTCTCTTTGCCAACCAATCGTTATTATAACCCGTGGTTATAGATTTAAACTGTAACGACCCGGAATTTTCGACTCCGAAAATTCCGAATTGTTAAGGAAAAGAAAAAGAAAGAGATAGAAGAAGAAGAACAGAAACATCAACATCTCACAATCGCAGCGGATAAAATATAATAATAATAACAATTTACAAAACAATATTATATCTGTCGATTACATTTTAATACATCAGAGTTACACATTTATACAGACACTGGATATACACAATTATCAAGTCTCAGATATACATTAATATAACACAATAGAAACACTCCATACGTTCCTGCCATCCAGCTCGACTCCTGAGCTCCAGAACGTCCTTACCTAAAATTCTGTAATACTCGGTCTGACCCGAGCATTACATCAAAGTAACACCCGGGTCAGGCTGGAAACCAGCGTGAGTAAACCCATATAACATGAAATACTAAGTTATAAACTTATTTGCAATCCAGGGTAACTCGTACCTTTCTACGAGTTCCAAAAGTCCATCACTTATTACAATAATGTCCACGAACCATTACTTAGTTAAAGGCCAAGTTACTTAATTTATTCCAATTCCAGCCTGTTGGTTATAAACTCAATTTATAAAGAATCGAAGTGGTTTCGGGTATTTACTGATACCCGACCCCTGTCTCTTCGAATTCAATGTGATCCCTAATCCAAATTGTTAGGTTTAAACAATACAATTCATATTCAGGATATCATACAACAATTCAACTCAGATAGATAACTTACATTATCACAGTTTAAATCCATTCATATCACAACACATCTCAATCGCCCATCAGAGATAAAATCAATCCAAGTCATCTAATATCATTCAGCCAATCCATAACAAGTTGATTCATTCTTAATTAATTTAAGTAATCTCTAAATAAATTAATTACTAACCTTTAATCGCTTGGATTACCTTAATCCATCTTACTTAACATTAATTAATTTCAAATTAATTAATCATTTCTTAATTATTTATCTTAATTAATCTTCCTTGATTAATTATCGCTTAATTCCAATAAGTAATTATTCTTTAATTATCCCTTTTAATAATCATTCTTGATTTATTACTTTTTTTATTACATTAAGTAATTAGTCTTTAATTAATTATATAAATGAATTAACCTTAACCATTTAAAATAATTATCCTTTAATCAATCTCATTAATTAATTTATTAATAAATGATCCTCTAATTAATTCCTTTAATTAATTATTCTTTAATTAATTACCTCAATTAATCCACCCTTAAATAAATTACACTTAAGTAATTTAATCCTTAATTACTTCCATTTAATTACTTTCAAAAAGTAATTATCTTCTAATTAATTATATTCAGTAATTATTCATTTATTTACTTCATTAAGTAATTATTCTTAACCAACTTCTACTAATGAGTATCCTTAATTAATTAATCTAATTAATTATCTTAAAGAAATCACATTAATTCATAATCACTAGTTAATAATCTTGAATTAAATAAAATCATTAACTATTCTCTAATTACCTATACTAATTTCATCACTAAATCTTATTTAAAAATCATTTAGGAATTTATTATTATTATTACTATTAGCTTGGTTAACTTACGAGTGAAAAACACCTGAACATCGAATTTTATAAAAAACATTGACCAGGAAATCATTTAACTTGATTTAATTTAAAATTTCAAAACTGGACATTTTATTTCTTTTGAAACTTGCCCTTGCTTCCAAAAACCCGAACCATCTCAATGAAATCCCGGTTACCACTTCGAGTTACCTCCCTGCCCCATTTCTTCGAGAAAAATCTATAATTACTTCGTGCTATACCCGAGAAAACCCCTTCTTCCCAAAACACCACAACAACCCAGACTTAAACGTATACATGTGCACGTGTACGCCTCAACCACGATGCTCCGACCATCGTCGTCAACGCCGGCAGATCGACTATGCTTCACTCATTCGATTCCAACTACCCCGAGCCTCGAATGGCCTATAAATCAAAATCGAGCCATTGACCCAAAACTGGAACTGAAACATTCGACGAACTCGCCTTGCCATCGACAATGCCGACCACTATCATCCACGCCACCAAGCCCCTAGCTACGCCACATGATCACCTCACTTTTCCCCCTACTGCTGCCAAGTCCGATACATCATCGACGTTGAACAAACTCCAGAAACAACGTCGAACAAACCTGGTCCTTAAACCCTATTTCTTCCCCGTCCGGCCACCACAACGATCATCCGATCACCACTCTATTTTTCCTTCGCTCCCAGACCCACAAGCTACCTCTAGCCACAATCCCGATGCCCCCGACCCACGCAATCGCCGGAATTCGAGCAAAGTTCCTTTTCCGTTCAACTCAAGATCTCTCCCTATTTACAATCTTAAAAATCTTGAAATGTTTATCAAAAATCATAATTTTCCAATATGAATTAACTCCTATAATCTTAACTTGATATAGAGATGATAAATTTTCTAACCCATTTCAGATTATCACTGTAATCTATATATTTTGAAATAATTACTAAATATAAATTCCGGAAATCATTTTTAAAAATCATTTTACCTTCTTCCAAACATTTTTCATTTAGAGATTCTAACCTAAAAGTTTTGGAGAAAGAGATTTTGAATTTTTAAACATGATTGAAACCTGTAATATGTGAACAGAGGTACGTTTACACAAACATGCACACAGTCATCTACATATATACAGATATGCAAGCACATTTTACAACTATCAAACATTTTTCATAACATACATTAAGTATTTTTCACATGCAAATCAAGGTATAAACAGTTTAAGATTTTATAAAGGGTAGTTTACTCACCTGTATATAGTTAGAACAGAAAAACAGAACATTGCCTTTTTGAACTGGAACTTGAATGTTGATCATTGAACTGCTGTATGATTTAGATTTGTAACTTGATTTAACAAATGTTTGAGATGACTATTTGATTTCTTGCTTCCAGATTTTGAACTTGAATCAGTTATTGAGATGATTAGAGCTTGCTTTAAACTTGTTTTTAGACTTGAGCTTGTTGCTTTGATTAAATTTTGAATTTAGATTTCAGTTTTTATGTATAAGAAGAAAGAAAGAATTTGAGGAAGAAAAAGAATTTGAACTGAAAAGAAAAGCCAGGCTTCTCTCTAATACAACATTATTTATAAATTAATTTTAAAAGAGACAAATGTGGCCACTTGTATCTTAGATTGTTTATCTAGCTTACACATATTAAATAAATTTACAAATGTCTTTAAATCATCTTAATATACTTACAAGTGTTAAACTCTTCTTTTATTAAATTCTTTAAGTCATATATATGTATTTATATAGATTATTTATTTTATATTTACATATGTCTTTTGTACTTTAGATTTTATACTTATAGTTTTAAAAGATATACACATATCAAAGCTTTATATAAATTTACAAATATACTAACTATATCTATTTCCAAGTATATAAAAGAAAAGGTATTTTTAAATCTTTAATTAAATCTCACCTTACATATTTACAACCCAATCTTACACATACATATGTATAGAATTTTCAAAAATTTGTTTAAAGTTGATTATATATATATATTTTATATTAGTTTTGAAAAGTTAATTTTTACCAAATAAATATTTATAAAAGAAGATCATTAAACAAATATTATCAAATGAATATTTATATAGATATTTATAAGTCAGTATTTATTATAGTTCAAATTTATCTATATATATCTAGATATATTCTAATTACCAGAATTTCATTTAATAATCCAAATAAAATCAGTATTTCTATTAATTAACCCAGTTAATTATCAATTAACAGATTTTCCAAAATCCGGGTTATCACATTCCTCCCCCCTTAGAATCTTTTCGTCCTCGAAAAGAAACGAAGCCAAAATTTATTATTTACTTAAAATCAGATAAATTATTCTTTGATCATTTTTAAAACACTCTTAAAATCTATATAATATTGTAAAATAATTTTATAAAAATACTTTTATAACTCGATGTTTCAACAAGTCTATCCTTGTTCTCACAGAAATTCGGTCATACGTTGATCAGACGTAGGACTGAAAATCTATAAGGACTTAGCAAACCCGTTTTCAACACCCAGTGAAAATATTTGGAAAATAATTTATGAAAATATAGAAAACATTTTTTTTGAAAATAGAGGAAATATCTTTGGTGAGAATGCTCTGGAAATCATCACCCCCATCCATGGTCGCAGTTAACCCGATGGTTACGTTGCCGTCCCGGCAAAATCCACAGATAACTGTAGGTCTCCGCGCTCCTCGATTACGCCATGGAACCCGCTACAGATCGCAGTTATACCCGGGCCTTACGTTGCTATCACAGCACAAACCCATATAACTGTAGGCATCAGCGCCACCGAATTTCGCTGCCAAATAATGAAACTTCTCCCACATAGGTCGCAGTCTACCGATATAAAATCAAACGTAGACAGTTGGCTCTCAGCGGCACACACGACTTTCGCTATGTTACCATAGTGTCACAGTCTACCGATATAAAATCAAACGTAGACAGTTGGCTCTCAGCGGCACACATGACTTTCGCTATGGTCTGCAGTAGATCGCAGTGACATCGAGTTACATTGTCGTCACAGAATAACCCAAATGCCTCTGTGGGCACCAGCCCCTCGACTTTCGCTACACAAATAATCCTCAGGAACTAGTTTTGTCCGGACTCCTCACAGGATCAACTTTAGAATCCCCCCTTGGGGTTCAAGGCAGTACCACCCAGTGGCACTCCTGAGAAGTTCATTTCAAGGGAGCGCCTTTTTCCCCAGAGCTATACTCAAAACATTTTATACTATATACTTATAGTATCTTCAAATCATACCCTTTATGATTTATCAAAATCTCCTTTACACAAAATCGATTACCAAAAATCGATAATTCTCAAACTAGGCTTTCCAAAATCCAAAATTGATTTCTCAAAAATCAAAAGCCCTTTCCAAAATCCATAGGTTCCCAAAACCTTTTCCAAAATCATTCTCATAAGATCCTTTATATATATATAGATATAGATATATATATACTTTGAAATTTTTTGGATCATTTCAAACTTTGTATAAAACCTCTTTTATACTTCAAATATTTCAAAACCCTTTTTCTTTTAGCAATAGATTCAACAAGGGAAGATTTACCTTATATAACAAGGATATATAACTTTATTTTATTCTAAATCAAATATTCACATTTGATAAATCTTTTATAAAGTTATTAACCATATTTCTTTTCAAAAAACATTTTACAGTTCTTATCCCCAATCTTCAATATCAATTTCATTCAAATCCGTACGATGCACACATATCATCCGTACACAATATCAATCTGATCACTCAATCGATCACACAATTTCACTTCCGAACTAGTATCGTCCACCCGACTTCCTAATGCGGACTCAGATCTGGTTTCTTGATCAGAAACCTTCATTCTCCTTGCATAGTCGTAGCCATGATAGAGAATATCCAGAACCAATCAACAATCCATATCCAGGTTCGCCGTCGAAAATCGAGCGAAAAATCCCAACTCGGATCGATAATACTATCTCGAAATTCTGTGCTCGCATCTGGATCAAATTACTATGCGAATAGAATAATATACGTATATCCTACGTATTTATCTTTATTGGTTATTAGCCAAATCAATTCTCTTTTTTATTCACATTTCCTTTAATTCATTCACTTATTCTCAATTGCTTCCATTTTCAATTGAGTTATTACTTCAATTACAAACAGTTTGAATTCTGACCTATTTAAATTTAAAAATAGCTTGGAAATGTTTAAAATAGATAAGTAGTTGAAAAATAGTTATTAGTTTGTAAAATAGCTGTAAAACAGTTAAGTAGGTATAAAATAGTTAGATAATTGCAAAATAGTTTTTAAAATAGTGATTAGATATAAGTAACTGAAAAATAGAAATTAGTTTATAAGACAGTTTCAAAATAGTTAAATAGATCCAAAATAATTGTAAAATAAGTATAAGATAGTTTGGGGTTTAAGAAGAAAGATTGTATAGTAAATAGTTTGGAAAAATATATTTGTATTAAAACAATTTATTTTGAAAATAATCCAGAGCCAAACTGTTTAATTCTCATCAATTCAATTTAAATTTCCTCTTCCATTTAAATTGACTCAATACTTCAATTTCCATTGAATTTGATTCAATCCCAATTCAAGTTGAATTAATCTTAATTCCTTTCCAAATTCAAATCAAATTCCATTTGATTTTAAACATATTCATTTCAATTACAATTTCAAATTATTCAAACTAATTTATCATTTTAACTTATGCTTATCCATCTTAAATCATAATTCTAATTAATTCAAATCAAACTCAATTTGAACTAATTCTATTAAAATCTTAACTTAAAACCATCTCGAATTATATAAATTCGAGTTAAAAATTTAAAATGTTGATTTAATCCCTTAAATCAAATTAACCCTTATTTTTAAATCAAATCAACTTTTATTTTTAATTTAACAACTTAAATCTTTAAATTCTAATTTATTATCCATTTTCAATTTCCAGATCTCAAACCCATTTTGAGATCACTCATAGCTCCTATTTAAATTAATCATTTAACTACCCAAGTTAAATTTAAATTTCATCTTGAAATTTCCAATTCAAGTTGTTCAATCTAAACTTATTTAACTTCCTTAAGTTAAATTATATTTACTTAATCCGGTCAACTTTACACAATTTGAATTCCCATTCAAATTTTAAACTTCAGATTAATAATCTTTCCCCTTTTAAGTTTAAAAACTTACTTTACTTTGGGTTTTACATCACATTCCAATTAAAAACTCAACACTAAGTGTTCATTTCAAATCATCATTGGTATTATGTATATTCCTCATATATACATTTTCTTTACACACCAAGTTATACTTTAAATTTTTAAACCACCTTTGGTTTTAATTCAAAACAAACTTCTTTAAAACAATTTCAAGTTTTCTGGAATTAGATTTAAAATTTCACAATTTAAAATCTAATTTAATTTACAAATTATAAGTCATATTCACCTAAAAGTTTACTTCCCTAAAATATTTCATTTTGCTTAAATTTTTTTTTTTTTTACAACATTCCATTATTAAACACAATAACCATTTATGATAATAACTAAGATTATCATATCTGGAAACCAATTTATTATTATCTTTATTCTTGATAACACTTCTACAAATCCAAGATTTTAATTTCAGTTTGAATTCTATTTCAAACTTATCTTCATTTAATTTCAATTTCGTTGTATTTCTATTACCACTTAATTCTTATTATCTTATTTAATTCCAATGATTCAACACCAATTTCTTTAATATATTAAAAGAAATATTGCTTTATATATCAGATATAATCTTATATAAAAATCATTTGAAATCTTTATATATGAAAATAACAAATACGCTCTCATATATATATACACTCAACTCGTTCTAGGGTACCATTGACCCTATCCTTAACGAGTAATCTCAACAGAGCCAAGGTTCTCGCTTAACCTTCTGCTCTGATACCAAGTGTAACGACCCGGAATTTTCGACTCCGAAAATTCCGAATTGTTAAGGAAAAGAAAATGAAAGAGATAGAAGAAGAAGAACAGAAACATCAACATCTCACAATCGCAGCGGATAAAATATAATAATAATAACAATTTACAAAACAATATTATATCTGTCGATTACATTTTAATACATCAGAGTTACACATTTATACAGACACTGGATATACACAATTATCAAGTCTCAGATATACATTAATATAACACAATAGAAACACTCCATACGTTCCTGCCATCCAGCTCGACTCCTGAGCTCCAGAACGTCCTTACCTGAAATTCTGTAATACTCGGTCTGACCCGAGCATTACATCAAAGTAACACCCGGGTCAGGCTGGAAACCAGCGTGAGTAAACCCATATAACATGAAATACTAAGTTATAAACTTATTTGCAATCCAGGGTAACTCGTACCTTTCTACGAGTTCCAAAAGTCCATCACTTATTACAACAATGTCCACGAACCATTACTTAGTTAAAGGCCAAGTTACTTAATTTATTCCAATTCCAGCCTGTTGGTTATAAACTCAATTTATAAAGAATCGAAGTGGTTTCGGGTATTTACTGATACCCGACCCCTGTCTCTTCGAATTCAATGTGATCCCTAATCCAAATTGTTAGGTTTAAACAATACAATTCATATTCAGGATATCATACAACAATTCAACTCAGATAGATAACTTACATTATCACAGTTTAAATCCATTCATATCACAACACATCTCAATCGCCCATCAGAGATAAAATCAATCCAAGTCATCTAATATCATTCAGCCAATCCATAACAAGTTGATTCATTCTTAATTAATTTAAGTAATCTCTAAATAAATTAATTACTAACCTTTAATCACTTGGATTACCTTAATCCATCTTACTTAACATTAATTAATTTCAAATTAATTAATCATTTCTTAATTATTTATCTTAATTAATCTTCCTTGATTAATTATCCCTTAATTCCAATAAGTAATTATTCTTTAATTATCCCTTTTAATAATCATTCTTGATTTATTACTTTTTTTATTACATTAAGTAATTAGTCTTTAATTAATTATATAAATGAATTAACCTTAACCATTTAAAATAATTATCCTTTAATCAATCTCATTAATTAATTTATTAATAAATGATCCTCTAATTAATTCCTTTAATTAATTATTCTTTAATTAATTACCTCAATTAATCCACCCTTAAATAAATTACACTTAAGTAATTTAATCCTTAATTACTTCCATTTAATTACTTTCAAAAAGTAATTATCTTCTAATTAATTATATTCAGTAATTATTCATTTATTTACTTCATTAAGTAATTATTCTTAACCAACTTCTACTAATGAGTATCCTTAATTAATTAATCTAATTAATTATCTTAAAGAAATCACATTAATTCATAATCACTAGTTAATAATCTTGAATTAAATAAAATCATTAACTATTCTCTAATTACCTATACTAATTTCATCACTAAATCTTATTTAAAAATCATTTAGGAATTTATTATTATTATTACTATTAGCTTGGTTAACTTACGAGTGAAAAACACCTGAACATCGAATTTTATAAAAAACATTGACCAGGAAATCATTTAACTTGATTTAATTTAAAATTTCAAAACTGGACATTTTATTTCTTTTGAAACTTGCCCTTGCTTCCAAAAACCCGAACCATCTCAATGAAATCCCGGTTACCACTTCGAGTTACCTCCCTGCCCCATTTCTTCGAGAAAAATCTACAATTACTTCGTGCTATACCCGAGAAAACCCCTTCTTCCCAAAACACCACAACAACCCAGACTTAAACGTATACATGTGCACGTGTACGCCTCAACCACGATGCTCCGACCATCATCGTCAACGCCGGCAGATCGACTATGCTTCACTCATTCGATTCCAACTACCCCGAGCCTCGAATGGCCTATAAATCAAAATCGAGCCATTGACCCAAAACTGGAACTGAAACATTCGACGAACTCGCCTTGCCATCGACAATGCCGACCACTATCATCCACGCCACCAAGCCCCTAGCTACGCCACACGATCACCTCACTTTTCCCCCTACTGCTGCCAAGTCCGATACATCATCGACGTTGAACGAACTCCAGAAACAACGTCGAACAAACCTGGTCCTTAAACCCTATTTCTTCCCCGTCCGGCCACCACAACGATCATCCGATCACCACTCTATTTTTCCTTCGCTCCCAGACCCACAAGCTACCTCTAGCCACAATCCCGATGCCCCCGACCCACGCAATCGCCGGAATTCGAGCAAAGTTCCTTTTCCGTTCAACTCAAGATCTCTCCCTATTTACAATCTTAAAAATCTTGAAATGTTTATCAAAAATCATAATTTTCCAATATGAATTAACTCCTATAATCTTAACTTGATATAGAGATGATAAATTTTCTAACCCATTTCAGATTATCACTGTAATCTATATATTTTGAAATAATTACTAAATATAAATTCCGGAAATCATTTTTAAAAATCATTTTACCTTCTTCCAAACATTTTTCATTTAGAGATTCTAACCTAAAAGTTTTGGAGAAAGAGATTTTGAATTTTTAAACATGATTGAAACCTGTAATATGTGAACAGAGGTACGTTTACACAAACATGCACACAGTCATCTACATATATACAGATATGCAAGCACATTTTACAACTATCAAACATTTTTCATAACATACATTAAGTATTTTTCACATGCAAATCAAGGTATAAACAGTTTAAGATTTTATAAAGGGTAGTTTACTCACCTGTATATAGTTAGAACAGAAAAACAGAACATTGCCTTTTTGAACTGGAACTTGAATGTTGATCATTGAACTGCTGTATGATTTAGATTTGTAACTTGATTTAACAAATGTTTGAGATGACTATTTGATTTCTTGCTTCCAGATTTTGAACTTGAATCAGTTATTGAGATGATTAGAGCTTGCTTTAAACTTGTTTTTAGACTTGAGCTTGTTGCTTTGATTAAATTTTGAATTTAGATTTCAGTTTTTATGTATAAGAAGAAAGAAAGAATTTGAGGAAGAAAAAGAATTTGAACTGAAAAGAAAAGCCAGGCTTCTCTCTAATACAACATTATTTATAAATTAATTTTAAAAGAGACAAATGTGGCCACTTGTATCTTAGATTGTTTATCTAGCTTACACATATTAAATAAATTTACAAATGTCTTTAAATCATCTTAATATACTTACAAGTGTTAAACTCTTCTTTTATTAAATTCTTTAAGTCATATATATGTATTTATATAGATTATTTATTTTATATTTACATATGTCTTTTGTACTTTAGATTTTATACTTATAGTTTTAAAAGATATACACATATCAAAGCTTTATATAAATTTACAAATATACTAACTATATCTATTTCCAAGTATATAAAAGAAAAGGTATTTTTAAATCTTTAATTAAATCTCACCTTACATATTTACAACCCAATCTTACACATACATATGTATAGAATTTTCAAAAATTTGTTTAAAGTTGATTATATATATATATTTTATATTAGTTTTGAAAAGTTAATTTTTACCAAATAAATATTTATAAAAGAAGATCATTAAACAAATATTATCAAATGAATATTTATATAGATATTTATAAGTCAGTATTTATTATAGTTCAAATTTATCTATATATATCCAGATATATTCTAATTACCAGAATTTCATTTAATAATCCAAATAAAATCAGTATTTCTATTAATTAACCCAGTTAATTATCAATTAACAGATTTTCCAAAATCCGGGTTATCACATAAACAATTCATCAAATATACTTCGAATTAAACCATTTAAAACAAAGTCATTATTCCTTCAAATCAAATCTTAAATTCCCAAAGTTTTAGCCTTTTTGGAGTTCATTTATTCACTTAAAACAATAGCATTAAAATTCTCAGCTTTCACAACATTTAAAAGAGTGTTGCGGTAGGTTATAATTGAAAACAATTTATTTAGAAAAGACAGCATTTATAAACTGCTATAATAGTTCAGTTTTAAACAAATCATATTTCAGCTTACTGCAACTCTTAACAAGTGCTACAGTAGCCCTTTTGTAACAACCCTGGTTTTGTGATTACCTGTGAAAATAAATTATAATGATGGTTATAATTCAAAATGGAGGAATAAAATAAATTTGGAGATGTAAAATTTTGTTAAAATTGTTTATTTTATAATAAACAATGAGTACTTGATGAAATAAAATGGTAATGAGATGGTTTGGTTGGAAATTAAATCTGGGTAATGGAATTAAGTTAATTTGGTGGTGAATTAATTAAATAAAAGATAAAAGAAATTAATTCAACATTTATTTGTTGTAAATAAATATAAAATGGAGAGGATAAAGTTTTAAAAACTTTATTAAGTATTTTTAGAGGTAATAATGAACTTTGAATGGTTTTATTTTGGTAGAATGTAAAATTGTAGAAATAGTGATTAATTAGTGATTTTTTTTTGCTAATTTTAATGATGTGTTAAAATTAAATATGGATAATATTGTAAGTAAAATGTAAAATATTGATTAAAATCAATATTTGTTTGTAAAAATATTTTTAACATGTTTTATTAGGATAAAATAAACAAGAGAAATAATTTCATGTAATTTTTGTTGTCAAAAATAATGAATTGTGTAATTATGATGTAAATTAAAGTATTTAGATAAAAATAGAATTTTTATAATGGAAATTAGTGTTAATAGCTAAAATAATTATTATATGTTGATTAAACATTTTTATAAAGTTTGAAACATGAATTATGTAAGTTGTTTTGTTAAATAGTGTAAATTAGTGATGTAAATAGTGGAAATATGTGTAATATAGTATAGCATAATAAGAATTTGTCTAAGTATTATAACACTTAAGCTTATTGGATCCATGCCAAGCCCAAAACCCACTTAGACAACAAAGGGTTTTCTGGAAAGAAAGCAGAGAGATTTTGGTACGTACAATCTCTCAATTCTTCTTCCTTCTAAAAGAAACCAGAAACACCAAATTAGCCTCCTCCTCTCAATAATCAATTTCCTCCAAAAAAAAAATTACCTAAAGATTATAGAAAGTATTGCAAAATTAAGTCTTTAACAGGTAATCTATGCAATACCAGAAAGTATTTCATCAATTTCTTCCTTTTGAGAACTTGAGTTACTGTAATTTCATGTTTTGTTCTGCATGTTTATCCTTCTTTCTCTAGCAGGTCTCTAAAGCTTATCCAGGTCTAAAGCACCAATCTTTGCTTGCTAAATCCTCAATTTTCTGCAAATACATCCTAAAGTGAGTATTAACTCACACTTCTAACTTGAATAAACTTGTATGTCAATCATATGTTGTCCTCTTTGTTGTTTGCTGGAATTTTTTTTTCAGAGATTGAAGCTGAAACTAATTTTATCATATCTCTCACGTTTCTTATCCAAATTGGATGATCTTTGATGTTCTGGAAAGCTTAGGATTTAAGCTAAAAGTTTCATGTTTTGGGTTTTATGAATTTTTGAGTTTAATTTGATCAAAAATGCACTTCTTTGTCGCTGTCCCGAGAGCAAAAGACAGCGACAATAAATCCATACCTGATAATTGTTTTGGGTATATCTTTTGACTTGTAAGTCCGAATCAGGTGATTCTTTTTTTGAATTCTAGCTATGAAAATTCTCTTCAACTTTTATGTTTTATGATTTGTCAAAATCTATGATCTACAGGGTCAAAATGGCTCTTTAAGCCGCAGCCCTGTTGTTATGCATATTGTTCTCAGTTATGTAATTTTAAACCTGAGCTAGTACTTTGTGCATAGCTTTTGCATTTCTTATTCAAATCCTATAATTTTTAAAGTTTTGGAAACTGCAGAAAGAGTGTGATAACTTTTATTTGTATCACTTTCTGAAATTCATTGATTAAAATGTTGAAACACCTCTTGCAAACTCGCTGTCCTGTTGTTGTAGTGTACTCAGTGTTTTGTGCAAACCTGAGCTAGTATTTTGTGCATAACTTTTTCGTTTCTTATCCAAATCCTATAATTTTTAAAGTTTTGGAAACTGCATAAAGAATGTGACAACTTTCATTTGTATCACTCTATGAAATTCTATGATTAAAGGATTGAAATAGCTGATGCAAGATCGCTGTCTTGAGCACTTGCATGTTGACTTGTGTGTTGTATTTGCTTTGGTTGATGATTTTTCCGATGATTTGTTTTTTTCACTTGATTTGCGAATAGTTTGAGCTTAGTATTTTATACCATATGCCGATGATATGAGGCAAGGTATATGACTTTTGGTAACATCTGAGTTTCTATTTTAATGTGGATTTGACTAACGGTTAGTAAACTGTTTAGTGCGAACGTGTGGTATGGGACACAAGTTAACACTTTACAGATTCCTCTCCGAAAGTTAGCGACACATTCTAGAATTACTAGTGCTATGACCTTCGGGTCATCTGAGAATCTGAGAATCTGAGAAATCCGGAAAAGGTGACCTCGGTCGCCTCTGAGATCTCTGTTGGGTACCTAACTATATTACTAGCACTAGTCTGAGAACTTTAGCACGTGCAACATGCTTTAGCATGTAGTTATTGGCCAATTTGAGATTTATTTTATGAGTTAAGAGAATTTTGATTTCACCATATTTTGATGTGTTTACTTAGCCTTATAGAGATGAATAAGGCGAAATATGAGTTCTTGAGGATTTTGGTGATTTCAATTTTATGGTTTTATACTTGGGTTTCATTTACCAATTTGACAAGTTTATTTATTCATGAATCATATTTGAATGTTTTCTTTATATGAATGAATCCCCTAGTATTAACCTAAGTAAGTGTAGAATTATAACATCTTAGAGATAGACAATCCTTGATATCAACCTTAGTCATTCTTATTAATTATTGATCCCTTGATGTATGTTTCCCTTATACCTTATCGTATTTCCTTTCTAACGATAAGATTCAGTTGCCTGACCCGTGTGTTTATCACTCGGGTCAGACCGAGTTGCAGGTTAGGTTGGTTGACTGTCCTTTATGCTTGGATCCGTTTTGCTATCTTTTGTGGGCTCATGACTATGGACTTGGATATCTCCACTTTTGATGGATCTTTTATTTGCCACTTCATGTATATATTCTTTTATGGGATGATGTTGTATTATATTATGTGGTGAACGGTATTACATCAGATGTTTGGTTTTGTATCAGTATATATATATTATCTGTGACTGATGTTTCTGTGACATGTTATGATGTTATTGTGCTTTGTTCTGAATAGATCCGTTAGCCGTATAGTATCGTATTAGTGAATCACTGAGTATGTCGACTATATGGAATTCGAAAAAAAATTGGTAATATTTCGACGTACTTAGTCATTAGCTAATGCATTACTATTCGGTCGCCCTTAACCAACCCTATTCTCCGCATTAGTAGACGGAATTACTTGATAATTCTCTTTACTAATGTGGGTTTCGGGGTGGGGCGTTACAGCTTGGTATCAGAGCTAGCTTTCAGAACAAAATAGAATAAATACAGAACAGCAGACGCTAAGAACCATACATTTAGTGTAACACCTTTATACATCTCATCCCTTAGAAGTGGCCAAGCCTAGTCATGTCCTTATCCTTTCGATTCCTTCAGGGTAGATAGGAGGGAATACGTCTAGGAATGTTAAATACTATTCCGTAGTATTCCTTACCTACTGCATTTCTATTGCGATATATATATATATCTACCCTGTGAATAATCTTTTCTTATCTTATCTTTCAGCTATGTCTGGAAGAGGTAGAGGTCGCACTTCGGCAGCGGGACCGTCCAGTGGTTCCCGACCCGAAGGCATTTATATGACTACCGATCAGATTAGAGAGCTTTTTGGGAGCACTCAACCTCCCGCTCATGTTCCATCTTCATCTCCTCGTAAGTCTGTGTTTGCACGACTTTGCAGTGATTTCTCTCACCTCGGAGGCAAGCCATTCAAAGGCTCCGAGTCGGTTCTTGATGTCCAAGCCTGGCTTCGTACTTGTGAGCGTATATTCTTACGCATGGAGCTTTCAGATCATCATCGAGTTCTTGTGGCATCTAGTATGCTACAAGAGCGTGCTTTAGATTGGTATGAGCTTCTTATTACTGAGGTGGATGAGACTACCCTCACATGGCAGCAATTCCGAGATAGATTTGAGCTTAAGTTCGTACCTGAATCTGAAAAAGCTTCTCTTACTCGCCGCTTCATCGAGTTGAAGCAAGGCAATTCCACAGTATCAGATTATGTTTCTTCTTTCGAGGCTTTTTCTAAGTATGGGTTAGAATTCATTAGTACACCATACAAGAAGAATCTTAAGTTTGTTTCCGGACTTAAGAAATATTTGAAGAAGTCCTTAATGCTCAAACTCAAGCTTTCCTTCGAAGAGTTGGTTGATTCCGCTCTCCATCTCGAGGCAGTCGAGAACGAGAAGGAGAGTGACGAAGAAGTTGGTATTCAGTCTAATCCTAAGAAGAAGAGATTTCCTTTCTGCAAGCCTAGATTCCCTCATTCCAAGAAGAAGAAGCAAAGTGGATCGTCTTCTTCACAATCCCAAGCTCCTTCTCAGTCTAAGCCTTTCGCATGCTACAACTGTGGTTCTCCTAACCATCCAGCCCGTGAATGTCCAAAGCCTAAGAAGTGCAATTATTGCAAGGCCGAAGGACATATGGCTTTCTCTTGTCCTAAGAAGAACAAGGGTTCTTGTTCGGGAAATCTTAATATAGCAGCAGCTTCTAGTGATGCATCTCAGCCGAAAGGTATATTTCCTTCTATTCTTGAAGGTTCCATTCTATTTCATGATCGATTGATTAGAGTGCTCTTGGATACGGGTGCGTCACACTCATTCGTATCAAAGGAACTCGTGGATGCTTGTTCTTTGGATGTTTCATGTTTGCTTACTTCTTTGCGGATTGCAAATCCTGTTGGGGGGTTTGCAACCCTTAGCTTATATTGTGATGATGTTGAGGTTATGCTTTGTGGATTTTCTTTCCGTACGAATCTGCACGTTATTCCTTCGCTTGGTTTTGATATGATCTTTGGTATGGACTGGCTAGTTCGATACGATGCTAGGATTCTTTGTTCAGACAGAGTCGTTTATCTTCGACATCCAGATTCCTCTTCTCAGTTATCCCTGGTTCTCCGGAATACCGATGTTGATTCCTTAGCCTCTTTGTATGCTCTTGATTCGCGAGACAGTGATGATGATGTGTCTCGTATTCCGATTGTTTGTGACTTCACTGATGTGTTTGAGCCTGTTTCGGGTTTGCCACCCAAGCGGGCCATAGAGTTTCGTATTGATCTCATCCCTGGGGCGCAACCAGCTAGTCGTCCTCCCACGAGGATGTCTACTAAGGAGAATGAGGAACTTAAGAAGCAACTCCTCGAGCTCGAAACCAAACATTTCGTTCGTTCTAGCTCTTCACCGTGGGGTGCCGCGGTGGTATTCGTGAAGAAGTCTGATGGAACTCTTAGGCTTTGCGTCGACTATCGCAAGCTTAACGAGTTAACCATCAAGAATCGCTACCCATTGCCTCGTATTGATGACATGTTCGATCAGTTGAGTGGTGCAAAGGTCTTTTCTCAGTTGGACCTAGCCACGGGTTTTCATCAGCTTCGTGTTGCGGAAGATAGCATTCCACTTACAGCTTTCCACACTCGATATGGTTCATATGAGTGGCTCGTCATGCCGTTCGGATTGACGAACGCTCCTGCTTTCTTTGTTGATCTCATGAATCGAGTATTCAGGGAATATCTCGATAAGTTCGTCCTTGTATTCATCGACGACATCTTAGTTTATTCTAGATCCGAAGAAGATCATGCTCGACATCTTAGAATTGTCTTGAGTACTCTCCACAAGCATCAACTCAAGGCAAAGCTTTCTAAATGTCACTTCTGGGAGAAGCAAGTGAAATTCTTAGGTCATGTTGTATCTTCCAATGGCATCTCAGTCGATCCGTCTAAGATTGAGGCTATTCAGAATTGGAAGAGGCCTGAGAATGTTCATGAGATTCGTAGCTTTTTGGGATTAGCCGGTTATTACCGCCGCTTTATTAAGGATTTCTCTCGTATAGCTCTTCCTCTTACTAGTCTTACTAGGAAGGGTGTTCGTTATATTTGGTCTGATAAGTGTGAGACTTCCTTCCGGCGATTGAAGGAACTCCTTACTCATACTCCCGTGCTTGTAGTTCCTGAGGGGAATCAGGATCTCATCGTTTATACCGATGCCAGCCTTAGTGGTCTTGGTGCGGTTCTTATGCAGAAGGATCGGGTTGTTGCCTACGCTTCAAGGCAATTACGTCCGAACGAGATTCGGTACGCTACCCATGACTTAGAACTTGCAGCTATCGTCTTCGCTTTGAAGATGTGGCGTCATTATCTTTTGGGAGAGCACTTCATTCTTTACACTGATCATAAGTCTCTCAGGTATCTCTTTTCGCAGAAAGATCTTAATATGAGGCAACAACGATGGTTAGAGTTTCTCGCCTCATATGACTTTGACATTGAGTATACCCCTGGGAAGGGCAATCGTGTTGCTGATGCGCTTAGTCGCAAGCATTCGGCGGTAGTTTCCTTGATGTTAGCCGAATGGGATATTCTAGAGACTCTATCTTGTCTTGATATTCGTGATCGAGCATCATCTTCTGATTCTCCAGCTTATTTATTTAGCATGGATGCTCGACCATCTCTTCTTGATCGTATCTCCGAGGCGCAGAGACATGATGATGGTATTATGCGTCTCATTCAGTCATGCTTATCCAAGTCCCGTAATGAGGAGTTGCGGGATTATTCGATTGATTCTCACGGTTGTCTTCGTCTGAAGAACCGTATAGTTGTGCCTTCTGATTCAGCACTTAGGCGTGACATACTTGATGATTGTCATCGCACTAAGTATACCATTCATCCGGGCAGTAGTAAGATGTACGCGGATATGCATCGCCTTTATTATTGGGAAGGCATGAAGCGGGATATTGCAAGTTATGTAAGTAATTGCGTGACTTGTCAGCTTGTCAAGGCCGAGCATCAGCGGCCATCCGGTCTCCTTCAACCTTTAGAGGTTCCGCTATGGAAGTGGGACCAGGTTTCGATGGACTTCGTTGATGGCCTACCTCGTTCGAGGATGGGTCATTCGAGCATTTGGGTTATTGTGGATCGTCTCTCTAAATCCGCACACTTTGTTCCTATTAAATCTAATAGGAATGCTCCTCTTTTAGCAAAGCTTTATATTAAGGAAATTGTTCGATTACATGGTGTTCCTTCTTCGATAGTTTGTGATCGTGATCCTTTGTTCACTAGTCACTTCTGGACTAGCTTTCAGCAAGCTTTGGGTACAAAGCTAAATATCTCTACAGCTTATCATCCCCAGTCTGATGGGTAGACTGAGAGGGTGAATAGTGTGCTTGAAGACCTCCTCCGTGCGTGTATTCTTGATTTCGGTGGTTCTTGGGAAGATCACATTCCATTGGTTGAATTCTCTTATAATAATAGCTTCCAATCCAGTATCGTTATGGCACCATTTGAGGCTCTTTATGGTAGACCGTGCCGTTCGCCTTCTTGTTGGTTGGAATCGGGCGAGAAGTTCATTCTCGGTCCTGATTCAATTCGTGAGTCTTCTGAGAAGATATCTTTGATTAGACAGCGGATGAGAGAGGCACAGAATCGTCAGAAATCCTACGCGGACAACCGTAGGAAGCCTTTGGAATTCGCAGTGGGTGATCTTGTATTCCTTCGTGTATCTCCTATGAAGGGAGTAATGCGCTTTAGCTCCACTGGGAAATTGGCTCCTCGCTTTATAGGACCATTTCCGATTATTGAGCGCATTGGTCCTGTAGCATATCGATTGTCTCTGCCATCTCATTTATCGGGTATTCATGATGTCTTCCATATTTCTCAGCTTCGGAAATGTATTCGAGATTCAGATTCAGTCATTGATCCTTCCGAGCAGCTTGAGCTTGAGATTTCACCGAGTTTATCTACTTCTCAGCAGCCTATTCGCGTGCTTGATTCGGAGGTGAGACGCCTTCGAAGCAAGAACGTTCCTCTTGTTAAGATTCAATGGTCGGAGAATCCGAAAGATTGCACTTGGGAAACCAGAGAATATATCGAGCGATCCTATCTCAACTTTCTATCTTCTCGTGCGGAGGGTGAGAATTTTAACTCAAGCCTATCTATTTTCCTTTGGTAGATGAAATAAATTGTGTTGAATACGGCTCTTCTCTAAGAAATTGTGGGGACGCAATTTTTATAAGGAGGAGAGTCTGTAACAACCCTGGTTTTGTGATTACCTGTGAAAATAAATTATAATGATGGTTATAATTCAAAATGGAGGAATAAAATAAATTTGGAGATGTAAAATTTTGTTAAAATTGTTTATTTTATAATAAACAATGAGTACTTGATGAAATAAAATGGTAATGAGATGGTTTGGTTGGAAATTAAATCTGGGTAATGGAATTAAGTTAATTTGGTGGTGAATTAATTAAATAAAAGATAAAAGAAATTAATTCAACATTTATTTGTTGTAAATAAATATAAAATGGAGAGGATAAAGTTTTAAAAACTTTATTAAGTATTTTTAGAGGTAATAATGAACTTTGAATGGTTTTATTTTGGTAGAATGTAGTAATTGTAGAAATAGTGATTAATTAGTGATTTTTTTTTTGCTAATTTTAATGATGTGTTAAAATTAAATATGGATAATATTGTAAGTAAAATGTAAAATATTGATTAAAATCAATATTTGTTTGTAAAAATATTTTTAACATGTTTTATTAGGATAAAATAAACAAGAGAAATAATTTCATGTAATTTTTGTTGTCAAAAATAATGAATTGTGTAATTATGATGTAAATTAAAGTATTTGGATAAAAATAGAATTTTTATAATTGAAATTAGTGTTAATAGCTAAAATAATTATTATATGTTGATTAAACATTTTTATAAAGTTTGAAACATGAATTATGTAAGTTGTTTTGTTAAATAGTGTAAATTAGTGATGTAAATAGTGGAAATATGTGTAATATAGTATAGCATAATAAGAATTTGTCTAAGTATTATAACACTTAAGCTTATTGGATCCATGCCAAGCCCAAAACCCACTTAGACAACAAAGGGTTTTCTGGAAATAAAGCAGAGAGATTTTGGTACGTACAATCTCTCAATTCTTCTTCCTTCTAAAAGAAACCAGAAACACCAAATTAGCCTCCTCCTCTCAATAATCAATTTCCTCCAAAAAAAAATTATCTAAAGATTATAGAAAGTATTGCAAAATTAAGTCTTTAACAGGTAATCTATGCAATACCAGAAAGTATTTCATCAATTTCTTCCTTTTGAGAACTTGAGTTACTGTAATTTCATGTTTTGTTCTGCATGTTTATCCTTCTTTCTCTAGCAGGTCTCTAAAGCTTATCCAGGTCTAAAGCACCAATCTTTGCTTGCTAAATCCTCAATTTTCTGCAAATACATCCTAAAGTGAGTATTAACTCACACTTCTAACTTGAATAAACTTGTATGTCAATCATATGTTGTCCTCTTTGTTGTTTGCTGGAATTTTTTTCCAGAGATTGAAGCTGAAACTAATTTTATCATATCTCTCACGTTTATTATCCAAATTGGATGATCTTTGATGTTCTGGAAAGCTTAGGATTTAAGCTAAAATTTTCATGTTTTGGGTTTTATGAATTTTTGAGTTTAATTTGGTCAAAAATGCACTTCTTTGTCGCTGTCCCGAGAGCAAAAGACAGCGACAATAAATCCATACCTGATAATTGTTTTGGGTATATCTTTTGACTTGTAAGTCCGAATCAGGTGATTATTTTTTTGAATTCTAGCTATGAAAATGCTCTTCAACTTTTATGTTTTATGATTTGTCAAAATCTATGATCTACAGGGTCAAAATGGCTCTTTAAGCCGCAGCCCTGTTGTTATGCATATTGTTCTCAGTTATGTAATTTTAAACCTGAGCTAGTACTTTGTGCATAACTTTTGCATTTCTTATTCAAATCCAATGATTTTTAAAGTTTTGGAAACTGCAGAAAGAGTGTGATAACTTTTATTTGTATCACTTTCTGAAATTCATTGATTAAAATGTTGAAATACCTCTTGCAAACTCGTTGTCCTGTTGTTGTAGTGTACCCAGTGTTTTGTGCAAACCTGAGCTAGTATTTTGTGCATAACTTTTGCGTTTCTTATCCAAATCCTATAATTTTTAAAGTTTTGGAAACTGCAGAAAGAATGTGACAACTTTCATTTGTATCACTCTATGAAATTCTGTGATTAAAGGATTGAAATAGCTGATGCAAGATCGCTGTCTTGAGCACTTGCATGTTGACTTGTGTGTTGTATTTGCTTTGGTTGATGATTTTTCTGATGATTTGTTTTTTTCACTTGATTTGCGAATAGTTTGAGCTTAGTATTTTATACCATATGCCGATGATATGAGGCAAGGTGTATGACTTTTGGGAACATCTGAGTTTCTATTTTAATGTGGATTTGACTAACGGTTAGTAAACTGTTTAGTGCGAACGTGTGGTATGGGACACAAGTTAACACTTTACAGATTCCTCTCCGAAAGTTAGCGACACATTCTATAATTACTAGTGCTATGACCTTCGGGTCATCTGAGAATCTGAGAATCTGAGAAATCCGGAAAAGGTGACCTCGGCCGCCTCTGAGATCTCTGTTGGGTACCTAACTATATTACTAGCACTAGTCTGAGAACTTTAGCACGTGCAACATGCTTTAGCATGTAGTTATTGGCCAATTTGAGATTTATTTTATGAGTTAAGAGAATTTTGATTTCACCATATTTTGATGTGTTTACTTAGCCTTATAGAGATGAATAAGGCGAAATATGAGTTCTTGAGGATTTTGGTGATTTCAATTTTATGGTTTTATACTTGGGTTTCATTTACCACTTTGACAAGTTTATTTATTCATGAATCATATTTGAATGTTTTCTTTATATGCATTAATCCCCTAGTATTAACCCAAGTAAGTGTAGAATTATAACATCTTAGAGATAGACAATCCTTGATATCAACCTTAGTCATTCTTATTAATTATTGATCCCTTGATGTATGTTTCCCTTATACCTTATCGTATTTCCTTTCTAACGATAAGATTCAGTTGCCTGACCCGTGTGTTTATCACTCGGGTCAGACCGAGTTGCAGGTTAGGTTGGTTGACTGTCCTTTATGCTTGGATCTGTTTTGCTATCTTTTGTGGGCTCATGACTATGGACTTGGATATCTCCACTTTTGATGGATCTTTTATTTACCACTTCATGTATATATTCTTTTATGGGATGATGTTGTATTATATTATGTGGTGAACAGTATTACATCAGATGTTTGGTTTTGTATCAGTATATATATATATTATCTGTGACTGCTGTTTCTGTGACATGTTATGATGTTATTGTGCTTTATTCTGAATAGATCCGTTAGCCGTATAGTATCATATTAGTGAATCACTGAGTATGTCGACTATATGGAATTCGAAAAAAAATTGGTAAGATTTCGACGTACTTAGTCATTAGCTAATGCATTACTATTCGGTCGCCCTTAACCAACCCTATTCTCCGCATTAGTAGACGGAATTACTTGATAATTCTCTTTACTAATGTGGGTTTCGGGGTGGGGCGTTACACCTTTTATTAGTTCAGGTTCAATTTTAGTTTATGCCACAACAGCACTTACCAAGTGCTATCATAGCCTTAGTTCAGTTTAGTCTTTTGATTCGTATATATAACCGCAGTACTTAACAAGTGCTGCAGATTCCACTTAGTTTAGAATAGGTTCATTTAATCTAAATCATTTAAATTTATAAAATCATAAATTTTCACATTTAAAAAGTTCATTTAAATCCTTTAACTGATTTATTTAAAAGGGAAATTTTTACAAAATAAAACCAAAACTTACAAATTCGCTTATTAAATTCAAGTGTGTAAATCCCATTTTCAATTAAACAATTCATTTCAATATTTAATCTCAAACTCCATTTTCACCATTTTACAACTTAATTTTCATTTCGATTTAATTAACTTAAGTTTCCATCTTTTCTTTTTAGTCAAATTTTCAAATCTAAGTTCCATTTTAAAATCAATATTTTTCCATTTATTTATATTTATCACATAGAAAAATCATTTCTATTCTAAATAAATCATTTAAAATTTCGATTTAAATCAATTTAATATTTTTACAATATTTAAAGGTATCCATAAATTACAGAAAAATAACCACGGGTCTATATAATATTTTCTAGCCTAAGTCAAGTGATACGGATACTATTTCATTTCAATCCGTAATTTACAAACAAAAATCCGGGTTTCATCATTTCAAACCCGCAATCCCAAGTAAATAAAATTTAATTGAAAATCGTTCAGGCCTATCATTTCAGCCCATAACGATCTTCCCTTATTCTAAAGTCCGTTCGGGTATGTATCATTTCAACCCATAGTGATTCTATTCTACAAGGAACTTGCAGTGTGATTTAACAGAAATAGAATAACAAAAAAAATAGGAACAAAATATAACAGATGATACGATATGCAGTTTTTAACAATTAACATCAACTATAAATAAATCACAGGTAATTATAACATCATTTATTTATTTATTTATTTCTACACATTCAGTTGCGGTCGTCTCACAATCATATAAGTATGAATATTCGTGTGAGATTTACTCACCTCTACGGAGCTGGAGATTCAGAAAGAAAGAAGTACGCTATCAGTCGAAAGCACGTGGAAAGCACGATTTGTTGTTAGCGGATTCGCCGACTAGATTCAAATCTAAAGTCAAAAGAATAAAGCGAATAAATAGACAATCAAAAAAATGCACGAATAATGAATTTTCCAATTGAAACAAACGAACGAAAAAAATATAAATCAAGTTGAAAAATAGAAGGAAATGGCTCGACCACTTTTATTGTTCATTCCATATTCTTTTTCAAAAGCAGGGCTCAGCCGAAAAATAAAACTAACAACTTCAAAACAAAACACTTTAGTTCTCATTCTTTTTTTTTTTCAAAGCCAGAGACCAAAAATAAAACTAAGGTACCACCAAAATACAAAGGACGGAACATATGTTTGTTCATTTTTTTTTCAAAACAAAACAGTGGAAAGAAATAGACTAAAATACAAATCACGGTGCCAAGGCCACCTTCTCATTCCCTTTCTCTGTTCGAATACAAGGCAGAGGCAAATATTTGTTCACTTTCTTATTTCCAGAACCAAGGTCAGAGGAAAAATATAACTAAGGTATCACAAACAAAGCCCAAGGCAAAGTCTGGGTTCGTTCTGATGACGTGGTGGAGGACTCGAACTGGGTTGTGGATGGGGTACGGTGGCTGGTAGGCTGGCGAGTGGGTGGTGGCTGATCTGGTGGCGGATGGTTGGCCTCGGCCTGGAGAGGGGACGTGGCTAGGGCTCGGTCTGGTGGTGGGTCAGTGGAGGTCCGGTATGGGTCAGGGGACTGGGGTAGGCGTGGGGTGGTTCATTCGTGGGGTTCTCTGGCAGGGCGTAGTGGGGATCTGGTAGTAGACGTGGTGGAGGACTGGAAAGTGGGGTAGGCTAGGATTCAAGGTGCCTTGGTGATCGGTTGGGTGGAGGTTGGTCTCGTGGTGGGTGCTGGTTGGACTCAGTCTCATATGGGGAGGGGTGGCGAACGGTATGAAGTGGTGGTGGTGATCTCGGTCGTGAGGTGGTAGCTGGGACTCGAACAGGTTGAGCTGCCTGGGTGGAGAGGTGGCTGTCATTGGGACGTGGGTGTGGGGTGGTTTCTGGCGTTGGCGACGTGGGTGTGGGGTGGTTTCTGGCGGAGCACGGCATGGGGTTGGGGACGTGGTTTCGTATGGGTTCAGGGAGTCAAGGAGTGAAACAAACAGCAAGCAGCCAAAAACTAAAAAAAAATATAAAAGAAGAAGGTATGCTTACCTTTGGGTGTTCACGAGATTTGAAGCGAAAGCTACAGAGAAAGCTTTTGTGAAATGGAGATTTTGAACGAAACAAAATGAACAGCTGTCTATTGCTTTTTGTAGAAAGAAGGCAACGAAAAGTTTTTGAACTGTAGGCAATTAAGGTAGTAAATAAAGTTGAACGGTAGGCAATATATTAGGCAATCAATTTTATTCAATAGGTGGAACGTTTGGAATATGAAAAATATAACAAACACTAAAGATTGGAACGGTAAAGGAATGGAATAAAATTTCCAGTAAAATGATAAGGCACGAATTTTAATTCTCAAAAGCAAAGTACGGTTGAAGCAAGCATTGTCAACGCAAGAAATCAAATGGACAGACGAAAGCAGCGAACGTAAAGTGTAACGCCCAAAGTAACGTATAACCGTTATTTGTTTCTTAAAAAAATATAACGTTTCTTTAAATAAATAACGTATCTTTTAAACCAAAAATTTAAATAGCTATTACCAAAATAAATAAAATTTGATTTTTAAATATAAGATAAAACGGATGTTAATATACGGAATGAATTGTAGAGTTTTAAATTTCTTGTTTCACACTAATTTTTACACTTTAATTTAAATCAATATTTCAAAATGTTTTATTTTTAATTAAAATTTCGTTTAAAATATCGGGCTGTTACACTCTCCCCCACTCAAAGCTTTTCGTCCTCGAAAAGGAACGAAGAACGAAAACAAAGAAAGATAAGACAGAATAGTAAAAGTACCTGAAATAAACAATTCCGGATTCGAAGCACGAATGCTCTCCTCCGTCTCCCAGGTGCAATCCCGTTCATCAGTGCTCCACTGCACTTTGACCAGTTTGACAGATTTTCTTCTTAGCTGCTTCGTACCTCGATCGACGATACGAAGTGGCTTCCTCTCAACAGTCAGATTTGGCTCGATATCCAAACTATCAAGAGCAGAAGGCTGAATAATAAGAGATGGATCATGGAGATAGCGACGAAGATGAGATACATGAAAGACATTGTGTATTCCAGAAAATTTCTCGGGTAAATCCATACGATAAGCAAGAGAGCCAATTCTTTCCAAAATGCGGAAAGGACCTACAAATCTAGGAGAAAGCTTTCCTCTACGACCAAAACGAATAACATTCCTTAAGGGAGAGACCTTAAGGAAAACCAAATCACCAACAGCAAACTCTAATCTCCGTCTTCGACGATCAGCGTACTTCTTCTGTCTATCTTGAGCAATCCTCATCTTCCTCTTAATCTCTTCAACTCTCTCTGAAGCTTCCAAAACTAACTCAGGACCAAGAACCAACCGATTACCGGATTCAATCCAACAAGAAGGAGATCTGCAAGGTCGTCCGTAAAGAGCAGAAAATGGAGATGTCTCAATACTGGCCTGATAACTATTGTTATAAGTGAATTCGACAAGATGGAGATGATCTTCCCAAGATCCTCCATAATCAAGCACACAAGCACGAAGATCTTCTAAAATCTGATTCACCCTTTCCGTTTGACCGTCGGTCTGTGGATGGTAAGCAGTGCTCAGATTTAGATGAGTACCCAAAGAATCCTGAAAGGCCTTCCAAAACCTACTAGTAAAGATATGATCACGATCACAAACGATACTGAGAGGAACACCATGGAGACGAACAATCTCCCTCATGTAAATCTCAGACAAACTAGAAGCTGTACGGGTAGACTTGACCGGAATGAAATGAGCTGATTTGGTCAATCTATCCACAATAACCCAGATACTCTCGTTACCCTTCCTAGTCCTCGGTAATCCATCAGTGAAATCCATAGAAACTTGTTCCCACTTCCAATTGGGAATCTCAAGAGGCTGCAATAAACCAGGGGTCTTCTGATGATCTGCCTTGACTTGCTGACAAGTCGCACATCTATTCACAAAAAGGGAAACATCTCGCTTTATACCTTTCCACCAATATAACTTCTTCATATCCTGATACATCTTGGTCACGCCTGGATGAATAGATAGTCTAGACTGATGATTCTCCCGAAGTAACTCCTGTCTCAATCCATCAACATTCGGGACACAAATCCTATTATTTATCCTCAATACACCCTTATCGTCAATCTGAGCTCCATTACCATCAAGACTACTACTTCCAACTCTGCTTCGAACACTCTCCTTAATCAATCTAAGCATATGATCTTCATCTTGTCTAGCCATAATACGATCCACAAGAGGTGAAGAAACAACGATCTGACACAACAAAGCTTTCTTCCTACTCAAAGCATCCGCCACAACATTAGCCTTTCCCGGTGTATAGTTGATGTCGAGGTCATAAGAAGCAAGGAACTCTAACCACCTAACTTGTCTCTGATTCAAATCCTTCTGAGAGAAAATATACTTCAAAGACTGATGATCTGTGAAAAGCTTGAACTTGGTACCCAACAGATGATGTCTCCAAAGCTTCATAGCGAAAACAACAGCAAGCAACTCTAGATCATGGGCAGCATAATTTACTTCATGGGTCTTCAACTGTCTACTAGCATAAGCAATCACTCTACCATCCTGCATCAGAACAGCTCCCAAACCTTCTCGACAAGCATCGGTGTATACCGTTAATCCCTCATTTCCATTTGGAACGGTAAGAACAGGTGCGGAAGTAAGCTTGTCTTTTAACTCATTGAAGGCGGCCTTACACTCGTTACTCCAGATAAACTTAGCATTCTTCCGAGTTAAAGCAGTGAGAGGTGCAGCAATCCGAGCGAAATTCTCAATGAATCTCCGGTAATAACCGGCGAGGCCCAGAAAACTACGGATATCAGTAGGAGTCTTAGGAGTTTCCCAATCCTGTACAGAATAGGGAAAAAGAAGGATAATAGAAAAGATAGAGTAAATTGAAATGAAACAATGAAAGAGAAAGAAAGAAAGACTTACATTGATCGCAGCGATCTTGACTGGATTAACTGAAACTCCATTACTAGAAACAATATGCCCGAGAAATCGGACTTTATCCTTCCAGAAATGGCATTTGGAAAATTTAGCTTTTAACTGATGATTGCGAAGAGTCTCAAGAACAGATTTTAAATGTGACTCATGTTCTTCTTCAGACTTAGAGAAAATGAGGATATCATCCACAAAGACTAGAACAAATTTATTAAGCACATCACGGAAAACACGATTCATCAAGTCAACAAAGAAGGCAGGAGCATTAGTCAAACCAAAAGGCATAACTAACCTTTCAAAGAATCCATTCTCAGTACGGAAAGCAGTCTTGGGAATACTTTCCTCGGCAACTCTAAGTTGGTGAAAACCCGTGGCAAGATCAAGCTGAGAGAAAACAGTAGCACCATAAAGCTGATCAAACATGTCGTTGATACGAGGCATTGGATATCTATTTTTCATAGTGAGCTTGTTCAACTTCCTATAATCAACACACATCCGGAGAGAACCATCAGACTTGGTGACGAAAACCACCGCAGCTCCCCATTCAGAAAAACTAGGTCTGATCAGACCCTTGGAAGATAGGTCCTCAATTTGTTTCCTTAACTCAACCTTCTCGCGGGGTGCCATTCTTCTAGGAGGAAGAACTACAGGTCGAGCTCCAGGAATAAGATCAATGCGGAAATCAATTTCCCGCTTAGGAGGTAAAGCAGTAACTTCACCAAATACATCAGGATAGAGATTGACTACCCGAGTCGACTGAAGATCATCAGTAGAAGCATCCAGAGAAAAGATAAAGCTACCAGCATAATCATGAGGCATACGACCCTGAATAACCAAAGAGTTACCCCGATCATCCTTAAGAGAAACAATTCGGGATTTACAAGAGATATGAGCATCGTGCCCGTCAAGCCAATCACTTCCAAGCAACAAATCAAAAGCATCGAAACCTAGGACATAGAAATCTCCAGAAAATTTATGACTAGAATAGAAGAGTCTCACTTGCTTACAAATCTTATCAAGATTTGCGGGACCACCAATAGGATTTGAAACACATAGAGGAACAGAAGCATACTCAAGAGAAAGGAGAGTTTCAAACTTATTACACAAAACATCAGAAATAAAGCTATGCGAAGCCCCAGTATCAAATAAAACACGAACAGGATGATGAAATAAAGTAAAGGTGTCCTGAAGAGTACCTTGATCATCGCTAGGAGCAGGAGTAGGTGCAGCAGGTGATGAAGCAGATGTGACAGCAAATACACCAGATGGCTTTCCCTTCTGAAATAAAGGACAGTCCTTCCTAAAATGACCCGGCTGAAGACAAACATGACAAAGGTCGTTCCTGGAAACCTGAGGTGGAGGAATAGCAGCACTGGACGGATTAGGGCAACTGTTGGCATAGTGTCCCTTCTGGTCACATTTGAAGCAAGTAATGGAGGAAAGATCAATAGGGTGCCTCTGGGAAGGAGCAGATGCTGAAGATCCTAAGCCCGGATGTTTGAGCCAATTCTTCTTTTGC